>CM068374.1:474391180-476791180 GCA_034769895.1 Magicicada septendecula
ATTTATTCGCGGATGCTGTGGTCCATCGGGATGCTGCGGTCCAGCGGTGGCGGGGAGAGCGTGGGAAAAAATCTCTGGCCGTGGGAAAGGCGGCATTCCTTTGTGAGCCAGAACCCCCAATATCCCTCTACTTAGGTAGCCACTGACCTGTCTCTCAAAAGAATGCACCACTGAGAAAATTATCAATATTAGATATAAATCAATTTAAAATTGAACGATATTGCGAAAGCATATAGATAAAATATGAATCTATTAGCTAGAGTAATTTTACAATCTGTAAAAGAGATCTTGATATAGGCCTAATTACTTATAATTGTGTTAGTATAAAATCATGGTAGTATAATGAAACGAAGTATCTTTGGAGTAAGTGACTAATTAATTATGTAATATATTGTTTATTGTGCAAGATGATACTAGATTTAATTTACAAAACGAATAACCAATTGCGCAGAGCTTGAACAAATTGTTATTTGTAAGGTTAATTTTGGTGTATGTGTAACATTATTTATGGTTACCTTAATAATTATCAATATGTCACGTAAATATATAAAATAAGAAAATGTGCAATCGCAGTCACAGTGATGTTGAGATTACCTAATTATTAACCAATAATATCTATCACATTGATCACACCTACACGGATAACATAAGGCTATGCATAACATTACAATCATGACTAACATTGTAGGTGCTCAAGTTATCGACCAATCAGCATAATTATCATTTATTGTAGATGACACCCAAACACGGGGAATGTCAATTAAAATTACTCATTGAGGTTCGTAATGAATATATAACCAATAGACGTATAATAACCTGCTTAATTTCCATATCAAATTTGCATAATCAATCATAAATTAATATATGCTAATTAATTTGCATAAAATTCACATTACAACATGGCGCTCCAATCGCGGGCATTATAAGAGATCTCACAGTATAAAACGACGATAAAATTAGTTAATTATTTTAACGTATTCACTAATTAATTGATTAATGCACAAATTTGCATAACATTTTGCATTATAAAGACTGATTGTTTAATTCTTCTAATCAAGTCTTGAGTAGTCGATTCGGGAAGGGGAGGTACAAGAACATAAAAAGCCTAGCGCCGGTTACGCTGAACAGCGGTACGAATTTTCTCTACAAATCAAACCAACCAACCACGCACTCCGTTTTGTTTGCGTTCGGGGAACGTACAATTTAGTCAGCTGGTGGTACATGACATGTCAGCTGTTAATCCTGATGACTTCATACGCAAACACCTGGCTCGTGTAACTGAAATATTAATCGTTTCGATACACGGAATCAAAACATATATTCCCAATACACTTATCTATGCTAGGAAAATATAGTATATACGGTATATATATTTTTTTATTTAATATTTATAAATTCTTTATCTCAAGATGTTTTATTCCCTTATTTGGTACATGTTTCGGGAAGCGTATTGTTCCCATCCTCAGCCTTCCTGATCCTCAGCCATAAAATCAGGAAGGCTGAGGATGGGAACAATACGCTTCCCGAAACATGTACCAAATAAGGGAATAAAACATCTTGAGGTAAAGAATTTATAAATATTAATTAAAGCATCAAGAAATAGAATGTAGCAAAAAGTGTTTAAAAAAAGACACACACACACACACACACACACGAGTTATTTAAGATCTCTGTGTTGCAAGCAAAAGGAAACATTAGTTTTTTGCAGCGCACATGAATCGTCGTCTTGTGTGGCTTCGTTGCACGCCCACGGACAAGCATACACACACACACACACACACGCATGCTGTACAAACACACAGCTCTTTAACCATATTTCATAACTGTCGAGGAACCCATCGGCGTGTGGCACTGCGGTGGGGCGTCAATCCGTAGAAACGACACGACGGCCGAAAAGATTTATTAATATAATTTATGTCTACAAAAACCGAATGATGTAGTACGTGTTCACGGCAGAACCAATGTCTATGGATCTGGTGCGACAATAGTATGTCTATACAACCGTACGCACGGTGTACAACTTGTTTGTACGTTACTTAATTTATAAGAATGTAACCTAAATTATTCAGTACACGGCGTGAGTTATCTACATTTACCAAGATAACCCGCCCTTGAATTCAGAAATATAGAAGATTACACAAGTAATTATAGATTGGCGGATATTAAATTGACAGTTCTTACCCACGTGTTTGTGATTAATCACGTTTCACGTAACGTTTTTCACTTATAGTTTACTGTGTGTGTTCACTGCAACGAGTTTGAACTTCCTCCTTGGTTCTTCGTCTTAGCCTTTAACTCTGTTGTAAATTTCGAAATAGAATTAATATATCATACATTGCATATATCAATTATGATCTCCCGTAAACAAATTTTAATTTTTCTTTAAAATTATGTTTTATTTAGATCTTTTTTTACGTATACTTACCGATAAGGTGATTCGACAGCTGGTTAAAGATAGCGAACATCAACATCATCTACACGTGAGCACACGCAACATCAACCTTCCCGAATGGTGGTGTGCTGTGAGAAGTACTACGGCTATATAGTAAGCACACCCGGTCAAGGGTCAGTGAAGTTGATCATGTTTACCAAAACCGTTTATATTGCACTTCATTGAAAGCACGTTGCTTTTTCTGGTACGTTTCTTAACAAAGGTCTTCGCTCCGGAAGGACTCGATTTACTATAAACCGTACATCATCTTTATCTTACGGTTTTATTTTTGAATTTCTGGAATATTTTACTTTGATCCTATTTGTTATAATTATATTCCTTGGTAATATTTACCTTTTTACTGAAACTTTTTTATCCACTGGTCTTGGGTTCCTCTATGAACTAAACTTCTAAACGCTTCTGTTCGCTACAAGTAAACGATTTGAGGTCTTGTTATGGTTCACAGTGTCTGTATACTCTAAAAAAAAAATGCTAATATTTTCTGACTGTGATGTTGAAAAAGTTTACAGAATATGATCAGTGGCGTACGCAGGGGGGGTCTCACAGGGCTCGAGCCCCCCCCCGCAAAAATGTAATATGCACTTCCTTAATTTACTTAGGCTCTCGTTTAAAATTAATACAAAATTGCATATTTAGGCCGATTTGGATTACAAAATTTCATATTTAGGCCGATTTGGACGGGATATAAATACTAACAAAATAAGTAGTTTAGAATAACAATTATTACTTCAGTTATAATTTATAGTTCATTGAGCGGTGTATTACGCTGAGTATAACGTTCAGTAAGCTACCTGTTTTCTTTCTCTCTCGCTCTCATTTGACGGTGCCACACCGGCCACCGGCCACTACTACCAGTGAACCCTAAGAATTTTTACTTAAGTATTAAATAATATTTTTATGAAACTTAAATAAGTACATAAACCTTTTTCATGAAAATATTATTTAATACTTAAGTTAAAGTCAGCACTTTTTTTTGCAGATATCAGTCGATAAATAAAACGAAAATTTTAATAATGTTCCTAATTTCATATCTTGAATAATGCTGCTGTAATAATGAAAAAAAATTACTTTAAAAACCCTTTACATTTATACGAAATTATTGGATAATTTTTTTCTAATTTTTGGATAAGTCCCGCAATCACGAATAATACATTTTTAATAAAAAAAATAAAATTGTACTGAAAATAATACGCCTACTAATAAACTGTAACCATTAACTGGCATATGTACTCTATCTTATACTATAAGTTGTAGAAGAGTAGGCTAATATATTGGACTGCTAAGGTTCAAGCCCCCCACCCCATATTGATTTCTGCGTACGCCACTGAACATGACGTATTATTTTCCAGTGCATTCAAGATATAATTCTTCCAGTGAATTTGCAAAATAATGTTTATCTTGTTCTATACGTCTACATACTTAAGTGCTTAGTCCAGTATACCAGTACTGCAAGAAGGTACGTCTGAAACGGTGGAAAGGGTCCTGCAACAGGCTACAGCAATTTAAATGTACTGGACACGAAATCAAGTAAGCAACAACCAAAACAGTCACATACAAAAACAAAATAAAAAAATTCTGGATACACTGGTTCCAGGACGCACAAAAAATAGTTCGCGTAAGTAACTTATTTCTGCAATTAATTAAAAAAAGAGGATAGGCTGTGGGCGACAAAGAGGAAGGGATGACATGAGAGAGAAAGCTTCACATTTGCATAATATATTATATTTATAAGCCGCCCTGCCAGCTCGCTCATATTCAAATGGCACACTGCGTTTTCCCCGAGTTGCTAACAAAATCCGCATTTGGAATCTGTAGTGTTTGTGCTCCAATAGCGACGTACAGTATTTCAACGTAATATGTAGGCTATGCAACGCTACTACCCTGTGCTGTTCTACAGAACGTAAAAAGCCACAACTGGTCGGTAACCTAACTTTAGTTGCAGCAGTGTAATGGTGAGGTGTTCATTTCAACGAATCCGCCACTTTCTACAAATCTGCTATATACGCTAATACTACAGTAAAAGTTATTTGTATATCACAGATACTGCTCACAGTTCATTACACAGTTAAACGATTACAAGATTTAAAACGATAACCGGTGATTACCAGTTATTATAGCTATTACCAGTGATTATAACTGAGATTAGCAGAATATCTCAAGTTAACACTGGCGCACCACTCCCCGTATAAATTGACGTAGGTTCTGAGGCAAGGCCCATCGAGAAAACGTATCAAAACACGAACCATATTTTACACGGGGTGAACAACAAGCCCCTCAAAAAAACGACCGGGTTGAAAATGCACCACCATTCCACCTGATCTTACATGTCTTCAATCATGTGTCACTAACCCTGCACCCCAACAGCAGAGATCGCATCGCGGGGCAATTTCTTTAATTTCGGTTTCCTATTACAACCTTACCCGCTGAACGTCGATCGTTCCCCTTAGCTCGTCTATTATCTTAACGTCCCTAATTTTTCCCGGCTGACAGCTGTTCTCCTCACACGGACGGCGCACAAGATACTGATATCGGTACTACGATGTTCACTGCTTATTAACATCAGATCTCGTGATTACGTGATAACACAAACCATCAACGACTAAAACTATCCCCAGCTTTGTATACATACTATCCCCTGCGTCAGCTAAATCCGGACTAAATTCAATTTGAATTCCCCGCCACATTTGACTTCAGCAGTAGTCGATTGTTGGCGATTAGGTAAGCCAGCTGTATGTGTAAGACGCGCATGACCTCAAAATGGGTGAGTCTGTGAGATCGAGTGCCGAATATAATCGACGAGCGGCAGTAATTGAAACGCTTCGCGCCGGGCGTTCGCCGACCGAAATTATTCGCTTCTTCGGGTATCCGCGATCGACCGTTTACGACATCGCGCAAAAGTATCCAGACGCGGAGAAGTCCGAAGAAGGTTCCGCGAACCCTGCAAGGCAAAGCCACTCAAGAGAGAAGACTGCTAGGGCCCCAAATGCCGTTCAAAGGGCTCAAGAGCTCATTTCAGAAGACCCAGGGGTGCCGCTTCGTAAATTGTCCACCACACTTGGGGTGAGTGAGGCCACCATGCATCGAATCACAGAAAAGGACCTGAGATACACGTCTTATGTGCTCAAGGTACGACAAATGCTGTCTGAGGCTGCCAAGGGCAAGAGAGTTGCCCGCTGCAATTTGCTTCTTTGTTCATTGAAGCACGAAGCTGCGGGTCGCATCAGGTTTGTTCCTGATGAAAAGATTTTTACTGTTGATGCGAAGAAACGACCGCTGGCTCGCGCATGATCCCGAGGATGTCCCTGTAGTAGCCAGGACGAAGTTTCCGGCCAGTCTTCACGTCTTAAGCGTCGTCTCCAGTGAGGGTGACGTCATGCCGCCACATTTCTTTAAAAAGGGAGAAACCATCACGATGGACGTTTACCTCCAGATTCTGAGAACTGTAGTGAAGCCATGGATGGAAACTGACCTCCGGGAGACCGTACATCTTTCAACAGGACGGTGCACCTGCTCACACAAGACATTTAGTGTAGAATTGGCTTTCCGATAACGTGGACGCATTCTGGTCTAAGGAATTCTGGCCTCCCAATAGTCCTGATTTAAACCCCCTTGATTATTACGTTTGGGGCGTTATTGAAAGGGTGTCTAACAAGTCCAGGAACCCCAACGTGGCAACCCTTCAGGCCAGTATTGAGGCAGCATTCGCGGATTTAGACAAGGAGCAGCTGAAGAGAGCGTGCTCGCGCTTCAGAACAAGGATCGAGGCAGTGATCACAGCAAACGGGGGTTATATCGAATAAGTATTATTGTTTTATATAAATAATATATGATTAAATATTATTGTTCTATTATTGTTTTAATAAACTGTTTGTTTGTCCGGATTTAGCTGACGCACCCTGTCTCAGCCCCCCCCCCCCCACACACACACACACACACAGTTCAAGGTCATACGTTATTTTATTACCCTGGGTTGTTCTTGATATTCTCAGTTTTCTCGGTGTTTCTGTTTCAGTCTTTTCATGAATGGAACGTAGTCCATTCTTCCCTGTATACTGCAGAGACTTGCTCGGTAGGACGACGTCGTGCTGAGAACTCAACAACAATTATTTCCACAGTCCTGTTATTATGGTGATCACTGCAATAATGACAGAATTACACGCATCGAGAAATTTACCTCATCTATTTCGTTACAACCAGGACAACCGTTTGTTTACGTTCACTTTAATGTACACTGGTTTTCTTTTACCATAAATAAAAGTAATCTAAATCTAATATAATAAACACGATTTGTCTGTGTTTGTGTTAACACACAATGAATGAGAAACACTTCATTGGCGGCGACCCCACATGCGCCCCCCTCTCTCTTTCTCCCCCCTCTCTCTCTCTCTCTCTCTCTCTCTCTCTCTCTCTCTCTCTCTCTCTCTCTCTCTCTCTCTCTCTCTCTCCCTCTCCCTCTCTCTCTCTCTCTCTCGCACGCGCGCGCGCACACACACACACACACACACACACACACACACACACACACACACACACACACACACACCTCTGAAATACGAAGTTTACAGTGAAATGTGGAAAACTGGAAGGAAAAATTTTTTTTTATTAAGACTCGACTAACCCCATATCAATTTACATCTCATAACAATTTACATGGTGTAGGATGGGCATCATATGGCGCACTCCTTTAAATCTAATCACTTTCTTCTTGTGATGCCTGTCACTTGAACACACTACACTAAATCAAAGGGCTTCATTCTATTTACCCTTCGCACAATTTCAGTATTGTCGAGAAGTTGCAGCATCTCGATGTTCTGGTGTTTATGCAGACGTTTCTCATGCTTCTTGGCGAATCGCTGAACTTCATCTTCAACTGAACCAATCTTCAGATCCCTGTGGATGTCCTCATTTCGTATGTACCATGGGGCATTAACAATCCACCTCAGTACTTTATTTTGAAATAGCTGGATAAGTTTCCTGTTACTTTTCTTTGTGCATCCCCAGAGTTGTACATCATATGTCCAGGCAGGTTTAAGGACTCGTTTATATACCAATAGTTTATTATGTACAGACAACTCAGAATGTTGCCGAGCCAGTGCATTGTTCTGAATTTGTGATCAAGTTCAGTTCTTTTGTTTTTTACGTGTTCCTTCCAGCGTAACTTGGCATCCAATGCCATGCCCAAGTACTTTGCACTGTTTTCATGTGGTATCACTTGTTGGTTGACAGCCACAGACGGGTAATTAATTTTCCTATTGGTGAAATTACGTGCACTGACTTGCCTTCATTTTGTATTATCCGCCATCTTTTTGTCCAAGAATTGATTTTGTCAGTGGGAGACAGTAGTTTCTCAGTTGCTTCTTCAATGCTGTTACCTTCTGCAATAACGGCAGTGGTCGCAGATGGCCTCCCAAATCTTGGCTTCGTTTTGACTTTCCCAATATCAGATGTCTTTTGTTGTTTGATATCCAGACAGTCGTTGCGGCTACAACTGTTGCAGTTCACCTTCACTAGCTCTTGTCGACCCTGCCTGTGACAACGGTGAATACGCTAATCTACGCTGGCTAAATCGGCCGGTGCTTCTGATCTGCGAAAACCTGTCCAACTGTGTGTGGCAGACGTATTATCGTTCTCGTTGCAAAGTGTACAACAGCCAAAAAAGATGGAAAACTACAGTTGATACCGACAGCGTAACTGAAGTTCAAGCAGCAGACCTCGGCCAAACACCCGAACACCAAAAAGAAGCCGCGATTAAACTTCGTCTCCAAAAAGAAAACTATGGTGCTTATATTTCTTAGATTTTCACGGCCGGTGTCATAATTACTAAAAAAAACTACTATCCGGCCGTGGTCTTCTATTTTCTTCTTCGTTATGAAAGACGTTGATTCATACAGACGTTTCGTTCTCACGTCTGGAGTCAATCTTCAGTGTCAAAAGGACTTAACGCACTGACAAGGTCTCCGTTAGTCCAGTGGGGTACACCGGCCTTTGCACCATAGTTTTAGTAATTACGTATGATGCTTCTTCTAGAGTTCACGAAAAAGACTTAGGAACGTAAACAAGTACACAGTTTTCTGTAAAATGAACCTTATTACGATACAGAACAAGACGCACGGGACTATTAGAGATGTCTTTTCCTTCCTTTGACAACGTATTAACCTCCTATTTATTATGTTTTAAACGGTAAGATGACATGGAACGTAACTTTTATTTCTTCCTATTTTAAATGCTCTTCGTATCAGTTTCTTACTATTCAAAAAAATAAATAGGCGTTAGTCTAACACGTCTGTTACAACAGACACATCGTAAACAGATGCGTCACTACTAAGTTTCTTTCTCTATTCAAACTTGTTGCACTCAGGCACACTTCCATACATCTTCGTTAAACGTCTCTTTACATTATGCCACTCACACTATATCATCATGGCAACTCGTTATTGGTCTACATCAATTTCTTCCTTCTGTCTAAAATCGGAGGCTGGCAATTCATCTTCCGTCTTTAATCCGTGACTGATTGACCTACGATTTAATTTGTTCCATTTTGAGTACGGTACAGTCTTCCCAACACTGGTTCCTTTTCTTTTGTTATCTAAATGACTCATTTCATGCTTCTCTCGGGAAAACAGATAATATTGATTTTTCTACACAATGCTTACGCTTTCAAATTTACGCGTATTTCATCTGTTACACTTTTAAGATCCACAAGTTACAACAAAGCGAACACATCGGAAACATTACCCTTTATTTGTGGATCTCAAGATGCGTATTTTCTTCTCTTTACAAAAAAACGTTCACCATGACAGCCATACTGGTCTACAATTTCCTTACCCAAAATACGTAGAAATATATGATAGAATTATGCAGACACGCGGGTGCTCATAACACACACACAAACATTTTATTACAGAGGCTCATTGACAATTATTACGTGTAGACTTTCGTGGCATCGTGTCTTGGTATTATTCGAGCTGCTTTTAGACGTATTTTTCTCCATAGTATAGTATAGTAGATAGTATTTTCCTAGATGTGAATGATCCAATCAATCGACATCATTCACAGTACAAGTAGCATAGATTACGCGTAAAATTCCGATTTCTATCCGTGATAGAGGTTGTGTATACATCGGTATTCAGTTACGATGTAGACTTAGCGGCTATAAAGTAGACAAGTTAAGGTCACCGACACAGACACAGTAACGACCTGTTTTACGATAAGTACTACGCAATGTCACTGCGGTGTTGAACGCCGTCGTCTACTGCTCCTTCTTGAAAACTTATTTATACAAACCGCAGGCATAAAGTTCTTGCAGCCGCACAACATAAACTAGACTACTATTATTTCACTACACTGCATGCGTTAGGTTTCTTGAACACACTCCGCTTATTCTATTAGTCTTCTCTCTTCCATTCTAATTTATCACATGTTTCCCGCTTTATTTGGCTCTTTCACGTGTCTATGTTTCTCCTGTTCTACAATATCCTTCTTACAAACAGATGAATTTGTACGGGCTTTTGAGTAAAACAAAAACAAAAATAGAGTGACTTAATAAAGAAGATTAATATTCTGCGAATTTGTCCGATTGTCACTTCACGATTTTGTTGAAAATCATTTGAGAAATCAGAACGAGCGTTAGCCTGACTGTTGGGCCGTGGTCTCATGACGGTAAAACCAGACGTTTCGGCCTCACCATGCCATCTTCAGTGGAAAAACGATTAAGTAGTTGTTCGCCAAATAACCCCAGTGTTCAGGCACAAACTACCCCACTATTTGGCGAACAACTGCCAAAAACGGTTTTCCACTGAATATGACCTCCGATGGTGACCATTTCATTACATAAATGTTTAAACTGCACTCCTATGTATGTAGGATGTGTATTGCTAGCTGGAGATCGCCTTTTGAAGTGGCGGATATAGTTCAGTCATCCGCGAAGAGAATGGTTTTATTCAGTGGATTTTAATATCTACCGTCAGGGAAATAGACGAGATCATATAAGAAATAAGAAGTGATATAGATATTTTTGCAGTTAATGAAAGGATTCAAGAATATAGAAGAAAATAGATTCAACACATAGATAGAATGGAAGAAAGTAGAATACCGAAGATGGCGAAAGATTACAATCCTAGAAGCAGAAGAAAGGTTGGTAGACCTAAGAAAATGTGGACTGTGGAACAGGAACAGGCCGCTAAAGCCTAAAACCGTTAAGATGACGATGATATACGTAGGAAACATCTCAAGAAACGTTCTACCCAATTCTGTATAGTGGACGCGGCAGAAAATAATCGAAAAACTTCATGAAAAGGATGTAGGCCTACACGAAAGACAGATACGGGTCTAAATACGTATAAATATTTCACCATTTGGAAGGTTGCCGAAACACAGCTCACCAATATTTTCAGGGGCCCAATATTACTCTGTCAGTTTCTGTAATATACAGGCCTACTACTATTTCTCTATGGTAAGACATGGCAATCTCATGCAGCCTCCTCGGGGATCACATCTAGTGAGGAGGAGGGACTGGCGATCCATGGTAGCCTACCCTAGCTGTTTTCCGTTTTTCTTCAGCTTGTCTCGGGTAGAATTCTTTTCTTTAAGCTGTCCTACTTTGTACGTCTTGGTCATCTCTTCTTGTCTTCCAACCTGCTTCGGGATTAGAGATTCGGGACTAGAAGGTCTGCACTTTTTTTTGTAACAATGTTTCAAGTAATTAACATGCCGTCACTAACCTCAATTTATCTAGTTCCTTATGATAGTACCCGGCAAAGACCTGCCCGCCCTGGAGTTATAGGTGAACGGTATCCGAAGAGAACAATGGGGACGGTGTTCCCAATGGCGGGTAGAACGGAAGAGTCTAAGAAGTGAATGTCTGAATGAAATTCAGGACAGGACTGGGAGATCTAGGATGGTAGCCTCTTACCAGACTTCTATGAGACTAGAAGACGATGATGACGTTTTTAGCGGAAAACACAGTCACATTACTTACACGCGGCACTGACCTTCTGCTCAAAAGGTAGAAGATGTGCAGAGACGAAGTGAAAGTGAAGGACATCACAACATACATTTTTGCCTAACCCATAACAAGATGAGATGTTAATGATTGGTTCTGACAAAAGGATAATGTAACAACCAAAAAGTTCGTCACAGTTAATGGAACACATAGAGGTAACAATAAAGTGTGTTAAAAGAAAGATAACCACAACCAATTTAACTCAGGACACATTCCCCCACGTCATTTTTCTTACTTACACTACTTTTTCCTTATCATGTTTGTATTTTTAACTTGTTACAACGTAACATAAATTAGAATAAGTTCTTCGAACCTTTCAAGTTCTTCAGACAGTGTAAGGAATAATATTTTCAAATACGATGTCTGTTGTCAACTAAAAGGGCAAAAAATGATGCTGGGATATTAATGTTTAAAGAGAACTACGAGTTTCTACTATGTTTGTACTATATTTACAGACATTAAGATTGGTGTATCCTATTCCAACACATAAGGAAAAGTTCCACACACTTAATTACATAGGTACTGTATCGGATAAAATTGGTAAATACTTTACTCAAAAACATGTAAGTATAGCGTTTAAGACGAAATCTTCTCTTGGTAGATATATTAAGAACAATAAGAGTAAAGTAGAGAAACTCCAAAAGTCAGGAGTATATGAGTTATCGTGTGGGTCTTGTGACAAAATTTATATTGGCCAGTCTGGAAGGTCGTTTTCAAAAAGAATGTACGATCACAATTACAGTTTGAGATATCAGGATGGTAAATCTAATTATGCGAATCATTTGTCGGAAAAAGATCATAATTTTAATGATAACTTTAAAATTTTACATGTATTGGAAAAAGGTAAAAAACTTGATTTACTTCAAGCCCTCGAAATTAATAAGCGTAAAGATTTAGGTTTGCTTTTGAACAACCAAACTGATTTAAATAGCTCTCCGCTTTTAAATTTGAAATTGTATAAGTAAATGTATGTTCCTTTCTAATTTGTATATAGTTGTGTATATGTAATGTGTATTGTTTATTGTTCGAACTTGAGTCGATTATCGTTTTCATAGCACTGGCTTTATGTGATATTTTATTGTAAGTAACTAGTCAGCTCTTACCATCTGAAGAAGGCACTGTGTGCCGAAACAGCTGTTGTGGTATATTATTTTTTAAATAAATTGACGAGTGAAAATCACGAAAACAAGTTTTTAGTTTTCTTTAATTCTTTAACTACGAGTTTCCTACAAACGTCAAAGTCTATCTCTATTAAAAGTTTTTGTTCTAAGACATAACAAGAAAACGAGAACTGACAAAACGGCACTAGCTTTAGTCGATTTTTTTCCTGGCGTTACAACCCAGCGTGGGGTTTAGCCTGCTCAATGACGCCCTCTCATTACACACCCGTCTCCATCCCCTCACGTTCATACATCTCAAATCATCCTCCACGTCATCTCTTTCTGGGTGTGCCTTTTCCTACCGGTCTACAATCTGCACTTCTCTTAGCCATTCTTCTGTCATCCAGTCGCCATACATGTGGCCCAGCCACTCAAGCCTCCGACTCTTAACAAACCGAACTATGTCGGCACTGTGAGTCAGTTGGTCCAGTTCGTGGTTCATTCGAATCCTCCAATAGCCGTCTCCAGTTTGTAGAGGTCCAAAGATTTTTCGTTCAAATATTGTTAGATTTTGCTCGTCTGTGCCGGTTAATGTCCAGGCTTCGCATCCACATGTTACTACCGGTCGTATAAGACTTTTGTATATAGTCAGCTTAAGTTGTTTGCTTAACGTCATAACGTAATGGATTTGAAAAGCTTCTCATACGAGTAATAACACGTGTTGCCACGTACGATGTGGGACTTTATTTCATTGCTGCAAGAGTTGTTCTGAGTAATTTATGAAGCTAAGTAAGAAAATTGTTGGCCACGTTCAGATGTATAATTGCCAACCGATAGATATGCCTGGTTGTTTGTGACATTCCGTTGCAGTTCCATGTATTTGGTCTTCGCTTCATTTATCCTTAAGATAAAAAGCA
Source organism: Magicicada septendecula (assembly GCA_034769895.1). NCBI lineage: Eukaryota > Metazoa > Arthropoda > Insecta > Hemiptera > Cicadidae > Magicicada > Magicicada septendecula. The sequence continues at coordinate 474,404,651 of CM068374.1, forward strand.
TACGACACCGACGACGACGCATGTTCTTCAGAAGATAATAATTATACGTTTGCGTCAGATACGATATTTATCTCTTCTCTCCTTTAATATTTATTATATTAGTCTGAAGACCAAATAATTCACCAGCCAGTATGTTACTACGTGATCACAAGGCTACAGATTGTTTGCAAACAACCATTAAACGAAATACAACGATTAATCAGTGATCAACACACCGGCGTAAAATCCCAGAGCGTAAATAAAAAAGAATACGAAAGCAATCGATTCCTTTGCTTGGCAGAACAATGTGGAGGAACGGATCTTGTGCATGTGAGGGGTAACGGTCCCGACCTCGTCCGACTGCACAAGCCTTTGGAATGTTAATTAATCGTAAATCCCACCGGAAAGTCCAGGGTAGGACGCGGGTCAACGACTTGCTTCTTCTGAAACTATTGTTCCTCTTGGATATGTTACGCGAACCATGGACAAGCAGAAGATAACAAATAAGATGGGTCTACTACTTGTACAATCTGGCCATCGTACTTTGTTAATAATTGAAGCAGAAAACTGAATACAAATTGTGGAGGAAGGAAACTTTCATAATTTCTCAATATAAATCGTGTTTGACATTTGAAAAATTCGGAACACCGCCCAATCGATACCATTTAAGACCAGTAATCGTTAACTTCTTAATAAAGAATAAGATAAAGAACACCTCGTCAACCAACGAACAAGAGGATGAAGTAACACCGGGATACGGCTGACATAAAGAAACAGTCAACAATAAATACCTGTGGACTGGTAATACTATTATTACGAACAGAAACTATGACAATACCAGCCATCGTCGTTCGCCGTAGCTTATTTTCTTTGTGTACAAGCGCTTAAAATTACAATATACTTGCTTATGGAGTAATACGTAAATATGCTGGCGGAGATGTCGTGAGTAGGCAAATCATCACCGATGATACTCCTGCAGAACCTGTGGACCAGTGAGACAACTTTAATTTTCTTGTTACCAGGTTGTGGAAGCTGCGAGGCCATTGACTCTTCAGTATTATTGTTTACGTTTCACAGAATTCACTTTTATGGAATGGTATACTATTGTTACGACGTCACAATGATCGTCCTATTGTAACAAACTAGAGACACGAATGAAGTCACTACTGTAATTACCAGCTTTCATTAGTGGCAAATAATAATCTAAATTCAGCAAGGTACTCTCGTAGAATAATTAAAGTTAAATTTGTCCGCATGCAATAATAATGTCACCTTATTACAGTACCGCACTATAATTCACAGAATAATCCACAACAATCACTTGATCCGCACTCTACACTATCGCCAAGTGTGACTAACTTCGTAGCCGGCCGTAGACTCTTTTATAGGTTATACGCCGCACAAGTTCCAGACTCATTTTCCATTCTCCTAGCGTCGTGCCGACGTAATTTGCGTAGTTACAAGAGCTCGAACAGTCTGTAGGGTTCGTTAGTGCAAGCGCTGGAATAGTCGAGAAACTCGTAAAGTGACGCTTTCAAATTTTCGAGAACGTTACATAATTGTCGTAGCACTATGGTTACATAATAATAAAACGGGTTACTGTTTACGCTTCAGTTATAACGTGTGATTCTCCACTCGTTAAACCAAGAAACGATATTTACGAAAAGTAAACCGAATTTCAGTGCTGTGCATTACCGTAGCGTGAATATACGTCCCCTGCTTTAAAAATCATAAAATTTTACCCTATATAAATAATGCCCATATTATTTATACATATTATTCTGTGGCGCAGAATAAATGTTAAGAATTCTCACCGCGTAAGAACTCTATTCATGACAGTGCAGTAAAGTCCTCCGTGTCCTTGCTGTTGTTGTAAGGATTACTGATGATTCACTAGGCCTATGCTGTTTTAAACTGTCCACAGCGTACTTTTTGTTTTTGTGTGTATGTGCGTTCGGCAGTGCTAACTATTCGTACGCTGGCGTAAGTATTCAATAGTGCAACAATTACGAAACGGATAGTTCTTTAAGTTTACAGTAGCACAACAAGCGCATGATCTGTTTAACACAAATATTCAGTAAGACCGAGGAATGTTACCAGATTTATAAAGATTCTTTCCTAAAGATTATTTAACAACACTCATGTAATAAAATAAAGATTACTTTCCTCGTTAAACAGTTTAAAACACGAGAAGTGAAACCAGCTGAAACAAAAAAGACGAATACCGACATTTTTCAACTAAAAAGGTAAGCCAAAAACTGAAAAGAATACGAACATAATAGGTTTACAAGGTATAATAGGTTTCTTGGCTGAAAGAAACAAAACGTTTTGCTATGTAGGCGTAAGTACCCCCGTGGCACCTCAAAATCTTGGCACTGGTACTGTGTAGACTTGGCGTACTGGCCTACGAACGACACAGGTTAATAAAACAGTCAGGCCTGGCAGCTGTACACAGACGCAACACATATGCAAACACAAGCTTATAAGTAGACTACGACTTACAACCGCACTCCACACCAAGAGCAAGAACAGGCGGCTTGGATCACGATTTTTACAAAAATACAGCAATTTCAATTCAAAGTCAATAATAATTCATTGTGTGTATGGTCACCAAGTTGCAATGGTTAATTATAAAATAGGTTAGATACCTGATATTCCTTCATGCAACTTACTTTGGTCGCTATGCACGACGCGTTTCAGGATCAAGGTCCTATCTTCAGGTGCTGACTCGGGTCGAGCTCGTCAGTTCATAAAAACCAACACATAAAACATAAAAAACACTGAATTCAAACACTCATACTGCGCGAGAGGGGACGATGCGCACCGTCGAGTAAACGTGCACATAAAAAACACTGAATTCAAACACTCATACTACGCGAGAAGGGACGATGCGCATCTTCCCCTCTCGCGCAGTATGAGTGTTTGAATTCAGTGTTTTTTATGTTTTATGTGTGTGTTTTTATGAACTGACGAGCTCGACCCGAGTGAGCACCTGAAGATGGGACCTTGATCCTGAAACGCGTCGTGCATAGCGACCAAGTAAGTTGCATGAAGGAATATCAGGAATCTAACCTATATTCAATAATACTGCAACAAAATAAGACAAACTACAATATCACCATCATCATCTTCACGGATTAAACCAATGATGGTTTGTTCCGGTCTCAAATAGGGAAAGATTAGAGGTAGTCACTCCAGCGCTTCCTCGGACGTCCCACACCTCTCCGTCTCCTCAGCTTATAGTTCCAGAATTGTTTGGGGATGCGGCATTCATCTATTAGGCAAAGATGTTCCCAACAATTCAGCCGATACTGGGCGTCCGTCCGGCTAGTCCTTATTAGAGGCATTTTAGTAGCGACTGTCTCCCCTGGATATGTTACTAGCATATTTCAGGGTAAGACATATAGTGGGGCTGCCACCTTTAGATTTAACGGCTAGCCCGATTTTCTGTCTCGGTGTTCTCACATAAACTGGCTGTCTTACCAGACTAAAGAAGACCAGTTTTCCCTGTTGAGATATCCATAAGGATCTTTAATGTCGTGGTTTCTCCTTGCCTCCAACATCCTACGTCGTCGACCAATGGTAGGTCATCCGTCTTTAGGGGCAATTTCTCACCCCAAGGGCAAGGCTACAATATACGGACGAAAAATAAGATACTGGAAAACAATTATTTAAAATTGGTCAAATTTTTCAAAAGTCCAATGACGCCTAAATGTCTGTCTCACGATACATGACAAAAGCGTGGAAATGATGGAAAGATCTCCGAAGTCGGAACAGAATGAATGGCTAAAGTCTGGAGAAGGTTGAGGAGGAGGAGGAGGAGGAGGAGGAGGAGGAGGAGGAGAATTGTATTCCGTTTTACATTAAAGCAGTGTGTGAATACTATAATCGATATACAGGAATAAATAAAACAACGATACGCTCACGAGAGAAAACTGCTTATTTAATATATTCATCACCTACCCGGCCGCCCCCACACGAATGGTGTTTACACAAGTCGTCACTTATTTCCCCGAATTGCGAACAAACCGCGCAACTGGAGATTGCAGTGTTCGTACGATGCAACGATCTAAAAGAGAATTTCAGCGTTTATTGTAACGTACAGGCTCTAGCGTTTGCCCTTCTACACAGCACAAAAGCCACAAACAACAAGTCGATAACCCGCTACAGTCAGCATAGTGGTGACGTATTTATTTAAACGAACATGGAATTTTCTCAATAACCGGCTGATGTTACGGCAGAACTGTCTCTATTTTACACACACTGTAACAAAACAATACGCAATTGAACTGTAGACTAAAATATTCCAATACGGATTACTGTGTTTAATTTTCATAAATACGTACAGCTTCAGCTTTGTTCGTATCATTTCCATATTAATTTCCCAACGAGACAGTCTACAGTAACTTGAACAAGAAAACACATTACACAATAACAATATCAAATAAAAAATATCGATATGACGAATCATACATGACTTCCATGTTGTAAGATTTACATTTAAATTCATTTTCGAAATGAAATATTTCCATAGAAACTACTACTTTCTTCAGCCTTAACCACAGTACTGTGGTCACTAATTATATGCCACCTCACGTTAGCGGACTCGATTTTCACTTATGATGGCAGTCGATGGCACTGCCGAAACGTCTGGTTTTGCAGAAAACAATGGATCACGGCCAAACAGCCCGGGAAGGAATTTTAAAAACAAACTACTTCTCTCTTGCTGATAACGTAGTACACATATAAAAAATTATCCCTTCCTCCTTTAACTATCAGTTTAATTTATAGAAAATTACCCCCTACCCCTTCAACTACCCTTTTCATTTATAGATATTTCATCTACCTTTCTATAGTGGATTATTATGACCTTCTTTTCAAGATACTTTATTTATCAAAATTAAGTACTTTACTCTTGTTAAAACATAAAACGTTGCAGGTAAACCACCCCTTCCCCTTAACCGATCTTCACCAAAATCAATAGGCCTTGAGTCATCTACAATTCAGGCAAGTATGCACAAAATTATTTGATTCTGTTTGAATTTGCGGCAGTTATCGTTCGCCATAGAAAAAATTCTACACACACACACATTTCGAAAAATGACTTTTCTTCATGTTTTGAGGGTAGTACAATCAGAATCAGCCCTTATCTCGAACACGATTTTTTTGCCATCACCACACTTCCATTTCCTTATGTAACATGGAAGTACAAACGAATTACAGCTAATCGGAAGTAACAAATCGTATGATTTTTTACTTGCAGGCTTGCGAGGTCGGAATTTTTAGTAACATTTTTTTTGTCGACTGTCAACCACATTTTAGTGACTGTTGTCCTAACAATCGAGCGACTGTCAATCGCAAAAATGCTGTTATTGAGATGTACCGTTTCGTTTATCTGAACGCTAACGGAGTGTTGTGCAATGACGTCTTCTTGCGCACACACGCGCGGAATGATTAATGACTTGGATGCACGTTGAGTAATCGATGCGACCGACACCGTCAAACGTTTGCGCCAAAATGCGCGCTCCCAATGCGGAATTGCAGCATTCCTCGGGTCGTAAACAACGCCTTCCGCAGTCAACACGTTTTTGTTTACCTTCTATTCGTACCGACAATTCGTACCTTCTATTCATATTTCCCAAACAATTCCTGTTACGTTAACACGTAGCTGAAAGAAGACTGCAAAGTCAAACATAAGTCGATTGACCCTAGAAGTTAATTTTAGTTTAAGTAATGAATTAATAAATGACAATAAGATTATGGGATTCGTTCATAAACTAGACGCAGTTTTAAAACATATCTGTCGTTAAGAATTCCTAAGGCTGTTTTCACGGCGGCGGCATCAACATCATTGTTGATATTACTTTTAGCCGGCCTCTTACGCCGTGGTCTACTGGTAACACTGTTGACATTACTTTTAGCCGGCCTCTTACGCCGTGGTCTACTGGTAACATTGTTTACCGGCCTCTTGCGCCGTGGTCTACTGGTAATATTGTTTACCGGCCTCTTACGCCGTGGTCTACTGGTAACATTGTTTACCGGCCTCTTACGCCGTGGTCTACTGGTAACATTGTTTACCGGCCACTTACGCCGTGGTCTACTGGTAACATTGTTTACCGGCCTCTTACGCCGTGGTCTACTGGTAACATTGTTTACCGGCCTCTTACGCCGTGGTCTACTGGTAACATTGTTTACCGGCCACTTACGCCGTGGTCTACTGGTAACATTGTTTACCGGCCTCTTACGCCGTGGTCTACTGGTAACATTGTTTACAGACGTTTCGCCCCACCATCGGAGGCTATCTTCAGTGAGAAATTATTATCGAGTCCTTCAGTCTTTCGACTGATTTGTACCCTTCCCGCATATACCCGTGATGCGTGTGTTACGGAGTCTCTCACAGGTATTAGTCTCCCACAGGTTCACTAATAATGTACCTCAGTGCTGTGGTGAATTGGCGAACGCCTTGCCAATTACTCGATCGATTTTTCACACTGAAAATGCGATGCCCAGTAGACCACGGACTAATAGGCAGGCAGAAAGTATTATCAACTATATCTGTTGTTGTATCGACAGAATTTAGTACAATCATCAGGACATGTACAAGAACAAAACAGGAAAATCAATAGGCCTATCCATATAACAAGTGTGTGTGTGTGTGCGCGCGCGCAAAGAATGATAATACTCCTCACACATACACACGCGCGCGCACTAATTATATGTCTACCAATTATTTTTGTGTTGCCCGTATACAGATTTGGATGATAACGACAAATTTTGACAAGACCTCAACATAAATGTTTAAAATTGTATGTAATGACCGAACTTCACAAACTGTTTTGTCACTAAAATTTAACAAAACAAAAATACATTTTTGTCATGCGACATATTGTTATATTACGTATGACCCAGTTTACGGTTTCCACGCCACAATAATTAAACCCACCCCGATGAGTGGTTTCGACACGTCATCATAATCTTGGGCAACCAATACCTGACCGTTCGTAAAACACATTTATATGATGGTAACAGTTATGGGGATAACCATGATTTTTCTCATTTATAATGCAGTATTCTCAAAGTATGCTTCCTAGCGCGACAATGAATTCGAAATCTGACATGGCAGTACGGTGGTGTCTCTGAAGCAAGCGGTAACAGGAACCACTGCAAGTCACGGCTACGCAGTTGATATCAGTCATAGTATAGTGATGTTTTGACACTGCGCAGAGACGTACTGTAAGACAGCTGAACGTGTATTCTTACATATGTGGGGAAAAACGTTATCCGTACACCGAGGAGTAGGGTGTTCAACGAATTACAGAGATTTAGATCAGTAAAAACCAACAAAAGCAACACGAAATTTACAACAGACACGTGATAAACAAGTTAATGTTTGGGATAAACTGTGTTCCACTTAGCGTTGCCAACCTCTAGGAACAAAATAAATCCCTTTCTCGAGGCACAAATAAAGAACTAATTCAGTATTCATTATTGACTGACTTTAACAGTAAAATGAATAAAATTGGAATTCATCGATACAATATTTTACAATTAGTTTTGTACGCTGTGAGTATAGCAACATCCAAAATGAAACTTGAATGGTTTGACACGAGAAACAAAAGGTATCTTCAGACTGTAAAATCGAAATTGCTGATTCCAATTAAATTTTGGATTACTATCCTGTAACGAATTTTACCAATACGTTAAACAAGACCTCATTCAATACTTATTGGGTTATGAAACAAGATAAGGATATTGAAAAATGTAAGTGTAACAAAAATTATAAAAACTGTTTATTAATCATTAAAAAAACTATTTTTCATATCCGCTTTCTTAAAAATTCCCGCATTTTTTGGAAATCATCTTCGTGTCACCACACTGCATAGGCAAGGTGCTGCCTGCTCCGCCTTTAAAGATCTTCCAGCCATCTCTTCCTGGGTCTACCCACACACTTGTATCCTATAGGTTTGTATTTCCAGACTTGTTTGGTCAATCCGGAATTTGACATTCTTTCTAAGTGTTCTTTCCACAGTTGTTTGTAATCTTTAAATTTTTATTCAAGTTAAAAACTTGTAACTCTTCTCGTATGGCCTCATTCTTTATAAGACCTAGTTTATAACACCTGTCTTCTCCTCTTAAAAAAGACATTTCCGAGGCCAGTATTTTACTGTCTTGTTTCTTGGTTGTTGTCCATAATTGGCACTCGTAGAACAATACAGGGAGTGCCATAAATTTGTAAAACTTTAATTCTGTATCTCGACGTACCTTGTTTCTAAAAATACGATTGATCGTCCCACAGATCGTCTGGAACTTACCTAACTTAACATCAATATCATAATTCCTATCATAACCAATATCATTTCCCAAATAATTAAAATGGCTCACCTGTTCTAGAATTCGATCACTAATCATTATTTTTGTTCTTATTGGTTCCTTTCCTCGAACTAACATTAGCTTTGATTTTATAGCAGAGATTTTCATATTGTACCGTTTGCAAAACTGATGAAGCTTCAAAACAGATTTTTGTAAAGCAGACGCTGTATTTTGAATTATAAGCAAAGTCGTCAGCAAATAGCACGCTTCATATATCTGTCGCGTGATATCTTAATACCAACGTTCACCAAATGTTTCCATTTCCTTACCAGATCATCAATATAAATGTTAAAATAGAGTATGCCTTTTCTACATATTTGCTGAGATATCCTACAATATTTTTAATAGCTATTCTTGTTCTGTTATATACAGGCCTTGTAAATTTCAATCCCAATTTTTTTAATTAAAATTCTGGTTATGCTGCACTAAAATAGTTAGCAATGGTACACGTGTGTGAATAAATAAAACGAACAGCTACATAGAAAAAAGAACGACAGAAGATAATATATTCATCACCAAACAGGTACAATCGGTAGGCTATACAGTGTTATTTCCTCGAGTTGCTAACATGCCGTGCGACTGGAAACAGCTGTCTCAATTTCAACGTGCAATGAAACCATTTATGTACGTAATACAGGCATACTTCAGTATTCAATGTAACGTGTACTGCTGGCCTCTACTGTACTGTTGAACATAAAGCCGCAACTAGTCAATAACTGCTACTATAGTAGTTCCAGCGTAGCGAGGTATTCACTTCAACGATTCTATGTGACTGACTACTGTACAGCTGTTTTAGACAATACGTGAATCGTTGCACAATCGCAGTGACAACTGAACATCCAATTCTCAACAATAACACTACCTCCTTAATAAGCGATTAAAATTGAGATGAACGGAACTTTTTCTCGAGAAACTTTGGACACCAACGTACGTTTCACGTTCATCAATCAATGTCTACGAATTCGTTTTTGTAAATAGTGGCTGTTTTACGATGTTGTGACCGCAAGTGCACAGTGTATATGACCTGACGATGGTCTGTGACCGAATCAATCGAATTTAAGAATGTGAGTAATTAAAACTTTATTGCAAATCACATGTACGGTATCTGTAGGATATGAACAATGAACACACTACAATAGAAAAGTCAGATTATCGGTACCATTAGTAAACAATAAGTGTGTGTATATTATAAATACATCACATTACAATTAGCAACTTTTCCGTGAAGGCAAAATCAGGTTACAGCGTTCTGCTCAAATGACACAGAGGTTGAGCCAGGTTGGCGTCTGCAGAAATCCCGACGTAGGCAAATTGTAGAATTAGTCTTTGTACAAAACGACTCTAAAACGCCTCCATTTATTACAATACATTGTTATGACGGTCTTACTGATAGTCGTATAGTACAGTGGAAAACAAAATACAGACACAAATGAAATCACTAATTACCAACTTTAGTGAGTGGCAAATAACAATTTGAAATCAACAAGACACTCTCATACAGTAACTCGAGTTAAATTTGTAAACACGCAATAATAATACCAACTTTGTCACTACTTATTGCCACACTGCTAAATACTTCGTTCTTGACGAGGCCTTTCGGTGTCTCCACCATCTTTAGGTCTGGACGACCTTCGTTCAGCCCTGAAGATGGTGGAGACACCGAAAGGCCTCGTCAAGAACGAAGTATTTAGCAGTGTGGCAATAAGTAGTGACAAAGTTAGTGTTAAGATGGCTGCTAATAAAACTAACAAAACTGAAAACCCAATAATAATGTCAACTATAAAGAGTTCAGCTCTAGTTATAACACAACAATCACTTTCAACAACAACCACTTGATCCGCACTGAATAAATCGCCAATTATAACTGATTCACTAAGCCAGCCGCTGTTGTTTACATAGTCTCCAGATGTTTCAGAATAATGTTCCATAATTTGCGTCGTTAACAAGTGCTGTCAAAGAGTCTAGAGGCTTCTTTACTTGACAGAGACGCCCACCTGCTTATACAAGATGGCGAGCCGGTTTAGTAGCGTTTTACAATCGTGGTTCGATGACGCTTTGTGTCTATACTGCCCACACGTATTGTAGTCACGCTGCACGACCTCCATGGCATATGAGCAACCCCAGTATCATGTGTCGGGGACCGAGCTTATGTGTTACCTTCGTTTAGTCTGAAGGCGACTAAAGCCACTTACATACTTTCCGCTCTAATTATACCTAAAACCTATTTGCCCACTTCCAATCGCACATCCCAGATCCCAACCGATACTGATTTTTGACGTGTTTACATAAGGCCTATTAGTTTTACCATATTTGTTCTAAAAACACTTCATACTTCTATTTTCTAAGTTATTCTTGTTATAATAATTTGAAAATAAATATATTAACCTGTGGTAAAACCTATTAACTTTATGTCATATACACCACTTTGAGCAAATATAGCAATTCCCATCATCATCATCTTCTTCTTAACGGTTTTAGGCTTTAGCGGCCTGTTCCTGTTCCACAGTCCACCTGTTCTTAGGTCTACCAACGTTTCTGCTGCCTCTAGAGTTGTAATCTTTCGCCACCTTCGGTATTCTACTTTCTTCCATTCTACTCATCTGTTTAATCCATTTTCTTCTGTATTCTTTAATCCTTTCATTAACTGCAAAAATATCTAAATGTTTCTTATCTCTTCATTTCTTATATGATCTCGTCTATTACACCTTTTAACTGATCTCAGAAATTTCATTTCTGCTGTTTGTATCATCTCTTCAAACCGTAGTTTCGGAGATTTCGTGATCAGTCAGTAGTGTTTGGATTTTAAATATATACATTTACATTATTCATGCATTCAACCTGCAATTCCAAATTGTTTTTGTTCCCGTATTTCAATAAGAATCCATTATTATTATTTCGGCTTTTTGAGTTGAGCGTTATTACTAACATCTCACCCTGGCCCCTGTTACGAGCGTTGCTCAAGGCAACGCAGTTTACTATCGATTACCACAGGTCAGACGTCCTGTACTGGTAAGGAAAATGTATAATTATTGCGAAATTTCACAGAAACGTCTGCCTGTAATTGCAATTCAACCAAGTTTGACAACGATTAATAATCTTTCTACTTGTTCATGACGCAACATACCGTACCGAAGACGGACTCTCAATTCACTACTACACAGCAACTAATTACGACTATACCTGTCATGTAAGAAATGATTTAAGAGCTGCATGTAGGACCAGCCGTGTCTTTGATTTATTCTCAGTGTATACATTCACTTCAATTATTACCGTAAAAGTAATACAAACAAGAAGTATACACAACATTCTTATCCGAAAAGTAATTTTTCTCTCGCCAATAGCTGACTGAGCTGGCACGATTACAGACGCACGCATATGGTCATCCAGTATATGATGAACGGAGTTATGAATATGACGTAATTACTGTACCTGGTTACACAATTTGAATTCAATGCTCACTAATCTGTTCGACTTCATGGTATCGTTACTGTATATCACAATTATGTACAAGACACACGGTGTCTTGAGTGTAATCTGTATTTATGTATCACAATTATGCATAGTGGTACACCTACCTTTCTCGCAACACGATGGTTTGAATTTAATTCTTAACCGTCTACAAAAACATAATCGATACTTTCCCGTTCGCAAAGTAGTGTATAGCAACCTTGCCTATACTACTTTCATCTCCAATGGGCAGCAAGGGGAGCAGGAAGGGTGGGAAACTATTTCTTAAATTTTCTTGTTTTCCCTGAATTTTGTTTTATGTTACATGCCCTCTCTCAGAGTATGCTATTATTTTGATCTAAGGTGTGTAAGCCATTAAGAAAAATAATAAAATAAGTGAAGCTATATCACATGCCTAAATAACAGAGCTTCGCGTAGGTTCGTCTGGAAACATTTTATATAATATCGATATAAAAGTCCAACTAATGGCATTTCATTTGTGTATGTTGGCAACTTTTAGTAAACATATCACCAAGAAAACAGTTTCCAGGCAGTACTATGACGGTTGTAAAGAAGATATATCAATACTTAGCCAACCCAGAGCTTCTTAAAAAATGCTCTTAATAAAACTCGTGCACAGAACCCTAATAAACGTTACAGCAGTGTTTTACTGCAGTTTTTACTGTAAACTTGTGTTTGTTGGCCTGCATACACTGACTCTAGATGTGTATGATGCTGTTTTAAACTTTAATGATGGCTTTATTAATACGCTAACCACTTATAAACAATTACGGCTTTGCAAAAAATCAGTACCTGGATACCGTGCGATTAAAAAAAGGAAGAAAGCTACAGAAAGTGTGACAAAAGAGGCTTCCCAGGTTTTATTTGACTAAAAATAAAGAATACAATATTCACAAAGACACCGTCACTTGGGAGTTAAAAAGTTAGAACAATTATTTCAAGCCTGACAAAAATGATTGTCAAAATGTTACGTTTGCTACAAAAAAAATTCACAAAGACACCGTTATTTGGGAGTTAAAAAGTTAGAACAATTATTTCAAGGCTGCCAAAAATGATTGTCAAAATGTTACGTTTGCTACAAAAACAACAATCATATCAAACCTTCGATTCTGTAATAATTTCTAAACGTCACTCGCTTCTGTAACACATATTCCATGAAACGGATGATACTGTGGCTTAACATATAAAAGATAATACGGTGTTTATCTTACTTTCTTCACTCATCTAACTCAAAACGCCTGAGAACCAACAAGTAGGTTTTTTAACCGAGAATATCAACTGAATAATGTTACAAACAAATTAACCAAAATCGAATAATCAATTAACCAGATTAGTCGTCTGGATTAAACAGAACTAGTGATATTCGTGATCTTACTTAAATAAATCGCAAACACTCTGACACTTCAAAGTTACACTCATAAATCGCCACACATTTTCAAAGTTAAAAAATACGCAGATAGTGTAACCAACCCATTCTCAAACTGTCGATCCTATTTTACAAAAAAACAAACTTGTACACACACAAAAAGGCGTATTACACGACACGAAAATTCTGAGAATTTAATGATTCATAATTTCTCAATTCGTCTTATTATCAATTATTTGGGCTGTCTTATTTTTGTTAGGCCCAAACGTTCCGTCCACTAGTCGATGAATAATCCTCAGGATCTCGATTAAGTTTTGGTTGGAACCGTGACATTAAAGTAAGCCTTAACGAAGAATGGGCAAAACGGTAGGCGTAAACTAAAATAAAACAAGAATTTAAAGAAAACAAACCAACAAACATAAAAAAATAAGTTCTGTCCTTATTCTGTTTGATTCATTATTCACAGCGCCTTCACAAAGGATAAAATCTACATAACACTATAATAACGGTTACATAAGGCAGATACTTAAATTACATAATCGGGAGCTGATCAGCAACAATGCGTACAGACAACAATACGCAATTACAGCGTTGCCAGGCAACAGTGACACAAGCATCGTTGTCTGCCAACACCACTCACGACCTAATACACCACGCACAATGCCAGAGGGCTCTCGCCGCTATTCATCCGACCCCCCCCCCCCGACCCCCAGTTTTAATTAGGACAGGTTCCTTCCCTTCCGCCGAATGAAACAGGTGCACTATACGATTATACGTCACGGCCGATTACCTCTTATTCGGTGCGTCCACGGTTTACGTTCACGTCTAATTTTTAATTCTCTCCGTTGTTCTAAACGCTCCAGATTTTTTCCGCATCTTCCCACTTTTCTGCCCACACAATTCTGTTACCGTATTTCTACAAAATCGGGCCTAAATCTAAATAACTAGCCACACCAATCTCACCTAATCTTTCACGCCTGTTTTTTTATAAACTACTTAAAAAAATGTTTATGAGTATTTTCTTAAGTAACAGCACTTAACAAAATGTTTTTTGTCTTTGTACACGTTCACTTATTATGAGAATTAACAGGAGCACGTGGATTTGTACGCAGGTGAATTTATGAGGTGAAACGGTTTGAACAATAACGACGACCCATTTCCAAAACTGCTTGAAGACATCGTAGCCTAATGACCCTTACAGTGATACTGATACTTACGTAATTTGTTGGAATAAATCATAACTTTTTGTCGTATTTTTTAGACTGATTCCAACTATAGTCCCCTTAAACAATGGAATAAAAAGGTACTTGCTACGTAAATTGTTATTTTATATATCAATTAGAACCCAGCAAATTGTGGCGGAAAAATAACAAGAAAGATCCATTCTTTCCTGTGTCCAGGCAGTAACTAAAGAATATTGCCAGGCAGTACTAACGTATCTGGACAAAAATATTATAAATTTTTAGTTTTTTTTTAGTTTTTTATGACAGAGTTTCTTGAAATGAAAAAAAAAGTTTTGACGGTGAGAAAGCAGAACTACGAGAAAATACAGAATAAAGAGTACCATTGGCCTGTAGAGAATAAAGTTTGAGATAATCTAAAACGTTTGTTCGTTAGTAGTCTACTGTTGATTAGCAACAAGATAGGACTACAGGACAAAGTACGTCAGATACAGACGAGTGAAAGACGAAAGATGAAACGACCACACAGTACTACGAAAATGAGAAATGCACCACTTTGAAAGGAAAGTACTAAAACTCTGAAAAAACTGGTGGATCTTTTAACAATATACCCCATAACACCCGTACTTTACGGCCGTTAAAAAGAGTGGAATGCCAGCGAGAGAGAGCTGCAGGAAAGAGAAAAGACTACTACTACTAGCGCTGGTAAATAAGCAGATAGGATACTACTAAACGTGGTAATTACATATAGCCTATGTACTATTCAAAACGCGTACAGATGTTAAAATGTACTGTCACTCTATGACGTATAGTACTTCACAATACTGTACAGTACTTATTAATATTTAACGGCCCCAAATGAGAGCAAAAACATGTATAAGCTGTTTTACAGAATCGATAACCATGATCGGTTATGAGTTTTTACAGTATATGCTGTAGAAGTAGATTTAATTGTAAAAACAGTTGACAATTATAACCTACTTTCAACTAGGATTAATAATAGTCTATTTTGTTGTGTTGAGGAAATGAAAATGATATAAGTGTACAGAGGAAAACACAACACTTCGAAGGTTTTAACCGGTCCCAGTACACTCCAAGAAAGCTAGAGGTGAAGATCGCGCACGAGACTGAGGAGCCACGGACGGAAGCGTGGGTAGTCGATCTTCTTGCTGTTAACGCTGCTGACGTTAAAGTTTCATTGTTAGAAGCTCTCACAGAACTGTCGAGAAACATAAAGCAGTGAAAAGTAACTTTCTATAAAAAAAAAGCTTGGTATCCAGAATTCGGGGCAAAGGAAAATTGTTTTTCATGGCATTTCCTGCTTTTTATTTTCTAGAAACCGGTTTCAGTGGGATGGGTTGTTTAATTACCAAATATTAAATCGCGTTAACATAACGAACAGATGTGATCTTCGGTTAACCCTGACAGCAATTTTTCTTCGGGATAGGAAAAACCGGGTTCTTTTTGGTCATTAAGGACAAGGATCACATTAACTGAGAACACTTGAAGCATATCTTTATATTCTTGTACTCTGTATAAATTATAAAAATATCAATAACACGTCTTATTGATAACAGATAGTTTCTTAATAAACAAACTATTTATGAATAAGCAGAATGATCACTGTTGCACACCACTATATAAAATTATCCCGATTAACGCTTTCAAGCTTCACAGCTCATCGTCAGATCGGAATTGAACCAAAAACCTGAAAAAACCCTTCACTCACATCTCACCCCACCCTACTCACACACAACAAGCTATAATTGAATGTCCCTTCCCCACTCTCAGCCCTGTCCCACCATCTGGACAGTTACATATTTTTCTAGCAAATTCCTTGTGTTTCAGTGTTGTGTGTGTGTGTGTGTGTGTGTGTGCATTCCTTTTAAACCTAGTCTTCCTCATCCACACATGTGTGCCAGTCACACACCCTTATTTTAAAAACACCTAATTAGTCCTAAGCGATTTAATTCTTAATCTTATCTATCTCTCCTCTATCATTTACTTCTTAATTATGTTATAAAATATTTCTTCATTATCAAATTTAATTTTAGTATTAATTAAATTGTCTAACCCTTTTTCTCTTTCTTTCAATATTTCTAACTCCTCCCTAAGCTTCCTTTCAACTGTGTTATTTACTATTTTTACAATTTCGTAGTCTTCCAAAGGATTAACAAACTTATGGTTGTCTTCTATGAAATGTCTTGCATATAACGAATTCGTTGTTCTATTACCTTCTCCACGTTTGTGGTCAGACAACCTGCATACGAATTTTCGTCCTGTCTCACCTAGGTACACTTTGTTGCAGTCTCTACATTTTAATTTATAAATTCCGCTTTTCTGTAATACTGGGATTTTTTCTATATTTTTATTCCTTATCTTATCAAATACCGTTTCACATTTTTTAATAGCTATATCTACTCCGTATTTATTAAAACATTTTATAATTTTTCTAGTATGTGAACCTATGTATGTCAATGACCCTGCATAATTCTTTTGTTCTGGTTCTATTTTAGCTTTTTCTATGTTAACCCTTTTCATAACTTTATCCACTGTGTTGGTGTTATAATTATTATTCCTTACAATTCCCTTTATCGTTTTTAACTCCCTATCTTTTGATTCGGTCTCTTTTAAACACTTCTGAGCTCTATAACAAAATGAATTGATTGCCGCCATTTTATATCTATAAGGGTGGTAAGACTTGGTATAATTATATCAGAATACGACTCTTTCCTAAATATCCCAAACTGTAGTTTCTCATTATCTTTAAGAAATAAATGATAGAGGACAGATAGATAAGATTAAGAATTAAATTGCTTAGGACTAATTAGGTGTTTTTAAAATAAGGGTGTGTGACTGGCACACATGTGTGGATGAGGAAGACTAGGTTTAAAAGGAATACACACACACACACACACCACTGAAACACAAGGAATTTGCTAGAAAAATATGTAACTGTCCAGATGGTGGGACAGGGCTGAGGGTGGGGAAGGGACATTCAATTATAGCTTGTTGTGTGTGAGTAGGGTGGGGTGAGATGTGAGTGAAGGTTTTTTTTTCAGGTTTTTGGTTCAATTCCGATCTGACGATGAGCTGTGAAGCTTGAAAGCGCTAATCGGGATAATTTTATATAGTGGTGTGCAACAGTGATCATTCTGCTTGTGATTTCAACCACTAACACAACTTTCTTCATTATATTTATGAATAGTAAATAAATAGTAAATATTTACTTATTTACACCGCAGACATACATTAGTACGCTACGTTGATAATCTCTCTCTCTCTCTCTCCTAGGTTAGCAGCCCATAGGCTGGTTGGCAGCAGCTCGCCATTTTTCACGCTTCTCTGCTTTTCTTTTCAATTCACAATATGATGTGCAGTTCATATCGACCATAAGCTGTTTCATGTAGTCTAAGCGGGGTCGTCCTCTGTGATTCTTCCCTTAAATTATTCTCTTAACCAACCCATTGTGTCGTAGTATACGCCCTATAAACTTAGCACTTCTACCTTTTAAATTTCGTAGAAAGCTCTTCTCCTCCTGAGCCCTTCTAAAGACTTCCTCATTCGGCGTTATTTTCTCCCTCCAGCTTATCTTGAATATTCTTCTGTAGCACCACGATGATAATAACAAACACAAAACAAGATTTTTCTCATTTCCAGTAAACGTAACAGACTTCAAATTTAAGGTAAACGATATGCTCAACATGGTTCAGAGAATGTTACACACCTAGCACAAAGAAAAACTATTTTTATTATTGGAAATTTGCAATTCTCTTCGAACAAAGAATAACTACGTTCACTACTCAAACATCGTGTACAATAAAGGACATAAGTGAAAGCCGGTCAACGGTCTCAAAGGCGAATGATGCATCCTAGTTCCCAACGGCGGAAGAACCTAGTGGAGTAAACCACGAAAAACAATCACTTCGGACTAACAATCCGATCTTATCTCGGAATTTAATTCCTACTTTTGCACTCTATACAATTGCAGTATGGAAAGTCCGCTCCTAGGGGAAATAATTCAAGAGAATGGTTTAGAAAAATCTGGTATAGAAGAAAGAATCATAAACTGGAAAGAGCATATGGTATAACTAAAGATATTTACAATAAAAAGTGCATATCTAAAAATGCGAAAATAAGGCATTACAGTACAGCAGTGAGGCCAGAATGCCTATATGCAAGTGAATGTCTAGCACTGAATTATAATTTAGACAAACTATAAATATTGGAAAGACGAATTATTAGGAAAATATTAGGCCCCCGAAAAACTTCAGAAGGTTGGAAATTAAGAAGTAATAATAAAATTTATCAAAGTATAGAAAATATAACAGAAACAGTGAGAAAAAGAAGGCTAGTATTTTTTGGACATTTATATAGAATGGACGACAATAGGTTAACAAAACAGATCTTCAAATATCTGTGGGGAAAGAAATCAACGTCAAGTTGGATTAAAGAAGTCAAAAAGGATTTAGAAAAAATTAATATAAATGCAGAAAAAGCAATTGAGAGAGAAGTTTTTCGGACAAAAGTGTTAAAAATGGAAGGAGTGCAGAGTAGGAGAGAGAAAAATGCAGGTTCAAAGTGGAGACTGAAGACAGGAAGAAGAGAAATAGTGAAAAGATGAAAGAATATTGGAGAATAAGAAAAGAACAAGGAATAAAGAACTGAAATTAGCATATGGTCCTCAGATGGCCGATACAAATCGAAAAAAAAGAATATAATTAGGAAATTTTAGCTACTAAAAAGTGTAGCTAAGGCGAAGGAATTAATTGAGGAAACTGATCTTAACTATACCAGTATCTGAAAACTGGAAAAAATTACTACTATTGTACTACTGACGTACAAATAGATTATTATTACTGTTTTGTTTTTTCTCAAAATAACAGTACTTACCGAGTGTTTCTATCTACCCGGAGCGAGTTGTTTAAACCTTAATGATAATCGAAAATTTTCTCCTGGGAATAAAACCCTACGGCGGACATACTGAACCGTTACTACTGAATCACTCAATCGTAAATCCAATAAAATGTACACTAAAAAAGAAATTATATTAAAATTGTATACCAAGAAATAACAACACGTTAAAAATTATAATTGGAATAGATTGGTAGGTAAGTGCAAGCCCATTAAAAGAAAATTGATAACATCCACTATCCAGCAGAGTACTAAAAACTAAAACAGTAAAGTATTTTGTGGATTCATTAATTTCGGCCTCTAGGAAGGGCAACTTTATGTAGGTCGGTAAGGAGATGAAGATATATGGGGGTTAAGATAGCAGAACGCCTCTAAACTTTTCCATACAAAACACCACGACCGTGTTTTACTCGAAATTCGGTCAACAGTTGAAAAATGTCTTCACCTTGCTCGAAAGGTCCCACAGCAACCAAAGTACACTACATTTTTAAAAGTGTCCGCTTTTCACGGCGAATTTCCTCCGCAACACTGATAAATGTAGCTCATTACTTTTCCCGACCCCTCTCGTCGAAGGACCGCCTCTTCATTCCTGACCGCACAAATTCTCCCCTACGCATCACATCTGCTCAGACTATCTTTCTTTCCTAGTGACTAGTGACACGTTGTCTTTTTTATTTTCACTACTTTTGTTAAGTACACAAAAGACAACTGTTTGCATAGGCGGAACAGTCGTTTCGAACACATAAAATCATCATAAAAATACAGTTTTTATTTATTCTGCTGACGCGCTGTGAAGCATTTGAAAATAAAACGAGAGATTAATTCTAGACTGGACAGGCAGGTCGTTCGCGTACACAAGGTACAGAACAGGGCCGAGGACAGACGCCAGCAGCGACGGGTCGGACAGTTACATACGGAATACTCCGACTTCTTGCCTTATATCTTCATTTCGATTATGGTCGCGTTGTATCCCATCCCAGACGGCGATGGTGTCCATCCAATCATATTCGAGTCAGCAAACGTTATGGAGGGAAGTCTGACAGTCTTTGCTACCGTCTTTTAGGACATCTGTATTATCCTGTTACCGTTTCCTACCCCTACGATGACAAACGCTCGAAGCGTCAGGCCGTAACGAAGACACCGTTTTTAACTTCAGACCACGGCCGAAAGTTCGAAAGTTTTAACAAATAATATGATTGACTTGGGCCGTGATATACTACGAAATGATGTGTTCATTTCAGCTGTTATCATTTCTAACTTTCTTGATTACCCAAGCTTCGCTAGTACCGAACACGAAGCTTTGTGTCTCGTAGAACGCGATGGATTTACACCACAGGAAGTCAATAAAAAATCCAGTCGACGTAAGGCTGGCGCCCCTGCTTGTGACTCTACCGTTTTATAATTCTACGTAGGCGTACTCACAACTCCAAGAGAAGACCAGCAAAGTACAGATCTAACTGCCGGACTTGACAATAGTAATTACTAGTTATTTCTAAATTTTCTGCAGTACGCTACAATATAAGTGAGAAAAACAGCGGTCAAAATGCGCGCGCGCACACAGTTACATTACGGCCTACTTTTAACAAGAGATTGCGACGTATAAAAACAATACTAACAGTAAGGATCGTAAAAATGTGTTAATTAATAAAAACTGGCCGCAAGACACGTAGTAAACGCTACCGGCAAAAACTCGTTAGTCATTCAACGCCAAAACACCGATACCAATTAATCGGATCGTTCGGCTCGTTAGACCAACGGAGGGAAACAAATAAAAAAGTATTTCTTCATTCAGCGTCGATCGCCAACACGTTTCTACCGGCAATTTTTGTTTCCCAACACGACAATTTGTGAGAAAACGAAATGTACTACACTTGTATTCGGCGCGCAGAACAAGTAACCGATACGTTCTAATTACACACGCTCGCACGCGCTCGCGCTCGCGTATCAGTATAGGTATTTGACGACGTGTTAGCCTTGGCATTTTCACTACCAATACAATCCAACTACCGTGTAAGTTACTTAACCAAAGCAAACTTGATACCTACTATGTAATTTATTGTCCAGATACTCACTTTGTAACAGGCCGGTGTAGCAGTCCTGTGCTTCATGGTCTACCCATCTCTGATCCCAACAACACAGTACGTCTGGAAAGAAAAGAAAAGAATCTGTAATTATTAGGTCTATACTATAAATTTGTCTCTTATTATATTATAAAATATTAAACGTAGTCGGAAGAATATGCCATTTAATTTTAGATTACAACTGATAAAGAGAGACTCTCGCAACAGTGCTGGTGTCTTGTTTCATTTAACTACACAAAACACTAAAAGTTGCATACAATGCGTCCTATCAACAACAACAACAAATGCAGGATGTGGGAAACGCTTGCCTATTGTACCTGAGAAACAAGCCCTCTTCAAACCAGACAATCTTTCTGAATCTACCAAAACTATCTATACAAGAAACCATATCACCTTTCGCTCTCCAAAAGTCTTCGCTCTCCGGTCCCGACAGAAGTCAAACCCTGCAAGTTTTAGAAAACACCATATCAGCTTCCCACATAAAGGTAGGCTACCAAACGTCTTTGGTCTCCGGTCCCGAGAGGAGTGAAACCCTGGATGCTTTAGAAAACACCATATCAGCTTCCAACATAAAGGTACCAAACGTCTTTGGTCTCCGGTCCCGAGAGGAGTGAAACCCTGCATGTTTTAGAAAACACCATATCAGCTTCCCACATAAGGGTACCAAACGTCTTCGCTCTCCGGTCCCGAAAGGAGTGGAACCATGCATGTTTTAGAAAACACCATATTAGCTTCCCACATAAGGGTCCGGTCTCGAGATGGATGGGACCCTCTCCCTTTGATCGGCACGCAAGAACATTTCCATGTTTACAGAAGACATACAGTTGTTCAGCGAGGAACTCATGAAGGTGGCGTTTCCTAGTATAGGCACCAGCAGTGCCGGCTAGCAGACCCCAGGTACGCTGTGGTTCAGTACATCTACCGCCTCACCACGCCACACTGCCGAAAGCTGGACGCCGAAGTTGGGCGTATCTTCACGAGATACTGTTATCGCAGTCTCCCTGCTGCACGGGCCCTATCTCGGTGGATGCTTTGCAAACACAACTTTTATGCGAATCAACAATCAAATCTGCACGAACGCCAGACGTAGCTAGATTTACACTGACATAATAAGAAGGTTACAGTTAATACTGAATGATGGTTTACTGCAATTAAATATAGAGACCACCGCATTTTGTGCGAAAACTTTTAATTTATGGAAAAGTGATCTCTCTCGTTAATACATAACAATCACACAAGCCCATTTTACAATTCCTAGCAAGCAATCTGTCACACATCAATTAAAATTTCTCCTATTGTCCTGACGCTATGTGTCCTTTTACAAGTGAACTACAGAAATAGAACGTAGATAGGGCATAACCGAATACCTTTTTTAACTAGAAAATTCTTACTATTCTAAACTTGAGTAATTTTGTTACGCGAGGCAGATTATGAATCACATTAACGGTGACTCTTGAGTCACACTGTACAGCTCCGAAATAACAGACGAGTTTTGTTCTAGTAACGTACACCAATATTTTCATAAGTAATGGGGTAAAACATGTAGATACAGACACACGAGTGCTCATTCAAACGAGTAACACCGCTAATGTGGTTGCAGCAGTCAGCAGCAGAGAGTGTCCGTGTGGTGAATATTATTCGATTGTTTGTTATTTCCCATGGCTTAAAAAGTTCAATGATGATTATTTCGTAGTTAACGAAAACTGTGAACAGCGTGTAATGGATTATTGTATATTGAAGAAGAACTGCGCGGAATAAAGTGGTAAGTCACTTTAAGGGGATCAAGGAATCTTTTGATCGCGTTAATGCCTTTCTTATCAATGTGATATTCCTACCTGAAGATAAAACGCACCACAGACGTCTTATTTAAGATTTTGTATATCCCCCCCCCGCCCAAAGAACAACTCAACTGACACTATACTAATAAATGCTGCGGACGAGATTTAATGTTTTAAGTTTTTACGAATGTTTCTGTAACAGTACACTGCGTTAACTGAAACACGTCATGATTAACACGATTAACGCATGAAAAGGAGGGGAAACGATGAATGCCAGTACGCAGCGCGCGAGCCCTGAAATATATTTGTACACTTCGCTCAATAATTTCTAAACCAATAAAGATAGAACACTGGAGGTTAGATTAAAATTTAATTTGAATCTTTCTGTACAATTCACTCGCTTAATGTATTAGTCTATCTTGAACAAGGAAAAAGTTTCTCGCAGTCTACTTTGTGAAATTTAATTTTTTATTTTGTTGTTACAAGGATATTGTTAAATTTAACGGCAAAACAAATTATTATCAAGGAGCAAGAACATCCTGCGTAAGGAGAGTTTATATTTTAATGCGTGCTAAACTGAGTGTGTGATATTTTTTGTCACGTTTTTTTATTTTTACCGACTCAGTTTTTGGGCTACATTTATTTAAAATATACCAAAATATGAAGAATTAAAATATTGCTAGTACTGTGTACATTTTGTAGACTTATCTGGTACGGTACTTCGTTTTTATCGGTCCACGTTTTCAAGTCGCGTAATAGTAGTAACGTAAAACCCATAAGCGCGATGTGTTTCCTTATCTTGCCCATTGTCTCATCCGACTGTGGAACCAAGAATAGATCTTAAACGCGCGCCCGTTCTACCATCTCGATACTGTATCGACGGACTTGCTGATATTCTTCCCGCTTCCACCGAAACACATTTTTTTTCTGGCTCGAGATTTAACTGACAAACTTCTCGTACGTAGTACGTATATACGCAATACACGTGTCTCTGCCTGCAGGCATGCGGTGGTGAATATAGTTATAGCCTACCCTAATTTAGGTGATGAAATTATTCCCCATGACACTACATCACTCTCACCGCTATAAACAAGACAAATACTCCACCATACGTAAGACGCCACGCTACTAATTCCATTCCACAAAAATATGGCCCATAATTTGTCAACCGTGTTTTTCAAAAACACGCTACTCGCGGCGAACAACCTGCACAGCACACCTGGGACTGATGTCACCGCTGCTAGACGGCAATGACCTTGTCGCGCGCAATGTGTTCTCTCGTCCGAGTCAACAGTTCTGCAAATTGAACGATATAAAATGATGTTTGTTTGTGTTATGGCAAAAAATGCAACGGTAATGAACTGTGTTCGCAGGCTGAGTACACAGAGTCGTCCCGTCTCCGAAACAAATGGAAACGCTGCGCACCGATGACAGCTGCGATAAATGAAACTGGATTACACGAGTTATTTCTGACTCTGTCGTTACAATTTGTCTTCTTTTCGCTGTTATTCTTCCTTTTTCTAAACTAACGGCTTTCATTTACACAATTATACATCACAAAATTTCAGAGCGATAAAAGGAATACACATTCTTTGACTTAAAGGAAATAAAAAAGTTAGAATTTCAAAACACAGCATTTTGGGACCAATACTTTATAAGACATTTTGGAACTTTATAATAGCATTTTTGGACTCGTTTGTATATAAGACCTGTCCGAGACA
Source organism: Magicicada septendecula (assembly GCA_034769895.1). NCBI lineage: Eukaryota > Metazoa > Arthropoda > Insecta > Hemiptera > Cicadidae > Magicicada > Magicicada septendecula. The sequence goes on from CM068374.1 coordinate 474,429,509, forward strand.
AATGACGTACCTATTGGCAAGATTACTAGAATGTTACTACCGTTTTGGCAGCAAGAAAGGAAACGGAAGAAATATATAAAAACCACAAAAATAAACGTCTAATTTTCTAAATGGACTAAAATATGGGCGATAAAATTAATGAGCTGAAGTCGACAAATATTAATTTTTGTCAACAAAACAGATTGGTATCCCCTTACTTCTCACCACAATAACAATAACAATCGTAATAATAATAATTTTTATTAGATTACTGCTAATCGGAATATTCTATAGTGGTGTGCAACAGTGATAATTCTGTTTGTAAAAACAATAATACTAACCATCATCATTCTTTTCTAATGTTGAGAATTATTTATTTCCAGATAAGGGAACCTTTAAATGATTCTGTCTCACACGTACGCATACGATCTACGAGGTTTGATCAAAAAGTTCACGCAGTTCCTGTTTATTTTAAAAATTATACCTTAATTCATAGACAATTATACTGCCCCATTCAAAGTAGTGTCAGTCGAATGTAACACGATTAGGCCAAACGTTTTGCAGTCTTCAAAATATATCAAGTATGCACTTTTTGGCACAGCTTTCATCTCGCTTAGCGATTTTCGTTTTACGGCTTCAATGGTCGCGAAACGTTGTCTTTTCGTGGCAAGATTGGGAAGAGGAAGATCGCGTTGGAACACATCTGGTGAATACGGCAGTTGCCGTGCAATCATTATGACGTTCCCTTTTGCCCAGCCTGGCAAAATTCTTATCAATCAATGACATGCGTCCAGGCGCATCATTTATCGAGCTGCAATTTTCTGTAAATCAGTCCGTTTTCTACGAATAGCTTCATACAAATGGTAAATGTCCGAATAGTACTCTTTACTTACCACTTCACCTAGCGATGGGAAAACAATCTTCATCTGACAACCACGATCTTCAACTCATTTACGGCAGTCTCTGAAGCTTGCTCACGCCAGAAGCCTTCTGAACACGTTTACCAGGACAGAGCAGTTTATCTCACAGTTTACACAACATTTAATCCATGTTGTTCAATCTTTCATAGTACAGAATGACAAAAAATCGCCCCAAATACTTAAGGTCGACTTACTCAGTTAGCTGTAAAATCTAAAATATGCATCAAATAGACCTAAAATTTTATACGACTGTCACTAACATGCGTACCAACAATATATATAAAAACAGTTATTCAAACACTTGTAGTGGTGGAAATTGCAAAACTGCACGAACTTTTTGATCAAAACTTCGTATATGCACCTTCAAAGGCGACACTCAGCACTATATGAAGCACACCGCATAACTTACACACTACGTAATATGATCCCAATGACTCTGACACGATGCGAAATATATTTAAACATAAATATAATGATTACTGAACGATGTAAACGTGGCCATTAAGAGCCCAGAAGTAAAATACGGCGCGTATATGTTAACGCTGTAGTTTACTGCCTTGTACGCGAGAAAGGTAAAAGAAAAAACTACCAAGTGAAAACTACTGCAGTAAGTTATATTCTCAACGTCAGTCAGAAAGCACATAAAAGATGGAAGAGAAAAAGAAAGAAAAAGCGTAGCTGGCGAAACTGTCACACCGCGGGGATTCAGAAATGAACAAACGTTGGCCCAGACAGGAACCTGACACAAACGAATGGAAGCCGTGCCACGGATCCCGGCGACATCCCCGGGGATATAAATATTCAACGGGTATTGACGATTGCCATTCTGCTATGATTTTACCATTACGTTGTTTAGGGAAAAATATTACTAGACATCGTTTCACGCCATTCGTAAACGCGCGTCAAGTTCGTTGTTTTTAAAACCGTTTTATTGTGTAAATATCTTATTGATAGTTAGAAAACGAGTTTTTATTTTCTTACATTATACTTCACGAACCTCGTTCAATAGGGGTTACGTGAACGAATTCTAGCCAGACAGCAAAGGAAAATCAGTGCAGCGGTGTCAGCATGTGCTCCTCCAAAGCTACGCGGCGTGTATTCGAATCCATTTGAGACTGGATTCTTTGTCACGGCTCTGACCCCAACAAATACTAATGATACTTTCAGAAGTTGAAAGTGGAATAAGCGTAATGCCAGTTACCTTACTTTACCAATATAATGTAGCCTAAGTTACATCTACTCTAAACCCAGTCACTGCTTTTAAAGGGATAATAACCTTTTCTTTTGCACTGGAAAACACATTAAAAAAGAGGTAAATTATGAGTGGCATATAACGGATTGAATCTGGAAAATCCAGAGCCTTACTCTTAAGCGTCAGTAAGCAAAATGGATATTATCTTATACATATTCACAAAACAATCCTTTGCATGTCTTCTTCTTCTTTAACTTTCTTGTTAGGACTCTAACAACCAGTTGTTCTACAACAACGGTCCTACGTGCTTTCACTTCACCTGTTCCTTGGAAACAATGAAACTACATAGACTATTGAAATTTTCAACTTGTGAAACTTACTTGTCTTTTCTTCTCGTACGCGTTTCGGCGTGGTGTTCGCCTTCGTCAGCTTTGAGACAGACTGCCATTAATTTGTAACGGTTTTTATTTTGAAAGGTATAGTGGGGGTGGTGTGTGGAGGAAGGGGATTGGCGCGGGGATCCAAATTATTGTTAGTTTTTTGTATAATTGTGTCAAAAAGTGTGTGTAATTTATACTGTAATTGGTCGTTAAGTATGTTGTTTGGTTGTGTTGTGTGGTGTTTGTATATTTCATATTGTTCTGCTGTATTAAGTTTTCGACCTTTGGGTAAGTAGTGTAATATTTCAAGATTAGTATCTATGTTGGTGTAGCTGTGGTTTTTTGTGTGTATGTGTGTGTGGCAAACTGTCTCAAAGCTGACGAAGGCGAACACCACGCCGAAACGCGTACGAGAAGAAAAGACAAGTAAGTTTCACAAGTTGAAAGTTTCAATATTCTATAAAGTTTTGTGCTGTGAAAAAAGATGATGAACAATCAAAACAATGAAACTACGGTAGACTTTATTATTAGGGTTAAATTACAATAGCCCGTTACGATTTTTGTCATTATAGTAAAAATTCTAATTTGTAAAATCTCTAAGCGATGGGTGATTTCTTACGGGTAAATCCTCTATTAGGACTTCTATCGTAATATTTTTCTCCCTTGACTTTTCGAGGGAGAATCTGGGATTGTCCTCAGAAGCTGTGAGTGGCGGTTAAAAGACCCTACGCTAGGACTTTCAACAGGGGTTTTTAACCCCCCCTCACAGCTTCTGAGGATGAGCCCAGCCCAAATTCTCGCTCGAAAAGTCAAGTGAGAAAAATATTCCGATGGAGCAGTCCGAATAGACGATTTACCCGTCAGAAAATCTAAATTAAAAATGACTTTTTTTTGTAATCTGTTATTGAATTAAATTATAAGCGTACCAACAAATAGGCCTATTTTCGCATTATAATCAAAACACCTAAATCAAGATATTATCAAATCAAATCAAAACTAACGTTTCTAACGTAGGCCTACTGTATAGGCGAGGAGCGTGTAGACCTAGAAACGTTATGAGTCAAAGACTGTCGTCGCCCGCGTACGTGTTTCTCCACACGCCAGTCGTTAATTCAATAACGTTCGCTGCGTCAGGCGTTTGTCGTATTTTCTCCACGCCGGCCGTCGATCCGAATTCTTCTCTCTTTCGCCCCGCGTTCAGAATTTCAATCATATTCTTTCAGGCCTGTACGAAACCAGCGTTAGAGTACCCACGTGAAACGTCATTATTACGCTTCTTTTGTAAATACTACAATGAAACTATTCTTGTCGTCTCTCATAACTGCACCCCTGGCGTTTTACACGAAGTGGACACACGTTACTTCCTATGTAGAATATTGTAAAAATTACGTGTGACTTACATGCGGCCTGGAAGTTAAGTCAGTAACAGTTCAGATTATTCATAAGTTACGTGAACGGTTACTTTACAGTTCAGTTAAGTCCTTAAATTCCTAGGTGGAACATAGGGCCTCGACGAAATTTCTCCAGCGTGTTCTGTCCATTGCCAGGGCCTTCACCTCCCTCCATGTCTTGTTGACACCAGCCAGCTCACTTTCCATAGTCCTCTTCCAGGTGTTCCTCGGTCTTCCACGTTTGCGGCTACCTTGGGGATTCCAATTCAGTGCTTGTCTACCGATATTTTCTGGTGGTCTTCTCAGGGCGTGGCCGATCCACCTCCATTTTCTGTGTTACAGTGTTCATTAATAAATGCGTTTTGATGAGTTTTTCGTTGTGATATGATTCTAATGACGATTACTTTCGATTCTGATAGTCAATGTGATGTTTTATTGTTTAAACTACCATTAAAACAGATAAACTGTGTATTTATTTTCCAACTATTTCGAGTAAATTTGCGTTATTACGCCGGAGCCGCGCATTTATTAGCATATGCTTTCACCATGGAATCTTGGTAACTAATGAACATGGAAACGGTTTAATTGCGTGAATGGTGGGAACCTAACACTTTGGTAATTTCAACGAACGCGCGCACACGGCGGGTATAAAATTTGCATCAAATGTCTGAACACACAGTTTATCAAAAATGGTCGGATTTTTAATTTCTTTAAAAAACGTCAGTGATGGGTTATGGCATCGGGACGGACTTCTTCCATCACTGCTTCTCGGCTACTGTAGCCGTCTTCAGGCAGAAACAAGCACTAAATCATCACAAATAAAAATAAACAGTAATCTGTCTCATAACCGACAGAGAATCAAAACATACTAAAGTGTACACACACACACACAAAGAACAGGGAAACAAACAAAAAATAAATATAAATAAAACTTACCAACTATAAAATCTATAAGCAGATCTTCAAATATCTGTGGGGGAAGAAGTCAACATCAAGTTGGATTAAAGAAGTCCAAAAGGATTTAGAAAAAAAAACAATATAAACGCAGAAGAAGCAATTGAAAGAGAAGTTTTCGGGCAAAAGTGTTAAAAATGGAAGGAGTCCAGAGTAGGAGAGAGAAAAACGCAGGTTCAAAGCGGACTGAAGACAGGAAGAAGAGACACAGTGAAAAGATTAAAGAATATTGGAGACAAAGAAAAGAATAAAGAATTGAAATTGGCTTGTGGTCCTTAGATTGCCGATACAAAAAAAATCTATGACACACACACACACACACACACACACAAGTCACACGAACACGCACGCCTCAAGGTCAACTGCACGCATATTTGCTAGTAAATACTTTAGTACGTTTTGACTCTGTCGGTTATGAGACAGGGTACTGTTTAGTTTTTAGTTGTGATGGTTTAGTGTTTGTTTTGACCTGAAGACGGCTACAGTAGCCGAAACGTCGCTTCAGCCTATGTAAGAAAACCATTGATGGAAGAAATCCGTTCCTTTAGTAGGCCTAATGGTTGGCTACTGTGTAATTACATGTTCATGTGAAACAGCCTGTTTTAAATACTGCTACCGATTTTATCAGAAAGGCTGACTCTCAGTGACAATAAAAAGCAAATTTCAGTACCGTTCTAAACAAATCTAATCAATCTGTTAAAGACAGAATACAACAACCAATTTTACTTTAAACGATTTTATGCAGCAAATTTAATAAAACTACATGACACGACACACACGCTGGAGAGAAATATATCGGTATGGAGAACCATACATGACTTCCATGTTCTAAGATTTATATTTAAAATCATTTTCGAAATGAAATATATCCATAGAAACTACTTCTTCCTTCAGCCTTAACCACAGAACTGTGGTCACTAACGTATACCACCTCACGTTAGCGCACTCGATTTTCACTGATGATGGTAGTCGATGGCACTGCCGAAACGTCTGGTTTTGCAGAAAACATTGGACCACGGCTAAACAGCCCGGGAACAAAATTTTAACAACAAACTACTTATTTTTGCTGATAACGTAGTACACATATAGAAACTACCCCCTCCCCCATCAACTACCCTTTTCATTTATAGATATTTCATCTACTTTTCTACAGTGGATTATTATTACCTTCTTTTCAGGATACTTTATTTATCAAAATTAAGTACCGTACTTTACTCTTGTTAAAACATAAAACGTTGCAGGTAAACTACCCCTTCCCGTTAACCGATCTTCACCAAAATCAACAGGCCTTAAGTCCTCTACAATTCAGGCACATATGCAAAAAATTATTTGATTCTGTTTGAGTTTGCGGGAGTTATCGTTCGCCATAGAAAAAATATTACACGCACGCACACACACACACACACACACACACACACTTTTCGGAAAATGATTTTTCTACATGTTCTGAGGGTAGTACAATCAGAATAAGCCCTTATCTCGGACAGGTTTTTTCGCCATCACCATACTTACATTTCCTTATGGAACGTGGAAGTAAAATGAATCTACATTTCTGGTCACATACACTTTCCTAACATAAGTTTATTAAACAGAGCGTTAAAAATGATCGTCTTACATAGTAGCTTTTATAGTCTGATAGTTCGAGCACACACTACTCGTGCAACTTTGTTATGGATAGTTTTACTTTTCATCGAAGTATCGAAAGTATTTTTAGATCGAGACGGGAACCGAGTTCAAACGCGTCTTTGTAAAACGAATTACACTAAAAGCAGACAGTGCTTTCCTTGCAGACTTTTACCACCTTGTCAATACTGACGACGTGAATCGTACTGCAGCATAATCGTATTTAAAGCAATTTAATGTTAATTTTTATATTATCTTTATTTTTCCCCCGTGAAGGGTTTGTGAGGATCGGTAAAAAATATAACACAATTTTATCTTATTCCTGTCGACGTTTCGACAATGTTTATTGTCACATCAGGACTTGTGTATTAATATAAAAAAAATGTCAAACACAACAGAAAAATTATTTGAGTGAACGTGTTTGTGTATGTCAGTGTGTGTGCGCGCGCGCGTGCGTGCGTATGTGTGTATCATTGTATATGTGAACGAGTTAAGATAGTTTGTTTTCATCATCAAATGTTTTCTCTAAAGACAACGAGAATATTATAATATCATAAAAATTAATTTACACAATTTTACAACTTACACAACAAACTATCTCAACTCGATCACATATACAATGATACACACATACACACGCACAATAATTGTTCTGTTTTGTTTGACATTTCTTTTGTATTCATGCGCAGGTCCTGATGATGACAATAAACACTGTCGAAACGCCGACAGAAATAAGTTAAAATTTGTGTTATATTTTTACCGATCCTCACAAACCCTTCACCGGAAAAATTCATTGATCTGGTCACTACGAATTTTAGGGGTATCTTTATTGTTTCCTCTATTCTCCACGCGTTCTTTCTGTGACACGACAACGCTTCGCGTACTGCCCATAAAGCACCATTCTAAATATTATAAAACAAAAATACACCTCAAGGGAGAAACAAATGCACCATCAAAATTCACGGTAAAATATCCATAAACGCAATCCTTTTAAGTAATCAAAACAAAAAGAGAAATAGAATAATAACTAAATAATTGGGAAATAGAGAATGAAAACTCAGTGAGGAAATAATTTAATGACAGTGACAAACAATGACTGACGATGACCAAAATACTCAGAAGTGGAGATCAAATGACAAAAAAAAATGTACATAGTAATTTATACATAGAAATATAATACATATTGTGTAAAACTAGAATGTAAGAAATAAGACATTGTGAATAAACCTATTTAACTATGAGGAGGTCTGCGCACCTCAGACAGTTATTTTGTATCCTGGAACTACAGAAAGTGAATGATATAAAATTTTACAAATATAATAAGATCAAACAGTGAAAAGGTAAAAAGGAAAAAGTGTGTATAATGAAAGTGATGAAACATAATTATAATGAGCATTGAAGGGGATATATAATCTATATGAACCAGTTATATAACCCATGTAGTGAAATCAAACAAAGTAAAAAGTTAAAAAATAGAAAATCTTACGTTAATAAAAACTTATAATAATATAGTGACGAAGAAAAAATAAAGATCAATAGAATCAAGTGAATTAGAAATTGTGAAACCGAACCTGTGACCCATAACATATCATAGCCAAGGCCTTCACTGAAGTGATTAGTGTTTTGGTAAAAAGAAGGAATATTGTTGGAAAAAATCTAAAAACAGGGCAGAACATAATAATATTACTGCTGAACGTTGATACAAATTAATGACCGGTGAAAGATGAGATGTTCCAGGAAAACCATTCAAAAAACTAGAAGAATAATGTTATAATCGAAGGTACAAAAAATTTGAAGACCAGGAATGAAGAATTAAGCAATAAATGCACAAGAGAACTACCAGATTGGTGAGATTGCTCCAAAGCTAAGTCCGATATTTGAACTACATTACTACATTAATGATCGAGTTACAACCACATGATGTGACCAAAACAATATAAACACTATAAAAGTGAATGTTTATTTGTACACTTGTATACGATAGTTATTAGTATTAAGAATTCTCTTTTTAATTGTTATTTTGTATGATCCAAAGAATCTACCACTATTCAACAGACATTCACAACACATAATTACCAAATCTCATTCATAAATATTATATTTTATGTTACCTTTATAACTTGTACCATACTTTAACTATACTTTTACGTTAACCCTGATTCAGGTTCTTCATGTTCTACCACTAATGAGCCACCACTGTTAGAAGAGGACTCTGAATGTCCATATGATTAATCAATGTCAAAATAAAAGGAGTAAAATAAAGAAATAATTGAGTCTGAGAAAAAACGAGAATAAGGAGTTTGACTATTTATTTTAACAATAAAAATTATAAAATCAGTTAAAGATTATTATAAACAGTTAAGGGTATAAACTGAGGGTAGTTACAAATTGGCACACAAACGTGGGGCTTAACAGAAATCTAATAATTCTTTATTTTAAAATAAAATATCGGTATGGAGAACCATACATGACTTCCATGTTCTAAGATTTATATTTAAAATCATATTCGAAATGAAATATTTCCATAGAAACTACTTCTTTCTACTTATTGCTTCAGCCTTAAACCACAGTACTGTGGTCACTAACGTATACCACCTCACGTTTTCGCACTCGATTTTCACTGAGATGGAAGTCGATGGCACTGCCGAAAAGTCTGGTTTTGCAGAAAACATTGGACTACGGCTAAACAGCCCGGGAAGGAATTTTAACAAAGAACTACTTCTTTGTTGCCGATAACGTAGTACACATATAAAAAATTCTTCCCTCCCTCTTCAACTCTAATTTTCATTAATAGAAAATTACCCCCACCCCGTTCAACTAGCCTCTTCATTTATAGATATTTCATCTACGTTTCTACAGTGGATTATTATGAGCTTCTTATCAAGATACTTTATTTATCAAAATTAAGTACTTTAGGCCTACTCTTGTTAAAACATAAAACGTTGCAGGTAAACTACCCCTTTCTCTAAACCGATCTTCTCCAAAATCAATAGACCTTCAGTCCTCTAGAATGCAGGGATGCATGCAAAAAAATTTGATTCTGTTTCAATTTGCGGCAGTTATCGTTCGTCATGAAAACATTTCTCTTGTTACAACATAACATGTTTCAGGTAAACTACCCCTTTCCCTTTACCGATCTTCACCAAAATCAACAGGCCTTGAGTTCTCTACAATATAGGAACGTATGCAAAACATTATTTGATTTTCTTTGAATTTACGGCAGTTATCGTTCGTCATAGAAAAAATTACCCGTGTGAAAACATAAAATGTTGCAGGTAAACTACCCTATTCCCTTAACCGATCTACACCAAAACCAGCAGGTCTTGAGAACTCTACAATTCAGGGCTGTATGCGAAACATTATTTGATTCTCTTTGAATTTACGGCAGTTATCGTTTGCCATAGAAAAAAATTACCCATGATTTAAAAAAAAACCGTTCCAGGTAAACTACCCCTTTCCCTTAACCGATCTTCACCAAAAACAATAGGTCTTGAGTACTCTACAAATCAGGACTGTATGCAAAAACTTATTTTATTCTGTTTGAATTTGCGGCTGTTATCGTTTGCCATAGAAAAAAATCTACAGACACATACACACACTTTTCGAAAAATGACTTTTTTTCATGTTTTGAGTGTTGTACAATCAGAATCTGCAATAATCTCGAACACGATTTTTTTTGGCATCACCATACTTCCATTTCCTTAAGTAAGATGGAAGTAAAAGAAAATACTATACACAAAGTAGACGAGGAATCCCGTTAGTTACAAATTGGCGCAAACAACGTGAGGCCTTTATCGAATCATTTAAGGAGAAAACATAACCACATATATTATAAATAAACACACCAGAACTTCGTTTAGTTACAAATTGGCACACAAACGTGGGGCTAATAAACACACCAAAGTAACTAGATTAGTTACAAATTGGCGCCAACAACTTGCGGCTTTAAAATAGACAAAAATAACATAAACATTTATAGAAAAAGGGTAAGATTACAGTATAAGAAACACGACGGTGAGAGAGAGACAGAGTAGTTTTAAATAGTTACAATATTTATAAGCATGTAAATCAACTAACAGCTTTAATTACACTGCATCCTAAAGAGGTTACAATCCGCCCGTTTCTCAGGTGGTCACTTTAACTGACGTCTTCCTTAAAGAGTTTACTACTAATATATTTCATAGGTTACGTCATATCATGGTGTGATAGGGTACTTGTAATTTAGCCAATTCAAGTTGAAACCTGACAACCGTTCGTGAGCGGAGAAACGGTTATTTTTTCGTATATTTTTAGATATGCACTTTTTATTGTAAATATCTTTAGTTATATACTATATGCTCTTTCTATTTTATGAATCCTTTCTTCTATAGCAGATTATTCTATCTATTTTTTTTTCGTTCTCTGTTTGTTATTTTTTACCAGCACGAGTTTTTTTATTTTTTGCTCTCTGTACGTTTTTGCGCCCAAGGCTCCAGTCTACACAGCCTAATGATAAATCTGGCCCTGCATATCTGATCTGCCAGTGAACAGCAGAATACAATTGGCTGACCACGTCCATAATGTGTCGACAAACCATCTGTGGCGTCATAATCAGATTCACTGTAGAACAACACGCGGCAAACAGACTATAACTGCGTGTATAACGCGTTAGTTTTCACTTTCTCTGGCTGACTTATCAGCAAACAAGTAGCGCATGTCACTGTCAAACGGCACGAATCGTGTCACCGTCTGTTTTTAGTTGGTTAGCCTTTGATACAGTGTTGACTTCGTTTGCATAGTGTTAGACGACGTGTGCGTGTGAGTTAAAACTATGTACTAACACAAACACACGCGTGCAGAATACTGTACACCACACGTTAACTAAACACCACGTCCGGAATGTTACAAATAAGTGTTTTGTTTTGTTTTCTTTAAAGATTATTGCTCTACGTGTTTCGCAATCTACACAATGATTATAGTGTTACGACATTACAGAACAATCTACGTGTTTCTCGAATGTTCCTGAAGAATCCGGCTATAATGTTGTGTGCGTACGTGATTTCAACATGGATTCGCGAGACTTTTCTAGACGCCGACAGCCGCGTTGACTGTAGTTAAGGCCGCAATCAATTAATGCGTAGTATGTGGAATGTTCTGGATTTTCAGCGGGGTATAAATACAAGTACTCAGCGACGCTCAGTCAGTTTGAGTTGCGATTTATTGGAATGTGGTTCGTAGTATTATAGTTCAGAGATATTGTCGGGCGATTACTCTGCGCGTTTCAGTGACGATTTACACAGTGCGGTTTGAAGTATGGTGGCGAAGTATTATGTGTTTTATAATTGTGCGATACTTTATTAGTGGACATTTTTATAGCGTGTGAACAATTTCTATTTGATTTGTTGTAGAGACTATCTTGTCAATTACAAACTGTTTAATTGTGATAATTAAAGCTGGTGATTAGTGACGTATTAGTGTCTAGTATTTTGTTTTCCACTGTACCTACGACGATCAGTAGACCGTCGTACAATACGTATGGAGCTATTTGTTAAGCATTTTCACTTTACGCTCTACACGGCACGCTCGTAAACTACTACTTTTAAAAAAACCATACCAACATATGCGATTAAGGAAACCACAATGTATTCGTACTCTCAATAACTATGTACTGCAATTTCGTACACGATTTCCATATTTCCATCCGGTGTGGATGAGAAATAATGTAACGGATTAGAGACAAGCGACCCGAAGAACAAAGAAAAGAACACTTGGAAAATGTCTCGTGGTTACGACAAAAATGAGAAAGATTGACTGCAGAGAGAAGATAACAAACAAAGAGGACAAACAAGAGGAATAGGCTGGACCATGGCCGGCACTAGTAGAAGGCCGGAATATTAAACGTGGCAACACTGGAACCAGCTGATATTTGAGACCGACTAGATCTTAATTTATGTATGTCAATAATCAAATCGCGTCATTTTTAATTGCCGGTTAACAGCAGTTTTATATATCTTCATTTTTTGCAAATTAAAAAGTGTATTATGTAAAACACTGTTATATTATTTAAGAAATACAATAATTACGGTATATCATTCATATGATACGAATTCAATAATTGAACAAAACTAATTCATTATTGTGTGTCCAAGCAGCCATGCGCCCTGAAGGATTAGGCGACCCTCGCACCTTGACTCCCCGCGTGACAAACTATCAGACGTTCACCTTTTCCAAGTGGGGCGCTCAAAGTTCCCTTCACACTTCCATCAGTCCAACCCTTATCGTGACTCATATTTTCATTAACCCAGGTTTCGTCCAGGAACACAGTGGTTTTTAGGTCTATATTGTGTTTTTTCCGAAAAAACTGGCACCTTTTCAGAGCGATGGACGGTTTCTCCATTAACACCTTCCTAGTACTGAACTTCTTATATGCGAATCCCAAGTCCTTCAACACGGTGGCTAAGGAAGACTTACCACCATTAAAAAGTCCAGCTTCCTTCAGAGAAACCTGCAGTCTTCTTAAGCTGGGCACTTCTTTTCTTTCGTAGTATCCCATGATGTGGCGACGTATGGCTGACTTTCCGAAGTCATCCACTTCCGTAACAGGTCGGTTCCGAGGTGTTTGAGGATTCTCCTTCCTGGGAGTACTAATTAATATACGTCTCTTCTTTTGTAGAGAGTTGGTGACATCTCCACCATCTTCTGTCGATGACTCTGCCGCCACCGTTTCGGTGTCACCTTCGCAAGAGGCTTGTTCTGTCCCTGTCTCATTACTTTGTACTGTAATTTCGTCCTTTAGTTGAGTATTTATTCGTTTTACTGTCCCATATCAAACATCGCAAGCGTCAGACACTCTTTCCAAAACCTTTTTGACGTTTTTTAAAGCGCCTAAGTTATTTTTCTCCAAATAAAAGTATTGACTCACAGAAGCGACTATTGTTCTTGCTTGTGAATGTAAAGTTTCTTTTGACTTGCCAGAAGACATCATTAAAGAATTCAAACACACACATAAGGAACTCACTATACTTTTAAACAAGAAAATAGGACTTAATATAGAAACACAGAAATACACTATATCCCGCAATATAGCCTACTGACCGACACAGAGCTCTACTAAACACTGAGCGGCAGGTAGGCCGGGCTGCACGTGTGTGTGTGTGTGTGGGGGGGGGGTCGCTTAATCCTTCAGGGCGCATGGCTGCTTGGACACACAATAGGCCTCATTACTAATTCACTAATTTCTTCAACTTAAACCTATTAATAGTACTAAGTGCGCAAAGACCTACAATTTACACTTAACTATAAATACGCCTACTCATGTTTTGAGTAATGCTATGAAACTAAATCAAAATATAACATGTTCACTTTAGCTATTTTATTACACTATGCTTATAGGCCTCAGACGCAACGTTGCCACGTTTGATATTCCGGCCTTCCACTAAAGCCGGCCATGGCTGGAGGCATTAGGGAGAGGAGAGTGAACTTGAGAAATGGCTGATAACAAATACTCGTACTTTCAATAACTGAGTACTCTGGAATTTCGTACACATGGGCCCCGAAGACAAAGAAAATAAATATTTGGAAAACCTCGTGATAACGTATGAGAAAGATTAACTGGAGAGAGGAGATAACACACAAAGAGGACAGACAAGAGGAACAAATGCGAAGAATAAACGACAAGAGGAATAGGTTGGAGGCATTACGAAGAGGAAAGTGAACTTGAGAAATGTCTGTTACCAAAACTTGATAAGAGAAGAAAAGATTGCAGTGAAAGATAGGAGGAGGTTAGTCTTTATCGCGAAATTACGGCACTTTTGTAAAAAATTGACAATATAAGTAAAAAAAAGTTTAAACAAAACCAAATGCATTTCAATTCGTCCTGTAAGCTTTGTGTAAAGCAGCCTAAGAAATAAGAAACAGCCTATAAGAAACAAGCTTTAATGCAAACTTATTTTTGGTAAAAGTAAAATAAAATGAAAATCCCTTAATATAGAATGGCCAAGAGAAGAGTTATGGAGTGCTGTTGCTTTTTTTATGTCGATTAGTATGAATTATTTTACAAAGATATTAAACTGTGTTCAGAAAAACGAACTGTAATATTTACTTATGTTACAAGTGAATAGTTAGCACTCACTGTATAGTCTACAAAAAATTTTCAGCAAAAAACGTTATACGAGAGACATTAATGTAAACAATAGGTCACCACGGAGAACATTATATGAAGAACACATTTCTTTATTAAATTTACACGAAAACACATGCCACGCCGAGACAGGTGTACATTAAGTACGAGCATCTGTGTGCGTGTGAAACGACAATGTAATTTATAAAATTTCATACACGCAATACTCCTACCTAAGATCAAATTCTAGGAACCACGCGTTTAAAAAACTGTTTAGTTTGTATCTTTATTAGTTTAGGTAATGTGTTAGTTTACCTATCGTTTTGCAAAGTGGTGTTCAAAATAGTTTCCAAATGGCATATCATACAAACTGTTGTATCTAATACACCTCCTGTACGATATTTCTGGCTCGGTACGACCCCCGTCGGGCAGTATACTTGATCTGGGAACTTAATACTGTATCTACAAACTACACATACAGAAATGAAAGTATAAATATATTTTACAATACACATAACATACTCATCCTATATTATGCGTATTAAATAGAGCTGTAGAGACAAGAAGTTTTTGGCAAAATATTGTGAAGCGAAGGGTTGAACTTATTGGCCAGGGTTGAAGAGATACACCCCAGACAGACAAATGCCAAATGGTAGAGGTAGGACTGAAAGCTCGATTCACTAATACGGCTGTGATGTAATGCTCAATATTTGGCTCACGACATGGTGACAGAGAAATGTATCGCTATTTACAAGGTCAATCTCCTGTCGCCAGGAAATGGGAACTCGCCAGTAGGATAGCTAGAATGCACAGTAACGCGACAGCTACCTACCTACCTAACAGTTCGAAACCAACGTTAAAATATACCTTCCGTATGCCAGCGAGAAAATTTATGAATAAACAGATCACGGTTAACAACGCAGGTATCACCACAGCTTAATTCGAGCACGGACCAAAGCAGTGACCCTTTGGAAGAACGTTTTCAAATTTTAGCCATTTATTTAACGAAATCCTTTTTATGTTTAAGAAGCAAGTCGTCATGTTGATTATGGATTACGGACCAAATCGAAAACTACTTTCTGCCTTAGAACATGAAAAATATACAATTTTTTCTCCTGTTTGCAGAACAAATTCTGTGGACTAGTTCAAATATATTTTTCCCAAAATCGATGTATTTTCTTTAATTAACTTAAAATATTTTCCAATGACGCCTTCTTTTTTTTGTTTTCATTTGAGATTGTTTTTACATCTCATTTTATATTTTCAAGACGCAAACTAATGTAATTCCAATACTACATACATCGGACCAACTAAAAGAGGAAAATAGATTATTCTTCGTAATAGTTGAAAACGCAAATCGATTTTTCGAATTACAAAACCCCTTACTGAATACAACTGATACAGTCAAGCCGAGTATGAATGGTTTTCGATACGATTTTTTCAGACAGCAAATGTATTTTACCAAGCTGAGGTACAAAGTGTAGTCTATAAGAAAACTTAAGTTTGTACACATTTAATTAAAAATGTCTTTATACACTTTTTATTTCTTTCGTCGTTACTGTATCTCGAACCGGTCCGATTCCTGTAAATTACACGGTGAAAACAACCCGTGTAAATACTTAAGTAAACAGATTTGTCGACGTGTATATATATATATATATATTTTTTTTTTTAAATTGAGAAAATCGGCTTTTCGGATTATGCGAGCTGGTTATAATGAGATCAAGTACGCACCGTCAGAAGAAACTCTTGTTTCTAATCCAAGCAGACACGTACGCCTATTGGATTAAATTAAAGGGGTCGCGGCTTCAATCTGTTACGCAGATTGAAAACGGTTTTTACGTGTGTCCACTAAGATACGTTGGTTTTTACTGACAGTAAAATACACAGTCGACACTGTCAAGTTGTTCTCCTCCTCGCACAAACACACTCTCTCTCTCTCTCTCTCTCTCTCTCTCTCTCTCTCTCCCGTGCACACTATCCATCTAGACCCCCCTCCACACACAAACACACATGAAATTCTCAGAGCATTTATGAATTTGTGCATGCGCGCGCTTGTTACATATGTAGCAAATAAAAAAAACTTAAATTTTTACACCATTCCATTGAATATCTTTGAATTTTAGGCATGCTCGAGACAATGTCTTATTTGAGACGTTTGTCCACTTCACCCTTCACGTCACTCGTCCGAATCACAATATAAACGTAAATTTTACGATACACGTACATTATAGGGTTAAACGGACGAACAGGTCCTTCCGTTGACTCCAGTCAGAAGACATTCCTACGTTCTCACGATACAATCTTAACGCTATTTACGTATTTTACAAGCTATACGTTCGCTGAATGCATATATATATATATATATATATATATATATATATATATAAAATAAACACATGCAAACACGCTCGAAATTCTTCTCTGGTTAACGCCTGTGGATCCTCTCCGCTCAGAATATTGTGTCCCTACGTTCTCGGAGTCTTCCCTTGTTTTTTCTTTTTGATGGTGTCGGCATTTTGATGGTTTCTTTTTGACGGTGTTTTGTAATCCACTATCGACCGTTAATTGCCGTCGATCAATATTCGTGTTATAGTTTCCTTAACGCCCGGGGTATCTCCACTAGTTCTACTTCACACCCTGTTTCCTAGCACGTCTCTATCTCCCAGCTTCCGCTGTTTACTATGGTATCGCATACCCGCCTTCTAAGCTTCTCGATTAATGCTACTCCACCATATTTAAATCAGTCTTCTTACGGTAATTCACTGAGTTATTCTCTTTCTAATGTATTTCGTTTTTGCACCGTCTTCAATAATAGACACACCGAGACAGTTTTACTAATTACAGCCTCATTCTCGAGTTCCAGTATACGATTTAGGCTTGTAATACTTTATTTTTATCGGTAATGAGTACTGATTTATAGTTTTAAGACTTAAATTTGCAAACTCACTCTCTCTCTCTCTTTCCCCCCTCTCTCTCTCTGTCAACTCATAGATACACTTCATAAATTTACGAAACCTTGACAAGAGTTTCGGTCGGTTCAGAGTATTTTGCGTACCTTAGAAACGTGGAACCTAAACGCAACCTATACAGCGGATGTACAGGGAAAAGTAGGCATTCCTATACGCGACGAAGGACGAGGTAAGCGGGAAATATTCGATAACTAGGTAACTCTGAGTGAACTGTCAAGTTTCAGATATACCATGAGACAACTCGAAGCGTTTATTGAGCGAACTGCGCTTACCAAAACGACGAAAAAGTACATGTATTTGCTGAGCAAGAGCTCGGTCGTCTTCGGAGACTCCTTCGAGCTCAGAGCAGCAAAAGCAAAGCCAAAAGCAATCAACCATCAAGAACTATAAGCTACAGGCAGCAGCGTCACAGTGATATCGTAATAAGGTGAGGAAACCGTTATCGATTTATCCGGTCTACATTAAAAAGGACGAAACCTAAATACATAGAATAAGTAGGCTATAAACCCAGACCACAAAATATCAACAGTTATAAAGCCCGCAAAGAAGACTTTAGGTTTAAGAAACAACCAAAGTAAGGTTCTGTGATCATTTTCGAAGTGGGCATCGTGAGTTTTTCACAAGATATTGTCACAGGGTGGACAGTTTTCCTCGACGTGAGTCCGGAAACCGAAAACTATAGATAGTTATGGCAGATGGATAACTAAATTACTGTGTTGACAGTTTTCATAATGAAACATGGAGTAACGGCTTTTAATGACTGTACAACAGCTTAATGTTTTAATTCGTAAGCTAACGAGGCAGAGAATTAACTGCCGTCAATTTTTCCTTGATCTTTAAGCGGAAAGAAGAGAACTTTACTTTTTCCTTTGACTGAAGTGCAATTACGATTATTGCTTGCATAATATGAAGCTATGCAACAGACCATCTGTCTTGAAAAAGTCTCGATATGTAATACTAAAGGAGTAAGTCGAGAGAACGAATTTCCATAGTACCAACCGGGAACCAGTTGTTCCGAAGTTATGGAGCCCTTATCGCTGGGTCATTTACCCGTACCAGGTATAACGGGGCATACTGTAGCATTGGAATGAACATAACATGTTCAGCGAGATAACACGATTCTCGAAAATAAATAAACAACTGTCACTGCCGTGAAGAACACGTCCGTGGTAAAATAATTGCAAGTCGTAAGGTGTTCTTTGAAAAACCAAAAAACAAACAAACACAGCCACGCACTTGTAACAAGATTTAAACAGCACGCGTTGTAGACACAACGAATCTCTCAAAACAACAAGAAAAGTAATTACTCGACGAGGAATGTAATTTACAACAAGCCCCGGAGAGAAAACGACGCGAAGTGAGAGTGAGTGAGGAGACCGGAGCGTGTTAAGACAGAGAGGGTGGAATGTACGTATACGCAGCATATTCTTTGTAGGGTGCGTGCTTTGACTACAGCGATGTGCGGAGAAAATTATATTACGGCACCTACATATGTGACGCTGACGTTACTCGCAGTACGAAACCTTCGTCGTTCCCAACTTGAATATCTTAATTCTGTCAGCGGCCATTGTCGTTCTGGATCCGGTGCTAACGTACACTTAATGTCGTGGACCATTTTGTTTAAGGGCTGACTCTATCGCGATCTCATTCAAATATAGGCTTTGTTCACATGACCAACTGTTTCACTTTAGTTATAACGGTAGGCCTAACGGTGGCATAGATTTGAGTTTCTTGTCTAACGGTGGAGACATCCGTTCCGTCAATTTAGATTATCCTCAACATTAATCGGCCAATTCCTGTCTGTACTAAATAAAATTCCGTATTACCTCTTTAACAAGTTTCATCTGTACGTAACGATACCAGATGACGCGTGTTATCCGGTTAGAACTTTAATACTTTTTCGGCCAAACGTATGACAGTCGGAGAAAGCCTTTGATGTCATAATGCGTTTTTAAAATCACGACACCGTCTGTGCGCACCAATCAGATTGCACCGTTAGTTAGATGAAATTCCACCCTGTTGGGAGGTTGCCACAATTAGTGTATTCATCAACCGCAGTTTATAATTTTGACGGCTCGTCGTGTCGTCGTCACTCTTCTCTCGGTTAGCCGTTGTTTAATGACGTGCGGAAACACGTCAACAACGTAAGTTCACTGACGCGAGATAACAAATTAATTACGACTGACAACAATTGGTTTGATGCCGACGGGTAATGGTTTAAATGACGGAACCATACCATACTAAACTGTGAATTGGGTAAAATTTACAGCAATAGAGACCGAATTGATCGTTTAGTATTTATTTCTCATTCTGGTCTGACACTCTTCTTCGAGCTAAGATACCCAGAGTCGTCGTCGGTTGTTACATCTTCCCTACTTTTCCCCGGTTTCTACTGTTTCTTCTACTTGCACGGTTTAGTCGAAATTCTTATTTTTAACAAACTAGCATATATAACTTCAAGACGTGTATCAATTTTCAGCTGGCCACCCATGTACTATTTACGTTTTTTTGCAAGTCATGGATTTGCATAACACTAAGCACACCACTGTATGAATTGCTATTTGTCTTAATAAACAATAACTCTTCGAAGCTAGCAAAACGTGTGTGGAGACAAAAACCGTCCGTGTTAATGATGTCTTAATACCTGGACATAAATCTTCAGTTTCTACGCGTAATATAAAGCAGTAACTTGTTTTGTAACTATACTTGATAATTATACCTAACCTCAGGCGTGTAAGTAACACTTGCCTAGTTTAGTCACAGAATAGTAAAAACATTATAAAGGCTAATTAGTGAATGAAGAAGAAGTCCTGATGAAGAAGGGGGGGGGGCAGACTACGCTATTTAGTCAGAAGAACACAAAAATATAAATATTAACACTCAGTAAAATCGTTGGACGTTTTGAAAATGTAGCCTACTGCTACTAAAATTTCGTCACTGGTAAGGAATCTGGTCTGGCTTCCTGTCATTTGGCGTAGCGTGTAATTTACAATTTATAACTTTGTTCCCATTTTTATTTGTACGCACTCGGATTTACTTCAGCACGACTCTTTTTAATTCGTGAAGTGAAAACGTCGACTGACGTTTGATTCATCGCACACTTACCAAGTGCCGTCACTATTATTCCCAGTGTTATTAAGAAACTTGTCTAGACATTTTCGCCGTAATCAGATCAGAGGTCTAGCTGGCTCGATACAAATAAGAATATGCATTCAATAAGTATTGTCTGGTCCTGTTGCTTTCTTCCCTCTCCAAAAATCAAAGCCTGATTTTGAATAACGCTACAGAAACAAAATACTCAAAAAATGGGCGACTTCTAAGAAAGAGAAAGCCTACAGAAATGTTACACGAGAGAATGTCACGCTTTATAGGATAGATTTGGAAAACTGGGTTCCAATGCTATACCCTATACATTGGAAAAAAGAAGACAACGTCATAGGGAGGGGGAAGGAGGAGGAGGAGGACCAACAACGTCAACTGAAGGGTTTCTAAAACGTAGTTTTGTAGTCTCACCACAGGTGTCCAATAAAATTTGATATCAACAACAACCATCACTACAATGGTGATGCATTCGGAAGCGGGAGAACAAAAACTTTAACTATCGTACATTAATTCAGCGTGTGGTAAGGTACAAATCCTTTTGACGTTTTATTGGATTAATTGAGTTTCCTGTCTATGCCTGCTTCACTCATACACACAAGATACACGTGTAACACGTGTTCACTACGTGTCGGAACAGGTTAATTGCTACCCTAATCTAACAATGAAATATTTCTGCAATCTCAGACCTGTCCATTTACCCGTAACTTATACAAATTATACAAAATTTACATTTATTTAAATTAATGCCTAATACACCTGTGGCTATATCGTTGCAATATATATATCTAAATGAGAAAATTGAAAAATACAGGGGAAAATGGAGACAGCGTTTAAGCCGCATGGATGAAGATAGAATATCAGTAATTGTAAACAAGTACAACCCTTCTGGAAGAAGGGACGTAGGAAGACCAAGAAAGAAATGGATCTGATAATGTGAATTCGGAAGAGGCACATTGCCTAATCCCTAAAATGTAGACGAAGAAGAAGATCATTCCTTGTTCGAGGAACTCGATTTTCCCCATTCCTTCTCTGCTGCATATGCAATTCCATTGACTTTCCTGATGATCGAGTTCTTACTACCTCCTGAACTTTACTTCTGTGCTTCCTTCGTTCAGATCTCATAACATCAAAGCGCTTAATTTTTACTTCCATATTCCTTAAGGAATGGAAGTATGGTGATGGCAAAAAAAATCGTGTTCGAGATTATTGCAGATTCTGATTCTACTACACTCAAAACATGAAAAAAAGTCGTTTTCCGAAAAGTGTCTGTGTGTCTGTCTGTGTGTCTGTGTGTCTGTCTGTCTGTGTGTCTGTCTGTCTGTAGATTTTTTTTCTATGGCAAACGATAACTGCCGCAAATTCAAACAGAATCAAATAATTTTTTGCATACAGCCCGGTTTTGCAGAGTTCTCGCGACCTATTGTTTTTGGTGAAGATCGGTTAAGGGAAAGGGGTAGTTTACCTGCAACGGTTTTTTTTTAGCAAGGGAAATTTTGTTTGTTTGGCAAACGATAACAGCCGCAAATTCAAACAGAATCAAATAATGTTTCGCATACAGCCCTAAATTGTAGAGTTCTCAAGACCTATTGTTTTTGGTGAAGATCGGTTAAGGGAAAGGGGTAGTTTACCTGTAACGTTTTATGTTTTAACAAGGGTATTTCCTATGGCAAACGATAACAGCCGCAAATTCAAACAGAATGAAAAGATTATTTGCATACAGCCCTAAATTGTAGAGTTCTCAAGACCTATTGTTTTTGGTGAAGATCGGTTAAGGGAAAGGGGTAGTTTACCTGTAACGTTTTATGTTTTAACAAGGGTATTTCCTATGGCAAACGATAACAGCCGCAAATTCAAACAGAATGAAAAGATTATTTGCATACAGCCCTAAATTGTAGAGTTCTCAAGACCTTTTGTTTTTGGTGAAGATCGGTTAAGGGAAAGGGGTAGTTTACCTACAACGTTTTTTTAACAAGGGTATTTTCTATGGCAAACGATAACAGCCGCAAATTCAAACAGAATCAAATAATTTTCTGCATACAGCCCTGATTTGTAGAGTACTCAAGACCTATTGTTTTTGGTGAAGATCGGTTGAGGGGAAGGGGTAGTTTACCAGCAACGTTTTTTATCATGCGTATTTTCTATGGCAAACGACAACTGCCGCAAATTCAAACAGAATCAAATAATTTTTTGCATACAGCCCTGATTTGTAGAGTACTCGCGACCTATTGTTTTTGGTGAAGATCGGTTGAGGGGAAGGGGTAGTTTACCTGCAACGGTTTTTTTTATCAAGGGAAATTTTTTTTTTTTGGCAAACGATAACAGCCGCAAATTCAAACAGAATCAAATAATGTTTCGCATACAGCCCTGAATTGTAGATTTCTCAAGACCTATTGTTTTTGGTGAAGATCGGTTGAGGGAAAGGGGTAGTTTACCTGCAACGTTTTTTTAACAAGGGTATTTTCTATGGCAAACGATAACAGCCGCAAATTCAAACAGAATCAAATAATGTTTCGCATACAGCCCTGGATTGTAGATTTCTCAAGACCTATTGTTTTTGGTGAAGATCGGTTGAGGGAAAGGGGTAGTTTACCTGCAACGTTTTTTTAACAAGGGTATTTTATATGGCAAACGATAACAGCCGCAAATTCAAACAGAATCAAATAATGTTTTGCATACAGTCCTGATTTGTAGAGTACTCAAGACCTATTGTTTTAGGTGAAGATCGGTTAAGGGGAAGGGGTAGTTTACCTGCAACCTTTTACGTTTTATTTTCTATGGCAAACGATAACAGCCGCAAATTCAAACAGAATCAAATAATGTTTTGCATACAGCCCTGATTTGTAGAGTACTCAAGACCTATTGTTTTTGGTGAAGATCGGTTAAGGGGAAGGGGTAGTTTACCTGCAACGTTTTTTTATCAAGCGTATTTTCTATGGCAAACGATAACAGCCGCAAATTCAAACAGAATCAAATAATTTTTTGCATACGTCCCTGAATTGTAGAGGTCTCAATGACTTTCGATTTTGGTGAAGATCGGTTAAGGGGAAGGGGTAGTTTACCTGCAACCTTTTACGTTTTAACAAGAGTAAAGTACTTGAAAATTTATTTAAACTTTTTGAAACAATGGTAATTGTTAAAAATAAAATAATTTTGTTGCCAGGCAATAAAATTATAATTTTTTCATTTTAATGTAATATAATATTTTTCATTTAATACAGCAATAAAAAGGCAGGTAAGACACAGCCTGGTTGTTTGGCTGAAAATGATTTTAAATATAAATCTTAGAATATGGAAGTCATGTATGGTTCTCCATACCGATATTTCTTTTACATGATCAGTTTTTTTTAAACGGTCTAAGAACGCTGTCGGCATTTCACAAAAAAAAATAAATATTTTACAATCACAACGTTTCATTAGTTAATAGACGGGAGGGAGGCAATAAATCTCTCATCAGAACTGACTCTCTTAAACCGTAGGCCTATACATTTAGATTATGTTCAGAATCTTTACAATTTTCTGCACATCATAATATATTTATGATTTTAACCTACTAACAATTTCGGTTACACAATTCTTGCTTTTGTCAGTTTATGTAAAGTACGACTAAACTCTGCGTACTCGCGTGACCACCGTTTGCGACCGCTTCCTGATCCGCGGTAGTTGAATTTTATATTCGAGGTTTATGTACCTACTGTCATTTCATCCATTGTTGGTGGATAGTTAGTTGTGGGCGCTTTGTTGAGTATTTAAACACAGTGTTGCTGGTCTCTGACGTTGTTCGTTATGTGAGTGGCGTTCTGCTTCCCGGTTGTGTCCAGCGGACTTACAGGGTAGTAGCGGTTCCTGTTTATATAATTTTTCTATAGTTTTGTTTACCTTTGTATGTAGTGGTGTGTGGCTTGACGGTTCACGCTTGTTAGTGAACACATCTTGGGTAGGCTTAAGTTTGTATTTAACGTATTACTTTAATTTACACCTGAAGGCGACCACAGAAAGTGTTTAGTGGTCGAAAGATTGTGTTGTAATATTTAACAATGATAACAGTCCGACTTAACTTCTCAGACAAATTTTTCATTCTATGTTTAATTTTCTATATTTTGTGTGTGATACTTTACACGTTCCGTTATGTGTTTCTAGTGTTTTGACTTGTGCTTCACAGGTGATTACTAGGCCGTTAAGTAATTTCAGTCCTGAATCACCTGCCCTTCTTATATTACATACGTAACTACAGTAAGCTACTATAAGCCTCAGTATTTTAAATTTTTGCTGAAACTCTTTTACCTAAATTTTTTAAGGTAGAGAAACTCTTTGTTCACCTATCTGCTTTATTTATTAATAATTAATATAGCTTTGTATAAATTTAAAAATAGGTATAAATCAAGCGTGTTTAAATAGAGTAGTGTACTGTACAGTACTTTAGTTTCCGTATTCAGGTCTCTATATGGATTTTGTATTCCAAACAAATTTTCGGAACCCAACACTCGCGAATACGGAGATTTACCATTATTTTTTTTTACGATTAAAAACATCTTTTCTTTACACACGTTTCATTTAGAACATTATGTCTTCAAAAAATGTGTAATACTTCTGAAAAACGTCAACGGGGAACCGTACTGTCCGCTGAGAAAAATAATTATGCAAATAAAATTCTGTCACGTCGCCAGCAGCACAACGCAGCCTCCTGACGTTCCACTGTTATGAAGATTTAAATCCTACATTAATCAGAATATTCTTGCGTAACGTGACAGAATTAAATTTACTAGAAATACTTAAATCAGTATACACACTTAGTAAACGTGTTTCAGATCAAGCATATGCACATTAGTAACACGCTTCTGTGGAATAAGAAATAAGTATCCTTAACATTCCTCTGTCAATACATCATAAAAAAAAAAAAAAAAAAAAAAAAAGGCATATTAACCGTTAGAAAAGTTCAATTCATCAAATACAACGATCTGATTAATGTTTATTATAAATAATACCAACAATACTGCTACGGCAATTGCGTAACAATTGAAGTGTACCTATTATACAATTGAAGTGTACCTATTGTACCATTGAAGTGTATCTACTGTACAATTGAAGTGTACCTATTGTACAATTTAAGTGTATCTACTGTACAATTGAAGTGTACTTATTATACAATTTAAGTGTACCTATTGTACAATTGAAGTGTACCTATTGTACCATTGAAGTGTATCTACTGTACAATTGAAGTGTACCTATTGTACAATTGAAGTGTACCTACTGTACAATTGAAGTGTACCTATTGTACCATTGAAGTGTATCTACTGTACAATTGAAGTGTACCTATTGTACCATTGAAGTGTATCTACTGTGCAATTGAAGTGTACCTATTGTACCACTGAAGTGTATCTACTGTACAACTGAAGTGTACCTATTGTACAATTTAAGTGTATCTACTGTACAATTGAAGTGTACTTATTGTACCATTGAAGTGTACTTATTGTACCATTGAAGTGTACCTACTGTACAATTGAAGTGTACCTATTGTACCATTGAAGTGTATCTACTGTACACTTGAAGTGTACCTATTGTATAATTGAAGTGTACCTATTGTACAATTGAAGTGTACCTATTTTACAATAGAAGTGTACATTCAATACAAACTTAAGCCTACCTACAAACAAGCGTCAGCCGTCAAAAGAATAAACCACCACCACCACCACATACAAAGTTAACCACAACTGTAGAAAAATTATATAACAAGTCACCGCTACTGGGCATTCTACACGTTTCTCGACTATCCCGGCGCGTTCAGCCGGCTCGCGTAGTCTCCAGATTGTTCGCGCACTTGTAACCACACAAATTAATTCGACATGCCGCTCGGAGAATCAAAGGGGACGTCCATTAATTACGTGAGCTCAAAATGGGGGGGGGAGGGGTCCGGCAAAATCTCACCAAATCTCATTTAAAGGGAGGGGGGCCAATGAAAATCTCACGTCAACTTTTTAATTCAGAGAATATACATTATTATAACGGATAACATTTTGTTTTATAAAATTAATCCCGAGCATAGACAATATTAAAGTGCCCACCAATCTTTATGGCCTCTCTGAACTGAACTGAATGCTTAATACACGTGTGCATGCCCGGGATTCCCCGATTTGAAACAAAGAGCCGCACAAGTGTCAGATTTCATTCGGGGAGTTCCCTGCCGCGCCGGTCGAAATCACTGCGTGTCAGTCAGTGAGTCAGTCGTGATATTCTGCAACGCATATAAAGCCGCTGTTATTGTGTTATTATTTTAAATTTAATTATTTAAAAATTATAGGGTAAACCTCACGTGAGGGGGAGGGGGGTCCCACCACATCTCACCAAGGGGGGGAGGCGGTCCAAATTTAAAAAAAAAACCTCATGTAATTAATGGACGTCCCCAAAGAGTATTCTGGAACCTCTGCGGGACATAGCCTATATATAAGCGCCAGCGGTCGGCTTAATTAATACTCAGTTACACCTAACGATATTGTAAAGGGCGGATCACGTGATTGTTGTGGATTAGTGGAAAGTGATTATTGTGTTAATTAGTGCGGTATTGTAATAATATAAGGTGACATTATTAATGCTTGCGGACAAATTTAACTTGAATTACTGTAGGAAAGTACCTTGTTGATTTCGAATTGTTATTTCTGACTAATTAAAGCTGGTAATTACAGTAGTGACTTCATTGGTATTTGTTTGCAGTGTACAATACGACGTAACAACATCAACAGCTACTGTACTATCTCACACACACTAACTGAGATAGACGCTAATAAGAGTTAAAAGTAGGCCTACATTCAGTGGCCTATATGCAATGGAATGACAAAATCATAGGAGCAGAGACAGTAAGGATTGAAGCCACCTGGTGCAACGATCTGGAATATGCTGACACTGTCACCTACAAAGGTTCGATGAGTTCACACATGGAACGAACCAAAAAGAAGACTACGATTACGCGACTAAATCTCCTTAATAAATTATCATTTCCGGATTAGCATGTAGGCTACTCAGCGCTAGACAATCGTTTGAGGCTTCTCCAAAGATTCCTCAATTCATCTATGGCGCTGTTCTGCTAAACACAAAAGAATTCACAAGTTCTACGACTGACAGAACCGTGGGAGTCACACATTCTATACGATTCGCCGAGTTTCCCAATAAGAATACGATACGCAAAAGGAGGGCGAGGAAACTAAATCTTACGATAACGTTTCTGAACTGACAGTGAAAGGTCAACTTTTCCATGAGGCAAGTGATAAACGATTGTAGCACACAACGAATGATTCGCAACGCAGACGAGAAATGTGATTCAGAATCGATACGGATCGCCAATCTCCGTATCCTACCAATCAGGGACGAAATGCTCGTTGTGCTCTGACAACGAATCGTGCTGTGGTGCTTTCGTCATCTGCACTTAAGGTTATTATGTACGCAATAATCTTATAAAGGAAAACAGGAAGTTCAAATAGTTAGGAAGTACGGAAAAAGGTAAAATGACTTAAAATACGATTTAAATGACAAGTAGTTACGACATAGGGAGAATTGCATGCTTGATTTATATGCTCCGGCTAGGCTATATAAAAACAATTTCTTCATTAAGAACATTGAATTGTGTTCACCATCCGATACAGGTTTGAATAAAAGGTGGTTCCTTCATTTTTACAATATTATGTAAGGTAAAAGAGTTCTGACCTTCTGGAACGTTCTGTGTAGTTCTAGAAAACATCATATTTGAAGTACGAATCAAAAAATGAACTACAAGAAGAACTCTATACTTCAGAGTAGGCCTACTAGTAACTATGTTGGATATACAATAGTAGGCCTATAACGTAGGACGAGTGTAGCTGTGCTTAGCTGATTACGTTTTTGGACAGGTACAACTTTTAATAATATTCAGATTTCACATGTGACATCCATAATAGCACTAACAGTAGGCCTAATGATATGTGAGCAGAAAATCAAAGCAGCGACGCATAACATAACATAACAGTTTCCTAATAACATAACATAGCCCTATACGTTTCCCTATTTTACAGCTACAGGTCTGTCACTGAAATACACCGTAACTAAAAACAGTAGTGAAGATAATGAACCAAGAGTGACTTAACGAGTTAATATCAAGGGATGTTTGAATTAATAAGAAAATACACACAGAGAAAGTACTGTAAATAAAACATCCTGAACTGTACAAGATTCTATGTCACGAACAATAATTACAATCTATAAAAACCTAATTAAACCTAATGTTACGCAGGGTAGTTCGACTAAGACCTAAAATGTTCTGAACGTAAAATATTAAGAACACTCTGGTTCAATGCAAAATGAGGATTTCAATAGCTACATGGTGTTTACAGAATTGATGCGGAAATTAATTTTAAAGCTATTAGTAACCGGAAATCCAAAGAAGCTAGATGCAGTGAGAAACCATGAAAGCGGTGGATAAAGCGACAAGGAAAACTTGAAAACCGTGGGAATAAAAAAGGAGAGATGGAGAGAAACTACAGGAAGGGGTAGAGAATGGAATTCGACTGTTGATGATGCCAAAACCCAAAGAGAATTACAGTGCCACAGACAGATAGAAGCTTGCCGGGGCGTCTCGCGGCCTGGTTTGTTTACGTTGTCCAGCCAGCGCAGCTCGATCGTTCACTCGGCACAAGGTGTTAGGATGGGGTCCACGAATACATGATGTGGCGTGTATACCATGGGGACATCTCTTGAATGAATTGCTCCAGCCAGTCGCTAAGCAAGAGCCGCGCCTCCGTGGCCACATTAAGGCATCGCCCGCAGGAGCTTAGAGGTGCGCTGGTGTGGTCGATAGGCTCGACCGCCCGGAGACGAGTCATCCGTAACGATGTATTGCCACTACAGGGCGTATGGCTCCCGCAATTAGGCACTTGCACAGCTCTGAGTTTCACCCCAGCCGAACAGTACCACATGAAAGCATCGCCCGCAGGAGCTTAGAGGTGCGCTGGTGTGGTCGATAGGCTCGACCGCCCGGAGACGAGTCATCCGTAACGATGTATTGCCACTACAGGGCGTATGGCTCCCGCAATTAGGCACTTGCACAGCTCTGAGTTTCACCCCAGCCGAACAGTACCACATGAAGGCATCGCCCGCAGGAGCTTAGAGGTGCGCTGGTGTGGTCGATAGGCTCGACCGCCCGGAGACGAGTCATCCGTAACGATGTATTGCCACTACAGGGCGTATGGCTCCCGCAATTAGGCACTTGCACAGCTCTGAGTTTCACCCCAGCCGAATAGTACCACATGAAGGCATCGCCCGCAGGAGCTTAGAGGTGCGCTGGTGTGGTCGATAGGCTCGACCGCCCGGAGACGAGTCATCCGTAACGATGTATTGCCACTACAGGGCGAATGGCTCCCGCAATTAGGCACTTGCACAGCTCTGAGTTTCACCCCATCCGAACAGTACCACATGAAGGCATCGCCCGCAGGAGCTTAGAGGTGCGCTGGTGTGGTCGATAGGCTCGACCGCCCGGAGACGAGTCATCCGTAACGATGTATTGCCACTACAGGGCGTATGGCTCCCGCAATTAGGCACTTGCACAGCTCTGAGTTTCACCCCAGCCGAACAGTACCACATGAAAGCATCGCCCGCAGGAGCTTAGAGGTGCGCTGGTGTGGTCGATAGGCTCGACCGCCCGGAGACGAGTCATCCGTAACGATGTATTGCCACTACAGGGCGTATTGCTCCCGCAATTAGGTACTTGCACAGCTCTGAGTTTCACCCCAGCCGAACAGTACCACATGAAGGCATCGCCCGCAGGAGCTTAGAGATGCGCTGGTGTGGTCGATAGGCTCGACCGCCCGGAGACGAGTCATCCGTAACGATGTATTGCCACTACAGGGCGAATGGCTCCCGCAATTAGGCACTTGCACAGCTCTGAGTTTCACCCCAGCCGAACAGTACCACATGAAGGCATCGCCCGCAGGAGCTTAGAGGTGCGCTGGTGTGGTCGATAGGCTCGACCGCCCGGAGACAAGTCATCCGTAACGATGTATTGCCACTACAGGGCGAATGGCTCCCGCAATTAGGCACTTGCACAGCTCTGAGTTTCACCCCAGCCGAACAGTACCACATGAAGGCATCGCCCGCAGGAGCTTAGAGGTGCGCTGGTGTGGTCGATAGGCTCGACCGCCCGGAGACGAGTCATCCGTAACGATGTATTGCCACTACAGGGCGTATGGCTCCCGCAATTAGGCACTTGCACAGCTCTGAGTTTCACCCCAGCCGAACAGTACCACATGAAGGCATCGCCCGCAGGAGCTTAGAGGTGCGCTGGTGTGGTCGATAGGCTCGACCGCCCGGAGACGAGTCATCCGTAACGATGTATTGCCACTACAGGGCGTATGGCTCCCGCAATTAGGCACTTGCACAGCTCTGAGTTTCACCCCAGCCGAACAGTACCACATAAAGGCATCGCCGGCAGGAGCTTAGAGGTGCGCTGGTGTGGTCGATAGGCTCGACCGCCCGGAGACGAGTCATCCGTAACGATGTATTGCCACTACAGGGCGTATGGCTCCCGCAATTAGGCACTTGCACAGCTCTGAGTTTCACCCCAGCCGAACAGTACCACATGAAGGCATCGCCCGCAGGAGCTTAGAGGTGCGCTGGTGTGGTCGATAGGCTCGACCGCCCGGAGACGAGTCATCCGTAACGATGTATTGCCACTACAGGCCGAATGGCTCCCGCAATTAGGCACTTGCACAGCTCTGAGTTTCACCCCAGCCGAACAGTACCACATGAAGGCATCGCCCGCAGGAGCTTAGAGGTGCGCTGGTGTGGTCGATAGGCTCGACCGCCCGGAGACGAGTCATCCGTAACGATGTATTGCCACTACAGGCCGAATGGCTCCCGCAATTAGGCACTTGCACAGCTCTGAGTTTCACCCCAGCCGAACAGTACCACATGAAGGCATCGCCCGCAGGAGCTTAGAGGTGCGCTGGTGTGGTCGATAGGCTCGACCGCCCGGAGACGAGTCATCCGTAACGATGTATTGCCACTACAGGGCGAATGGGTCCCGCAATTAGGCACTTGCACAGCTGTGAGTTTCACCCCAGCCGAACAGTACCACATGAACAAAAAGAACGTACCGATCCAATCAGAACAAAACTAAATCGATAGTACGGCTTGTGAGAGCAGGAATGTGTTCGGGGTGATCCGTACGTATTCAGTTCACAACAGTTATTATCGCCCACCGTAGACACCGGGTCTAGCAATGATGCCGCATTATCGTTCTCTGTTCACGTCGTACAAGAAGCAATTTGTAAGACAGCGAAATCCCTCTGGTTACTTCAAAAAAGAGAAGACGTTTGGTAATCCCGTCACGCAGAAAACCAATAAGCCGCAAGTTCCATGCGGCAATCGCTAAAGGCTAAATCCTTGTAGACCAAAAATAAATTTAATTTAGTGTTTTGTTTTCTGCTACTACTAAAATCGTGTTTGATAAGTAAATTTTTAAGTATGTTTACGGGCAACTTAAAATTAATTTTTTTTTAAATTTAAAAACATCCTAGTAAATAAAAAATTAATTTTAAATAAAATTACAATTTTCTTCTTAATACACTGCAAGACTTTCTTCTTCTAAAATTTTAAACTCAAAATAAGAAGCTTAACGCAAGACTTTGTCTTTAATCAATTTGTAGCAGTACATAATGAAATTTTCGTATCTTGTAAAAAGCAATTATGTTCATTTTAACATTCCGTCATTCACCTTCAGTATCGTATTTTGTACTCGAAGGCTTTGGACTCGTTTCCGTTCATCCTCAGAATCCTTTCCACATTTGCTTATGATTTCTACAACAATATTCTCCATTAATACATAGTTACTTAAAGCTAACATAGTTGCTTACGGTACAGAGATATTGTCACTCAACGAGGAGCCCACATCAGTTCCAACAGAACACAACAACACATGAACTTAATCGAAAACTGGCTACGGAAATGCACGATTAATAAAAGTCAAAGTACAAAAATTTTCGTTAAATTTCGACCATGCGGTCATCTCGTCCTCAATGACTGACGATCCCTCGAACAAGCAATGCGAAAGATCGTACGACTGGAAAAAGATCGTCCCTTACACTGGTTAGAAAGTTACCTTTACAAGACTATAATCCGTCCAATCTGCCTACACGATTATGAACTATGAGAACGGGCAAACACCTCAAAAGGTAACCAAACCAATGTCCATGGCCCTCAAGAAAAATGGTTAATGTTTGTTACCAACCAAACTCTTCACTCAGGCTTCAATGTTCCACACGAGAAAAAGTTATAAAACGAGAAGCCACAAAAACCACAATGTCTTAGCAGACCTTCCCAATGAAACAACAGATCCTCTGAATGAGGAACTCTTCTAACGAAGACTAAACAACAGGGGCGTAACGCTTTACAAGAACCATATAGTACACGTGACACCAATGTGTCACCTTCCTAACCAGTCATCTCAGCTAAATTTATACGCTATTTCCCCATTACCGACACGGTCATCAGAATCAAAATAAAACAATAATACTAATAATCGAAAGTGTGAGTTGAGCGGCATCAAATATTGATCCTCTTATCAAATTCATTTTGTCACGGCATGTTTGTATATTTCCCAACCATTAAAACAATTACATGCAGATAATGTCCACAACTGAGTATAATAATATTATTGAGTCACACTGAAAACGTACAATTTCTAGATAAACTGATTAGAGAAACTTAGTTTCGTGGTATAGTTTCAACCACCGCTACTACTTCTCAGGACGACTACTCATTTTTAGGACCAAACGCAAGATATTTCTATGTGTAAGAATACGCGTATATTAATTTCAGTACGTTAGTAAATACTATTAGTAGAGAGAACACAAATTAATTTCTTATTCAACATTTTCACTGTTTCATCATTCTGAGTTTTCACCTCTTAGAGTTTCAATTCAATGAATATTGGACAGAACTGTCAGGTATTGTTTCTTATACAGTCCTTGTATTTCAAGCGTTGTTTCCGCTACTACCCAAATTCTAGTCCACTTCGTACTGTTACACACTTAGAGAATCTCAAAAATATTTCAATCGCAGCAGGTCACAAATTAGAATGGTCAAGTAGTAATGGCGGAGACACCAAACTCGTCGTCAAGCGCGTAGCGACTAACTGGTCCGCTCGTAATAGTTACGGCACTGAAATAATTAATAGGCCTATACATCTGTCCGTTTACAGCCTCTGTTACTCATCAATTCGTACCGTACAAATACGTATGTCCATTAAAGCAAACCGCTGTATGTAGGCCTACT
Organism: Magicicada septendecula; assembly: GCA_034769895.1. NCBI lineage: Eukaryota > Metazoa > Arthropoda > Insecta > Hemiptera > Cicadidae > Magicicada > Magicicada septendecula. Next base: position 474,463,410 of record CM068374.1, read on the forward strand.
ATAGTCGCATTAGGCCCACGTAGATTCCCGCTGCCACCAAATCTATGAGCTCACACTCCCACCCAGCAACAACAATCTATGAGCTCACACTCCCACCCAGCAACAACAATCTATGAGCTCACACTCCCACCCGGCAACAACAATCTATGAGCTCACACTCCCACCCAGAAACAACAATCTATGAGCTCACACTCGCACCCAGCAACAACAAACCATCCAGTTGTATAGGCCCGACAATCGTTCCTGAACAATACATTCCGCCGACCCAATGCATGAATTACCCTCACTAACAAGTATCGCTAAGTTATCTAGGGGAGACGGCGCGATAACAGTTCCCTGTCTCACTTCAATATTATCTCCCTCTCTGCTACACACGTTTCCACTGTTCTCGCCAGTCTTGTTGCAGCCGATGTTGACATTATGAAACAGTACAAGACTGTTGTGCGCATGTACGAAGGGAATGAAAATTTTGTTAGCCTCGCAACGAGGTGTTTGTACACTGCGCAGCTTTAAGCCACTGTTCAATTCTGCCGTCACATTTCTAAACCCTGCGTAGTAGTATTCCTTCATTTTGTTGTCCCCGACTGATGTTAAACTGTAAGGTCCAACTTCCTGTGAGCAATCCTAAACACATACACAACGAAGAAAGCTCGTTTGTGTCCACATACAAATGAAGAAAGCTCGCTCTGAACTTATTATAATCGAACACGGATTATAAACAGAATGTAATTAAAAATGACCTTAAATATTAATAATAATAGTAATAGACATGTTACTATAGCATCGAGAAGGCTTACGAAAGGTAGAGTGGGCAATCAAGCGACGCGAACGGTACATAAAGAACTTTTCAAGTACCTAATAACACCCCAGGTAGTCATTTCCACACTTTCGGTTGACCTGGGGACGAAAAACGGTTGATTTTATGGTGTAAACCAGAAATCGAACAGGGGACCTCTACGCTAAGAGCCCTGTACCTTACCCACTCTCGAGGACTTTCTGTACATATTTGAGCCTTGTGCGGGGTCTTCATTACAAACGCCCTTAAACAAGAGAAGCTGATAAAAGAGAACAATGTTAGTGCAACAGAACAGTTCTATAATTAACCCACATAATGGACAATCTCGGTAACCGCTCTGTTCCGTAAATTCGTTGTCGTTACCAGAATAGTGGACATTAGACAAATTAATAACATCGTACGCATGACTGACATTACTTGTCAGCGTTGTTTTATTCATGTCAGCTTTCCGCGTGTGTCACCATTAACACTGACTGTACACGTGAATTAACAATCGCAGCGTACACGGGAAATTTCAGTGACGTGATTAAGTTACTAAACTGAACATTATTTGCTGACCGCGTCTCGGTACGCTGTTTAAATGCTGTCGCTGTTCAATGTTACTCGAATTGAGGACACTATTTTTTGGCCATGGTTTCGTTACATTTCTTATGACGCTTTCATACAAACAATAATGTCGGTCTTTACAAAGCGACCGGAAACTGTGGACACGAATAAATGATCATGGTTGCGGTACAGTTCTGTGACGATCCAGTACATAAATCATCATCATCATCATCTTCACGGATTAAACCAAGGATGGTTTGTTCAGGTCTCAAACAGGCAAAGATTAGAGCTGGTCACTCCAGCGCTTCCTCGGACGTCCCACACCTCTCCGTCTCCTCGGCTTATAGTTCTAGAGTTGTTTGGGGATGCGGCAGTCATCCATTCGGCAAAGATGTTCCCACCGATTCAACCGATACTGGGCGATCCTGTCGAGTATACTCATAATAATCAGTTCCTGCTGTATATCTGTGTTTCTTCTATGATCATGGAGAGTATACCCTACCACGTGCCTGAGAAATTTCATTTCAGCCGCTTGGATACGACTTGCCTGGCCTTTCGTTAAAATCCAATACTCAGACCCATAAAGAAGTGTGGGTAGAGCCATCATCTTGTAGAATTTTAGGCGTGTCTCTTTACTTGTTGACTTAAGGGTTCGCCTAATGGTCCCGCACATAAGGTTGAACTTATGCAACTTATTCACAACGTCGTTGCTTGCATTATAAGACACACTGTAGCCCAGGTATTCAAAATTGCTAACTTGTTCCAGGACAGTACCATCTATAACAATTTTTGCCCGTACGGGATGAGTTCCACGAAAAGCCATCACCTTGGTCTTACGTGTGGATATCTGCAATCCAGAGTCTTTGCAGATTCGATTTAACAAATGTATCAACATCTGCAATCTATTTTCCAAGTCCGACAGAATAGCCTGATCGTCAGCAAACAACAAAGTGTCAATTGTAGAGTGATCAATCATACAATTTCTGGAAGACACATCTGCCAGTTTTGTATGACATCGTCGATATATAAATTAAAAAGAGAATGTGATAATGGACACCCTTGTCGTACTCCACAATTGACCAGGCCAACTCTAGGACCTGCTCTCGGGTTCCCTGCATCTATTAAGATTTTATTCTCCACATAAAGACTCTATATTGCTCTGATTAGATGTTGTGGGATCCCTTTCCTTGCCATTACTGCCTATAATTTGCACAGATTCACTCTGTCACACGCCTTCTCGAAGTCGATGGAAGCTATATATGTGGGCAGCTGAAGTACATAAATGTCACCGCAATTTAATGTCCACATCATTTTTCATAACCTTAAAAAGCAACTGTGTTCCGTGACGCTGCTGCACAAATATGCACGCTCTTTGCTGCTGCAGTCCACAAAAATTCAAAGATATAAAACCCACTAACTGCTTTTAAGTTTTGTTTGTGATCCACGCTGAGACACGTTTATTTAAATAACCATTATTCCATGCATAAACCTTTAATCGCTCTGGTGAACAGGTAACATAGTATATTCCGCTGTCACCGCCTCATTCAGTATACACGTAGGTATTGATGCCTACCGGAAGAATTAACATATTAACATATAAGTGATTGACGATGTGTGTCTTAATATAATGCTCTTTCCTGACGATCTGGCCAATTTTGGTAACTCGGAGGATGGTTTACAACGGGAATAGTTTAAATTGTCAAAGGTTGCAGAACATTATAATTTAAGGATAACTCATTTAATAACAAGGTAATGGGCATGTAAAAGTAGTGATTCGCTAAGGGACAAAATTGGAATTAATGATTCAACAATCGACCAAGTTGGTAAATTTACGAGGTAAGAAAGAAAATTTAAGACGTGTATATTTATTTTTAGTTCGTCGCACAAACGAAGTTATATTAAGTATAAATACGTGACATATTAAAAGAAAAATAACAAAAAATTATTTGTGACACGGCCTTCTGTAATTTCTTTAACAACGTAAACTACAGAGGGTTCTGGCTCGATACTTTTGCCAACATATCCAACGGACGATCTCTTCAAAGAGAGAAATTTTTTTCTTTTTGTCACAATGGCTCTTTTTACCCATCGCCAACATACGTCGCTACAGTATAATGAGCTACGATTTGTTTCCAGTTTTTGCTGACAAAGCATGCGAGGAATTAATGCAACAATACGCAGAAGTATGTAGGCTTTGGCAAGGTTTTCCCCGCTCATTAAATATAATGAATCCCGTATCTACAAATGAAAAAAAATACAGTCAAACGTCGTACTTTAATGCGATCATAACACAAAAATATCGTACGGCCGAACTAAATATACAGAATATTTCGTGTTTAAACATTTTAGTTATGCGCCTTTATCTACGTCTATCTATATCTTTTTATAAGCGCGCGTGCGCGCGGACGCGGACGCACACACTTTATTTACGTAACCATCTTTATTCTTTACGTCTAATACTGTCGTTTCACAACTACGTCTCAAACATACAGAGACAGGTGCTAGTATGCAAACCACGCGGGTCAGACAGATAGTTAATTGTTGGCACCCGCCTCACTGGAGAATTTACAGATTCGATAAGAGCTTATCTTTAAGAAGACACATGTTGATGTAATTACAAACATGAGGACCGTCGTCGTTGTCGTCATCTCCACTTCACGGATTAGGCTGCACTGCCTGTTCCAGAAACAATCTCGTCCTCGGACCCCCAACTACGATACCCTGTGGGTTTGCAATTCAAGGCAAGTTTGGGAAAGCGACGTTGCTGCATTCATCCCAAATGCCACTTGGCCTTGTATTCCGTAATTCTATCCTGTAATTTAAAAATTTGTAACGTGCACCCCCTTTGACCAACCTGAGAAATTCCATTTCTGCTGACGTAACCTTCCCTCTGTCTCTCTGTGAAAGTACCCATGTCTCACACCCATGTATTGTGAGTTCAAAGAAATAAACAAAATACAAAAATCGTTAATAACAATTTCAATTCTCTGTACGTCTTGTACAACCAAACATTTCTGAAAAGTAAATTCTCGTTAAGTCACACAATCACAGCGAAAATACCAAAGTAATATATTAAGTATCGGAAAATGCTAGTAGAGTGGCGTTAGTTATTGATCTGTTGTTTACGGATAAATTTTACAAGTTATAAAAAAACAGACACGCAAATAACGTACAAAATTGAGCATAATAATTTCGATTTTAGTAAATCACAATAAAAACAAACCGTTTATCATGCAATCCATCAAGCAAAGAGGTTTTCGTGACTGGAATCCATTACATGTTCACAAAAAAAAAAGCACACTTACTATTTATATTTGTTGGCGAGCAAAATTACAATTTTGGAATATTATAACTAGCATTAGATTCTTTGGTGCAGTCGATTTTCCATAGAGAGCGCTTACTGACCAAGATTTCTCTATAGAGGTTTGCAAACAATGACTTTCCCGTGGGAGGTATTGACAATACCGGGAGGAGGAGGTGTCGCGGTAGTAAGAAATTCATTGTTTTATTAACGTATACCATTGCGTCAGTTACGACATAACCTCTTGCGTGCAGATTTTACGTGTGAGGCCTCACTTGAAGGGAAGAATCAGACTACATGAACCCCGTTTAGACTACATGAAACAGCTTATGGCCGATGTGAACTGCACATCATATTGTGAATTGAAAAGAAAAGCAGAGAAGCGTGAAGAATGGCGAGCTGCTGCTAACCTAGAAGAGAGAGAGAGCCTCACTGACGACCTAGCCAACTGCGGAGGGAGGGGTTGTAACCCGCAGGAACCCCATTGGGTATGCCACTGAATCGTTTTCTTAGTCATTTACGTTAATAAAATTTACTACCAAATGGAATCAAAAATATCGGTATGGAGAACCATACATGACTTCCATATTCTAAGATTTATATTTAAAATCATTTTCAGCCAAACAGCCAGGGAAGGAATTTTAACAAAAAAATACTTCTTTCTTGCCAATAACGTAGTACACATATAAAAAATATTATCCCCTCCCCCTTCAACTATAATTTTGATTTATAGAAAATTACCCCCAGCCCGTTCAACTAGCCTCTTCATTTATAGATATTTCATCTACGTTTCTACAGTGGATTATTAAGATCTTATCAGGATACTTATCAAAATTAAGTACTTTACTCATGTTACAACAAAAAATGTTTCAGGTAAACTGCCCTTTCCCCGTAACCGATCTTCACCAAAATCAACAGACATTGAGTTCTCTATAGCTCAGGCACATATGTAAAAAATTATTTGATTCTGTTTGAATTTACGGCAGTTATGGTTCGTCATATAAAAAATTACCCATGTTAAAACATAAAACATGAGATTTATAAAAAATATCTAAGATTTATATTTAAAATCATTTTTGAAATAAAATATTTTCATAGAACCTACTAACGCTGGGGAAATCTGAGGAGCCAATCAGAGTTGGGCCTACCTGTCACTCTGCTGAATTTGGTGGAAAGCCCTGTCACTGTCGTCAAAGTATCAGCCTTGACAGGGTCCTCTTTTTCTGCAAAATGGGAGAGGAGGGTTGAGATGGAGTGAGTGACATGGTCCCCACCTCAATGAAGAACCCATTGTTTTATAAAAATATATTTAAATTTTGAAAACTGAAAATTCTTTTCTTGTTGTAAATATTTATATTTTATAATCAAAATGACTTTATCAAAAAACAAACATTATTTTTTTATAATAAGTACTTACATATGTTTCTTAATATGCTTACTTTTTCTTCAATGTTGATGATCATTTCCAAACATTCTGACAAAATTGTATCTACAGAACAGTTAACATTCCCCAGGTTTCCATTTCTGCTAATTTCTCATTACACCTTCCACTGACGTATTATTAACCATTTCATAAACTATCGTATAATCTTTTCAGATTGCCTGGCAACAAAATTATTTTATTTTCAACAATTACCATTGTTTGAAAAAGTTTAAATGAATTTTCAAGTACTTTACTCTTGTTAAAACGTAAAAGGTTGCAGGTAAACTACCCCTTCCCCTTAACCGATCTTTACCAAAATCTAAAGGCCTTGAGTCCTCTACAATTCACTGACGTATGCAAAAAATTATTTGATTCTGTTTGAATTTGCGGCTGTTATCGTTTGCCATAGAAAATACCCTTGTTATAAAAACGTTGTAGGTAAACTACCCCTTTCCCTTAACCGATCGTCACCAAAAACAATAGGTCTTGAGAACTCTACAATTCAGGGCTGTATGCGAAACATCATTTGATTCTGTTTGAATTTGCGGCAGTTATCGTTTGCCATAGAAAAAAAATCTACAGACAGACACACAGACACACACACACAGACACTTTTCGGAAAACGACTTTTTTTCATGTTTTGAGTGTAGTAGAATCAGAATCTGCAATAATCTCGAACACGATTTTTTTTGCCATCACCATACTTCCATTCCTTAAGGAATATGGAAGTAAAAAGATATTGATTCTGGAACGGGCCCATTGTTTCCCCGGAAACATGATCTAGTAGTTATTTGAAATTAAATAGTAATTCTCAACACCATCATAGTTTGCGCCGTCTTAATCATCATCTTAATCACCACCACCAGTGTTAAGACTAATTTTTCTCTTGATATTGTTAAGACGGTTTACTTGATCGTCGTAGATACAGTGGAAAACAAAATACAAGACACCAATTAAGTCACTAATCACCAGCTTTAATTTTTACAGTTAAACAGTTCGTAATTAACAACACAGTCTCTTACAATAAATCAAATAAAAATTGTTCACACGCAATAAAATGTCAACTAATATAAAACACAATTGTATTACAATTATACCGCCCGATTATAAAACACCACACTTCACTAATAACCACTTGAATGCACACAGTATCGCCCGACAAATAACTGAACTGAGCGTCCCTGCGTACCTGTATTTATACCCCGCTGAGGTTCCAGAATATTCGCTAATAGGCGTCTAGTAGAAAACACTAGAACGTAATTCACTGCGGCCTTGACACAGTGCGTGCGGCCGCGCGAATTCTGGCACAGTCTAGCAAATGCGCTGAGACTCACGTCTGCCACAACACTCAGCCTCTGGAAGATTCGACAAACACATAGATTCTTCTGTAATGTTGTAACAATATTCAGTTATAGTTCTGTTGGTATCGTTATCGCCAGTAGTAAATATCGTCCATAGGTTCTTAAATTTCCGTTAATTTTAGTGCATAATATTTTAAGCCCCTTCTTGAATAGCGTATCTCTGTAACACTTGTTACAACACTTTTATAATAAGCATTTAGCATGTTACAGTCTGTCTCTGAAAATAACAAGATAGCGGTGAAGTACATAACTGTAACAAAGTCAATGTACCAGGAAAATGATTGCCAAGTATTTTTATTTCCTCTTTACTACATGTTATCACGATAGCTACAACTACTTATCAAATACTAGACAGCGGCAAAATGCGAAAATCGATTACGTAATTTTTTCGTTCCTAGAAGGAGTTTGTATTTCTTCGTAATATGTTCCGACATGTGTTCTATCGGCTAAAGGTGATTTGGCACACCGTCAAACAGGTAGGTTAAGGATCAGATCGCAAAGGATGAACCCGTGAGTAAACTGCAACACCACAATCGCGCCGGGAGGTACATAACCTTGATAACTGTTGACCATTTATACAGTAATCCCTGCTCGTATGAGCTGTTTCATTTGCTTTCCCAGTGTAGAATTTCTCAGAATACATGTTTGATAAGTGATTATGAACATCTGCTATGATCTGATAAAAAGAATATTGATGCAGTAAAAATTTCATTTGTGATCATGTCTGGAAAAGAATTTTCTCAGTACCAAACAAACTAAAAACTAAATTTTGACAATGTGTTTTAGTTTTTGGTAGGTTATTTTAAAAACTTGAATAATTTCACTGTTGCTATTTTACAGTTCGCTGTTGGTATAAAGTAATTAATCAACTTTACTGACTTTTCAAAGTATGAAAAATAATACTTTCTGTGTGCACAAACATTAATTATAATCGAATATTTATAAAATTACACGGTAAGAATCATTAATTTCTCATTTTCCGTTTGTTGTACTACACAAACAGCAATGATCTCTTCAGAAACTTCGCAGTTTAAAAATGGTAATTATTGAAGTTTTTCGTTTGGAATGCGATGGCATTATCCACTTTTGATGCTTATTTTGTAAAAATGTATGTGAGTTTGTAAACCGAAAGGAATGTTTTAGCAGGATACAGGTATTGTAATATCTGAAATCAAATCAGGCGATAACTTTATGAACGTCACGTGACGGTAGTATAGGCCTAATGCAAATAGCACGAACGTGTTGGAATGTAACGTTCTTGTCTTAGGTTTTGTGTTTGTTGGTACTCTATGTGATCATTGTTATCTTTGTAATCTCTGTGTATGTTTTTTGTATACGTAAAATATATAAATGAAGATGGGTACTGTGAAAGGTGTTTATTATGTGTTAGTTACTTTATAGATTGCTGATTTGTATTTTTCAGCATGTACATGTATATGTACTGATGTTGTGTTTCAATAGTACGAACAGTCCTATTCCTTCCGCGTAGAATCTGATACGATCTCCGTTGAAATTTATGACACTTTTGGCTGCTTAATGTTTTCTTGTGTTATTTTATAGTTTAGTTATTCAATATCGGTGGTTGTGCAACGCTGCAACCATAACACCAGCCACCACTGCTATACACATCAGACATCATCCGACACTACCTATGAAAGACATCAATACTGGGTACAGCGTGTTGGGCGGTAACAGAAAAATTATTACTTTCGTATGAAGTACGTTACAGCCTGGGCGTTCGTGTCAAAATATTGACGGCAGCGACGATAACGCACGCAGTGGAAATGCTTCCTGCTTCTGGTCATTACCGGAGTGCGTGTATGACTGCACGAATGTCATAAAACAAAAATCTAATTAGCCACATTAAACCCGACAAGCCGACTACGCCACTCTCTTTGCGGCGCGGCGGTAGCACGTATGAGAAAACTGCTATCGCTTGAATTTAGTGCCTTACTATACGCTTCAATCTTGCCCACTGTGTAGTTTCCGTCTCTCTCTCTCTCTCTCGCTTCTTACTTCAACTTTACTCTCTCACTAATATTTAATCTTTCCTTTTTACGCTTCTCTTTACTTTGCTTTTTTTGTTTGTGTGTCGCCTTCTCCTTAAAACTTGTCATTTTGCTTTCTGTTTTCGTCTTCGGTTCTTGTCTTTCTAGGGCAGGGGACTAACGGGACCGGATCCCCCCCCCAGGGTCTTCCAAGATCTCTCGTTCCCACTGGCCTATATTCAAATGTTTGTTTAGGAATACGCGTGTCTACAATGGACTTCCAATTCTGGCTGTATTCCTTTAGTCTATCCACAAACGACTGTAACATCCCTACGTCGTCGTTTCGTAGACGATCTCTCAAACTGTATCTCTTAACTGCTCTTAAAAATTTCATTTCCGAGGCCTGTATTTCTGAAATATCTTTTTGCAGGAGAGTCCGTGTTCCACACCCATACATTAAAGTCGGCACAGCCACGACCTTATAGAACTTTAGCTGTGTCTCCCTCTGCGTATTATTCTTCAGTAGTCGTCTTATTCTTCCACATGTATAACTAAATTTATTTCACTTTCCCTCGATATAGTTTACCAATTTGTAGAATTTATTTCTACTAGGTTTCGCATAAAAATGTTGTCCCCGGTTCGATTTTATTTTATAAACGAGATCTTCACTATTTTCTAATGTAATAAATTTTAACTGTAATAAAATAAAGTAATGAAATTTCATTTCCGAGGCCTGTATTTTTTTAAGTATATCCAGCCAGTTTTTTCCTCTGTTGAAGTATTCGAGTAAACTGAATTTTACATGGATGGGTTACCAGCCCCTCGCACAACCCCCAACCTGGAGGACCAGGTGCACTGACTTCGGGGCAGACAACCCCTAGACCGGCCGTCTTCTCTACGTCTGATGAGCCCGGTCTACCCATTTCTTTGTGGCTTATACTAACTTCATGCAACTAGGAAGCAATTGGGGGTGGAAGGCTGAGGAAAATAATGATTAACGGCTATGTTACCTACTTGTACAGACAACAAGACTGACATCGGTTATCTCGAAACAATTCATAAATTATACAAGGTTAACGTTTAAAACCGGAACACACTCGATATCGAGAGTCTGAAATAACAAAACCTGTCAATCACTACAGGTCATTCATTCGGTTTTTGTTTGTGTTTACACCACACAAGTGATTTACGGAAATGTCCCCCATTGAATCGTGGCACACTTTTGTACGGTCTGTTGTGGACAAAAACACTACTGACTCGTTGTGTTTTGATAACGCTGTTGAAATCGTACAAGACAATTAGACGTGACAGGCCAGCGATCAAATGTTCTTCAGAACGTATCGGAAATGACGTGGAATGATTGCGTGCAATCTGACGTGTAGGATTACAGAGCAGTGGGAGCGGGGCGAATGTGTGACGAGATCCGCGCACGGGGTGTCATAAGTACGGAACCGGGATTAACGAACAACAACGACTTCTACTTCTGAGGAAGGCCGGGATTAAAATATAATTAAACGTATAATTAGACAACAACGCCGCAAATCCTTGTGTGCCGGAGTTTGTTTGAAAAGAAGCCTGTACTCGCTGTTAATTGCTTTCCTGTTCGCTTCAACTTTTCTCTCTTTCTTCCACGTTTCTGCAAAGAAACCCAGTAATTAAAGGAAAACATATTATTTTTTCACGCAAAGGGCTAATGGTCTGTCTCTGTTCTAGCTTCACTTTAAACATGTGCATAAATATGGGTATGTGTGTGAGGGGAGAGAAACGAAAAGAACGGTAAAACGTAAAATTTAATGGGACCCGTTCTCAAATATAATAATTTTTTAAAATCGAGGAAAAGACAAAATTATCAGGAAAGCTTAAGAAAACAACACATTCAAACGCACAGATAACAAATCTGTATATCGAGGGTTTAGTGGTAAAACTACCCAAGTCCAATTGTTAATGATGTTTCAAAAACGACCTTTTTATGCACTTCTCTTTTTATTTTTATTTTTTAACAGCTGTGTAATCATTTAAAAACATATTAACATCTATTAACATGTAATCTATTACTAATAAAATTAACCTTGAAAATCGGTTTTATGATTTACCATAGCACGTAAAATCGCATGATAGGACTTGATTAGATTTACCAATATCCCCACGATATGCTCTAGTACGTTTAGACCATTGAAAAAAGATTTTTATTGGACAAAAATCCTCCAGACACGAAATTTGGTAGAAAGTTAGGTTTTGGGGTCACTTCAATGGGGAAAAAAAATCGGACACTCCAGGTCACCGCTGGGCCCCCCTGGGGGGGGGGTTAAAAGGTGGGGCAAAACGGTTTGTTGTAAATATCTCAAAAACTAACCAAGATATCAAAAAAAGTTAAATACAAAAGTTGTAGCTGACCAAATTTCCCATCAAAATGGTCCTTAGTAATTTTTTCGTCAGACGCACTGGGACAGAGATATGAGCGCTCAAAGTTGAGACCTTTTTTTGCAATTGTTCGTATAAGGCATTTTTACGAAAAAAAAACTTGCATTTTCTTGAGTTTAGGCCGATTTTTGTATAGTAAAAAGCACTAAATATGGGTATGTAAGTGTTTGTACATGTAATACCAAGTATTTGGATGTAAATTTTTGCATGTATATATTTATGCACACATATACACACACACTACAACTACAAAAACGTGCATTTTTGAACGTAAGCGTTTTTAGTTGTATACATGTTTTTGGATTTAGACAAGTATAATATATATGCACGAAAATATTTCTACACATATTTGCACATATATGTGTGTGTATATACAACTTTTGTATTTAACTTGTTTTGATATCTTGCTTAGTTTTTGAGATATTTACAACAAACCGTTTTGCCCCACCTTTTAACCCCCCCAGAGGGGGCCAGCGGTGAGCTGGAGTGTCCGATTTTTCCCCCATTGAAGTGACCCCAAAACCTAACTTTCTACCAAATTTCGTGTCTGGAGGATTTTTGTCCAGATTTTCACAAAATCTGCCTTTATTCAATGGTCTAGTTTAATACATTAGCCTATACATTACAAGCACGTGCACTGTAATATCATGATAGTAGTCTCACTGTACGGTATAGATTCTACTGGTAGGCACGGAGCGATGCTGTAACGGTAGGGTTGAAAGAAGTACAAGGAAAGCGTTACAAAAACATTTTTATATACGTACATACAGTGTACTCAAATTCCTTTCTTCAAAATAAATAAATTATTTGAGGGGGATCAACCTCAAAATCAATGGGGACAAGTACGGACACTCGTGCTAAGTTTTATGATAACCGATCGGTGCATTCTAAAGTTATCGTGAGACATAACCAAACAGAGAAGTGGCATGAGAAGAGACAGAGTGTGATGAAAACGATTTCAGCAGCTCTTAGGCCGAAATATAGCCGACACTTTTCTCGCGTAAAAGCCACCAAAAGGTACCGTTCGGCCTAACAGCTGCCGTAATTGTTTGCGTAACACTCTTTCGCTATTTGCGGTCTGAAGAAGATTTCCCAGGTGGGATACGAAACGTTGCCGACGATGTCGAGAATTTACAGCAACGGACCACGGCCTAACGCCCCGGTATTTAATACTGTTGAGAGTATTGACACAAGCTTAAGACAAAACGTTAATTATGTATTATTTGAAAATTAATCAACACACATTCTGTGACACGAAAAATTTAGGTTTTGTTAGTTACAAAAAAATTAACAGAAACAGATATTATGTACCTAAGTATATATATCTAAATAAATTGAAAAAAAAAAATCCAATCGAATCGATTTTATTGACGCGAGTTACCGTTGAGAGCTAGCTGAAGAGTTTCTGCAGACTTCTCTTTAACCACTTAATAAAAAGAAATTACTTCAACTACTTTAATGTGTAAAAAAAATAAATAAAATATATTCATTTGTTCGCACCAATTTCCAAACAGGTGTATAGGCCTATAAGGAATACTTTTTACAAATACATGTAACTGATAACTTATTCGTTCAAGTATAGACGATTAAGTTTTGCTACTGACTAGAAACTATTATCTGTATACACTAAGTTGGCGTCTGGGCCGGCGACTACCTGGGGCTGGTCAGTACCCAGGTAGTCGCCGGCCCAGACGCCAACTTAGTATAAACAGATAATAGTTGTTTTACTTTTCAAAGATCGTAAATTACACTGAATTGTAGTTACAATGAAGATGATTTTTCATCATCACCATCGTCACGGATTAAACCAAGGATGGTTTGTTCCGGTATCAAATACGCAAAGATTAGAGGTGGTCACTCCAGTGCTTCCTCGGACGCTCCGCACACCTCTGCGTCCCCTCGGCTTATGTTTGGGGATGCGGCAGTCATCCATTCGGCAAAGATGTTCGCACCAATTCTGCCGATATTGGGCGATACTGTCAATTATACTCATAATATTCAGTTCCTACCGTATATCTGTGTTTCTTCTATGATCATGGAGAGTATACCCTGCCACGTGCCTGAAAAATCTCATTTCAGCCGCTTGGATGCGACTGGCAGGATGATTTTTCCAACACAATATACAACGTCACATTGCACGGAAGTAAATATTCAGTGAATTTACTACGCATGATTTGTTGCCGTAATGCACGTCGCGAATACGTGCAGATTCACAGTACACACTTGCAATCAGATTTAGTAATAAACGAAATCAAGCAACAACTACACGTACAATTAATTAGTAGCCTACTCTCCTGTATACGATTTTGGCATTTATAATTTAATCGTTTTAATTAAATGCAACCCCAAGTGGGCGAGCTATATACTGTAATACAAACAGCCGGATGCCGTGTATCGAATATCGATCGACCGAATAAAACCGATCGGTGCTCGACCCATCGACCGCGACAGGCGGTCGCTGTCTCTTCGCTATACATTTCACCCACAAAACGTTTTCCTGGCAGTCACCACAAAATGTTTATATTAATACCCGAGAGTGTTCGACCATGTACACACAATCACCTACGCTGATGTCTTACACTGTACTTGGTTCCGATGTATACTACCCGTACTTCAGATATCGACCCTACTATTGTCTGTTTCAAATAAGTTTATAGACTTTACTTCAAAACTGGCTTTGATCAACAAACTGATCATAGCTTGACGCGATCCACTAAAGAGAGAATGCCACTGCTTTATTTCCAAACAGACGAACAGGCTATTTTTTCAGTACTGCGGCAGAATGCTTACCGTATACACAGTGGGTCAGCCATAACTCACGCTTTCATTGAACTGTTTGTTTATGGCTACCAGATATGCAGAACTCGCTAATTATTATAAAAGAAATACACTCATTATTAGATAAAGTATTGGCTGTGATAAAAATGATGATACTGATGTTAAGTTAAGTAAGTTACAGTCGATCTGTTGAACAATCAACCGTATTTTTAGAAACACGGTATATCGAGATACAAAATTAAATTTCTACAAATTTATAGACGTACCTGTACTGTCATATGGGTGTGAATTATGGACAACAACCAAAAAACAAGACAGTAAAATACAGGCCTCGGAAATGACATTCTTAAGGGAAGTTAAAAAGTGTTCTGAACTTGACCGTATAAGAAATGAGGCCACAAGAGAAGAGTTACAAGTTCTTAACTTGAATGAAAAATTGAAATATTACAAACAACGGTGAAAAGACCGCTTAGAAACAATGTCAGATTTCAGACTGGGCAAAAAAGCTTGTAAATACAAACCTATAGGACATAGGTGTGGCAGGAAGTGATGGTTGGAGACATTTTTGAGGTCGGAACAGGTGGCATCTTGCCTATGCTGTGTTGTGAACATGATGATGATAATGATGATGATTAGATAAAATAATCAAGATGATAAATTTTTAAGCTATGAGTACAGTTGTTCGTGTCCACGATTTTTAGCGTTAGCCAAACAACACACCACGAGGAGGTAACACGCTACACGTCGTTAGCATGATTAATGTAGATTTTGCTGTACCTTAAAAAATACGACTACTCTATAATTTTTTTTAATTAGTAAAATAACAATTTTAAACATACAATCTTATTGCCTTTTTCATTACTTTGAATACAATAAATACTAAAAATCCGGAATACTGCAATTTATTTGATAAATTTATAACTGTAATGCCTAAATTACAAATACTCAGTCCTAGCTTTAAAGGTTGGGTATGATTCCACGCATGTGTGTAGCCCTATAAGGGGGATATTTTTCACAAACACATGTAACTGATAACAATAATATAAAGCTGTTATGAAAACATCGCTTACAAATTTCTGAAGGTTGTTCGAAATTTGCAAGATATAAATATTGTTATAGATATTGAGTTCGTAATTTGATTAAAGTTCCTCATAATTTGACGCTCCACATACTTTTACATTTTTAACATGATAATGTTTTTAGGGTGGGAATCATTCCACAAAATGCGTGATGCAAAATGTGTAACGTCATCGAAAAATGTAACGCTCCAGGTGATGTTAACACTATATTTTTTCCACACTTTCGATTCCCCACAGTCTAGAAATATTTGGTCTCTGTCGTTTTAACATGATAATGTTTGTTATATAGTAAATATTTGTTATATAGAAAACATGATGTTTTCCACAAAATGGAGAGTCTGCAGTTTATGCACATTATACGTTTCAAAAGCCTAAAAACATTATCATGCTTCGATGTTTCGGTTTCGTCGAAATTTTTTTTTTTTTTTTAATCTTGACTTTTATTTCTCACACGTGGTGTCTCTAAAGTTAAAAAAAGTTTCAATGTAAACACTACATTCGGAGTTGGGTTAACTATATCCCGAACTATACCACATTACTTCTGATACGCGGCATGGATTTTTACAATTTTTTGAAAATATTTATACCTTTTCGTTCGTGGTGTCCCAAATCTTCAAAATTTCAAAAAAATGAGCACTGTTTTCAGACTGTGGTTAAAAGACTCTTTGATATCCCACACGGTTTTTTAATTTGTTTTTTCAAAATTTTGACCCCTCACATTTTTGTCTCCTAGCACCCTATTTTCGATTAATTATTCTGAAAAACAATAGAACTCTTTGGTGCGGTCACGGATGCCAAACTTTACGAAAATCGGTTGATGCATTTAAGACATACCTCGAACAGACAGACAAATAATGACAAACGGTTAAAACTGTTAAAACCCGGACTCGCTTCAATTCAATGAGACAGAGTATAGTTTCCAGAGCTAGTCTTTGTCAATACAGTATTGCGTACCTACAGAAATCTCGTCGTACTAAAAAATAAAACAACCGCCTATTCGTCTGTTTTGGAAATAACAACAGCGGCATTCAGTGGTTTCAGTTTGCCGTTGAAATCCAGATTTTGTACAAACCTGTATTTGAGACAGTCTAAATACTCTTCTCTACCTGTATTGTAAAAACATTAAAATGACATCTAAAAGGCTTCAATTAAACTTTAGGGTTTCAGCACTGTCACACTTTGTCAGGCACATAGAATGGGATACAGCAAGTCATTGACATGAACACGATAATGCACTTCAAGTCGTATCCTGACTAACGCAGACAATATGCTAGGTTACGGTTCCACGTTTTACTCCATCTATTCCCTTGACAGCCATTTAGACAAACAGTATTACTCGTTTAAAAACGTTTTTAACCGACACAACTGCATTTACACATTCCTAGTGTTAACAAAAATATCGGTATGGAGAACCATACATGACTTCCATGTTCTAAGATTTATATTTAAAATCATATTCGAACTGAAATATTTCCATAGAAACTACTTCTTTCTACTTATTGCTTCAGCCTTAACCACAGTACTGTGGTCACTAACGTATACCACCTCACGTTTTCGCACTCGATTTTCACTGATGATGGCAGTCGATGGCACTGCCGAAAAGTCTGGTTTTGCAGAAAACATTGGACTACGGCTAAACAGCCCGGAAAGGAATTTTAACAAAGAACTACTTCTTTGTTGCCGATAACATAGTACACATATAAAAAATTCTCCCCTCCCCCTTCAACTATAATTTTCAATAATAGAAAATTACCCCCACCCCGTTCACCTAACCTCTTCTTTTATAGATATTTCATCTACGATTCTACAGTGGATTATTATGAATTTCTTATCAGGATACTTTATTTATCAAAATTAAGTACTTTACACTTGTTAAAACATAAAACGTTGCTGGTAAACTACCCCTTTCTCAGTCCTCTACAATTCAGGGATGCATGCAAAAAAATATTTGATTCTGTTTGAATGTGCGGCAGTTATCGTTCGTCATGAAAACATTTCTCTTTTTACAACATAAAATGTTGCAGGTAAACTACCCCTTTCCCTTAACCGATCTTCACCAAAATCAACAGGCCTTGAGTTCTCTATAATTCAAAAAGGTATGCAAAAACGTAGTTGATTTTGTTTGAATTTACGGCAGTTATCGTTCGTCATAAAAAAATTACCCTTGTTAAAACATAAAATGTTGCTGTTAACTACCCCTTTCCCTTAACCGATTTTCACCAACTCCTTGAGAACTCTACAATACAGGGCTGTATACAAAACATTATTTGATTTTGTTTGAATTTGCGTCTGTTATCGTTTGTCATAGAAAAAAATTACTCTTGATAAAAAAAACGTTGCAGGTAAACTACCCCTTTCCCTTAACCGATCTTCACCAAGACCAACAGGTCTTGAGAACTCTACAATCCAGGGCTGTATGCACAACATTATTTGATTCTGTTTGAATTTGCGGCTGTTATCGTTTGCCATAAAAAATACCCTTGTTAAAATATAAAACGTTGCTGGTAAACTACCCCTTTCCCTTAACCGATCTTCAACAAAACCAACAGGTCTTGAGAACTCTACTATTCAGGGCTGTTTGCAAAACATTATTTGATTCTGTTTGAATTTTCGGCTGTTATCGTTTACTATAGAAAATATCGGTATGGAGAACCATACATGACTTTCATGTTCTAAGATTTATACTGTATTTAAAATCATTTACAAAATGAAATGTTTCCATAGAAACTACTACTTTCCACTTATTGCTTCTGCCTTAACCACAGTATTGTGGTCATTAACGTATACCACACACGTTATCGCACTCGCTTTGCACTGATGATGGCAGTCGACGGAACTGTCGAAACGTCTGGTTTTGCAGAAAACATTGAACTACGGCCAGACAGCCCGGGAAGGAATTTTAACAAAGAACTACTTCTTTGTTGGCGATAACATAGTACACATATAAAAATTATCCCCTCCCCCTTCAACTATAATTTCCATTTATAGAAAATTACCCCCACCCAGTTCAACTAGCCTCTTCATTTATAGATATTTGAAAGAGGATACTTTATTTATCAAAATTAAGTACTTTACTCTTGTTACAACAAAAAATGTTTCAGGTAAACTACCCTTTCCCCGTAACCGATCTTCACCAAAATCAACAGGCCTTGCGATCTCTACAATTTAGGGACGTATGCAAAAAATTATTTGATTATGACTGACTTTACGGCAGTTATCGTTCGTCATAGATAAAATTAACCATGTTATCACATAAAACGTTACATGCAAACTACCCCTTCCTCTTAACTGATCTTCACCAAAATCAATAGATCTTGAGTCCTCTACAATTCAGGGATGCATGCAAAACATTATTTGATTCTGTTTGAATATGCGGCAGTTATCGTTCATCATAGAAAAAATTACCCTTGTTAAAACATAAAATGTTGCTGGTAAACTACCCCTTTCCCTTAACTGATCTTCAACAAAATCAACAGACCTTGAGTACTTAAAACTTCACGAATGTATGCAAAAAATTATTTGATTCTCTTTTAATATGCGGCAGTTATCATGCGTCATAAAAATAAAATTACCCTTTTAAAACATAAAAAGTTGCAGGTAAACTACCCTTTTCTCTTAACCGATCTTTACCAAAATCAACAAACCTTGAGTACTCTATAATTGAGGAAGGTGTGCAAAAACGTATTTGATTCCGTTTGAATTTGCGGCTCTTATCGTTTGCCATAGAAAATATCCTTGTTAAAACAAAACTTTGCTGGTAAACTACCCGTTTCCCTTAACCGATCTCCACCAAAAACAATAGGTCTTCAGAACTCTACAATTCAGGGCTGTATGCGAAACATTATTTGATTCTCTTTGAATTTACGTCAGTTATCGTTCATCATAGAAAATAATTACCCTTGATTAAAAAAAAACACGTTGCAGGTAAGCTACCCCTTTCCCTTAACCGATCTTCACCAAAAACAATAGGTCTTGAGTACTCAACAAATCAAGGCTGTATGCAAAAAATTATTTGATTCTGTTTGAATTTGCGGCTGTTATCGTTTCCCATAGAAAAAAATCTACACACACACACACACACACACACACACACACACACACACACACATTTCGAAAAACGACTTTTTTTCATGTTTTGAGTGTAGTACAATCAGAATCTGCAATAATCTCGAACACGATTTTTTTTGCCATCACCATACTTCCATTTCCTTAAGGAACATGGAAGTAAAATGGAGCTACAATCAAGTTAAGAAAACGATGAAACATAAATGTAAGAAATATTTGACTTATTTTCATTTAAAAACCAAACTTGCCAATACATCTATTTGAATACGAAAAGGTTAATACAACATAACCAACTCACTTCCCCTCATCAAAAAAATTAAACTAAGTATTTCGGGTGTTTGCAACACGACATTTACCATAATATATTATAATAATTACTTAAAAACAAATCCAGAATTAGTTTTCCTTACACTCTTCACAAAGGTGTATGTTGTTTGTCTGACATTTCTAACACATTCTCGCGTACCCCTGACTGGTCACCAACGTACTGTCAGGATACGGGTATCACAGGTTGGGGACCGCTGTAGACTGAGGATTTCACGACTGAAACAAAGATTCAAAACCGAAAACTGTGGCGATTTTACATCGCGTAGTCTCATTTCTCACTACAAGGCTTTTTTTGTTAAATTATCTATTCCCGAGGTCACTTGCGACCTGTCAGGATGAAACTAAAGCGATGCATCGAAATCACATGCAATGAAATTCACCACCATCATCATCATCATCGTCGCCGCCGCCGCCGTCGTCGTCGTCATCATCATCATCAACATCGTCATCATCATCGTCGTCATCGTCATCATCATCATCAACATCATCATCATCATCGTCATCAACATCGTCGTCATCGTCATCAACTTCACAACACGGCATAGGCAAGGTGCTGCCTCATCCGCCTTCAAAGATCCTCCACACATCTCTTCATAGATCTACTCACACACCTGTGTCCTGTAGGTATGTTTCCAGACCTGTTTCGCCAGTCTGGCATCTGACATTCTTCCCACCGTTGTTTATAATCTTTTAATTTCTTATTCAAGCTAAAAACTTGTAACTCTTCTCTTATGGCCTCGTTCTTTATACGGTCACAAAGTTTAGAACATCTTTTAAGAACTCCTCTTAAGAATGCCATTTCCGAGGCCTGTACTTTACTGTCTTGTTTCTTGGTTGTTGCCCATAATTCACACCCTTAGGACAGTACAGAGGCTGCCATAATTTTGTATCTCGACATAACTTGTTTCTAAAACTACAGTTGATTATCCCACACATCGTCTGGAACTTACCTAACTTAACATCAATGTCATAATTCCCATCACATCCAATGTGGTTTTCCACATAGTTAAAATGGCTCTCCTGTTCTACAACTTGATCATTAATCATTATTTTTGTTCTTCTTGGTTCCCCGCACCGAAATTCCATTACCTTTGTTTTTATAGTGGAGATTATGATATTGTATTGTTTGCAAATCTAATGAAGCTTAAAACCAGATTTTTGTAAAGCAGATTCTGTATTTTGAATTACAAGCAAGTCGTCAGCAAACAACAGCACAGTCAAATATCAGAACTGAAATTATCCAAGTCAAATGAAAGTACAATAATAAGTAGGACGTATTACGATTGTATCATCCGAATGAAATGAAATTAATACTGTCACAGAAGGAAATTATAGATCACATAGCTATAAGACCACGGAATCATAGGCTTCCTTATTTAGACTTTTATTTCTAGAATTTTTTGAAGGTTTTCCTATTATTTTTAGTTTCGTGATAACAATAAGTAAGCCCCATGAATTAAGTTAGTTCGATTTAATTTATACATAGTATATAGCTCTACACACGGTATGTAGAGCTTATAAAAGCGAAAGGAAAGAGGAAAATCCTAGTATATTGTTACGACGGTCTACTGATCGTCGTATGGTACAGTGGAAAACAAAATACAAGACACCAATTAAGTCACTAATCACCAGCTTTAATTATCACAATTAAACAGTTTGTAATCCACAAGATAGTCTTTTACAATAAATCAAATAAAAATTGTTCACACGCAATAATAATGTCAAGTAATACAGTCTCGCACAATTATAAAACACATAACACTTTTCCACAATACTTCGAACCGCACTGGAATAAATCGCCACTTGAACTGAACTGAGATTATTCCAGAATAATCCCCGTCAACACTACACCAGAGCGTAATTGCTTGCGGCCTTGAACACAGCGCGGGCGGACCGGTGAGTCTCGGCTACAGACGCGTGACAAGTGTCCTTCATCTCAAAGTAGCAGCAATACGTACGCACACACACATTATAGCCGGGCTCCGCTGGAATAGCCGAGGAACATGTTGAATGTTGTGTAATGGAGTCACAATATTAAAATTCGTCATATTATTTAGACTACAGTACCTATATGTTTCTTTTATACACGCCAACAAAAGTTGTCGGTTATCATAATATACAATTATGTCGTCGAACAATTCTCTGCTTTAATCACGATGCTGAAAAATCGGCCAGAAAAATGGCCTATTCAAGTACAAGACTAGCCTGAACTCAACAATCCCCGTTTGTGTGTAATGTAGCGCTGCGAAGATAACTTTGATTCTGCTGTGACATCGGTAAAAACATCTGTGTCGAAACAGACAGAGTTATTTATAATAATAACTCCAATTTACAACACAAACTTTAAACTGAATTATTGTGTAATAACTTTTACAGTTTTCGCAGAATTAAGTGGCTACAGAGTTACATTTCAGCACGCGTTGTAACATCATGTCCTCGCGTGGCAATTCACTTTTATAATTGTACTCGTGACTGCATTTATTTCAACCCTAACCATATGTAATTAGTTGAAACTGCTACTGTTAGCCGCGCTGTTAGGTCGTGGGCCACAGGTGTTGTCGACAAACGTTTCGTCCCCACTGATGATGGCATCCGATTGTGGGGCCGAAACGTTTGTCAACAACACCTGTGGGTGAAGCCGGCCGTGATAACTTAAGAACTTTCATATGTAATTAGCCTGCAAAATAAATTTTCGATATTTTTTAATAGTTTTCCGATTCAGTATATTTCATTTCATTGGTACAAGATGTAAAACTCAAACAAAGAAAATGACGATCAGCAACAGAAAATATTTGTTACGAATAAAATTATAAAGTCTATTAACTGATAACTACAACCTCGCTTTCCAATACGATCTTCAAGTGTTATATATTTTACTTCCACGTTCGTGTTGATAAGAACTTTCTAAGAATTTCGTCGAGTGCGCTACGTATTTGTTCACGGCACTCAACCTCGTATAAGGCCTACTGATACCGTAACAGCTGTCAGTACGCCTCGGAAAAGATACACAAAATATGAACGATTTCCTTATTTAACTGTTATAAAAGTGCAGCAGTCTTGTACAATAAAAAACGATTCTACAATCTTGTGATTATGTTACAATAGACTAAGTTATATTATTCCTGAAAAACGGAAGCACTATACATGGGATTAAAATTTTATTTTACCTAAGAAAATGAAATACGCAAGCGAATTGCATGTATCCGTCATAGTGAAAACTATGTTATACATTAAAACCAAAACGCATTAATTTTTCTAACTTCCTTCAGGTACGTAATATATTCAAGTTTTTATAATTTTTTTATAATTTTTGTCAGGAAAAAAGCATTAGTTTTAATTAGTGATGCAATGAGTGGGCATCTACGTGTCTTATTCACAATTCGTGTAATGGTTCTCAGAAATCTTCGTACGAACAATATTAACCTTGAGAAGGAGCCCAATTGCTGGGCTCGTCTTCGCGCCTACAATGGCATTTCCTGAATTCCACTGAAAGCCGGAACCGGTGGATGGCCACCGCCGGTTTCGAGGTCTTTCAGTCTCGCACTTCTCCTTCCCATCAGCGAACAGGCTCCTAACCCCCCCCCCCCAAGCGAACACAAAGGCGCTTCCGGAGTTTACATGACTCTTATCAGATCAATCTGAGGTTACGTGTTGTTATTTGTATGCACATCGTAAATTCGTGTCCACTTTTCCTTGGATTGCGCTTAACATTCACGAACGTTAAGGTCCAATACATCGGTGAAACAATTATAAGGTCGCTTCTTCCTTCTTGTCTAGACATGTGTGTGTTTAATATGATGTGCATTTATACAAACAACCTTGTTCTATAAATACGTATATTACACTTAAAGGTAGGCACATTGATGACACGCTGAGAGCATGGAAATTTAGAGTGACTTCGGGAATACAGCTTAACAAATCGATTTGTACGGGTTCCCTGCTATATGCGGATGACATGGTTCTTAGTCAAGAAAATGAGGATGATTTACAAAGAGCTATGTTTCAATTACAAGAAGTGGCAAGAGAGTACTCTCTGACAATTTCAGTAAGAAAGACTAAAACCATGGTCTCTAAAGGTAAATATCCAGTGAGGACTAAGATAGTTATAAACAACAGCACTTTAGAATAAGTGAGCCGTTTCAAATATCTCGGCTGTGCAGTAAGCTATGAATATGAATATGATATAAGAGAGAAGATAAATAAATTTAGGAATATTTGTGGTACGATTCATAGAAATCTTAGAAATAAAACAAGACACAGCACAAGGATTACATTTTATAAGACAATTGCAATGCCCATGTTGATTTATGCAAGTGAGGGGTGGCTCATGACAAAAAAGGAAAGCAGCAAGATTCAGAGTGCTGAAATGCAGTTTCTTCGAAATATTTTAAATTATACATTGCAAGATAGAATAAGGAATGAAGATATCAGAGCAGAACTAAAAGTAAAGGACATAAATGAAAGTATTACAATTTACAGAACACAATGGTGGGATCATGTGCAAAGGATGACAGAGGATCGATTCCCAAAAGCGGCACTGAACTATAAAGCCACTGGTAGAAGAGACGTGGTTCGTCCGAGGATGAGATGGGTGTCGGAACAGGTTTATATAACCTAATCCTTGAAGAGGAGAAGAAGAAGAAGTAGGAACAGGTTTATATAACCTAATCCTTGAAGAGGAGAAGAAGAAGAAGAAGTAGGTGTATGAAACTGAATCTTATTGAAAATGTTTTTTTTTTTAAATGACTCACCTTATCAGTGCTGGTTTTATATATAGTCTACGAGTTATCACTGCGTTCTGACAGTGTATACACAACGTCCACTATTATTTTGATCAGTAAAAGAGAGTAAACCAACATCAATTTGTTCAGACTAGAAGTTAACACCTGCTCTGATTGGCTTCCAATCGATACTTTCTTTGTCTTTTGGCCTTGAACTATTGACTTTGGGTCACTTTCTGTTAGTTACTTTGCATACAAAACACGGTGTGAGGAAATATGAAACAAACACTCGTAATAAACATAAGCAAAGCACCGCGGTGACGACCGTTTGCAAACGTATACGTAGGCTTACTGTCTCTCGACAAATCAAGGTGAACGGCTGGCCCGTAATCGTCAGCTGTCGTCGTTACTAAACTAACACGTCTGCAACCGATCTGAACGAGGTAACAGGTAAATAATTACTATTTTACTTCCATGTTCCATAAGGGAATGGAAGTATGGTGATGGCGAAAACAATCGTGTTCGAGATAAGGGCTGATTCTGATTGTACTGCCCTCAAAACATGAAGAAAAGTAATTTTCTGAAAAGTGTCTGTGTGTATAGAATTTGTTCTATGGCGAACGATAACTGCCGCAAATTCAAATACAATGAAATATTATTTTGCACATGTCCCCGAGTTGTAGAAGACTCAAGCCCTATTGATTCTGGTGAAGATCGGTTAAAGGGAAGAGGTAGTTTACCTGCAACATTATATGTTTTAACAAAAGTAAAGTACTTTATTTTGATTAACAAAAAATCCTGAAAAGAAGGTCATAATAATCCACTGTAGAAAGATAGATGAAATATCTATAAATGAAAAGGGTAGTTGAAGGGGGAGGGAGTAATTTTCTATAAATGAAAATGATAGTTAAAGGGGGAGGGGATAATTTTTTTATGTGTACTACGTTATCGGCAACAAAGAAGCAGTTTGTTGTTAAAATTCCTTCCCGGGCTGTTTGGCCGTGGTCTAATGTTTTCTGCAAAACCAGACGTTTCGGCAGTGCCATCGACTGCCATCATCAATGAAAATCGAGTGCGCTAACGTGAGGTGGTATACGTTAGTGACCACAGTACTGTGGTTGAGGCTGAAGAAAGAAGTAGTTTCTATGGAAATATTTCGTTTCGAAAATGATTTTAAATATAAATCTTAGAGCAGGGAATCATGTATGGTTCTCCATACCGATATTTTGTATACAGTATAATGAAACGAAGCTTGTACTTGGTGAGTGTTAAAAATGGTCCACTCGTTCTAGAAATTTAATATTAAAAATCTGTTCGTTCGCCTTTTATCAAAATTGAAAGGTAATGCAGTAACGCGAACGCCGAATCATCTAGAACTGGTTAGTAATGCGTAGCGAACAGATTACAAAATGTAGCGCCGTGTCCGAACGCACTGTATGGCAGTGGTTTCCAAAGTCGGGTCCGCAGACACTTTTAACAAAAAATGAGAATATACCGTAATTTTCTTCGATTTTTTATGCTCTAAATTCTAAATTTTAGAATCTTAAAACTATTAGTAGAAGATTCCAGTATTTTTGTTTTGGGTTCAAACTAATTGTAATTGTAAAAGTAATTTAAAACTAATTAAGAAATAATGTCTTTTAGCTGATCTGTTTGTCAGCCGAACTGACTAGACCTCTCTCTTACACTACAAGAAGAAGATTCATTGGCAGAACTTTCAACTGACAGTTCATTAAAATTACAGTTTTCGCAATTACAGCTAGCTGACTTCTGGTTATATGTAATGACTGACTATCCTGAACTCGCAAAAAAGCTTTGAAGTGTTTAATTGTGTTTCTCTCTACTTATTTGTGTGAAACCGCATTCTCCCAGCTTACTTGCTTGTAGTCAAAGTTAAGAAAAAAGTTTGATGTCGAGAGTGACTTAATATTGACATTAACTGACATTAAACCCAATATTGCAGAGCTAATTGTTCGAAAGCAGCTTCATTGTTCACAGTAAACTATGTTTGACAGCATTAATATCATAATTTTGCAAATTACGAGAATTCTGATTTTAATTCCTTTTTATTTAGAATATAAGAGTTTCTATCATATTTACTGTTTGTTTTATTTCATAACTCAGACGGAGTCCATGAACTGTTAAATTAATTGGGGGTGCGCGGACTGAGAAGTTTGGAAACAACTGCTGTATTGCATTAAAAATGACTCACAAGCTACCCGTTGGTAACTCGGGTCCAGAAATGTAAAGGGTGTAAATACAATAACAAGTTTCTTTGAATAGCAGGCGCTTTACATAGTTTCAAATACCAGTTTGTCTTGTGAACTGCAAAACAACACCACACACACACACACACACACACACACGGGCTGTGAACACCAGGTAACGGTAGGCCTACACTACTTTAACAGTCAGAATCCTATCGCGAACACAGACTATATTTACATTTCTTCGATCATAACCTTTAAAATAAATTTTCTATGCACTAAATATCACAGTCTACAAACACAACACAAAATGTACATAAAACAGAATGGAACAGGTTCAGTTTCCAACAAATAACATCCCTTCCTAAATACTAGATAACTAACAGCTTACCACGAAAATCATCACAATTAAAATTTATAGGTAATGAAAAAACTGAACTACTAAATGAATAATTAAGTCGTAATGATTATGCAGTTTGTCATTCTTAATGTGTAGACGATTTTAACATAACGTCTTCACTATTGTTGCAACCAAACTTAAACCAATGCACACACATAATTGAGACAGCACTAATCGAAGAAAAATTATT
This sequence comes from Magicicada septendecula, assembly GCA_034769895.1. NCBI lineage: Eukaryota > Metazoa > Arthropoda > Insecta > Hemiptera > Cicadidae > Magicicada > Magicicada septendecula. Next base: position 474,491,013 of record CM068374.1, read on the forward strand.
TTAAAGAACCACGTACGTTATACGGCATACCCGCGATGGGGTTGGAAAAAGATGTGAGGAGAATCAAGAAAAGTGACGAATAGCGGAAGTTGTAGATACAACTGAACATCCATTTTCGTCACGAAACCTTCAAGTTACCGCCAATTTTCTTAGGTACTGCGCACTGACGTCTCAGAAATACCACAACTGACACTAAATTTATACAGGCCTACAGAGGAGTAAAAAAAGGTTGATACCTTTCCAGATGTTTGTGCCCTTGTTGAAATAGCCTTATGCATCTATATTTTGGATTTATTTTAACTTACAAATTCCGATTCCTTATGTACCTACTAATAATGCTCTCCTTTTATGTGACCGACTTAAGACTTAAAGAAAATGGTCCGATCACACAAACGATGGACTATTGTCGGTTTATTGTAATATTTCAGGCCCCAGAAATTCTGGTTAAGGTTTACGCGTCGGTAGGATTAGGGAGAGTAAACTGAAGATGTCATTTCGTAGAGTCTGTAAGGATTCGTTGGCTTTATAAAATAAAACGCGTACAGCAACATGAACAGTAATATGAAAATGACGGTAGTGACTTCACTACTATATGAAAATGCGTCGAGGTGTTGTTGGAAAAGACGGGCTGCTCTTCCTCGGCACTTTAAAGTTTTCTAAGAGCCATTTGTAGCTGCATCCAGCAAGTCACAGCCTAATGATAACTAACACGACATTCGGGCAAAGTTCGGATAATTCTATGAAAAGACGGGCTGCTCTTTCTCGGCACTTTAAAGTTTTCTAAGAGCCATTTGTAGCTGCATCCAGCAAGTCACAGCCTAATGATAACTAACACGACATTCGGGCAAAGTTCGGATAATTCTATGAAAAGACGGGCTGCTCTTTCTCGGCACTTTAAAGTTTTCTAAGAGCCATTTGTAGCTGCATCCAGCAAGTCACAGCCTAATGATAACTAACACGACATTCGGGCAAAGTTCGGATAATTCTATGAAAAGACGGGCTGCTCTTTCTCGGCACTTTAAAGTTTTCTAAGAGCCATTTGTAGCTGCATCCAGCAAGTCACAGCCTAATGATAACTAACACGGCATTCGGGCAAAGTTCGGATAATTCTATGAAAAGACGGGCTGCTCTTTCTCGGCACTTTAAAGTTTTCTAAGAGCCATTTGTAGCTGCATCCAGCAAGTCACAGCCTAATGATAACTAACACGACATTCGGGCAAAGTTCGGATAATTCTATGAAAAGACGGGCTGCTCTTTCTCGGCACTTTAAAGTTTTCTAAGGGCCATTTGTAGCTGCATCCAGCAAGTCACAGCCTAGCGATAACTAACACGACATTCGGGCAAAGTTCGGATAATTCTATGAAAAGACGGGCTGCTCTTTCTCGGCACTTTAAAGTTTTCTAAGAGCCATTTGTAGCTGCATCCAGCAAGTCACAGCCTAATGATAACTAACACGACATTCGGGCAAAGTTCGGATAATTCTATGAAAAGACGGGCTGCTCTTTCTCGGCACTTTAAAGTTTTCTAAGAGCCATTTGTAGCTGCATCCAGCAAGTCACAGCCTAGTGATAACTAACACGACATTCGGGCAAAGTTCGGATAATTCTATGAAAAGACGGGCTGCTCTTTCTCGGCACTTTAGGAAGCCGATAAAAGTTTTCTAAGAGCCATTTGTGGCTGCATCCAGCAAGTCACAGCCTAATGATAACTAACACGACATTCGGGCAAAGTTCGGATAATTCTATGAAAAGACGGGCTGCTCTTTCTCGGCACTTTAAAGTTTTCTAAGAGCCATTTGTAGCTGCATCCAGAAAGTCACAGCCTAGTGATAACTAACACGACATTCGGGCAAAGTTCGGATAATTCTATGAAAAGACGGGCTGCTCTTTCTCGGCACTTTAAAGTTTTCTAAGAGCCATTTGTAGCTGCATCCAGCAAGTCACAGCCTAATGATAACTAACACGACATTCGGGCAAAGTTCGGATAATTCTATGAAAAGACGGGCTGCTCTTTCTCGGCACTTTAAAGTTTTCTAAGAGCCATTTGTAGCTGCATCCAGCAAGTCACAGCCTAATGATAACTAACACGACATTCGGGCAAAGTTCGGATAATTCTATGAAAAGACGGGCTGCTCTTTCTCGGCACTTTAGGAAGCCGATAAAAGTTTTCTAAGAGCCATTTGTGGCTGCATCCAGCAAGTCACAGCCTAGTGATAACTAACACGACATTCGGGCAAAGTTCGGATAATTCTATGAAAAGACGGGCTGCTCTTTCTCGGCACTTTAGGAAGCCGATAAAAGTTTTCTAAGAGCCATTTGTGGCTGCATCCAGCAAGTCACAGCCTAGTGATAACTAACACGACATTCGGGCAAAGTTCGGATAATTCTATGAAAAGACGGGCTGCTCTTTCTCGGCACTTTAAAGTTTTCTAAGAGCCATTTGTAGCTGCACCCAGCAAGTCACAGCCTAGTGATAACTAACACGACATTCGGGCAAAGTTCGGATAATTCTATGAAAAGACGGGCTGCTCTTTCTCGGCACTTTAGGAAGCCGATAACAGTTTTCTAAGAGCCATTTGTGGCTGCATCCAGCAAGTCACAGCCTAGTGATAACTAACACGACATTCGGGCAAAGTTCGGATAATTCTATGAAAAGACGGGCTGCTCTTTCTCGGCACTTTAAAGTTTTCTAAGAGCCATTTGTAGCTGCACCCAGCAAGTCACAGCCTAGTGATAACTAACACGACATTCGGGCAAAGTTCGGATAATTCTATGAAAAGACGGGCTGCTCTTTCTCGGCACTTTAGGAAGCCGATAACAGTTTTCTAAGAGCCATTTGTGGCTGCATCCAGCAAGTCACAGCCTAATGATAACTAACACGACATTCGGGCAAAGTTCGGATAATTCTATGAAAAAGTATCGGGAATATCAGGTAACGATCCACTGATATTTGAAATTTTCCCCAATGGAGTGGATAGGGGAGCCATACAGTAAAATGGAATTTAAAAAACTATTTAAGTAGTTAAATCACTTCTGTTCATAGTAGTAAACGATAGAAGCAAAAAAAAAAAACCGTTAAGAAAGTAAAATCCGGCTAAGAAAACTGAAAAAATGAACTTAAAAGACTTAAAGGCCAGACCTCCAGCTTTCGTTAAATCAAAAATGCCGAATACAATATACAGTCAGAGGCATTCAGAAGACGAAAATGAATCATTTCGTATCATCATCATCCATCATCTTCACATCACGGCATGTGCTGCCTGTTCGTCTTCAAAGATCCCCCAGCTATCCCTTCCTGGACCTACCCACCCACACACCTGTGTCCTATAGGTTTATATTTCCAGATTTGTTCGGCCAGTCTTGAATCTGACACTCTTTCTAAGTGTTGTTTCCACCGTTATTTATATTTTTTTTAATCTTTCATTCAAGTTAAAAACTTGTAACTCTTCTCTTATGGCCTCACTCTTTATACGATCACGTTTAGAACACCTTTTAACTCCTCTTAACAATGCCATTTCCGAGGCCTGTTTTTTACATTCTTGTTTATTGGTTGTCGTCCCCGATACGAAAGGGACCGCCATAACTTTGTAAAACTTTAATTTTGTAATCACTTCATAGCTGAGTCATCAAATTATCCAGCGTCATTTGCGACACTGTCATCTATCATTCACACTGCGAGCACACAAGAAACAAAAAATACTTATGAAAAACGTAGCTCTCCTTTGCACGGGGTAGTCAGGTAAATATACAGTCAAGCGATCATAATAAAAGCAAAGAGAAGAATAACTGAAAGCTAAATTCAAATATTTAATAGTTTAATAATTAAATTTGGCGCACTGATCCCTGAGGCGTTCACCAATTATTGAGTATTCTTCGTTAGCCTACCTGCCGGCACAAAATTCATAAAAATTTAATATTGTTCTACAATTCAAATAAGACGACAAAAGAAGATATGGCGATAATTAAGAATTGCTTTAAAAGTTACCACAAATTCTGAGGAATAATATTTTTAAAAGTATTGTTAACAACTATCGCTTACGTCCTACGTAAATTGACCACATTTTCAAACTTTTCAGTATCGGTTGAATATCGAGTGTCGGTATAGAATAAAGTGTGCGCGGTCGACAGCAAGGCTGACGAGAACAAACTATCGTGAACTGTGAAACCAACACATTCCTTTACAAGAGAAATAAAACGAGACAATTCGACCTCCGACATCGAATGTCGCTTTCCATTACCCGCGTGTAGGTGTGACCCGTCCCGTGACAGCGGTGTAAAGTTCCATGTGTAATTTTAAACACGAGAAAACTACTGTAAGCCACGTTTGCACAGAGAAGTACAACGCTACTGTTAAGTAAACTAATTATGAGCGCAACAACAGACAGTGTTGTAGTGTGGGAAACGACGTTACCGTATATGTGTGAATGTGTGTGTGTGTGTATACCGTACTGTAATGAACACTAAGTACAGTCTGGTTATAATGTTACTGAACCCGCCACACGACCCGAGTATTGATTCCCTTTTCCGCTAAAACATCAGCGTCAGTCAACGACACTTTTTTGGCGTGTGAAGAATCGCACACCGTTTCGTTACTGAACGAACATTTCGTCGGTTTCTTGCGATCCTGTATCATAAATCGTTCAAGTGTTATCCGTTACCGTTTTTCCTTACAACAAATAGTCATTTTTATACACTTTGACGGATGTCTTTAACAGCAGCGATCTGTCGACCTTTATATTACGAAAATTGTGCCGCTATGTCTTCAACCCCTAAATATGGTCAAGAACGTGTTCTCTTCTTCGTGCTGAACAATATATTTTAAAATTAATTGATTAAGTAGGCCTAAATCCTTTTGAATCTCCTTTTTAGCAAAACCTCTGTACGTCTTATCTTCTATAAAAGACGTCCGGAAACTGCTTTGGCTCAGTGGCGTATCTAAAATTTGGCCTTGGGGGGGACCAGTCGAGTAGGCTTCATGCAAAAAAAAATCCAGTTAAAACTAATCAACATTACTATGTTCAAAGCGGTTAAAAATCCAGTTAAAACTAATCAACATTACTATGTTCAAAGCGGTTGAAAAGCGTGTTATAACATCCTGAAGTCAAGTCTATTAACGTAAACGGTAAAGATATTATTGATTTTCTGGTAGACCAGTTTGGTATTACTACCTGTGAATTCCTGTTTAATTCTATTGATTTCCTCCATTAGGAAAGTCCTTTTATTTTTTTGGCAGACTTTATCAACTTTCCTTCTTAATTCTTCATATTCCTCTCTTCTCTGTGTAGTTGCTCTGCTGGGATATCGTTTATATACAACATTTCGTTTTATAATGCATTCCTTATCGGATCAGAGATTCCTTTTTCTCTTTGGTCTCTCTCCCAGAACGTCCTCGGCCGTTTCTATTATTTTGGTCTTTATTTTCCGTCGATGTTCCTCGATTCTATTTGCATCCGTATCTGTTATTTGTGGCTCCACAATATTTAGTCAACGGGATATGGAGAATGCGTCACAATGAGGAGCTATACAAGCTATATAAAGACAATGATCTGGCCACAACCATCCGACTGCATAGATTGCAATGGGCAGGACACATTATTAGGATGGAAGACAACCGAATACCTAGGAAGGTACTTTTTAGTCAAATCGAGGGTAGAAGGCCTGTCGGAAGACCCAAGGATCGGTGGATTGACGCAGTGGGGAGGGATGCTGACACTTTACTTAAAACGATGGACATCGATCGCCAAGGGCAGGGAAAATGGAGGCAGATGATTATGGAGGCTAAGGTTCGACTCCCAACTGTAACGCCATAGAAGAAGAAACGGTAAAGGCACTTACTAACTGAACTGATTTTCTATAGTTCATATTTCAAACGTACACGTAAAAGCTGTGTAATAAACCTGTTTGTAATTTGAAAAAGAATTAATACTATATAAGCGTTCACAGCTGGAAAAACTAACAAAATAGTCTAAAAATTAAGAGAGTAACAAAATTTCGTTAACGTTTTTCCACACTCCTGGGGGAGGGGGAGAGGTACGGTCCCTTTCGTCCACCCTGTAAATACGCCCCTGCTTCGTCCAGACGGATGACAATCGGAAGCGTCAAATGTAATGTGTTCTTAATTGCGCGTCACTTTCTGAGACTGTCTCTATGCACCAATCAGATTGCACCGTTAGTAAAATGAGATTCTCGTTTTAAGTCCACGTTGCCGCTGTGTTCATAAACTGCAACTTATCACCTTTAGTGGAGCCAATCCGTCGTATCATCATTATTTTGTTGTCGGTACAGCCGTTTAATGATGTGCAGAAACATGTCAACAACGTAATTAAATTGATGCGAGATAAAAACATTAATTACCACTGGTGACAGTTGCGTTGATGCCGCCTGTCATTCTTTTGGCCGACGCAGTATTTTATTTATTTATTACGTTTACTAGTCACGTTTCTGAGATACACAAACGATATATCAGTCTGGCCACATATTTAATGCGGAAATCAGATCTCACCGAAAATGTTAATGACTGGAGGAAGGAAGGAAAAGATAATCCATTCAGAATTCATTTTCAGACCCGATAACACATTATCCACTACTACTACCTCATCGATCTCCTTCCTTATTGGAAAAGTGTGAAAGTCCAGCCGTTAGGAAGTTGAGGAAAGTGTACCAATATAGGTCTACAATACTTTAGCTTATAGGATATATTTACGCCAATCCCTAAAAAACAGTCATCTGGGTTGAAATGGACGGTTTTAATCTTTGGAATTTCAATATTGTGTGCCAGTTTTAAGTAAGTGCCAGTCTTTAGAGTAATGATTTAAACACAACACTGTTTAAACAGATCCTCCGTTCCATATTTAATGAAACGGATACTATTTGTTCGGTATATTTAAAAAAAATTTCAGGCGCACCAAAACTTTTACAGTAATAAACCGCTATTGTTCAAAAGACGAATAACGTCTTAACAGATCATAAAATAAATTTCACTTCCGAGTAAAACTGTAGACATATACAAAGCATTCGAATTCCTGTTACAACCTACCGTTTTTTTACCGCAGGCAATAACGAATAGGTGCGACACTACAGCAATCCGAAATGGAAATTGTAATAAAATCCTTGGCGGAATCAAAACGACAGCCAGCTAAAGTCTACACAATCTGTCGCCCCGCATACATTAAAATAATCGACTGTTCTTTTTAAACGTGCCTACAATATAATATTTCATACGGACTGGGTCATAACATTCAAACATTCAGCGCAGTCTGTGCTCTAAAGTTATTTCTCTATTTAACAGTACATTAATCTTGCGACTATGCGCGGTGAGAAAATCTGGAATGCGAGTCATTCTGATGCAGAAAATAGAACAAACCTCTCTCCGTATCCCGCTCGCCTTCCGTACACTTTTATTGTGTAATCAGCGCCCGCCACTACTACGCACTGGGGAATACGCCCCAGCAACTCTACACCGGGTTTTTATTGACTTTATATGAAGAAAATTAAAAAATAAAACGTAATACTACACACGTTTAAGACACAATCTACTTTTTAACCAATGTTATGGTGTTAAGATATATTTTATTTACCTTGTTTTTTGTATCGTCCAACTAAGGACCACATGCCAATTTCAATTCTTTATTCTTTGTTCTTTTTTTTCTCCAATATTCTTTCATCTTTTCACTGTGCCTCTTCTTCCTATCTTCAGTCCACTTTGAACCTCCGTTTTTCTCTCTCCTACCTTGGACTTCTTCCATTTTTAACACTTTTGCCCGAAAAACTTCTCTTTCAGTTGCTTCTTCTGCGTGTATATTATATTTTTCTAAATCCTTTTGGACTTCTTTAATCCAACCAGATGTTGGCTTCTTACCCCACAGATATTTGAAGATCTGCTTTGCTATTGTCGTCCATTCTATATAAATATCCAAAAAATAATAGTCTTCTTTTCTCATTGTTTCTGTTCTATTTTCTATACTCTGATATATTTCATCATTACTTCTTAATTTCCAACATTCAGAAGTTTTTCGTGGGCCTAATATTTTTCTAATAATTCGTCTTTCCAATATTTCTAGTTTCTCTAAATTATAATTCAATGCTAGACATTCACTTGCATATAGGCATTCTGGCTTCACTACTGTACTGTAATGATTTATTTTCGCATTTTTAGATCAGTACTTTTTATTGTAAATATATTTAGTTATACCATTTTATGTAAGCTACCTTTATTTATTAAAATATTTAATTGCTTAATATTAATTTAATGACAATTAATAATGACTACAAATGCTACGAATACATAAATAAATGTGTAAAATTAATAAAACAAAGTTTATTTACTATACAAGGTATAATATTACTTGCGTCAACAATACTGTTTATAAGTTAGTTTAGAAAAGTATAGTTGTGGCTCACAAGGCTTTCCCGACCGGGGCGACGTTCACATAGCTGGAAACATTATTGGCTGGCTGTTAGGCCGTGGTCTATAGTTTGTGTTGACAGACGTTTAGGCCTCACTATTGGAGGAAAAATATATTCTATCACATCGCTGGGATGAATTGCCGGACACCGAGCCAACTTTTCCGACACTGACGATGGCTTCCGATGGGGAATCCGACACGTCTGTCAATACAAACTATAGGCCACGGCCTAACAGCCCGGCAAATAATGTTTCCAACAATATACTAACTTGTTTAATATTACTGAAATTGTAAGTTTACAATACAATTTTTCTACAATAAACAGTCTTCCGCCGAAAACAAAAATTTTTGAATTTCTTGAGCAGTACATCAGATGTTATTTTAAAATTTTGAATTTCTTGAGTAGTACATCAGATATAAGTTATTTCGAAATTCGTATACGTAGTAGTCCATTGTCAGTTACTTGCACGGAACATAAACCAACACTTTCATTTTAATTTTGAAATCATATTCTTTTAAGCACGCGAGCGTAAAAGTGACATTTTTTAAGTAGACGCGCCTAAATGCAGAAATGTTCAAGAAATCGCTTTTCAATTATTTATTTATTACAAATATTTACAACACAATTATTCCAACTGAAAACAGTACATTTGCCAGAACACATATTTTCTCCATTTTGGAATAAGTGTTCTGTAGATACCTGATGTGCTTTAACTTCATTTATAAACGTGTTTTTACATGAATAAGATCTGTTTGTGAGCAACCATTGTCACACTGGCAAAAGGATAAATTAGTTACTTCTGTTACTAAAATCATCTGTTAATTACGTTCGTAAGAAAACCTAATTCGTAAACGTTTGCTATATAAGTGGTTTAGGTAACTCGTTACGTTCATTGGACAACTGTTAAGTTGCGTGCTTAAAACACTACATTTCGCAAATTTGCTACGAATATAGCTATTACGTAGTACTGCCAGCTGTTTGTGTGCAGTTAGCATAGAAAATAGTATTAAGAAAAATTAAATTTTGTCTCCGATGCATTGTATAAATTATACCATACAACATTTTTGTTCGGTTGGTAGTTTTCTATAAACTATTATAGTCATCGAGTTGTAATAACTGATAATCTGAGTTATGGACAATATCATAAATTACTGTGTTGTCGAGGGAATTTGGAGAGGTAGTACCTCTGTACCGGGTTGACTGGGCACTGGTCCTCACAAATTCTCACGGTTGGATGGGGACCGTGCCTTTCTCCGGCCAAGACTGTGCTGCGTGGTGAAGTGCTACAGCGTACAAGAGATGATGCAGAACAGTACGGATCTAGACCGGAAGGTCAATAAATATTCCTGGTGGACAGCAGCAGTAGCCACCAGTACCAAGTTAAGGCGCAACGAAAATAATATTGGACCGGCTTATCTTTGGAATATGACAGGCATGAATCCAGTCGGCTGTACTCCTGCGTACAAGGAAAACTGGTCTGTTTAGTCCGGAAGCCGGTTTAAGGTAGACAACCCAGATAGAAAATCGGGCTGGACGTCAAGCCCGTAGGTGGCAGCCCGCGATGTGCTAGTAACATATTCTGGGGACATAGTTACTAAACTGTCTCAAGGAAGATAGCTCTAGCCTTCTGCTTGGGACCGAAACAAACCACAGTTGGTTTAACCCTGGCTGAATATGATGATGATAATGATGATAAATTACTGTGTATACTTGTCTCCGACTTCATTTCTCGAAGCCAGGTAAGTCGATTCTTATCAATTTCAATTCAATTTTGATTATAATCATCGCTTTGAATTTATAAATTCCAACACCTACCACATAGTTTAATCACTCTCTTAAATATTCGCGAATGTATATTATGTAGAAATTTTCCTAAATCTTTCCTCATCCAATCTAATCAAATCTTGAACAGTACAATTTTTTCCAGTGTTTTATTTATAATTACATTTTCACAAAGTTAAGGTGTGACCATTTTATTATACCATAGGTGTGAATTATGGAAACACTAAGACACAAGTCAGTAAAATACAGCCCTCGGAACTGGCGTTCTTAAGAGGAGTTAAAAGGTGCTCTAAACTTGACCGTATAAAGAATGAGCCCATAAGAGAAGAGTTACAAGTTTTTAACTTGAATGAAAAATTAAAAGATCACAAACAACGGTGGAAAGAACACTTAGAAAGAATGTCAGATTCCAGACTGGCCAAACAAGTCTGAAAATACAAACCTATAGGACACATGTATGTGGGTAGACCCGGGAAGAGATGGCTGGAGGATCTTTGAAGGCGGACCAAGCAGCACCTTGGCTATGCCGTGTTGTGAAGACGACGATTGTTTCGTCGTAGTTTCTAGAGCACAAGACTACAAACTCCCACTGCTGATCTGAAACACGCCCTGTCAATCTGTACAAAAATGTACACCAATGTTTCGGATGAATCGATGTAAACAAAAGAGAAGACTGGAAAGTAGATTGTTATACGCGTTACTGTACAAGAATGCTTCGCAACGCAACAGTACCGGTTATTACTGGAAGCACGTGTCATACAGGCGGCAACTTAGTGCTTTGGCTTTGTAACAGGCCTACAGAGTTTTACGTAACAAGGGACATAACTAACCGCTTACTAGTTGTAGCTTTGTCGGCTTGTTCGGTACGTAACCGTTTGCCAAGAGGGCGTATCACACGATTGCATTAACACAGGACAAATTTTAGCTTTGAAATATACGTCGACGTGTGACGTATTCATACTTATATGAGCGAATTACTGTCGGAAGCCTTTGATGTAATAACGTGTTCTTTAAAGTTCGTCACTGCCCCGACACTGTTTCTGATTGCACCGTTAGTAAGATGAGAATCGCCGTTCTGAACTTTGGCCCCTTTTATGCACTCGCGCGACAAGGTTTTCTGCCGCGCAGCAAGGAGTGCTGTATACGTTCTCTCATATTCATTTGCCACTGCTCTTGGAAGATGGATCCGGTCCAACCCGAATCAACAACGACGGAAAAAACGATGGGCTGTTCATCCCAGCGATCGTTGTCGTTTTGTTGACGAGGCATTCCATAACCTCTATGGAAAATTACGGGAAGACGGAGAGACGTTTTATAATTTTTTTTTCGAATGTCTGTGGCATCATTTGATAAGCTGGTAAATGAATGCCAGAAATGATTAAAACGAGACAGGATTTAGTGCAGGGGTTGGCATTTACTACTCAAGAAATGCTGGCAATAACTATCAGATAAGTCATGTACATAAAATTAAACTGGATCTAAGAAAAAATACTAAATAAAATTTAATCTAAGAATACAAGTGTAGTTGACTCTTTTTAATTATCTGGCGTAGAGTGGCAGTGTACAAAAATAAGTACATGTACTTTTCGGTTAATTGTTCAGTACAGGAGTGAATCTTGGACAATTGGAGAAAGTGACAAGAGAAGACTCCAAGCATTTGAGATCTGGTGCTACAGAAGAATATTCAAGATAAGCTAGAGGGAGAAGATATCGAATGAGGAAGTCTTTAGGAGGAGAAGAGCTTTCTACGAAATTTAAAAGGCGGAAGAGCTAAGTTTATAGGGCATAGGCCTATACTACGACACAATGGGTTGGTTAAGAGAATAATAGAAGGAACAATTGAGGGGAAGAATCACAGAGGACGACCCCGTTTAGACTACATGAAAGAGCTTATGATCGATATGAACTGCACATCATATTGTGAGTTGAAAAGAAAAGCAGAGAAGCGGGAAGAATTGGGAGCTGCTGCCAACCACTCTATGGGCTGCTAACCTAGAAGAGAGCTCAGTAGTATCTGGGATTATTTTTACTACTGACTTTTTAGTTATTTAGTAATTTTCACTCTAATAAACAGTGAAAACCGAAACACCACATTTTTGCTGCGCGTGTGCCTCACTTGCCTGCGTTGTTTTACAAAACGTGCCGCAAAATGACGCGCAGCAGAAACCCTTGTCGCGCGGCGCACAAATGAGGCCTCTGACGCGATGTTACTACAGTTAGTATTTACCAACCGCAACTTATCACCTTCAATAGCGCCGACCCGTCGTATCGTCGTCATTGTGCTGTCGGCGTAGCCTTGTTTTGATGATGTGCAAAAACACTTCAACAACGTAACTCCACTGATGCAAGATAAAAAGTTAATTAAGACAAGTAACATTTGCTTTGATGCCGACAGGTTAACGATTTAAATGAGGGAGCTATAACATCTCTGTTATTTTCAATAGTCGCTTCGTTACACTACACTGGCTTTGTCATGTTACCTGTTATGGGCAGAGGTGTATTTACGGGGGGGGGACGGGACCGGACCCCCCGCAGAGTCTCGAAAGAGTTAACGAATTTTGTTAATGTCTTAATTTTTACGCTGTTTTAATATTTTTTCAGCTGTGCACGATAATATTAGGAGTAACTCTTTTTCAACCTATACAAACAGGTTTATTACATAGCATTAGCGTATACTTTTGAAATTCAGTCAATAAGTACTGTATCTCGTAAACAATGTTTCAATAACGCGCATTTTTATTGTGTTATTACCACTTAATTTAATGGGACTGATTACAGCCACTTTCAAGGGGTAGTAATGTTGATTAGTCAACTTGTTTTTTGTTTTGGATGAAACGACCCCCCCGGACCCCCCCCCCAAGGTCAAATTCTAAATACACCATTGCTTACCAGGAGAGATGTCTTATCGTGTATCTCTCAACAAAAACAGCATTACAGTTTCTACAAACCTAACCGAATAATCTATTTAGCATCATCATGACATAAAGGCTACGCCTTGTACCCGAATCACTGGCCTCAGTTTCTGCCGTTCTTTTCATCAGAAAGTAACTCTCACATTCAGACTTATCTTGACGTCTTCCATTATTCCAAGAACTTGTTGTCATTTTCCTTCCTCAAATTGTGTCTTCAAGAATGTTCGTGATAAAGCCATCGTGTCTTATGACGCGACCCATTCAGTTAATCTTCCTAGATTCCATTTCTTTTACTCAAACCCGCATTTAAAACATCTTCTGTCCTCCCCAAGTATAAAGACAAATGAAAACTATGTAATTTTCACATTATGTCCCTACCGTATATAAGCGTGTGTTTTGATTCGTTTTGATGTGCACAGAAAGAACTGTTTTTTCGATTATATCTTAATCTAAAAAAAGTCAAACTAAGTTAGTGTTAAATATTAAATACAAAGTGAATAAATAATTTCGAAGTCAATTACGAAAACACCCGTCACTGCGAAACTACACAATTACGACGCAACTGAAGTAAACAAGCAAGAAACAAACGATCACTCGAATGCTTCCACAATGACACATTTTCCCCACTCGGTAACGCATGTAACGACACACATATTTCTTCTTTGCTCCTGCTTACGCAAGAGACTGAAATTTCACCACTGCGCTCGACATATACCGTACATATCTAATCTCCAATTTACCGCCCCCTGAAATCTGCCGCCCTGGACATGTGCCAAGTTTGTTGCCTCCCCACCTAAGTACGGGCCTCTTCTTGTAATAACTTTTCTTTCATTTCCCTAACATCCCCGTACATTTTTCTTCATTTTTATAATTTTTCGTCTCCTCCTGACTTTCCACTGTCCAACTCTACTCGTACTTCCAAAAGACAATGTACTCCGTACCGACAATTTTCCAAAAGCTTAACTTGCCTCTACGTGAACATGTTTATTTACTGACAAATAATCTTTCTGGTCGCATTTAATTAACTCGTAAAAATATTTTATAGTGTGTACAGCGCAGAGGTGATGACAGATTCTGATGTGAGGTGCTGACAACGGTTATCGCATGCCAAACACGATAACTCGTGCCAGAACGACATCGGAATAACGTGTCCTAGCCAAACGAAATAGAAGCCTAGCAGTAACCGAACACGTCACGATTTTGCCTGTTTCTCCCCATCCACACGTCTGCACTTCTGACAAGCGAAGCAGTTCCTTTACCACTGCTTCTGCGTTTAGCCAAACGAAATGGAAGCCTAGCAGTAACCGAACACGTCACGATTTTGCCTGTTTCTCCCCATCCACACGTCTGCACTTCTGACAAGCGAAGCAGTTCCTTTACCACTGCTTCTGCGTTTAGCCAAACGAAATGGAAGCCTAGCAGTAACCGAACACGTCACGATTTTGCCTGTTTCTCCCCGTCCACACGTCTGCACTTCTGACAAGCGAAGCAGTTCCTTTACCACTGCTTCTGCGTTTAGCCAAACGAAATGGAAGCCTAGCAGTAACCGAACACGTCACGATTTTGCCTGTTTCTCCCCATCCACACGTCTGCACTTCTGACAAGCGAAGCAGTTCCTTTACCACTGCTTCTGCGTTTAGCCAAACGAAATGGAAGCCTAGCAGTAACCGAACACGTCACGATTTTGCCTGTTTCTCCCCATCCACACGTCTGCACTTCTGACAAGCGAAGCAGTTCCTTTACCACTGCTCTGCGTTTAGCCAAACGAAATGGAAGCCTAGCAGTAACCGAACACGTCACGATTTTGCCTGTTTCTCCCCATCCACACGTCTGCACTTCTGACAAGCGAAGCAGTTCCTTTACCACTGCTCTGCGTTTAGCCAAACGAAATGGAAGCCTAGCAGTAACCGAACACGTCACGATTTTGCCTGTTTCTCCCCATCCACACGTCTGCACTTCTGACAAGCGAAGCAGTTCCTTTACCACTGCTCTGCGTTTAGCCAAACGAAATGGAAGCCTAGCAGTAACCGAACACGTCACGATTTTGCCTGTTTCTCCCCATCCACACGTCTGCACTTCTGACAAGCGAAGCGGTTCCTTTACCAGTGCTTCTGCGTTTAATCAGTGTAGATTTTTCCTTAAGTTGCTGAACATTTTGTTCTTAGTGTTAGGAAATTCTCTAACTGCTTGTCGGAATGAATCAACAATGAATGGCCGACACTTTACAGCATTCATTCGCTTCACCGATTCGGTTTAAGTTCCAGGGAATCCAACTTCAATGGATCAGTGAGGGCCAAAAATGTGGTATTAGCTTGGCCTAACAAGGCGCTACGTAGATGAGACTTCATATGTACTGCGTTCTGGTCACTGGCGTATCTAGAATTTGGCCTTGGGGAGGGTCCGATCATACAAAGAAAAAACAAGTTAAGACTAATCAATATTACAATATGAAAATATTCAAAATGGGTGAAAAATGTGTGATATCATCCTGAAATAAATCCTATTAAAGTACATGGTAATAAAGCGATAAAAATAGTTGTTATTGAAACACTGTTTACAAGATATTTATGACATTTTAAATTCAAAAATGACAAATACAGTTACAATGAAAAAAAAGTTAACTACGGAACTTTTATACCGGTAGGCCTACGTCAAAAAAGATACACTGCCTGAAAATGTTCTAGAGTTTAATGTCTGTTCGCCTTGATTTTTTGCTACTTCATTAAGAATTTTTTCCAGGATCAATGAATTGATTTTCCTATTTTTCATACTCCAAACTAATAGGCTACGCAAATGCTGTATAATAAACCTGTTTGTATATTTTAAAAAAGTTACTAGTATATTAGCGTTCACAGTTCAAACAAATAATAAAACAGCCCACAAATTAAGACAGTAACAAAATTCCTCGTCAACTTTTTCGACCCTCTGAGGGGGGAGGTGCCGTTAGTCCCTCCCCCGTAAATACGTCCCTGGTTCTGTTCGTCCCTAAGTGAAATAATTCAAAGCTGAGTAATTACGTTGACGTGACATGTTACGACAATTGCAAATGCTTAAGTCTCAGCAAGGCTACGGCCTATTGCCTGAAATTACGAATATAATGACAACAATCGTAGAGGAAATTAATTTGTATTTGCTCTCTTTGTTATTTCTTTCAATAATAATATTTTTGCTGATTTTAATTAAAAATTAAAGTTTAAACGCGTTTTGCAAAATTTGCACATTTTCACTTGCTTCCATGAATTTATGATTAATCAGTTTTCGAATGTGTCAGAATTTACGTCGTACGTATTCACTACGTCATATCAAGCAACAATCGTTTCACTGCGCGACCCGCGTCGTCGTAAACTATCCAGTTATTAATAGGTCTAATAACAATTCGTACGTCGCAGAAATAACCGTCAGCCGCATGCGTATTAACGACACAACAGAATACCGGTGTGAGGAATAACTACAGCCAAGTTAAATATGTGAATTACGTTTTAACGATGGGGAAACGCCTAGCATTGTTAACGCGCCGCGACCTCCGGTAATTGTGCAGGATTATTAAGACGTGGTGGTGACAGCGCATGCAACAACGATATTTAACTGTCTATCTATAAGGCAGCGCAGAATAGCAAATAAGCTAGTCCCTACGCGAGCCGCCCTTTCGTTCGATACTACCCTACAAGTTTCATAACTTACACTTATTTTACGATGTCATTATGTTAAAATATTTTAGAATTATTACCATATTTTATTCCTGTTATCCATAATTCCTTTAAATAATTAATATTACATTCTTACAATATTAAAAATTTATTTACCAAAGACAACGAATCATTCGCAAAAGGTGGTAAAAACAATCGATACTCAAATATAAGTTCGAAATAATTCAGGAACTGTGTTCAGCTTACAATTAACACATCGATTTTAATTACAAGCATTACCTGTACACTGCCTATGTACAGGCACTACTTACCAGCGTTAGGTTACGTCGAGGGATGATGACTTAGAAGATATGCAGCAGAAACTGAAAGAAACAACTATACGCACAAACGGATTCAATTAAACATTATACTCTTGATGTTTATTGAGGCGTTTCATCACTTAATACATGAGATATCAAATATCGACTTTTATCTAAATAAGGGTGTTCGTTTCTAAAAGTAACGAATCATTTAAACACAAATGAAACCTATTACTTCCCCGAACCAGATGGTTATAAATATTCGATTGACTGACGGAAAGTTGCATTTTGACAGTTTATATAAATTACGAATTGAATACGGATACAATATTAAATGTTTAAATTCAGTCTGATGGGATACTAGGTATATCGGTAAAGACTAAAAAATGGCAATCAGTAAATTTTTAAATGAAACTTTCCATGAATACTGGTGGAAATCTCGGGCTCTGATTGAGAAAGGAAAAGTCTGTATTCGAACTAAAATAATAAGTACGAACCTTAAAGAATAAGTACTATATGAAGACAAAACACTGTGGAAATTAAATCATACTGTCAGAAATGAGTGTTCATGAAATTAGTCATCTATTTCGTAGTCATTATTATGGTGGTTTGAGAATTTCAGTCACGTGTACACGTCAGAGTCAACACGTGATGGTCCATTGTAAAAGTGAATGGATCCACGTCGACATGCGGAAGAAGACTGCCCAAGAAGATCGCGGATAGAGCGACAACTACACGATAGCTGTCAAACACTAACCATGCAGGTGGAAGACACTGATGTGTGGAGATGAGAAGACGATGAAGCGTGCGTGTTACAGCGGTGGGATGACGAGATACTAATTGACTATTTGTAACCGGGATTTAATAAATTATTTAGTGCCATTGCGATTGTGAATAAAATTGTTTCTGGGATATTATTATTACCTGTTTTAGAATTCCTGTTGATAAGATCTGATATGCCAATTTTAGATCACAGACCGATTGCTATTCTAGAAAATGGAAGCACTCCGAAACAGAGTATGCTAAATTACGTACATAGCCTCCAATTTCGTAAAGACCGTGGCCTATCTGATACTATTTAGTAGTGTTTTATGTGTGAATTACTTCAATATTTTTTTAGAATTTAATAAAATAGATTATTTTATGTTACCTAACGCTTCACTTTTTTATCACGTACAATTAATAAACAAAAACTACATTAGAGAAATGACAATATGAAAATTAATATTGAAAACATAATTTAATGATATGTGTTTCTTACGCAACCTACAGTTGCTTGTACAATGGGAACATGGACCACTTAAGCATGTATAACGCTGAGTAAACATGTTGTGTACTATCCATGTTGTGCGTAGAATAAGCCGTTGCCTTAAAACGAAAATCACAAAATAAGTTCCACTTTATGGCTGTAAACATTTCAGCCCCCGCAAGTCTCTAAAGGCTATGTTTTAAACATCTGGACTCTGCCGTGTAAGAGAAAAACGGTTGCCATGGAACTGTACTGGGAATACTAAACGGGAGATACGAGATATTCTCATAATAAGAGGTTGATCCCAGCCAGCGAGAAGATCAAACGAAATCGCTAATCGCGACGGGTTCCCGTGAGTCCAATCGAGTCGCTGAAGGCCGAGAAGCTATGTTGTAAGCAACGGGCAGGCTGTATTTACCACACTCTACTGGGGATTAAAAACGCAACCAAGAGAAGACACAAAGACAGACAACAATGTGAGAAATATATTTACAGTTCGTAGTTATTTATAGGCCTACATCTTACACTACAACGACGTAAAAAATTAACTTTTATAATAAATATAAGGAAACTGAAACTCTCTTCCGCTGTGTCGAAAGTAATGGTAGCGGGCAATCATAAAATTCCAATATTTTTGTTACGTTAGGCTAGGAATTAATAGAATTATAAAGGTAATTTCTGCGTTATAATAACAACAACAACACGAAATGACCAGGTTCAAATTTCTACATCAGTCGCAGCAACTGGCCGAAGTCTCTACTGGACTGCACTGGGCAAGTACAGTATTACGCTGTCGTTCTTTATGGAGTGCGTAAGTTTTTCTATTAAAGGAACTATGGTTACCAGTAAAGTCTGCCGATCGCCAGTCTACCTCTCCAAACTATGCAAATATTACTCTGCATTGCTCTAATATTATTTTGTCTCTCCGTGTACCATATACACGCAGTCCTTTATGTTTTTGTATACTTAATTTGCTCGAAAATAAAACCCCCTTTTTAGGTAGAATCTTTCTCAAAAGTTTGGGAGGTTCTTATATTCGACTCGTGTATCAGAATTAAATATACAGAAACATAAAATAAAAACGAGAACACGGACCGCAACTGAGTAATGGATATCGGTTAATTCTTAAAAACGAATAGCACAAACACAAACCTAATAACATTCCAGCGTCAATACTAATGATACAACGCTAAAGTCAGTACAAACTTATTTACAAAATTCGTTACATAATAGAGGAGGCGGAGGGGTTTTATTTTCGAGTAAATACTGTATGTACATGTAGAATACACCTATTAAGATTGTGTACGGCATATTCCTACAAAGGCTATGTATTAGGTATTCCAATAGTGTATAAACTTACATTGTTATTTTATACTAGTGTTGTATTACCAACATTATTGTTACTCATATTATACTAATATTATTAACACCAATACTGAAATATAATATAGTACGCTATATATAGTACGAAGCGACATATTGTTTATGACGAGTGGTAAATATATATATATAATACCGACAGTAATATATACATCTACATTGGAACAACATACGTATATAATAAACCGACGTTAATAGGCCATATACATCTGCATTGGAACAAGACAGATGACACACCTCACCACGTAATTCCACAACACGTAAATGAACATCCGAAAAAGAAGGGAAAGTAGTGATCCCTACGCTAATTACTACTTGAACATCGGAATCTTGTCACAAAGTTCTAACACATAACGTACAGAAAGATATAAAGGTTGCATACTCACAAATACAGGTCGTTAAAAATACAAACGGAACAGCTCTCACCTGAAAACATAAAACAAATCATATCAGTGTATATTATACTTTATAATATCTGCTGAAGTTGATATTTAGGCTATACTTTTTACATTAATTACATTATATACAAATTGGTATCGTACAGTGAACGTTTAAAAGTTAAAGCTGTTTTATAAGCATCGGTAGCAAATGATGTTAACAAAAGATAATACGTTAAACATTTTGAAACGTAGTTTAGGTGTATATTAATGCCATTTCACTCATAAACCTTAGACATTTCATTACTACGAACAACACTGTTCTAGGGCTTAAAACACATTCTACGATGAGACATCCCCCGGTAGCCCGGTTGAGACTTAACAAAATAAAACGTGTGAAGGTGACGAAGACGCCAAGCAAGCCAACTTTTACGAGAATCGGTTGATACGTTCAAAAGTTATCAAGATATAAACCCCAAACAGACAGACGACAAGTGCCAAACGGCCGAGTTAAACTGAAAACATCGAAAACTGCAGATGAGTTTTGTTTTCAAAACCGTAAATGAATACGTGTAATAAATAAAATAATCGGTACGTTTAAATGTAAATCGATTTGTGAGACAACAAGATAACAGTTTGCCGTCTCTGTCACGCACTTGCTTCCAATGTTCTCGCCAGCCTTGTTGCAGCCGATGTTCACACTAATGAAACACTGTACAAGACTTGTGCGAAATTAATGAAAATTTTGTTTGCCTCGCAACGAGGTGTCTGTACACTGCTCATCTCTAAGCGACCGTTCAGCATCTATCATCAGGTCTGTATTAACGGTGAAAAGCGTGTTTCTCATGTTTTACCGCAATGATGAAATATTTACAGAAAATACATGAGTCAAACCGCACAAATAGACATAATAACACCACGTTAACATACTCGAAATTTCTGACTGATGCTTGACGATACGATTGAACAATGGCTTAGAGGCGCATGTAAAATGGCTTAGAGATAAAATGTAAGTGAGACTGAACTGTTATCGCGTCGTCTCATCTCTCTCTTCTCTCTAGATAACTTAGCTATAATGTAAGTGGGGGTAATTCGTGCATTGGGTCGGCGTAGCTGACTGTTCAAGAATGACTGTCGGGCCTATAGCAGTTTAAAATCTTGGTAAACGGTATATGTTACAAAGTTCCTACCGAAGGGCGCGAAGGGAGGAAAGGGACACACATGAACAACTGACGCATATACAGTATATCTGTTAATAAAGCAAGACAGAAACAGTTTATTAAGTAATACAGTTTCCTCTCAGACAATAACGACGCCGGCAGAGAGTTGTGTACGGAAGTAGTTGCGTATTATGAGGAAGTCGCTCGAGCTTCTAGTATTGATTTTAATCTCGTGTTCCAGTTAATTACAGGTAAACGGCGACCTTTAACGGGCACTCTAACAGAATGCTACCGCCAAAGTAAGCACAATTATGTCTCGCGTCATCTGCAGCTGAGCATACCCAACAAGACGACGACGCACACAATCTCGATTATAGAGAAACTAAACACTTTGTGTCTTGTTGGTAACTATGGTTACAATGGGTTGGCTTGGCTACAGCTATATTCACATCCGGTTCACGGGTTGCACCAGGTGCGGTGTATATCGATTCTCCGTGTATTCAGCGCACATGAATTCGGCGATGCACCAGACGGATAAATCAAATACAATAAGAACTGTGATGCTTTATTGTTCACGTTTCCGGTGTACGTAATTATCGCCGATTTCCTCAATGTAAAGGCGCATTCGACTTACTAAAAGTACATACTACGCCTACTCAGGGACGGAAAATCACTGTCGCTAACAAAAATAATAACTGACTTCTTCGTTTCGTTCGTTGACGTCTATGGTCACCGTCATGTGCCTTATACTATAGATCAATCCGCGAGAATTTACGAATACCGTTAGTCACACGGTATTCTGTCTTAGGCGACAGCTCTAAGACTTAGGACCTAAACATGCACCTCCCACGCATCTCTCTTCATACCATCATAAGAGCTTCCACCCTTGATACCATCAATAACTGTCATTCTTCGTCTTCATTCTTTTCAATTAATGTTTGTCCTCCCCTCTATTATATTCCAAGTAAGACAATTCCTTCATAAGTATGTCCTAGTTACGTTTCCTTTCCCCTCTCCCTTTATCTTTCGCATTACAATCTCGTATCTTATCATATTCGGCCAGCGTATATTCCACATTCTCTTTCTGTTACACGTCTAGGAAATTACCTGGAATTATCCAGATAATTTGCTTCTCTACATCCGTAGGAGGTACGTGATCTGTTCCATATAGTGCCACGCTTCAGACACAAGTAGTTATTAACATTTTCCTTAATGGAACATTCTCAGTTTGCAAGTAAACAATTTCTTCTTCTTTCTGAAAATTACTTTTCCCGTTGCTATCACAATTCTTATTTCTTTGACAATTCACTATTAAAATATCCAGGTTTACACTGTTGTACTTCTTCCAAGTTTTGATCATTTCTTATAATGTTGAAACACTTCCCTCCTTGCTTCACATCCTCAGTACTTTAGTTGTATCAATATTTATTTTCCCCCCACGATTTTTCTCCACTTGGATTAATTTACGCGTATATAACATATTCTGAAGTTCGCTTTCATTTCTTACAAATACCGAATTTTTTCAATGAATTTGTTTTATTTATGAAAACATTATAAAGTACAATAACAACAAAAGCTTATCGGATAATTACAATTAACTAAAAACAAAATGTATGTCATCCTTATTGCACTGACAGTTTCTATTATTTCAACGTTGTCATTTGTAATTGATGGTTCGCTTGACCCTCAGCACCGATGATATCTTTTCTACCTCCATCATCTTCCAGTCGTCTATAACTCATAAGAAAATGGTAGCGACAACGGACAAGGTCGGTCGGTTCTCGTCCAATAGGAAGCGTTTAGCGATTCTGAAATTAGCAACGACAAAACTGAAAAAAAAAAACTGTTTAGTTGTACTCAGCTCTGTCCGTCCTCGATCAGGACCAGTAAACAATGAAAAGATATACCTGGCGGACACACTCTGAGCAAGTAGCCTGCAAGACCGCCAATCGACTACATTCACTCCGTCCCCTGCTTTGCAGCAATTCTATGACCCGCAGCTTAGGGAAGCTTATCATCTCCACCTATGTGGTGCCCATGGTTACCTACGCGATTCCCGTATGGGGCTACTTGGCCAAGACCCATAAGCGAAAGCTTCAGTCTCTCCTGGACCGAGTATTGTGCTGGGCGTGCAAAGCCCACTACCTGTCATCTAACGTAACCACTAGAGACTCCTTACGTGTTCGTTCCCTGAACGCTACTATACGGACAATGTCCCGGAAATTCTATCGCCGCACCGCCCGCTTTCAGGGCAATCACCTCATTAGCGCCCTCGGTCGCTGCCAATCTGTGCCAGGTGAATCTTGGACCCAGCCTCGGGGTACACTCACCCGCAATTAATTAATGAATTAAAAACCCACGGTCGGTAGCAGGCCACACACTACAACCCAGCACCATCTGAGCTCTCTTTGAAGCTCGGGACGCAGCACACGAGCGGGCGACGGCGGGCACGCCCTTCGTCTTGCACAGCCCCCGCTGGCGGGCATGAACACACCATCAATTCAACAAAGCTCACTACGAATCAACACTGTTTATCAACACCGATGCTTAATGGTTTCCTGGACAGACTTACAACGCATTCCAATGATGCTTTAGTCTTACTTTTTACACGTTACAGATTATGCCTATAGTTTCGGGTTTTTTTTTTTTAATTGTTTAGTAACTTATTTATCAATGAATATATTTGGCTTTCTTATGGTTTTGACGAAAGGGGGTGTGACGCAAACATATAGTTTAATAGAAGAGAAATACACCAGCCTCTCCACTCTCACCTACACGCCGGTGGACCCTGTTACGCCGAGCAATCCACTCCAAGGTTATGGCAACCAATCCCTTCGGCGGAGTGGATCGGTAAGCAAACGAGAGATGGGGGTTTGGGGTTCTGTCAGGGCAGTCTAGGGGTATCCTGGGCCCTGGTCTGGCAGGATGGTGCACATCGGCAGCAGGATGTGCGTCTAGTGTGGAGGCTACAGTAGCCCAACGGCTGGCTGGACACACGGGCTGAGTCAGTATACTGCGACCGGGCAGAGAGAGCTCGTCAGCTGATGTGAAAGCAACTCTCTAGGCGAAATCAAAGTTCCTGGTCCTCCAGATTGGGGGTTGGATCGGAGAATTCACATATCCCATCTGTGAAACTCTTTTATGTGCAGAAACCTACCAGTTGCTCAGCCAATCAGTTGTGTGGACTTGACCGGAACAACTGGTGCATGCTGTTAAAGGAGGCCTTGACTCAGTAATGGGTTGTCGCAACATTGAAGAAGGAGACGGTTTTGACGATACTGAGTTGATAATACATCTGGTTAAGATTTTAGGCACTTAAAGACGACCACATACTGACAGCGATAGAAGCGTGCTTACAAGTTTGTACAGCGTCCCTACGTCCCTGTCCTATGTTATGTAAAGATACGGTACATTACACATTCCGGCCAAAAGTGAATGCCACGTCTATAAGTATAACAGAAGGATAACTATAATCAGTAAAACGGACGTTACTGATCAGTCAACTTTTATTCGATCCAGCTGCTGACGTTCTGAAACTCAAGGTTTTAGCAGTCGTTAAAGCTCAGACACTAGTAGTTGCGTAGAGCAGAAAATGCAATTAAATTCTAGTTGATTTTCAAATTACAGAGAATTATCTCTAAAGTAAACCACAAACAATGTTAAAAAAACATACAACTAAATATATTTTATGCAAGGTTGCTGTATTATGCAAGTCAGCTAACCGTGTTACCTGTGATCCAAATACTGTTTCTCTGTCGATAAATAGTCTTAGTTCAAACTGGGTATCTCTTTGAACGACTGTGTGGATAGAAATACATACAGAAACAACACTCAAAATTTTGAGGTTCTCTGCGATGAGAAGAAGACGAGAAAGCGGTGGACAGTGGAAAGGAAGGCGGCGCATAGTGTGCGAATGAAGACCTTCAGGCAGGAAAAGAAAAGGAAATGATAATTTCGCGTTGTCCACGGAACAAAAAAAAACCGCTGTTCGTGTAAAAAAAAAATAGTCTTAGTTCGCCGAAAGACGGAACCCCCGGTAAATTTTAATTGTAAATAAACAAACAAACAAACGCACACGCAAGCGTCCCACAACACCCACATATAAATGTATGATATTGGATGTGTTTGCGCCATTTGGCTTCAAGTTTTATGTAACAGCGGACGGCAGATAGGGTAACTGGCACGACTGATAGGGCCTCTTAAGCATAACCTACTCCCACAAAATCCGAAAAATAAAACTGAAATAAATAAACTTAAGCCATCAAAAACTGAAGTGAACAGAAGTAACCCAGCTGCTTTTGCATCACACAAGCTTAATATACGCTACGTGGTGTACTTACAACGTAAGTACAAACGTAAATTCAATAAAATTGCGATTTTTCGGAATAAATCTTAACCACCTTAAAGACGTGTCTTTTTATCACACTCATTTAACACTGGAAAATTTATCATCATCATCATCTCTGCAAGAATGGTTTCTTCCGGTCTCAAATAGGCAAAGATTAGAGTTGGTCACTCCAGCGCTTCCTCGGACGTTCCACACCTCTCTGTCCCGTCGGGTTATAGCTCCATAGTTGTTTGGGGATGCGGCAGGCTTCCGTTCGGCAAAGATGTTCCCATCAATTCAGCCGATACCGCGCGATTCTGTCGAGTATACTCATAAAAATATTCATTTCCTGCCGTATATATGTGTTTCTTCTATGATCATGGAGAGTATACTCTGCCACGTGCCTGAGGAATCTCATTTTAGTCGCTTGGATACGACTAATCTGGCCTTTCGTTAAAGTCCAATTCTCAGACCAATGAAGAAGTGTGGGAAGAGCTATCACCTTGTAGAATTTTAGGCGTGTTTCTTTACTTGCTGACTTAAGGGTTCGCCTAATGGTCCCGCACATAAGGTTGAACTTATGCAACTTATTCACAACGTCGTTGCTTGCATTATAAGACACACTGTAGCCCAAGTATTCAAAATTGCTAACTTCTTCCAGGACAGTACCATCTATAACAATTTTTTCCTGTAAAGGATCAATTCCACGAAAAGCCATCACCTTGGTGTAGAGGTGATTAAATACACATTTCTAATCCAGAGTCTTTGCAGATTCGATTTAACAAATGTATACACAACTGCAACTAGAAAATCTATACCGAATAAAACATAACAATGAAATTCCGCATTAAGAAATCACAAAAAGCGTCCAATCACAATAACCTCCGCAGATTAAAGTCATTATTAAAAATCTTGGCTATATTACAAATCATTAAATAATGTATACAAATGATTTACAAAAATTTATTTTTTAAATAATCAAATTATTTTAGTGGTGTGTCTCTTCTTCTTCTCCTCAACCCAGAGGTTGGTGGACTTCCTCTTTCCTTCTATAGGCTAACCTCCACATATCTTCTTCCTTCCTTTATCTCATCCACATACTCCTGTCCTGTCTGGGCCTTACCCTCCCACTATGCTCCTCCATCAGGTTGGTGGACCAGTTTGAATGGTTTTACCAAATGATAAGTATACTGTTTATCCTTTCCGCAACGGTACCAATCAGCGGCCTTCCTTCATCCACTCCTTCATAACCTCATCATTAGACAGTCTTTTCCTCTACGATATTCTTAAGACCCTCTTCCAGGACCACATCTCAAAAAGCTTCAACGTAGCACTGTTTTATATTATAATTAAAAGTATCCTCACTATAAAATTAAAATTTTATTTAAAAAATGATCTTCCAAATAAATGTTTATATCAAAAGTTTTATTACATGATTTTCCATGATTTTGCACACTTTAATTCTACCTTTTCCAAAACAAATTTCCATAATAATAAAATGTACTACAATGACCCTGACAAACACATTAGTAATGGGCACGACGTTATGTTAAATACGCTGCCTCTTGGACTGATTAGAATCTTGGAGATACATAAAGTAGAAACCAGTACATTAGATAGGTACGGTACTTTAGCTAAATTGCATCTACAGAACGTAAGACCTTGTGATACTTAAAGCGGGTAATTTTCTGTTTCTACCACTATTTTCTCAACAACTGATAAAATCATTTACCTTAAAATTTAGTTTCCTCCAGAATTTATTAGTTTTCTAGCAGTAACTGCTTTAATGGGTGCTTTAGAACTATTCAGAGAAAAACCACTTAACTAACGTCCGTTTCCACGAAAGAAAACACCTGCGTTTGCAGAGTTTTAAATTAGAACCACTGGAGGCAAAAAACTAAGTTTCACACCAAAACCAAATTAAAGCTTAGCCTTTTTATACTTTTCAGTATTTTGTGATGGAGTTACAATATATTTTACGTAAACCTGCAGTAATTATGAAAGATTACGCGTAAAACCCAAACAACTTTTTAGCCTGTTTTTATACGTTAGGACAAATCTAAGAATGACAACTTCAGAAAGACATTACACCAAAACGCTGGGATTGAAATATGTTTTAAAACTGAGTCTTCTGTAGAATTTACGCTTAAAAAAAGGAAAGAAATAAATAAATTACGACAGCCAAGTTGAAAATGGCGACTGCTTGAAAAATTGTTGTATTTCGCCTCTTTGAATATAGGTTTTTATCTCTTTTAATGTACGTATCTTATAATGCACGGCACGACGTTATGAATATGTTGCATAAGATCAACCTTATGTGCGGGACCATCAGGCGAACCATTAAGTCAGCAAGTAAAGGAAAACGTCTAAAATTCTACAAGGTAATGGCTCTTCCCACACTTCTTTATGAGTCTGAGAATTGGACTTTAACTAAAGGCCAGGCCAGTCGCATCCAAGCGGCCGAAATGAGATTTCTCAGGCACGTGTCAGTGTATACTCTCCATGATCATACATGATCATAGAAGAAACACAGATATACGGCAGGAACTGAATATTATGAATATACTCGACAGGATCGCCCAGTATCGGCTGAATTGGTGGGAACATCTTTGCCGAACGGATGACTCCCGCATCCCCAAACAATTCTGGAGCTATAAGCCTAGGGGACGGAGAGGTGTGGGATGTCCGAGGAAGCGCTGGAGTGACCAGCTCTAATCTTTGCCTATTTGAGACCGGAACAAACCCTCCTTGGTTTAATCCGTGAAGATGATGATGACTTCTTGAACAAGACTGACAGCAGTCCTTGAGGTCAAATAGCAGTTTAGATTATATTAAAAAATACAATTAAAATTTTCTCCAAGGGAAAGGTAATTATATTTCGTCACCTTCTAAAACCTCCGCGTTTGTCGGCCGTTGCGTGTACTATGATCAAACGTTTCGGCGGTTTGCGTCGTTGACCTGATCAGAATCTTTGTTACCAGTCTTTGGGACACATCGTCAAACGACCAAATATTACTATAGTCTCTGGAAACCTCAGAATAAAAGCATTGGGTCTTATGGCAATAATGGTTCTTATGAGCGTTGTTGCGACGTCGTAATTTAATCTCACACCCACTTCTTTATTCTATAGTTATGACTAATGAACCGTATCAATTCAGCATAATACACGACCTTGTGGGTGGGTGCGGTGAGGTGACACTGTGTTATTCAGTAACTGCAACTTATCGCCTTCAATGAAGCTGACCCGTGTACCGTCGTCCTTCTGCTATCAGTGATACAACGCCTTTCCGAAGTGATACAAGATTGTGTCAACATAGCAGCTACACAGACGGAGATAAAAAGTCATTAAAGTTGATAAGAGCTGCTTTGGTAGCTGACGTTAACGGTTTCAGCGATTTAAAAATAAACAGATGTCACTTTCATTGTTCAATGATCACACGCGCGCGCCCGTTTAAATCACTGACAGATACCGCTCATTGCTTCGGTGCGCGCGAGCGCGCGCGTGTGTGTGAAGAGTGAGAAGGAGGGGGAGTGCCACCAGTCTCGACGACAATACAATAAAGACGTTACGTTTGTCAACACTGTAGTCCATAAGTACAATGCTTTTTTCTAAGGTTTGCACAGACTATAGAACCAAATATCAGGAACTAGATCATAACAAAAGCACTTAAGAAATGTGGCATTAGAAATAGTCTCGATGGCACCGAAGATGACATAATTTCGGAAGAAACGGACGAAGGATCTTTATCAGACACCGTTTTTGAAATTGAACGAGATGAAGAAGAAAACTAAACGGTAAAAAAGTTAAGATCAAATTTTTTGGGTTTGTATAATCATTTGAGTAATAAAATACAAGCCCAAGATGTAATTATTATGTTAATATACTATTGTACGCTTCCTCCTTCCTTAGCTAGCAATCCGCAGATTGGTTTGTAGCAGTTCTCCACACCGATCTTCTCTCTGGTTTCCGTTTCATCTCATTATAGGAATTACAACTTATATCACAAATAATCTGTTCATTTATTGGAGCCTCGGTAATCCTTCTCCTCTTTTCCCTTCAATCTGACCTTCAATTATTGTTTTATCAAATTCTCGTGACGCATAATATGACCGATAAGTTTAACCCTTCGCGTCACAATATTTTGCCCAAAACTTCTGGTTTCTCCAACTCTACTCAGAATCGCATCATTACTGATCT
The DNA here is from genome assembly GCA_034769895.1 of Magicicada septendecula. Classification (NCBI taxonomy): domain Eukaryota; kingdom Metazoa; phylum Arthropoda; class Insecta; order Hemiptera; family Cicadidae; genus Magicicada; species Magicicada septendecula. The sequence continues at coordinate 474,520,749 of CM068374.1, forward strand.
TGTCGATCCATCTTACTTTCAGTAACTTCCTTTAGCAGGTTACCAGTGCTTCAAGTTTTCTCCTTTTCTGTGTTCCAACTGTTCACGTCTCACATCTATATAGAGATCCATACGGAACTCTTCAGGAACCTCTTTCTTGTTTCCAGGGCTATTTCTTTAGAAGTCAGTAATTTCTATTTACTGTTAAACGCAACTTTAGCCTGTCCGAGCTTACTCAAAATTTCTCTTTTATTTCTTCTGTCTTCTGTGATTTTACTTCCGAAGTATATATGAACTCTCTAACTTCCTTTATCATTTTCCCATTCAGCAATATATTCATACTGGGCGGACCGTGTTTACTACAGACCATCACTTTAGTTTTATTAACACTTATTCTTAAATTGTACTCTTTGTTCTCAAAACCTCATTGATTATATGAAAAACTTCGTGCGCTTAACTGCTTAACTCCTGTTCACTTTCACCCATAATTGCAATGCCATCTGCAAATCTTAACGTGTTAATACTTTCTCCTTGCACTTTTACTCCACAATCCGTTTGCTCATTTAATTGCAACCTCATTACAGTATTCATACATAAGTTTAATACAGATCAAGATTCATAATCTAAAGAAATATATATAAATGTATGTTACGTTTACGGGCTGACGCTTACGTCTATTCAGCTTTAACGCTTCATTTGTTATTGTCACTTGCGTGCGCTCTGACGTCACTATTATCACGCTAAACATTGTACGCGTACTTCATTTATAATGTACTCTTCAGGCCTAAGTGTAATTCTTATATTAATGTAGGCTACTATTGTAACCTTATTACTGTAGTTATACATACAGTTAATATTGTAGCGCAACAAAAATGATCGCATTTCTGTTACATAAAAGAAGATTCATAGATTGATAAATAAATTGAATAAATTGATACTTAATCCCATAATAGTACAGAGACCCAATTATGACAATTATAGTCATGGACAAAATTAAATAAGAATGCAAGGTAGTGTTGAATAGAATAAACGAACCTGTAAAATAAATAATAGCTAATGATATATGTTTAATAAAAAACAAAACAGAAAAATGAAACAATGACGTAATTTATGGTAATAACAGATAAGAATTTTGTGTTAAAAAAGTATTATATTATGACAAAAATGTTATGATAAAGTGTATGTGATGTTATATCAAATATGTGTTGAGTTCATTATGTGTTGAGTTCATGAAAAATAATGAAACAAATAGTGTTATTCAATGACTGTCATAGAATGAAGTGTGAGGCAGTTAACCAATGTTCATAAGTTTGAATTTTGTTGTATGTGATCAAGAGATCAAGATAAATTTGTTATTAGATGTAGAAAAATAATTGTTTATACAAATGTTAATAATTAAGTTTGATTGTATGTACGAATTTATATAAAAGGGACTATAGATGCCTAACAGACATAACCACAGGTAGATCAATTTACAATAAAAGGCCTAACAGCCAAAAATACTAAATAAACACTTATAACTTAAAGGTTAGATGCATCAATTAATAATAATTAATAAATACACTATGAAGAGCTAGAAAGAAGAAAAAACATTACGTTAATAATAATATTTAATAAAATTTATACAAATTATAATAATACCACAATGCCATAATATCGATTGGTAAAAAATAATATCGAAGGTGGATTAAATATAATAAAAAAGGAAAAAACGGAATTATATCAAAAAACCAGTAGAAGATGTGTATAAAATAATAAACCAGCTATCGGTAAAATTACATTCCGATAGGACAGCAAATTGACAAAGAATAGACAAAAAAATATATGAAAGAAACACTATATAGTCAAAACATGTGGAAGCGGAAATTAATATAGGTTGCTAGGGAAAAAATTAAGAAGAAGGTTGTTGATTTATAAAATAACAAGAATTGTTTTGTAAAAACTGAACGTGATGATTTAAAAAACCCAAGAAGAATATATTGAATTGTAATATTCGAAATCAACAGATACGATTGCAAAAAAGACAAAATTCTAATGATAATACTTACATCTATCACTAACACAGATTAATAAAATAACGATACATTATGAAATAATAATCGAGAACAAATAACCAAATTCTACAAGAAGAAACTTGGACTGTCCCATGTCCGAAGGGAATTGATGAAATAGTAATCAAATATAAAGAGTTAACAATAACACAAATCATAATATTCACAACACCAGAAATTATAACCTTGCAAATACACGGAACAACACTAACTGCTTCAACCGAAGGAAGAACCTATTTGGATCCTGGCGGTGTAGAAGAAACATCCATCGGGCCGTAAAACAATTCAGAAGCTGTATTCCGAAGTGGACAGGACAAGAATTAATTTTATTAAACTGAAGAAAGAAAACTGTGCTTCATAATTGACCAGAACAACAAATTTAGCGATCAACCGCCTACGTGATTGGCTTCGTTAGAGACTGGTAAAATTATATTATATTAATCATACTAAATACACAACACATAATTTTTGTAAATCTTGCATTCTTATTATGTATTTTTAGTCTTCCCCACAGTTACAAGAACCTTCACACCCTGAAATAAATAAAATACAAATCAAATATAATATATAACCAAATATAAACAAAGGATCAAATAATCAACAATCGATACCTGAATCTATAGTCCCAACATATATTAATTAGGATATATCTTAGTTAATGTGAATTGAATACACAAATAAAGAACTGTTATATATTTGTCACACCTTGTTATTTGGAGTATGGTTTAGTGAACTGGAACAAAGTAACTGAATAAGTAGAGAATAAATGGTTAATACAAACATCGAATAACCTATAAGTTTCGTTGAGCCGATACTACAGCGCTTATAGCGGAATTATCTGACACCAAAGAGGGAGCGTAAAAATATAAAATTAGACAGAACTCTCTTCAAGGCATAATAGGGTTGGATGAAATTGTAGAATAAATCTTAAGTTATTTAAGTTCTAGGCACACTAACACTGATAATTATTAAAGAGCTAAGTTAACATTAATTGAGTACATCCATATATTCCACAACTCCAAATATTTCCGAGAATTTATACAAATTAAAGTAATATAACACAATTGACAAATACAACAGTGGGAATTTAGACCGTACGTATCCGATTATTACAAATTGGCTTCCATCGCGGGACTTGAACAGTAGCGGACACACCGGGATTATTACAATATATACAAGATTCATAATCTAAAGAAATATATATATATATAAATGTAATAAATAATAATATAGCTTACTCTAAATTAGGACTGTTAAAAACAAAGTTTGACAATTTTGTTACAGAAGGTACAGTTTATTTTTTTGGTGCGACTTATACAAAGGAGCGTCCCATACAAAGAAAACACGGCACACCTCACAGAATACGTGTTGGCAAAAATAATAAAACAGACGTGTTTTCTTCATAAATTAAACTACATAAAAAAATTAATCCACACAAAATCCGCAGACGGCACTGATAGTTAAATAAAAAAAGACGGCTTCCAACTAATGGTTGCTGTATTTTTGTTAAGAATAGACTTTACGCAGTGTTTCCAGTACTGATATTTCGAACCAAGAGAGAGAGAAACGGTAAGAAAATTTTCGGAAGGTCGTAAAAAATGAGTTTAGTCTACGCGAAGCAGGCGGAAGTGATTAACGGATTCGGCTGTAGGTGTTTACGGGAGACGCCGCGTCTATTCAGCTTTTTAACACTTCATTTGTTACTGTCACTTCGCCTGCGCCTGCGCCTGCGCTCCCACCGCACTTCTGTAATGGTAAACATTGTAATTCCATTTATAATGTACTGTACTCTCCAAACCGTTTTCTCCTCTTCTCCATATACGGTTTGTACGCATTGCTCTATCGTTCCGTTCAATCACGCGCGCGCGCGTGTGTGTGTGAATAAACAACGTTTTTTAATGTATATAGGAATAAAAATAATTGCCAGTAAACATAATTATTGTCTTCGCCGGCGGGTTGAACAAGACGCGAAAATACACATAAAAATTAACTACGGCTTCGTTACATATTTTGTTCATAATGTTGAAACCAACATTATTATTTCATTTATCTACGTCTTCCCATTTTTTTTTTTTTATTGGGGGTGGATTTTTTTTTATGGGGATCGACACTGTTAGAGGACAAAACTTGAGAAATACGCCACATAAAAAACAATTATATACTGTTTGTGATTCTGGAACCATCTTTTATATTTTACACTTAATTTGCAATCCTGACATCAGATTTCTGAAAATTATGATAGCATCCCTTTTAACAGTACTAAACCAAGGAATTCAAATCGAGAAATACCCACTATAACAATACCTACGGTAGGCAACACTGAACTTAATACAATTATTGTAAAAAATGACAATATCAACAGCGTTAAAACAAAAATAGATAAAATTCTTACTGTTTTACACAAAAATATTCTTTAACCTCATTTCGCTGTAATTATAGTTTGGCTTTTATTATCAATGGCGTATCTAGAATTTGGCATTGGGGTCCGGTCGAGGTGGCTTCATACAAAACAAAAAACAAGTTAAGACTAATCACCATTATTATCTTTAAGGTGAGTGAAAAATGTGTGATAACATCCTGAAATCGGTCCCATTAAAGCAAACGGTAATAACACAATAAAATACGCGCCAGCCAGGCTTTCCAGTATCGGAAAGAGCGTAAAGGTTTGCATTTTGTAAAACCAATCGAGTACTTACACGCGATTGTAAAACTGTAAAAAATGCACTCACGCTCTTTCGCGCAAGAAACCGCGCCGACTTATAAGTACACGCGAAAGAATGTGTGTGTAAACGACAATCGCGCACGCTTTACTTGGGGAAAGCTAATCCCGTGCAAGTTGCACAGTTTCCTGTGTACTACAAGGTTTTAGAATGGAGTTGCGACGAAGAAATATCGTAATGGCCACAGTTTTTGCTGGCGTAACTGTCATGTTAACGAAAAAGAGACGAAGATGTGGGTTACAGACTATAGACACCGTTATAGTCACCCACCCTTGTTAGAGACTTGTGTGTAAATCATCGAATGACAAAACAACTAACTATTATACAAAGCGAACGAGCAACAACCACACACTAGGTACTGTACTAGGTAAAGCGTACAGTCAAAACTCTTCCTCTCCAGAATCTGTGGTAAGGAAATCTTTTCCGTGCGAAAGAAACCATTTGTTTGTAACGTTAGCTGGGCCGTCGTAAAAGAAGGTATCCGGAATAGGCTGGCGAAGTCGATGGCTAGGCCTATAACTATTGTAGCCCATCGTAATTTGGAATGTAACTATTTCATATTACCACGGTCAGCAGCATTGGCTTTGAAATTAATTATGCTCGTCTGACCGTCTGTGTTCCGCCATTACTCATTTTACACAAAGGAAGAGAAAGTCGTGTGAGCGTTGGCAGTAAACGTCGTGTGTGCGCGCGCGCGCGAAAGGGGGTAGGACAGGGCGACAAGATGTGAAACAGATGTTCCTGACTATAGTATGTACACGACAAAACACAATGAATTAATTTCATGCTTTATTCCTAACTCAGATGTTAAAATTCTCGTAGACACTGGTTTCTGCCGAGGGGTCATTGGTCCCATTTACGACTCGGCCGTACAGGAAATACACCGTTTACATGTATGCAATGCCAGTTCGCATTTATCTGTTTGGAAAAACGAAGCGTTTTTACCTGCGCTTTGTATAATTTATCACGAGATGTTCATTCTTTTTTTTTATTGAGTTAGCGTTTTTCCTGTCCCACGACTATTTTTACGACCTGTTGATAAGCATGCCGTTCCGTGCGTGGAGCCTCACAAATCATTCCCAAGAAAACATGTGCTACTCATATGTTTCACGTCGGTCTGGAAGCGCGTTCCAGCCTTTACGGTGTTTCTGGAAACTGACGACATTATGTGACAAACAAAACGGCTTCTGCTTTAACTACTTGGATTTTCTCTTTAGAGAGGTTACACGTGTTTTCCTCCACACACCTCTTGCTTCCATTAAACTCTACAACTCTACAGTGCCGTGAGGACACGCTGAATCCGATACGAAGTTCACTGTCTACTCCCTTCTACAGTACTGCATAATGTTACAATTTAGTTTAATTTTTATTTTTACTGTTTATTTTCGTTCAATTTCGGATATTTAATTAGGATCACCTAAGGCACCACATTAAGATACAACACTGCTTAGTATTCCATAAAAATATATTGTCATACTGTTTTTATTTTTTCAATCACTTTCTGCTACAGTCCGTTTCTTGATGTATATAATACCATAATACTTATAACTATTTTACTAGTACTTATAAGTATTATAAATACTTATAATATTCAAAGCACTCAACATCGAAAATACACAAAATACAAAAACAGATACCACAACCACACACAATAATGCAACATTGAAGGACCAAAGACCAACAAACCACCTTAATAACATCCAGAAGCCAACACACAAATACTGCACCAGAAGCAAGATGGCGAAGGCTGAAGATGGGAGAACAGGATCTCCCGAAACATGTTCCTAAAGGAAAAAATATATCTTGAGGTAAAATAGTTATAAGTGTTATGTTTTTATTTTTTATATTTTGTAAAAACATAATTATTTCTAAAATACAAAATTTCTATTATAGCTAACCACAATGTTATTAAAACGATTTACAGTACTTCGTTGGAAAAAAAAATTGAAACACGGTGCATTCAGGTACTCAATTGTTATTTTTTAGTCCATTGTTATACCATCATCATCGGTTCTATGAGGAAATCGAATTGTCTTAAATAACATTAATATTATTTCTCATCGTTTCTCGATTCTCATTTGGGTCAAATATCCGTCTTCTGTAAAGTTCTCTTCTCTTGCCATCTGCCTCACTTCCAAGGTCTTTTTCCTTTTGCTATTTGCCAGTTCTCTGATATCGTCATTCCCTTTGCATTCTGCGTTGGCACCGTTGTCTTCTTCCGTCTACTTAATATTCAAAGATTTGTTTAGGTGTATCCTCCTGATTCCATGCGTACTGGATGTAGGCCTACATATCATTGTAACTATTTGCTTTACATTTCACTAATAGTTGGAAAATCTGAATTATCAGTCATAACGTCATTAATTCAATATCGTCATTAAGAGCAACTACCAATATCGTCTAAAAAACAATTATGATGCTGCTGTTTGAATTCGATATTAAGTCGTGGACAAAACAAATTCCTATTGCCCTATACTAGTGGACAGATTGTATTAGTCAATTGGACCACTGCATATGTTATATGTAGTACATATAGTCCTGTATCATACCATTGACACACGCGCGCGCGCGCTTGTATAAAATTACACATATCATGTGCTGATATAAACGAATACGCTCTACCGCTTCGGTACCGACCGGTTTGATGATAAACAAATATTAAGATCAAATAATAAATGACATGTGCACGGAAGTTGTGACACTTGCTCTGAGTGACATTTGCTCGGAGAAACAATGGTTCTAGGAAATTCATAATGATTCCAGGAAGTGTAGTATGGTATTAAGCAGTTACGTTTGCACAGAAGCCAACGATGAGTTTTAGAAACTGTTACCTGGTCAACCTGACTGTACAAGCCCAACAATAAGTCCTTTATTTCATCTAACAGTTAATTAATAAATAGGCCGTTCATATTGACGACATTGAACTAATCATTTGAAAACATAATTTGCAGATCTTTTAGTTAGCCTGATCATTTTCTCTCCGCCTACGTCCCAGATATTTTTATATTGTTATTGTAACTATTAAATCATATTACATTATAATTATATAATGTAGTTAATTATATGCATTATTTGTTAAAACTGTTACTGTTAACACTGAACACATCTTTATTATTTGTTTATTGTTATATTGGAGTGTTAGTGGTCTCAAATATTTCTACTAGTAATTTTATGCAAATCACTATGCTGTCTTCGGTATTGACGAGCGCTTTCGGCAGTCAAGCCATCTTCAGGTCATTTACCAACCTATATTGGTACCTATGTTGGTGAATGACCTGAGGACGGCTTGACTGCCGAAAGCGCTGGTCAATACCAAAGACAACATAGTGGTTTGTATAAAATTAATAGTAGAAATATTATTTGTTGTTATTATTATTATTCCATTCCTGTTAATTTGTTGTTACTATGTGCATTACGTACGAGCGCGCGCCCACACACACACAATTACAATTTTGATGTTTCTCATATTAAAAGCTTCGCCCATGAGTACTTTTCAGGTGTACCAGCGATTTTTTTTAGACTTTGCTTCATTTCACAAACATTCCTATGAAGTACTACCAATCGATTTGAAAACTGGAAACTTGAAGAATCCTAACCAATATGTTACCTTCTAGACTGCTTCTGTCGTCACACCATTTAATTTACAAAAAAATATTCTTTCCATGTTGTGATACCGTGAAATTGTTATTTATCGATGTACCCATTTCATTACTTCTCTTACACTTTACTTGCTGATCAACGCTCTCCGAAAAGACACTCCGCACTACGGTCACACATTTGATACAATTTCCCTCAACCTTAAAGACAAGAAGAGAGGATCCCTTGTTATGAAAATTATATCAATTCATTTTCAATGCTTTTGGAAATTTTGAAGGTTGGGGAAACTTTTTAACTTAGCTTTCATTCACAAATTGCAGTAAAAAAAAACCTATCATATGAATTGTAAATATTGTAAAAAAAAATTGAAATTATTGTATAAATAAGTCTTTGCATTGTATATCAAGCTATTAAAAATAACATTTTTTTAACGAAAAAAAGTTTCCGGTATCTATAAAAGACTACCTATCCATGGTGTTCTCTAGAAACGCTACAGTGTAGCTAAATATCTCCCTGAGGGGAGAGTAGCTTTTTTTCATTCCTATGTAATTTAAATGGCAGTTTTAGCTACACTTAGGTACCATTATTTTCAAAACTATTACAGCTAGGTCATTGAAATTATTACAAAATCACACCAAAACAGTAATGAATAAGATTTACTAGAACTATCTTTGTAAAACAAACATTTCTATTAAAAAGCCTTTTTTCTAATTTTTAGTTTTCCGGATGAATGAAAAAACAAATTTTATTTTCCATTTATATTGGCAGTTGAGGATTAATAATGATCATTCTAGTACACTTTATAAACATAATGGTATTACATATCCACAAAAAATTTCAAGGCAATATGTCCACTCAGTCTGAGAAAAGTGTACCTAATTACAAAAAAAAAAAATACATTTTCGGAAAAACGCAATTGAAAGTAAAACTTACTTTTTCTGCACTAAAATCCTCCAGGGCAGTAGTAATCTTCATCTTCAGTGTCTTCTCGTTTTCTCTTACATAATCTCCTTCTGACCCTTTTCTTCTTAGTTTGTTCTTGTGCCTCTTTTTCAGCTTTAAGAACCCTGACGCAGTCTATATTTTTAAACCCTCGATCATAAATTTACCGGGTTTAATTTTCATCCTTTCTAGGACATTTGCTTTGGCTATGGAGCCTTCATTGTAGTATTTAACTGCATCTGTAACACCCAGTTTTAGTGTTTGTAGCCCTACAAACAGTTTTTCGTACCCTTTGCCATATGCAGCTATTAAAACTTTCGTTCGATTTTGTGTCTTTCCATGCAAACGCAGCTTCAATAATTCCTCTTTTCACAACTCCCTATATACAGGCTTTATGGCTTTCATGATTGCTTCAGGTAAAGAGTTCACATTTGTATAATGTGCGTTTGTAGATTGTGATTTATTATATTTGCACCAGGTATCTTCGCTTTTGCGACATACGAAATGCTGCGGATTGTCATCCGTTGAAAGTTCGTGCAAGTAAGAAGCTCATATAGCTTGCTTCATATTCTTTACACAAGCTAAATTTCTCCTTATGGCCAAGCCATAATAATGTTGTAACTGATCAATTTCAGTATCTGTTAACCTTCGTTTACCCCCAATGCCTATCCCATCACTTAATTTTACTCCTTTCTGTTCATTTTTTAGTTTTCGAAGGCGTGTACCGAGTCGCTTCTGGACGTGGCCTACACATTCGAGTTTTGTAATATCCACATCACTCCCATAATTCGAAGAAATGTTCAGATTAGATAAACAGCTGATCAATCATTCCCAACTTGAGAAATATAATAATCATACCATAGCACAGACAATAAGTGTCATAATACGATTCTGTTGGTGAACCTTTTCACAAAATATGCTTCAAAAGCCCAACACTGGCTTATATTTTATTTTTTTTAACCATTTTCAGACCGCAAAAGTATATGAAAGTATATATTTTCTTATTCAGAAAGAATTGGCGATTCAAGATAATAAAAAAAATTGAGTTTTATGACCAAAAAATGTGCTACTCTCCCCTTAAATAATTTAATAATTGACAAATGAAATAATGCACGTGTCAATACAGTAATTAAAATAAAAATCTATCACACATCTTTCTCCATTATTTATTCTTATAGCCTTCGCCTTAATAAAATTTAAACTATTAAATTTAAATTTATAATAAAGGCCAGCATACTAGACTAATATCGCAGATAAAGAAGCACGCACCTAGAATAGAATTTAGAATATAAGCCTAGAACGCACCTAAATACATCTAATTAATAATACATTTAGCCCACATTTGTGGAAAAGTCAGAATGCTCATTGTCCGGCCAGTAAGATTCGAACTTTGTCTATATACTAATTAAACCGGAGTGGAAGAATTAAGTAAACAAAGTACTTGTTTATTTGGTATACACCAGTTTCCAGCGCGCGTTTATCAGCTCGTTGATAACAAACATACACTCTGAGCAAATGTCACTCCGAGCAAGTGTTCCAACTCCATGTGCACGTGACTGACTGCTGTACACGTGTCAATAAGCAACTAGCAAACAAGCGTTTCATTAAAACGTGACAACAAAATAAGTAATCCATGAGCAGTAAAAATATGTAACAAGCAATTTAAACGAAATAACCAGAAAAATTGGTAAAATTAATATTTGTTTGTTTTTTCAAATATAAATATCGGTAAAAAAATTATAACCGATAAAAAGTAGTTATGAAAAACTGTTCACCTCGTTGAAACAAACGATTGCGATGTTGCTAATGTGGGCTGGAAGGGATGTCAACACAGCCACCCCCGGTTACGTTTCATTTTCCCACTCAGCGGTAGCGACAGCGACAGCGAGACGAAACAACCACTTAAAACACCGCGTCCCGGATACACTGTGATAATACGCAAGCACTTCGTGTGCGCTCAAAGGCCTCCACGCAAACGACACTGTTTGAACATACAAATTAAATCAACTATAAAAAAATTATACACAACATATTTTAAACAGAACAACGGTTCTAATAAACGTTTTCATGGTGTTTGACAACGTGCGTGCAACAACGACAAATTTATTTAATTGAAAACAAATTGAAAAACTTACATTATTGAATGTTATTCTTTAAATATTTAAATAACAAAATTATTATATTGATAAAGATGCAAACGTTCAAAGTAGTTGTTCAATGTGGCAGTCATTTTGTTGAATGCAGAATTCAGCTCGGCGAATCCATGCTAGCCGGGCACGTCTTACAGCACCAGATTATTCTTAACAGTAGCTCCAGATTCTATTATGAGATGTCTCAATTCTTCTTACGTGCCAAAACGAGCGGAATAAACTAACGACTTCATCCAACCCCAAAGGAAAAGGTCTGCTGGCGTGAGATCAGGAGATAAACATGGCCATTTTACTGGTCCGTTTCGACCAATCCATCGCTTTCCGAATGTATTATTTAAATGGTTCATCACTCACGACAGTAGTGAGCAGGCGCACCGTCATTCAAAAACCACATCTGCACTCTATCTGCAAGTAGAATATCTTCCAAGAGTTACATCAGATTCGTTTGCAAAAAATTTAAGTATTGTCTTCCAATAAGCCTTGGTGGTAAGAAGAATGGCTTAAGAGACTATCACCAAGAAGCCCGCACCACACATTAAATGAAAAAGTATGTTGGCCGTCTTGTAGCAGTCTTGTGTGGGTTTTCTTCTGCCCAAGTGTGGGTGTTTCGAAAATTTACAATGCCATTTCTTGTAAATTGTAACACTTTTCTGGCGCATTGTGGTACACTATACTTTTAATATACACTATACACATCAACTTTCTCAAAATTAAATTCTCTACAAAGTTAGTAAGAAACTTTTTATTTGTTTATTGGCAAATAAACGAAGTTATTTTATTCCACATCTAAAAATGTGCGTTTTTCTATTCCAATTTTTTGTGTTTTACACAGTTTTTCTTAAAATCTAATTAAGATAGCGTTCCGAGTCATCTTTTATTCGATTTCTCATATCAGAAACCGTAAGAAACCACCAAATTTACCCTTCACTTTATACCCCAAGAATTTCAGCATGGCTTCATTTTACCGTGGGAGCAGAAATCAGGGCGAAATGTTTCGCGAGCCATAACTCTCTAACGTACCGTTTTCGGACCTACGTCTATATGGACTTTTTTCTAATTTTTAGCTTTAGAATCAGGGTACCGAGAGATTGCCATGCAATTTTGAATCACTCTGTATATTTTAAGTTCTTCCGACAGTGATATTCTTGTGAACATGACAGCAAGCACGCTAATGATCTAGGTTTGGACCTCCCAAAGGTATGTACTGTACGTGATCGCGATCGATGGGAAGATCCACAAACTTGGTTTGGTAACATTAAAACAGCGCACTTTTTCGAAGCTTCAACTGCTCGTTCCGCTTACTTAAGGGTGTTAACCGATTTGTGGAGCTGCGTCCTTTACATTTTTCTTTTCCAAATGTCTTGCCATTTCCTCGTACCCTGTTTCTGTTAAATCTATCTGTTTTTCTCCTCTTTTTTTTTATTCGAGTGCTTTTATTATATCATCCTGGCATGATTTCATATGCCTGCCGCTGTTTCATTTCTTCAAAGGTATTGCCTCAAGTATTCTTGCAGTTAACTTTCCTCATCATTATCTTGATACGACCTAATAACATGAGTTGGTTCTCGTAAATTACAATGTCATTCTCGTAAATTACTATGTTCTTAATTGTCCTCTAAATGTGCCACTTCCATTCTTGTCTTATGGGCGTTTTATTGTCTATTTCCCTTCAATAAACACTCAACTGAGAAGAGCCTCGCTCCATTCTGTCTTCTTAAAGATAATTCTTTAAAATTCTACCTTCCTTCATTGCTTTCCACCGATTGTCCAAACTATTAATCAGTACATTTCTACACTAGTAAGGCCCCAAGCTGCAGAATTCTCTCACTATTATGAATAAAATACATTTCTATTAGATAAGATCAAATTAATAAATTTTATTTTCTTAAAGCAGTGAAAAATGTTCTTCCTGTATACGATTCTTAGCGTTAGCCGAAGAAACCACAATAGGGTTAATAGAGATTTTTCTGTATCTTAAAAACTAAAAAAGTAAAAGAAAAATTAAGAAAACCCTGGCTACAATAATAATTTTTGTAGTTAAATAACAATTTTAAAGCAGACAATCATTATTTATTTTGTTATTATTATGTGTATACCCCTATAACAAAAATCCCGAATACTACAATTGTTTTATTTTAGTTAAATTTATAATCGTACTGCCTAAGTTGGAAATAATTTCTTCGGAGCTTTTTAATTTTATGTAGGCCTCGTTTACATAGATATGTGTAATATGTAATATTACATATCTTTATATGTAATACTTTTCACAAATAGGCCTATGTATTTAACTTATAACAACATATAAAGTTTTTTGCAAACATAGCTTACAAACGCTTTAAAGGCGGTCCAATATTACCACGAGGTGTTGGCAAATATTAATTTTGTCAAATTATTAAAAATTCCAAGTTCATATCTTAAATAAAATTCCTCACAACTTGATGATCCACATAGACTTTTACAATTTTTTGAAAATTTTTACTTCCAATTTTGGCCTGCAGCGTTCCGAAAGGTAAAAGAATGTTTTTGTGTAAACACTACATTTATAGTTGGATTAATATTCCCTTTAGTCTAATATCCGGCATCGATTATTATAATTTTTTACGAATTGTTATCTTTTGGGGTGGGGGCTCCGATGTCCTAAAATTTTTAAATTTCCATAACTCAGTACTATACTTAGTATTTGGTTAAAATTCTCTTAAATTTGATACCTACACACACATATATATATATATATTTGCAATTTTTTCAAATTTTTAACCCCTCACAATTTTTCCCCTCCCCATGGTTTTGGGGATCGTCCCAAATTTGGTTCTATGTGGTAATTTGGGCATGGCTGCCATTTTTGACGAAAATCAGTTGGCGCCTTTAAATTATCTTGAGACATGTCCAAAAGATAGACAGACGGACAGAGAGACAAATGCCATACGGTCGAGTTAAAACTGGGAACTCGTTTCGCTCGTTGAACTAAAGGATTCGTCGAGCAGGAAAAATGTATTTTCTCGACAATTTAGAATAAACCAATGTTTGTAGGTTACCTCCCAGTTAATACCGGTGAAGAGAGCGTCAGACACCGGTGACACCGTTTTCCTAGTACCATAAAAAAAGTACAGTTCGGCAACTGTCGACAGGGTTTCTGACGAACATTCGTGCACCAAACACTGTGGATAACGAGTCCTGCCATGACTCACTGCTCTTTAGTGACAAACTGGAGCGGAAAGAACTTTGGGCAGGACACGCATATAACAAGTCCGTGCGCCATACACAGCTTACGCATCCAAATGGACAATCCTCCGCTATATTCCTATGATTATGCGTAACTTATAGTCACAACAGGCCATTTGGGAATACGGTGTATTGGTCTAAAGAATAATGAATCTTTAATAACAAAACTCACTTTCTTAATTACATTCAACGTCTTACTTCATTTCAAGGAAATCTTCTTATGTTCCTTTACGCTTGTCCGGTCTGCGAAAGAAGTCAGTATCCCATGAGTTCTTACGACCCTTCTGCTTTCGCTAGCTGCCACATTTGGTAGACGCCGGTAATAGATATGTTTAACACGCCGTTTCCATTGTATGTCGCAGTGAACGGAGAATACAGACACTGATGTGATCGCATTTGTGTAAGAACGTTACTTCCCAGATTAACGCGCATTGAGAAACCTTTGACCGTCCGTACAAATTTTATTTCTGGGACTCGTGATATATCTCTTTCTTGTCATCGGCTAACTCCTTTGACTCAAAACAAATGCATATTTATTTACTAAAATTTCCTATTTGCAATTTTAAATTGTGTCAAATTACCGAGCGAGTTTTCCTGAATATAAATTACTTCTTCAATTTAAACCAACCTACACTGATTTAAACTGACTTAGCTTCTGTAAATTTGTTCATTTCATAGCCACAAGTTAGAGTGTCGAGCATGTAGTTTAACAACCGAGTTTACTATTTTTGTTCTAGTCGATTTTTCACCTCACTCTCCTACAAAAAAAAACATTCTCTTCGCCTTTTAAGTCGATATTTCTGTATTGTATTCTCTACTGAACTGGCTGGCGTTATGTTTCTTAAATTATTATCTGGTCGTAGGTAACAAAACTGCGTTGAGACGATATGATTTCTGGCACTTAACTTGGTTTTTCCATTACCACTAAATAAACTACATACATGTTGATCAGGCTGTATGACAAGCAACAGACCAATCGCAGACCTTGATGTATCAATCTTGGCAGAATGGCCATCATAAATTGCAACTATAACTGAACTCGAAGTGCCTGTCATAAACAGATTCAAACAGCTGTATCAAGTGTGCCCCACTTACCTTATACTACATAATTGTTGCCCATAACATTAATCTAAACAGACGGTCAAACGCTTTAAAATACCCAATGGAAAGTGTGTTTTCAGGTTAATTTCTGTTCGTCATTTTAGTATTTAGAGAGAAAGGCCTTTCATTCAATTAATAAAAAAAGAATTTCAAAAGTAGCAGAAAACTGTAGCCTATATTATAACAGACTAATAACTTTAATTATTCAGTTTAGCTCGTATAATTTCAAAGGAGGAGATTTACTGAGTCCAAAATAATTGGCTGGTTATAGCGTGTGAAGAGAACGAGTCGAGACGGACAACCAAAGAGAATCCTGTATGATGAAGTGGTAGGAAACGTGAAGCGGGCAGGAAGGATGGGTATTGGGAATCGGCGACGCCTGGCAGGAAGAAGAAGCAAGTGGAGGGGAGCAGTGGAAGAAACCAAAATACGAACTAAGACCCGTAGCTTTGGAAGATCTCTTAGAATTGCGATGGCAGCGTAAATATTCTCACGTAGGCTTCCGAGGCCGGTGTCCATTATGTTTCTGAAGTCCTCTTCCGTTATGGACCGCGTCAAAAACGTCTTGTATGGCAACGTGTCACTCATATTACACTGAGTATCCACAGGTCTAAGTGACCTTGACAACGTTTCACTCACATTACAATGAGTATATTCAGGTCTAAGTCACTTAGACCCGAGGATAACACTGAGTATCCACAGGTCTAAGTGACCTTGACAACGTTTCACTCACATTACAATGAGTATATTCAGGTCTAAGTCACTTAGACCCGAGGATAACACTGAGTATCCACAGGTCTAAGTGACCTTGACAACGTCTCACTCACATTACAATGAGTATCCACAGGTCTAAGTGACCTTGACAACGTTTCACTCACATTACAATGAGTATATTCAGGTCTAAGTCACTTAGACCCGAGGATAACACTGAGTATCCACAGGTCTAAGTGACCTTGACAACGTTTCACTCACATTACAATGAGTATATTCAGGTCTAAGTCACTTAGACCCGAGGATTACACTGAGTATCCACAGGTCTAAGTGACCTTGACAACGTCTCACTCACATTACAATGAGTATCCACAGGTCTAAGTGACCTTGACAACGTTTCACTCACATTACAATGAGTATATTCAGGTCTAAGTCACTTAGACCCGAGGATAACACTGAGTATCCACAGGTCTAAGTGACCTTGACAACGTTTCACTCACATTACAATGAGTATATTCAGGTCTAAGTCACTTAGACCCGAGGATTACACTGAGTATCCACAGGTCTAAGTGACCTTGACAACGTCTCACTCACATTACAATGAGTATATTCAGGTCTAAGTCACTTAGACCCGAGGATTACACTGAGTATCCACAGGTCTAAGTGACCTTGACAACGTTTCACTCACATTACAATGAGTATATTCAGGTCTAAGTGACCTTGACAACGTTTCACTCACATTACAATGAGTATATTCAGGTCTAAGTGACCTTGACAACGTTTCACTCACATTACAATGAGTATATTCAGGTCTAAGTCGCTTAGACCCGAGGATAACACTGAGTATCCACAGGTCTAAGTGACCTTCACAACGTTTCACTCACATTACAATGAGTATATTCAGGTCTAAGTCACTTAGACCCGAGAATACTCATTGTGATTCGAGTGAAACGTTATCATACAAGACATTTTTGACGCTGTCCATAACGGACGAAGACATCAAAAACATAATAACGTAATAGATTAGCTTACAAAGTACAAGTACACTTGCTGAACGATAACAAAATAACTAAGAGAAGAAAATCGGATTCTTCCCCTTCACAAGTTATGAGGCCCTATAAAGTGAACGCTACTCCAGTAGTAATGTAGGTCTTCGCCAGTTAGTCACGTACAATATCAACAGAAGACGAGCAGGAGATACCGCCATTAAAGACGAGATTCTCAAGGAAATACCCACTGACTGTACTCTTAACAGAAAAAAAGACGATGTACAAAACAATAAAACTTTTCTGACTGAAATATGAAAAAATAAATAAATAAAATGAACTGCTGTGGCTTTTTTGGAAGAATGTCTCAGGTTACACTCCAGTAACTAGACCACTAATCCAGTAGTAATCAGCACTAGACCCGGAGGTTAAGAGAGAAAAGACCGAGGAAAAACTGAAATCCTAATAGGGTTTTATCGAAAAGTCTAAAAGTCACGCAGATGAGATGAGATGAAGAATGATGAGGTGATGATAATGATGATGACGAGTTCGGTAGGCACACGATAGACTGTGTTCTATATACGGTTTATTACAGACGGGATAAATTTATGTGTAGATAAAATGGTTCAAAAACTAGCAGTTCTTAGCGAAAATTCGTGCGTTTCGGAAAACTGCAGACTTCGTAGTAGTGGTGAGAAGTTGCACTGAATCGCCAACACCCGGTCTCAGTCAGTTGCGCCGAAACAACGCTTTTACCTATTCTTACGCGGTCAATTGGGCCCCGCACTTTCAATTACTGACCGAATCTGTCATTTAGAAACGTCACCATTCTGAATTTCGATGAGATTCCAATTCTGCAATTTTTTATTTGCAATCCAATACTCTCTTTCTTCCAATATTTTTGTTAGGTTAGGTTAGGTTAGGTTATTTCTGTATTATTACAAAAATACATGAAAATGCAATTGATCGCAATTTACCGGGTTCCAATTTCTACCTTGGTCGCAACTGACCGGGTTTTATACAACTGTGTCGCAACTGACCACGGTAGTCAAACTATATTATACGTATTGTTAATATTTGTACATTATTATTATTATTGTTATTACCGTAGAAAGTTCTTATTACATAGAAAAATATTAAGAACATGTACAGATATTTTCACGACGCAGAATATCAAAGTACGCGCGGGATGTTATTTACTTCAAGAAAGGTGAAGAAGGAATAATTTTCGGAGTGCCCCTCAGCACTATAACGACAACTATTGAGTTCTGGGTCTATGACGACGATTCCTCTACATCGCGCCGCCCAGCATTCAACCTCTGTCTATCGCGGGTTAGCATCAGCCATCCGCGATATTCCTCACGACGTTATATACTGCACACATTTCAGACAGGCATATAGCCTACATTAATCTTTATACTACACCGCAGCCTGGGACCTACCGCTGTACTCGCTAAAGTAAAACGTACCTCGCAGGATGACTGAACCGCTTAAACTCTATAGTCGGACTGTTAGGCCGTGGTCTACAGTTGTTCAAGACAGACGTTTCGGCCCCCACTATCGGAGGCCATCTTCAGTGTCCGACAAAAACGATTGGCAAGGTGTCCGCTAGTCCAGTCTCTACCTCCAGTACTGGATTGAATTCGCGCACACCTTGCCAATCGTTTTTTCCGACAAAAACGATTGGCAAGGTGTCCGCTAGTCCAGTCTCTACCTCCAGTACTGGATTGAATTCGCGCACACCTTGCCAATCGTTTTTTCCGACAAAAACGATTGGCAAGGTGTCCGCTAGTCCAGTCTCTACCTCCAGTACTGGATTGAATTCGCGCACACCTTGCCAATCGTTTTTTCCGACAAAAACGATTGGCAAGGTGTCCGCTAGTCCAGTCTCTACCTCCAGTACTGGATTGAATTCGCGCACACCTTGCCAATCGTTTTTTCCGACAAAAACGATTGGCAAGGTGTCCGCTAGTCCAGTCTCTACCTCCAGTACTGGATTGAATTCGCGCACACCTTGCCAATCGTTTTTTCCGACAAAAACGATTGGCAAGGTGTCCGCTAGTCCAGTCTCTACCTCCAGTACTGGATTGAATTCGCGCACACCTTGCCAATCGTTTTTTCCGACAAAAACGATTGGCAAGGTGTCCGCTAGTCCAGTCTCTACCTCCAGTACTGGATTGAATTCGCGCACACCTTGCCAATCGTTTTTTCCGACAAAAACGATTGGCAAGGTGTCCGCTAGTCCAGTCTCTACCTCCAGTACTGGATTGAATTCGCGCACACCTTGCCAATCGTTTTTTCCGACAAAAACGATTGGCAAGGTGTCCGCTAGTCCAGTCTCTACCTCCAGTACTGGATTGAATTCGCGGACACCTTGCCAATCGTTTTCTCCGACACTGAAGATGGCCTCCGATAGTGGGGGCCGAAACGCCTGTGTCTTGAACAACTGTAGACCACGGCCTAACAGTACACCACGGCTAATAATAATTCTAATAATGCTGACGCAGTGCGTGAAAGCCTAAGGAATTGTACACTTACACTCTGGTACAAAAAGTAGTCGGCTACTACCTTTTCAATATAATGCATTTACGTACCATTTCTCCCACTAAGGCACGCTATCAGAAAAAAGAGATAGTGCATAAAGCAATACAAAGGTTTTTAAAAAATACATAAAACACTTGGAAGGTTTCACAGTTTATTATTTACTTCTGACAGCTGTTGTAAAACTAAGTATAATCAGAAGGCAAAATATAAAAATTCTGATTATACTTACAAACACTTCACCTTCCTTTACTAGTTCCCCCCCCCCATCATACACACCCCACACACATGTCCGGATACACACCCTAAACACATGTTCACCAACCTTACATTTTTTGTTTAGTTGTTCCTTGATCTCTTCGAGAATATCTTAATAAGCTGAAACAGCTGTCAGAGGTAAATAATAAACTGTGAAACCTACCAAGTGTTAATATATTTTTTTAAAAACGTTTGTATAAATATGTTTCGCCAAGTGCCCAACGAGTCATCAATCAATATCGCGTAAAGCAATGATCGAGCATGTATAAAACGAGTAGAAAATTATGTCTTGCACAACAAATACTATTTAAAAATTACATGCCAACAAACAAAATTGGCCGCGATCTAATCTCTAGAAACCCAACGGCAAGCTTTTATTTTTGTTGAAAAAAAAATCACCTAATTTACAGCGAAAATATCTGACGCCACTTGGCACATGTCGGTCGATGTCTTCATATGTACACGAGTCTAGTAAACAAGTATTTAAACTATCCGTGTTTGACAGCAATCCAGGTATTTACATTAAGTAGGAAAACACATTCTTAAATCCTACGAACAAGGAAGATGCCAGATGACATTCTCAGCTGTCTCTACATAATTCTTAAAATACTCACTGATTTCTATTGCGGTCAACTTCTGAAACTTGAGTATTCGCGTTAATTTCTATGCGAACAAGTTGGTAAAAAAATTTTAACACGACCGTATTATTGTAATCTATTGTACACTGTCTTATATACAATGTTTGTAGTGTCCAAAGTATGAATAGGCAAGACTTGAAAATGCCCGTATCGAAGTGTTTACAAAAATTATAAGCTTAAATTATAAGACAAAAACTAAAATACATAGCCTATATTGCAATAGATGCAATTTGCATACGAAATAGTAATTTAATTCTAAGCGTATGATAGCATGTTGCAATGAAAATTTGTCTAAGTAAAGCCTGCAGGTTTGGACACTGTACAATAGACAATAAGACACATGTTAAATTTGTTAGTTTAAGTTAATTTTTGACAGTAAAAAGACAAGTAGTATTGTGAATTGGTGCGTAGGCATATGGCGAGTGCGGGTATGAATAACGTGTTACGCGATAATTATAAAAAAACATATTAAATTAAATAACTTTTGTGAAAATAAAAATTCTGACTTGAGACTTACACCAGAATACGCATAAATAAAAAACCTATCGAGTGTTAATAATTGTCCATAAATTAAAGAACTAAATATATGAGTTTTTTGTAAAGAAAGTTTTATGACATTAAAAGTAATAAAATTAGACTGGTTTTATTTGCAAGCTTAACTTTGGCCGTAGACAGTATTTTACAGAAAGAACGTTATCTGAACTTAAGCCGCATGGGTGAGGGAATATTTCAGCCAATGAAATTGACTAAAATCTTAGTTGAGTTTGTTCGCCATATCGTACAAGTAAGTCTCTCGATAACGCATGGTCGTTGCCGCTGCCAACTTAGACAACTGGTCTACATCAGCGACGAGTACAAGTCATAAAGTCCGCGAGTTGATTATCAAGTGCTAATCCGGTATAGTATAAGCGGCATAGGCATTTAAAAGGCCACTTCACGTCTGCTGGAGTATTGTGTACGTTTAATACACTGAATAAAATACAATTAAAAATTAATTCACCACAAATTGTAGAAGTACGCAACCCGAGAACGACCCTGAACGCCGGTCAACAGGAGGAGATGGCAACATTATCCAGAAGGAACAACCGCAGCTGTATTCCAAGGATCATCGACAAAGTATCATCTTTTGTAAAGAGAAGTGAAATTATTTGTTATAAACTTTATTAAAAAACACTTATAAACTTAAAGACAAAACAACCCATAAAAATAAAATATTTTGTATTAGAATATAACAGACAATTATTTAAAAATTGTAAAAAAGGTCAACAGAAACAGTTTAATTAGTTTTATTTCGTTATCAGAAACAGTATTACATTATTAGAGCAATTTGAGAAAGTCATTAATAAATCCAAAGCACTCCAATATACGATATAACCGACTACTTATTCTATGCGACCCTATCGCTATATACATATAATTTATTTACTTCAAGATGTTTTTCCCTTATTTGGAACACGTTTCGGGAATCCTGTTGTTCCCATCCTCAGCCTTCTTAATAGACAAAACTAAGAAGGCTGAGAATGGGAACAATAGATTCCCGAAACGTGTTCCAAATACGGGAAAAACATCTTGAGGTACATAAATTGTAAATATTAAATAGACTGTAACAAAAACTGTTTGTAACGTGATGGTTTCCCTTTTCTTCTGCAAGTAGTGCATTACGTTTTTGTCGTTTCAATTACCTACAGAAAATGATTTTTTACTTGTACGTTGATAAATGTGTTGGTAATAACACCGTTTTTTATCTTCACTTATTCCTATAATTTATACTTTATATCATTAAAGAATGGCCTAACTTTTCAAACCCCCCCCCCACAAAATTTCTTGTTGAGTCCGCACCTGAGCATCAGACTTCGAAAACTTAGATTTTCTTGCAATCCCTTGGTATTTGTTTCCTTGTTGACAAAACATAGTCACTACTAAATAACAGGCCAAGGTACAATCCAACGAGACAACAACACATTAATTTTCTTCTGCTATAAAAAATGATTCTGCATAGTACGGAATATTAGAAAACAAAGCACTCTGTATGATACGACCAATCTAGATGAAAGTGCACTATCCCGTCCCATAACCAGGTCACAATCATCCGTTGTTGTAATAAAAACAAAACCGTTTGCAATCTTTGTAAACTAACTCGATACTACGTCGAGATCGATAGCATACGTAGCGGGACACAGACGTGCGGGTGGTCTTCTCATCACCCACAGGCATTGATTTACGCTGAATTGCAGATAGACGACTTTATTTATAATAACCTGTAAATAAGCCTGACAGAATGCTTTATAGCGATTACTGCACTGTCTGGTCTGTATATAATAATTCATTACGCTGCTGTTGTGTGTATCCGCCGTTGTGCGCGCCAAAGGGGACACGGCACACACAAAGGCACGCGCGCTCCTGCATACAACGGATGTAAGCTACTGACATTATACCTAGCTCACCGTATAAACAGACGTCTAGATTCATATTCCTTACGTTTCTGCTTACACTGTAGCGTCGATCTGATTTATTTATGCGTTACCGTCAGCCGGTCTCGTGTCGACAAGGAGAGTCGCTAAACGAGAATACAAATCCGTTTGCGTAAACACCCCGTTGCAAGACGTTTTGCGTAAGTGCCACAACTCCATAATTTGATATTACCAGCTAAATTCTTGTTTTCAAAAACACAATTACAGGTTTGAATTATAAAATGTTTAAGCATAATTCGTAAGTTTTAGAGGACGTAAAGGGCAGCCAGGAAATGCATACAAATCGAATTGAATTGACTTCAAATATACATTGTTATTTAGCCTGTTGGCAGTGAAAAAGATTAGTTTAGACTAGCAAAGAGAATAAGTCACGATCTGTCGACCAACTTTCAACCTAAAACCTTCTTAGAAAATATAAAAGGCTAGTCTGCGACCAGGATTGAATCTGTAGTCTCCGTCAGAGGCTTTTCTACAACTCCTGAACCCGGGAAAATAATTCTGTGGGGCTAAGATCACAATATGCTTTAAGCTACAGTCGTTTGGTCCTCAAGAAATACTAACCTGACGAACCAAAGAGCTGAGGCTTTCGGCTACAAAAATTGTAATGCATACTACAAAATATGTATAAATAAACATATTCATATATAATTTATATATTTATTAAATTATCCCCTTATATGTTAACGTTGCTACAGCAACCCATGCCCCAATACCCACGCCTAAGCGGGAAATTTAAAATGGCTGTCATTAGTCCGCAGACGCATTAGTACAGCACTGGAAATCCGCCCTTCACTATTCGATGAGGTAGTTTTTTTTTGTTTACAGCACAGTTAACTGTTCGCCGTTTGCATAGCGACTCCACGAGGACTTTGAGATTTTCAAGCGCGTTTGAAAATACAGGATAAAACGGATCTGTGATTTATTTATACAGCATACTTCGTTACAATTAAGAATATTCAGTTTCTTCGTCTCAAATCAAACCTTTGCAAGCCTACGTACATGCTAAGCAACAGCTTTAGAAATTCTTTTCGGCAAAAAGTTTACTTACCCTTCTATAACTGTTCCTCACAGTGTTGGGGGGTTTTGAGCTATCTGACATAAGCTTTTCTGTTTTTGCCTTTCCTCTAAGCTCTTTCCTCTTATCCTAGCCGCTTCGATTCACGTCAACCATTTTCTTGAAATGCATTCCTTCACTCATACCTTTTTCATTTGCCCATAATATTGAAGTTGTTTCATTTCTTCTTTTCCATTAGTGTGGTTCTAATCATTTGCGTACACTCTGAGATTTCTTATTCTGTCTCATCTAGTCTGTCATATTACACGTTTTAAATACTGAATTCCAGACACAGTTATTTTAGATTTGCGTTTGTTCAGAATGATCCAAGACTCTGCACTATTGGAATCGTTTAAACGCATAAATCTCCTATAAATGTGAGACTCTTTTCCCTACAACAGAGAAGCGAGAAATTCAGAAATTAGGAAGGGTTAACAGTGGCCTCGTTTGGATGCTATGCTACTGAGCGATTAGCGCAGCAATATTTCATCACACGATGGCAAAAAACGTTTGAAAATTCAAAAATTTTAGGACACTAGAGCCCCCCCAAAAAAGGATCAAAAACTTGTGAACACTGTAAAACTTGTTCACAAATTAAAGGGAGTGTAACACACACCGTATGCAATGTTTACTTTGAATTATTTTTCGCTTTATGAATACGACGGGCCATAAACGAAGCAAGATTTTAAGGGAATTTAAGACTTTCATGCAGAATACAGAATCCGTATCTTTAATATGTTGACATAATATCTCTCAACACCCTTTTCCAATTTTAGATTGCCTTCAACAAGTTCGTAAGTTATGTTTACAAAAAAGTACATACCGTTGTCAGTTATGTATAATTGTGAAGAGTATTAGATACCGTTTATATTTACGACGATCACTCAATAAGTAAACAAACAAACAGCTGTGGAGCAAAAACTTGTTATTCAATCAATACAATTTTCTTTTTACTTTTCAACGTAATCTCCAGCAAAGTCTATGCACTTGTCCCATCTCTTTACAAGCTTTTTTATTCCCTCAGCAAAGAATTCTTTACCTTGATGTCGAAGCCAGTTTTGGACTTTTGTCTTCACTTCTTCATCGCTGTTGAACTTGACACCACGCAAAGTCTCTTTGAGTCGGCCAAACAAGAAAACGTCAGATGGGGCAAGGTCAGGGCTATAAGGAGGATGAGGCAGGATCTCCCAACCAACTTCTTTATTGTTCCGATCATCAGTTTTGCCGTGTGTGGGCGGGCATTATCGTGAAGAAGAATCACACCTTTCCTCTGCCATCCCGGACATTTCTTCTTCAATGCAGGCTTAACTTTGTTCGCAATCATGTCAGAATAGTACTGACTACTGATGGTACGCTGGTCTTGTAGGTAATCACAGAAAATTGGGCCTTGGGAGCTCCAAAAAATGGTTAACATCACCTTACCAGCCGATGGCTGGGTTTTGAATTTATTTTTTGGCGGGTGGACTGGGATGCTTCCACTCCATGCTTTGTCGCTTTGACTCAGGTTCAAAATAGTGAATCCAAGTTAGTGGTTATAGTGGTTCAAAATCCAAAAATCTATAACAGAACGCTGTTCTTCGAAAGTACTGTCCTCAAGAGGACACGCCATCGTAAATAAAACTGTATTGGTTATGTTTATGCAATATATTATTGAACAGCTGATCAAAACTCACAACGACGTTGCCAGGTAACACTCCTGGAAGTTTCAATCAGTTGCCACAATTAATTTCTTTTCTACAACTGTTTGTCTGTTTACTTATTGAATGACCCTCGTATATACATACACGGAAACTTAAAAGCCATGGATATGTTATCTGTCGTTTAGGTATAAGGGTTGTGTAAATTTACCTAAAAGTCCAAAGCAGTAGTTCTGAATTGTTACTGTCTACTGTACGATTTACTGTTTCCAGTGTACAACTATATTGGAAAACGTTTAACACGAAAACGGTTAACCCAAAATATCAGATAACCCGAAATATGTCTAAGGTCCCGATGGTTGCTCGTATTTTACAATTACAGTTTGTATTGTTAACAGGAAAGGTTTACCTACAAAATATCGGGTAACACAAAAATTTTGTTATAATAATTTTTTGCTGGCTTTCAATAGCTGCATAATAAATATATTCCATAAATGCAAGAACCAAAACAGTACAAGTTAAAAACTGTGTAAGTAAATGAGAGAGCCGACGAACTTGACACGGAAAATTTACGAGTTCTTATCGCTACCGATATGCTTTCGTTGCTGAGCCGTGTTCGTCGATATTTAGAAACCACCTCCGAAGGTAAAACTTTTGACCACATTGATAAATTAGAACAATTTGTTAAAAATAAAGTAGTGCAGAACTCTGTACAAAAGAAAATAACGGGCAATTTTAAAAAGAATTGTCACTATATGAACTTTTAAAAAAATCCTACATTACTGCCAAGAAAACCTAAATCGTAAGACTAAGCGAAGAACAGCTACAGTATGTGTATACTAAATTTTCCCCCAAAATTAACCAGAAATATTCAGGAGGATAAAAAAACGTTTATATGTTTATGTTAAACGTTATGTTTTTATATTAAACCTTCTGAATATTCTTTATTGGTTTATATTATTACACAATACAGTAAGTAATGTTCACAAGATTTTTTCATTTATCTCGTTTTGTTTCACTTTTTCGCCCGTTTCACACCAAATTCTGTTAACACGAAAAAACAGCCCGTCATTTCGCGTTAAACGTTTTCCACTGTATTATTTTACTAAACAAAGTAGTAGGTTTCGGGTATTTCGTAATTTTCCTAATAATTGAAAAATCGTTTAATACTGAAATTTATCTAATAATAAATGTATTTGTTGAAAGTAGTGAGAGAGTTCTGGACCTTACTAGTCAAAGGAATAAAATTCACAAAAATATGAACCAAGCCTTTCGCCACTTACAGTGTTGCCGTTCTGTTGCCGCTTTGTTGTGAAAGACAAGATGAAATGTACGTTAACAGTACTAATTGTGTGTCGAACGAAGATTATGGGTTGTGTAGAACCGAATTCGTTTACAATGTAGGCTGACAGAACAGACAGAAACATCGAGAACATTCGAGAAACGCGAACGTTATTCTGTGAGCGTCACAGGCTTGAGTTAGTAAACATAAATTCTCGAGTTAAAAAGTATAAATTCCACAAAATAAACACGCAGTAAAAATAAACTATTACTACACGAAACTGATGTCAACACACCTCTTTTTACTATCTGCTATATCTGTTTTCTGTGTGTTGAAATTATTCTCATTTAAACTTTCAATAAATTAATGACATACGTTTTCGTACGACACGATCACGGACATGACAGCTGAGACATACTGGTAGAGTGTGTGCATAATTTTGTAGAATTATACAGATGCTTTATAGAATACAGTGAGGACACCGAAATGTTCAAAACGATTTTATCTGAAAAAAAAGTGTAATTAGCTACAATAAGTAGATATGCGACTACAGTATCTTAAACAAAGAGCAGTAGGTCGAGAGATGGTTTTCAAAGAAACCGGGAATTTTAAACAGAAGGTGATCATCACCGCAGGACGATCTGCCGAAGAATATGATCACGCATCAGTTTCTAGATTAAGGGTTAAGAAGCGACAGAGCGAAGAACACAACGGTCTCTCATTAAGTGACCACAAAGAAGTAACAGCAGCCACAATTATCGTACTGCTACGATGTGACTTCCTACTCTGAAGATGGTAACCGTTCCACCCATACCTCTAGCTCTGATCAATCGCGGTAGTTAATCTGTTATATTATGGAGCGGTCGTGGCGTAGTGGCTAGCGTGTGGCGCTGTTACGCTGTCGGCGCGGGTTCGATTCCCGCCGGGGCCATCTGATTTAGATACGGATCTTCCCCCTCGTATGGCGATGGCAAACCAGCTAGAGGTATCCTGCCTAGTATAAACCCTCCTCAACTATGCCGTTCAGATCCGGCGTTAAACTGTAGGTCCCATGTACCTGTGAGAGACTGCGTAACACACGCACCACGGGTATATGCGGGGAGAGTACAAACCAGTCGAAAGACTGAAGGCCCCAACAATAATAATCTTTTATATCTGTACTACTGAAGAGATACGGGCACACAGTGGGAAATTACTGTGGATGATCAATATTTACGCCCCACCTCATAATAATATCATACACTGTGTGGGACCACATGCTGGTATTCTGTGTACGAGAATCCGTACCGCAAGCAACGTAACTTCGTCTTTGCGTAACATTAAAGGAATACTGAGAGCGTAGTTGATAATACTGATCATGTGCCCTGGATATTTATGAAGGTAAATACAATTACATTTTATCTTTAAATGTACTACTATATATACACAACATACTAATATATACACCACAATCACACACAATAATACCAATTTAAATTACCAAAGGCCAACAGGAAACCATAACAACAACCAATCAACACACAAGTATTTCACAAGATTCAAAATTAGGAAGGCTGAGGATTGGAACACTAAGTGTCCAGAAACATGTTTCAAATAAGGAAAAAACATCTTGAAGGAAACTTATTATAAATATTAAACATCTTTAAATGATATACTGATTCAGTACACTTCTATTTTTTCTTCTTTATCGTCCCTTTTTGACGTTATGCGTTGGAGCTTCGTTCTATCTTGGGCGAGACATAAATTTCTGTCCTCTCCTTCTGGTAGCCGAGTTCTCGATTTTATTCCACGTATTCCAATCTATCAAGAATGGCCACACACTCATCACATTTCAAGATGTTAAAAGCACCTATTGTTAATTGAATATTACTGTTTATTATTATCATTACTTCTAACTTTACAAATAATGTTATCTTCTCATAAGGCTTCATACAACAAAGTTTTAGTTGCGGCATAGTTGATTCGATTTAATTTTGTTACAACCTGCTATGAAATTGGGGGGGGGGGGTCCTAGTAGCATTACCACCTTTTCCTTCCATAGGGATTAAATTCAAAATACATAAAGAAGTAACTTCAGCGTAAAGACTCAAAACTGAGAATAGGAAAGCTACCTAGGAGTTTTAGCTGGTCCAACGTAACTTAATTTACAATCTACTTCAGTGATCTTAGGTATAACCTTAAACTCATAGTAAAATCAGTTCTCATACTCTTCGAAATATGAATGTTGCGCATCTCGTCCGTTTTAATTTTTTTCGCTTACTGCATTACTTGTACAATTGTTTATTCAGAGAAATTCATCATCGACATCATCAAGGACGCTACAACCCTGGGGATCCCGGCCTGCTACAGGGGATCTCGACAACGGTCTTTGTCCGATGCAATCATCCTCTAATTCCGGATTCCTGACCTTTCTGCGTCCTGCTGCACTCCATCTCGCCTCCTCAGCTTTGGTCTCTCTACTTTCCTTTTGCCAACTGGGTCACAGGGAAGAGGCGCCTTACAGGGTCCTGGGGATCCATCCTGACACCACGATCTACCCATCTAGGCCGTCTTATCTTTATTTTTCTGATTAAGGTCGCTTCGTGTAGCAGGCTACATAACTCTTCATTACAACAACTGCTAGTCGCTTCGCTCTCGATGAGGCCTTTCGGTGTTTCCACCATGAAAGTGAAAAACTATGGTTGAAATTGGAAATTAAGCACATCGTTCAAGTCCTGAAGATTGTGGAAACAGCGAAAGGCGTCATCTAGAGCGAAGCGACTAGCAGTGGTGACAAAGTCAGTGTCAAGATGACTGCTAATGTAACCAACTTGACTGGAACTCTTCATTAGTTCTTTTTCTCTCGACACCTCCGTCCTTCACTAGCCCGTACAGGCCCTATTCGCCTCGGTATTATTCTCCTCCCAAATGTTTCCCGGTGAATTCTCAGAGCTTCTGGTCAGAACCCAAGTCACCGATGTATACAATAGCACTGACACAACCAGTAAAGGAGTCTTGTACAGGAGGCTCTTTCTTGCCCTTTACAGCAATTTGGACTCGAATTTCCTTTGTAAACTGAAAGTAACCCGGCTAGCAAGAACAAGCCTCTTCGGAGAAACTGAAATGGAATTATTTACAAAAACGCGCGCTCGCCTGTGAAGAAGGCTAAACTATAGCCTATATATCGCCTATAAAAACAAATCACCTATGCCTAAACTATAGCCTATATATCGCCTATAAACTATATATTAAAACCAATATCGCCTGTAACAATAACACAGAAACGCTCTATCTTCTTAGTTTAACGGTTTTCGTCGAATAATATAATTCACATATCGAGCTCCCAACGATAGAAAAGGTACACTTTATTGTGGGAATCTCCTAGAAATATATTTCGTGTAACCGACACGTGTTACGCAATAAAAAGATGAAGGCTGTGAGAACACGACGCGGTCTTACTTTTTGCTACACTTGTTATATCATCTGGTGTTGATATCGACGCCTGCTAACACCCGAAACGACTGGGGGTGCGTAGATGAAAAACCGACAGTACGTGATCGTTAATGGCAGCGAACATTAGTCGTAGCGCGTAGGTCGAACCGATTCGGCGTTTTGCCCGAACATACACATCATTTTCCACAGAGCGTTTTGTCATGCAACAGCTGACTAACCCTGTCGACGCTCACGTTTATCGTCTTCTTCTCTCCGGACTATTCTTGTCGTTCAATGTCGGCCTCTCTATTTTGCTCCTCGTAGCACGACCTTGACTTCGTCATGAAATTTCGCGTCGCCTCTTGGGGATAAACGTCCTTTAATTAATAATTTGTAGTTTTCTTTTTGCAAAACCAATGCTTCAACGTCCAACGATCAATATCATTATTTATCAACTATCAACATAATTATGTCCTACCAAATGTAGGCCTATAGTATACGTAATTTATCAAATTTTATTACGAATTCATTCTGTAGTGTTGTAGACTGGTTCCGAGATATTTTTGTGTTATGAGACTATCCAACGTTTAGTTTTAAAAATTGTATAAGGGTTTGTGTTGACTGTTGAGTTAATTTATTCTGTTATAAATTAGGAATGGATGTTGCCGCATCCCCAAACAACTATGGAACTATAAGCTGAAGGGACGGAGAGGTGTGGGACGTCCAAGGAGGCGCTGGAGTGACTTTGCCTGTTTTGAGACCGGAACAAACCATCCTTGGTTTAATCCTTGCAGATGATGATGATGATAGTATAATGCGACAATACAAGCATATGCTGAAATGTGCATGTATTAAATAAAATAAATATTTAGATTAATTTTAATAATATGTAATAGACAAGCATGTGTGAAGTTGAAAGCTGAGCTAGACGCAGGAATAAACATGCATGATCACGCGATTATTGCTGAGAGAGTGTACAGCAGTAAATAGTGTGTATGTGTGAAGCCTGTTCAAGCCTGCAAGTTTGCAATCTCACCCCAAATAGATACTAAATTATAGTTTTATTTAATTATAAGTAAACCGTAAATGTTAGAAAGATTGTAAAGACTTCTAAATATGCATAAAAATCAGACACATGTGCAGTGCGAAAATGGTGTGATTATGACGTTCAGTGCGAATTCTGTGCGATTTTAAGAGCATAGTAATTACACTAATGATGCGATCACTATGATAATTACGTATAATATGTGTAATTAAATCAGACAATGTTAGATCACTTTGAAATCCGCATTAGACACTGCAATTGGCAAAAATGTTCGATGGACTGTAGTGGGGAAACTGACGCCACTGACAGTTTCTGACCTGCAGAATCCTGAGCCGACAGGTGTGGTTTTCTTGGTGAATATAAATACGAGCCCAGGAGAGCCAAATTTACTCTTCAATCAGTCTTCAGTCGTGGCGGTACGCTATGTCCGTCAGCGACGAGAATTTTTAATACTCTTCAATCAGCTTTCAGAAGCAGCGGGACGCACTGTCCGTCAGCGACGCGAATTTTAATCAGTCTTCAGACACAGCTGGACGCTATGTCCAGTATCGACGAGATTTTTGTTTATAAACTGTAAAGTCTAATGGACAATACGTTAATTCAAGTAATCAAAAACAGTAACTACTAGTTTCGTTATTTTTTTCTACAATTATCGTACGTCTACAACCACAATGTCGACACTCTAGACAAATGGCGAGAGCACATCGAGCAGAGGAACGATATGCAGAGCAATAGAGACGGTTACTAGAACAACAGCAGCTGATGCAGAACAACATCTCATTTCATTCTACAGCCAGCAGGTGGAACCACGAAGGACGACTGCCTGGAGGACGACCAGTGGAACCGGAAAACGCAAGAGGAAATCCAGTAGGAGAGGACCGACAGATCACCGGAGGACATGGGTACAATCTGCAGAATTGAGGTGACAAATAATCAATTTATAATTATGAAAAAATAAAGACATTAAAGACATTGAAATGACATTTTTAAAACTTGAAAAATAAAGAAAATTTATGTCATATGTAGATAGAGATAAGAGAATGTAATTTAACTTAGGAAGAATTTTCTTTAATGATGACAAATTAATTTAAAGATAACTTCAATCATTGCTTGGATGATTAACAATTGATTTAATAATTTTAAATGTTCATGTAAAGTGTGTAAAGTAATCAGCGAGTAATATCACATGAAATGTATAAAGTAAAGTAATTGGAAATATAGAAGAAGACTAACGATTCGATTAGTACATTTAAAATTTTTATAAAGCATTAAAATGTATGCCAAGCATAGAATAATAATGTAAATAAGAACAAACTTATAAAGCACACAGTCAGACTGAGCAGTCGAGAATTTATAGTGTACCAAAGATACGGTTAACATAGAGTTTTGCTAATATAAGATATAAGATTTATTTTATGATGAATGTACGGCAACAAAGAAACATTGAAACAATTGATAATGAATATTTTCTGGCGAAGTAATTATTATTATTATTTTTTTTTACTTATAATTTCGTTTGAATAAAGTAATTAAAACATGTTACGATTTATAAAAGGATCTTATTATGATTACAACCCAAACTCTATTTATAATTAACACGTTATAAAAAAAATGTTGTATGAGTTATACCACTACACAAATTAGATTACATTTAATTAATACGTTAAATTGTGTATAATTTTGTCTCCCAAAAGCGTGGGGCTACACAAATTAAATCAATTTAAATTTGTATACACAAAATGTGTCGTTGTATAATTTTGGCGTCCCAAGAATGTGGGGCTCCTCAAACAAAAACATTTATATTAAAAACACAAAATTATATGTGTTGTTATAATAAATTGTGGTAAAATCGTTAACCGGTTATAACATCAAGACAACGCGCGCGTATGCGAGTGAGTATTCGTCATCATATGATATTATTCCACGTGGCCGTAGACATCACCGCCACTATCTTTATCTCTTCAATGACACCCCACGTTATATATCATCCAAGAGCTGCATTTTCTTCTCCCTCCCTCCTTCCAATGTTGTATCAAAAACCGTTCCCAGCAGTCCAGTCCACTCGCCCTCAACACATATCCAATCCTATTTTCCTTTCTCGTCTTTATAGCGTTCCATCCTACTTAATTCATTCGAGCACATTTTCATTGCTTATTTTACCTATGCATCGTATTCCTTCAGTGTTCCAGCAACCTATATGCCTATTCCTGTGTGTATCAGTGGCGGACAATGGTCTAGGAAAACACGCGTTGCAGAAAAGGTGACCTGTCCGACACCAGGGCAGTACAATATTCCTTCCACACACGCGCGCGCGCAATGTATAATGTTCGGCTGTATTAACTTTTCAGCTGTTCAAAAAAGTATTAGTTTTAAGAAATTATTTATAAGAAGAGTCGTGTTTTAATACCAGCTTTGAAATGGTTATGCCTGATAAAACAAGAGTTCACCCATCTCTATATAAATGGCACGGAAAACAAGATGCTGCAGTGCTGCATTTTTATTTCACACGAGTTAACCTAACAATTCATTAGGTTTTGAACAACTGTATTATACCCGCTCTCACATTTTCAACGATATTTGCAGCAGGTCTACCAAGTTTTTTTTTTACATTTAACTCCCCTTCAAACGAAAGTACGTTAAAGGGATTCACGATCAAATTATAAACTCGACTAATTCATAAAAACCAAACCAAACAAATAAAAATCTAATCTTATACATAAACATAATCTACGTCTATAAACATATAGGCTAAACATAATCTAAGCTCAAAATAATAAACATGTAGTCGTAAATAAACACATTAGGCCTATTAGCGAAAAAAATATGAATAACATCACTTGACGTTAAATACTGTATATAACAAAACTCATAAATGTGAATGAGTGACAGTTGTAAAGAAACAGCCTTTCGCGCAAACGTTGTAAACGAATACAGGGCGGCACCGGGAGTAAGAAGAAACCGAGCTGGTCTTAAGTTCTTAACTGGAACGTCTGAGTGTGTGTGTTTCGCTAGTAATGGGAAACAGACAGGAAAACTCCTACATTACCCCTTTGCTATGTTAACGTGGTTGTTGCAGCCCATGACCAATACCCATATCTGAGTGGAAAACTTAAACTAGCTGCCATTAGTCCGCTAATACTGCAATATTTGAACAAACAAGCGAAGCGAGTTCTGAGTTTTAACTCGACCGTTCGGCGGCATTTATCTGTCTGTCTACCTATCTACTGTCTATGTGTGGATGTCTCACGATAACTTTTGAAAAATCAACCGATTTTCGTAAAACGTGGCATGCGCGTCCACACTTTTGCCCTACAAAATTCTATTGATTCTGAGATTCACCCCCCCCCAAATAGGAGGCAAAAAGGCAAAAAGGAGAGTCAAAATTGTGAAAAAAACCGCAAAAGCTCATGTGGAGTATCAAATTAAAAGTAATTTAAACCACGACCTGAATATGGTGTTGATTTTCAGAATTTCTGGACCCAAAAATTGGGTGATAATTTTGATAATATATTACGAATGTGTACGGTTAAAGGGAATTTTAGCCACCATCTAAGTATAATGTTCTTTTTTGAAAACTTCAAAAATTTAGGACACTGGGCCAAAAAAAAAAAATAATTAAATAAAAAATTGTGAGTCTTGCAGGGTGTCAGACTAAACGGAATTGTAACCCTAATCCGAATGTTTAGAATTTGTAGTGTTTATTGTATGGTTGTGTGCTCTGTGCTCTACAATTGTTACATTACTAAAGAAATGGTACAGTAATCGGCATTTTTTTCGATAATCGAAAAATTATCTAATATCGAAATTTACCAACTGATAAATGTACGTCGTTGAAAATAGTGAACGAGTTCTGCAACTGATGGAAAATACCAGCTGAAACAATGATAATGATCGATTCTTTTGTACACTTTTCAGTTAACATGTAATTAAATTATTATTTTAATTTTCTTTTAAAAGTTGGTGTTTTTTCACAGCCGACACTAACGTCTATCCCTTTGCCGCAATGCCCGCATATCTATCCGTATGCAACACGCTGTAAAACACATGCTGTAAACCCAGTGTGCATAATGTATTATTCCAATAGTGTATAAATTTACACTGTTATTTTGTTTTAGTATTGTTACTCACTATAGTTACTCATATTATTCTAATATTATTAATACCAATACTGAAATATAATATAGTACGCTATATACGAAGCGACATTAAATGTTTAAATATATATATACATACCGTAATATACAATAATATATACATCTACATTGGAACAAGACAGATGACACACCTCACCACGTAATTCCACAACACGTAAATGGACATCCCAAAAAAAAAGGGAATGTAGTGATCCCTACGCAAATTACTACTTTAACTTTGGAATCTGATCACAAAATCCTAACACATAACGTACAGAAAGGTACAAACGTTGCATACTCACAAATGCAGGTTATTAAAGATACAAACGGAACAGCTCTCACCTGAAAACATAAAACAAATCACATCAGTATATATTGTACTTTATAATATCTGCTTAAATTATAACATATTTAATTAATATCTGCGTAATATAAATAACATTTATTACATTATATACACATTGGTAGCCTACACGATGATTAATTTAAAATTAATGTTTAAAAATTAAAGCTGTTTTATAAACATCGGCGGCAAACGATGTTACAAAAAGATAATATGGTAAATTTTTCAACTGAGTATAAAAACATTATTACGAACAACACTGTTCTAGGCTTAAAACACGTTCTACGATAAGACATCCCCTATAGTCCGGTTGAAACTTAAAAAATAAAACGTGTGAAAGTGACAAAGACGTTGAAATAAACCTCAGGCCCACTCTAGCAAATAAAGCTATCATCACTACTCCCCATATTTAGACCTAAGATGGCCGTAGGTCCGTAGGTATCTGAGAAATGAGAAGCTGTAAGACCATAATTAGGTCTATCTTGTTGTATGGTAGCGAGCGAAATCTGTAATCTTACTTAAACATCTGCAGACGGAGACAACAAATGCGAACAACATTGTAAGACGCATTTTGGGACTAGACAAATTAACGGGAGTATGCACAACACGGAACTACAACGAGGAGCAGGGCCGGCCCCAGCGCATCGCGAGTAGTGCAGTGTCCCGAGTCGCAGAAAGGACTCCTGCCACTGGTTTGTTTGAGTTCATTTATACTTTTTATCTACTTATGGGGGGGGGGGTCTGAAGCGACCTGCGATTGGTGGATTATACCACCGGGACTAACAAACGAGGTCGCTTCCAGGACTCACCTGGTCGCGGGGTTAATTTACCAAGTCCGGCAATGAGGGAACTGTGGGTCACTCTGTCGGAACGAACATAGAATCTACGCGCCAGGCGTCTCACGGTGTCATCAAGAGAGCGGACACCGAGTCCTTGACGAGAAGAGTACCTCCGGGGGATTTTACACGCAAGCTTCAGTCCCCGGTCGAGTACGCGCTGGAGCGTTGTTCTATGACCTCGAGCCAGGTATCCCCAAACAGGACAGGCGTAGGTAATCACGGGCAACACGTACGAGTTGACTATGAGCTTACCTAGCCGGGGGGGGGGGGGGGGGGGTCATTGCCGGATTAGATAGCACGGGCCAAAGTCTACTGAGTTGCGCCGAACCGCGTTGTCTGATATACTGTGTATGGGTTCGCCAGCTGAGTCGGGAGTCCACGTGGACGGGGCCTACTTTAAGCGGCCGAGGCCGCTTGCGTTTGCGGCCCCAGCGCATCAGCCGCACTGTGCAGTATTTATAAGTGCCGCCCCCCTCCCTATTTTAACTCTGAACACATTCACGCACACTAGACCTACTCTAAAGATACGGCGATTGCCTTCAAGTGACGACTAGGAATGTTTGCATTGTTGTATTTATCAAATAACTGGAACTTTTTCGCGTTTACGATGCGGTGAACGGCTACAATAAAAATTGTAGAGACAATACAAGGAATCGTGAGACAATAAAAATGTATGCCTATGTGATGACTTAAAATTAAAATACTAATTAAAATTCATTATGATTGAAATATAACAAAAGTAATTATCATATACCTTAGTTAAAAAATACTAGTCTAGCTTTTGCTCTGGCAAACTCCTTCATGACTTCGTTGTAATCAAATGATTCAGCTAAGTGATATTGTATAGATATACTCGCCAGACCACTCAGGCGAGTCTCGGACATACTCGATATGAGATACGTTTTAATAAGTTTGAGCTTCGAAAAACTCCTTTCTCCGCTTGCCACTGTCACGTAATGCTTACTGACTTTACATATTGTGATGAAATTAACTGAATATATTATTTTTTCCCTCAATTTCAAAACTTAACATCCCGGATTCTGCCGCCCTTTAAAATTTGCCGCCCTGGGCGGTGGCACGGTTCGCCCCTGCCTAGAGGCGGGCCTGACGAGGAGCTACGCCAGCAATATGATTTACTACCAGTGTCAGGACGTACAAGACTACAAACACCGAAATGCGCATAGAAATGCATAGGAATCCGAGGAAAGTATGCAAGCACAACGTAGAGGGAAGACAATCCAGAGGAAGAAAGCCTTCAAAAACAGGAGGGCGACAGCGTTCATGAAGACGCAACACGTTTTGGGATAAGAAATCTGAACAGTTGCTGCAAATCGGGAAAGTTGCGTGTGACTCAGGAGTAGAAAGAAGGACGACCATGACTATGACAAAAACGCGTATAAAACCATAAACCGTTTTTTTAATATTGAAAATGTTTACAAGGACGTTTCGCACATTTGCGGCCGATCATTGGTGCGTTATAGAAAATGGGAACCGGTGAGTTTCCATAGAAACTACTTCTTTGTTGTCAATAACGTAGTGCACATATAAAACTTCGCTTATGAATGCAACTACATTTAACTTATAATCTGTACATTGCTAAATGAAGAATGAATTCATTGATTGGTGAATGAACATAAATATATATATATATTTTTTTAGATTTATTGAAGCATTTTCAATGCCCTTCTCTGTGCATTGCATTTGTGCAATGCCTGTAATTTTTTTTTTATGTTTTGCTCGAGCTGTTAACATTAAGTTACTAGTTAGATATAATTTACTTACGTCTGTTGGCAGTCGATAAGTAAGCCTTATCGACTAGAAAGAGAAAGCCTAATCGGGCTCAACAGTGATCAGTCGTCTACCAAAACATCATTCATCCTCCCAAAAGTGCAACTGTTGTGCCAGCATTCAAATATTAATGTTGAATACATTATTTAAAACGCGCACGAGCGTCAGTACTCTCTGTTTAGCATTTGCCCTTCTATCAGTCCTCTGTCGCTCAGAGTCTTTCTATTATTTTCTCTCCACGCTCTTGAGCGCCTTCAGGGGTGTACGACGAGACGAGACCCCTCCCCGAAGGTCGTAAAAGTTGACGAATTACGTTAATCTCTTTATTTTTCGGCTGTTTTATTTTTTTCAGCTGTACACGCTAATATAGGAGTAACCCTTTTTTTAATTATACAAACAGGTTTATTACACAGCAGAAGCGTATACGTTTGAAATATGAAATATAGGAAAATCAATTCAGTCAAAAAGTATTTTTATTGTGTTATTACCGTTTACTTTAATGGGACTCATTCCAACCACTTTAAAGATAGTAATGTTGATTACTCTTAACTTGTGTGAAGCCGACCCGACCCAGGCACCTCCTCAAACCCAAATTCTAGATACGCCACTGAGTCCCTTGCCTCTTTTTTCTTTCTTTGTGGTGCATATCCTAAAAGTTTTTGGTAGTGTTCCATCGACGATGATTCGTTGGAATTGTGATATTCGTCGCCCATTCTATACCGCACAAATTGGCATTCTCCAGTTATTATAGTACGGGAGTTAGCATAATAAGCTTCGACGTTACGCAATAGTAACAGCTCTTCCCCGCCCCTCGCCAAGCAGCGCTGTCGCACGTTACACTTGGTTATGCGTATTGCCTATAGGCGGGGAGGGCGGGGAGTGAAGCGACATGACAATACGGCAGTCGCCTCGAAGCTTATTTTGATACGTCTCACATAATAACTCCCATGATATGTCTAATAATATTATTTCGTACCCAGCCCCACTCCTAACAGATATTCCCAAGCAGTGTTTTCCTAGCAAAGCTTCTCAAGCATCAAGCGCTTTAATTCTATTCTTATCAGCCTCCATGCTTCCGTTTACGTTTTTAAATATATTTTTACCCTACTATTTCCGTTAGCCTTCTCACGCCAATCCTTCCCTGAGTCACTCTGTTATCAAAATCTCAAAGTCTTTACCATACGGCATCTGTATGCATATTCAATAAAACCGTTGTATACATTACAGACTGATAATTTGATCTGTATTCTCCGGTTCAATATACTACATGAGGATCAAATCCACAAATATTCTATTGTATCGGTATTGATTTTGTATTTAATTCCCCATATTCCTTGTCCTTATTTAACATCACTTTAGACAAAGCAACGCCTGTCTAAAATGAACTTTATTTAGCAGATTCAAAACAATCTCGATAGCATTCGAGTTGCTTAATTATTGCCACAAGACCAACCCATCATGCAACGTGCACCTGCTTATTAACGTAAAGTAGCGAGCTGTTTATCAACTATTTGCAGCTAGGGAACGCTGGCTCTTACAGCCGATGACACGATAATTATCGTAATCCCTCCGGGAACAATTACACAACTTATACGACCCCTGAGACGATACTATCGCTTCAATATTGCGTCCTCCAACTCTCCATTACTCCGTACTGTTTCGACGGCCCGCGTCATCTCGAGGCGCCTACACGGTCGTAACGCGTTCTTCTATGCTCCCTTAACAGCAGAACTCGCTCGCTATTTGCACGAACTACATTTATTACTGTATACATTTTGATATTAGATAATTTTGCAATTATTTTTTTTATTGAATTTAACATTTTAAAACTGGTCATCAACTTATCTCTAATACCTCTTAATACTGAATACACATCAGCCAAATTAAGTCCAATGACATCCTTTAGTTAGTTCTGGTGTTCTTAACTAAACACTTTTTTGCAATTATCAGAAAAATTACGAAAGTCCCGTATTCTGTAGTTGTTAAAATTATTTTCTTCCGGGTCGTTCGGCCGTGGTCCAACGCTGTTCACTTCAGCACACGTTTCGACGGCCATCTTCAGTGTTACAAAAACACTAACACAGATGTCACTAACAGCGTTGCACCACGGCCGAACAGCCCGGAAGAACACAATTTTAACAACACCGACTCCGGCCGTGTAAGCTTCCGACAAACTCTATTACTTAACGGGAGGTACTTGGTTTAGTAAAGCAACAATTTTAGAGCAGTCTTTCAATATACATACAATAAACCCTAAATATTCCAAACGATCGGCTTGTGTTAAAACTGTATTTATCTGGACCAAATTTGTCAAATCTGTGACCCCATTTTTCGGCACTAGGTTCGAAAGATTTTGAAATTTCCAAAACTGTACACTGTATTCAGATTTTCATTAGTTTTCTTTTTAATTTGATATCCCACGTGGAGTTTGCAATTTAAACAAATTTTCTCCACTTCTTGGGCCTAATCTTTAAATTTTCAAAAACGAACCCTTCATTCATATTTTGGTTAAAATATCATTTAATTTAATACAACATAACAAGGATACTTGCGACAATACAACATAACAAGGATACTTGCGACAATACAACATAACAAGGATACTTGCGACTTTTTCAAAACTTGGAACGCCTCACATTTTTGTCTCCCACTGCCTATTTTTTGGAGGAATCAATCTCAAAAAGAATAGGGGTCCACATGGTACAAGTACGTTCGGGCTTGCCCAGTCTCACGAAAATCGGTTGATGCACTCGAAAGTTATCGTAAGACATACCCCAAAAAGTTTACAGACAGACCAATTCTAACGGTCGAGTTACAACTGAGAACTCGCTTCGCTCTCGATAAATTATCACCCTCCGCTCGGTCATACGAATTGCTTCATTCTCTCCATCTCTGTTTGATTTTATCTGATACTATCACTCCTCCCAATCTCATGACTTAAATAATAATTCAGATTTTTAATGCTTCTTCTTAAATGTTCACATACTTATGGTCAATGTATGTCAAGTTCAGGCGGTAATACGGTCGTACGGATCTAGGATCGTTTTGATGGTAAATAATCGTGGCTCCACTTGCAAAGTTAATTGTTAGATGCACGATTCAATACCTAGATGGACGACCACAAGACGTCTCGGAACCGGGGTCCTCTATTACTGAAGTAGGAAATCAGTAAAAAATCGCTCAAACGCATGGCAAGAGAAGAAACAACGGAGAACCTGTTATAAACATGTTAATCATGTGGGACTGTTTGAGCGTGATAAAACCTGGGCTATGGGATCAGGTGGCAAAAGAAGATTACGGGCAGCAGATATACGTCCCCCTTGCATGCGTGATTAAAAGAAAGAGACTAAGAGACAAGGAAATGAAACAATAATGACTAGATAAACGTATAGAACTTAATGAAGACATGAAGTTTTTTCTAATTACAGTTGGCGTGGCGCCGCCTCTCGCATCCTAGCTTCCACTGGCGCCGGTCTAAGCAGTCCTGTTCTGCAAGTCCTCTTCCATCATTGCATCTTCGACGTCCATTTTCCATGAATGTTTAGGTCTTCCTTTTTTTTCTTCTAGAGGATGGAGTCCATTCCCATACCTTCCTTAGCCATCTCTCATCCGACATTCTTTTTAGCTGTCCGAATCAATTCAGTCTTCTTGCTTCTATTGTTTCTATAATGTCATGGTCGATTCCCATCAATTGTCTTATCTTTACATTTCTCACTCTATCTAGTCTTCTTAGTCTACAGCACCTCCGCCAATAATCCATCTCCATAGCTCTTATTTTGGATTTATTTTTTTTATTAATTTCCCACACTTCTGCTCTATATAAGCCTATACTTTCGACTTTAGTTTTATATATTCTGATTTTATTGTTTTTTGTTATTCGTGGACTCCAAAGCAGACTGTTTAATTGTTTTGTTGCTGTCTTAGCCTGTCCTATTCTTACTTTTATTTCTTGGTTGCTGTCACCATCCGATGCCATTGTTACACCCAAATACTTGAAGTTTTTACTATTTTTTATCACTTTTGTTCCTAGTCTT
Source organism: Magicicada septendecula (assembly GCA_034769895.1). Taxonomy (NCBI): domain Eukaryota; kingdom Metazoa; phylum Arthropoda; class Insecta; order Hemiptera; family Cicadidae; genus Magicicada; species Magicicada septendecula. Next base: position 474,563,682 of record CM068374.1, read on the forward strand.
GATCTTTACCGCCTACAATAAATAAGGTACTCAGTTTTTGAGGTATTTATTTCGAGAACCCATTTCGCATATTCTTCTGCTAGTTTCCTAAGCATATAACTTATATCAACGTCCTCTGCAATTATAGCCTGATCGTCTGCAAAAGTGTATTGTAAACATCTTGTCATTTCCAACTGGTACACACATATTACGGCATTTTTTCTTCCATGATGTTAGGGCTTGATTTAGACAGATCTTAAAGTCGGAGCTATGCACATGAAGTAAAGACATGAAGGAAATCTGAAATTGGGGAAATAAGAGAAAACACCATGTAATGACAACATTCCAAGAAATACTTCAGTCTCAGCCACTATAACAGGATGTTGGAACGTCCGAGAAAAAGTTATAACAGATTCTATTTATTAATTTGTATGCTGCAGTCTTTCAGTTCAAACAAACCTATAATTATGATGATGTGATGACCAAACAAGAAGATAAATGTCAGCATACTGTAATGTTCGAATCGTTCAGTACGATCTGATAATAGTCCCCCACCACTCTAAGTTTAAAACAACAATTTGATCAATAACGAACATTCCTGACCTCGAAAATTTGTTTTTAATTCAGCAGGACCACATTCTGCAATACGCGCACGTTTGCGTAACACTCGCGTCACCGTGTTTTAGTCCGATACTCGCCCGCTGTCAAGGGGCTGGAAAACAATAAATCAGATAAATCGAAGTGTGTTTGTTACTCTGAAACATGGTAAACATAACACAGCTCACCTAGTTGCGATTATCAAAATGCCAATCGTCGCACAGAATTTAGGACACAATTAACAAAACACGAACTGGGCAGAAATGTCATACAATTGATTTATACCAAGGTTTTAATACATTAAGAGATAACAAATTTTTGCAACAAAATCAACGACCACACGTATCAAGAAGGCCGCGGTACATATTCTAATTATCGCATAAATATCATAACAGGAGTCATATACTGGAAGCCGTTTATTAAAAAACCCATCAAATTTAAAAAAATTACGCCATAAGTGGTCGTGATATAAATGCTTTTTGAAACCAAACGCACCCAGTCGAAGAAACGCCCTTTTTCAGTCAAATGGTAAATGGACTTATCTCCATGAATCAGATAGAAATGTAGAAACATGGAAACGCATTCACAGTCGCGAAGAATTGTGAATGACTCCATTTCGATAGATCGTTAAGAATAAACTAAATAACATCCCTCGCAGAGGCAATCTTCTGTTCGGTTTTGCTGACCCTCCCCCCCACAGGCCAGGCACTCTGACTCACTGTTGTCCTGTTTTCTCATGTCTTCATGTAGGCCTAATTTCTTTCGCTCTCCCAACAGCAATAAACTTGTAACCATATTTCTCTGCTTTCGGTTTCATTAGTTCAACGTAAAAAGTCTATTTATGAACCCAGTTATGATTTTTGCGGTATAATTTCGTGAAACAAATTTTTTCTTCTAATCTGTCCTTAAGTCTGTATGTCTCCCCCCCTCACACACACACACACACACACACACACACATTCACACTCACACACAGAGAGCAACACTACAAACCCAAACGTTCATGTTATCTAAAGAAAAGACACTACAAGAAAGGAAATTTCGTTTTGATTTTTAACACACACAAGTGAAAATGAAGATATCAATGCACACCACACCTGAACACTTGAAAGCTGACATCAGCTTAAACAAATTATACTGACATTTAAATATACTGCGTGATGGAAACAAAAGAAAACACCGATCTTATTATTAAAAAAATAACCGGTTGGGTTAACATTATGCTACAAAAGAAAGCCAACGAACCGGTAAATTATATAAATCCGGTTTCATTAAAACCGCACGACAGCGATTCCAACAAATAGTTAAATTACAATTTTCACCGCCCGAACAAACGTTTTCATACTGTTGAACAAACTAATTTTGTCTACTGCTGAATAGAAGCTACGTTTATCATTACGGCCATCGATCCACAACTGCTTAACAAACAAAAAATTCACCACGAAAATTACAGTGGAATCACAGAAGTTGGAGGGAGGAAGGTTCTCAAATTACACCATTAAACGGAAATGCAAAGAAGCCACGTCGCGGTCTATTGTAATTACACGTCGTGGATTATCTTTATAAAAGATCTAGAAAACATTGGCGTAGAAACAGTCGTGGGAAAGTCAAACCCGTGACGTACACGATGGACTCGCAAACAATACTGCTCACTACTGATTTTCCGTTAATTTATTTTCAAGGGGCGTTAACATAAGAACTGCATTACTAGTACCGAAATATTTTGCACAAACAAACAGAAAAATTCAATACATAAATGCATACATAATGTAATATATTGCAACAGAACACAGGATAGTAAGTTCACATAAGTGGAATACTAAGGCTACAACACATTTTCTGACGGTCATAGACATGTTTTAAATTGATTTTGTTCTTTCTTTGTAAAGTAGTCATAAGTTTTGAAACAAGTTATGTTTTAAAAAGTATGTTATGTCAAAATGTTCACAATTTTATACTCTTTTATGTCATGTGAAATATGTGAGTGTAAGTGCGCGAGTGCGCGTGTGATTTACATTTTATTTAATAACTTCGTTGAAAATTAACATTTCGTTCTGAAACTTGACCAGAGTGTTCTCATGGTTATAAGCTACATTTTCCATATACTCAATTCTCCATAATTGTAATTTTTATGTTTTTTTTTTTATGAACTCAGTCTTCTTTTATTTTCGTTATCTCCAAGAAAGTAATAAAAGTTGTAGATTAAATCTAGACAGGCCTTTGCAGAATTGGACAGAGTTTTAACGTGAAGACTGGATGTCACAGTGACCATCTGTGACGTTGATAGAATTTCCACCAATCAGAAGATCTAAAAATTATTTGAGTCGGTGCTTTGCAGAGAGCACATCGCTCAGTTTCTTCTGAAGTCTCGTCATAGAACGACGTACTTGCTTTCACGAGATTTTCGTGGCAAGACAAGTCGATTTCTTTAAGACTTAGGAGTTGGTTCACGGTTCGAGTTCTTCGTAACCATTGCCATTGTATAAAACTCAGATAATTTTAAATAGATCATTACTCTAGTGCTTTTTCACGTAAAGTAGAAGAGGCAGATTATCTACCGAGATAGTCTGAGAGTTTACGGGAGAACACCTTAAGAAGCCGGAATTTGTGTAAGCTTAATATACGATCTATTTTTACCCAGTTTAAATCGCTGAGATTAAGTGAATTCAAGTTATAAACAGTAAAAGTTTCATATCGCAGTGCGTGTGTAAGCCGCGACGTAGATATTTCAGCGTAGTAGTCTTCGAGCAACGCGCAAAGTACGAGCAGCGTGCGGAGCGTCGGGAGTCTACGCAAACAGTTGGAATTCAACGCATAAGTAACACATTTGTAAAACAAGCCAATCGACTCATTTACTGAAAGACAATTCATTAATAAACAATTTTATAATATAAAGTAATAAGACAATAGTAAATTTTAATTAATAAAATTTTCCTACCTCCAGATATAGACTCTGTTGTAATAATTTAAATGTAGCCTATCTATGCAGTTTTAATTTATATCGTTGCAATATAGTAGCCCCATGAACGTACCTACTCAAGTCTACAATTATACGCAGGCATAAACAGAACTTTAGCCGAATTTTGACACAAACACAGCATTACTATAGACTCTGTTGTAATAATTTCAATGTAGCCTATCTATGCAGTTTTAATTTATATCGTTGCAATATAGTAGCCCCATGAACGTACCTACTCAAGTCTACAATTATACGCAGGCATAAACAGAACTTTAGCCGAATTTTGACACAAACACAGCATTACTATAGACTCTGTTGTAATAATTTCAATGTAGCCTATCTATGCAGTTTTAATTTATATCGTTGCAATATAGTAGGCCAATGAACATACCTACTCAAGTCTACAATTATACGCAGGCATAAACAGAACTTTAGCCGAATTTTGACACAAACACAGCATTACTATAGACTCTGTTGTAATAATTTCAATGTAGCCTATCTATGCAGTTTTAATTTATATCGTTGCAATATAGTAGCCCCATGAACGTACTGTACTCAAGTCTACAATTATACGCAGGCATAAACAGAACTTTAGCCGAATTTTGACACAAACACAGCATTACTATAGACTCTGTTGTAATAATTTCAATGTAGCCTATCTATGCAGTTTTAATTTGTATCGTTGCAATATAGTAGCCCCATGAACGTACTGTACTCAAGTCTACAATTATACGCAGGCATAAACAGAACTTTAGCCAAATTTTGACACAAACACAGCATTACTATAGACTCTGTTGTAATAATTTCAATGTAGCCTATCTATGCAGTTTTAATTTATATCGTTGCAATATAGTAGCCCCATGAACGTACTGTACTCAAGTCTACAATTATACGCAGGCATAAACAGAACTTTATCCGAATTTTGACACAAACACAGCATTACTATAGACTCTGTTGTAATAATTTCAATGTAGCCTATCTATGCAGTTTTAATTTGTATCGTTGCAATATAGTAGCCCCATGAACGTACTGTACTCAAGTCTACAATTATACGCAGGCATAAACAGAACTTTAGCCGAATTTTGACACAAACACAGCATTACTATAGACTCTGTTGTAATAATTTCAATGTAGCCTATCTATGCAGTTTTAATTTATATCGTTGCAATATAGTAGGCCAATGAACATACCTACTCAAGTCTACAATTATACGCAGGCATAAACAGAACTTTAGCCGAATTTTGACACAAACACAGCATTACTATAGACTCTGTTGTAAAAATGTCAATGCTGCCTATCTATGCAGTTTTAATTTGTATCGTTGCAATATAGTAGCCCCATGAACGTACTGTACTCAAGTCTACAATTATACGCAGGCATAAACAGAACTTTAGCCGAATTTTGACACAAACACACCATTACTATAGACTCTGTTGTAATAATTTTAATGTAGCCTATCTATGCAGTTTTAATTTGTATCGTTGCAATATAGTAGGCCCATGAACGTACCGTACTCAAGTCTACAATTATACGCAGGCATAAACAGAACTTTAGCCGAATTTTGACACAAAACAGCATTACTATAGACTCTGTTGTAATAATTTTAATGTAGTCTATCTATGCAGTTTTAATTTGTATCGTTGCAATATAGTAGGCCCATGAACGTACCGTACTCAAGTCTACAATTATACGCAGGCATAAACAGAACTTTAGCCGAATTTTGACACAAACACAGCATTACTATAGACTCTGTTGTAATAATTTTAATGTAGCCTATCTATGCAGTTTTAATTTGTATCGTTGCAATATAGTAGGCCCATGAACGTACCGTACTCAAGTCTACAATTATACGCAGGCATAAACAGAACTTTATCCGAATTTTGACACAAACACAGCATTACTATAGACTCTGTTGTAATAATTTTAATGTAGCCTATCTATGCAGTTTTAATTTGTATCGTTGCAATATAGTAGGCCCATGAACGTACCGTACTCAAGTCTACAATTATACGCAGGCATAAACACAACTTTAGCCGAATTTTGACACAAAACAGCATTACTATAGACTCTGTTGTAATAATTTTAATGTAGTCTATCTATGCAGTTTTAATTTGTATCGTTGCAATATAGTAGGCCCATGAACGTACCGTACTCAAGTCTACAATTATACGCAGGCATAAACAGAACTTTAGCCGAATTTTGACACAAACACAGCATTACTATAGACTCTGTTGTAATAATTTCAATGTAGCCTATCTATGCAGTTTTAATTTGTATCGTTGCAATATAGTAGGCCCATGAACGTACCTACTCAAGTCTACAATTATACGCAGGCATAAACAGAACTTTATCCGAATTTTGACACAAACACAGCATTACTATAGACTCTGTTGTAATAATTTTAATGTAGCCTATCTATGCAGTTTTAATTTGTATCGTTGCAATATAGTAGGCCCATGAACGTACTGTACTCAAGTCTACAATTATACGCAGGCATAAACAGAACTTTAGCCGAATTTTGACACAAACACAGCATTACTATACACTCTGCTATAATAATTTCAATGTAGCCTATCTATGCAGCTTTAATTTGTATCGTTGTCCCATATCGTTGTCTCATAGTAGGCCCATGAACGTACCATACTCAAGTCTACAATTATACGCACGCATAAACAGAACTTTAGCCGAATTTTGACACAAACACAGCATTACTATAGACCAGCGGTCGGCAACTTTTTAGATATTGCGGACCACTAAATTCGCAATTTAAAATTTCGCGGACCACTAACATAATTTTTAAAGGTACGAATTAATACGAGCATTGAGTATGATATACAATACATATATATTTATTTATATTTTAATAATTTTAATTTTAATACAAAAATAATAATAAATAATAGTAATATATATTAAAAATTAGTGCGACATTTGCTGCTCATGGTTTAAAATTATTTTACTAATCCTTGGCTCCAATGATGTCACCGCAACACGTAAAGGAGCTTCTATTTCAAGCCGAGAGCGATACTTGTTTTTAATAGCTGTTACAGTTGAGAACGTTTTTTCACACAAGTAGGTCGTTGTGAATGGGGTCACAATTTTTAAGGCTTTTTCACTCAATATTGGATATTCGCTTTTTACAGAAAGCCAAAAATGACTTCTTGAAGATGAGCTGAATTGAAGTTTGAGACTATCATCCGACGATAATTCGATTAAACTTTCTTTTTCTTTCACATTTAAATTGCTTTCCTCAATATTTGAAGAAAATGGATTTACTATCCACATATTTCCATTTCTGGGATCCTCTTCTTTTGGATAATAATGTTCAAAAGACTCTTTGAGTGACTGCAAGTGCTGTTGAACAAGACCTATTATCTGTCGGTTGACGTCTTTTTCTTTCATGTATTCATCCAGATTTGGAAACATTTGCAAATCTTCGTCGATTAATAGTGTTCTCCATACCAATATTTTCTTCTGAAATGCGTCCATTTTACTTCGCAAAGTAAAAAGTCTGAAAGTTATCCTTGAATAGATATGTTCAACTCATTTAACAAAGAAAAAATGTCTGCCAAAAATGTTTTTTATGTTTAACTCTCTCAGTTACAATCTGTACTGATTTTATGAATGAATATTGTATAATTAATATTAGCTTTGTTTAGTATCAAAATAAATTACATCGACTCTCAACTGTTATTAAAATATTAATCGAGTTTACCGCCTGTACACAAGTGGCGAACTTAGGGAACACGTGTGTCCTAACTTCGCCAGTTGCAGCCCTCCCTTCTCTTGGTCATTGCTCGAAAAAGGGGACCGTTTTTCTTCTAACAAATTTATATGTTGTTTTATTAAAGATTAACATTGCAGAAAGTATTTTTTTTATTTTGAAAAATTTTTTTTTTGTGTTTTATAAAACAAATTTGCTTAAGGTGGCGAACATAGGGCCACCTACCTTATCTGAATTTCTTTGCGGACCATTAAAATTACATCACGGACCACCGGTTGCCGACCGCTGCTATACTCTCTGTTGTAATAATTTCAATGTAGCCTATCTATGCAGTTTTAATTTGTATCGTTGCAATATAGTAGGCCCATGAACGTACCGAATCTACAATTATACGCAGGCATAAACAGAACTTTAGCCGAATTTTGACACAAACACAGCATTACTATAGACTCTGTTGTAATAATTTCAATGTAGCCTATCTATGCAGTTTTAATTTATATCGTTGCAATATAGTAGGCCAATGAACGTACCTACTCAAGTCTACAATTATACGCAGGCATAAACAGAACTTTATCCGAATTTTGACACAAACACAGCATTACTATAGACTCTGTTGTAATAATTTCAATGTAGCGTATCTATGCAGTTTTAATTTTTATCGTTGTCCCATGAACGTTGTCCCATAGTAGGCCCATGAACGTACCGTACTCAAGTCTACAATTATACGCAGGCATAAACAGAACTTTATCCGAATTTTGACACAAACACAGCATTACTATAGACTCTGTTGTAATAATTTCAATGTAGCCTATCTATGCAGTTTTAATTTTTATCGTTGTCCCATGAACGTACCGTACTCAAGTCTACAATTATACGCAAGCATAAACAGAACTTTATCCGAATTTTGACACAAACAGAGCATTACTATAGACTCTGTTGTAATAATTTCAATGTAGCCTATCTATGCAGTTTTAATTTTTATCGTTGTCCCATAGTAGGCCCATGAACGTACCGTACTCAAGTCTACAATTATACGCAGGCATAAACAGAACTTTAGCCGAATGTTGACACAAACACAGCATTACTATATACTCTGTTGTAAAAATGTCAATGCTGCCTATCTATGCAGTTTTAATTTGTATCGTTGCAATATAGTAGGCCCATGAACGTACCGTACTCGAGTCTACAATTATACGCAGGCATAAACAGAACTTTAGCCGAATTTTGACACAAACACAGCATTACTATAGACTCTGTTGTAACGGTAAATTTACTGTTTGAGCCTACATATTACATACTACATATTATTTTTTCATTCTGAAATCTTCTTCAATACTGACTATTACACTACACAAAAATTATTATTAATTATTAATAAAACATAACAATTATTTTATTATTTATTTTAATATTACTATTTAATTGTTTTAAAAATGTCAAAAAGAAAATATACACCACAGTAATCCATAGTAACTATAACATATGCAAACGAGACGTGGGTACTGAAGTTACAAGATATGAAAAACCTTGTGGTTTTCGTGAGGAAAATTCTGAGAAGAATTTATGGAACAGTGAGGGACGGAGAGATGTGGAGGATAAGGAAGAATCATGAGCTAAGAGACCTGTATGGAGAAGCGGACATAGTTGCGGCAGTGAAGGCGCAAAAGGTTGAGATGGTTGGGGCACGTGGTGAGAATGAGAAGTGATCGAGACCCAAAAATAGCATTGGAAAGGAAGCCGGAGGGAGTAAGGACGAGAGGACGTCCGAGGAGGAGATGGTATGAAGATGTGGAAAGGGATTTGAGGGAGACGCAAATGGCATGTTGGAGGAGTAAGGCTCTGAACAGAGAAGAATGGAGGAGAATCGTTGAGCAGGCCAGGGTTCTACAGGGACCGTAGTGCCAGAAGAAGAAGAAGATTTAATTGTTTTATTACGTAACACAAACCTTTGACCTTATAATCATTAAAATGTTAGTTTAATGTTTTTGTTTTTTCTTCATTGGGAATAGAGTTTACCTTTCTAATCCCACTTACGTCTACTCAGCAATTCAATGGAATCCGCTGAAAGCTCTTTTTCATTCGCCTCCGTAGGAAAGATGGATAACATTTTTAAAAAACTATCAATTCGGATTTTTTTTTTTTTTTTTTGGAGCATGCCGTGTAGGAGTAGGTACTATACGTTGTAAGAACAAATTTTGAATAAATTTCCAGGCATAAATTTTTACATGTTGTTTATGAAACGATTTGCATGAAAATTTCAAATATACCAATTGCTACTAAATTGAATTCCGCCGTAAAAAAATACAAATTGAATTCCGCCGTAAAAAAATACAAACTGAATTCCGCTGTAAAAAAATACAAACGAATAAAATATCCCTAGTCTACAAATTATTTGAAAATATCTCAGCACGATGAAATTAGTTCACAAAACCACAGTACGCTTTCATAGCCAATGAACTTTGACAGTGTGTTCACTACAATTTATAACTCGTTGAATAATGTAGACAAACAGAATAGCTCGTCGCTGTTAGACATTTAAAAAACACTGTGATGAGTTCGAGCTGACATTTACTGTCACAACTGAGCTGCTCTTAAAACGCCTCAATAATTTGAATAGCTGGATTTTGACGGGGCGCCCTCTATTTTATCGACGTCGCAAAGTTAGCCGTTAGAACTTGTCTCTGACGATACGTTCACCACAGTCAATTAACACAAAAAGTATAAGAAACTACAACTACTACAACGAAGTTAGTGGAACCTTTTAAAATTTTATGTGACAAATATTTTAACGAGCTAAAACATCCAAATATAACCGTTAACAACTTGGGCAAATATTCGCAATGTAACAATTTAAAAATCAAATGATTTCCAACCCTAATGGGTAACGTTGTTCAGTTTGTGAACCGCTGACTTCGAGCTCACTTCTGCTGCCTCCCAGAAGCAAAATCGCATCGGCAGTTTCAACTTTTACGTATTGTGATCCATCTACTTGTCGAGCGTGTTTAATATTTGCACTGAGGACATGAAAAGTAGCGTTCCAGATGAATATGAAGGAATTAGCACTAGAGAAGGGAAAATAAGTGGTTTTCGAGTAGACTGTAACTGCACAGAGAATATTAGAAAGATAATAAGAATATATGAAGTATGAAGTGAAAATGTATGTAGAAGAAAACTAAGTGCTGAGAATAAATGATGATAAATACACGAGAGGAGGCGTGGATTCTACAAAGACGTACAATCCTGTACAAATAACAAGAGAGGAGGCGAGAATTTTACAAAGACGTACAATCTCGGATACAAAACAAGACAGGATGCATGGATTCTACAGAGACGTACAATCTTGGATGAAAACCAAGAGAGGAGGCGTGGATTCTACAAAGAAGTACAATCTTTGATTCAAAACAAGAGAGGACGTGTAGATTCTACAGAGACGTACAATCTTGGATAAATACAAGATAGGAGGCGTGGATTCTACAAAGACGAACAATCTTGTGAAAAACAACAATGTAGGAAACCACGTGACGGCCCAAGACCGAAACTGACAGACACGGATGGCGTCAGGCCACACAGCAGAACATCAATAACTACGATGATGATGACATTTCTGATCCACACTTTATCCGCATCCAACTGTTCAGCCATAATTTGTTTATGGAAAGTACACAAAGGCTACCACATGTGCTTGAAAACTGAACTTCATTTTGGATAAATTCCGCCTTATCAAGGTAATTAAAAATTAATTCCAATGGGCCTATACTTCTAGTTGTAAACAGCTGCCGTGTTTCGGAAGTCGAAACAACTCCTCATACGTTACAGAATATATGAAGCGCTGGGCGAGCCTCATTTAATAACGTTATTAAGTTTTTTTGTAATCTTCATGTCCTCCAAACTAATGTCTGCCGGGATGTTGGGGTTAAAACGCAAAACATACAAATACAGGAAAGGAATGTACGAACCGAAAAAAAGCAAAAATCAACACCCACTTATAAGTCAGTTTTTGTTTCCCGAGATATAAGGACTTGACGATATCTTTTACTTTCCATCTGGAGCACACAATATCTATCCGACATAATTACTTAACACGTGAACTGTGATCGTTATTACAATTACTTAAATGTAACGGTGAGTTTATAAGAGAGAGAGAGAGAGAGAGAGAGAGAGAGAGAGAGAGAGAGGGGGGGGGGGGAGTATCGAACAGACCATCAAACCGTAATAATAACAGGGAATCACGTCCGCGGCATGGATCATGTAACAGCTCCACTTCACAAACTTAGTCGTAGTCGTAGGTTAACGATGCCGCCGCAATATAGGTCAAACTATGCGGCGGGAACACGGCGCTGTGGCAATGAGCAAACAATACACTAAAGGTTACGGACCAAACAATGAATGCCTCCACTCGCTAACTTTCACAATACGCATTTCACTCGCCGACGGGCCATATACAACACACTGCTCGAGATTTGAATTTCAAACACTCATCACTCGTACCATGAAAAGTCTAAAACAAAGCATACTGCCAATAATATACCGTACAGCTACAATAATATTAATAATGATAAAAATGAGAATTATTATTATTACTATTATTATATTATTATTATTACACAGACACTCCCAACTTGCACCCAACGGGCAGCAGAAGATAAGGGATAAGTTGATTGAGTCCGATAAGGGCGCAATAGGCTCCATCTTGACGTACTAAGCGGCTCCAGGATGGATATGAATGCCTGAATTAGAGGTGGGTTTTTTAGTGGGTAAGAGTTGCACACACCAGAGGAAACAGTCTCCTGTGATGGCACATAAAGCATTTTCCCCCTCTATAACAAATATTATTATTAACGTAATCTTAATTTTTCCATTCACTAGTTATATAGTTCCCTAGGTTTTCTCCATTACCCAAGGGAAACATTACATATAATAGTCTGCTCCCTAAGCTCTAGAACTCGCTTAGTATTATTACGAAGTGCATTCAGATTTGCGTTTAAATTCAATTTAATCTGATACGCCACATGGGCTTGCAAGTTTCCTCAGTGGTGACCCCCCCCCCCACACACACGTTTACCTCTCACCCCCTACTTTTGGATGGACAGAAAAAACAAAACAAAACAAAAATTGGCTTGTGTAGGGTAAAAGCATGGGTACGGTACGCACGCTAGGTTTTAAGAAAATCGATTGATGTGTTCAAAAATTATCGTGAGACTGAGACAGCGTAAACAGACAGAGAGATAAATGCCAACGGTCGAGTTGAAACTGAGAACTCGCTCTTCAATCTCCGTACGATGTACATCGTTAAACCTTCGCGCTCGCTTTTAGACATTAAGTATTCTTATTGTTTTAAATTATTTATTTCATGTTGGATTTTAATATTTTATTTAATTGACAAATGTATCAACTTAAATGATACACGATTATTTTAAGTCCTGATGATGGGACAAGTGTCCCGAAACATGTCAACTTTGTGAAGACGTTGTTTCTGGAAGCCGCAGACGGTAAGCTGCAATATATTTGATTGAACAACACGTGGCTTGGTACTAAACATTTGGAATTATTCCTTTTAAACATGTAAAGTTTACCTTGAAAAGCTGGGCCACAATAATTACATAATAACGTATAAATAAGTAGTCGCAATAATATACTACATGCAAGAATGCAAACCTGTAATAACAGTGATATTTTACTGAACGAACAAGTCTTCACAATAGCTTTTTACATACCACAGCGTACTTCGACTGATGAAATCACTTAAAATACAAATTCTCCGTTAACTAACGGCTTTGAATTAAGTTGTACATTCGCGATAACTGTTCACGTATTCTCTGCGGTTTCTATATTATAAGTACACACAGCTATCTCTTACTAACAATTCTCCGAATCTCCTCACAGAAGACACAACCCCGAGCAGTTAATAAAATTAGACTTAAAACTGTGAAACTTTACCGACCGTCTTGCATTTTAACACGATCTTATTATTCAAGGCGTTTCACGCGCCCCACAGATTTTTACGATAATACATATTCAAGCAGTTGAGACGTAACCAGACTGCTTGAAATATGCATGGAAAACTCAGGTGTGGAGTAACGTTACTTGGGAACAGAACAGTGCGCATAAGAAAGAGATAAAAGAATTCGTTTTATCGAAGAACACATACTAAATCAGACATATTGCAACACACTGCTGATATCAACCAGATTCTTTCTTCTTCTTCTTCTTCTTCTTCTTCTTCTTCTTCTTCTTCTTCTTCTCCTCCTCCTCCTCCTCCTCCTCCTCCTCCTCCTCCTCCTCCTCCTCCTCCTCCTCCTCCTCCTCCTCCTCCTCCTCCTTCTTCTTCTTCTTCTTCTTCTTCTTCTTCTTCTTCTTCTTCTTCTTCTTCTTCTTTAGTTAGCAATGCGCAGATTGGTTTGTAGCTGTTCTCCACTTTCCCTTTCGTCTCCTTATAGCAACTACAACTTACATCACCAATAATCTGTTTCATATATTGAAGTCTCGGTCTTCCTCTTACTCTTTTCTCTTCATTGTAACCTTCTGTTATAGTTTTTATCAAATTCTCGTGACGCAAAATATGGCCAATATGTTCAACCCTTCGCTTCACAATATTTTGCCCAAAACTTCTTATTTATCCAACAACAGTCAGAAATAAAGACAAATAATAAATAAATATATTCACCTTTTCCTGTCTCGTGACCACATGTATTGACGCAAAGATATTATTTACGCGTTTCGATACTATGTATCGTCATCAGAATATATATTAAAATATAATCACTCAAAGAGGTCGTAAAAATTTAAAACATTAAAATCACAATATCGAAACCAAATAAGTATTTATACGAAGCGAGTGCGCACTCGACGAAAGCCGGCCGGACACTGATTGATATCAGTTATAGATAAATTTTAGTGCTGTGTCATATAATGGATTCGACTTAAAATGCAAGTGGTCGTTTAATATGAAATTACGGTAATATTTGTCATTATGTGCTCTATATATTTCAAATTCCTCACGTGCATTTAAATAAGTGCCTTTACCACAGACATGTAAGGGTTTCAAATTGGTGTCAAAGCTTGTATAATTATGGTTCTCCTGTATAAGATGACGAGCATAGTTAGACTTTATATAAGATTGTGTTGTCAAGTCTTTTACATTATGTTTTGGAGTGTGCTCAACGAAACGTTTATAAAAACTCTCCCTGTCTGAGCGATATAAAAGCATTCACAGTCATTACAAGAAAGCTTATAAACACCTGTTTTCATTTCCAAAGGTGTACTGGTTCTATTACAAAGTCTATTAAATAGATTGTTACTGGTTTTAAATGTTACAGTTCTATTGTTACTATTTAATACTTTGGATAAAATTTTGGGCATAATACTGGTGTAGGCTGTTGAAATAAAGGTTGGTTCCTTATCTTGTATCACTCGTGGTTTTAACAATATACGCTTATGCTTTTTAAGGAGGTTATCAACCATGGAAGATGTGTAACCATTGGCAACAGCAATGTGTTTTATAATATTTAATTCAATTCTAAAATCATTTTATATTTTAATCTATAGATGATGATTTTAAATGTACACGATCTAATTGCATCAGTTATATGTATGATTTTTTAAAGAGAGAGACGGAAAAATAAACAACAGATTCGAACATCCCCAAGGAAACCAACTGCGTCTCCGACCACTTATAACGTAGAGGCGTCCAAGGGATTGCAGGAATACAAAACGTAGTGCCGACGTACAACAATTTCCACGTCGAAACACACACTGTTATACGGTTATGTAAGCATTTCGGAGCGCGGCAAAGCATTCTAAACTATTCCAAAAAGGTGTTCTATCATCACGTTTAATAAACTTCTTTTTACTCAGGCTGTGGACCTTACGATCCCTTGCGCACTCCTTGGTCCGATTATATTTTCTTTGCTCTTCCAATATTCCGCAGTCCTTTCGAATTAGAAACCAAAATTTGTTTTGGTATCCTCTTCTTATGTATTCTTCCAACATGCTCTGTCCAATCCTGTCTGTATTGCTTAATCCTTTCGTTTAAGTTGTATATTCCAAGGATGTTCCGTATATCATTTCTTAGCCGGTCCCTCCGTGATACTCCTAGTACTGATCATAAAAATCTCATTTCACTAGCCTGTATCCGAGTTTGGGTCTTTGCGTTCAGTGTCCAAGTCTCACTGCCATAAAGGCCGCATGGCACTGCCATCACTTTACAAAATTTCATAAGAGTATCTCTTCAGACCTTTCCATTCAGTGTTCCACACTTGTAATTAAACTTCTCTACTTTTCTGTTCATATCTACCTGACCACCATAAGTCAAATCACATCCAAGGAACGTTTAATAAATTTACCTTTCTAATTGTCTACTATGTCATACATGATACAGAACCGTCATCTTACTTTTCATTCCCTCACTATTTGCAGGCTGGACAGAGTTTCTGCTGTTACCATACGACGTCATTTGACAGATTTGTTTAACTTATATGAAAACACTCACCGTATTACGTCATATGGTCGATATTTAGCGCATACATTATGTGCTTTTTAATTCTCGCCCATCATATACAGTTTCACCTCGTAGGTTAATGGCCGTTACGACTATTAAATTAAAAATTAAAGATTCTGTTTGAAGTTTCGCGATTCAATTTTCTTTTAGCGAACAGTAAAGTAGTACAAAGTTTAATACACCTATGGCTTCGTGGATACACAATCTGGATTAATGCCAGAAGAAGCAGAGAATACATAAATAGAATATTATGCGTGTGGAGTCGATAAATCTTTATAACGTTACCGCTACTTGTTTATTAAGGTTTTGCATACATTTTTTATTCGCTCTGCACTATTACACAGTTGTTATGCGAAGGAAACATTCGGTGGCGCATTTCGGTCGTAAAGGTAGCTCTTACTGAGCGCATATAGCGGCGATAACACACTTTGTTCATACAGCAGCAGTTTCCAGCTTAATTTGCCCAGCAAATCCCTACTTATAAAAAATTCAGTTGTACGTTTCCACAATAATTTAACACATCACCGTACGTCAGCCTTGGGATCTGTTTACTTCTCGCACTGTCTTCGGTGATGCTTTCTGTGTTACTTCTGTCCCGAACTTCCGTCGGCTCAGACCGACGATATACTCCATCAATTCTTTCAGTATTCTATCTCCAGATATGCGCTTCATAATAGGAACGATTTCTCGTGTTTGAGTTAATGCGGGCAGCTGTAGTTGCAAACCCACCTACTGTTTAATATGCGCATAGCGTTGCCCGTGCATCACCGTTGCACTTCATCCTGTTTCGACTGGCCAAAACAATTACCTCTTGAACAGCAGACATTCCGGACGAGACCTGCACGTCCAAGGCAAGTAGCACACCGCTCACTGGAGAACCAGGAATTCAGGGGCGTGGACGAACGGTACCGGACCCCCAGAGGGTCGAAAAAGTTGACGAATTTTTTATTTAGGCCTATTTATTATTCCGGCCGTACAATGTTTACATTTTCCGAAACCAAAGATTATAGAAGTGACTGAATTCTTATCTTCCACTGCTGTTGTCCATCCAATGAGCTTCTTCAATTTCTCGTTCCCTCAATACAGTCTGAATTTTTTCTATCCAGGTGATAGGTGGTCTTCCTCTTTTCCTTCTTCCTGGTGGGGTCCATTTCATAACTCTCCTTGGCAATCTTTCTTGTGTCATTCTTTTCGTGTCCATACAATTATTGTAATTTTCTTGTTTGGATAAAATCAACAATTGCATTTTTCACATTCATTCTGTCCTTAATGACTTCATCTCTAATTTTCATACGTCTGGATACTCTTCCCGAACGTCTCCAGTAATTCATCTCTGCTGTCATTAATTTTGTTCTTGTGTGTTTATTAGTAGTCTAAACTTCTGACCCGTAAGTCATGACACTTCTAACAACGGTTGTAAATATATTGATTTTAGTTTCTGCTGTAATTTGCTTATGCCACAGGATTCCATTTAATTTAGATATAGCCCTCTTTCCTAAATTAATTCCGGATTGTATTTCTATGTCTTGCTTCCCAGTGGCCGTAATTTTTACCCTTAAATACTGTATTCCACTGTACGAATTTTTTAAGTCTCTTAATTTTTAGGCTGTTTTATTATTTCTTAAGCCGTGTAAGCTAATATAGTAGCAACTCTTTTTTTAAATATATGAACAGGTTTATCACACAACATTAGGGTATACGTTTGAAATATGAAATATAGGAAAAGCAATTCAAATAGAAAGTCAATAAGTGTCTTGCAAACAGTGTTTCAATAACGCGTATTTTTATTCTGCTATTACTGTTTACTTTAAAGGAACATATTTCCCGATGTCATCACACATTTATCAGCCACTTTAAAGGTAGTACTGCTCATTAGTCTTAACTTGTATTTCTTTTTTAATGAAGCCGACTGGATTCCGGAATCTTCAAAGCCGAAATTTTAGATACGCCACTGCAGGAATTATAGAAGTTTCAGTATGAACCGTTTTTGCTAGCTATCGAGTTTCTGTCGCCTGCGCCCTACAACTGTCGCCCCGCGATCTGAGCCGTACATTAGTAACCTCACAGCCGATATCGCGAAAAAAGAATGTCTGTCGTTTCCGGGGATTTTACCGTAATGCATCTTTTTCTCACAAATCTCACAATATAAAACTTCTTCCATCAGAGACTAGGCGAATCGCCTCTTCCGTTCCCACTCACGTCATCAACGCTTACTACACTTTTTGTCCAATAGGCTCTATTGCCAAACGTCCACAGGCAACCTGTCATCTGCCATCTTATGGAGACAAGCAATCCATCTCTCTGTGTTTTACAATACAATCTTTGCGAACGTCTTCACTGTAGAGTCAATCTCTTCCTGGAACACGTCGCAATATCCGATGCCTGTATCCTACTCGGACGCTTCTTCACCGGAACCAAACTTTCAGAACCATACAAAACACTGGCACAGTCATTCATCACCTGGTGGATACGGGTTTAGCACACCCGATGCAGGACTCTCACCTTAAATGGATTCTTTTTCTTTAATCTCTCCTCTACGGTCTCATTTGACTATCCTTTTCGACCCCGACGCTATTAGACTTTCGAAGTGTAGGAAGTTTTTCATTTTTTTCATACTCCAGCTTTACTATGTAACTCTAGATTTTTTGTCTTTCTTTACAAGAGGAAGGTATCTCAACGACACTAGGAGCGGCAGAACCTAGGAGGTGATTCTTCTCCGAATAAAACCCAGAGCAGGAATCTGCGTCTCCATTCACAAACGGCAGCATTACATTGATCTTACTCTACAGAATGGTGGTAACGCCCTTAGAGGTCATTTATCCTACTCGAAAGTCGAAAAGGAATAATATTAATTTCTAATTAAATGACAAATCGAATTCATTTAAATTATTTAAATGGTTTAATTCAGCCTCAAAACTGATAAATATAAATTTTAATGTCAACTTCTATACCCACGACAGGACAAAGGTCAACGCAGGTCATTTTTCCGTACCGTACACAAGCAGAGCAATGTTAGAAACGCTACATCTAGATTAGAAGTCAGCAACCTTTTGACATTCTTGTACCGAAGTAACACACAATGACACATAACGTGCCAACAGAAACCAACTCAAAACGGATTAAAGACGTATTGAAAAAGTACGTCGTCTTTTGACAATTGAGTAACTACATATTCGTTTAAGTGCAGAACAAAATAAGCCAATCTTTTGATATGGCTACTGTCTAATACCCATACAAACTACACGTCATTTACAAAAAAATCAGCAAATTTTCTGATACATTTAATGTAATACTACTGTATTTGAAACAGCTGAAATACCGACTAACCTAACTGTATATCATTAACGTTTACCGAGTTCCTGTTACTATTTTGTGATTCTAGCATTGCCGCAATATGGTGGCATCAGCTTTTGATACATTTTCCAATCAGCTTTTCTCTGATACTAATATTTATGTCTATAGGGCGGTCTCATTGAAACTTACTAACTGTAACGTATACAGTGCCAATTCCATAAGAAATATAATGTATGTTTTGTTTTGACAAGGGAGCGCACGAGTCAACTAGAATTTAAAACACAAGCAGTTCGTAAACAGTAACATAAATTTGATGGCTGTTGTGAAGACGTTTTACATCCATGTTCCGTAAGGAAATGGAAGTATGGTGATCGCGAGAAAATCGTGTTCGAGTAAGTGTTGATTCCGATTGTACTACCCTCAAAACATGAAAAAAGTCATTTTCCGAAAAGTGTCTCTGTGTCTGTGTAGAATTTTTTCTATGGTGAACGATAACTGCCGCAAATTCAAACAGAATCAAATAATGTTTTGCACATGTGCCTGAATTGTAGTGGACTCAAGGCCTACTGACTTTGGTGAAGATCGGTTAAGGGGAAGGGGTTGTTTACTTACAACGTTTTATGTTTTAACAAGAGTAAAGTACTTAATTTTGATAAATACTCGTAAAGTGTCCTGAAAAGAAGGTCACAATAATCTACTGTAGAAAGGTAGACGAAATATCTATAAATGAAAATGGTAGTTGAAAATGGTATTCTCTACTTACCGTGGTAACAACTACCCTTTTTACTTCCATGTTCCATAAGGAAATGGAAGTATGGTCATGGCGAAAAAAATCACGTTCGAGATAACGGCTGATTCTGATTATAGGCCTACCACCCTCAAAACATGAAGAAAAGTCATTTTACTTCCATGTGCCATAAGGAAATGGAAGTATGGTCATGGCGAAAAAAATCGTGTTCGAGATAACGGCAGATTCTGATTGTACTACCATCAAAACATGAAAAAAGTCATTTTTCGAAAAGTGTCTGTGTGTAGAATTTTTTCTATGGCAAACGATAACAGACGTAAACTCAAACAGAATCAAATAATTTTTTCATAAGTCCTGAATTGTAGAGGACTCAAGGCCTATTGATTTTGGTGAAGATCGGTTAAGAGAAAGGGGTAGTTTACCTGCAACGTTTTACGTTTTAACAAGAGTAAAGTGCTTAATTTTGATAAATAAAGTATCCTGAAAAGAAGGTCATAATAATCCACTGTAGAAAGGTAGATGAAATATCTATAAATGAAAAGGGTAGTTGAAGGGGAGGGGGTAATTTTTTTATAAATTAAAATGGTAGTTGATGATGGAGGAAGTAAATTTTATAAGTTTATGTGTAATACGTTACTGACAAGAAAGAAGTAGTTTCTATAGAAATATTTCATTTCACTTTAACAAAATTCTATATTTTTTCATTTTAATTTAAATCATGTATGAGAGAAAATATATCGTTCGTAGCAGGCAAGCATGTCTCTTATGTAATGTTTACGTTTCCATTTTAATTATGATTACCGTTATAAAAAGGCACGCAAGACGCACCATACACACACACACAATTCGCGTTATTTCTGGCCTCACTCATGTTTATTTTCTTACATTTTCACGCTTTTTAAATGGAAAGTGCCGAAACCCACACCAACACAACGCGTGCAAGTCAAAAAAGTGTCCAGCGTGGATAGCGATTTGCTACCTGTGGATAGCTGGGCAGTGTAACTGCACGTGTTTACAGAGGAACGGTTCATAGACAGACTTTTCGTCTTTAGGGAATGAACACTCTGCAAGATGCTCAGGATCCATGAGTGACTTCGGAGCGCTTCGGAGGAGGGATGATTATCTGCGTAGTTCAGTTTCTTTATAAGAATAAAGTAAGCCTACCAAACTTTTATGGATAAAGTGACTGAAAATAACATTATTATATTAAACGACTACCCCATAATAACGAAAATAGCTATAAATAGTGAAATTAGTTTGAGGGTGGGCGATATTTTTTTAGAAATTACCGAACCGAATTCAAGTAAATTATTTTAAACATAAATCTTACAACATGGAAGTCATGTATGGTTCTCCATACCGATTTTTTCGAAGTGTGTGTGTGTGTGTGTGTGTGTGTGTGTGTGTGTGTGTGTGTGTGTGTGTGTGTGTGTGTGTGTGTGTGTGTGTGTGTGTGTGTGTGTGTGTGTGTGTGTGGAATTTTTTCTGTGACAAAATAACTGCCGCTCATTTAAACAAAATCAAATAATTTTTTGCATACATCCCTGAATTGTAGCGGGCTCAAGGCCTATTGATTTTGGTGAAGATCGGTTAAGAGAAAGGGGTAGTTTACCTGCAACGTTTTATGGGGTAATTTTTTCTATGACGAACGATAACTGCCGTAAATTCAAACAGAATCAAATAATTTTTTGCAAACATCCCTGAATTTTAGAGAACACAAGGCCTTTTGATTTTGGTAAAGATCGATTAAGAGAAAGAGGTAGTTTACCTGCAACGTTTTATGTTTTAACAAGTGTAAAGTACTTAATTTTGATAAATAAAGTATCCTGATAAGAAGATCATAATAATCCACTGAAGAAACGTAGATGAAATATCTATAAATGAAGAGACTAGTTGAACGGGGTGGGGTAATTTTCTATAAATGAAAATTATAGTTGAAGGGGGAGGGGGTAATTTTTTATATGTGTACTACGTCATCGACAACAAAGAAGTATTTTGTTGTTAAAATTCCTCCCCGGGCTGTTTGTCCGTAGTCCAATGTTTTCTGCAAAACCAGACGTTTCGGCAGTGCCAGCGACTTCCATCATCAGTAAAAATCGAGTGCGATAACGTGAGGTGGTATACGTTAGTGACCACAGTACTGTGGTTAAAGCTGAAGCAGTAAATAGAAAGAAGTAGTTTCAATGGAAATATTTCATTTCGAAAATGATTTTAAGTATAAATCTTACAACATGAAAGTGTATGGTTCTCCATACCGATATTTTTCATTTATCGTACATGTAGGCAGCAATTAACTAGTCTCTATCAATTCTTAAATTTTAACTATTTCGGGAATTATATTGGCTATGATAGAAATTATGATATTGATGTTACATGAGGTAAGTTCCAGACGATCTGTGAGACAAACAACCGTATTTTTTGAAACAAGGTATGTCGAGATAGGAAATTACAGTTCTAAAACGTTACTGCAGTACCTGTACTCTTCTGTGGGTATGAATTATGGATAACGACAAAGACAGAAGAAAGTAAACACAGGCCTCGGAAATGACGTTCTTAAGGGGAGCTAAACTGGACAATACAAAAATGAGGCCATAAAACAAGAATTACTAGATTTAACTAGAATTAAAATTTAAAAGATAACAAACAACGGTGGAAAGAACACTTCGAAAAAATGTCAGATTCCAGAGTGACCAAACAAATCTGAAAATACAAACCCATACGACTCAGGTATGTGAATAGATCCAGGAAGAGATGACAGGAGGATCTTTGAAGGCGGAAAAAGCAGCACTTTGCCTATGCCGTGTTGTGAAGATGATGATGATGATGATGATGATGATGATGATGATGATGATGATGAATTTTTAAGTAAAATAATATTAAATTGTATCAAATTGTATGGCAAAATAGGGTACAAAAAATATACTTAGAGGAGCAGCAAAGGTAAACGCACGCGGCAAACATCCTAGCTGCGGCGCTGGCGAAAATTGGGTTGGAGACTGAGAATATGAAATGAATTCCAACCTACAACTCCCATCTTAGAAAGCTAGTGAACCACAACACCAAATCAAAAGTAACTGAAATAGTTACCGATTGAAACGAGAGAACTGAAGGTCGTCGTAAATCGCTAACAGGTGTAGTCCTACACGTCTTCAAACAGAAAGCAATAACCTCAGAAACGTTTCGTATCGTCTGTATTGGCAAACGGCAGTATTACACTGCGCGCGGGATCAAACTGATGACAAATCGATACGAACTACTTATTGTCCAACACAAGCACACGTTATCGACGGCACAGTCAATGGTATGAAATGTTTCTGGTCTAGACTTTATGTAATCCGTGTTTATACATTCTGTACAAACACTGCGACACGACGCTCGTATTTACTGTCACCGCTGCAGCTCAATAGTAGTATCGCTGTGACATGTTTATACAGCCAGCACACGTCATGCTCAATACTATCGTCTCGTAGTCTCACAAATGATCAACTTAACGATCGTTTAAGTTAATCCCGGTGAAGTTTAACCTCTTCATATTCCGATTTGTCATTACAACTTAACATTTACGACTAAATGCTAACATCTCGCTCGTAAAGCTCAAAGGACATGACTAGGTCACGTAGATAGAATAGACGATACATTTATGTCTACAGGGGTTATTGAAGGCTAAAGTTTTCGATCTAAGAGAGGAATAACAGTAAAGGATCGTAAAGGAGACCAAGCCTCATCAAATGCGGTGAAGCCGAATGGATTGTAGATACGTAGCCAATAATGGTTACATTTATAACAGGATCTAACATTTGTGTCCTCTTCTGATACTCCTCTCTCCGCTTCCTTTCGGGGACTCCGTGGTTTGTCAGATAGGATGTAATTCATAGGGGTATTCTAGTCCCTACCTTGAAGATCTTCGTTTGGTCCTTGGCGACTAACTTGTTCGCCAAGGCCGGCGAATCCTCCTATCCGCATCTCCGTCGTCTCAACAGCATGGACAATCCACCGCCCCCACGCCGCGTCAGGCGCCCACGGACGCTGTCAGACGATCCCCCATAATTCATCTCATGAATCTCTAAGAACCGTGCCCCCCCCCCACCTTTTGGGCTCCAAGTCATAATCCACGACCTTTATGAAGTCCTCAAGTCGTGGTGCAGACACTGAACGGCATCGTCGGGAAAATGACAGGTAGTAGTTTGGCAAGTAAGCACTACAAAGTTGCAATTTAAAATGACCACAAAATTTTTAAATGTAAATATTGTAAATAACCACCAAAAAAACTGTAAAATGTAGTATACAATTATAGCAAACTGATCTTCTGGTACTGCACACCATCGTCAATACAGACGCTCTGCACCATAGGTTTCTTATTACATTCTCAGTTTTACGAAGGATACAAGAGTTTTAAGATGACAGTTTGAACCGCTGAAAGATATGTATACTGTAACGGTACATATCTTCACCGTACATTTGAAAACAACTGTAAGAAATAAAACACTCATTAATTAACACTAGAACACCCAAGAGATGAATAATAGATGAATAATTGTGTACTAAATATTATATCCGGTCCGCGAACTAATTAAAACAACAAATGAAGAATAATAAACAATAATGAAGAAGGAAAATAGAAAACAACATGATAATGTGATTAACCAATAACCCAATAGATATGGTAAGTGAGAGGACAAAACCAAATATACTGACAACAAACACTAACAAGGTACAGAAGGTAATATGAATAAACGCAAATAAATTGATAAGCGAGGAAGAGATAACAACTCTACTCTACAATGTGCCAATATAAGTACCAAGATATAATGAAACAAATAAAACAAGGAGTCTACAAAGTTAAGAAACCAGTAAAGACACACAGACATGGACAAACTATTACTAAAGACTTGACCATGACTAAAACTCTTTATTTAAGGTGAAAATATAGTTAATAAACAACAGAAACATTGAAGTAAAATACTGTTAATATAAGAATGAGTTAGTTGTCATAGCAATAACAGAGTACCACGACTGCTTTTAATGCAAGTAAATCCAATTAAGAAATAAACAAAACCTGGTAATCACCAGTAAACATGTAAATATAGTGTGAAAAAATAATAAATAATGATTAACAAGAACATGGGTGTAAAATAATAACCTTAAAACACTGAGATCAGGGGATAAAATGCATAGAAAGAAAACACAATTTAAGACCATTGTTGTCAGCCAAGGGGGTCCCAGATAACCTTACTCCGGGTACAAATTCACGTATAACTAGAATAATTTAATAGTAAAACGTTGTAAAACCATTTGATGTTATGCAATAATGAAACTAGACATTGTATAGACCAATCTAGTACTATGATTTAGTAATTAAGAGTGACATGTGTTGTGTCTAATGTAATTACACAGGCTGAAATGGACAGAAAGATGTACCCATTAAACACACTCAGAAGTTCCACAATATTATCAATCAGAAAAAGACAATGAGACATAAATGTGTACTGCAATATCTAATACTGCTATGATAAGGTAGAATAATGATAATGAACTATTAATTAAACCATAATTATGAAAAATTAATGTAACTGTCTGACTACACTAGATGCAAGAAGTGTTAGTGAATTATTCACAATCTCACATATAACAATGGGAGACTAACCATTATAAAACATTCTTTAGATATAAAGACCATTTGTACAAAAAAGAACCACTTAAAATTGAGTATATTATTAACCATGAACCAAATCATAAGGACCCATGGCATACCAAAACTATGAATAACTAATAAAACTAAAAACCAGAAATTAACTATATTTGAATAAAAGCTGAGATATCCAGAAGTTGTAATGGACATCTGAAAATGATTATATCACAGTAAAAAATGAACAGAGCCAATTATTAAAATAAAAGGAGTGAATCAAATTAACTATGCTCTAGGCCAAAGAAAGCACAGACCAAATATTGTAATTTTTATTAATTTAAGACAATTATTGTAGTAGAGATTATCATAAAAGGACTTAGGAAGAAACATATGGATGAAATGTAATCACCATTTGTTCAATTTCCATGATTAAACATGTAAAATTATAAGAAATGTATCATAGTCGTAAGTGAAAGGTATAAACTTTTTAATTACTGAACCAACATATGTCTTGTGAGGACTTGTTTTAACGAGCAAATCAATTGTAATAACTTGGTGTGGCTATATAAAGTATTACTAGTAACGCAAGGACGTTAAAACCAATTCAAAAATATTTCTTTATTTTGGACAAAAACGAAGGCATCATTTCTATAGCCTCAACACCAAAGTCATGAACATTTTATAAAAATTAATTGTATTCGCCGAGAGAGTGACCTCGCTCGAAGGAATGGCAGCAATTTCTAATACAATGAAATCGATAACATTCGACAGGGGAGTATGTAATCCCAAAATTGGAACAGCGAGAGAGACGCCAATTTCTTCACACTTCATATCTGACGAGCGAAGCAGTAACGACAGCCATTTCTGTGCGCGAGAAAAGTCGAGTGCAGAATTGAATCAGCTGTTCGGGTTTCAATGTAAACAATTGGTCACATAACAAAAAATGTTTAAGTGTCGAGTTTAATGCATAAATGCAAAGGCAATAGTGAAACAACATTGCAGAGCGTGCAATAGGCTGCAATTAAGTGAATTTCAGGAAGTATAGTGCTTAATTATACCTATAAAATTTTAACCTGAATAACAGTAATTTTATGAATTGACAATGAGTAATGAAAATAAACATAAACTATTATAGTTTTTTTGAAACATGAATCATTAAATATTTTAATGAAATTAAACTAAGGAATATACTGTAGTTAATTAACTGACGAGAGATCAGTAAGCAATGGACTTGATGATTAATAATGAACAATAGATGAACTTATGACTTTAATTATTTATGTATTTGTTATGTATAAGTTATGAAGTTACCTTGTTTTAAAATAGATGCAACTTTGTATCAGCTCAGCATGCCTGAATTAACCTCAATGTTGACGATAGTCGAACTTTCAAATCTATGTTAATAATTTAAATTTTTTTGATGTTACTTTTATTTATGTAACTCATTTCCAACTACTCAGTTTAAACAGTAGTGTATATGTTTTCTTCTTCGTATTGTTTAAATTAGCAGCCATCCTTACTATTTCTTTTATGAATTTGCTAACTGCTATAATTTTTTATTGTTTGACTAAGCTTTTCGTCATTACTGACATCTTCAGGTCTTAAACAACCACCTGTTGTTTAAGACCTGAAGATGTCAGTAATGACGAAAAGCTTAGTCAAACAATAAAAAATTATAGCAGTTAGCAAATTCATAAAAGAAATATATGTTTTCTGTTATGTATCTTGCAGTCTCAAAGAAACCACGAAGATTGTAAAATTAATTAAACAAAGTTAGAGTCAGTAATAACTAATGTTAATTATTAATGAGGCAAACAGCTAGTTATTTATCAATCAATAATTTCAAATTATTAAAATTGTTAATAAATCACGGTGTAAAACAGTAAAAGAGTTGACAAATTTTAATTACTCGACAGTACGAATACAGGTTAGGTAACTATGAGTACTCCTACAGGTGGCACGAATTAACTCAAATACTTTGAATTGAGTTGTCTTCTCGCATGTTAACATGGTTGTTAACAAATCAGATCTTCAAATTCAGTAAGTACCAGATGAGTAAATAACTTGTGTTTATTCCAGCAATAATTGAATCTACGGCGAACTACACTATCCACATGCGCCTGCGAGGGAGTCAACCCAACCAATTCGTATCGGAACTTCAATTTTAAACAAACCACATAATGCAAAGAAGAGATATTAAATATTTTTTATTAAACATTATTAAACCATTTTAAAGCATTTAGCTAAAATAATATTTAAATAACTGAAACCACGTGTGACATTTTAACACGTACGAACTCTCGAATATTACAAATTGGCCACCAACTTAAGAGGCCTGAAATTAGAAAAAAAAGAACCAACGAAAAATAAAAAAATAAATAAATAATAATAAAAAATAAAATAACCTAAACCAAAGCAACAACTCCAATACAAAAAGTACAGGATACACAAGAGCATACGTTACAATACTAAGATCAAACACGCTCTGCGTGTAGACTGTACACAGAAGATATGACTACACAGCGTTACTGGAGACAAAACTGTACATAAAATGAGGAACCAGTAGTCAATGGCAGAATAAACTTTAAAAAATACGTCTGGCACAGGACGAAAAAATCCTTCGAATTTACGGAGAAACTTAACATGGAAATCCGCGTAGTTCACGAATTGGAACGGTCGTGGGACTAAGTCTTATGAAGACTGTAGACGGCAAGAGTATTTCTCATTGGTGGTGAGCGTATTTTGTTGTCCATACGACAAGAAAAATAATGAAAGTCACACTAAATTCTGGACATCTGACTCTCACAAACAGTCAAAGAGACGATCAGCAAAACACGATTTAGGAATATCAGCTAGGGATCAGAGAGAGCATGTTAAGTATAAATACTGCGGTCAAAACGTCTACATTTGGAATGCTTTGATTCTCTTATTTCAAGTTGTCCATTGCCTGGCGTGTCGTCGTCATTCTGCTATCTGGTGTAGCCTTTGTTTAAGTTATATACAGAAGTTAGCAATTTTGAATACTTGGGCTACAGTGTGTCTTATAATGCAAGCAACGACGTTGTGAATTAGTTGCATAAGTTCAACCTTATGTGCGGGACCATTAGGCGAACCCTTAAGTCAGCAAGTAAGGAACACGCCTAAAATTCTAAAAGGTAATGGCTCTTCCCACACTTCTTCATGTTCTGAGAATTGGACTTTAACGAAAGGCCAGGCCAGTCGCATCCAAGCGGCTGAAATGAGATTTCTCAGGCACGTGGCAGAGTATAGCCTACTCTCCATGATCATAGAATAAACACAAATATACGGCAAGAACTGAATATTATGAGTATACTCGACACATTCGCCCAGTATCGGCTAAATTGGTGGGAACATCTTTGCCGAATGGATGACTGCCGCATCCCCAAACAACTATGGAACTATAAGCCGAGGGGAGGGAGAGCTGTGAGACGTCCGTGGAAGCGCTGGAGTGACCAGCTCTAATATTTGCTTATTTGAGACCGGAACAAACCATCCTTGGTTTAATCCGTGAAGATGATGATGATGATATACAAAAATACGAGATTGACCCCGATATACCACTGTGAAAAGTTCACAGAAACTGCATACAGACATAAGCGACAACTTGAATTTCCTTTCTGTGAAAGAAAAATGATTTTTTATGTTGTAAGGAATTTATGTTTTATTCATTTATCAGACACAGAAATATTCTGTACACGATTTCTCTACTTTTACTACATGGAACTACAAAGTCGCACAATTTAACACGCGACACTTTGAACCGTTATCTCCTTTCTTGTTAACTTATTTTTTTTTTAAGTTAAAAAGTAAACAAAAACACACTTTTTAACATCAAGACCCGACTAAAACAGTTTGCAACTACAATTATACCCGACCAAGGTTTAAACGGACCATTTATCTCTGTATTATTTTACTCCGCATACGTACATAATTGCTTTTTACTGAAAAACATTTAAACACAAAGGAAGGTGGAGAGTATTCACAGAAAACAACAAAGTGAAACAATTTCAATAATGGTTTAAATAATATAGTCACAATCTACTACCACTACTCGAACTGTCCCTTACACTAGTTGTGTACAATTTATGGCCTGGACAGAGACCGCATTTAATCGCAACAAAAAGTAATATTTTAGCAGCCACATACAAATTATTTCAGTAACAAAAAACACGGAACTGGATGAACACAATCTGCCCGTTACCTGGCATCTCTCAAATCTCCCCTCGTACATTACTGTATACAGCAAAATGTAAAGTTATATGTTATCTAACGACTAGAACGTTGTTTTCGTGTATCCGTGGCACCCCTAGGAGTCCCGAGTACACCTCAGTAAATTTATTTTTGATTACCAACACTGATGTACGATTACCTATAAGGTTAGAGGAAGCGGATGGGAGTACATCATCTTGACATTTGTAATGTATGACTATTTGATGCATATGACAATAAAACGTGGAACATATAAAATATAAAGATTTGTACAATAACTGAACAAACAGCTAAAAATTGTAACTAGTCTAGTTAGTTACACTCGGCTATAGGCTACAAACTACCACCCTTGGATAGTTTATGTCACAAGCTGATTAACTCAATTTCCAGTGAATGTTGACTATTGCAAGTCAATATCCATTCTATCCTCCTGTATCATATTAAAATATATAACACTGAAAACCTAAAATATCAAGTCTACAGTACATAAAAATAACCCTTTAAGGACCCGGAATCTCCTATACACTCAATGTTAAATAAAAGGAACATTTTCTCCTAAACTATTAGCATTACCAAACCACTTTTTTCCTGTTATAATTAGAGTTTGCACACAGGTTATTTGATATTTTTCCTAAGCTGTGTCATAGCATTTTTGGGATATTTGCATTTTTGTAGGAAATAATTCTTTTCTTGTACTTAAAGATTTACTGACACTATTTCTCACAATTATTTACAACATACAGTCTATAATTACTAAGTTATGAAAAAAATATTATTAGGGTACAATATGTAATTTAGTGTGATGTATAAACTCTGAAAATTTGAGGTCTTTAGCTCTTACAGTTAATGAAAATATGTTCCTTATATAGCAAAAAAGGAAAATTACGGTAATCGCAGATCAGAGTTATAACTGCATGTTCAGTGGAGTCATGGACCATAGGATGGGTCGTCAGAATCACTTGACATATCTTCATGAAATTTCCTCTTTATTCCTTTCATTTTTTGTCTGGCTTGTATCTCTCACTCAAAAAAACTTAGTCCTTGGAATATGCGGGAAATCTGAATGAGAAGATTCTCAGTGAATCAAATCTATGGCAAACTGACAAGACGTGTCACGCCCACTTAATAAATGGAGGAGTATATTTTGAAAATTACTTTTAAAATACTTACAAACGCGCTACAGATGAACTAATTTATACCATTTTAAACAGAAAAGTCTATATTTTTAAATTTATAAAAAACTCAAAAATCATTTTTTCATAATTTCTCACCTTCCGGGTCAACTTAAAAAATATTTACGAAATTCGCGGGACCTTTCTGGGCTTTTTTTTACGAGTCCCACTGTACACCCAGAATATGTTTCGACTACACAAAATAATAACTATTATTATTATTGTGTATGTTTTCCTGACCTAAACTCTGATTATCCGATTATCCGGTTTGTGGCTTTTCTTAATTACTTGATACATATAAGTACTGTAATTATTTTTTTTATAACACTCAATGTGTTTGCGGTATTGCTGGAAAATACAAAACCCAAACGATTTATTCAATGGATTGATTGTAAGAGGACATGAACACCTGTTTTTGTTGGGACAGTTACACTAAAAATATGATGCTGGCTTAAAATTTAATAACCGTCCTTTGAGTAAGGTTGACGTCATAACAAGTTCCATACAGTGACTACTGTAAAAGATGCGTTTACAGCACACAGATATAAATAGATACGAGAAGCTTAAAGAAAATTCAGAAAAACCTAAAACTAAGCAAAAGGAAAGAGAGACTAAATACGAAGATGAAAAAAGTCTACAAACAAGGTACGATTCAATGTGATACTGCAAATTTATACATGACCAAAGTGTATTTTTACACTAAAAAGTGCTCCCTGAAAAACTGTCTTTTCACTATAGAAGTATCTTTTATCTTAGGAATTTCTCGAGATATTCACTTAAAATTTGTATTGTACTTAGTCTATACATACGTACACATACGCTGAAATTCACAACCTCGATACTGGGCTGCTGAATTGTTTATACAAAAAAAAAACCTGTCCAGTAATTATAGAAAATAATTAAAAAATTTATATGATAATATTGACACCTATCGTGTACTGTTTTTCAGGAAAACTTTAGTTTTTTTTTTGTAGTAAACGTTACAAAATTAACAATGCCGGTACCCTCTTATTTAGAGCCCATAGTTAAGGAGCGAAAATTTGATGTGCCCTAATTGAACTTGAAGATATTAAACTTTGCGGAAAGCTTCAAACCTCAACCAATTAAGTGGAACATTCAAGTTAATTAATAATAAGCAATGCAGATATGATGGCAAAATTGTGAATCAATTCACATCAGGGAATATCGCAACTGTAAAATGGGCAATGTTATGAAGAATGGCAAACTGCTAACGTGTTCCAATCAGTAATCAACAAATTAAACTAACTATCGAATCATATATTCTTATCCCTATAAATCCTCCGAACAGAACAAGCACCAACATAAACCTACCAATTCTGTAAGGATCAGTTCCCGTTTGCTGTTTTATTCTTATTTAATAACTTGTTTTGACGACACGACTTTGTACACGTTTTATGTGAAGTAGCTTCTATAGCTTCTAGTACAATATAGATAAGACTTTAAGTCACTTGAAGCCGACCAAACATTGTTAGTGACAGAAAAGGTGTCACCAAATTTGAAGTGATCATGGTATTTCTCCGACCTGTAACTAGCTTTTCGCCGCGTTACAAATCCAGGGAACCCTTCGTAATTAAACTCCGTTAATTAGAAGGGCTGCCTACGTTGTAACAGAGTTGATCACAAATAATTAAAATAACATATTACTTACTAGCTGTGTAATTGTTTACTTTGTGTAAGGAAACAATGGCAAGGTATACAATTGATATAAGCACTCCTCATATGTGTGTAACAAGAAGACTTCTCTTTATTCAACATTTAAGAAAAACATATACTGACTGATGCCATGACATTGCTAATTCAATTATTAAATTATCGAAACGTTTCTTTAAACTTTGGCATCAAACTAGATTCTATATAGTTATACCTCGGATCCGGGTGAACTTTCTGTATTAAAACTTTTAATTATACTCTTTTCATGATATTAGCTTGCAAGACTTTCTTTTAATTCAACATTTAAGAATGGTATTATTGCTTGAGTTATATTACTCTACATTAACATATAAACTGTTACAACGTATGAAGTTAGAATAGTTACATGAAATATTAATTAATAAGATATAATCTTATAAACATTAGATTTAATTTATAAGTCTTTACAAAGTTAATCATTTCTGAAAAGTCTCTTTCAAGATGTGTTGTGTAACAAATATTAGTAACCCTCGATAGACAGGCTATCGAGTCACCTTTTAATTGGTATGCAGAAGACTCCTCCTGGGGTATCAGTCTTGGGAAACAGGAACAGCTACGTCGTCATCTCGGTCTGGCTTTCCTCTGTAAAGGGCTCCAAAAGTTAGCAGGGAGAACACTTGGTCATGTAGTTATCTACGATGATCATGTAGATTCTCGGATGTCCTGATCTGCATAGTCTGTCACGTGCAGTAGAGTTTGTGGCTTCTGCTAGTTCACATCTCCGGGTATTACTTTGGAATAGTTGTTATTCGTTGAAGTACGTAGTCATCTTGTGTTACACTTTTTGTTACGTTTCAATACTTTTTGTTTTACATAACTTTAAACTTATTGTCTATTCACATGACTACATTAATTAATACATCCAGATGCTTTAAACAAACTACATCTGGTACACTTTCTGAAGATGAAACCAAATATGATACACATATTTGAAGAGCATAGCTCTTACGTCTACACTGTACGGAGTCACCATTGCAAGAGAGAGAATTTACGCTTCCTTCGCCAGGTACTGGACAAAAGTTAGTGGGACAACTTCCGCGCGAGAATATAGTTCCTACCTATATTTAAGTTAACATTTTTATTTATTTTAAACTATCCCTAAACAAATATACATAATTTAAATCAGTTGTTTTAGCGACTATTTATGTCTTCAGATTTTATTATTATTAACATTAGTTTTTTTTTATCTTATTCTTACTCACACAAGACTCTGAAAGCATGTCGAGTCTGGAATCAACAGGAAAGCGCCTGCTTACAAGCAAAGGGTTAAATCCGATATTAATAACGCTTTACAATTTATCTTTTTATTTGAGAATCTTATAACTAATTAATTATAACTGATTAAGTTATAACTTATAACTGAGTACATACAGGTATCTTATATTAAAACAGTGAGATTTAAATAGCTTAAGACCTCGCAACCTTAATTTTTAAAATTTTTTTATTTTCTAGATTAATCCTTTTATTTAAATCGTCACATACTCCACCGCTTGAATTGCACGCTACGGTTTAGCTTTTTGAGTCTAACTCACTATGGGGCACTGGGAAATTGAATGGGTTTAGTGTGTGTAATTTCTTTCACATACTTTCTTGTACACCTTACAACGTTCTCCACATAGTTATTACTTATAGTTACAACACAGTACACTTTATATTCTTATGAACTACCTTTTTTTTTTACATACTATTTACACTAAATATTTACACACTTAAAACACAAAACTCTTTCTTATCTCTATCACTTAATTTTACTACCGGTTTTTGTTTGTCTTACTCTCTCTTCTGTAGAGTAACTTTCTAAATCTCTACTATTTAGAATTCTATCTTTTCTTCTGTGAGTCCTATATATATATCTCATGTAGTTAATGAGTGTTAGTACCCATCTAGTTAATGATTATTCATTAATGCATGTTCCGCAGAACTGGAACTCAGGTTCATCAGGCCTCGTTCCCAAACTTTACGTTTTACATTTCTTACGCGGATTCAGAAATATAATTTTCTTTACTACCTAGTATTCCTTTTCTTTTTTTTTTATACTATACCGTCACTTCTTCTTATACAACTTTAGTTGCGAAATATGCGATCTCCGCACATATGTCTGAGTTGCAGGTTCGCACAGGGCTACTGTAACTGGAGTTAGGTACTTTTGGATTTGATAAGGGCCACACCATCTGAACGATAGTTTCGAGGTGGTCTTATCAATCGCACTACTAATGGGGTGAGTCTTGTACATTACCAAGTCACCTACTTGGTACCTGACTGAGTTGCTATGATTACCTTTCTCGTGGTATCTTCTGGATTTTTCCAAGCTTGCTCTCAAGTTAGAGCGGGCTTTGTTCCATATTCTCTTTATCTGCTTATCCGTTATTTGCGGAGGCAGCAGATCGTGTATATTCCATCTTGTGGACAAAGGGTGGTTTGGTCTATACTTGTATAGTAACTCGAACGGGGTCGACTTGTGACCTTCGTGGTAATTGGGGACGGGGAGTACGATTAGTGGCAGTGTGTGAAGTTATTTATTATTAATGCACAGTTGGTTTTTCCTAATTTCTTTAAATGACATTATTCATTTAAATGATCGCCTTCGTGAAATTCCCTTTTTCTTACTTCTTAAGTACTAACTTACATTTTAATCTTAATCCTAATTTCCAAACCTTAGATTGGAATGATCCCTACTTATCCGTAACTCACAACATCCCGGCCCGACTGACACCAGCTTACTCTAACTACGGAAGTTAGCTTTCAGCAATTATTAATGATCTTTGGCACATTTCAGCCCTATCATTTCCCTTTCAGTCGGCGCCGTTGTGACCTGTTACGTTACATATATAATCAATACTTGATTATATCTCATAAACTTATTTCTAATGTGATCTAAAGAGGATCCCATACTCCACTTTAGATCACTGGTTTGAGAGAAGCGGAATCTCACGAATATGATTCTCTTTTATCTCTTTTTACAATACTTAAACAAACTATGCGGGAGAGGAGACACTTCACAATGCATTGTAATACTCTCTAGGGGTGGTTTTTAATTGTTCAGGCTAGCACCGGTTTATCACAATAGGGAGGGTGCGTGGCTGTTTAGTACAATTCCTACAATACTGAAGACGCTTTAATTTCTCTTACTTGCCACCACTGCGATGTCTTCACTATGCAACGTTACTTTTTATTATTATTCTTTTCCTTTAATTACTTCTACACTTCACACAATTTTAGTATAACTTAGGATTTATTTGGCTCTAGTCTTTAAATCAATTATTATTATTCACTTTATTATTTATTAAACTACTTTGGGGATTTAAGAAACGCTCCTAGAACTATCGTCTATTTAATCACCATATTTATTTAGCACACTTTATATTCACAGGTGGGTTCCGTTCCAATGGCTTACTTTTGCACTCTCTACTTATGTGCCCATATTTGCCACAATTATAACAGGTGGGTTTTCTGCGAGGTGGGTACTTGGTTTCCGCTTTATCTGGGTTTACAGTTAACTTACCAGCTTTGCGCACATAGTGAGGTCTACTAGAAACTTGGCTTTCATAAGAGGTTGTTACATCAGGCAGTAGTGCTTGCAATTGATGTCTATTATTTCCAGAGGTTTTCATTGCTTCTCTATTTTGATCTGAGTACCATACATTTGAAGAATGGATACTGCACTGTTCCAGATCAGGAATCGTATTGGGTCTATTCATCAATGATAGTCGAGATCTTTCTTCTTAAATCGTTGATAATTGAAGGTAAGCGACGTAGAGCTTCGTCTGCTAGCTTTTGTACATCAACGGGTATTTCTGTGAGATTCGGCCAGATCGACAAATTTTTTATTCGCCTGGTTAAATGCTCTATTCTCTGGGTAGTCCGCAAAATTTTTGCCGGAGATTTCTCGTCTTGGAGTGTTTGAGACAATAAGTATAGTTCACTATACTTGGCAGTACAAATCTCTTTCTCGCCTTCATAATCGAGTTGGCTTAGATTGTTTAATTCCACGGGCGCATCAAATCCACATTCGCGAATTGAACTTCGTAATTCCGCGACTGTTACATCAGCATGGGGTAGTCCACGCAAAAGAGCTTCGTAAGACAGCTCGTCTTTTAATAACAAATCCGGGTTAAATTTGGCCATTTTGTTCTAACACATTAGCACGTACTTAAATTTAATACTATTATATTACACATATATTACATATAATAAATTCATAAGTAATCAATTTACACAAATTAGAAAAGAACAATTTCTCTTCTAAGGGAGAGACAGAAATCACACACATATCTTTCAATGTTAAATAGCCGATCAGCTGTTTACTGGAATGTAGGTCAGAGGGTGGCCTACATATTTAGTTAACAAAGGAGGGTGAGAGTGTGTGACAATGGGGTGTTTGCTTTCACATTGTCTACACAATGCGAGTGAATAACACCAACGATTTGAAACCGGTCGTTTTAAACTTGAGAAGGGGAGCACACTTTTGTACAACACATTTATTATTATTCCGCTTAGACAACACTTTGGCTTCGTTCTTTCATAAACTTTTTCTCAATTAAATAATTACTTATTTTGTTCACAAGTTTTAAATCACGACTTCTACTTAATTACTTTATTATTATTTACAAAGTTATTTTTATCAATTTTTTTTATAACACATACTAGTGTATGTAAGCTATGTAGTTGGACATACACTGTGCAGAATGATTCAGGTAACAACAGGTCGTAGTTTGTCGTAAACAAACCTGTTACAGATTGTTCGGTTGACCAAAATTGTTATGCTTGGTCACAATTCATGTATGCAAGTACTTACATCGAATTATTCAGGTTGTGCCGGTAGGAACCTGCATATAGCATTTTGCATTGTATGACGCTAATGACATTTTACTTATACATACTACCATCTACGTATTAATACATATTACGTTATTTAATAGTGTATTAAATATGTTTTGAACATTACATTTATTTAAGTAACTTTCTGAGTGCATATATCAATATTAAACATTTAGTTATTAATCATACTATTTATGTTTATCCACGCATAAATAGTGAATGCAATTTGTTTGTGACACATATATACAATTAAAACTCTTTCCTTTGTTTCCTTTATTTTTTTTTATTTCAAATAATGTAAGCAGAGTAACGCACTTTTGTTTACGTCACGATGCTTAACAACCCTTTACATAAATTAGCAGAGTGAATGCACTTTTATGACACTCTGTAAACAATTACCCTTTTATTTTTTTTTACAATTTAGCAGAGTGGCGCACTTTTGTAACTAGCTTTTCGCCGCGTTACAAATCCAGGGAACCCTTCGTAATTAAACTCCGTTAATTAGAAGGGCTGCCTACGTTGTAACAGAGTTGATCACAAATAATTAAAATAACATATTACTTACTAGCTGTGTAATTGTTTACTTTGTGTAAGGAAACAATGGCAAGGTATACAATTGATTTAAGCACTCCTCATATGTGTGTAACAAGAAGACTTCTCTTTATTCAACATTTAAGAAAAACATATACTGACTGATGCCATGACATTGCTAATTCAATTATTAAATTATCGAAACGTTTCTTTAAACTTTGGCATCAAACTAGATTCTATATATAGTTATACCTCGGATCCGGGTGAACTTTCTGTATTAAAACTTTTAATTATACTCTTTTCATGATATTAGCTTGCAAGACTTTCTTTTAATTCAACATTTAAGAATGGTATTATTGCTTGAGTTATATTACTCTACATTAACATATAAACTGTTACAACGTATGAAGTTAGAATAGTTACATGAAATATTAATTAATAAGATATAATCTTATAAACATTAGATTTAATTTATAAGTCTTTACAAAGTTAATCATTTCTGAAAATTCTCTTTCAAGATGTGTTGTGTAACAAATATTAGTAACCCTCGATAGACAGGCTATCGAGTCACCTTTTAATTGGTATCAGTCTTGGGAAACAGGAACAGCTACGTCGTCATCTCGGTCTGGCTTTCCTCTGTAAAGGGCTCCAAAAGTTAGCAGGGAGAACACTTGGTCATGTAGTTATCTACGATGATCATGTAGATTCTCGGATGTCCTGATCTGCATATTCTGTCACGTGCAGTAGAGTTTGTGGCTTCTGCTAGTTCACATCTCCGGGTATTACTTTGGAATAGTTGTTATTCGTTGAAGTACGTAGTCATCTTGTGTTACACTTTTTGTTACGTTTCAATACTTTTTGTTTTACATAACTTTAAACTTATTGTCTATTCACATGACTACATTAATTAATACATCCAGATGCTTTAAACAAACTACATCTGGTACACTTTCTGAAGATGAAACCAAATATGATACACATATTTGAAGAGCATAGCTCTTACGTCTACACTGTACGGAGTCACCATTGCAAGAGAGAGAATTTACGCTTCCTTCGCCAGGTACTGGACAAAAGTTAGTGGGACAACTTCCGCGCGAGAATATAGTTCCTACCTATATTTAAGTTAACATTTTTATTTATTTTAAACTATCCCTAAACAAATATACATAATTTAAATCAGTTGTTTTAGCGACTATTTATGTCTTCAGATTTTATTATTATTAACATTAGTTTTTTTTTATCTTATTCTTACTCACACAAGACTCTGAAAGCATGTCGAGTCTGGAATCAACAGGAAAGCGCCTGCTTACAAGCAAAGGGTTAAATCCGATATTAATAACGCTTTACAATTTATCTTTTTATTTGAGAATCTTATAACTAATTAATTATAACTGATTAAGTTATAACTTATAACTGAGTACATACAGGTATCTTATATTAAAACAGTGAGATTTAAATAGCTTAAGACCTCGCAACCTTAATTTTTAAAATTTTTGTATTTTCTAGATTAATCCTTTTATTTAAATCGTCATAGACCCAATGAGCTACGTAATTATAACGTTATCACCCAAGTTTACGTTTGAAATTACTACACCCTGACTCCACACATATCGCATGTCGGCACGGCATAACGTACACATCGAAACAAGACTTAATTCAGTAACTAATACCTCCCTTCACGCACGTATGGACAATGTTCACGCAAAGTCAGTGTATATAGGCCTACTTACTAATCACTACCACTGTTCAACCCACTGACTAGTGACTCAGTGTCAGCCAATCGTGCTGAGAGCAAACGTCTTCTAACAGTGTTGTTCCCGAGCTCTAGCCCGACTTTGTGGATACAATAAGCGATCTCACCGCCAATCTCCGGAGCTTGACTGTGGTTCAAGCTTGACTGTGGAGCTTGTCATTCATCACCTCTCGTGAAATACTAAGACCATGGCCTTTTGCCCCTTTGACTGTGGTGTACTCATACCGTATCACTGCCACACGGAATCAGCCTGCATTGTTGAAATTGCTATTTTGAGGGCTATTAGACCTTGGTGTACTGCTTCTATTAAAAACAGAGGTTTCGGCCCCACCACCGGAGGCCATCTTCAGTTTAAAACGCTCAACAAATTGGCACGCGTTTCCCCAATTCTCCCCAGTACTGATGTACAGACTATGAGTTGCCAGGTGTGCCAGCTGCAGGGGCACAGATTTATGCGTGCCCCCAGTGGTTGCAGCGTTCAAGTCTATGAGTTAGTACTGAGCAGGCCCACTTAAGTAAACTTTCCAAACCAGCGCGATCTAAGCTGGCAAACAGCATTAGCAAACCAGTATTAAGCGCTACCTGACCGCATGCCAAATCTGTCGATGGTTTTACACTGAAGATGGCCTCGGATGGGGGGGGGGCGAAACTTCTGTTTTCAATAAAAGCAGTAAATCACGGCGTAACAGCCCGGTAGAAAGCAATTTCAACAATGTTGATGCCGGCCTCTGGAAGATTTAAGAATTCCTCAGGTCAGTCTGCGTTTAACCGTTTATATTGACGAGCTGTACGATAGAAGCGGTGTTGCTGGGAGTGAACGTCTACATGTCGCGATGTTACTGACTGCGGTACGCTCATCTTAACCAGACTGTGGACTTCCCCGCCGGTAAGTAGACAGAGTTGCACAAAACCGACCTTGAACCAAACCGCCAGTACAGCATTATCAATGAATTACATGCAAAGTGAGCTACTCCGTCATAAAAAAAAAACAATACTATCACAGCTTACTGTGGCAGATCGACAACCTCGCAGCCAAAACACGACTTTAATAATTACGAGTTCTGCAGGAAGACGAAGACATGTTACAAACGCAACAAGACTAGACAAGCCGACCATTCAGTAGACGGCGAAGTGACCTCAATTTCATTGAGCGCCGCCGCCGGCTCACCCAGACCTGTCCGCACAAACACAAGCCCAAAACCCACCTTTGTTGAGTTGAAAGGTCACACCATGTAACACGTATCGTATGACACCACAACAAACATTTTGCTTTATGACACCTAACATAATTGCGCTGCTCTAATTCTAACAAACGTGAAATTTTCTTTTGTGTACATAAACGTTTACAATTGCACGGACAACTGCGATACCACCTTCAATATCTACCAACAGCTTATTTATTTTTGCGTCAGTACGACTTTCATAATTCATTGACTTTGTTGGCTATGACGTGTCCGTTGATTAACTAATTATAAGTATAATACTACTGACTTGAAACACAAAGTTTTTATTGGTAAAAATGTAAAAGTTTTACCTTGTAGCCTGAACCAGTTTTCGCTTATTATAAGCTTCGTCAAAGGCTGCCACTAGGAGCGCTGTCCGTCTTGTTCTTGGTGACGGTGCCGTCGTTCGAAAGATCGATGTTTCACACATACTATTCGAACATATCACACCACACACACACAAAATCGATCTTTCAAACAACGGCGCCGTCACCAAGAACAAGACGGACAGAGCTCCTAGTGCTTACTAGAGCTCCTGTGGCGAAGCTTATAATAAGCGAAAACTGGTCCAGGCTACAAGGTAAAAATTTTACATTTTTACCAATACAAACTTTGTGTTCCGAGTCAATAGTATTAAACTTATAATTACTTTCATAATCATATTATCAAGAGTCGATGTTTCAGAAAAAAGGTACTGGTAAAGACTATTTGTGCACACCAATGAAGTACAAATGGTTCCACAATCCGGCTGTTATCGCACGCTGTAAACGCTAAAATCTAAAGTAATTTTGATGAAGTCACAAAGAAAGGCTTTGATCAAGAAATTGATCATCAAGTAGATGGTTTATCAAGCTAGCGAATCTAGCACTCGTGATCTCGTACAAATAGCTCAAGACTGGAGGCAAACAGCTGATCAGACTATACGTAGCCTCCATTAATCAGAATACATCAGGCACGCAAGTGAGAAGAATAATTTCATGTACCATTTTACTGGTGAATACGAACCACTATGTAAAAAGCCATTTTTATGGACAGAGGATAATTCAATTGATGCAGTTAGAAGTACAGATACCTGGATAACATGATAGATAAACACGACAATACATGACAGGATACAATAGGCCATATTATGCCAAAAGTAGATTACTGGAAAGCAAACTCATTAATGGTAACACAAAAATAAAAATATATAAGGCAATTATCAGACCGTTTGTTTGTTACTTATGATGGCGAGACACGGACGTTAAAAAAAAAAGAAAGAAAGAAACGCTAAAAAGATCTGAAAGGAAGACTGTAAGACGTGTTTATGGCCCGGTTAAAGTTCAGTAGATGACGAATGGAGAATAAGAAATAAACAGGAGATAGATGAGTTATTGAAGATGAGGACATTGTAAGATTCGTAAAGGCTCAACCAATACAATGGCTAGGCCACCTAGAGAGGATGGATGATCAGCGTATCCCACAGAAAATTCTGAGGGCGCAAGTAGAAACAGAGGCCAGCCTAGGTTAAGATGGTAGGATGATGTGTTGGAAGCTCTAAGAATAATGGCTGTGAGAGGTTTCACTGAGATGGCAATTGATAGAAGACATTGGAGAAGATTGGTGTTGGAAGCCAGGGCTCGCGTTGGGCTGTAGTGCTACAGAAAAAGAAGAGAAGAAGAATGGAAAAAGCCTTTACCATACACTTTGCTTCATCAATTTCTAGATTAGTCCGAGTTTAACGCTCACAGTTGAAATGACTAATGATTCTTCTTGTTCTTTTCTCAATTGAAGATTGGTATGGGGCCATATTCTGAAACCATCAGATTTCCCGGTCGATTGCCATCTTCTTGAAACATCTGTGTCGTGCAAAGGGTAACCCAAAACACAAGACCACGCAAACTGGTCGCTATTTCGGTCCAGTTAATTAAGAAGTTTTGTTTGTGTACATAACCTGTAATAGAGGTACACTTAGCGTGTGCAAATTCAGGATTTAGTTGGTCAACTTTGTCCTTGCTTGAAGATGACAGCCTGTCCAAACAAACTACAAACTAGTGGTTGAGTAATTTACCCAAAACTATTGTTGGTTCGGGTTCAACAACAATACAAACTTTCCCCTCTCAGCTTCAATAAGCAAACTAACAAGTCCATAACAAACCTGTTTTAGCAGATTCAGAAATATCTTCATTCGCTTCTTACCACTTCTGTAATTACACATGCAGCTGTTTACCGTAAACAGTTGTAAACTGCAATACGAAATTCACAACTGAAACAAACTCTAGTATGAAAACTTGTAAACACATAAATAAAAGCAACGGATGGCCACATAAAACTGTCACACGCCATTTTGATTTGCATAAAGAGAGGGATTTATATAATGTGTTCATGTACCTGAATTTAATTAAGACCCACTGCCAATTCAGGAAACTAATCGAATTCTCACTGAGAAATACAAATCAATTAAAACTGTCTGTTCCTGAATCCAGATCGAACCTTTTATCGTTACGAATAAACCGGAGTTTTTATAATGAAATCTGGGTTTTTAACTGTACCTTCAGAAATACTACAATCCCGATGATACAGGGCCGTATATATGAGTCTTTTAAATAATAACTTTTATTTTAACTTTACTAATTTTAACTTTTAATTTAGAAATATGTTTTAATCATTACAAAATGTCTGACATTTATAAAATATTTGAAAACTTTTAAAAAGCTAACTTTAAATAAGAAAGTCATTTTCTCCACATGACGTAAGTCAGTCACGTACGGCATACTATGGCAATGAATGAGGGAATAAATCCGAAACTAGAGAAGCGTACTGCGTTCTATGAAATGATAGAAAAGGGAGTACAAGTGACGAAGATAGCGAGAATTAGGCACGAGAAACGCAACCCGTACAAGCGGGGATGATTAGTCGTAGGAACAGAAATTGCATTATGCGAATAGAACAGAAGTCGGACAATCTTAACGTCAAAAAAGTTACGTGAAATAGCAGCAAGAAAGTTCAGAAGCAAAAGACTCTCGAAAGCCCTTATAAACCGTAAAAAAAAGCTTTTATTCTGTACTTATCGACAGTAAAATATTGAATTGCATTTGAATGTATGAATTTTTTCTACAATTCCTATGCCTTATGGGCATTATTAGTGTAATTCCGTATAGTCCGAGTACCTCTTGGCCCCAGAGACAACTCTAATTATCGCGACTCTACTGTATTGTAAACGAAAGATGTAACTGGCTTCTCCCCGAACGGGAAAGCGAACAGAGGTTGAAAACATCTACTTAGTGAATCACTCTAAAAAAGTTGTACTTCTGCCCCTTAGTAGATAATCATATTTTGAAATATTCACGTGAACGTGCTCATAGCCTTTCCACATTTAAAGGAACTCTGAAATCAATCTTCCCTTACCACCCCCGTCTTACACCGCAATTAAATGTTCAGTCCCCCTTTCATTAGCCACAATAAATGTTCAATCATGGATATACCCATAATCCCCGTTTTCGCGTATCTTAATATCTCAACATGCCTCACCCTGACCTTCCACTAAGTGCTCTCCATTCTTCACTCAGCACAGGATTTCGAAAGCGTCTACCCGCTCCGTTCTCTTAATATTCACGACTAAGGACCGTACAAACCCGCTAATGACAGACTAGTAGCCGTTGCTTTATCGTAAGAACTAATTATGCTATCCTACATTTAATCTCTCCATTCTATCTTCCATTTTCTTCACAGTTACCCAGATATTTCTCACTATATTTACTTTCGCCACCTTTTGGTTGAACATCCGCTGTAACGCTGACATCTCAAATGAAAAACCTGACAGCCGTTCTTGAGCG
The DNA here is from genome assembly GCA_034769895.1 of Magicicada septendecula. Taxonomy (NCBI): domain Eukaryota; kingdom Metazoa; phylum Arthropoda; class Insecta; order Hemiptera; family Cicadidae; genus Magicicada; species Magicicada septendecula. The sequence continues at coordinate 474,608,358 of CM068374.1, forward strand.
GTGCAATGCGCGAATCCAAGTAAAGAATGATCTCCACTTACAAGCACAACATACGAGCAGAGAATGGGAAACAACGGGATAACAGTTCGCTGTCTCACTCCACGATACTGGCATGGTCCTAATGATTCCGTCAACCTTGTTGCTGCCGATGTTCATACTACGAAACACTGTACAGGACTGTTGTGCACATGTGCGAAATGTATGAAAATTTTGTTAGGCTCCCAAAGAGGTGTTCGTCTACTGCGCATCTGTAAGACACTGCTCAAAACCTATCGTCAGCTCTATACCGGGCGACTTCTGTCTTTGACATGCGTGTACCTTCTTCACAATGAAAATCCAATTTTGATAATGAGCACCTATACATGAAAATCTTTCCCGCTTTCAACCAAAACAAGCCTCATCTGCAAAACTAAAAGTGCTGATTATTTTACCCTGTTATAATCTTGTTTGTACGAATTAAGTACGGCGTTTTCTTAGGTTTATCTGAGCCTCTCCTCCACAGGCACCCTTGTGCGGTATTTAGACGTTGTAATTAATATAAATTTGACATATTAATCTTCAAGAACTTTAAACATCCAAGATAAAAAAATATGAAAGGCCTTCTCGACAGCCACAAAACTAATGAATAAAGGTCGAGTTACAAGGACTTCTTCAGTTAACTTAAATGACTTCTACAAAGCACTCTGAATATCGTAACGAGTATCAACCAGAATGTTCTGTTACGACAGGCTCTACATACTCCAGTGATCTCATCTCGCTTGAATTACGACTAAAGCACCGGAGATGGTACCGACTGTCATATTCGCTTCTGTGAGAGCTCTAATTATCTGAATTGTTGTTCGCTCAATAATCCTGTCTACATCGTTCTTTACACCAAGTAACAAAAACCTTACACGCGTATAACGTCTTCTGACGTCAAGAACATAACTCTGTAACACAACTGCCTCAACAGCTAAAAACAAAAACAATCCCGCGACCCGGCCGTACTTTATTTTTAACATAAAAACAAAAATTAAATTCTCAGCAGACGATTCGAGTACGATAACGATCTGTCAGACTTTCCGCCGTCGTGCGCACACATAAACGGATACAAAACGGCGCGCGGCGCGTACAGACAGTGAAATCGGACTGAGAATACGGGCGCAAACAATACGAGACACAAGACAAATGTATTGTGTGCAAAACACAATAGCAATTGAAAAGGGATACAAGCAAGAAACACAATCAGCGAGATACAGAACAATACGGCAGCAGCGTACTGCATTTTACGCTACAGAGACAGCGCCAAGTGATACGGATCCGTTAAACACACGCGTTCTCAAGACGCACACTCAAGTGCCACACGCACAAAGGATTGCTCCGCTCGCGACTATATACTAGTACCTACGTTCAACGTTCACAAATGAAGTGCCCCTCTGTCAAGTTATGAAGTGCCGTAACAAGCTATGGAACAAACATTTACCTACTTATTTTTAATCTACGTCTATTGACTGCAGATTTAACAAAATCTATTACTTTTCTGATTAATTAACAGCTTTTGAAATATCACACGCATTTTTATAACACGCGCGCGCTCGTACCCTTGTTACATATACAATCATAAAATATTACAAATACTGAGTTAAAATGATTATACTTCCTTTTTTCCATTAGAGCAATGAGGTATGTCTTGCTAATGGCCTGTTTATACTTCCGCAATTGAACTTCTTATCACCGCACAACCTCCAATACGGAGGCCCAAGTGGTACGGTTTGAAATTCGGGTCGTCGTTTTCTAGGGAGCGGCCTTTCGCGGTCCTTATATCCGTTCGCAGACGTCATAATATTTACAAATTGTACGGTGGAATGTTACAATATTCTCTCCTCACTCATAAATTTATCCAAATAACTGTAACCTTCTCGGAATTTAATTTAATTTCAACAGACTATATTTGTTGTAGGTATCTTTTTGAATCGTTAATATTTCATATATGTATAGCCTATGTATATATATACAGGTTTTTGGTACATCCGTGTATGCGATGTTTATACTGCCGACGTTTCCTTCCGTAATCCCGGAACATTTTTCAAGGCGTACTGGTGTTGATTTAACTATGGCGTGCGTTTTATATCTTGCTTCCCTTGTGATTTTTGGCGTGCCTAGAATATATAAATCCAATTTGGCCACACATACAATAAATACAGGACATGAATCCCCCCCCCAGACATAACCAACATAATACTGATAAAACATATAGCACACAAAGGCACAATACTGAATATATAGGAAAATTTACAAATTTATAAACACATTACAAACTAATACCTCAAGAAATACAAGTCAACACAAAACACGACACAATTTTCAAAGTACTTAACATTGAAAACACTGAAAAAACAAATATACACCACATCGCCACACACAATAAAACCAATTTAAGCTACCACGAGCCAACAGGAAACCATAGCAACAACCTAAACACAAATATTCCACAAGATCAAAAACTAAGGTGGGTGGGGATGTGGAAAAATAATTGATTCCCGAAACATGTTCCCAGTAAGGAAATAATATATCTTGATGTAAAATAGTTAGGCCTATAAATTTTTAATTGTGTGTGTGTGTGTGTGTGTGTGTGTGTGTGTGTGTGTGTGTGTGTGTGTGTGTGTGTGTGTGTGTGTGTGTGTGTGTGTGTGTGTGTGTGTTATAACTCGGTCCGAGTTTCACTGATTTAATGTTCTTGACACGTCTCAAGTTTTAACAGGTAGACCTAGTGATAGCCGTGATCTAAAGAATCCCATTCGTATCCCATCTCCCAACACACTCCATGACCACGATGTATACAACACGTCCTCCTACATCGGAGTCTAAAATACTGGGAAGAAAACAAATTTCGACGACAAACGTGCTCGTACATTTACGACAAACGAAACTTGATACTACCAACCGAAACGTCTACACAGTACATCTACAAATTTGATTGACGTTTTACATTCGCAAATGGCAGGACATGAAAAACCGATACACACGGCAGTGAAGCAGTCAATTACACAGCCTACATAATAAACGATACGTTACTTTTTGCTGTCGACAGAGGTCGCGGGTGAGCGACCCGGCCGGTTTACACGTATTTAAATGTACACACACACTGACAACTCGTGTTAACTCGATATGCATACGTACTTGTTAAAGAAATACGATCGATTACCACCGACCCGAGTACTTACTAATCCCACACACACACACGCGCGCGCGCGCGCGCGCGCACACAATTATACACGTATAACGCGTTGTTAGGACGATGCCTCGTTTATCACTGCACTCTTTTACACAGTACTTCTCACTCGAACCCACTCATTGTTAATTATACCCTCGTTTCTAAAACCACATGCTTATATATATGCTTCTACCACTCGCATCTGGCACTGATGGGCTAGCGTGGCATGCATTTCTCGTAATCAACACACAGACCTAACGCATCGTCAGGTATCCCACACCGCCACAGCGCCAGCAACATGCAGACGTATTAGCTTGGCGATGTTAAGTGTGAATAAAATCTTAATAGAAGCAGGGAAACCGAGAGCAGCTCCTAGAGTTGGCCTGATCAATTGTGGAGTGCGACAAGGGAGTGGCAGATGTGTCTTCCAGAACATTTTATGATTGGTCACTCTACAATTGACACTTTGTTGTTTGCGGACAATCAGGCTATTCTGTCGGACTCTGAAAACAGATTGCAGATGGGTATGCATTTATTAAATCGAATCTGCAAAGACTCTGGATTGGAGATATCCACACGTAAGACCAAGGTAAGACCAAGGTGATGGCTTTTCGTGGAACTGATCCCGTACGGGCAAAAATTGTTATGGATGGTACTGTCCTGGAACAAGTTAGCGATTTTGATTACCTGGGCTACAGTGTGTCTTATAATGCATCCAACGACGTTGTGAATAAGTTGCATAACTTCAACCTTATGTGCGGGACCATTAGGCGAACCCTTAAGTCAGCAAGTTAAGGAACACGCCTAAAATTCTACAAGGTGATGGCTCTTTCCACGCTTCTTTATGTACTATAAGCCGACGGGACGGAGAAGTGTGGGACGTCCGAGGAAGCGCTGGAGTGACCAGCTGTAATCTTTGCCTATTTGAGACCGGAACAAACCATCCTTGGTTTAATCCGTGAAGATGATGATGATGATGATGTTAATTGTAATAAGATACAAGCACTGTATACGGTGACGACAGGGATCACTCGTTGAACACAGGCAATAATGCAGGCAATAGCTGATGACGTATCTTATTAATGAGTTTATGAAAACAAATGGTTTCTCGGTACTGCGAAGGAAAACTCATTTGTAAGTTAGAGAAGGCTGCTGTCTCCGTGTACGAGTACTGTAACACAACATCCACCATCTACAGGCATAACGATCCGCTGAGACACAAAAGATTAATTATACGTACACTCACAAAATGCTTTACGTAAAAGGTGATACTCATAATCACACCACTGGAGAAGCTTCTATTGAAATAGTGTAAGTATACAAGTTTACAACTGTAAGTAGTCAAAACTTATTCTTATAATGACTATAATTACTAAAATGAAATAAATAGATGATAATAATAATAATAATAATAATAATAATAAGAAGAAGAAGAAGAAGAAGAAGAAGAAGAAGAAGAAGAAGAAGAAGAAGAAGAAGAAGAAGAAGAAGAAGAAGAAGAAGAAGAAGAAGAACGAGAACAACAACCAAAAAACAACAGTCTTTCAATAACAATAACAGTAACAGTAGACAACCTGTGTGGCGTGTGCACCATTCGAAAGCACAAACAGAATTATTACTGTTGCACACCACTATAGAGTCTTTCTTCTTGTTAATGCCGAGCTGACGATGAGCTGAGAAGCTTGAAAGCGCTAATCAGAATAATTAGTGGTGTGCAACAGTAATAATTCTGTTTGTGATTATAACCACTAACACAACTTTCTTCATTAAACATTCGAAAGCACACAAAGCCGGAAACGAAGAAATTTCCACTATTCTCCAAGCGCTCGCAACCACGCGATTAGTGTAAACACATCGTCCTAAAAAGCGGTACATTCGTCTCGAACCTCTCCGGGTAAAAATACAGGGTTCAGAAGCGGCCAGCCAATCAGTTTGGACCTGCGATTTGGTGTGCGTTACCGGAGTTCTTGTTGCCGTGACTTGCGCGGATTACTGTGTGCGGACATCTGTAATTGGTGACTTGTATTATCTAGTCCGATCTTATTAAATATGTGATACTTATTGTGCGTTTCATTAGTGTGTATCGGACAATCCTACGGTAGAAAAATCGTACGCATCCGAGTGTATAGGCCTACTGTTGTTGTTTATTACAGTTTTAAATAAGGCGATTTCTCGGTGTTTAATTACTCTGTTCCCACTGATCAACACGACGTCCGTGCGTCCGTCGTACCAGTACTACTACTAATAACAACAACAACAACAACAATGACGACAACAATAAAATATTAATTATAATAATAGTAATGTACTCCGTAATGAAGAGTTATTCAATAGTATTCACGACGGAGACAATCCTGTACTGATCACGTAAAGAACAGTGAACATTCTGTTAGCTGTAATTACATTAATAGATATGGTAACTGACTGTTACAATGCACACCACACGCTGTTTACAATCGCCTCCCACTCCGACTGCTGAACTCAGCGAGTATCTACACCACTCAAGATAGTTGTTTCATAGACTCGTACGATTCCTGTTCACGATCTCCTGGAATTTTATAGGTCTTCATGGAGTGCTTGTGAAACCTTTTAGAGACATATATAACGGGCGACTAACAACTCTAATTCCTACAATAAGACACACAAGACAACAGAATTACAGGGGATATCGATATAAAAATAACTGTTGAACTATTTCATATTTTTCACAGAAAATAGACGTACGGAAACGACACAGACTGTCTCAAAGTCCTATATATTCCATCCTCAAGTGTTTTTTCTTACACAAATGTAAGCAATCGACTTGTTTTGCCTACTAAGTGAATGGAAAGTCAAGGAAACAAAACACATCCAACCATGCACAACGTAATATAGTCTATATTGATTTAACCGCTAGACATGCATACACTTTTACAGGCTATTACGAAAATAACAAGATACGCCATGATTACCCAAGTCCAGTGGCGGAATTAGGCAAGTGTTAAGTGAGCCCGGAAAGGAATTTTAGCAACAAACTTCTTCTTTGTTGCCGATAACGTAGTACACGTATAAAAAATTATCCCCTCCTCCTTCAACTGTCATTTTTATTACTTCCATGATCCATAAGGAAATGGAAGTAGCTTATGGTCATGGCGAAAAAAATCGTTTTCGGGATAACAGCTGATTCTGATTGTACTACCCTCAAAACATGAAGAAAAGTCATTTTTCGAAAAGTGTCTGTGTGTCTATATGTATGTCTGTCTTGTGTCTATGTGTAGAATTTTTTCTATGGCAAACGATAACTGCCGCAAACTGAAATACAATCAAATAATTTTTTGCATACATCCCTGAATTGTAGAGGACTCAAGGCATATTCTTTTTGGTGAAGATCGGTACAGGGAAAGGAGTAGTTTACCTCCAACGTTTTATGTTTTAAAAGGGTAATGTTTTCTATGACGAACGATAACTGCCTCACATTCAAACAGAATCAAATAATTTTTTGCATACATCCCTGAATTGTAGAGGACTCAAAGTCTATTGCTTTTGGTGAAGATCGTTTAAGAGAAAGGGGCAGTTTACCTGCATCGTTTTATGTTTTAACAACAGTAAAGAACTTAATTTTGATAAACAAGTATCCTGATAAGAAGATCATAATAATGCACTGTAGAAAGGTAGATGAAATATCTATAAATGAAGAGGCTATATGAACGGGGTGGGGGTAATTTTCTATAAATGAAAATTATAGTTAAGGGGGGAGGAAATTTTTTATGTGTAATACGTTATCGGCAACAAAGAAGTAGTTTTTTGTTAAAATTCCTTCTCGGGCTGTTTGGCCGTAGTCCAATGTTTTCTGCTAAACCAGACGTTTCGGCAGTGCCACCGATTGCCATCATCAGTGAAAATCGAGTGCAATAACGTGAGGTGGTATACGTTAGTGACCACAGTACTGTGGTTAAGGCTGACGCAATAAGTAGAAAGAAGTAGTTTCTATGGAAATATTTCATTTCCAAAGTGATTTTAAATACAAATCTTAGAACATAGAAATCATGTATGGTTCTCCATACCGATATTTTATAGATATTGATCTACCTTTTTACAGTGGATTATCTTGATCTTCTTTTCAGGATACTTTATTTATCAAAATTAAGTACTTTACGACGGCTTTAAGTACGGCGGGACAGTAGACCAGTGGGTACGGCACCTGCCTACTAATCTAGACGTCCCGGGCCCGCATCATAAAATAAAGGTGCGTTTTTCAGCCCCCAGGTCGACTCAGCCTGTTGAAAAGGATTACCTGGGATAACGTCCTGGGGATAATAATGCGCGGCTGAAACGTAGTGCTGGCCACACTGCCTTCCTTGTATGCCGTACGGCTCGCAAATGGTAGCCTACCCTGACTGACACCTAAGCTGCTTCGGTGGTAGACATGGGAGCCATTATATATATATACATACCTAACTCTTGTTAAAACATAAAACGTTGGAGGTAAACTACCCCGTCCCCTTAACCGATCTCCACCAAAATCAATAGGCCTTGAGTACTCTACAACTCAGGCACATATGCAAAAAATTATTTGATTCTGTTTGAATGTGCGGCAGTTATCGTTCGTCATAGAAAAAATTGCCCTTGTTAAAACATACAACGTTGCAGGTCTCTTAACCGATCTTCACCAAAATCAATAGGCCTTGAGTCCTCTACAATTCAGAGATGTATGCAAAAAATTATTTGATTCTGTTTGAATATGCGGGTGTTATCGTTTGCCATAGAAAAAATTCTACACACAGACACTTTTCGAAAAATGACTTTTCTTCATGTTTTGAGGGTAGTACAATCAGGATCAGCCGTCACAATTTTTTCGCCATGACCATACTTCCATTTCCTTATGGAACATGGAAGTAAAAATAAGAGAAATCGTTCTAAAAAACATATAATCTCTATAATACCAAATAAACAAGTAACTGCTTTAATTAATTTGTATACATACAAGTAACAAAAATAAGCACAAACATTTGTAAGCTCAACACATACACAAACACATAGTACAACCACGAACTCGGTACTAAAACACAATGACATAAATCCTGATTAATAACACAAAGCGGTTTGTCAATAATACATAATTAGCGGGGAAGTAAATAAATTACAAAGTAAAGATGGAACGGGAGGGTGATTACTGGAAACTCATTTGGCAAGGTTCCTGCAGAGGGCGGCGCACTCCGATCTAAAAGAGCAAGTTATAGCATGTTAACCCCGTGAATCACGCCACCATGCTTGTGCTGCAGTTAGCGACGAAATAATAATGGGTTGGATAATGTAACCCCCCTCCCCACAACATACAGAACTCCACTTATGCATTAAATTTACGACGTCTTATCAGTTTAAAAAGAAACAACAACACCATTAATGACCAGACTACATGTAAGTTTTTATATTTAACCCTCTTAATTAAAAAGTATTAATTAAGTATTCAACGCTTTTAACGTTTCTTGGCACAAGTCAACTTGACTACTTCACACAGCGCACGTCCGTCACTACTGTGACCCGCGTGTCGCATGCGATTCTCCCAACGAAAATGTACATTAACTACAAGTCTCTCTAACCGAAAGTAATGATTTTTTATGACGTTGGAAATGAAGCATCTAAACTAACATGAAGTTAATTTTTGGAACAATATTTTGTCGTTGAACTTAACAAATTGTTATTTATTATTGACAAACGCCAGAATTCGTTTCAGTTATTGTTTTGACGTCCTCTAGCGTTGTTCCCCATGTAAATTACATGTTGTTCATCACGTGGTGCGTAAGAACTAATTGATAGGTCTTGAGGCATATAATATAATTTTGAGACGCACAATCACGAAGGCTGAGGATGAGAACACAGTGTTCTCGAAACATGTTCCTAATACGGAAAAAAATATCTTGAGGTAATTTCAGTATAAATATTAAATATATTATATACATCAAGAAACGGACTGTAGCAAAAAGTGTTTGAATATTGTAACGCGACGAAATGGAAGACCCTAAAATAAAGTTAAACCAACAGAAAATACCCTTAGTAAAATAATCCACTTAGTTATAAAATAAATAAATTACCAAATGACCACAATGGGTACGATGCAATGTAGGATAAAATAAACTGAATGTTAAATAAGTAAGAAATAACTATTTATATTACTAATGATTAATAATGATATGTGTTATTATTAATGATATGTGATCAGTACAATCAGTTATAAAGTGCAAAGATATTTGTGAGATAATAGTCACTAAATATACAGATAGGACTGTGAGTATTAGTGGCAGTGTATAGTGAACAGAATACAATCACAACAAACCAAAAAAATGTGTGATTACATAAAAGAAAATGTATAGTGTGAAGGGAATGGTATTCAGTATATACTGTTACGGCATCATAGAACAATCTACGTGTTTGTCTAACGTTCCAGAGACATCCAGAATGTAAGCGTGTGGCGTACGTGCTGCTAGACGCATTTTGCGAGAATCTTCTCGACTGTGCCTTGCTTCGCTCGGGCGTTCGGCCTGTGTCAAGGCCGCAGTTAATTACGTAGTTCACACGAGAGATAACACGCAGTTTGGAAGCTTCTCGTGTGTGAGCGGGCCTATAAATACATGGGGTAGCGACCTTAGTTTTCAGTACAGCTGCGATATATTTACAGAGCGGTTCGAGTTATTACTGTGCGCGTTCAAGTGGTCATTAGTTAAGAGTGGTGTTTTATAATCGGACGGTATAATTGTAATACAATCGTGTTCAATTTTAGTGGACATTTTATTGCGTGTGAACAATTTTCATTTGATTTGTTGTAGAGACTGTGTTGTTAATTACGAACTGTTTAACTGTAAAAATTAAAGGTGTGATTAGTGACTTAATTGGTGTCTTGTACTTATTTTGTTTCCACTGTAACTACGACGATCGAGTACACCGTCGTAACAGTGGTGTCAGAACTGGGATAGAACGGTTAACAGTGGAAATAGTGGACACTTTGTACAAGACGAGTGTGATTCGTAATTAACTGGTAAACATGGATCCCAGTCAGATGATGGAAGCTTTCCAAACGCTGCTGCGGCAGACACAGGAAGAAGCAGAAAAACGACAGGATGAGAAACGCAGGCAGGAGGCGGAAGAAGCAGAAAGACGACAAAAGGAAGAACGAAGACAGGAAAGAGAAGAGGCTGAGGAACGTCAGAAAGCACGAATGCTAGAAACAGAAGAAAGACAAAAACATAAAACGGAAGCTCTCTTTGAAACTATGCAGAAACAGTTGCAAGAACATAGTACCGCAGAATTGGGTCTCCTACGAGGTGAGCTTAATAAACAAGTTACTAAAATATCGGAGGTACAAGAATCAATGACATTAAAAATAGCTGAAGTAGAAAAATCTGTCTCGAGTGTTGAAGAATCGATATCTACAAAAATATCTGAAGTAGAAAAATCTGTCTTGACTGTGGAAGAAGAAGTCAACAAAAATACCTGCAGTAGAAAACTCAATGGCAAGTATAACAGAGCAAATTAAAAATGAAGTTGAACAGTTCATGAAAATACAACCAAAACAACTTTGTGAACAGACTGTACCAATAATAAAGACAGAAAAAGACGCAGAAAATAAGTTAATAGAGAAAGTCACTTCGCTAGCAGTAGGCACAGTTCATGTCAAAGCTCCAACCTTTAACGGAAGCAGTCAATGGGCAACGTACCTCCGCCAATTTGAAGCTGCTGCATGCGCACATAATTGGACAGAGAAAGACAAGGCAGTCTCACTCGTTCTTGCATTAAAAGGACCCGCGGCAGAATTACTACAGAAAGTGCCACCTGACAGCCAGAACATCTATGCCCAGTTGATAAAAGCTCTAGAATTACGGTATGGCGATAAACATTTGCGAGAGGTGTACTACGCTCAGTTGAGAACAAGACAACAACGTTCCGGGGAGAGTCTTCAAGAGTTTGAAGGAAGTATCGACAGACTGATTAGATTGGCCTATCCTGAAGCACCAGAAGACTTCCGAATAAGGTTTGCGGTGTAGACATTCATTGATGGCTTCGGAGATTGTGAACTTCAGCAGGTGTTACGAATGGCAAGACACCGAGATAGCTTAGAACCTCTTGTTCACGCCCTAGAGTTTGAAGCTGCCAAGTCAGCGTCCCGCTACATTAATGGGTTTGTGCCATCACGTTGCAGTCAGAAGATCCCTGTATCATATTGCCATTACGATGGGTGCAGAAAAACAATGTTGGCGGACAAACAATTCAAAAGTTTAAGAGAGTCGCAACGATTTCAAAAAGACAGAAGACCGAAGTGTTACAACTGTGGAAAACGTGGTCATCTACAGGTAGACTGTTGGGAGAAGAAGATACCGAGAGAAGAGAGTGATCGCACCGATTGGAGAAGTAAAGCCCCAGAACAGCACACAGTTTCCACGCTACATAAGACCAGTGGAAACTTGATCGTTAATGGATTTGCGGAAGGTAAACCAACATCATTTACAGTTGACACGGGCGCAACAGTGTCCATTGTGCGCCTTGACTTAGTCAGCGACCGCCAGGCTCTAATTAGCTCTTGTACAATACAGACTGTGACTGGAAGCTCCGTCAAGGTGCTAGGAAAGGTAGACGTACGTGTACGCCTGGGTCTTCTCGAGTTTAGCCACCAAATGCTCGTTGCAGACATTCTCGATGAAGTGATTCTTGGAACGGACACTATGAATGCCTACGGATTCGTTGTGGACTTAAAGAGAGAATATCCTGAACGTTGACCAAGAGAAGATAAAGCTTTGCATGACTAAAATGACAGGGTCTACCAACCATTCGATTAAGCGAGTGGCATTAGTCGAAGGAAAAGGCAACAGGTCTGGTCAAGAGGAACCCTCCCTATTGCAAGCGGAAATGGAAGAAGAACTAGCAGAGGAAGTACAAATAAGTATAACGACAAAAGAAGTGATTGGAAAGCCAACTATGCGTGTCGAGACAAAACTCTTGCTTGTTCCTGAGCTGATAGAAGCGCCCGAGGGCAAAGTGGCTGAAGATGAGGTTACGCAAGAGGTTGTTGACGGGAACCAAACAAACTTGGATCAGCCAGTGTTATTTAGGTCATCAGTACATGATGCAACGGGAGTGATTCCAGCAAAACTAGTGGTTGCGCGAAAGACTCGCATTCCTGGGAACGTGATGTTCGGATCACACGAGACTGAATTCGAAGAACGGGAAAATTATCTTTCGCAAGGACGTCCACCTAGATCGCCTGGTCGAGTATTACTTCGGAGACGGTTTGCCAGTTCGGGACGTGAATCTTGCAATCTTGTGCAATCTTGTGATGCGTTCTATATCGGTCAATCAGGCAGATGTTTTTATAAAAGATTTTTAGAACATATTCCTAAGCCAAGTAATACTAAGTCCAATTTTGCACAACATTTAATATCAAGCGGACATAAATATACGAGCTTCGAAGGAAATTTAACAGCGTTGCATTTTTGTAAAAAGGGTAAACGGATGGATAGTCTGGAGGAATTTGAAATTTATAAAGCTTTAAAAGATAGTACCATTAAAAACAGTTTACTAAATGACCAGATAAATTTTGCGTCAAATTACTTGTTCGACACTGCAATCAGTTTGGATTAATCTTTGACCAGTCGCGTGACGATCGCGGTTGTGGGTGAACGCATGCGGGAGCTCCGGCCGTGGTTAGTAAAACATATCACATGCGATTTGTAATTTATTTTATTTTATTTTTGACTTGACCAGTATCATGGTTGCGATTTTAATGTATTAGTTTATTAATTAAGTGTTATCTGAGGATGGGACTTAGTCCCGAAACGCGTCATAAATGACGAAACTTTGTATCGCTAGAGTGGATAATAAAGTAATTATATAATCATATAATAAGTGATACGGTACGCAAAAAAATAAGTATTCTAATTATTATCTGTTCATATTTAAGTTCTTTCGAGAGCTTTCTTCGCAATAAAAAAATATAAATGTTTTTGTATTACCTGCGTATATCTGCCGTTACCGTTGCGTGCGTGTGTGTGTATCCAGAATCCTGAGAGTATGCTGATGATGATGATGATGACTATGCTGATGCGGTGTTTGTTGTCTCTATGGGTTGTTGCTGTTGGTGATGCTCGAGCGTTCCTCCTTACGTCTTGGTGTGAGTGTGGTACAGTGTGTGTGTCCTGGTCGATCTGCAATCGGGCAGCGTGACGTCGTGTGTAGATATCTTGAGTCTGAGTGTGTGATCGCCCAAAATTGCCATTGCCAGTGGTATTTATACTGGTTGCGATTTGACAGGTACAGGCCTGTTTTCGACAATTAGAGACGGTCAGTTCGCGCCAAAGCGTCCTTTTTATTACATTCACTTTTTGGTTAATTATCGCGAACTCATGAACATACTCGTCACATGAGCGATATCATTGTTTGCGTAATTTTTTTCTGGTCACTCACATATACCACACATATTAATTACTCTTCAATTACACTAGTAATTAATATTAATTAGTTAGCATCTTTAATATTGCACCTTTGGAAATAAATTTTACATCACTATACTCGTTAAAAATCCCTTAATGTAATGGTGTCTTTATAATTGGTGTAAGTCTTTGTTTACAGGTTCAACACAAGTAATTAGTTTATTATAATCCTATTAAGACCTGATTAATTGACAACAAACAATTCGTACGCGTCACCCCATATTCTTGTCGCAGCTGGCTTCACGCACACAAACACACACACGCCGTATTTTTAACTATCGAAGCAGGTGCACTCTCGACAGGACAGAGTCTGCATTTTCATGCACAAAATTGTATAAAACTGTTCCTTATTTTCTATTTACACTAATTACAATATAAAACATACCGCCCTGGGCAAATATGCAAATATATGTATTGTTGCAAAATACACACACACACACGTTTTATTTAACGAGTTACCCAACCACGAATTAATGAACGGCCTCAGAAAACTGGCGGTATTCAGCAAAGTTGACAACTAATTATCAAAACATATTTCTCCACAGTGCGGGCAAAAATTGTTAAAGATAGTACTGCCCTGGAACAAGTTAGCAATTTTGAATACCTGTGTCTACAGTGTGTCTTATAATGCATACAACGACGTTGTGAATACGTTGCTTAATTGCGGGGCCATTAGACGAACCCTTAAGTCAGCAAGTAAAGGAACACGCGTAAAATTCTACAAGGTGATGGCTCTTCCCACACATCTTTATGGGTCTGAGAATTGGACTTTAACGAAAGGCCAGGCCAGTCGCATGCAAGCGGCTGAAATGAGATTTCTCAGGCACGTGGCAGGGTACTCTCCATGATCATAGAAAAAACACAGATATACGGCAGGAACTGAATAGTATGAGTATACTCGACAGCATCGCCCAGTATCGGCTGAATTGGTGGGAACATCTTTGCCGAATGGATGGCTGCCACATCCCCAAACATCTCTGGAACTATAAGCCGAGGGGACGGAGAGGTGTGGGACGTCCGAGGAAGCGCTGGAGTGACAAGCTCTAATCTTTGCCTATTTGAGACCGGAACAAACCATCCTAGGTTTAATACGTGAAGATGATGATATTTCTACCAAAACTTTTAAGTTTTTGATCAGTGAGTTCTCTTTGTGTTTACATATGGAGACAGAAGGCATTCAGTTCGATGTTCACAATATCTACCGCGGTCAAAATCTCAAAGCCCCAAAAAACAAGGGAAAGGCAGATACTGTCTGGCTATATAAGCCTACCATCAGAAGAGGAAAGAGTAGATTATAAAATAATAATAGCAGGCTAAAGAGGGGCGGAGGGGGGACCGCCCCGGGCCTCACTCTAGATTTGGACAATTAAGTTTGTTTGTAATTTTTTAAATTTATTCGCAAATGTTCTATTGTCTCGTCCTGAAACGCAACACTAGGAGAGGTACAAGATTTAATCGATCGATTCCAAGATTTTTTTCAAATTATTCTGAAATCTACCTTGTAACCCTACCTCAATAAGTGTTTACAGATATTCAAAAACTTATAAAGTTAAGTTTACTATTAGAAATATATTCGTACCAAAAAAGAAGCGCCAGTAGAAGTCGTCAATGCCTCACCATGCAGTCGAAAGTCACAAAGTGAACCCCAAACAGTACGGACACGAACGGTTGCGGCAGCAACTCAAGAAGGCCGTGCCTCGGTAATGGTAAATTTGTTTTGGAATATATAAGATTATTGTATATTATAAATTAATAGATTTACTACAGACTATAAATAATATTACTTCTACTATTTCTTTATACTTTGTATTTACAATATGAAACTGCATTTTTATTTCAAACATCACTACAGCTTCCTAACTAGATGTATCAATACAGTAAATAACCAACAAATATATAACATTAAAGTTTTTGCTATGTATTTCGTAAAGATAAATTGGATTATAAACACCCGTCTTTAGGAGGGGGGGGAGGCCTCTAAAAGAAATTCGCCCCGGGCCTCCAGTGGCCTACGTCACAGTCTGTTAATCGCCCTTCTTGAAATCCCGTTTAATTATGTTACACTCGCTTCCCGATAAATCCCCAACATTTTGAATGGTATAACTACGATTTGTAAAATCAATTCGTGTGGAGTGATGTTACTTGTGGATAGGGAAGGCTGCCCACGAACACTGCACATTTATCAACAGTTATATAATCACTGCGTAGGACTGTTTGACAGTACGACAGACAAGTACACGAATTAACTGATGTATGTTTTCAATGCGTCCACTACAAAGCTAAAGTTAATTGAACGATGACTTTTGTTTACAAAGATGCGATCAAACAACATAAATCTTTTGAATTACCGTACTTGCCAACAGCATAGCTCCATAGCTCTATAAAGTGGTTTTATACAGTTATGATATCCGAGAAAATATTGTAGTCGTAAATTTTCAATGTGACGATTCTCTTCCTTTTGTTCGCTGTATTCGTAAAAAATTGCCTACTTTTATTTAAATAAGACTACATATAATGTTCATCGTCATCATCTTCAAGGATTAAACCAAGATTGGTTTGTTCCGGTCTCAAATAGGCAAAGATTAGAGCTGGTCACTCCAGCGCTTCCTCGGACGTCCCACATCTCTCCGTCCCCTCGGCTTATAGTTCCATAGTTATTTGGAGATGCGGCAGTCATCCATTCGGCAAAGATGTTCCCACCAATTCAGCCGAGGGGGGGCGATCCTGTCGAGTATACTCATAATATTCAGTTCCTGCCGTATATATGTGTTTCTTCTATGATCAAGGAGAGTACACCCTGCCACGTGCCTGAGAAATATCAGTTCAGCCGTTTGGTTTGCGACTGGCCTGGCCTTTCGGTTATAAAATATAAAGTTATTTCTTTAAAACTTCTAAGCGACGTTCATTTCTTCGGACTGCTTCCAACGTAATATTTTTCTTGCATCACGTTTCGGTGCCTGGAATCTGGGATCGCCCTCAGAAGCTAAATAACATATAAAACAACTTACAATAAAACATTACATTAATACGAAAGAAGACAGCTGTCCAGTCACTGTTAGGTCTTCATCACCAGGCTCTTTCAACCGCCACTCACAGGTAAGACAGATTTATTTTACTTTACATTATTTTGTAGTTTGTCTTATATTTCTATTCTTATATGTTGTGCCTAATGTTTGTAAGACTTATATTGTTACGAAGAGTTTTTAATCGTGGTTACGTATGTTTGACTAATATTTTGTTTTTTATAATGTTTTATTCCAAGTTGTTTTATGTTGTTTAGCTCCCAGAGTTGTTTTATGTTGTTTAGCTCCCAGAGTTGTTTTATGGACGATCCCAGATTTCAGGGATCGAAATGTCAAGAAAGAAAAATATTACGACAAAAGCACTCCGAATGGCGGATTTACCCGTAAAATGTTGTTTAATGTAAAAAGTTAAGTTTAAACAGATTGCACAAACTACCAGAGCATGTACATTCAACAATGATTATCTTTACTGCATTTTATGCCTGATCTTGTCCGTTAGATTGCTTTGCATTATGCAGCTACACGTACGACATACCTACCGTATCGACTGTACTAGTTACTCCATATTTAGTATCATGACTCAGTTCAACTAAATTCTTTTGAATAAAATTAATTCCCATTGAGTAGATGGTAAACTCTTTAACCTCTGGCAATAGACGGATCACTCGTCACTGCTCACCACCATCAAACCTGATTGTGTCCTCAACGATTCGTGATTATGGTCATTCCGGTCCTCTTATGCATCTACAACTTCAGTAATATAATTCATCATCGTCTTCACAACATGGCATCGGCAAGGTGCTGCCTGTTCCGCCTTCAAAGATCGTCCAGCCATCTCTTCCTGGGTCTACCAACACACCTGTGTCCTATAGGTTTGCATTCCAGACTTGTCTGGCCAGTCTGGAATCTGACATTCCTTACAAGTGTAATCCCTTCCACTGTCGTTTGTAATCTCTTAAATTTACATTCACGTTAAGAACTTGTAATTCTTTTCTTACGGCCTCATTCTTCATACGGTCAAGTTTAGAACACCGTTTAACTCCTCTTAAGAATGCCATTTCCTCCGAGGCCTGTATTTTACTGTCTTGTTTCTTGGTTATTGTCCATAATTCACACCCATAGGCCAGTACAGGGACAGCCATCACGTCGAAAAACGTTAATTTTGTATCTCGACGTGCCTTGTTTCTAAAAATATGGTTGATTTTTCCACAGATCGCCTGGAACTTACCTAACTTAACATCAGTATCATAATTTCTATCATAGGCAGTATTATTTCTCAAATAATCAAAATGGCTCACTGTTCTAGAATTTGATCACTAATCATTATTTTTGTTTTTATTGGCTCCTTACCTCGAATTTCCATTACCTTTGTTTTTATAGTGTTTTACAGCCATGACTTTGTAAACTTAAATTTTGTATGTTGACGTACCTTGTTTCTACAAATACGGTTAATGTACGCGTAATTACGGTTCAGTAGTTACAATATAATTTAATATAATATCCATCCATCCATCTACACTTACTGCCCCCAGAGGCTTGTTTTGTACCAGTCATCATGTTGCATGCCTCTTTTCTCCATCTCATCGATTGTGTCTTCTTTCCATGGTTTCCTGGACCTACCCTTCGTCTATATTGAATCCAGTCTAGCGACGTTTTAGCAAAAACAATCAACAGGCATCCGTTCCACAAATCTGTACCATACGAAACGCTGTGTACTAATGGTGTGTAAAATTGTCTTGTCAACATGAAGCTGCCTCCTGATATCTTCATTTCTAACGTACCGGGGCCTGGACACGCGACAAGACCTTCTCCAGAAGCCCACAACTTGGAACCTCTTTTCATTTAACTCCTACGTTTCAGAGCCATAGGTGACTATGCTTACTAAGACACGAGAATAAATCATCTTTTTGGTTTTTAGGGTTATTATTCCACTCCAAAAGCCCAGAATACGGCTACATTACCACGATTTACAATAGTATAATAATACCACAATATGTTCTCAGGTATATGGGTCTACATAATAATTGATGTCTGATAAAAATTCAGCTTCATCAGATTTGCAAACAATACAGTATGAAAATCTCCACTATAAACACAAAGTTAATGGCAAATCGAGGTAAGGAGCCAATAAGAACAAAAGTAATGATTAGTGATTGAATTCCAGAACAGGAGAGCCACTTTAATTATTTGAGAAATAATACTGGCTATGACAGAAAGTATTATATTGATGTTAAGTTAGGTAAGTTCCAGGCGATCCAACCATGAAACAAGACAGTAAAACACACGCCTCGGAAATGGCATTCTTAAGAGGAGTTAAAAGGGGCTCTAAACTTGACCGTATAAAAGAAATGAAGCCATAAGAGAAGATACAAGGTTGACCTTGAATAACAAATTAATATTTAAAAAAAACGGTGGAAATAACACTTAGAAAGAACGTCAGATTCCACAATGACCACACAAGTCTGGAAATACAAACCTATAGGACACAGGTGTGTTGGTCAGGAAGAGATGGAGGATTTTTCAAGGCGGAACGGCAGCACCTTGCCTATGCCATGTTGTGATGATGCTCATGATGATAACAACTCAGAAGACTCCAAACTCTGTGGTGGCTACAGAAACACGTTGATTGCTACAGGTTGATTGTTTAATCAATTTAATTACGCTCGAAGGTGGCCACAAGGATACACATCGAAATGCCTCACTCAGATTGTATTATCACAAATTACTGTGAAAGAGGACCGCTCAACAGAATTAATTCTGAGGCAGGATGCTAGCGGTATCCGTGTAGACGGCTTCATTTAAGTCAAATCTACACATTAAATTTTTTATCTTTATTTTTTTTTTATTTCAGTTCCAACAACTGTAACGGGATCTAACGAAAGTATGCCAAAATGAAAGGACGGAGTGAGGGAAGTTGTAAGAGAAACGTTAAGCAGACAGACGAAGGCAGAACTCGTTCAAAGTATGAGCCACTCGGATCTACACGGATTAAAGTCGCCTGAGTTTGATCCGGACTGAAGAGCATCATTAAAACTGCCTAAGCTTCACCGTATACGACAGAGACTAAATCTTCTTCTTTCACATGTTTTTTCTTACGTATTTCTTCCTAAACCTGGAAACGCGTGTATATCACAATAATCTTTCCGTTTACAAGTGTATGTTACGTAACTATGAGTTAATTCTTGTGATTTCTGCCACCGTTAAGTTTGCGTACATAGCACATATACACAGTGGCGTATCTAGAATTTTGCCTTGGAGGGGGTTCGGGGTCGGGGTCGGTTTCATACAAAAGAGAAAACAAGTTAAGACTAATCAACATTACTATCTTTAATGTGACTGAAAAACGTGTGATAACACCCTGGAATAAGTCGCATTAAAGTACTTATTACAAGTACCAATATGTTATTGGTAATAACCCAACAACAGCACGCGTTACTGAAACGTGTTTACAAGATACTTATTGACTGAACTGATTTTTCTATATTTCATATTTCAAACGTATACGCTAATGCTGTATAATAAACATACAAACGTATATTTTAAAAAATAATTACTTTACTACTATACTGGCGCACTCGCTGAAAAAATAATAAAACACCATAAAAATTAAGAGGTCAAGTTTTTTCAACCAAGGGGGTCCGGTCTCGTTCATAAACACGCCCCTGCATATACACTGGGTATAAAGTCACAACACGAGAACAACAAAAAATGACTGTAAAAACCTACTATCACAAAATAATCGGTCAATTTTCACACTACACGTTCACAGATGTAGTTAAACCGGTCCTGACGATAAAATAGCACAGCCTTTAAATGAGCATGGCCCATTAGTGCGGTGGCGCCGCGTACATGCACTCTACCGGAAGTGCTGCGGTAGAACGGGATGACTGGCAGCTGGACAGCCAAAGCTCAAGATCGCACACTACTGTACGGCCGGCGTTACACTATGCGTATTCACCGCTGCGGTTAAAAGTGCCGGTTGGAAGGGCTGACCAAAACACTTTTTAAAAAAGTGCGGTTCCATTAACGTGACAGAACTGCACAAATGTGTTCTACACGATAGATACAAAACATATGCGCGGCAGAGAACGTGGCTATCAAGACATCCAAAGTTTACACCGCAGCGGTGTAGTTAAAACTCATTTCGTTTTTGATAATTCGTTTCCGTTTTTATATTTAACTGGCGTACACCGATACAAACATATCTGTGACAAGTAATCGTACTGAATAGAAACTTATCGTATTTAAGTGCTAGCTATAATACTTTGGGAAATGTTCGATTTCCGATCGGTATATTATGAAAGGACGAAACCAATATTTTCGATTAACGCGCTTCGAATAATCCCTCTCCTTTCAACTGCACACGTGCTTTTAATGTTATTCACGTTGTCACGGAATCATACAATCTAACCGCTTACCTAATAAATACCTAATATTTTTACGACGGTCTACTTGGTCGTCGTATGGTACAGTGGAAAACAAAATACAAGAAACAAATTACGTCACTAATCACCCCATTTAATTATCACAAATAAACGGTTTGTAATTAATAAGACAGTCTCTTACAACAAATCAAATGAAAATTGTTCACATGCAATAAAAATGTCTACTAATATAAAACACAATTGTATTACAATCGTCCCCCGCAACACATAACACTTCGCCACAATTCTACAAACCGCACTCCAATAATTCGCAGCTCAAACTGACTGAGCGTCCGCTGGGTACTTGTATCGACTGGGTACCCCGCCGAAAATCTGTATTATTCCACACTGCGCGATATCTCTACACTACGACGTAATTAATTGCGGCCTTGACACATTCAGCGAGGCTGGCGGCGCGGCGTCTGGAAAAGTCTCGCGAATGCATGTTGGAATCACGTACGCCACAGCATTATAGCCGGATTCCAGTGGATCGTTCGACAAACACGTAGATTCTTCTGTAATGTCGTAACAATATATGAACACAATACCACATAATATACTGTACACTACAAAAGCATAAATATAAAGTTTATAAACATTACTGTAACAGTATGTTTGTAATATAAACATTTACATTTAAACATATTTACAAAAACACTCTCTTTTCCCCCTTTCTATATCTTTATACACGCCCGGGCGCGCGCACGAACACACACATTCTTGTATACAAATGACAATATTATTCATTATTAATTTAATATAACAAAAATAATTACGAGAAAATATGAAGCTATATATATCTACACGTAGAGCCTATAAATAATTAAATCGACAACGACAATGCACCGTCACACACGTCATTCGTCAATTGTGCCATAGCTAAAATCCAAGAATTGAAGTTGGAATTGCTTCCTCACCCACCGTACTCGCCCTATCTAGCTGCGAGCGAATTTTGACCTCTTTCATAACCTCAAAAAATGGCTCGCAGGAAAAAGATTTACTGACGACAATCAAGTCAGCAATTCTGTAAACGGCTAGTTTGAGGACATCGCCAAATCGGCTTATCGGTCTGGCATAACCGCGTTAGAACAATGTGTAGAACATCGTTGAAAAATGTGTATAGAGCTAAACAGAGATTGCATTGCGAAATAAATGCAAATTAATGGAGAATAGCGAATGTTTTCTTATTCAGGCTTGGGATTTTCTTTCACTCTACCCTCGTAATATGTGTGTGTGTTCTTGTATATTAAAGTATACATACATATTTTGTTATAAATAGAATTACTGTTCATAACGTAGAACCACTTAAAGTAAACTGAGGACTGAATTTGATGCATTTTGCGGTTCAAGTGTAAAACAACGGCCCGCAGTTAAGTACACGTAAACACACACACTGGGCGGTTGCACCGTAGCGTCGTATTCAGCTTTGCCATTACAGAATGTTTCGTTTTTAAAACGGACAAAATATATTTATACTAATAACTTTACTTTTACACATATTTCTTCTACGCCACTCTCTTCGCGTCACTCCCTGTCATCCCATACTTCTTGCATTTTCCATTGTTTTGTCTCAGTTACGTCAAGGTCTTCCCCTTTTCTCTTTTTTCTCAACTCTTGCTTGCCACATTTATTTCACACGGTTCCTCTGTTATATACGAGCATCCATCAACCAACTACCATCCTTCCATGTTTCAGCGTCTTCGAGCATTAAACGCATTTCCAAATCTCTTGTGGATTTCTTTTTCTCTCTCTTCTTTAACTCTTTCTCAGGTATTTCATCTCAACGGCCTGTATTTTGCTTTCCGTTCTTCGGTCAGGACCCAAGATGCCTCCCAAACAAAAGTTAGTAGGCCTATAGCCTGTAAACTAACATACACTATGTGAAATTATAATATGATAAAGAATATAAAAGATACAAAACGACCAAATAACTATGGTAAAAGCGCGACACACAAAAAGGAAGTATACGAGACGGAAACCAGACCAAGCGGAAGCAGTTAATGTCCCCGAAATCGTTTCATTCGTTTCGCAGCAAAAGAAGGAAATTAAAATTAATTAAGAAATATTTTATATGTTGGAGTAGCAGATGCCAAAGGACTAATATTGCGGTCAAGTATTTTTATAACGCAACTGGGCTCTGAACAAACATCCAGGTAATTCAAATGGTAGCGCGTGTGTATGTATTGCAACGATACAAATAAAAACTGCATAGATAGGTTATATTGTAATAATTACAACAGAGTCTATATCTGGAGGTAGGAAAATTTATTAAATTAAAACATTAAAATTTACTATTGTCTTATTAATTTATAATATAAAATTGTTTATTAAAAATTCGTCCTTCACTAATTGAGTCTATGGGCTTGTTTTACAACTATGTTACTTGTTGCGTTGAATTCAACTGTTTCCGTAGCCTCTCGACGCTCCGCACGCAGTTCGACTGGACCGCTGCTTGACTGCACGTCGACCCACCGAAGCTCACTAACTTAAAATTTTTATGTTGATAATTCACGTCTTTGCACATACGCACACTGCGATATGAACTGTTATTGTTTACAATTTAAATTTACTTAATCTCACGGATTTTAACTGGGTAAAATAGATCGTGTATTGATCTTACACAAACTCCAGTTTCTTGAAGTGTTCGGCAGATATTTTGGCCCTACCGGAAATCTTCTACTGTACGCGGGAAAGCACTAGAATGATCTACTTATTATTTAAGTTCTCTAAGTGGTATTGGTTTCGAAGACCTCGAACCGTGAACCATCTTCTAAGTTTAAAGGAAAACGACCTGTCTTGTCACGAAAAGCTTGTGGGAGCGAGCACGTTTTTCTATGGCAAGGTCTCGTAAGAAACTGAGCAAAGTGCTCTCGACAAAGGACCATCTCAAATAATTTGTAGACCTTCTGATTCGTTGAAACTTTAGCAACGTCACAGATGAGAACACATATAGACTGAAATCAGGCTTAAACTCTGTCCGATTCTGCAAAGGCCTGTCTAGATTTAATCTACAAATTTTACAAATTTTATTACTTTCTAAGAGATAACGAGAATAAAAGAAGGCTGATTTCATTAAAAAAAAAAATACAGTTGTGGAGAATTGAGTATATGGAAAATGTAGCTTATAACCATGAGAATACTCTGTCCAAGTTTCAGAACGAAATGTTAATTTTCCTCGACGTTATTAAATAAAATGTAAATCACACGCGCACCCACGCACTTACACACAAATATTTCACATGACATAAAAGAGAATAAAATTGTGAACATTTTGACATAACATACTTTTTTAAACATAGCTTGGTTCAAAACTTATGACTACTTTACAACGAAAGATCAAAATCAATTTAAAACATGTCTATGGCCATCAGAAAATGTTATGTAGCATTATTATCCTGTGTACTGTTGCAATATATATTGCAACAGTACAAATGTATAGGGTACTGTGCATTGAACAATTAATTAAGATAATTAATACAATTAAATAAATAATCCATATTGTTAGTAATAATAATTCAGCTTTCAATCTGAATTGTAAAGGGAACAACCAAATTTCATGCTTGTACAGGTTGGTCACACCACTCAGCTGTGTCTGTGTACTCGTGTATTTTGCGCGCGCGCGTGTATGTGATATGTGTGTGTGTGTGTGTGTGTGTGTGTGTGTGTGTGTGTGTGTGTGTGTGTGTGTGTGTGTGTGTGTGTGTGTGACCCCTAAATAAACGCTATTAATTATATGAATTATTTAAATTGTAAAGAGTGTGTGCATAATATTACAAAACCAAATAAGTTACGCCACAGTGTGTATAATATAAAGACGCACGTGTGTACAAAAAATAGTGCGAAAATAATAAAAAGTGCGAATATAGTGAAAATAAATATAAATAAAACTTATATTAATTAAGATAGGGAAAAACGGTTTATACACAGTGAACACATAAAAATTACCGACAAGATGAATATCGGGTAATTTGTAAAAGACTTCGCATGTTGTCAAGACAAGTGAAATAAGTGTGAAAATAATCGTGTTCAGAAAGGGACGCCAACGACAGACTGACACCTGCAGAGGATTGTCGAAACATGATTTTTGCGCCCTAGGGTATAAATACTCGAGACACACCAACTTATTTCTCTTTCTCGTTCAATTACCGTGGCAGCCGGAGGCTCTGCCCAACGACAACAACTCTTTCTCGATCAACCACAGCGGCAGCCGGAGGCTCTACCCGACTACTAATCACTTTCGTGAGAGCACCTGCAGCCAGAGGCTATGCCGGAAGACGAGGGAGCAGCCAAATACATGGAATAGAGTCCAGCGTACGGAACGAGGCAACGGACTACGGACAGGGTCTGAAGGACGAGGATCAAGGACTCCAGGACTGCACGACTACAGAGGAGCATCCAGGATCGAGGACCTAGGACCGAAGAGGATACGCTGAGTATTACCGCTACAACTAAGGTGAAACAAAACCATGTATTTGTAAAAACAAAAAGACTACAGTAAAGATAATTAACCATGTAAAAAGAAAGACAATATAATTCAAAGTGGAATTAATCATTTTTGAAAATGTAAACGTTCACTTGTATAGTAGTTTAGAGTAATGTTTAAACATATGAAAGTATAATTTTGAATAAATAATTTAATCAATGATATTTGAATTAATCTGAATGTAAATAATAACTTTTTTTTAAAACAAAGAAATGCATATGCAATAATAAAAAGAAAATAGATTAGTAAAACTAATCTAATATCTATTATAATCTAATAGTTATCAAAGTAATGAGCAAGTCGAGAGCAATATTATATAATAAAAAATGTTTATTGTAGTATAAGTGTGTATATTATGTTCTATGTGTAATACGAAATACTACTACTATATGTTAATAACTAGATGTGTAATACGGCTACATAATGCGAATAATAATGATAGTTTAAATCGCAAAAGAATTGAAAATTTTTAATTAATAAATTTTTAAATGGTTCTAAACAATTTTACGTTGTGTTATTATTATTATTACGATTACACCTGTCATAATTTTATAGCGTAAGTAATGTTGCTAATAAACGGCGCTAACGTTATAATATATACATATGTGCTACTTCTTATCATAACCGCATGACACCTACGTCACGAGCATCTTACAGTTCTGATTCAATGATACGGCGTGTCAGTAAAAACGATAACACTTCTTACGACGTAGTAGTTCAATGCACGCACGCGCGCCGTATCGAAAGAAACAGAACGAAAACAATCGGGGGCTACATGTTTCCACACAGCAACACAGCTACCTTAAAAAGTAGACCAACAAAGGCATAATGGATACAGTTGAATGCCGAATGAATACATTCAAATAATTTACGGCTTACGGCAGTCCCATTCTCCGCCCAAAGCATGTTTCTCTATCGGACTAACATGTTCCATATCATGTCGCATAGGCCTATCTTTAATCCACAAACGTCGGGTCTTTCTCAGAGGTTTCCGCTTATTGGCCAGGCTCAAATTTTTCACTATGGTCGCAACTGACCGGGTTCTGTACTATTAGATTGCAATTGACGGCTGCCCGTTACGAATGCTAGAAGAGCGATGACCTAAAAACGATATAAGCGGAAACCTCCAAGAAGACCCCGACGTTTGTGGATTAAAGGTAGGCCTATGCGACATGATAGGAACGGACAGCGGTCAGTTGCGATCCAATCGTACACAACCGGTCAGTTGCGACCGAAGTGAAAATTTGAGCCTGGCCAACTGCGAACGAACACATCCTTCTGTCAGCTGCAGAGACGGACTGCGTCTATCAAACGCGTGTGAAGAGATAGAGATAATCTGTTGCGACCAATCAATTTTGTCTGCCCTAACGTAAAGCACCAACTTTTTCTTTATACTGTCGTAAGGTGGTGCCGATTGTTACTAACATTTTCATATTATTGTTATAATACATAAATTACAATTACAATTCTGTTCATTCCTAACAGAACTGTAACATTAAAAGAATTCTTTTTTAAAGTTATTTAAATAATGTTCTAACCTGACCTAACATACCCTAACCCACCCTAACCTAACCAAACCCCACCAACCCTAACCTAACTTAACATAACGTAACCTAACAAAAATAATGGAAGAAAGACGAAGAGGTTACTCGCACAACTGAAAGAGTTACAGAATTGACACCTCATCGAAGTTTGGAAGAGTAACGTTTCTGTTTCTGTTAGTTGCCACGGATTCGGTCAGTCGCGACCAAGTAAAAGTGTGAGGCGCAATTGACCGGTTGAGAACAGGTAAAAAGGACATTTCGTCGCAGCTGACCGAGACAGTTCGTGTTAACGTCTGTGAACGCTTCAAACTTCTTCTTTAATTTTTTTCATCTTCTTTTAAGAAAGTCCCATAAAATCATCCTTGAAATTATAACTACTTTCAACCAATACGACCAAACTGATAAGGCTAAACTTTCCATTTCACATAACGTCGGAATGGAATTAGTGACTTGCCAAATGTACATTATCAACTCGTTTAATAGTGTCGCGGAGGCGGACAGAGGAATTCTTAAAATTTTTACTTATTTTTAATTATTGTCAAAGAATAAGTGACATCAGTACCGGTACTGAAAGTATTTGTCTGAAACTTCATATAAACTCCAACGGAGTGAGCCACGGAACCAAAATGTGAATGTAAGCCAAATAATAAAAAAATTATTCCAAAAAACTGTTTTAAGCATAAATCAGCTTCATAATAGTGTAAAATCCAATAACGAAATCTTTCTTTCGATTAAGAAAGACAAAACAATGAATGTAGAAAATTATCTTCAGAAACATGTCTTCATTATTAAGTTATACTTGTGTCATGTCAATCTCAGTATTATGAAAAGTCGCATTTTAACGTCGGATATCTGCTGATAAGCACTGACATGTATGAGAGACTTGCATCCGACAAGAACAACATGAGACTGATCCCTAAATTTATTAACACGCTATTTCTACGAAAGATCTCAACAAAAGCAGTTGAATGAAGACAGGTACGATGTTCACAGCAGTCATCAATGAAGAACGTCCTCGTACGTCAATGTTGATGATGTCAACATTGATCAACATTGATGATGTCATCATTAATGTCACAGCTTCCTCGGACGTCCCACACCTTTCCGTCCCCTCGGCTTATAGTTCCATATTTGTTTGGGGATGCGGCAGTCATCCATTCGGCAAAGATGTTCCCACCAATTCAGTCGATACTTGGCGATGCTGTCGAGTATACTCATAATATTCAGTTCCTGCCGTATATCTGTGTTTCTTCTATGATCATGGAGAGTATACCCTTCCACGTGCCTGAGAAATCTCATTTCAGCCGCTTGGATGCGACTAGCCTGGCCTTTCCAATTCTCAGACCCATAAAGAAGTGTGGGAAGGGCCATCACTTGTAGAATTTTAGGCTTGTTCCTTTACTTGCTGACTTAAGGGTTCGCCTGATGTTCCCGCGCATAAGGTTGAACTTATACAACTTAATCGCAACGTCGTTGCTTGCATTATAAGGAACATGAAGAAACTGTGGTATTTAAAAAGAATCAATTGCTCCAACGGGGCGGGCGTGAGGATAGAATAACTCAAAATAGAATTCCTAAAAAAGGGCAACGGAAATGAAATTGGTCGTACGGCGAGGGAAGGGACGGCGGGTGCACTGGAAAACCCTAATAGTGACGAAGGCATGAAGTCTGAAAAAGTTTACGTAGAGCTCAGTCTGGGTGCAGTACCACTAGGAGAAGACAAAGGTCTCTCTTTATAAAAGCCACATATTTTTCTTAACAAACGTATCTGCTATTTCTATAATACGTAGCCTAACAGTATTAATACAGTAATTGCAGTATCGCCCTATTGTGGTCAACTGTGATATCTTCACGAATTACTGACTAAAGAAATTAACTGTAATTAATCTGAATCAAAAATTAGTAATTCTTTTAGCCAGTAAATATGGCTGGTGGTTCTGACACATAGTCATCTTGTTTTTGAAGAAAATATACATTGGACATAGTTTTTACTATAATTATGAATATTTTGTGTAAAATATAATCTGTTCTTTACAGTGGGGTTTTTATTACAATGTCCATAGGCCTAATGGCCTACAATATTTTGTATAAGATATAACTGCTTTTACGGATGTACTGCTGTACTGTTATCTACTTTATATAAATATTGTTACGACATCACAGAACAATCTATGTGTTTATCGAACGTTCCAGAGGGATCCAGAATGTAATGTGGTGGTGTACGTGCTTCTCGACGCTTTCGCGAGACGGTGACAGAATTCACGCGGCCGCGCAGACTGTGTCAAGGCCGCAATTAATTACGTCGTACACACTGGCGCTAAGACGCAATTTGAAATCTTCTGGTCTGTGCGCGGATGTATAAATACAAGGCGGCAGCGGCCTTAGTTGTCAGTATAGTTGCGATATATTTACAGTGCGGTTCGAGTTTATTGTCGGGCGATTACAAGTGACTATCGGGCGATATTACTGTGTGCGTTCAAGTGGATATTAGTGAAGTGCTGTGTTTTACAATCGGGCGATATATTGTAATACAATTGTGTTTTAATATTAGTTGACATTTATTTGCGTGTGAACAATTTTTATTTGATTTGTCGTAAGAGACAGTTTTGTTAATTACGAACTGCTTACCTGTGAAAATTAAAGCTGGTGATTAGTGACTTAATTGGTGTCTTGTATTTTGTTTCCACTGTACCTACGACGATCAAGTAGACCGTCGTAACAATGGTGTCAGAACTGGGATAGAACGGTTAACAGTGGACACTTTGTACACGACGAGGTAATTCGTAACTAATCGGTAAACAATGGATGCCAGTCAGATGATGGAAAATTTCCAAGCGTTGCTGCGGCAGACACGAGAAGAGACAAAAGAAGAACGAAGACAAGAAAGGGAGGAAGCAGAGAAAAGACGCCGACAGGAGGCGGAAGAAGCAGAAAGACGACAGGATGAAAAACGCAGGCAGGGAAGAGAAGAGGCTGAGGAACGCAGAAAACACTAATGCTGGAAACAGAAGAAAGACAAAAAGAAGAACGGAAGCGCGAAACAGAAGACATCAAGGAGTTAATTCACAGGAGCAAAAGCAGACACAAGAACAAACCGCTGCAGAATTGGGTCTCCTACGAGGTGAGCTTAATAAGCAAGTTACTAAAATATCTGTGGTACAAAAACCAATGACATTAAAAATAGTTGAAGTAGAAAAATCTGTCTCGATAGTTGAAGAATCGATGTCAACAAAAATATATGTCGTAGAAGAATCGATGTCTACAAAAATGTCTGTCATAGAAGAATCCGTGTCAAATAAAATATCTGCAGTAGAAAACTCAATGGCAAACATAAGAGAACAAATTAAAAGTGAAGTTATGCAGTGCCTGAATTGCAGTATTGTTCCTGACATTATTTAAATTCCTGTCTTTTTCAAACGAGTGATTTTTTGTTTTTAATACAAATTACTTTCACGACACTTCCCCACCATCATCACGTAATGCACTGACCTAGAACTGAATCGAGGATACGAACTGAATTCATATAAATCCAGTACGCTCGCCGCATGTTCTGAACTAATAACGAATAAACCTAAATGCCGATAATACAAGAGTTCGAATTAAATTATACGAACCCCAAGATTACATCTCTGAACAGACAATCCTGAAGTGCATATCTTGAGTCAGAAGTGGCTAAAGAAGACTGCAAACGACACACCATAGATGAAAACAAAAATTGCGATATATAATGGACGCTGCCTCAAATCTACATCTAGAAAGCAGAAGAAGGTAAGATAAGAAAAGAAGAGACACAGCTGGCGGGCGCTTCAAGCCAGGTATGAAACTGACGAAGAGAGAAGATGACACAGAGGACAGCGTCTTCATGCAACTAATTACGAAGTGTTACTGAATAAAATTACAGAGTTTACCGAAGAGTAATCTAACACTTGTCAGATACCGATAATACAAAGCGCTAATTACATTCCTATGAACTGCATCAGTTATGTGAGTACTAGACGTATAATCTGAATTATGCGAGTTGCGTGTATCGACATAGGTACAGCAGAACTGATACACGTCCTGAAAGATAAGATGAATATGTCATTGTACAATACGGCTGCCAGAAACACTATAGGTAGAAAAAAAAAGAAAAATAATTAAAATTATTTTAAAACACGAAACGTAAAAATACATTTTTTTTAAGATAATATAAAGAACCAACAAGGTAGTCAGATGTACAAGAAGTGAATAATCGTACATAAAGAAGTGAAAGAATAATAATGACACGTCAACAATACAATGGGAAAAAACTGAAAAAGGGGCAAAAGATACGCGGCAGAATATATCGTTAGGGAGAGTAAAAAATAGGCTTGAAGATTACGCACCACATCCACTATACGGGTTTACTGTGGCTTTTCGCTATCTCACGAGAAACGTGAAACCTTGTTTTTTCTATATTTAATCTGTTCAAATTTTTAGTGAATTATATAACACTTTCCGAACATAATCTGTAGTAAATATTTCATACCGTATGCAACAAATGTAGGTTCTCAATCCCTTTTCTATTTGAATCGCCCAGTGTATTTGAAATTTTCATGAAAGGCTATCTGTATTAATTATAAAATATACTGCACAGAAAATTAATTTCTTGGTGAGATACTAGGTGGCAATTTTAGATCTTCCAACTTCGTTCGAAATATTCAGTGCATGACAATCAGACTACATACATACTGTACATTTTAAATAAACGAAAAAAGTAGACTAAAATTAAAAAAAAAAAACACTATGATTCAGTTTTTCACAGCCATACTGATACAATTTGGCGACCTAAAAGCAGATAACAACTCTGTCCTTACCAAAAAACATTTATAAATATACCAAGGTGTTAGACAAGCGTGCAGTAGGCCTATGTCGGTATATCACCTATCCTTGACGATCTAGTAAGGAAATGGAAACGTCTAACGAATCCTGGTATCCTGGTATGATATCACGGGAACAGATATTTGAAATGTTCGAACGCGTTGTTTGCTGACGACTTGCTTGTAATTCAAAATACAAAATCTGCTTTACAAAAAGGTTTTTAAGCTTCATCAGATCTGCAAACAATACAATATGAAAATTTTCACTGTAAAAACAAAGGTAATGGCAATTCGAAGGAAGCAACCAATAAGAAAAAAAAATAATGGTTAATGATCAAATTGTAGTAAAGGTGAGCTATTTTAATTGTTCGGGAAATGACATTGGCTATGATTGGAATTATGATATCGAAGTTAAATAAGTTCCGGACGATCTTACGGTAGTCGACCGTATTTTTAGAAACAAGGTACGTCAAGATACAAAATTAAAGTTTCACAAAGGTATGGCAGCCCCTGTGCTGTCCTACGGGTGTGAATTATGGACAACAACCAGGAAACAAGACAGTAAAATAAAGTTACTATTTCTTTTATGAATTTGTTAACTGCTATAATTTTTTATTGTTCGACTAAGCTTTTCGTCATTACTGACATTTTCAGGTCTTAAACAGGTCGTTGTTTAAGACCTGAAGATGTCAGTAATGACGAAAAGCTTAGTCGAACAATAAAAAATTATAGCAGTTAGCAAATTCATAAAAGAAATAGTAAGGATGGCTGCTAATTTAAACAATACGAAGAATGAAATATGCGAATTGCAAGCAGATAAATATAAAAATGTAAGGGAATTTTTTAAGTATTTAAAAATTAAAGCAAAATTGAAAAAAACGCTAGGGAAAATTTGGTTTAATAAACAGTGTTCAATTAATAAAATAACTCCAAAATACGCAAAAATTAAAATTAATAACAAAAGCAAAGTAGCAAACCAAGTGAAAAACATGGCGGAAAAAATATGGATAAAACTTGAAATTAAGAACTTATACAGTAAAATAAATAAATATAACAAAGAAATGTATCAATTACATCAAAAATTATATACAAGTTACAATTATATAGAAATAGAAGAAATGAGAAAAGAGTTTGGTGAAAAATACATAGAAAAGAAAATAAGAAAAATGGAAGAGAGATTAAATAAGAAACTCAAGGAATTAATAGAAGGAACAAGAAATAAAAATAAAGAAAAAGATAAAGAAATAAAATTTGCTGAAAAAGTATTAAATTTAACAGAAACAAAGTTTACAGAAAATGAACATAAATTATTAGGGAAAAGTTTAAAATATGCAACAAAAACATAGGAAAAAAAAAAAAAAAAAAAAAAAAAAAAAAGTTGTTTAAGACCTGAAGATGTCAGTAATGACGAAACGCTTAGTCGAACAATAAAAAATTATAGCAGTTAGCAAATTCATAAAAGAAATAGTAAGGATGGCTGCTAATTTAAACAATAAGAAGAAGTAAAATAAAGGGTTTGGAAATGGCGTTCTTAAGAGTAGTTAAAAGGTGTTCTAAACTTGACCGTATAAAGAACGAGGCCATAAGAGGAGAATTGCAAGTTTTTAACTTAAGATTACAAACAACGGCGGAAAGAACGCTTAGAAAGAATATCAGATTCCAGACTGAGTAGACCAATGATGAGATGGCGGGAGGGTCTTTGAAGGCGGAAAAGGCAGCAGCACCCTGCCTATGCCGTATTGTGATGATGAGATATTTTATTTTTGACATGATAATGTCTTATGGCTGGCCATCATTTGAAAATTTCTGTAACGCATCACCTGCATGACGTCATCATTTACCAGCCGGGAATCGTTAACTAAAACCGCGACCGCTAACGTGCTAACGTCCGTCGCAGATTAAAGACCTAACAAGCAAACAACACTGCATAGCTGTAGATAGGTATGTAACCAATCAGTCAGTCAGTAACCATAATAATGTTGCGTTTAGCTGGCGGCTGAAAGACATTATCATGCTCTTAAGCTTTTACCATTTGGTAAACGGTACTTTAAATTTTTTTTTAAGCAGGTAAGGACTTTGCTATAAACAGAGAGTACACACGTAGTAATAACCAATGATCTCAACCGCTGTAAAATCCTAAACGACTCGATAATGATTCAGTACGAAGCAGTTAGCAGTTCAACAACTCAGACACAGGTGGAATTAAAAGATCATCTAATCTGTCTCATTAGTTTTTTATTAACTCATAACGAGTCTATAGTTCATAATGTATTGTAACAGTGTGAAAACAACATAGGTTTTAATATGCATTTAATATTTTGGTATACCGTAATCGAGTGAATTAAACGCACCCAGGAGATCGTAGAACAGCTAAGGTTCACCTACGTGTACAATATGAAACAAATTATCCGTAATTAGCGAGAACGAATAAGTACAGCACGGAGACTGCACCCGTCGGAAAACAAGAGGCAAATGAAACCAACAGCATTATCTGCGAAATAATGACGGGGAAACAGCCAGCAAGATTTGGTAGGAGTTGGTAAAATCAAGCTGCCGACAAAAATATATAAACGTAATTTGTATGACTGAATACAAAGTCCATTAAAATACATCGGAGTTTTACATGACACCTACAAAGAAGACACATTATAAATCATTATAGGCCTAACTGTTCCAACTGATGACCGTTCGATCCACGTACTACTGATAAGACGGACAGATGGAACTGAAACCATCATAAATGATTTCTTTTGGATTTGAAATTATTAGTTCGCCTGAAACAGAATCCGTCATATTTTAATTGATGCTTTCAGATAAGTTTCTATTCCAAGTTCAGCGCAAAAGCCTTATCTGCGACGTTCCCATGGTGTGAACATCTGGTAAACTTGAAAGGAATCCGATTCGCCCAATCAACAGGTTTTCACCAAGACTGGCAGTCACGTTAAGAGAGAAAAGTGTTCTATCTTCGAAACTGCTCATCCCCAAATCGCTGTACAATGATGGATTTCTACAGTAAGATCAGATTAGCAGTGTACATTTTTGGGCCACGGTAATGCTGTTAATACCAACATTACATTAACACACGTATTAAGTAATTATTCATTAACATAAGTTTACTACAAGCTCACGTTTATCGTAACCAAGGCAACGAATATTCAGGCGAAGAAAATAACAAGGATACTTGGTTTCCAGCGATGACTAGGCTTACCGTTAGCGTGAGTATGAAGTGTATTTCACTCAACGTGTGGGGGCCAATTGTACGATTTTCTGCTAGTAAATAAACTACAATTGATTTATGATTAAACACGCCTACATGTTTTAATATTTTAATAATCATTACAAACTGAAACAAATCATTTTGCATAAATCTTGTGCTTTACGACAAGATTAACCTAAATTATCATAAAATCGACTTAAACACGTGGTACTGATTTTTATGTATATATACATTAACACTGTGCCTATTGTGCATGCGCGCACGATGGTTTTGTTTACTTAAGTTCGATGTGTGATTTATACGACTGACATTAATGTAGGCGGGTGGGAGTCGAAAAAATCTAACGATGCTGGTTGGATCAAGAACTTGTGGCTCATGCAGCTCGATAAAATGTACCATGATCGTATAAATAAGATAAACGACGATTAAAACAAGAAACAAATACCATCAAATTTGAAATCTACATAACTGTAATATAATTTATAATCAAGAGTCAATAAAAAGTAACTGCACTATATAACTGACATACGGGTTCTTGAGAATTACTTATTATTTATTGAGTCCTTTAGCCTTTCGACCGGTTTGGACCCTCCCTGCATATACCCGTGGTGCGTGTGTTACGGAGTCTCTCACAGGTATATGGGACCTACAGTTTAACACCGGATCCGAACGGAATAGTTGGGGAAGGTTTATACTAGGCAGGATACCTCTTGCTGGTTTGCCATCGCCTTGCGAGGGGGAACGGTCGTGTCTAAATCAGATGGCCCCGACGGGAATAAAGGAGATAAATTCCAACTAAGGAAACTGACGATTTGACAAGATGTCCAAAATTTGTTCACTCCTTAGAGTGGACCCTGATGTAAACAAAACCATGTGCTTGTACTTGAACCGGATTGGTTAGATGAGTCACTGCATCACTAAATCGTATAAAGTAGTTCCCAACTGATTATAATTAAATTGATTAAAAATATATAAATAACCTTTTTTTGATACAATTGGGACTAATACAACTAAATACAAGGTAAATAATTTTATGATTCTCTGGATCTGTTAAGAAAGTTTCATCTTTCTACTGTACATGCCTCTGTGTTGTATCACTCCGCTTTGTTTACATCAGGCTCCACTATAAGACCTTTACACTCTTATGAACGAACTTTACGTTCTTGACGCGAGAATTAAATCCGGACAAAGTACATACGGCAGGCTGGAAGTATGGCGGCAGGCTAAAAACAAAAACGAATGCCAAAAAGTAGAAGGCAAAAACAATATCAATATCAGAAAAACAAAACGATACAGAGACTCTTTATTAGATGTGTACACAAAAGCATTCCTGCATAGCTTGTTTTCACGGATTCTGTGCACACGCTCTTGTTCATTCTGGTTCTTCATATCGTCCATTTGGCTTTATTCTGGGCAACGTCACAAATGTTCAGGGGTTTTCTGACGTCCACATTTCAAAGACCATCTTCCCTTACACAACGTTCCTCATTAACATTTCTGATGTCTTAATTTTGCTAAAATATTTATTGTCCTAACTTCCGCCGAAGACTCGGTACGGCCCTGATTTAGAGACCTTCAAAAGAACTCCTAAGGGTTTTCTACGTATAATATGTTTCTGTCACTGACAGGGTCGCGAACGGGACCGGACCCCTCTCCCAGGGGATCGAATATTGTTTTGTCTCTTAATTTTTAGACTATTTTATTATTTTACCAGCTCTGTACCCTAATATAGTAGTAACTATTTTGAAATATAGAAACAAGTTTATTGCACAGCGTATAAGTCTGAAATACTAAATGCTGTATAGGAAAATCAACTCGTTCAATAAGTATCTTCTAAACAATGTTTTAATAACGCGTACCTATTTTTATTGTGTTATGCCTTTCACTTTAATAGGCTTGATTTCAGGATGTTATCATACGCTTTTCAACCACTTTAAAGATAGTAATGTTGATCAGTCTTGTTTCTTCTTTTCTTCTTCTGTATGAACCCGACTTGACCGGACCCCCCCCCCCCAGACAAAATTCTAGGTACGCCACTGGTCAATAACAAAAGTAAAGCGAAACTTGCCAGCTATATAACTACACCAAAGATATAAGATACATTTGAGTCTAAACATATGGAAGGCACCATAAACAAATTAGCTAAGTGTAAACCTTGAAATAATACGATGTACATATAAAACTTTTGAGACCATTTAAAATCGATTTTCGTACATTACAACTGAAACCACACATTTTCTCCGAAATTCCGACGAGCAGCCTTCTCAGCGTGTGTTTGGTAACATTATTAACTCGCGCTGACGTTGCTAAAGTACTGAATACAAATTTCGTTGTATTAGGCCTGCTGAATACAGATTTCGTTTTCAATTCGTCGTATTCGATAAATTTCCATTACACTGCGTTTCCATTTTTCCATTACACTGCGATAAATTTCCATTATTCCATTTCCACTGCGTTCTTTTCACAAAGTTAACGGCACTGCCTATCAGAACATCGAATATGGAATGATTAATAAAGTAAAAACCGCTGCACCCATAATGTTCCCTCTATATCAAGAATATTTGATTCTTGAAACGTGGACACCAATAATATGCAAGAAAAACGAGCGTGTGATCATTTGCAATATCTTCTATTCAAGTATACAGACTTGGGATTTACGTAAATACGCAGGTAACGTGTTCCCGTATTTCAATCAGACAGGCTATTCCGAGACGTTACTACTGACCTGTCTGCGGCCTCCCACGTTTAATCAACGAATCAGATCCGAACTAAACAGTATTATTCAAGGTCTCGCCAGAAAGAAACAAGGAAAAAAGTAATCGTAGATTATTTTCTTTACGGTCTGCGGTCGGGGATAAATGGTTCCGTGACTCATACTTTGCCGCAAGCCATTATCGCACAGCGAATGCATCATCGTGTAACCGCGATGCTCGAGCCAGCGAATCGCTAAATAACAATGTACAAATAGGCCTATATATGTACGCGCTGAAGGAATACAATACTCCGTATTAATGTTCGTAGGCTTACACGACCGGAGGCAATGTTGTTAAAATTCCTTTCCGGGCTGTTTGGCCGTGGTCCAATATTTTCTGCAAAACCAGACGTTTCGGCAGTGCCATCGACTGCCATCTTCAGTGGAAGTCACGGGACTTCTTCAGCCTTAACCACAGTACTGTGGTCACTAACGTATACAACCTCACGTTTAGCGTAATCGATATTCACTGAAAATGGCGGTCGATGGCACTGCCGAAACGTCTGGTTTTGTAGAAAACACTGGACCACAGCCAAACAGCCCGGGAAGGAATTTTAACAATACGCCGTATTCTAAGTAGAAAGTGATAAAATGTGAATACACAGGACAAAATAAAAGCTCCTCGTACTTGTCTGTGTGAATATTGCAAAGAAAACAAGACGAAGTTTAGCGATGCACTAGCGAGTAGGCCTAGATAATAACACATTTCATACGGTTCGGAAAAGTAGAACGAATAGCCGATCAAAGACTTCTAAAGCAGATTCTAAAATGGAAACCCACCCAAGACAAGAAGAAGACCGCCAAGACAAAGCTGGAAAGAAGGTATGAGGATTTGGGGAAAATGGGGTAACAGGGGGGGGACGTCCTGGTATGGCCGGGATAGATGGCGACTGGAAACTTGAAAACATTGTAGACCGACGCGCGCGCGCGCGCGCGCGCGTGTGTGTGTGTGTGTGTGTGTGTGTGTGTGTGTGTGTGTGTGTGTGTGTGTGTGTGTGCGCAAAGATTATGTATATTTCTGCTAGGATTACGGATGAATACAAGCAGACAGAAAATGCTCTGTACGTCTTAGCACTCGGGATTTTGCGCACAATCTCGATGAACGCCCGTTTCTTGCGGTTCTGGTTGGGCACGTGTTTGTGACACAAGGAAATCAAGACGCAAGTTCCCGCTACGAAGCCAAGAACCCGGTTTCAAAACGGAGCGACTGACTCGAGGCAATTTGGGGATAAATCATTATATCGTTTACACGTTTCCTTTTCACAACTTATTTTATGTTGTGATCCGATCGGTCCGACTCGAGTGCGTACTCATGTAACGCGGATATGTGTGGAATCGTTTTCCAATATTTGCAATTTTAATATGTAACGACCTCGCTAAGAGTGAATTTTTATTTATTTCTGAAGACGAAACATATGTTTCGAAACGCGTTAATCAAATCGAA
Source organism: Magicicada septendecula (assembly GCA_034769895.1). Classification (NCBI taxonomy): domain Eukaryota; kingdom Metazoa; phylum Arthropoda; class Insecta; order Hemiptera; family Cicadidae; genus Magicicada; species Magicicada septendecula. The sequence goes on from CM068374.1 coordinate 474,647,733, forward strand.
CGCAACACGAAGTCACACGACGGAAGAAATAAGGTAAATATCATACAGACTTTTTTTGTGTTTAATATTTGTACGAGTCACGAAAGTCACCAAACTAGATTAACGAACCTAGTCAATAGGACGAATCTCGTTACGCTTGCTAACTGAGAGTTTATGTCGACATAAGAGAACACGGAAAGCCTAACTTTAACGACAACTGATTGTGGGACAACTTAAGCGTCTACAGTGCATTCACAATAGCTAAGCACAGCACACTAGTTCATGTGATTTTCTTCTGGGAAATATTGCAGTCATCTAAGCTGTTACACTACACATCGTACGTTAGAAGTACTGTACTACTGAGTCTATCAACCACATTAAAGATAGTAATATAATGTTGATTAGTCTTAACTTGTTTCTTGTTTTGTATGAAGCCGACTCGGGCGGACCCCCCCCCCCAACCAAATTCTAAATATGCCACTGGTCAACGACAAAAGTTAAGCGAAACTTGCCAACTTTATAACTACACCTAACACATAAGATATATTTGAGTATTTGCTATTCGAGTTTTGTTTGCGTTCACATCACATTCTTTGGTTTCGCACGGCCTTTTACATCACTCGAGTCCTTTGAATCGGCTTTTACAAAACACATAAAAAAACCTTCAGGCAACCAGCTGCATAATAACCCGCCAGAACGTACACACGGTAGGTAGCAGAACTTTGTTCCCTGACAACATGGAGAGCAGTATGACTCGGAAGAGGCTTCTTCGAATCGCGAGCTCAAATTTCACCGCTCTCTCGCGCGGTACTTGACTGACATTATGAAGAGATATTGTGGAGACGAACACCGGAAACCTCAGTGGTAAGAGACTGATGTAGCAAGCGTAATATCTAAAAATAAAATAAACTTAGCAGTGGACACATTCAGCACGCCTTACAAATAGGCTTATAATTGCTGCTCAGTACGTTAATATGGTCTTACACGGAAGTGACACATAGTGCAATATGTTAGATGAGCAGCAATTAAATCGACTCGAGATGACCAATAACTGACGAGGGTCAACATCTCGAGTGCTTGTGTGCTTTTAGCATGTCCAGACTACCACTCCTCTATATTCATGCCACTCGAAACAAATTAAGCGGAAATTCTTACCGCCACTGTTCCATTTATAAACACTCGGTCGCTATTTTTATAGCCACACCCTCTCTACAACCATCATCAACGCGTTGGCGAATTAAAATCAATTTGCAATACGCACAATCGCATTTTACGCAAACAGGCATAATCGACATAATCCAGTTTCCTAACTTGGCTGCTCACAATTAATTTAGAAAGGTGTATAGAGAAAATTATTTAAACAATCCCAAATCAACAGATTATTCTTTAATTTTCCTCATACACGTTGGCTCAAATATTTCTGTTAAACTACGTTTACAAACCAGTCTTCTTCTTATCCTCAACCCAGATGTTGGTGGGCTTGTAATGTCTTCTCCCCCGAATATAGTCTCTTAATCACCACATACCTTCTCCCCCCTTTGTCTCATCCATATACTCCTGTCAGGACCTCGCCCTCCCAGTACGTCCCTCAATCATTCTCTGGATCAGGGTGGTGAAGTGACTCAGTTTGAATGGCGTAGCAGCTGACAATCACTCTGCTTCTCTTTCTCGCAATGGCTTTAATCAGAATTCTTCTTTCAACCACTCTCTTCAGAACCTCATCATTAGTCACAATTTCTGTCCATGGTATTCTTAAAGCCTTCCAACACATCTGAAAAGCTTCAAGGTTAACAATTTCTTCTGAGCCATATGTGCATATGCTCCAAATGAAACGTTTTATGAATTTCTTCCTGGTTTCCAGGGACACGTTTATGGACCCCAGAAATCACTCGTGCATCTTCCTTCTGATGAAATGCAGCTCCCAAGATACTTAAAGGTATCAACTTCCACTGGCTCCCCACCCTCAAGAAATATCTCAGCCTTTTGATTTCCATTTCTGAGACATTCCATGACTTTTGTTTTCCCGCTATTAATCGCCATGTCTTGTTCATTTGGTGAACATTTGGTGCATTCTGTAGTTTTTCCTCGCTATTTCCTAAAAGCGTTGTGTCATCTGCAAAACGGATGGTTTTATAGCATACGCCATTAACTACTATTCCATTGTTGTGGTGTCCATGAATTCCTTCATCCCGTAGTCTACATACAAGTTGAACAGTTGAAGTTGAATATCCCCATGTCTGTGGGGATAAACCACAGCCTTGTCTAATGTCTTTTGATAACTTTGCTCTGAGTCCATCCACAATACCGGTACTAGCTAACTATCTATTATAATTTCAGTTGCTATCCCTAGTCTAGCTTTATCCCTGTTAGCTAGTACCGGGAAATACAAACGAATTACAACAACATTCTCAGTGTCTTTCGTTTTTCATTATCTGTTTTTTTTTTTTATCTAATTGTTCCTTAATGAATTTCGTCATTTACTTTACTACGTTTAGTCGACATCGATACCGCTTATGAGTCTTAACAAAGGCAATAATTTAGTAGAATTTGTAGTAACACCATCAACCTTGCTCGTCATACTAGCACAGAATATTGCGAACTATCTTACATTTTAGCGTAAACCATAGACACACATACAAATACGCCATACACGTAAATAAAAAATTCACTCATTTTCCTTGCATATTTCATCATAAATATTTGTAGTAATAATTTACAGAATCATCTACAGTAATAGCATATTATCGTAATTGTAAAGATTTAATAAACGTAAACACAAAACCTTATTCTTCGTATTGTTTAAATTAGCAGCCATCCTTACTATTTATTTTATGAATTTGCTAACTGCTATAATTTTTATTGTTCGACTAAGCTTTTCGTCATCACTGACATCATCAGGTCTTAAACAACCTAACTTTACAACTTTACAGGGTTGTTAAGACCTGATGATGTCAGTGATGACGAAAAGCTTAGTCGAACAATAAAAATTATAGCAGTTAGCAAACTCATAAAAGAAATAACAAAAACTTATGGTTTTACTGATCATATGTTTCGAAAGAGAATAATTCTTATCAAAGGATTAAAGTTTCATTTAGTTTATAAATAATTTTTCAACTTATAACTTTACGTGTTAGAATTTTTCAAGTTCTAAGTCTCTAAAATTCGTAAGATTTAATACTATTTCAAGCCATGATAAAATAAAATTCTTTTAACTGTAATTTAATTATATTGATTTTTATTGAAATACTCTCAAAAATATTGTACACTATTTTCAGATTTTGTCCACTTAATACAATGAAAATACTCTGTGCCAAAGATTCTGCTTTTACCAGAGCAACAGAAAGGAATATCATAAAGTAGATACGCAAACAACGTCATTATAATGTCAATTTTAATAATGATGATAACGACGCTCGTAATCGTGCATAATGTATGTACTGGGCAATGCAACTCATGAAGGGCTGTATATATTCACGGGGAGCAATGCGAGGAGGAGACGGGAATCAAGGCGCACCATTCATCTTGTCTCGTTTAAACACTCCCTGTGTGTCTGTCGTGTAACCCTGACGATGCAACTAATTTATCACGCAAATGATGTTAATCATCATTAATGGGGCCAACTATAATACCACACACACACACACTCGATCGCACGCGCACTTTTGATTAGATACAGTTCGTTTCGTTGTACTAACATTGTAAACCTCTTTTTTTTTAGGGTTACTTGATATTTAAGACTAGGCCTAGGCTGAAGGCCTAGAAGGAAGCATAAAGTGTGCTGGATCCAATGAGACGGGACTTGCAATTAATACTCTCTAGTAACAAGCAAGATAACCTTTATTATTTCGTAAACTCATCTTATAATTTCTGAATATTCATAGTTTATAGATAACAACCTTTATGACACGATAACACATAATTCAACATACACCGTACATGTAAATCACAGACACAATTATAAGTTTAAAAGCCTTGTGAACAGCCTGTATAGTTTTCCAAAACACAATTTATAATTTTCAAATACATGTAAACCGCCTGGATAATTTTATCTAAAATACAACTTATAAATTTAAAATCCCTGTAAATAGCCTGTATAGTTTTATCAAAAATACAATTTATAAATTTAAAGACAATAATCTGGATCAGGCCATAATAACAAGAAAATACAAATTACAAATTTAAAATGCCAGTAAACAGCCTGTATAGTTTTATGAAAAGTACAATTTATAAAGTTAAAGAAAATAATCTGGATTGGCCCGGCCGCTGACATGTTCCACTCGGCATCCGAAAAAGCGATTAACAATACAAAATTTTAGGAAAAACTCCCCCCCAAAGCCAGACAGGGTAGAAGAAAGCTGGACAAGAGCCAGTCCCGACATAAGGTAACATGTCCGGGAGCTTGCATAGATTTGCACAAACAGGTGACTACCCTTTATTTTAAAATGTAACCAGGCCTAATGACAGACTACGGAAAACTCCCAACCCTACTATGAAATAAGAAAAATGATTATGTGCAAAAAACTCCGTGATTATAATAGATACTAGACCAGCCGGTTCAGATCTGCATGTTACATACTGCACCTATCTACTTAACTAACGTACAAGTCCCCCCCCCCAAACTTCTACAAACCCATTCAGTATCAAGGTTAAAAAAAGTAAAGCATAAAAATTAATGAGCGCTGGACACATGCCAGCGAACGGGCGTACAATTGTTCTCGAGACTAATTTGCACATCAGGGCGAAATGTTACAAATGTTACATGAAAATTTATGTCCAGCAGGGCACGCGCACAATTAAAACGGTTTTATGCTGTAGAGAGTCAATTTAAGTGGAACTTGAGTTTTTTTTTTTAGATGGTTAACGCACGATACCAGTTGTTTTATATAGAGGCCAAATTTAGGTAAGTATTGGATTAATATCACCTCGTTTTGTCCAGATGATTCCCAGGTGGTCTGTGCCTTGTTGGACTGTCAGTCGGTCTTGCTGAGAGGGTGTTTACAGTGGCATGCTTACGGTTCTTTCTCCTCCGGCTGGCGAGACGAGAGCCTGTGTTGGTGTAGTCCGTTCAGGACATGGTGGAGGATGGAAATTCCACCATGCTTGGATCAAATCTCCGTCTGTCTCTGGAGCCCAGAGCTCTGTAAGAGTCTACGTACTCATGATAGAATAGAAAAATATAAAATTAACCAAACTCAATCTGCCGAAGGGATAGGCTGTTCACGGAGCAGTTGACGAGACTCGACTGAACGAACTTGCCAACAGATGCTTTGAGTCGGGAAACACATTACCCGCTTTCGCTAACAGATGGCGCCGGCGTGCAGAAACGCCAAAACACGGCGTAGCTGACAACGTGAAATAATAAAATAGCAATTTACATTTATCAATATATTTTTATGCTGTCGCCCGGTTTCTTTGAGAAACCGCGGCACAACATTACAATATTTATCGTTTGCGTACATTACACCAAGCTGATATCGCACTTACTTTTTACATTACGCGAGACATGGTTAAAGCGTTAGTAGCTATAGTTGTATCATTCTCATCGTTAACGTCGGTAGCCAACCCAACTACTGTCAGTCGTAATCAATGTTTATCTCACGTCCGACAGCAGAATGGCGACGACACGACGGGTCGTGTCCACTGATGGCGATAATCTGTACAGCTAAAATAATCAGACTTGATACAGCTGTCTCGATACGCGTTGTCAAAAGACATCAATGCGCATGAGTAACTCTGACGCGTTATCTTCTGTGCAGTAATTTTGTGTTCAGAACAGCTCCATGGTCGGTGTGTCACATGGATGGTCACGTCGCACCCCACTGTCTGCACTGTATTCCCTGCCATCATTACGGTCTGCGCGAACCGTTTCATGTCTTACTATTTCATATGTACCAATTGTTGGAACACCGCGTCAACGTGGACTCAAACGGGTAATCTCGTCTTACTAACGGTGCAATCTGATTGGCACACAAAGACAGTGTAGCGACAGAACACGGTATTACTTATAAGGCTTCCGGCTGTTATCCTTTTGGCTGAGACAACATTACATCTGTCTTGCGCTTGGGGCTCTATCAACGAAACATACAGCAGACTTTCACTTATCGGTCCTGATTGATAGCAAAGGTTGGTCGGTTAAGAAAGAGAGACTCGATAAATACCATGCCTACAAATAATATAGGCCTACATAAACGAAGGGCACCCAGAAAGTAAGTTTCCCTTCAAAAAAAAAATAGAGATATCTTGGATAAATAAAAATTGGGTGTCTCGTGGGACACACGGCAGAAATGAGAACTTCAATGTCGAGCGGTGAGTGAACTGATTCAACGTGTAAAAGGTTGCTCGTAGGTATTTGGAGGAGTACGTGAGACTTTGCTATAAACATTAAGATGCAAATAAGAGTGAACTGATAATTAAATGTGACAAGGGCATATATATATATATTTCTTTTGAGTGTAACAATATGATTTACCCAATATTTAGTGTAAAGTAAAATGTGATATGTGCATATAATAATTGGATTATTTAAAAAAAGAATTTAAAAGATTATAGTATTAATTAAGTTGTTTGTGTAATCACAAAATCTTTCTCGTGACGGAACTTAAGTTAACCCTAATGTAACGTGATGCACTATGATGAAAGAAATGACCGTAGTGCTGCGCTCTGGTGGCAACCCTGAAGGAAACACCAAATAGTAGGCCTATCTCATCAGATGCGATCAACAGATTAATTAAAGAACAAAATAATTTTTAATATTCAAGTTATTCTTGTAAGAGCATTTTAACATTTCGAGTATGCTCACATTATTTAAAATTATACGCTTTGCATAAAGCACATTAGAAGTGGCAGCGGGGAAATTTTGGGTAGCTATGTGGGGAAAAAGGCGCAGTCGTGGCGTAGTGACTAGCGTGTGGCGTTGCTACGCTGTCGGCGCGGGTTCGATTCCCGCCGAGGCCATCTGATTAGATCCCCTCGCAAGGTAATGGCAAACCAGCGAGAGATATCCTGCCTAGTACAAACCCTCCCCAGCTATGCCGTTCGGATCCGGCGTTAAACTGTAGGTCCCGTATGCCTGTGTGAGACTCCGTAACACACGCACCACGGGTATACGCGGGGAGGGTACAAACCAGTCAAAAGACTGAAGGGTCCAATAATAATAATGTGAGGAAAAGGGGTTTGATTGACTGGCAACATTGCTTTTTCGTTTCAGCTGTTTCGTGACACGTTGAATTAGTTGACTGCCCTAGGAGCGCGAGGTGTAAGGGAGTGAGCCAGGCACCACAATCATATGACCACTCCGTACTTCTCCCCGTTTGTGGTGGCACGGCTTACCACCAACGTAACGCTTCAGCAAAATATTGTGGAGAAAATGTGACGTCATTCCATTGCAGTTTATACTGCCAATTGTAAATATGTCCACTACTATTTCACACTACATACCAAGTTACTTTTGCCAATAGTTTACTTAAGCTTTAAATTTGTATTTATCGGCACTTAAATATCACCATTAAATAATCAACACGAACGTATATACACAAACAAACACAATGCTCACCAAGAATCCGCATGTAGTCATTAGAAGTGGGAAGAAACGGACAGCGGTTGTAACGGAAACTTTAGTTCCTGAAGACGCCGACACTTCGAACGAACCCGTAAGACTATAACGGACCAGATCCTTACGCCTATAACACTGTTCCTCTAAAGATATCCAATCAACATACGTTCACTCACCTGCAACAAAGACAAAACATTATTATCAAGACAGGAAAATATAACACAATTACGTGAAGTTATAAGTCGTTTAGACAATATAGAATGTATAAAAGCTTTCTTATTTTTACAGAGACGTGTTTAAATTTCAAGTAATAAATGCGTTCTCCAAGAGGATAAGCATACTTTAGTCAAAGGAACTCCAATATTATACATGTGTATAGTAGGATTTCTTAACCGAGGTTTCTCGCCTCTTATACAGGTCATTACCTCTGCTTTAACTACTCATTCTTTACTGGATATTCTCTGCTTTAACTGGACACCTCACAATGCACTTTAATTCTCTTTACTTCAGGTGTAATCTTCTAGTTATGCATTTGCTTCATGTGCACGTACGTTATTGTAACTCGTGAGTTTCTTCAGTAATACAACAATTATTATGATGGATATAATAATTACACCCCATGAAAATAATTACTTTTGTTTGGAATTATTAAAATTGGAGCATAGACATACGTTTTACGATAACGTGACCTGTGTCTTCAGTGTGTCGACTACTTATAGTAATTAATTTGAACTACAAACTAGCTAATCGTTATGAAATCAAAATTCAAGCCAATCAAACGTTAAAACACAATAATAATAATAATAATAATGGCTCCCATGTGTACCACCGAAGTAGCTTAGGAGTAGGCAGGGTAGGCTGTCATATGCAAGCAGTACGGCATACAAGGAAGGCAGTGTGGCCAGCACTACGCTTCAGCCGCCCACTATTATCCCCAGGATGTTATCCCAGGTACTCATTTTCAACAGGCTGAGTCAACCTGGAGGCTGAAAAACGCACCTTGATTTTACGACTTAGAATAGGAGTACGAAGTATAAATATTTAATATAAATTTTGAATGATAGTTTTATATTTCTGAAATGTTAGATATTAAGTCATGTTATTGATTAAAGTTTATTTATGTTGAGAAAGAAGGAGATTTTCTAGTTTCATTAATATCTTGTTAATGATAAATAATATTTCACATTTGTTTATTAATTTTTTTTTGATGATAAATAATGTTTATGTGTTCATTAATCTTTTATTGATGATTAATAATATTTAATGTGTAGTTAAGATCATAAATTTGAAAGCATAGTCAATGGACTAATTAAGTGGTCATAAACAGTAAATGATATTAACTGTATTCATGAATTTCTTGTAATGATTAACTAAGGATAAGAAGTTAGTAGTAATTGAGAAGTAATTAACCTGTCAAATTGAAATGCGGATAATATCATATGTTATATATATTTAAATGTATTAAAAGGATAAATATAATATCTTTTAATTAGCATCTGAACATAAGAGTTGTTATTAACAACCCCCTGAGATTCCTAATTATCTCTGGCGCCCAGCAACAACAAGAATTTAATATTTGTCGCCAACAACGTGGTGCAATTCCAAACAATTTTATATTTGACGCAACCAACGTGTGGCTTAATAAACAAATAAGATCCCCAAAATTTAATAGTCTGTAGCAGGTCTGATTAAATCGTGCCATAAGTTTTTCAGAAAGATTGGTAATCATCATGTTCACAACACGGGCAAAGTGCTGTCTGTTCCGCCTTCAACAATCCTCCAGCCATCTCTTCCTGGGTCTCCCCACACACCTGTGTCCTACTGGTTTGTTTTGCCAGAGCTGTTTGGCCAGTCTGGAATCTGACATTCTTTGTAAGTGTTCTGTACACCGTTGTTGTAATCTTTTAATTTTTCATTCGTGTTAAACTTTTAACTCTTCTCTTATGGTTTCATTTCTTATACGGTTAAGTTTAGAACACCTTTTAACTCCTCTTAAGAATGCTATTTAAGAGCCGGGGCGGCTCAATAGACCAGTGGGTATGGCACCTGGCTACTAACCTAGAGGTCCCGGGTTCGATTCCCGGGCCCGCACCATAAAATCAAGGTGCGTTTTTCAGCCCCCAGGTCAACTCAGCCTCTGTTGAAAATGAGAACCTGGGATAACATCCTGGGGATAATAATGGGCAGCTGAAGCGTAGTGCTGGTCACACTGCCTTCCTGTATGCCGTACGGCTCACATAAGGCAGTCTACCCTGACTTTTCCCACACTACTTCAGGTGATACACATGGGAACCATTATATTCCATTTTATGGTGCGGGCCCGGGAATCGAACCCGGGACCTCTAGATTAGTAGCCAGGTGCCATACCCACTGGTCTACTGAGCCGCCAAAAACACTGGTCTACGTTAAAACATTTCGTCCACAAAAAATATAGTAAAAGTTATGAAACGGACATTTGGCCCTTAACTGAACGAAGGATGAGAGTTTCCGGTGTTAATTGGATTTAGCCTATCTGTCTAGTTGGCATACGTCTCACGATAGCTTTTGAATGCATCAATCGATTTTGAATGTAGACCCTTCTCATTCTCTCTCTCTCTCTCTCTCTCTCTCTCTCCTGTCCAAGTGACTCTCGTCTGATTCTACAGCTATACATTGGTCCTGATCTGATCTTCTTGATGTCACCAGCATAATAACCCTATACTTTCTCCAAAATCGAGTGTAGTTGCCCATTCATTACTTGATTCCTAGTTGGTATCAAGTAATCTAACACTAGAACTTCTCTCCCAGATAGTTCATTTTCTTTGCCTTAATATTGTTTATATTATTTTTGCTTTAAACTCATACTTCAGCTTAATGTATCATCTTGCTACGTACCGCAGTATCTATGCAGGGACAGTTCACAGAGTTCTGACCCCAACCCAATCTCCTCATGACCTCTGCTTGCGTAGTGACTTTTTTATAAAGTATGAAACCTAACTACTTAAGTTTATTACTTGATTTAATTTCCAAAATTTAAGTCACTTCAGGCTCCTTGATTTCACTTCCAATTTCTATACCATCAATTTTTCTTGCCCTGATGACGCCAAATATTCCACCTTTTAGTTTCATTCCGAGGCCGTTTCACGAGTAATCCTCGTCTAGTTTTCAGAAACTCAGATCCATGTGCCATTTATTGTCTGATCACTTGCAAAACTGAGCGTGCAAAGGCGGTCGCTTCTAACCGGAACTCTCATTTTCGTTTTCACGATTTTAAAATCTATTCTCGAAACATTTTAAGAAATAGACTCGACTTTCCGTGGCATCGAAAAGGTCTCAAAGATGTACTTATTTTCTTTACCAATACATTCTATCGTTAAGGACGTACAAGTATCTCTGATAAGATTTCCTTACCCTTCGTTTACAAAGTACGGATCCGATTCTGACCACACAATTCATATGTACTCGTTTTTTTTAAAGTTCATGGTCAACCTCTGTTCCGCGTCTTAGTCATACAGTTTTCTTGGCATACATTTGTATGTATAATACATTAAACTGTAAAACGTACAAGAACGCACAATCTCGACAATAAACATGACTCATCTGTACACTTATTTCGTCATTCTACAATAAAAGAGAGAAAACCCGTATTTATTATTTGAAAAGTAAATGCACGAAGCAAATAAAAAGCGAAGCGGTGTCACCTTGGAAATTGTACACGCTATGACGCATGTTCGTCTTATTCCAATCGATTCTCGTTATAACTGGCAGGCTCTACCTACCTGTCGTATCTGCCTATAGACCTACTACTGCGGTGAATATCACATTCTGCCTATAGCCGTTTCGTGTTCACGATCCAATATCACGTACACGCAAACATAACACATTACACTTGTATCCGCTTCGTAACGTCTTCCCATCCTACACGCTACGCGTCTCTCTCTCTCTCTCTCTCTCTCTCTCTCTCTCTCTCTCTCTCGTTCCATACTCCACTTTTTTACACTCCAACTCTGAAAGGCCTCGCATACACTTTACCAGTAATTCTTTACAGAGATTCACGTGTCCTGTTCTGGTTGTAATGAACAGTTGCGTCGTTGTAAGTGGTATTTCTTCAGTTACGTTTCTGAAGTGGGGAGCCTCCAGAAAGACTGCACAAGCAAATGAAAAGTTTTAGTGGAAAATGTACGTAACATATATTTTTTCTTTCTTTATAAGTAACTCGATTAATTCTTACAGTATTATTATATAATATTATATATTATCAAAATTAATTATTTCTGCAAGTAGTTAATCTTATTTATTTATCATTTTAATTGGATTAAAATTATTTATTTTAATTAATTAATTAATTAAATTAGATAGACTTACTCATTTATAAACCTCTAAAGATACTAGTACTATCAGTGAAACGTGCATCAGGTTAACTAAAACGATAAAGAAATAAGATCAAGTACTTGCAGATAATAGTATATTATAATTAGTATCAAGTAGTAATTAGTATAATAGTGATAATAGTATCAAGTAATTATAATTTGATAATATATAATATTACACATAAATTGTTTTAACTTTATTCATAACTAACAACTTTGTATTGCTTTAGTTTAATTAGGAATTAAACTAATGGTATCACCAAGTGAATATAGTCCAGTCAGTAAAGGCTTTCCTTTCAAATGCTTCAAAAGTTGTTTTAATCGCTTGATGTTTAAAGAAATATACAGTACTTCTCTGTAACCATACAAGATTCATGTTACCTATATGTTTTTATTATTTTTAAAGCAGTAGCAATGATAAAACACTGCGAACTATCAACACTCATACAGACAGAGTTTACGAAACGAATGCGCCACACGAACAAACGGTACAATCACTAAGCTGGGATCAAAGTAAGATATGAGCTGGGTCCTTTCTCAACAAATTTCCTCATTTTTAAAAAGTCGATTCTCTTCACAAACGTGATCATTTCGTTTGTCAAATTTTTTAGAAACCTACCACTATTCACTTTCTTACGCTTTCACAAGATTGATTGTCGAATGAACGTATGGTAATAAAGACTTAAGTGTAGATTTTGGTAATCAAAAATTATGTAAACGTGTCGCTTTTCAAGTTCATTTTGTCGTCTACTAAACTTAAAACTACATACGTGAAATTAAAGCTCATAAAAATTTCATAACAAAAGCATTACAATATTTTTAAAATAGATGAGAGAATAGACTCAGTGGCTAAGACTACAATTACTATACAACTGGAGTTGTATTTAATTACTTGCGTCCTGGAATCAGAAAATCTGGAATAATTTAATTTTACACCTATTAGTTTTATCATCGTATTGAAGAAAACATTTTTGAAAACATACTACAAAATCAGAACGACGCAGGAGTGACAAATATTTTTTACAAATTTAAGAACTATGCAATCAACTACGTCTCTACGTCATCACTGGGGTGAATTGGCGGAAACCGTGCCAATTGTTTCCGGTACTGAAAATGGCCTCCGATGATTGGGCCGAAACGTCTGTCCACACAAACAATAGACTACGACCTAACAGCCCGGCAAATAAAGATCCAACTATGCAATCAACTACGTCTCTACCTCATCACTGGGGTGAATTGGCGGAAACCGTGCCAATTGTTTCCGGTACTGAAAATGGCCTCCGATGATTGGGCCGAAACGTCTGTCCACACAAACAATAGACTACGACCTAACAGCCCGGCAAATAAAGATCCAACTATGCAATCAACTAAGTCTCTACCTCATCACTGGGGTGATTTGGCGGAAACCGTGCCAATTGTTTCCGGTACTGAAAGTGGCCTCCGATGATTGGGCCGAAACGTCTGTCCACACAAACAATAGACTACGACCTAACAGCCCGGCAAATAAAGATCCAACTATGCAATCAACTACGTCTCTACCTCATCACTGGGGTGAATTGGCGGAAACCGTGCCAATTGTTTCCGGTACTGCAAATGGCCTCCGATGATTGGGCCGAAACGTCTGTCCACACAAACAATAGACTACGACATAACAGCCCGGCAAATAAAGATCCAACTATGCAATCAACTAAGTCTCTACCTCATCACTGGGGTGATTTGGCGGAAACCGTGCCAATTGTTTCCGGTACTAAAAATGGCCTCCGATGATTGGGCCGAAACGTCTGTCCACACAAACAATAGACTACGACATAACAGCCCGGCAAATAAAGATCCAACTACGCAATCAACTACGTCTCTACCTCATCACTGGGGTGAATTGGCGGACACCGTGCCAATTGTTTCCGGTACTGAAAGTGGGCTCCGATGATTGGGCCGAAACGTCTGTCCACACAAACAATAGACTACGACATAACAGCCCGGCAAATAAAGATCCAACTATGCAATCAACTACGTCTCTACCTCATCACTGGTGTGAATTGGCGGACACCGTGCCAATTGTTTCCGGTACTGAAAATGGCCTCCGATGATTGGGCCGAAACGTCTGTCCACACAAACAGTAGACTACGACCTAACAGCCCGGCAAATAAAGATCCAACTATGCAATCAACTACGTCTCTACCTCATCACTGGGGTGAATTGGCGGAAACCGTGCCAATTGTTTCCGGTACTAAAAATGGCCTCCGATGATTGGGCCGAAACGTCTGTCCACACAAACAATAGACTACGACATAACAGCCCGGCAAATAAAGATCCAACTATGCAATCAACTACGTCTCTACCTCATCACTGGTGTGAATTGGCGGACACCGTGCCAATTGTTTCCGGTACTGAAAATGGCCTCCGATGATTGGGCCGAAACGTCTGTCCACACAAACAATAGACTACGACATAAGAGCCCGGCAAATAAAGATCCAACTATGCAATCAACTACGTCTCTACCTCATCACTGGTGTGAATTGGCGGAAACCGTGCCAATTGTTTCCGGTACTGCAAATGGCCTCCGATGATTGGGCCGAAACGTCTGTCCACACAAACAATAGACTACGACATAACAGCCCGGCAAATAAAGATCCAACTATGCAATCAACTACGTCTCTACCTCATCACTGGTGTGAATTGGCGGACACCGTGCCAATTGTTTCCGGTACTGAAAATGGTCTCCGATGATTGGGCCGAAACGTCTGTCCACACAAACAATAGACTACGACATAACAGCCCGGCAAATAAAGATCCAACTATGCAATCAACTACGTCTCTACCTCATCACTGGTGTGAATTGGCGGAAACCGTGCCAATTGTTTCCGGTACTAAAAATGGCCTCCGATGATTGGGCCGAAACGTCTGTGCACACAAACAATAGACTACGACATAACAGCCCGGCAAATAAAGATCCAACTATGCAATCAACTACGTCTCTACCTCATCACTGGTGAGAATTGGCGGACACCGTGCCAATTGTTTCCGGTACTGAAAATGGCCTCCGATGATTGGGCCGAAACGTCTGTCCACACAAACAATAGACTACGACCTAACAGCCCGGCAAATAAAGATCCAACTATGCAATCAACTACGTCTCTACCTCATCACTGGGGTGAATTGGCGGAAACCGTGCCAATTGTTTCCGGTACTGCAAATGGCCTCCGATGATTGGGCCGAAACGTCTGTCCACACAAACAATAGACTACGACATAACAGCCCGGCAAATAAAGATCCAACTATGGAATCAACTAAGTCTCTACCTCATCACTGGGGTGATTTGGCGGAAACCGTGCCAATTGTTTCCGGTACTAAAAATGGCCTCCGATGATTGGGCCGAAACGTCTGTCCACACAAACAATAGACTACGACATAACAGCCCGGCAAATAAAGATCCAACTACGCAATCAACTACGTCTCTACCTCATCACTGGGGTGAATTGGCGGACACCGTGCCAATTGTTTCCGGTACTGAAAGTGGGCTCCGATGATTGGGCCGAAACGTCTGTCCACACAAACAATAGACTACGACATAACAGCCCGGCAAATAAAGATCCAACTATGCAATCAACTACGTCTCTACCTCATCACTGGTGTGAATTGGCGGACACCGTGCAAATTGTTTCCGGTACTGAAAATGGCCTCCGATGATTGGGCCGAAACGTCTGTCCACACAAACAGTAGACTACGTCCTAACAGCCCGGCAAATAAAGATCCAACTATGCAATCAACTACGTCTCTACCTCATCACTGGGGTGAATTGGCGGAAACCGTGCCAATTGTTTCCGGTACTAAAAATGGCCTCCGATGATTGGGCCGAAACGTCTGTCCACACAAACAATAGACTACGACATTACAGCCCGGCAAATAAAGATCCAACTATGCAATCAACTACGTCTCTACCTCATCACTGGTGTGAATTGGCGGACACCGTGCCAATTGTTTCCGGTACTGAAAATGGCCTCCGATGATTGGGCCGAAACGTCTGTCCACACAAACAATAGACTACGACATAAGAGCCCGGCAAATAAAGATCCAACTATGCAATCAACTACGTCTCTACCTCATCACTGGTGTGAATTGGCGGAAACCGTGCCAATTGTTTCCGGTACTGAAAGTGGGCTCCGATGATTGGGCCGAAACGTCTGTCCACACAAACAATAGACTACGACATAACAGCCCGGCAAATAAAGATCCAACTATGCAATCAACTACGTCTCTACCTCATCACTGGTGTGAATTGGCGGACACCGTGCCAATTGTTTCCGGTACTGAAAATGGCCTCCGATGATTGGGCCGAAACGTCTGTCCACACAAACAGTAGACTACGACCTAACAGCCCGGCAAATAAAGATCCAACTATGCAATCAACTACGTCTCTACCTCATCACTGGGGTGAATTGGCGGAAACCGTGCCAATTGTTTCCGGTACTAAAAATGGCCTCCGATGATTGGGCCGAAACGTCTGTCCACACAAACAATAGACTACGACATAACAGCCCGGCAAATAAAGATCCAACTATGCAATCAACTACGTCTCTACCTCATCACTGGTGTGAATTGGCGGACACCGTGCCAAATGTTTCCGGTACTGAAAATGGCCTCCGATGATTGGGCCGAAACGTCTGTCCACACAAACAATAGACTACGACATAAGAGCCCGGCAAATAAAGATCCAACTATGCAATCAACTACGTCTCTACCTCATCACTGGTGTGAATTGGCGGAAACCGTGCCAATTGTTTCCGGTACTAAAAATGGCCTCCGATGATTGGGCCGAAACGTCTGTCCACACAAACAATAGACTACGACATAACAGCCCGGCAAATAAAGATCCAACTATGCAATCAACTACGTCTCTACCTCATCACTGGGGTGAATTGGCGGAAACCGTGCCAATTGTTTCCGGTACTGAAAGTGGTCTCCGATGATTGGGCCGAAACGTCTGTCCACACAAACAATAGACTACGACATAACAGCCCGGCAAATAAAGATCCAACTATGCAATCAACTACGTCTCTACCTCATCACTGGGGTGAATTGGCGGAAACCGTGCCAATTGTTTCCGGTACTGAAAGTGGCCTCCGATGATTCGGCCGAAACGTCTGTCCACACAAACAATAGACTACGACATAACAGCCCGGCAAATAAAGATCCAACTACGCAATCAACTACGTCTCTACCTCATCACTGGGGTGAATTGGCGGAAACCATGCCAATTGTTTCCGGTACTGAAAGTGGCCTCCGATGATTGGGCCGAAACGTCTGTCCACACAAACAATAGACTACGACATAACAGCCCGGCAAATAAAGATCCAACTATGCAATCAACTACGTCTCTACCTCATCACTGGGGTGAATTGGCGGAAACCGTGCCAATTGTTTCCGGTACTGAAAATGGCCTCCGATGATTGGGCCGAAACGTCTGTCCACACAAAACAATAGACTACGACCTAACAGCCCGGCAAATAAAGATCCAACTATGCAATCAACTACGTCTCTACCTCATCACTGGGGTGAATTGGCGGAAACCGTGCCAATTGTTTCCGGTACTGAAAATGGCCTCCGATGATTGGGCCGAAACGTCTGTCCACACAAAACAATAGACTACGACATAACAGCCCGGCAAATAAAGATCCAACTATGCAATCAACTAAGTCTCTACCTCATCACTGGGGTGAATTGGCGGAAACCGTGCCAATTGTTTCCGGTACTGAAAGTGGTCTCCGATGATTGGGCCGAAACGTCTGTCCACACAAACAATAGACTACGACATAACAGCCCGGCAAATAAAGATCCAACTATGCAATCAACTACGTCTCTACCTCATCACTGAGGTGAATTGGCGGAAACCGAGCCAATTGTTTCCGGTACTAAAAATGGCCTCCGATGATTGGGCCGAAACGTCTGTCCACACAAACAATAGACTACGACATAACAGCCCGGCAAATAAAGATCCAACTATGCAATCAACTACGTCTCTACCTCATCACTGGTGTGAATTGGCGGACACCGTGCCAATTGTTTCCGGTACTAAAAATGGCCTCCGATGATTGGGCCGAAACGTCTGTCCACACAAACAATAGACTACGACATAACAGCCCGGCAAATAAAGATCCAACTATGCAATCAACTACGTCTCTACCTCATCACTGGTGTGAATTGGCGGACACCGTGCCAATTGTTTCCGGTACTGAAAATGGCCTCCGATGATTGGGCCGAAACGTCTGTCCACACAAACAATAGACTACGACATAACAGCCCGGCAAATAAAGATCCAACTATGCAATCAACTACGTCTCTACCTCATCACTGGTGTGAATTGGCGGAAACCGTGCCAATTGTTTCCGGTACTAAAAATGGCCTCCGATGATTGGGCCGAAACGTCTGTCCACACAAACAATAGACTACGACATAACAGCCCGGCAAATAAAGATCCAACTATGCAATCAACTACGTCTCTACCTCATCACTGGGGTGAATTGGCGGAAACCGTGCCAATTGTTTCCGGTACTGAAAGTGGTCTCCGATGATTGGGCCGAAACGTCTGTCCACACAAACAATAGACTACGACATAACAGCCCGGCAAATAAAGATCCAACTATGCAATCAACTACGTCTCTACCTCATCACTGGGGTGAATTGGCGGAAACCGTGCCAATTGTTTCCGGTACTGAAAGTGGCCTCCGATGATTCGGCCGAAACGTCTGTCCACACAAACAATAGACTACGACATAACAGCCCGGCAAATAAAGATCCAACTACGCAATCAACTACGTCTCTACCTCATCACTGGGGTGAATTGGCGGAAACCATGCCAATTGTTTCCGGTACTGAAAGTGGCCTCCGATGATTGGGCCGAAACGTCTGTCCACACAAACAATAGACTACGACATAACAGCCCGGCAAATAAAGATCCAACTATGCAATCAACTACGTCTCTACCTCATCACTGGGGTGAATTGGCGGAAACCGTGCCAATTGTTTCCGGTACTGAAAATGGCCTCCGATGATTGGGCCGAAACGTCTGTCCACACAAAACAATAGACTACGACCTAACAGCCCGGCAAATAAAGATCCAACTATGCAATCAACTACGTCTCTACCTCATCACTGGGGTGAATTGGCGGAAACCGTGCCAATTGTTTCCGGTACTGAAAATGGCCTCCGATGATTGGGCCGAAACGTCTGTCCACACAAAACAATAGACTACGACATAACAGCCCGGCAAATAAAGATCCAACTATGCAATCAACTAAGTCTCTACCTCATCACTGGGGTGAATTGGCGGAAACCGTGCCAATTGTTTCCGGTACTGAAAGTGGTCTCCGATGATTGGGCCGAAACGTCTGTCCACACAAACAATAGACTACGACATAACAGCCCGGCAAATAAAGATCCAACTATGCAATCAACTACGTCTCTACCTCATCACTGAGGTGAATTGGCGGAAACCGTGCCAATTGTTTCCGGTACTAAAAATGGCCTCCGATGATTGGGCCGAAACGTCTGTCCACACAAACAATAGACTACGACATAACAGCCCGGCAAATAAAGATCCAACTATGCAATCAACTACGTCTCTACCTCATCACTGGTGTGAATTGGCGGACACCGTGCCAATTGTTTCCGGTACTAAAAATGGCCTCCGATGATTGGGCCGAAACGTCTGTCCACACAAACAATAGACTACGACATAACAGCCCGGCAAATAAAGATCCAACTATGCAATCAACTACGTCTCTACCTCATCACTGGTGTGAATTGGCGGACACCGTGCCAATTGTTTCCGGTACTGAAAATGGCCTCCGATGATTGGGCCGAAACGTCTGTCCACACAAACAATAGACTACGACATAACAGCCCGGCAAATAAAGATCCAACTATGCAATCAACTACGTCTCTACCTCATCACTGGTGTGAATTGGCGGAAACCGTGCCAATTGTTTCCGGTACTAAAAATGGCCTCCGATGATTGGGCCGAAACGTCTGTCCACACAAACAATAGACTACGACATAACAGCCCGGCAAATAAAGATCCAACTATGCAATCAACTACGTCTCTACCTCATCACTGGTGTGAATTGGCGGACACCGTGCCAATTGTTTCCGGTACTAAAAATGGCCTCCGATGATTTGGCCGAAACGTCTGTCCACACAAACAATAGACTACGACCTAACAGCCCGGCAAATAAAGATCCAACTATGCAATCAACTACGTCTCTACCTCATCACTGGGGTGAATTGGCGGAAACCGTGCCAATTGTTTCCGGTACTGAAAATGGCCTCCGATGATTGGGCCGAAACGTCTGTCCACACAAACAATAGACTACGACATAACAGCCCGGCAAATAAAGATCCAACTATGCAATCAACTACGTCTCTACCTCATCACTGGGGTGAATTGGCGGAAACCGTGCCAATTGTTTCCGGTACTGAAAGTGGCCTCCGATGATTCGGCCGAAACGTCTGTCCACACAAACAATAGACTACGACATAACAGCCCGGCAAATAAAGATCCAACTACGCAATCAACTACGTCTCTACCTCATCACTGGGGTGAATTGGCGGAAACCGTGCCAATTGTTTCCGGTACTGAAAGTGGCCTCCGATGATTGGGCCGAAACGTCTGTCCACACAAACAATAGACTACGACATAACAGCCCGGCAAATAAAGATCCAACTATGCAATCAACTACGTCTCTACCTCATCACTGGGGTGAATTGGCGGAAACCGTGCCAATTGTTTCCGGTACTGAAAATGGCCTCCGATGATTGGGCCGAAACGTCTGTCCACACAAACAATAGACTACGACATAACAGCCCGGCAAATAAAGATCCAACTATGCAATCAAATACGTCTCTACCTCATCACTGGGGTGAATTGGCGGAAACCGTGCCAATTGTTTCCGGTACTGAAAGTGGTCTCCGATGATTGGGCCGAAACGTCTGTCCACACAAACAATAGACTACGACATAACAGCCCGGCAAATAAAGATCCAACTATGCAATCAACTACGTCTCTACCTCATCACTGGTGTGAATTGGCGGACACCGTGCCAATTGTTTCCGGTACTAAAAATGGCCTCCGATGATTGGGCCGAAACGTCTGTCCACACAAACAATAGACTGCGACATAACAGCCCGGCAAATAAAGATCCAACTATGCAATCAACTACGTCTCTACCTCATCACTGGGGTGAATTGGCGGACACCGTGCCAATTGTTTCCGGTACTGAAAGTGGCCTCCGATGATTGGGCCGAAACGTCTGTCCACACAAACAATAGACTAGGACATAACAGCCCGGCAAATAAAGATCCAACTACGCAATCAACTACGTCTCTACCTCATCACTGGGGTGAATTGGCGGAAACCGTGCCAATTGTTTCCGGTACTGAAAGTTGCCTCCGATGATTGGGCCGAAACGTCTGTCCACACAAACAATAGACTACGACATAACAGCCCGGCAAATAAAGATCCAACTATGCAATCAACTACGTCTCTACCTCATCACTGGGGTGAATTGGCGGAAACCGTGCCAATTGTTTCCGGTACTGAAAATGGCCTCCGATGATTGGGCCGAAACGTCTGTCCACACAAACAATAGACTACGACATAACAGCCCGGCAAATAAAGATCCAACTACGCAATCAACTACGTCTCTACCTCATCACTGGGGTGAACTGGCGGACACCGTGCCAATTGTTTCCGGTACTGAAAGTGGCCTCCGATGATTGGGCCGAAACGTCTGTCCACACAAACAATAGACTACGACATAACAGCCCGGCAAATAAAGATCCAACTACGCAATCAACTACGTCTCTACCTCATCACTGGGGTGAATTGGCGGAAACCGTGCCAATTGTTTCCGGTACTGAAAGTGGCCTCCGATGATTGGGCCGAAACGTCTGTCCACACAAACAATAGACTACGACATAACAGCCCGGCAAATAAAGATCCAACTATGCAATCAACTACGTCTCTACCTCATCACTGGGGTGAATTGGCGGAAACCGTGCCAATTGTTTCCGGTACTGAAAGTGGCCTCCGATGATTGGGCCGAAACGTCTGTCCACACAAACAATAGACTACGACATAACAGCCCGGCAAATAAAGATCCAACTATGCAATCAACTACGTCTCTACCTCATCACTGGGGTGAATTGGCGGAAACCGTGCCAATTGTTTCCGGTACTGAAAGTGGCCTCCGATGATTGGGCCGAAACGTCTGTCCACACAAAACAATAGACTACGACATAACAGCCCGGTAAATAAAGATCCAACTATGCAATCAACTACGTCTCTACCTCATCACTGGGGTGAATTGGCGGAAACCGTGCCAATTGTTTCCGGTACTGAAAGTGGCCTCCGATGATTGGGCCGAAACGGCTGTCCACACAAACAATAGACTACGACCTAACAGCCCGGCAAATAAAGATCCAACTACGCAATCAACTACGTCTCTACCTCATCACTGGGGTGATTTGGCGGACACCGTGCCAATTGTTTCCGGTACTGAAAGTGGCCTTGATGATTGGGCCGAAACGTCTGTCCACACAAACAATAGACTACGACATAACAGCCCGGCAAATAAAGCTCCAACTATGCAATCAACTACGTCTCTACCTCATCACTGGGGTGAATTGGCGGAAACCGTGCCAATTGTTTCCGGTACTGAAAGTGGCCTCCGATGATTGGGCCGAAACGTCTGTCCACACAAACAATAGACTACGACATAACAGCCCGGCAAATAAAGATCCAACTATGCAATCAACTACGTCTCTACCTCATCACTGGGGTGAATTGGCGGAAACCGTGCCAATTGTTTCCGGTACTGAAAGTGGCCTCCGATGATTGGGCCGAAACGTCTGTCCACACAAACAATAGACTACGACATAACAGCCCGGCAAATAAAGATCCAACTATGCAATCAACTACGTCTCTACCTCATCACTGGGGTGAATTGGCGGAAACCGTGCCAATTGTTTCCGGTACTGAAAATGGCCTCCGATGATTGGGCCGAAACGTCTGTCCACACAAACAATAGACTACGACATAACAGCCCGGCAAATAAAGATCCAACTACGCAATCAACTACGTCTCTACCTCATCACTGGGGTGAACTGGCGGACACCGTGCCAATTGTTTCCGGTACTGAAAGTGGCCTCCGATGATTGGGCCGAAACGTCTGTCCACACAAACAATAGACTACGACATAACAGCCCGGCAAATAAAGATCCAACTACGCAATCAACTACGTCTCTACCTCATCACTGGGGTGAATTGGCGGAAACCGTGCCAATTGTTTCCGGTACTGAAAGTGGCCTCCGATGATTGGGCCGAAACGTCTGTCCACACAAACAATAGACTACGACATAACAGCCCGGCAAATAAAGATCCAACTATGCAATCAACTACGTCTCTACCTCATCACTGGGGTGAATTGGCGGAAACCGTGCCAATTGTTTCCGGTACTGAAAGTGGCCTCCGATGATTGGGCCGAAACGTCTGTCCACACAAACAATAGACTACGACATAACAGCCCGGCAAATAAAGATCCAACTATGCAATCAACTACGTCTCTACCTCATCACTGGGGTGAATTGGCGGAAACCGTGCCAATTGTTTCCGGTACTGAAAGTGGCCTCCGATGATTGGGCCGAAACGTCTGTCCACACAAAACAATAGACTACGACATAACAGCCCGGTAAATAAAGATCCAACTATGCAATCAACTACGTCTCTACCTCATCACTGGGGTGAATTGGCGGAAACCGTGCCAATTGTTTCCGGTACTGAAAGTGGCCTCCGATGATTGGGCCGAAACGGCTGTCCACACAAACAATAGACTACGACCTAACAGCCCGGCAAATAAAGATCCAACTACGCAATCAACTACGTCTCTACCTCATCACTGGGGTGATTTGGCGGACACCGTGCCAATTGTTTCCGGTACTGAAAGTGGCCTTGATGATTGGGCCGAAACGTCTGTCCACACAAACAATAGACTACGACATAACAGCCCGGCAAATAAAGCTCCAACTATGCAATCAACTACGTCTCTACCTCATCACTGGGGTGAATTGGCGGAAACCGTGCCAATTGTTTCCGGTACTGAAAGTGGCCTCCGATGATTGGGCCGAAACGTCTGTCCACACAAACAATAGACTACGACATAACAGCCCGGCAAATAAAGATCCAACTATGCAATCAACTACGTCTCTACCTCATCACTGGGGTGAATTGGCGGAAACCGTGCCAATTGTTTCCGGTACTGAAAGTGGCCTCCGATGATTCGGCCGAAACGTCTGTCCACACAAACAATAGACTACGACATAACAGCCCGGCAAATAAAGATCCAACTATGCAATCAACTACGTCTCTACCTCATCACTGGGGTGAATTGGCGGAAACCGTGCCAATTGTTTCCGGTACTGAAAGTGGCCTCCGATGATTGGGCCGAAACGTCTGTCCACACAAACAATAGACTACGACATAACAGCCCGGCAAATAAAGATCCAACTATGCAATCAACTACGTCTCTACCTCATCACTGGGGTGAATTGGCGGAAACCGTGCCAATTGTTTCCGGTACTGAAAGTGGCCTCCGATGATTGGGCCGAAACGTCTGTCCACACAAAACAATAGACTACGACATAACAGCCCGGTAAATAAAGATCCAACTATGCAATCAACTACGTCTCTACCTCATCACTGGGGTGAATTGGCGGAAACCGTGCCAATTGTTTCCGGTACTGAAAGTGGCCTCCGATGATTGGGCCGAAACGTCTGTCCACACAAACAATAGACTACGACATAACAGCCCGGCAAATAAAGATCCTACTATGCAATCAACTACGTCTCTACCTCATCACTGGGGTGCATTAGCGGACACCGTGCCAATTGTTTCCGGTACTGAAAATGGCCTCCGATGATTGGGCCGAAACGTCTGTCCACACAAACAATAGACTACGACCTAACAGCCCGGCAAATAAAGATCCAACTATGCAATCAACTACGTCTCTACCTCATCACTGGGGTGAATTGGCGGACACCGTGCCAATTGTTTCCGGTACTGAAAGTGGCCTCCGATGATTGGGCCGAAACGTCTGTCCACACAAACAATAGACTACGACATAACAGCCCGGCAAATAAAGCTCCAACTATGCAATCAACTACGTCTCTACCTCATCACTGGGGTGCATTGGCGGACACCGTGCCAATTGTTTCCGGTACTGAAAATGGCCTCCGATGATTGGGCCGAAACGTCTGTCCACACAAACAATAGACTACGACATAACAGCCCGGCAAATAAAGATCCAACTATGCAATCAACTACGTCTCTACCTCATCACTGGGGTGCATTGGCGGACACCGTGCCAATTGTTTCCGGTACTGAAAATGGCCTCCGATGATTGGGCCGAAACGTCTGTCCACACAAAACAATAGACTACGACATAACAGCCCGGCAAATAAAGATCCAACTATGCAATCAACAGTTAATAAACGAATGCGTGAAAATATGGTAATACCTAACATAAAGTACCCCTAACACATACATGAACACTGAAGGTTTTCAAAATAAAATGAACACCCCTTTCATGCATAATCAAAATAAAACATGAGGTAACACCTCTTTGGGACAAACAAAATAAAAACTCCGAGCACAAACCGTTTAATCCACGGATTAATCTCTTATCATGCACTTGCACATTAGAAGAAACGTTCTATTACAGTCCCGTAAACGTTCGTTCTTAAAGCCATACTATTTCCAGCCGTAAGCACAGCAAACGTTGGCGTGGCTCGAATTACACGTTGTACTCATTCAGCAATTGTACTTTGTGTTAACTGAATGAATACAAGTTTCCGACCTTTCACAAACAGAAACTAAGAAACAAAACAAATATTTCACAGAGTTTACTATATAGAATGATATCAGTACGAGATCCAGGTCCTTTGTTACTATTACGTTAATCACTTTCCTTCATGTCAACTACGAGATTAAACAAAATTTTTGAACACTCGCGCAGTCACTACTAAAACTCCCAAATCTTTGAAGCTTACAAAAACGTCTGATTGATTTACATACATACCCTCTACAACGTTCAGAAGTTGCTCTCAGGAGGAGACACAGCAAACAATACATGTAATAGACATACGCGCGCGCACGAGCGGGTGCGTATCAGTTTCAGGGTGTTAGTGTAGGCGATCCATTACAAGCAGTGTTCAACAATTATTGCTATTAGCTGAATGGCTACTCTACATCACTCCTCCTAATTCAGTCCATAAGGGCAATAAGACAGGGTAACAGATACTGAATTAACCCTTTCGCTTCCTCATTCGGCTGCAATCAATTTGCATCTAATTACGAATTAATTCACCGATTTTACTTTACACGCTTCGATTTTCGTTTCACTTAATTTGCTGAGTTTTATTCTGTAAGCTACAGTACGCTAAAACGAAGGTTTCGTCTCAAAATACAACGTCGAAATCTTGTGTTATCCCCGGAACAAAAAAAGTCCGACGAAACTAAAAAGTAAGTAGGTCAACATTTTTCGGTTCACCTATTACAAATCTTCTTCTTTAGCACTACAGCCCAACGGAAGCCCTGGCTTCCAACACCAATCTCCAAAGTCTCTATCCATTGCCTTCTCAGTGCAACCTCTCACATCCAATTTTCTTTGATCTTCTAGCACATCATCCAGCACATATCCTAGGTCGGGACCTCTTTCTGCTTTTATTGACTTGCACCCTTGGAATTTTCTCTGGCAAACGCTGGCTCCAGGTGAACTGGCGTGTATTCGTTCTTGTGTTCGTTGAGCTTTTACGAATCTTACAATGTCCTCATGCTTCAATAGCTAATCTATCTTCTGGTTTCACCTATTACAAATACTACCTTTCAAGTAGCGAACAATGGGCCAGAAAAACGTTTTTTGTCCAAAATTCCCTAGAGCCCTCAATTCCGAAGGTATTCGAACACACGTTTTTTAAGTTCTCACAAATAAATTGCTAAGAACATTTCTCGAGCCATAAGTTTAGATTCGCAGTTACCGACGGTAATGTCTTATCATAGACGTTGAGAAAAAACTCGGGGTTTCCCTAAATTATGTTTTCAGTCTTTGTACTTGCAGTTGGCTACATAAGGGTGTCGTGGCAACAGTTTTCTAAACAACTGTTATTCTGTATTTTAACTTCAAGTTGCATTCTCTTTTTTGTCTTTTGTGAAACTCCAACTAAAACGAATTTAAAATGATCGAAAGAAGAACGTATTTTATGTTAAAATGTTAGTGAACGCACAAATCTTGTTCAGAAAGAAACAAGCTATCACTTCTTCAGAAAACAGAATTGGTGACAGTTGATTCTGAAGATAAATTTTCTGGTGTTCAATCGTCGACGTGAGAAGCAACTGAAAATTTCGATGTTCGACTTGAGTAAACAGGATTGTCATTTACTTATCAAAAAGCTCTCGTGATATTAATCATTTCACTTTACGAAGTTTAATACGTGATCTGAAACTGAAACCATGAAACCACCGACTTAAACTTCTGTAAGTGCTACAGAAGATGATGCCGACCGTCGTCTGAAATTTCGAAACAGTTCCTCGTACTGTATGAAATTATCCTAATTTTTGGAGAAACATTTTACGGGCAGATGAAGGTACTTTCAAATGAAACGGCCGAAT
Organism: Magicicada septendecula; assembly: GCA_034769895.1. NCBI lineage: Eukaryota > Metazoa > Arthropoda > Insecta > Hemiptera > Cicadidae > Magicicada > Magicicada septendecula. The sequence continues at coordinate 474,675,332 of CM068374.1, forward strand.
CAACCAGCAGAGCTGTTTTATTGCTCAAGAAAAATCCTGTATGAAGTTCAGGCGGAAGAAATCCTGGCAAAAGCGTCTGGAGAGACGTCTGACCTAGAGTGGTCATAATGGACCATTGTTTTTCGAAGTTATCGATATCGCTGGAAAGACTACTGTTTATCGCTGATCGATATCTGCAGACGATAGAAGTAGTCTTCCTAGAGCTTCAAAACAGTTTTCGTTTTATCTAGATACAATTGATGATCGACTTATACAGGACACGCCAACACATTATTGCTAGTTACAACTTCTTAAACTCACAACGTCCACCTTACGGCGTTCGGTTTCTTCCTGTGGGCGATCATACAGGATGAATCATTTTCACAGGAACCACAAGATTTCGATCACTTGCAAAAGTTGGTCGCACAGCATTCCAGAACTTGGATCCTCATCATAAGTGCACGTATAGTCGAACAGTTTAAGTTGTGTATCGAATAGAAATGTTTTACAATAAGTGTCGAACAGTTAAGTTGTGTATCAAATATAAGAACTTACAATTCCGACAATTTTTGTAACCAATATAATATATGTATAAGCAATTAAGTACAAGCGAACTGTTGTTCACTTTAGCAATTTTTGGAAAAAGGTACTCTAACCTAACCTTTCGTCTAAACTGGCAAATTTTTGAAAGTTACGCTCGGTGGGCCTATTGCTTTGAATCGCCACTTCCATGTTTTGCAATTTTAACACACCTTTCCATAGTCTGTGAAAACACACCTTTATGTTCTACGATTCGTTTAATAAAATTTTTCTAAGGCATCGTGCTGGTTAACATTTACAATCAAGTTTAATATTTTTGACATAATTATGGCATAAAAAGACTTTCTACAACAAAATTCAAAAAATCAGGCTTGAAACTTAATCGCCTTTTAAAAACTTTCATTTGAATACTTAAAAACAAACAAGTCTGCTAAAATCCGTTAGGAATTGACGCCTCTAGACAATGTTGAATAAAATATGCGTTTCTGTACCATTATGTAGGGTGTTTACTACTAAACTCAACTGAATTCACAGATATAAACTGAAACTATTCATGTTTCACGCAATCATTTATTAAACGAATTTTGTCTGGTGCGTGGGTGACAATATTTGCAATTGTTGTTTGTATAACTGAAGCGTTTATTTTCCGTTGAGCTTTATTAGTATTTACTTTGTGTAGTGTACAATGTTGTTTATGTTGTTTTCTAATCCAATTTTAAAATTAAGCAGACGCCTCAGTGGACGACACAAATTGAACGAATTATTCAATGACCAAACGATTATCTCAGCCATAAGACTCGAGGATCGATAACAGATAATTTCGATGGTAATTCACATTGTTAACACGCGCGCGCGCGCGCCACGAATATAATCGGTCAATAACAATAAGAAGGAAAATCTGTGTTAAAAACGGCAATTAAAAATACACTGCATTCTCAAAAAAATTAACTGTTCATTTTTTTACCACAGAAGTAATTTGGAGTTAGGCATGGCAAGCTGCCTTATATGAGCCGTCCCGTAAACAAGAAAGGAAGTGTGGCCAACACAATCGCCAGTTATTAACCCAGGATGTTATCCGACGTATACTGTTTACACAGACTGAATCGACTTGGCGGCTGAAAACGTCTTCTTCTTAATTGGCTCTTGGAGAGTCCTGGCCTCCTGAAAAAATCCGCCTCCGGTCGTCTCGATCCTCTGCTCTCAGTATCCGTCTTCTTACACTGACCCTGCGCAGGTCGCACTCAAGATCATCCACCCATTGACAGCTGAAAACGGACTCTGTTAATTCAGATACAGGAAAGAATTAGCGAAGAATTATTGGAAATAACGCGCAACTGATACCACCAAAGAAATAATGGACAATATTAGTACTCAATTCCTAACGCAAGTACGATACGGTACAGCACGTGAACGACACGCCTCTTACATTTACGAAATACATACGTACTCTATCATACGACAACCCGTAGTCCCTCACTTCGCACGGGGCGTTGTATAGGCCTATGCAGCTACTCATTTAGCTTCACGATATTTGATTGACAGTGTATAAACAGTGGTATTTAGAAAGGTACGTGGCTTGTGCATGCGCCACGAATGACCGTCTCCTACCAACAAAGTGACGGACGCCTTGTTTAGAGGTAGAATCTGCCACGTACAGTCAATTCCCGATTATCCGCGGCAACCCGCGATTTTTTTTTTCATAAGCGAAAAAAATTTCAGCTGAATAATAAAGCTTCTGTTTCACTAATCTGAATACACCTACTTCATTAACTAACGTAAACAACATTGTTTTAAAAAATTATATAACGGTATGTCCAAGGGGTGGTATGTGTCAATTCATACGTTTGCAGTAATCCATTCCTGAATCTAATTCCTTCCGAAGAAGACTTTCACTTGTTTTTTACAGGCCTACACAACTTTTGAACGTATTTAAGTAGCGACTTCAGAAATACTCAATACACATGATACACCGATGATACAAATAAGACAATTTGTCAGTACAACTTCTTTTGACGAAATGTCAGTTCGTGTGAGTTACTACGTCAACTCCATAGAAAATGTGATTATTACTTACCCAGTTTCAGTATGTACTGTGTATGTACTTACCTACAAATGTATATTACCTACTTGGTAATATCCCGCTTAATACGCGGTTTTCACGGGGTCCTTTGATGACCGTCTTAACGGGGCTTTATTGCACTGATTTATTTTAAATAAACAGCTAATTTAAATAATGAATATTCACTACACCCTGCATTTTTTTTTACATATTGCGAATTATCCGCAGAATTCGGTTATCCGCGGCAAACGCGTCTCCCAATTCGGGAGACCAAAAGTTACTCAGCTGCCTATTCTGTTGCGAGTTTTCCAACCTGTTCTGTGGTTTTGTATTTTAATGATTACCTTAGTGATTTTCATTAGCTAATTTGATCGTATTGTATCAAATCTATCAGAAATTGAAAACTTAACGTAAAGTGTGGTGTAGCTACTGTCATAGCTATTCATTTAATTTAACACATTTTTGTAACAAAAAGGCACTTTACATAACTTGCCGAATAGAAATTCTATTACTTTATGTCTGAACAATTATTTGTAACCACATATTACCGATCGTCTAATGATACGATACAAACAAATCGTCTTGAAGCCCTGGGAATCGTGAAAGCAGGTAATTTGTGTAACATAATTCCATTTTCATTTTTATTTCTTGTAGGGCTATTTTTATTATGTAGTTTTAGAGATCAACCTGTCTGTTTTACTGCACAATGTAGATCCACGTAGGGGGTGGGGTGTCGAATAGATTAACTTGACAATGTTCCCTTTTGTATAAAATAATTCAAGAGTTCAATTTTGAAATGCTCTGTTAGTATTCTAGTAGGCCTACCGTAACGATATAACCAAATACATTAAAGAAATACATTAAAACCAAATACATAAAGAAATAATAATTTACAAATATAATAAAATTTACAAATTACAGTAGCATGCAAAACAAGTTTTTTCGTTGTTTGGTTTTATTTTTAAAGTAAAGGTATAAAAATGTAACGTACAGTGGCGCAACTACAGGGGGATTAAGCCTCTAACCCCCCCCCCCCCGAGCAATTAAAACTCTTAGACAGATTCCATATTCACTTAACGTAGATCTATTACTAAGCCAATTACGTGTGTTAAAATAAGGCTTATAAATAATTGTACAAATAAAAGGAATAACAATATCAGTAATTGAATAAAATAAATTTACAATTTTCTTAGTAATGACTACCAATCAAGATTTGATAAATGATGTATGTATTTTCAGCATTAAAAACCAATTATGCACATGCCAGCGTTTACCGTTTTCGTGCACATTCACCTTACGAAAATTAAAAGTTTCTTAACTATAATTCGGAAAAATAGGAAGATTTTATTGTACGATTTTAAGTGACAAACAACGTACTTTTAACAAGAAATGTAAAATACTTTTGGACAACATCTTTAAAGTGCGAAGGAGTAGGCTAATACAATCGGCTTTTTAAAAATACTTTTAGAAAGACTCATTTCCAAAAGATTTATTAAGAATACAAATTCAGAATTAAAGTGATTCCTAGTAACATGACATTTTTTACCTTTGATTTGAGATAAACTCAACCAAGATAGAATATTTTTAAACCAGCGCTCTTCCATATTTGTTTCAGCGCTTATATTTTATGTTGGTGTTACTGAAAAACGCAATGAATTTATAAAACGTATTTACATACCGTACGGAAAAAGTCCTGAATTTCTCATTTGCGCTGAGGAAAATGGAGAGTCCAACCTTAAAGCTAGACTCATCCCCCCCCTCCAGGACCAGCTTCTAGTTACGCCACTGGTAACGCAATTTGCTGCAACGAGACTCCGCATTCCGTCGAAGACGAGAACATAAGGTACTAGGCCTCGTAGAATGTCAATATATAATGGTAATCACACACACACACACACACACACTTATTTTTATGTATTCTTCTTCTTCTTCTGGCACTACGGACCCTGGCCTGCTCAATGATTCTCCTCCATTCTTCTCTGTCCAGTGCCTTACTCCTCCAACCTGCCACTCGCAATCTCCCTCAAATTCCCTTCCACATCTTCATACCATCTCCTCCTCGGACGTCCTCTCCTCCTCCTTACTCCCTCCGGCTTCCTTCCCAATGCCACTTTTGGGCCTCGATCACTTCTCATTTTCACCACGCGTCCCAATCATCTCGGCCTTTGCGCTTTCACTGCCGCAACTATGTCCGCTTCTCCATACAGGTCTCTTAGTTCACGATTCTTTCTTATCTCTCCGTCCCACACTGGTCCATAAATTCTTCTCAGAACTATTATTATCTTTATGTATAGGATACTATATTATTACAACAGTCATTTATTAAGTTACAACTAAATATTTCTGTATTAGTTTGATTATGTCAAAATAAAAAGATTAATGTAGTCTACAACGCATAGAATTTATACTGAAACACGCCATGAAGTTACAGGTGTAAAACAATTATACGTACGTTGTAGCGTCACAGAACGTTCCATAAAAAGAAATCATTTATATAGTAAGTTAGCATAGGAGGAAAGTGAAGTGAACAGTATCGAACCCAAGTAGTCCCAAAAAATTGTGTAATTTTGTATAATAATTATTTCTATCAACTTGAAAAAACGACCAAACTATGACTAAGACAAAACCCCATATATATTATTAAAGTGAATAAGAGTGAAAAAACCATAAGACACTATAAGAGAGAGAAATAATGTCAGAATCCACCAGAATAAAGTCAATAATTATTAAGTTTTATAACTATGAATATAGTATTAAAAACTATTTTTTGTGAATAAATGGACATGATCCATCATTATATTATGTGATGTAAATAAAATAAATGTATTAAATGACTTAAATACATTATTAGAAAGAATTTAAGTTAAAATAAAAATTGTATATTTGCAATGACAAAAAATATTAATGTGTTGGATTTGAGACCATACACCAAGATTTCATGAAAAAATTAATTATTATCAGATTTAAATAAAAACTATATGTAATTGTCAAGCAGACAATAGTGAACAATTTATCTTAAATAAAGGAAGCTGTCAAATGAATAAAAAGCAGCCAAAATAGCCAAAAACAGTGTTAACTAAAAACATGTAATAGGCATCTAATATTGTATAATTTATGAATTTAATGTTGCCAAAATGCAACCAAACTGTATTAGAAAGCTGTAATATGATATAAAGCAACTATACTAATATACCTGACCAACTTTAACATTGTAATAGTCAAGTCAGCAAAATATTTACTAATACCATGTATGGCTGAAGCCAATTATCCAGTACAAAAGAATCATATCTGGCTAAAATACTTACATAATACTAACAAAAATGAGATAGAAAGGTACAATACATCAAAATACCTTAATAAGAAATAAACTCAGTTGAAAGTAAAGTCAATTCTAAAAGAATTTAACTGATTAGAGTGAGATTTGTCACACCATAAAAAAATGACATCTCAAGACAATCAATGATGCTATGTCATCTTGTGATAAATATAAAATATGTACAAAGTAACCAGGTATCACAAAAGATAGACAAAATAATAAACTCTGTGTGTATAGTGGTGAAATAATACATATATTAAGGAAAAAGACTAATCACTGTATTAGAAAACTGGCAAGAACCTAGGCCATGAACAGAGGCCATATAAAATTGTATTTATTTGTGTTTTATTGATGTTAAAATTTGTTTATTTTGTTGTAGGAGAGTAGTAGTAGTAGATGTCCAGCTTGTGAAGGGAACTTTATAACTCCACAACAATTTTTATTATAAATATTGAGTTTTTAATGACTACAACTCAAGGTGAGGGTTGTAAATTGTAATGTTTTTTAGACTTAAGTTAATTAGATACCAATCATATTTAGTATCGCTAGATTCAGTTAAAAACAAGGAATTTAAATACATTAATGGCATACAACTTGTAAGTACTAATGTGAAACTGTTTGATAAATACCAGTGTAAATTTTGAAATATCCATTGTATGAAGAATAAGAAATTCGTTCTAAAAGCTTCTACGGAAGTGAAAATTGTTCTATGACATTCCATTTCGTTTATTCTCGAACAATCTAGAAAGAATTTTTACACAAATATACCGGAAGTCGACGAAAACAGTCATCCCGATTTAGTATAAAAGCGAGACAAAATTTGACCAAAAAACACTTGAAAACTGAACGCCAGAACTGATGCATCTCACACAACACTGATCAACGCAGCTAAGGCGAAACCGAGAGGCGAAAAATCGACAAGACACGGCAGGAAGGCTTTTCCCGTACATAGACATACCCGACTGACTTAACCTCAACGAGAGTCGCCAAAAGTATCGCTGAAATAGAGCAGCGATACGGCAAATTTTAATAGAAAGCACGCAGCCAGAACGTCGACGGCCCAGGAGGGTCCCAACATTTAATAGAGAACGAATTCTGCTGTGTCCGCATTGACTGACTAACGTGACAAATAATTCCCCCGAACGTAAACAAAACAATACACTGAGCCTTCCTCAAAACTGCATGGGGATCAGCGCTGCGGTGGCAGATTTCTGAATCAACGCTAAACAGATGATTCGTAGTGGCGGCGTTTGAACGAGATTTTACTGCCAAACGTTTTGACAAAAAGTGCGGAAAAAGTAACGATCGGAAAAATTGACTTTAAATAGATTCAGTGTACACCCGAAGAGGCGAGATCGAGAAACTACCCGAAGGAAGTGTCCAGTGAGAGAATAAACGACCATTGGAACGTGAGTTTACCAAAATTAAAATCATTGTTACCTGGTTGCATTTATCACACAGTTGTACTTTACACGCCACACATACACCTTCAAATCACTTAGTTTTTTCTTGTAAGGCATCTAATTGATATGTCTTGGTAGTTCAAAGGAGTCACGTCCTGAGATTAAAGTTTTTTCATATATTAAACTCATGCTTGTCAACTGAGTCAGAATCTGAATTATACTAGCCGATACTTGATTGGACATATAAAAAAATTGTCAATAATAATAACTTGTAAAATTTTTTCTCTGCAATTTTATAATTTTTATGAATGATAGTCCTTCAGACGATTTGTTTGTTGTTTTTAAAGGATCATTAAACATAACTGATTTTTCAAAGCTAAACTGACTTGTTTAAATTTTTTTGTAGATTTAAAAATTTTATCAATCACATTTAATTTTTCTTGGAACAAACGTTTCCAAGTGGCGCCCACAAAAGCATAGTTTTAAGTTGTATTACAGGACTACATCACTGCAGAGGATCCAGTCAACAGGGTAAGTAGCAAAAGTGCGCGGAGGTAACGCCCGACACAGTTTACAACACAAACACTTTTCACCCAATTTCTTTTTGTTATAAATTGGCAGCCCAACTAGTGAGGCTTGAAAAGACGGAACAAGCCCGGCAACTACCAACATATTAAAATGCCGCAACCAAAGGGAAAAAAGGTGAAGAAGACTGTGGAACCCGAGTTAAGTGTGGAAGACGGAGAGGCAGTACAGGTCGAGGAAACGGAATTAGAACCACCCACACTAGAAATGGAAAGACCGGTACAAACGACAGAGGAATTAGAAGAACAAACGGGAGAAGAACCCATACAAATGGTAGAACAAACAGAGAAACCCGAAACAGAAACAATAACAGGGAGCGTTGACACGAACGTAATAATGATGATGGCGATGCTCCAAAGAATGGAAGAAAATATGAATAGAAATAGACAGGAAGACAAGGAGGAGAATAATAAAAACAGACGGGAAGATAAGGAGGAGACTAAAAAAAGTAATGAGCAAATGTTCCAAAGGATGGAAGAAAAAATGAACAAAAATATAGAATCCCTGAATAAAAACAGACAGGAAGATAAGGAGGAAATAAAAGGAAGCATAGAGTCCCTGAAAAAAGAAATTAGCATAAAATACGAAATAGTAAACAAAAGGATCGATGATAATAAGATCGATAGTGACAGGAAGGTCGAAAACATGGAGAAACAATTGGAAAGGTTACGGGAAGGAAACAATACACGTTTCGAAAAAATAGAGGAACACACAGTAGAGACCAAACAAGATGTTAGAAATCTTGAAAACAAGGTAAGGCAGAACCATGACGCCATCATGCAGGAGGTGGGAGAAGTCCAGAAAGACGTTAGCGAAAGGAGGCAGGAAACATATGATATCGCTAACAGGCTGGACGAACAAATAAAATCTAACAAAAATAGTATACTGGAAATAGACCAGAGAGAGAAAAACCTGCAGGAAAGATTAGAGGCGCTGAGAGACACACCAATACTAAACACTCATACGTGTCATGGTGAAAACAGGGAAGTAATCAACTTCCAGGACTACCGACGAAACCCAATGGAATTTTTGGAAAGAATGGAGGAGGTTATTGGGAGAAGTAGAGAAACAAGGTGGGACAGGATAAGAGAGATGCTTGACGAGACTTTTAAAAATACTAAGGATAACTGGTGGATAGCGGTACGACCCGAAATAACGAATTTAGCAGAGTTTAAACGTCAGTTTAAGGAAAAGTATTGGTCAGAGACCGCACAAAACAGGGTAAGAATGGACATTTTCTATGGCAAATACGATGCGTCCTATGGACAGTCCCCGACATCTTATTTCCTGGGAAAGGTATGTTTAGCACGGAAGTTGATACCGCCGATCCCAGAAGAATGTTTGGTAAGGCAGTTAGCTGGACATTACAGCTATGGGATCAAGGATGCCCAATTATACCAACAAATTAGCAAAATAGCCGATCTGGCCAAATTATTGGAAAATTGCGAATCCACAGGAAGGTTCCAGGATTACCAACCCCCCAATCGTAAGGTAGAGTACAACAACAATAATAACGGACCAAACCGGAATGGAGGTGGGAACGGTAATAATCTAAACACCAATAATCAGAATAATAATATCCCACCAAATGGCCGAAATGATACCACTCAGGGCCCAATTAACCGCAACTATCCGGGACCAAACAGAGGTAATTACACCGGGAATAACTACGGTAGGAACTTCCACCAGGGAAACGGTTATCGCGGGAATAATTATAGAGGAAGTAATTTTGGTCAACGTAATGGTTATCGCAACGGGGGAAACCAAGGAGGAAGCGATAGGAGAAACCAAAATGAGTACAGGCCCCAGGTAAATTATACAATGGCCAATAACCGACGGCCATATCCACCTAATGTACCCACTTACATGTTTTACCCACAACAGGCGCCAGCTAGCCAGGGTAACACGGCGAATAGCCAACCTATTAACGGTAATCCCGAGGTCAGGCCGGAAACACAGACGGGTCAGCAACCCAATGTTCCGGGAGACCGGGCCAATGAGACAGTGGCTCATTTAAACTAAACGCGGCAGTGAAAAAGGAAAACCGCCCTTCACTGAACCAATATTATGGGGTGACAAACGACGAACATAGACAGGACAAAGACGGGACTATATTAAGAATAAATAATTACCTAAAGGATATTAGAGAGGAGTTATTAGAAGAAGGTGACGATATCATTAAAAATAGCAACCAAGGGAACAATAGTATCGTGCAGATTAAAGCATATATCAATGGCATAGAAGCGATACTACTCATTGACACGGAGTCAAATGTGTCACTTATTGATAGCATTGAGTTAGAGCGGATTAAACAAAATAGTGATTTACCAATACCCACTCTACCGATAAATAATATTGTTTTAGTCGGAGCAACGGGGAGGCAAAATAAATCCATAAAGAAACAGGTGTCATTAGAGATGACTAGTAATGGGGTAACAATACCAATAGGGTTATTAGTGGCGAGTAATTTACCCATGAGTATACTAATAGGCTGCGATATACTTAGGCCATACAATGCTGTGATAGATTTGGAAAGTAAGGTGATAACTTTTAAGACTAACAAGGGGATTTGGACCAATAATTTGATCGATGTCCAAGGAAGTGGTACGGACGATACACCTTATCAAGCGATAGTAAACCATTATTATTGTACCGATCGTCCAATCAATATGCCATTATATCAGGAGGAAAACCCAGAGTTGTGGTTAGAAAAATTAGAAGAAATACGGGATTTCCAAAGGACGAAAGCAAGGGGTCTGGTCAGCGAAAAACAGGCGGAACAATTGATCGGGGTATACAACCACTATAAACACATATTCTCGAACGCTCCAGGTAAAGCCAGAGATTATCAGTGCACCATAAAATTCAAAACTCCGGTGGAATTTAATAGGAAATCGTACCCGATCGCATACTCGCTAAAGAACGAAGTCAGGGAAGAATTGAACAGGATGATAGAGGACGACATAATCGAGTATAGTCATTCGCCCTTTACCAGCCCAATCATAGCGGTGCCAAAAAAGAACGGAAAGGTACGTATATGTCTCGATGCTAGGGAGATTAACAAAATGATTGTTAACGACCGCACCTCACCTGGGGAGATAGAGGAGATATTAAAAAAGTTCCACGGAATCAGATATATAAGCTCATGGGATACGGTATGCGGTTACTGGCAGATAGAACTCCACCCTGATGGAAGTATATGGCATTCATATTCGAGGGCAGAAACTATCAGTTTAAGCGGTTACCTTTTGGCTTAATAAATTCTGTGGCGGTGTTTGTAAAGATAATGGACAGAATATTGGGGCAGGAAGTACTGAAGTTTACGACAGTGTACGTCGACGACCTACTGGTAACTTCAGCGAATTGGGACGACCATTGTAATAGGGTTGAACAGGTGCTACAGAAATTATCGGAGAATAATATCACCCTCAAATTAGACAAGTCCCAATTCATTGCAAATGAGGTGAAATTTTTAGGATTTAATTTAACAGAACAAGGGATTACTCCATCCAAGGAAAAGGTAGAGGCCATACAGAAGTTCCCCACCCCAAAGAATAGGAAACAGCTGCAGTCATTTTTAGGAATCTGCAACTATTACAGAAAGTTTCGGTCCAATTACTCAGAATTAACTGCCAGGTTCCAAAAGCAGTTATCAGCTAAAGACAAATGGACTTGGGGACCAGAGCAAGATGGAGTGCTCAATATAATTAAGGAAAAGTTTTTAGAAACAGTAATGTTGCATCATCCCGACTTTACAAAACCATTTTTTCTAAACTGCGATGCCAGTAACGTGAGTTTAGGTGCAGCCCTCTATCAGGAAGATCAGGACGGTAACCATTTAGTAATTAGCTTTGCTAGCCGCGTGCTGAACAGTTGCGAAAGAAACTACAATACTACCGAAAAAGAACTGTTGAGTGTAGTTTTCGCATGCGGTAAATTCAGGACATATATATTAGGGTACCCCGTAACAGTTAGAAGCGACCACAAATCTATATCATTTTTAAAGCATTGTAAACTGAACCATGGAAGGCTGACTAGATGGGTTTTGGCCTTGCAAGAGTACAATATCACATGGGAATATATACCCGGCAAACAGAACGTAGCCGCCGATGTCTTATCTCGCGTCAATATACCAGACCAAACCTTTGACGGCGAAAAGGAACAATTAGCCAAGGTTTACCACATTATTAAGAGCAGGGAGGATTTAAAAAGTATTTTGCACGAAATAAAGTCACAACAAGAGGCCGATCCGAAATTAGGAGATATTAGAAAAAGGGTACAGGAAGGCGATGAGGTCATAAACAGATTTTATTGTATACACGATGACACTTTGTTTATTAGGATTACCCCGCACCAGGAGAGTTGGAAATTAGTGATTCCACCAGCGATAGAGAGACCGCTAATAATCGACTATCACGAGAGGTACGGACATATGGGTGCCCTTAAAGTAAGGAAGGCATTAGAAGAGCAAACATACATCAAGGGGATGAATAAGAAGGTGCAACTGGCGATACGGTCGTGCGATATTTGTCAAAAAGTTAAGTGTGATAACGAGAGGAAGGAAGGGGTCATGATACCCATATTATCTACCGAAAAATTGGAAAAGGTATTTCTCGATATCTGCGGACCCTTTCCACGCAGCGGTGGGAGACACCGATATAAATTTATCGTAATCATTTTCGACCACTTTAGCAAGTATACAAAGCTATACCCAATAACTAGGGCAACGACCAGGAAAATAATAGACATAATAATCAAACGTTATATAATGGAAGTGGGCCGACCGTATTCTATAATTACGGACCACGGTACTCAGTTTAGGGGAAAACTTTGGAAGGAAAGCTTGGGAGAACACGGAATAAAAACGTACAAGACGTCCGTATATCACCCGAATAGTAACCCAGCCGAGAGAGTGTTAAGGGAGGTAGGACGGTTGCTAAGAACATACTGCCATAACGAGCAGAAAAGATGGCATGAATATGTAGCCTCTACCGAGGATTTTCTCAATTTCTCGCATCACAATACCATCGAGATGTCGCCATATACGGTTATGTTCGAAAGACCCCCACCACGAGAGATAAAAGAAATTATTAATTTTCCCGACGAACCCGCATACCAATTTGAAGGGGCAAAATTTTATAATAAGGTGTTAGAAAAAACGGAACAGCAGCGGAAAAAATATATCAAATCACAGCCTAAGGCAATTAAATATGAGGTAGGTGAAAAGGTGTTAGTTAAAAATAGAGAATTGCCCAGTGCTATACAAGGCATAACGAGGAAACTGCTACTCTTATATACAGGGCCTTTCACGATAACCAGAGATAATAAGAACAATACCTACGAGGTAACTGACACAATTAGGAACAAGGTAAAAGGTACGTATAACCAGACTTCATTAAAAAAGTACCATGATTAAAAAAAAAAAAAAAAAAAAAAATCACAAGTCGAATACGCAATCAGTAACCAAGTACCATGACCAAAGACCCAAGTCAAATACAGCATCATAGAGAAGGTACCTTGACTAAACATGTCAACGTGAATTTTTTAACTTAGCCATAATTAGAAAGGAGATAGAGATTTTTAAATAAATATAAATATTATTGTCTAAAGATTATTATAAATAAATATTACGAGATGGACACATTCCACCATAGGCAAGATTTATTTCCAATAGCCATGTCAACGTATATTTACCAGCTTACCCGTACTTAGAGAAGGAGAGAGATTATTAATAAATACTACTAGATGGACACTTAGTAAAGGAGAAAAGAAGGAAAAATACTTTCATATATTTGATATTTAAATGGAAATGATAAATGAAAAAAAAGGGGAAAACAGTGTGTTACATAAGGAGGTAATGATGAATATGAATATAGCTATTAACATTGAATGATTTTAAACGATAATTTTAACCTGCGGAGAACGATATATTAATATAATTGTGAATTAATCAGAAGAGTTTAAGAAAGGGAATTTATGTGTAGGAGCCTATGATCTTTGAATATTGTATTTTTTTTTTATTATTATTATTATTATTATTATTATTTGTTGCAAAGGTGCAATTATTATTTTCTGAACAGGGATGTGTTGCCTCTGATTTCAGTAGTTATAGACAGGAAGGGACAGAGAATGTATGCCATAGCGAGCCACTCTGACTCCCAACCCTCTATGTAAGTTAGGGAATTGATAGGGAATTATATCAAAGATTAATTATAAAACATCAAGGTAAAAAGGAAAGGAATAGGTGATACGACAAAGAACGAACTAGGAATATTGAGTTGGATTAATATATTAAAGGAGTAGTACAGGAATTTAATTATAAGATAAAAGAATGAGATATAAAGAAGCTAATAAAGGGTTATTATAGAGATGATAATTTCATCAAAACCAAAGATATGTTTTTCCAAAATTATCAACTTTAACGGTGAGGCATATGTAGCGTCACAGAACGTTCCATAAAAAGAAATCATTTATATAGTAAGTTAGCATAGGAGGAAAGTGAAGTGAACAGTATCGAACCCAAGTAGTCCCAAAAAATTGTGTAATTTTGTATAATAATTATTTCTATCAACTTGAAAAAACGACCAAACTATGACTAAGACAAAACCCCATATATATTATTAAAGTGAATAAGAGTGAAAAAACCATAAGACACTATAAGAGAGAGAAATAATGTCAGAATCCACCAGAATAAAGTCAATAATTATTAAGTTTTATAACTATGAATATAGTATTAAAAACTATTTTTTGTGAATAAATGGACATGATCCATCATTATATTATGTGATGTAAATAAAATAAATGTATTAAATGACTTAAATACATTATTAGAAAGAATTTAAGTTAAAATAAAAATTGTATATTTGCAATGACAAAAAATATTAATGTGTTGGATTTGAGACCATACACCAAGATTTCATGAAAAAATTAATTATTATCAGATTTAAATAAAAACTATATGTAATTGTCAAGCAGACAATAGTGAACAATTTATCTTAAATAAAGGAAGCTGTCAAATGAATAAAAAGCAGCCAAAATAGCCAAAAACAGTGTTAACTAAAAACATGTAATAGGCATCTAATATTGTATAATTTATGAATTTAATGTTGCCAAAATGCAACCAAACTGTATTAGAAAGCTGTAATATGATATAAAGCAACTATACTAATATACCTGACCAACTTTAACATTGTAATAGTCAAGTCAGCAAAATATTTACTAATACCATGTATGGCTGAAGCCAATTATCCAGTACAAAAGAATCATATCTGGCTAAAATACTTACATAATACTAACAAAAATGAGATAGAAAGGTACAATACATCAAAATACCTTAATAAGAAATAAACTCAGTTGAAAGTAAAGTCAATTCTAAAAGAATTTAACTGATTAGAGTGAGATTTGTCACACCATAAAAAAATGACATCTCAAGACAATCAATGATGCTATGTCATCTTGTGATAAATATAAAATATGTACAAAGTAACCAGGTATCACAAAAGATAGACAAAATAATAAACTCTGTGTGTATAGTGGTGAAATAATACATATATTAAGGAAAAAGACTAATCACTGTATTAGAAAACTGGCAAGAACCTAGGCCATGAACAGAGGCCATATAAAATTGTATTTATTTGTGTTTTATTGATGTTAAAATTTGTTTATTTTGTTGTAGGAGAGTAGTAGTAGTAGATGTCCAGCTTGTGAAGGGAACTTTATAACTCCACAACAATTTTTATTATAAATATTGAGTTTTTAATGACTACAACTCAAGGTGAGGGTTGTAAATTGTAATGTTTTTTAGACTTAAGTTAATTAGATACCAATCATATTTAGTATCGCTAGATTCAGTTAAAAACAAGGAATTTAAATACATTAATGGCATACAAATTGTAAGTACTAATGTGAAACTGTTTGATAAATACCAGTGTAAATTTTGAAATATCCATTGTATGAAGAATAAGAAATTCGTTCTAAAAGCTTCTACGGAAGTGAAAATTGTTCTATGACATTCCATTTCGTTTATTCTCGAACAATCTAGAAAGAATTTTTACACAAATATACCGGAAGTCGACGAAAACAGTCATCCCGATTTAGTATAAAAGCGAGACAAAATTTGACCAAAAAACACTTGAAAACTGAACGCCAGAACTGATGCATCTCACACAACACTGATCAACGCAGCTAAGGCGAAACCGAGAGGCGAAAAATCGACAAGACACGGCAGGAAGGCTTTTCCCGTACATAGACATACCCGACTGACTTAACCTCAACGAGAGTCGCCAAAAGTATCGCTGAAATAGAGCAGCGATACGGCAAATTTTAATAGAAAGCACGCAGCCAGAACGTCGACGGCCCAGGAGGGTCCCAACATTTAATAGAGAACGAATTCTGCTGTGTCCGCATTGACTGACTAACGTGACAAATAATTCCCCCGAACGTAAACAAAACAATACACTGAGCCTTCCTCAAAACTGCATGGGGATCAGCGCTGCGGTGGCAGATTTCTGAATCAACGCTAAACAGATGATTCGTAGTGGCGGCGTTTGAACGAGATTTTACTGCCAAACGTTTTGACAAAAAGTGCGGAAAAAGTAACGATCGGAAAAATTGACTTTAAATAGATTCAGTGTACACCCGAAGAGGCGAGATCGAGAAACTACCCGAAGGAAGTGTCCAGTGAGAGAATAAACGACCATTGGAACGTGAGTTTACCAAAATTAAAATCATTGTTACCTGGTTGCATTTATCACACAGTTGTACTTTACACGCCACACATACACCTTCAAATCACTTAGTTTTTTCTTGTAAGGCATCTAATTGATATGTCTTGGTAGTTCAAAGGAGTCACGTCCTGAGATTAAAGTTTTTTCATATATTAAACTCATGCTTGTCAACTGAGTCAGAATCTGAATTATACTAGCCGATACTTGATTGGACATATAAAAAAATTGTCAATAATAATAACTTGTAAAATTTTTTCTCTGCAATTTTATAATTTTTATGAATGATAGTCCTTCAGACGATTTGTTTGTTGTTTTTAAAGAATCATTAAACATAACTGATTTTTCAAAGCTAAACTGACTTGTTTAAATTTTTTTGTAGATTTAAAAATTTTATCAATCACATTTAATTTTTCTTGGAACAAACGTTTCCAAGTGGCGCCCACAAAAGCATAGTTTTAAGTTGTATTACAGGACTACATCACTGCAGAGGATCCAGTCAACAGGGTAAGTAGCAAAAGTGCGCGGAGGTAACGCCCGACACAGTTTACAACACAAACACTTTTCACCCAATTTCTTTTTGTTATAACGTTTACGGTCATTAGGCCATTACAATAACAATTGTACTCACCATTTACCCGTTAAGCTTCAGACGTAAAGCGCCGTTGCAACTTAAGCTGTCTACAATGACCACGTTACAGACTGTACTGACTACGTTTATGACACATACAGTAACTATACTTCGAAAACATCCGAAACGCTCTTAATTGGAACAGAGATCTTTTTCTTTTGCCGATACTGTAATTTGTCACGCACATAAACAATGAGCATGGAACGGGTTAACGACGACATGTGTTTAAACAACAGTCCTCAAGTAATGACTATAATCCTTTCGTTGCAAACCATCCGTCTTGCAGCTAAGCCGGTACAACGACAAGGCAACGGAGCATTTACAAGTCGCATGTCTCCAGTTGCTTCAACTGAGCGCAACATCGTCTACCCATTAAAACAATGACTGAGTATTTTAAACGATATCTTGTATCTGCATGTATGGGTTGTTAATAACGCTCGAGAAAACCAGTATTAATAAGAAAGCAATTTCTCTTCGTTTTCTTTTCCCAATGAATACGTAACTATCACTAACGGTGTACAAATGAATTGTCTTTTTAATCGCATTCTTGAAACGTCACCGCTTTAAAAGAAAAATATAAAAGATTGAATTTGGGCAATCTAAATAGCGACAGTCACGGCCCTCATTGTGAGTGCCACATACCCAACGGCTGAGAGGGCTGAAAAACACCTTTCGCACCTTTATGGTGGTGGTGGCAATCGAACTGGAATCTCCAAATTCGTAGCAAAGCGACATAACTGCACGTCTAGAACCCAAATCTTACGAGCGTATACTTACGACAATAGTCACACCACGGGCGCGTGAATTGTGCACGAAAGCCTGCACGCACAAATTTCCACCTACAGTAGCAGTACACAGATTACATTCTGACGTTACTGTGTTGTGCTTTATCCTCCGTGATCGCCGCAGTAACCACTCTCGTGATTTATAACAACTGAAGAACAACTCCATAAGACTGAATTCTTCTTCTTCTTCTTCGTAGTTATACACAAAATAATAGGCGTATGCTTGCGTAACCAAAAAAAAAACGTTCATATGGAGAGGCTATTCTCGTATTTAGATATTTATTAAGAAAATCGTGATAATCCGTGTAAATGTGTATATATTTATTTAAATCGTTTCAAGTTGATATCAGTCACGAAATAGATTCACACACTGGCCACTATTCAGTATACTAAAAATATAATTAATATGTAGCCTATCATGTTTTTATATCGTAGTGTAGTGTATAGTTTTGTGTAATGTGTGTATCTGTGACTCAACAATATATGCATGAATATGAGATAAAATAAATCTCGAAACATCGCAAAAACCTGCATTTTATTTTTATTTACCGAAACTCGATATCAACGTGAAACCATAATTAACACGGTCGATAAAAGTAATATTTTTATTTATTTAAATGTGTATACATGTAAACGACATGCTAAATATTGTTTCTGGTCACCGAAGACGCGAATATGATCATTCTTTAAATGTTCCTTACGGAAAATTATAAAATATTTCATTTCAATAGTAATTTCGCAAATACTAACATTAATAAATATGGTTGTAATAAAACAGTCAGTCTTTAGGCTATTAAGAATTATCAATTTGAGGCGATACGTTTTATTACATAGAGACACACAATGTTGGTTAAATACACAAAAAAAAAGAACATGTTGGGGTCAACACGATAACGCAGTAATCATTTCAAAAAAATCGGAGGATAGGTTCAGTACACTACTTAATTACGGGGGCTCAGAAAAGGTTTCCTTCAGACAATACAACACATTCAAGTTGGATGCACGCTGTATACCTCCAGGTTGGCAAAGAGTCAACAGCAAAATTACAAACGTAAATTCTCAGCGACAGATCGACGTGGTCTACTTCAGGCGTGTCGTCGTCCACAGAGGCAATCACGAAACTGGATACGAGTCTCCCTGCGTACTGGTTCGACATTTTCTACTGGAACGACACAGTAATACCAACGTTAATGCACGACTTTCTTTAATAGTCTATCTGTAAAACATGGAGTGTGTTAATCACGCGTCACACACACACACACACAATGAAAGTTGAAGGGCCGCACCTGCTTCAAAGTAGAAATAATATGTACAAAGTGCGTGCAAGATAGTCGGTTAATCCATTAGGAAAAATTACAAACTGAATTAATAGAGCCGCTCTGCAGTAACAAACGTATCCTCTACACCGGCGCCCCCTTCTTCGCCGCGTTAGTGAGAGCGATAGCGGTGGAGAAAAATCAATAGCACTACTTGAACTGTTGCCAGGAGAGACATCGGATACGTACGCAGTTAGTAGTGTGTGTGTGTGTGTGTGTGTGTGTGTGTGTGTGTGTGTGTGAGCAGCCGTTAATTACAACGGGAGCGACGACAACAAACAGGAATATATATTATTATTTAAATTAACACTACACATCCGACAAACGCTGTTTTCTCTCTCTCCGTCTAGACGAGGTGTGGCGTCCGAGAAACGCGTACTACATAAATTAATCAATTAATTAAGAACACACGCGACAGTGGTAAATAATCGTTACGAAAGCAATACGATAATTGACACTGACCTCTTTGTCAGCGAAGTGTTACGTACTTGTGTCACACCGCCTTCGACGTGTTCCTTACTTTTTATCTCCAGAAAACAAAACACGAGGATTAGCTCATGTTTACAGTTTTTGCCTATACGAGGTGTGATCAAAAAGTATCAGGATTGATTTTACTTACAAAGTATACAAGAGTTACAGGTTTGTAAATTTGTCTCCTTCAAAACTGTCCCCTTCCGCAGTCACACACTTCTTTCCAACACTTTTCCAACTGCTCGGACCATGACTTCAAGTCATCTTCTGTAAGAGCCTTACGTTCTCTCGCCGTACTTTGCTTTATTCCTTCTATGTATTAAATGATCTCCCTCTCAACTGACTTGTCATCTTCGGAAAGAGAAAAAATCACAGGGAACAATATCTGGCGAATATGGAGGATGCTGAAGCTGTGCAATATTGTGTTTAGCAAGATCGTTTTTTTTCTGACATGGCAAATGCGTCAAATGAGATTAACACATAACATAACAATGGGCATTTGTAAACAAACCAGATCAGTTGTTATTATGAAACTTATACGAGTATTTAGTATATTATAAAGTAAATTAATTTAAAATTTATGTTTATATTACCTCAAGCTGTTATATTTTTCCAATTCGGAACATGTTTCGAGAGCTCCCGTGCTCTCATCTTCAGCCTTCGCGATCTTGCGTCTGGTGAAGTATTTGTGTGTTGGCTGGATACTATTAAAGTTTCTTGGTGGTCTCTGGTCTTTTAAAGTTGTATTATTGTGTGCGATTGTGCTAGACCTATTACAACTTTGGGAAGTCATCTCTTTCAAAGCGAGTCAGTTAACTAACTCATCCTTGAGCTGAACGCTGTTCTGAAGATGTTCTTGAGAAGACGGCACCATATCAGCCTACAAACTCTGCTTAGTCGGATTAATCCGGACTCCCCCTAGTCTATCGTATTGGTCGGTCTCGGTTTGGACTGACTAGACGATGTCATTGACAATCGATCATTCGATCGATTGCTGAACTGCAAGTCACCTCACACTGTATAAGGCCTTTACTGTTTCCATTTTTAAATCTTTCCCGAGGTGAAAGGTTAAGACTTAACATGGTGGAGTCCAGTGGCGGCCGGTGGTTCCAAATTTGGGTGGTTGCAGTAGTTGGTTGAGTGGATGGGACAAAAGACAATAAACTATCGTAATCACAGGTATACAAAACTTTGCAACCTCCTAGCTAACATTGGGAACATAGGGTATTTGTGAAGAGTAGCGTACGTTCCCTCCCATATGCTTGTGTAGTAAGCTCTGTCATATACTGTTCAAGTTGCAAACGGCCTAAAAACACCAGCCTGCGTGCCACATTTGAATTGTACGCGAATATTACCGCGTAGGATAATACGCTCTCCGTTTAAATTTATGATACTTCTAGCTGCTTAATGTTTTCGTATATTATTTTGTAGTGTAGTTACTCTATATTGGTGGTTGTGTAACGCTGCATCCATAACTCCGGCCGCCACTGGCAGACTCATCAGAAGACGTCGTGCCGGTGCGCAGCAAATAACGGCTCGAAAATTGAGGATGACAACAGAGACCGCTTATAAACTATGTTGCGAATGTCAACTGGCTTAAGCTTAAAGCGAACTCTCTACACAACCACGGTGAACGAAGGTCGTGTTAGTCGAAACTTCACCACTGAGCCACTCAAAATAATATAAGACATTAATCTAGTTTCTAAAAACTTGATTAGGTGTACTGTGTCAGTAGCGTAACTACGGGGGGGGGGGGTCTTATGTTAGTCGGCTCACATAAGACGTTAAGTTTTAAGTTTCAATATTAAGCTCATTATTATGAGAGTTCTTAAGTTGTCACACGGCCGGCGTCAACATTTGTTAAAACTGCTACCATTACTAGCCGGGATGTCGGGCCACAGTTGTTGTTGACAAACGTTTGCCTGACACCGCACCAATTGTTTCAGACACTGATAATGCCCTCCGACGGTGGGGCCGAAACGTTTGTCAACAACTGTGCACTACGACCTAACAGCCCGGATAATACTAGTAGCAGTTTCAATATTAAGCTCATTATTATGAGAGTTCTTAAGTTGACACACGGCCGGCGTCAACATTTGTTAAAACTGCTACCATTACTAGCCGGGATGTCGGGCCACAGTTGTTGTTGACAAACGTTTGCCTGACACCGCACCAATTGTTTCAGACACTGATAATGCCCTCCGACGGTGGGGCCGAAACGTTTGTCAACAACTGTGCACTACGACCTAACAGCCCGGATAATACTAGTAGCAGTTTCAATATTAAGCTCATTATTATGAGAGTTCTTAAGTTGACACACGGCCGGCGTCAACATTTGTTAAAACTGCTACCATTACTAGCCGGGATGTCGGGCCACAGTTGTTGTTGACAAACGTTTGCCTGACACCGCACCAATTGTTTCAGACACTGATAATGCCCTCCGACGGTGGGGCCGAAACGTTTGTCAACAACTGTGCACTACGACCTAACAGCCCGGATAATACTAGTAGCAGTTTCAATATTAAGCTCATTATTATGAGAGTTCTTAAGTTGACACACGGCCGGCGTCAACATTTGTTAAAACTGCTACCATTACTAGCCGGGATGTCGGGCCACAGTTGTTGTTGACAAACGTTTGCCTGACACCGCACCAATTGTTTCAGACACTGATAATGCCCTCCGACGGTGGGGCCGAAACGTTTGTCAACAACTGTGCACTACGACCTAACAGCCCGGATAATACTAGTAGCAGTTTCAATATTAAGCTCATTATTATGAGAGTTCTTAAGTTGACACACGGCCGGCGTCAACATTTGTTAAAACTGCTACCATTACTAGCCGGGATGTCGGGCCACAGTTGTTGTTGACAAACGTTTGCCTGACACCGCACCAATTGTTTCAGACACTGATAATGCCCTCCGACGGTGGGGCCGAAACGTTTGTCAACAACTGTGCACTACGACCTAACAGCCCGGATAATACTAGTAGCAGTTTCAATATTAAGCTCATTATTATGAGAGTTCTTAAGTTGACACACGGCCGGCGTCAACATTTGTTAAAACTGCTACCATTACTAGCCGGGATGTCGGGCCACAGTTGTTGTTGACAAACGTTTGCCTGACACCGCACCAATTGTTTCAGACACTGATAATGCCCTCCGACGGTGGGGCCGAAACGTTTGTCAACAACTGTGCACTACGACCTAACAGCCCGGATAATACTAGCAGCAGTTTCAATATTAAGCTCATTATTATGAGAGTTCTTAAGTTGACACACGGCCGGCGTCAACATTTGTTAAAACTGCTACCATTACTAGCCGGGATGTCGGGCCACAGCTGTTGTTGACAAACGTTTGCCTGACACCGTACCAATTGTTTCAGACACTGATAATGCCCTCCGACGGTGGGGCCGAAACGTTTGTCAACAACTGTGCACTACGACCTAACAGCCCGGATAATACTAGTAGCAGTTTCAATATTAAGCTCATTATTATGAGAGTTCTTAAGTTGACACACGGCCGGCGTCAACATTTGTTAAAACTGCTACCATTACTAGCCGGGATGTCGGGCCACAGTTGTTGTTGACAAACGTTTGCCTGACACCGTACCAATTGTTTCAGACACTGATAATGCCCTCCGACGGTGGGGCCGAAACGTTTGTCAACAACTGTGCACTACGACCTAACAGCCCGGATAATACTAGTAGCAGTTTCAATATTAAGCTCATTATTATGAGAGTTCTTAAGTTGACACACGGCCGGCGTCAACATTTGTTAAAACTGCTACCATTACTAGCCGGGATGTCGGGCCACAGTTGTTGTTGACAAACGTTTGCCTGACACCGTACCAATTGTTTCAGACACTGATAATGCCCTCCGACGGTGGGGCCGAAACGTTTGTCAACAACTGTGCACTACGACCTAACAGCCCGGATAATACTAGTAGCAGTTTCAATATTAAGCTCATTATTATGAGAGTTCTTAAGTTGACACACGGCCGGCGTCAACATTTGTTAAAACTGCTACCATTACTAGCCGGGATGTCGGGCCACAGTTGTTGTTGACAAACGTTTGCCTGACACCGTACCAATTGTTTCAGACACTGATAATGCCCTCCGACGGTGGGGCCGAAACGTTTGTCAACAACTGTGCACTACGACCTAACAGCCCGGATAATACTAGTAGCAGTTTCAATATTAAGCTCATTATTATGAGAGTTCTTAAGTTGACACACGGCCGGCGTCAACATTTGTTAAAACTGCTACCATTACTAGCCGGGATGTCGGGCCACAGTTGTTGACAAACGTTTGCCTGACACCGTACCAATTGTTTCAGACACTGATAATGCCCTCCGACGGTGGGGCCAAAACGTTTGTCAACAACTGTGCACTACGACCTAACAGCCCGGATAATACTAGTAGCAGTTTCAATATTAAGCTCATTATTATGAGAGTTCTTAAGTTGACACACGGCCGGCGTCAACATTTGTTAAAACTGCTACCATTACTAGCCGGGATGTCGGGCCACAGTTGTTGACAAACGTTTGCCTGACACCGTACCAATTGTTTCAGACACTGATAATGCCCTCCGACGGTGGGGCCGAAACGTTTGACAACAACTGTGCACTACGACCTAACAGCCCGGATAATACTAGTAGCAGTTTTAATATTGCTCATCACCGTCCATGAATTACCCTCATCAGTTAACATCTTTTCTATCGTACCGTCTGTTTACTCCGTAGAAAAGGGAAAAGACGGATGCTTTATTCAAAATTAAGGAGAACATTTTAACACAAAATACTTAAAGAAAACTGAAAACTGTTTTTCCTTTGTAGGCCTATATCAGGCGGCGAACACATGCTTTGTAGTCGGAAAAAAAAAAGGCGGTTTTCCTTCAAAGAGTGCCAACTGTTTACAACCGGAATGTGGATATCGACAAAGTAGCGAGATACTTTCTCGTTCTCATAAAGAACGCCGTTTCGGGAAGTCGCGAACAGGACTCGGTCGTTCGATGAGTTTTCGATCATCATACAGTAAACATGCGTGCCTTACTAAAGTACCAAAACTATATTCGGGAGCACATACGAAGGCGAGATGGTATCAGTGTATCAGCGCAGAGGCAAGAGACAGTGTATCAGCCAATAAGAGCCAGTCAATCTTTAGTTTACATGAGTCCTTGTGACGCAATTCGCTGAGTGCAGTGAATCGCTCTGTCTCTCTCTACGCTTTCACTTTTCGCCATCGTTTGTGCTCCCGTATATAGTTTCCGTACGGATAAAGGTATACTGATTATTTATTTTAACGTAATTTTTAAAAGCTTTTTTAGTGTCAAAATCAACTGTTACGTACAATCCAAAGTCAGATATTGCTTATAAATATATACTGGGGATATTTTTAATCTGTCGCTATAAAGTTTCAGAATTGTTATGTCTGTTGCGACGTGGATAGAGAGGGGATCCGTTCGGTAATGATGAGGGGGGGGGGGGTCGCGGTGAATGACAAACTAAGGAGAATTCACCGTTACACATAGTGATGAGGACGTTGTTTCAGAAGAAACCGTTTAGTATTCTAACGCGTTTTATCTGTCCTGTTTATCTAGCCATCTCGGTAGCTAAAGAGCATATGTAAATGCGTACTTAACACAATTACGCTGAATACGTGCTTCGGCGTCTACCGATTCCCTATCTCAAACTACTGCTATTCAGCGACTAGTTTTCTTTAATTCAGTTTCTTCCGTGTCCGCATTAATTCCACTCCTGCAACTCCTCCTTGTCTCCTGCACTTGGTGTTCAGTGCAGGATCTGGTGTTTTGGTAATTGTGTCTCCCCATCCAGAGTAACAGTCGCCGGTCAGCTTTAAGGCAGAAGTCTCAATTCTCTTCCGGACTCTCCCACATTGGGTTTTCGAGTAATTCACACAATAGGCCTACTATTGTATTTATACGAAATTGTAAAATGACACAATGTAATTTTGTGTCCTCATTAAGGTTAACGAGTAAGCATTTTCAGCCATTCAAACCACTGTTTAACGATACATTATGAAAATGCAAGAGTGACACACTATTTTGTAAATTAGCCTGTCCGCCCACGTTATTGTTAAAACTTTAGTCAACTTGTTTTGACTTATTTTTTATTAACTTCAACATATAACTGTCTCTTTAGTACTTCAGACTTACAATCATTTATAAATTAATAAATTACCTTAGATCCGTCGTGTGACTTTGTTTTATTATTTAGAATTACGCGTTTCGGAACATACGTTCCATCATCAGATGCCTTTACCTACTCAGTTGAGATCGTGAAATGGTAAAATGACATACTCAATTGTTAAAAACACACGTTAGTAAGGGTGCGCACCCTATGAAGGCTTATCCGGCTTATACCTACTCATATGAAGGCTTATCCGGTCAGCATTCATAGGGTGCGCACCCATACTGACGTATGTTTTTAACAACTGAGTATGTGATTTTACCATTTCACGATCTCAACTGAGTGAAGGAATCTGATGATGGAACGTATGTTCCGTAACGCGTAATTCTAAATAATAAAACAAAGTCACACGACGGATCTAAGGTAATTTATTAATTTATAAATAACAAAGTGACTTGGATACCAATAATAATATGTATGTTATAATTATTATTAGTTCAGACTAACTTTTTTTTATAGAAATAGAGCTAATGACATGAAATTAAACTATTAGCCATTTCATTTTTAATGAAAAGAATTCGTTTGGAAATAGTCGGATAGAGTAACTTAAATTAAAAATTAACGTCGGTAAGTAATTAAACTTTAATAGCCATCCAGATTGCACCATAATTGTAGTTATATTAAGTAAACCAGTGTGGAACGCACTTTCTAGTTTCCCAGAAACACAGTCTCGTTGTATTCATTTTAGACGAAATGATAAATCCATTTCCCTGAACAAGTCAGAATCAAAGAGAGCGCGTCAAACGGAAAGATCGCATTTATGTTAATTATCGATTAGCGTCGAAAAAGGTGACGCGTATTTGTGACCAGTGTCCAGATTTACAGATGACCTCACCGTTTAAATTGTTGCTTTACTACCTGCCGATACGCCTTGTAATTTCTGTGCTTTGATTCTGCAATAAAACACAATTCATTTCTTCCACGTACGTGGTCATTAACATTTACATACGATTTACTGTTGACTATTATTAAAAATGTTCAACGAACTGATTTAAAATGCCTTTGATGTCTCAGGCTGTCACGGGCGGCTGTTCCTTGCCGGGCTGTTAGCTGTTAGGCCGTAGTTTAATACTGTTTTCAACAACGGACATTTCGGCTTCACAATTGGAGGCCATCTTCAGTGTTAACGATTGAAAGTCAATAACTGGCAAAGTACCACAGTACTGCAAGAAATGGAGCACATCTTGCGCACATGAAGTCACTAGACCACCTGGAGGCTTGTTAACCAGTAGGTATTTCTAAATTTTAAGCCTAACTGTGTTCTTTTTCAGTGTACGTGATGCATGCATGTACGCGTAAGTCGAAGGTCCAAATGCAGTCCTAGGACTTTTAAAAAATGATCTGTAAATTATATGAGATAATTAATCTGACTTATAATAAAATCTATTTTGACATATCAGACGATTAATAAAGCGATCTAGAGACAGAAATTCACTGGGCTCCTACGGAAAAAAATCTTGATTTGATTATTGATTATGCAGTGAAAGAACACAGCAGGAGTATGTTCTATGATAATTAATTAATAACCGGGATTTGCGGAGGGGGAGAGACAGACAAAGGGGAAGAGTTTGTGAGTAAAGGGAGAGCGTGACGGACAGAGAAGACAGAAAACAAACAAAGATAATACAAATAAAATACATTGCTTGCATTTTACATATTTTTATTGGAAATCCACAATCCAGTTTAAACAAAGAAATGTTTTCGTTTGTTATTGCAACAAACATTACAATGGAACAGGAAGCGGAGAAAGATTGGCGATAAATCCGGTAGGCTATCACTTGACTACCTGTATTACTCTGTGAAGCAGCCAGTCAGTTATTACTTAATTTGCTGATAACAGGTCCACTTGACACAGTTATTGCATACAATAGCGGTAATATCTGACTCATCGTATCTGACTACAGCTTTCTGCAACCCATGTTCTACAAATTAATTTATAAGAGCTACGTATGACATTCAACAGTCTTACTGGATACGTGTAGCTGTGCTGTGCTGTGCTGTGTTATAATATTACAACGATAATCCAACGTTATTACTTCCAACGAGCACACATCTAGCAAGTCTACAATAAATGCTGAATAACCGTATGCCTTCCACGGCAACAATGTTTACAAATTATTTTTTTGAAACACGCCTAAAAGTCGTGGTATTCCCATGCCTACAAGGTATTCCCACACTTCTTTATGGGTCTGAGAATTGGACTTTAACGAAAGGCCAGGCCAGTCGCATACAAGCGGCTGAAATAAGATTTCTCAGGCACGTGGCAGGGTATACTCTCCATGATCATAGAAGAAACACAGATATATGGCAGGAACTGAATATTATTATATTATTTTTATTATATTATTACACACCACCAAAATCAGTAAAATTCCATTCTCAAATCAACGAATAAGGCCTTTTAGAAATATTAAAATTTCATCCTCAGTTCGTATACTGTAATGTTCCTGTTATGATGTTATTCTGTATACTATTAGTATACTCGACAGGATCGGCTGACTTGGTAGGAACATCTTTGCCGAATGGATAACTGTCGCATCCCCAAACAAACTATGGGACTATAAACCGAGGGAACAGAGAGGTGTGGGACGTCCGAGGAAGCGCTGGCGTGACCAGCTCTAATCTTTGCCTATGTGAGACCGGAACAAACCATCCTTGGTTTAACCCGTGAAGATTAATATGAATATTAACACGTGAAGATCTCTGTCGAGCCTGACGATTTAAGACTTTCAAGTAAGTGTATGCCGCCTATAAATAAGGTACCAGAGACTTGAAGAGTCAGATCAATGGTGAGGCTGTTGCCTCGGAACTTCTTTACTTGCCGGATTTCCTCTCGGAAGTTACTCTCCTGGATAAGTTGATCCCTCTACAGGTCTTTTTGTATGGGCTAGTGAAGGTGCTGTGTGCCGGAGAACGAAACAGCAAAGGTCTCTGTTTAAAAAGGGACGTCGAAATGACACATCTCATTACAGAAGTACAAGTTTGCTTAGTGCTGGATAGAAAATTTACAGTCAAATTTTAAATCAAGTGTTACAAGTTACTCCGGAAGCTATACTTATTTGCTAAACTTCCTAACTTCTGAGAAGGACTTGGGTAAGAATTACTTTCCGTTATAGCATCGCACACGATTCGGAACACGACTGTCTAGTATGTACTAACGCCATTTAAGAGAATTTTCCTACGACGGAACCAGTGCCATTGCTATTTTTGGCAGTTTTCTATATTCAATTCTTTGTAAATGTCCAGTCAAAGTTGGTTGATATTCCGTTATTTCTCTGCACAGTGTTCATTATCCCACGTGTTCTCGTCTATTGCTAATTGACATTACGGCTGGCATCCCGTCCGTAAATTATTCTTCGCTACAATTAGAGAAAACGGCATAAAAACTCGCTGTTCACAGCTGCGCCTATCTGGTCAACTTCGGACTTCACAGTAGTAGTGAGAAGTTTCACCGATTCGCATTATAATTTTCTAAAACATTCTCTTCGTCTAAGGGGCGTATTTACGGGAGGGGCGAAAAAGTTGACGAATTTTGTTAAGCTCTTAATTAATAGGCTGTTTTACTACTTTTCACCTGTGTACTCTAATATATAGTAAAAAGACAGGTTTAATACACACCATTAGTGTATTTTTCGAAATATGAAATAGAGGAAAATCAATTCAGTCAATAAATATCTTGTAAACAATGTTTCAATAACGCGAATTTTTAGTGTGTTATTACCGTTTACTTTAATAGGAATGATTGCAACCACTTTAAAAATAGTAATGTTGATTACTCTTAACTTGGTTTTTCTTTTGTACGAAGTCGACCCGACCCCGGCCCCATCCAAGACCATCTGATACGCCACTGCTTCTCCGTTTGTGATGTATATATATTCAATTATTATACAATACTATTTAAGGGGACCAGGTCGAGAAGGCCAGCATTATGTTAATTAAACACTTTCGTTTATCAGTTTCTATGTATATTTATTCCAAAAACCATTCACGATAACATTTATTAAACTTTTTCCTTGGAAGGTAAATATATGAGGCATGCTGTGAATCTTATTAAATCTGTATATTGTTAAAAAAATAATTGGGGTAATTTTTTTAAATAAGTGCTTTACAGAATACAAAATTTTGAATTTTTGTTTGCAAACATAAACAATGTATACATTAGCTATCAGTATTAATTTTAGGTTCAGTGTAAGCACTGTTAGGCGACCAATATAATAAAAAGCGCCAAGTATTTAGCATGTTTCAATACAATATCTTATGTACCAAAATACGCATTTACGGAAACCCGCGCTAAACGTTTCTTTTCAAAACGCACCCGCACTCTCTACACTTCTTCTGCATCATTTTCATCTTTCTTCGTTTTCAGTTCCTTTTTCTTTACTCTGCTTTCCTTACTTCTTTCCAGAACACTCATATTTACTACCTGAATCCGTACTTGTATCATTAAGTTTCAAACGCTGAATCATATATTTACCTGATGTAATACCCATACCATCAGTTACTTCTAATTTTTTAGTTTCAAATCCAACAAACCCCCGATTTTGGTAGTCTCTGTCAAGTAACATCGTTCAGACTTCTATTAGGGTCGGCCAAACTCCATAAAAACTGGCTTGATTATATCCATGACTACAGAAGACAAAGAATTAGAGTGAGGATACTTGTCCACTGGTATAACGCATTTTTTGAATCTGCACTTGTAGGATACACCTGGTGTCTTCGGGTCTCATCAGTGGACAACATATATGGAAGAAGGCTGCCCAATAGTCCATAATATGTTTGGATGCTAGCTGTTTAGTCTTTCTTTTCCACTAACTGGTTTCTCAGCATAAACAAGACACAGCACAAGGATTTATAAGACAATTGCAATCATTATTAATATTGGTGTTACTTTCACTGTAAACTTACTTGTTTTATTCACTCAAAGTATAGTGAATAAATATTCAACTCATAATATTCAACAATATGAGTGAATAAAACAAGTAAGTTTACAGTGAAAGTAACACCAATATTAATAATTATTATGTGTGTAAACAAAGAAGTGATGAACATTCAAGACAACTGCAATACCCACGTTGAATGATGAAATGCAGTTTCTTCGAAATACTTTAAATCATACATTGCAAGATAGAATAAGGAATGAAGATATCAGAGCAAAACTCGAAGTAACGGACATAAATTAAATTATTTCAGTTTACAGTCGACGATGGTGGGATCATCTGCAAAGGATGACAGAGGATCGATTGCCGAAAGCGGCACTGAACTATAAAGCCATTGGTAGAAGAAGAGACTTGGATCGTCCAAGATGAGGTGGGTGCCGGATCAGTTTTATATAACCTAATACTCGAAGGTTTCTCATCACTCAGTTTTTTTCATCATTGTTCAGCCTTCATAACCTGCACCCCATTCTTTTCTGGACATGACCAATGCACTGCAATTATATTATTTTGATACTACCACATAGCTTGTTAAAAACAATAACAATTAACTTATGATGTAAACAAAAAGAGTAGAGCTGGTGGTATTTCCAACACTGGCTAACTAAATTGCAATATATTTTATAAGCTGTTACAAATTAAAGAGTGAAATGATTGCTTCAAGGACGGACTGAACTTCATACCGTTCATGGGTGATACCACATGAAATAAACACATATGACTGTACGTGGGACAATATTTGACATACATTGTATATACAATTTCACACAGAAAGAAACGAGAATTTTTTTGTAATACAAATTAAAAATTAATTTTTTTAAAATTTTACAAAACTTGTTTCTGTTTAAAAACAAAGATAGTGATCATTTACAATGATGAAATAACCCCGTACCATAAGTTTTCACAACGCACAACACTAAAGAACGTAACTCTGTTTACTTAAAGAACGGTGAAGGCAGACCGACTTTCTGCGTAGCCCCCACCACCATTAGAATATGTAAAATACAGTAGAGAATCGATTATCCGAACACCCATTAACCAAACGATTTATTATCCGAACTATTATGTGTATCGATCTAAAGCAGACAGTGATAGAATAATTCTTCAAATAAGTGTAAATCCAAGGTACTGTATGTTTTGTTTTGGTTTTTAATTTTTAATTAATTTTATAGTACAGTGTTTTCCATTAAACTCGAATTTTGTTTAAATTAACTTTTGGTTTTTATTAATTACACTCAGTTTTAATTCAATGAATATTAGCCTTAGTAATACATTACAGTACAGTACACAGGTTGCTGTGATTGTATGTTAAAAATAATTTTGTAATGAAAACTTTTTTTTGTGAAGAGAAATAATGTTTTCAATTTACGATTTGTTATCGTAAATATCGATTATCCGAACGGGCCCTCATCCCGAGAGGTTCGGATAATCCACGCTCTACTGTATTGTGTTCTGTGTCGATAAAGACAGCTGCGCAGCAAGATTTTGTGCTGGTTTGCTACATGCTGGGCATCAGATTTAAAAGGATTTTCATATTGTCAGTTTTGTTTCTAACGACAGATGATCACAGCGCACAAACAAAGAACCTATCAACATACGTCAATTTCTATAATTTAATTGTAAACTGCCATGTATCAGGCAAAATAATATTAAATACTTTAACAAGTACAGCCTAACGGTTTCTCACATAACCGCAATGTATAGCCAACATCCAGAATTACCTACGAATGGTTTAATACAATTTTACTGTATTACACGTGTCCACTGTGCACTGTATCGGACGACACGTGTACACTCTATGTAATCCCTTCAGCCAAATCCTCATCTGGCCACGTGTATACCTACCCGTGGGGAGTGAGGGCAGTTTATGCACGGCCAGATGGTTTTCCACAACCTACGCTTCGATCGTACTTTCCTACTTGTTGACGCAATGGTTTTCTCGGATATTAAAAATTATCAGGTGACAAAATGTACCTAAACGTTGACGCTACGATTGAACGGTCTAAGGCTATGGCTTCTGTTCACACGACCATTTCACAGATCTGTCAGTTTTAGGCCTACAACTAGCGTGTCCAACAATTACGATATCAATTTGAAGGGGGGTAGGTGTGTCCTCAAATACATCTCTATACATGACACTAGTTTTCTAGCTTCGTAAAATTCGTTTGCCGATACGTACGTCATCGATGTTTCAACTTATTCCGTAACTAAAAAATGCGATTATTTCTTTGCTTTTCACTAAATCCAGAACAGGGTCATCGGTTAATATAATGAACACAGTGCTTTAACTGAGACACACTTTAATTACTTCATTTAATGTTATTTAACAAACGTGATTTTAATTTGATAACCATAATTTGTCAAAAGTGAATAAAAGCAAATTTCGAACTTCATATTAAATGCAGGAAGTAAAATTACAAAATAAAAATATCTTAATCGCTAAGAGTGATACTGATAACATATAATATTTAACAGGCATCGTTCAAATCCTTCGTTCTGAGAGTTTATCCACATTAAATATGTTCATAAATGCTCACATTTTTCTTGTATATATATTTTACATTATTATTAATAATAACGAAACTTTTAACAATTTTATTTTTTTTATTATATCACATTATTATATCATTCTATATACATATAACTCACTATCATTTTACCCTATATCTGATTATGACAGTTGAATACTAGTGAAACACTGTAATCCACAAAATAAAAATATATATATATACACACATATAGTTGTAAAAAGTGTTGTTATTATTAATAATAATATAAACATTAAATATGATAACAACTTGGCACAAAAATTCCACCCAAAAACACTTTTGACACAATCACCAAAACACTGTCGTATTAATAATTTCCACGGTCTCCTCTGAGTTTCTGGAATAAGTCAGAAGTGGACGGGAAAATGAGGCTAGAGTTATTATTGATGCGACGTCACATCAGAATCGGGGATGTTGAGGGTATAATCTGTTAAAGGAAGCACATGCGTGCAAAGGTTACGAACCAAGAGGATCTTCGCGTTTGGCAAGTTCGCCCACCGCTAACCTGTAACACACGTCGTCGATCAGATGTTGCGCTTTGGCGATTTCGTATCTGCTTCTGGCGCAGTACCGCAACCTGTTGGCCACGTGTTCTCCGTATACGGCGTACTCGTCCCGTTTAGCAACGGGGTCTGTCACCATATCAGAGTCCTCCATTCGTTTGTTACAAACCCCCTTAAAGTTACAATAATCGCTACTTCCTCCGCTGGCAGGGATTTCCGCGCTTGACTCAGAACCGTGATGCCATGCCTGTAATTGAAAAATTGCATTACGTTTCTAATACAGGTCTGCAAGTAAACAAAAGACTAGGTAATAAAGATATGTAAGTAAGAAACGACTAATATGAAAAAAAAAATGTATTTCCATTTTTCACATAGGTCCAAACCTGCAGAAGAACAGAAGAAAGCAGCTGACTGATATACGAAGACAGAACTTCCCATACACTACACTAAACATTTTGTTCGGTCCCAACCGTACACCATTAAAAGTCTATTTTTCAATTACAAAACGTCAAAATAATATGGTAATGCTTTGATGCTTTTGGTGGATGTACACTAAAAGTTTGCTATGATGACTGGAACGTCGAAGCAGATGATGGACGCACGCACACACACGCGCGCGCACACAAACACACACACAAATTTTAATTACTTCTGCAACTAGATTGTATTATTTTTAGTTTTATTATTTTTTTAACCTGTGAAGATATTGGTACAGTCATTGTAACGTGCGTCCGTCAGGTTAATTAAAACGACAACAATAATACAGTCTACTTGCAGAAGTAATTAAAATTTGATAATATCAGAATCCTGCATGAAACTCGAAGAGTTACCTATAATATACACACACACACACACACACACACACACACACACACACACACACACACACACACACACACACACACACACACACACACACACACACACAGAGAGAGAGAGGAAAGCTGTGAGCTTTTCATTTTTCTAGAACCACGTCGTGCTAATTACTTTTAACCTAGCAGCTTAAGAATTTCTTCCTGTAAGTGGAAGATCAATTCCTTACGTGGTTATCGAGAAAGACACTTTTAACCTAAGAAACGTACTATGAAGAAATGTAACGGACGATACCCAATTATCATTGGTTATGTTCAAGAAGTGTCAGGAGAACTTCTGAATTGTAAATAAATACAACCTGACAACGTAGAAACAGTCATAAGGCGTATTTACGAAGGGGCGAACGGGACAGGACCCCCTCTTAGAGGATCGAAAAAGTTAACTAATTTTGTTAAGCTCTTAATTTTTAGGCTGTTTAATTTTTTCAACTGTGTACGCTGATGTAGCAGTAACTCTTTTTTAACGTATACAAACAGGTTATTACACAGCATTAGCGTATGAGTTATTACATAGTGCATTAGCAATATGAAATATTATGGGAATAACATTTCAGCCAAAAAGTATCTTGCAAACAATGTTTCAATAACGCGTAAGTATATTTATTATGTTTTACCATTTACTTTAATGGGACTGATATCAGCCACTTTAAAGATAGTAATGTTGATTACTGTTAACCCCCCCCCACCCGGATTCTAGATACGCCACCGAAACTGTCGTTGTGTTTCCTTACGGCTACATTCACCTGGGTTATTTTTAAATACTGAAGCAGGGACGACAATGTAAGACTTTTCGAGTAGTAGTTCAGTGTCAAGCAAGCCTCGATCGTGGACATAATCAACGGACTGTTGTAAATTCTTCACAAAGATGTTGATCAAACAGCGTACGCATAACGTCAATAGACCAGTTAGAAGATCAAATTGTAAACTAGTTGAATTCATTGTAAGGTATTTCCCACCACCCTCCATTACCTGTAAGAGAACCCACATAAATCATAGTGTTTGTTGTAGGCCTACTACTACTGTTATCGTATACCGGGAGGCAACTTTAATTATGTAAATCGCTCACACGACAGTATTAAGTGTATTGTTCTATGGGTTACTCATCGATCAAGAAAGTCACTTCAAATTTAAGATCTGTTGAAAAATTTTAACAGCAATTAAAATTTAAGTACTTTTTAGAAAGATGTCTTAACTTTTAACTTAAAGCACTTGCGCGCATTAACGCAGTTGTATTCATGCATTAATATATTTGTTTTCTGAAATGATATTCCTTTTTTTTGATCACAGAGAAATAAAATATCTAAAATCAGGTGGCATCACAAATTGCCCACCATTGCTGGGGTCTAAGTTGTAGGCCTACATTCCGCTGTGCATGTGCAAAAAAATTTAATATTTAATTAATAAAGTTGTCTTAAGAAAATTTAAGTATCTGAGGGAAATAATTCAAGAGAATGGTTTAGAAAAATTTGCTATAGAAGAAAGGATTCATAAAATGGAAAGAGCATAAGGTATAACTAAAGATATTTACAATAAAAACTGCATATCTAAAAATGCAAAAATAAGGAATTATAGTACAGTAGTGAAGCCAGAATGCCTATATGCAAGTGAATGTAGCATTGAATTATAATTTAGACAAACTAGAAATATTGGAGAGACGAATTATTAGGAAAATATTAGGCCCACAAAAAACTTCAGAAGGTTCGAAATTAAGAAGTAATGATGAAATATATCAAAGTATAGAAAATATAACAGAAACAATGAGAAAAGAAAACTATTATTTTTTTGGACATTTACATAGAATGGACGACAATAGGTTAACAAAGCAGATCTTCAAATATCTGTGGGGGAAGAAGTCAACATCAAGTTGGATTAAAGAAGTCCAAAAGGATTTAGAAAAAAATAATATAAACGCAGAAGAAGCAATTGAAAGAGACGTTTTTCGGGCAAACGTGTTAAAAATGGAAGAAGTCCAGGATAGGAGAGAGAAAAACGAAGGTTCAAAGTGGACTAAAGACAGGAAGAAGAGACAGTGGAAAGATGAAAGAATATTGGAGAAAAAGAAAAGAACAAAGAATAAAGAACTGAAATTGGCATGTGGTCCTTATATGGCCGACACAAAAAAAAAAATTGTGTTAATGGTTATAATCACAAACAGATCAACACTGATTTCTTATCTGATGATGAGCTGTGAAGCTGGAAAGCGCTAATCGGAATAATATTTCTATAGTGGTGTGCAACAGTGTTAATCTGTTTGTAAAAATATTTAACTTATCGCGTATTTATTACAATCTAAAGGTACACACAATATAGTCTAAAGATAACTTAAATATTGAAAACGATTACGAACCTCATCTTGCATTGTAGCCTCGTCATCTGTCTCACCAGCTGATGTTTGTGATTGTTTGTGATCCAACTCGTAGGCTGACTCTTGTTTTATATGGTAGTCCAACTCATAGGATGACTCGTCTTCAGGTTTCCAGCTTCCCTTTGATACTGCGCCTCCTTGAAGAAGGTAAAGTAAAGGCTCGTAGCCGAACCACAACGCTTTCCTCGAAACAGTCCCGGTTGTCTTCAGCTTCATTACCTTCTTATGCTCTCGTCGGAACTGACTTTTCAGAGACTGTATTTTGCCTTCCATCTCTGTGGGGCCGACGCCATACTTCTCGCCTAGTTGCGTAACACAGGCAGTTTTTCTACTCCTGTCTTTGTATTCCTCGCACGTCGCGTCCCACAAAATAGGCAAGGTTTTCATTTCTTCGATGAGTTGCAGAGTGTCTTGAACTCTCCAGCTTGTAAACATTACGACCGGAACGAGCGACTACCGAGCTAACAAACACACAACTGACTGTGACTGCGGGTGGTGGGGGTTGGCAATCAGCTGTATGCGAGCGTCAATGCCCGCATCTGTTCTCTCTCGCCCCCTGGGAAACGGAAATACACATACACCAGCCTGTAGAGGGGCTGGAAAAACAGCTGCGTCAGCGCACAAAGGTATGCGGGCAGACAAAGGCTCAACAGCAAATACAAAAGCGTTCACAACGACTCTCGTAGACGAAATAAATACATTTTGAAACAAACGATCGCCGGCAAAAAAAAAACCTGTATTAATGGTATAAATACAAAAGGACAATTATTCACACTCAATTGTGAGAAATGAATAACGAAACGATCCAGATGGGATGAGCGTACATAATTTACATTTACTAAATTCGGTAACTCCATTAGCTAAGACAGTAATCACATAAACGATTATCCGGGATCGCGCACGCACAGTAAATAACTCGCCCACGGAAAACCATTTGCACTTTCAAATGACTTAAAATATGTCGCCACACTTAATTTTTTCAAACATCGATTCACTTTGCTACAGCAAAATTTTTTTATTTATACAACCATCCCGATCCGTTTATACACTCAACAACCTGACTGTGTGATAAACAGTATGCGCATATAAACGTGCCTTTATGGGCTGTCACCAGTTGAACAGATTTACAATTAACAGAAATCGTTTCGTAGCAATAATAGGAAGATAATCTAAATAAAGTTTGTTATATTGTAAATATGTTATAACATTAACATATTCACGTGTACAGGAACAGCACACTTGAAATTCATTTACATACTGATCAGGCCATATGCTTCCAAAGTCGGGCGTCGATGGTTCGAAAGTAACTCAGGACAATACGATGTTCTGCTGGATTTTTCTGTGCTCACAGTAACGGGAACCTGTTCTCATCAGCTGGGAAAATCATAGGTGATCTACACATACTTGCACGTTCAGCTATGGCTTTTATGGAGACACTCTGAAACGTCTGAAAAATGGAGACGCATTTAATAATGCGTCTGAAACGTCAGCCAGTCTACTACCTAAAAAAGTCGATGTAAAATGGTAACATCAAAATGCACGAATATCACAAATATCGATTATTATAAGTGCAAATAAGAAATATCACACGATCCTAAGGCTGATGTCATCTGACCATCCACTACAGAGGAAACGTATAGGCCCTATTTATAAAATTGATAAAAACGTTTTAGCAATAAAATCATGACACTGAATGTTCTGACAATTTTTGAAAGTTGAATTTTGTACGAAGGAGTTATAACCACAGGCATTTTTTTTTTCTTTTCAAAAGATTTATTCCCAAAAATCGTCAAAAAATAATTATATCTATGGCCAAAGGCAGATTATTACAATTAAATTGTAATTAAAACGATAAAAAATAAAGATACAAGTACTGTACTTACAATAAATATAATGTGAAAATATATAATATTACATGTAATTTAATTATATTTAACAAATTGTAGTCACAGTGTTCTGTACGTTTGGATAAGAGAATCTATAAGAAAAACAAAATCTATACACAACTATATTTCAATAAATAAGGAATTAGCAAAGGACTTACCACTATATTTCACGTTAACTTGATATTAACATTCCCCAATTCCTTTATTTCAGACTACTGACTTTCGAAGAACTACTACTGCTACAACTCCTAAACAAAAGTATACAGCTCTTAGCATATTCAGACGATATTGATCTAATTGCCAGGGCAAAACGAGATCTCATTAGTGCCTTTACAGAATTAGAGGAAGCCTCAAGTAAAATTGGAGTGCAGAAAAACTTCGAGAAAACAAAATATATGTATGCTGCCAACAAACTAACATTAAACCCAACCCTTCAAAACCTTGAAATAGACACAAAAAATATAGAGGCAGTAAAAGAGTTCATATATCTTGGCTCCCAGATAAACAGCACTAACGACACCAACACTGAAATAAGAAGAAGAATATATCTCGCAAATAAAATATTATGGATTAAAAAGCACCTGGCATCTAGCTTCATCTCAAGAAGCACGAAATGCAAAACACTTATCAGGCCAGTGCTGACATATGCTTCAGAAACCTGGACAGTGACAAAATATAGCGAGAGACTTCTAGGTTGCCGTGAAAGACGTATTCTAAGAACAATATTTAGAGGAGTACAAGAAAATGGAAAGTGGAGCAGGCGCTATAATTATGAACTATACCATCTTTACAAAGAGCCGGACATTGTCAGGCTCATCAAAATACACAGGCTAAGGTGGGTTGGACACAGAGAGAATGGAGGACAGCCTGCGAAACATATTTTCTATCAGAAACCAATGGCTAATAGAAAAATGGGAAGACTCCGAAGTAGATTCAAAGACCAGATAGAGGGGGACCTCGGAAAGCTGAACATAAGAAACTGCTGGAAAGCCAAGGCATGGAATAGGGAGAAATGGAATTCACTCTTGGAGCAGGCCAAGACCCACCAAGGGTTGTAGAGCCACGGTTGATGATGATGACTACTGCTTGTCAGTTGCATTATGAAAGGTTTGATGTTATCTTGTAGTTCATTTGCTTCCCACATTTGTTCTTCAGCATGTTTGCAGTAACAGTGAACTGAACTAACTGTACTGGATGCATGGTTATGATTTGTAACAACTTTATTAAGGAGGTAGCGGT
Source organism: Magicicada septendecula (assembly GCA_034769895.1). Classification (NCBI taxonomy): domain Eukaryota; kingdom Metazoa; phylum Arthropoda; class Insecta; order Hemiptera; family Cicadidae; genus Magicicada; species Magicicada septendecula. Next base: position 474,715,694 of record CM068374.1, read on the forward strand.
CTGTTGCATGGCGTTTCTTTTTATCTGGCTCCACGCCATCTCAATCGCACTAAATTCATCTCTTTAATGATTGTTCTCTCCGGTAATCCTGGATTTTACTGAACTAACTGTACTGGATGCATGGTTATGACTTGTAACAACTTTGTTACGGAGGTAGCGGTCTGTTGCATGGCGTGTCTTTTTATGTGGCTCCACGCCATCTCAATCGCACTAAATTCATCTCTTTAATGACTGTTCTCTCCGGTAATCCTGGAGTTTTCATTCATCAATATGTGCACTCTTTTAATAGTCTGGTAATCGCCCACTTTAATAATTATTCTTTTTTATAGCTCGCAAACTATAAACTATACTATATAAAGTCGCAGTTATAAAGTAGACACTAATTATAATGTGGTGCAGTGTACATGTCTCTTGTCTGGAGTCGGACAAGACACGTCTCCTCTCTTGTGTTGACTTCTCGTCCTGAATTCGTAAACATACAACTGACTGCTCAGTGAGCGGTCTCTAATCTGTATGTCTTGCCTTATCTTTATAACTGCGTTTTGTTTGTAAATTGCAACTGTTCCAGTGAAAACGCACTTTCTTCTTTATTAGGTGGCACCAAACGATAAACACAAGACGTAACTTAATACTGCCTCGGCCAGAAGGATAACATTCGGAACCGCACTCACAATTTGTTTTGGAAGAGGTTCGTCGAACAAATCAAATATTAAATCGTATCTGTTCGTAGCAATACAAGTACATATTTAAACGGTCTGCAATGCAGCATGTTGAAGGAATAACAAAGGTACACATTGGGACTTCTGTATAATGGAAAAAACAGTGAAAATCGAAGTACTTATTGAAAATCTAATCGGCGTGTACATTATAGAGAGAGAGCTGGTGTATACAAACTGAGCTATATCAAGATAATCCTTTTTGACATGAAGAGGGCCATTTTTCTACTAATGGAATGGGTCACCGTAATTTACATGTTTTACTATTAGATCCAAAATTATCTCATAACAGACAAGACAACACTTGCAATCACTTTTTGTAGATTAATAAAGTCATCTCTCTTACACCTTCCCACTTACCCCATCGTCTTTTGCTCTTAGGTTTTCAGAAATCTACATATTGTTACGATGGTCTAACTGATCGTCGTATGGTACAGTGGAAAATAAAATACAAGACACCAATTAAGTCACTAATCACCAGCTTTAATTATCACAATTACACAGTTTGTAATCAACAAGATAGTCTCTTACAACAAATCAAATAAAAATTGTTCACAAGGAATACAAATTTCAACTAATATAAACCACAATTGTATTACAATATTGTCCCGCACGATTATAAAACACATAACACTTCGCCACAATACTTCGAACCGCACTGTCTAATCGCCGACGTAACAAGCAATCGAAAATTCTAGAGGACACTTGAGCGCGACCTTCCCAGAAACACGCACCGTTGGTCTAATTGAGAAGCATCTCGAACAACGCTATCCAATGTACGAGATTGTTCCGTATTGCGTAACACTCCCTCGCGTGTTAAGTGTCACGTACACACACAAACATTATAGCAGGACTCTGCTGGGATAGCCGGGAACATGGGGCGTAATAACATGCATTTCAGGCATAACCTACACTACTGAGTCGTCCTGCACGTAATTTCCATATACTGTACTGTAACTCGTATGACTGAATTGCCCGCGTGTACGCAAGCATCCAGTAGGCTATTCGCATTCGGTTTTACTCCCCCGTAAGTATAACGTCGTATATACTTAATACCCGTAATCACCCAAATAGTCAGTCCTCATCACTCCGACGAGACGTCGCCAATCTCATCCCCCTACTCACGATAATACTATCAACACCACTGAGATTCTACATTTCATCAGTCTAACATTACATTAGCAATATTTAAAACAAATTTACACTGCATGCACAACATTACATTAAATTACATATTTACAACAAATTTAATTATGATTAAGTTGAGACTACTTAGATATTTTTAGTGACAGGGGTTCCCACCTTATACACGCATAGAAAACTTAAATAATAACTTAAAATTAACTGGCAAATATTCTTTTAATTAAAAATATCACTTTTTAAATTGTTAATTTAAAATTAACACTAATTAAATTGTTATCACAATAAGTTTTAAAACCCGTTCAATATTTTTAACTGTTGGTAGTCAAAATTTTAAAGATTTTAAAAATCGCATAGATGTTGTGCCGCCTATAGATATACTGGATCTTTCTACCGAACTGTACGCCTTTCCGAACATGGAATATATATTTTTATCTTTATATTTTGTAACATAACAAAATTATCACACTAAACATTTGAATTAATGTTACATAAATAAAAGAGAAAGTTCCATAGTGAGTGAGAGGAATAAATTGTTTAAGGATTACCCTAGAAACTGTATAATTAAGTCTATAAAATGTTAATAAAAATGGAAGATAACAAAGAAAACCATTAATTAAAATAACCTACTATGAAAAAACCAGTTAAACCAGCAGTATACCCAGTAGATTGGGGAAGCAGTACAAAAAGGGAAAGACCATAAAAAAGGAAATAATCTGTCATGAAACCATTTTAATAAGGAAACTACTAATGTGATATTTGAAGAAGGGACAAAACATATCAAGATTCCCACAAAGAGACCAGAAACAGGAAGAGATATGCCAAAACAAAATGTTAGTCATATAATAAATACCATGAGACAAAATTGAAACCGATATAGGTAAACCCCAAACAAGTTACAAGATACAATACTATAAAACACAAATTGTATATTAGTTGTAAGTGTAATATGTTAAAAAATATGTCAAAAGAGACTACCATAGAGTAGAACTCACTAAAAAGACTACCAGAGTGTAGAATCCAATAAAGTGAAGTGAGATAACAAAATTAAGAAACTACAGAGTGTATAGTGAGAAACATAGTTAAAAAATCTATGAAAAAATCTTCAATGAAGTTTAAGTATTATAAAAAGACTACCATGAGTGTAGAATAATAATAATAAAACCATTGGAATGAAAGACAGTCTAAGGACTGACAACATTACCAGTAATAAGAGTTTTTAAATTATATATAAGAAAAACTATTACATATAAAATGTTTTCTTTAATTATAGCTAAGTAAATGGTGAGAAGGACAAAAATACCAAAGGACGGTTCATAACTGATGGTATAAATAATAATAAGAGGTTTGTTATTTATTAGATAATGTTTTAGATGTAAGGTGTAAATAGATACAACATGTTTTTTGATCACAGTTAAAGTGTTTCAAAAAGAAACATAATACACAAGACAGTTAGTGACTGACAGTGTTACTAGAAATAGGAGTTTTTTATGTTTGCTAATTAAATTATGTCTAGGATAAGCTATTTTGTTATCATTTAATGATACAGAAAAAAATAATAGGAATAAGATGTTTTTGTTAAAATTAGATGATATATGGAAAATAGTTGATAATAAGATGTTTTTGTTAAAATTAGGCATAAGATGGTCATGTTATGGTTCAATGATGTTATTAGTATAAAGAAAGTTTAGTAGATACAAGATATTCTATTGTATTTAAAATCATGTCATTTAATTTTCCATTGTGTAAGTCAGAGAGGCAAGTAGGGCATAAAAATGTAATAATTTTATTCAAATCAGTAAACCATGTATAATGTACAAACAGACCAGCCAAGACACCATTTTTGTAAACACAGATTGGCCTATAAACCAAACAATTATCTATCAAAGAATTAATCTATGTAATAGGAATAGAATTCAATACATACAATACAGAAATTGAAAATATAATTAATACAGATACAGTTAATAGCAAATAGAATGACAAAAGAAAGAAAATTAACTTCTTTTGGGAAACAGTCAAAAATAGGCTTATGATAGTAATCAAATCAGACTAAACAGCAAATTAATCAATATTGAAATGTTTTAATAACCAAATTATTAACAACAAAGTAATTACGGAGTTATTAGGTGTATTCCAGGGAAATATTATACCGAAAAAACAAATAAAAACCTTTAAAACACTGAATTTGTACAAAATATGGGGCATACAACCATTATGTAAAATTGTAATTTTTGGGCTTAAATGAGTTTGAAACAAACCCAGCTATATATCAAAAGATGTAAAATTAAATAATCAATATTACTGAATAGTTAGATTCATGTAAAATTAAGAAATATTTGAAATACAGTAAAAAATAAGAAAACTTGTTATGTATAGTTAGATAGTGAAACAAGTCTTAGACAGATATTTTATAATTAAACAATATGAAGAGGAAAAAGACATACCACAAATTGCCCTAAAACGACGACGTTGCGTCTATTAGTCTATTGTTAATCGCAAAGCTGAACAGTTGAAAAATGTGTTAGTGGAGTACTGAAAACCAAATAATTTGTATTAAAACCAAGTGTGGTTATGCGGCGTGTAACGGAGATGAACTAACAAGTGAAATAACTTTATCTATCAATGTCTAACACTTCACAAGTTTCCAAAAACACAGTATAACACCATAAAATCAACACCAGAAATCGACAGCCATTTTGAACAACGTTTGGAACGAATTCACAGAGAACCAACACACATATTTGAACACCACACTACACAAGAGATCCATCCAGAATTCGACATCGCAGACGACGAGGGGACATTCAACACTATATTTTGAATCAACACCACTTCGCAGAAAAGGGAACATCGTTTTATTTCTGTGGGAGAAGATCTTCAATTCCAACAGCATTGTAGCAGTTAAAATCGAGCAGACGGCGGCCATTGCTGAATTTCTATAAAGACGATCAGCCAGTGCTTCCTGGAGCAGAGTGACGTCATTTCTTCGACTTGGTTCGAAATTTAAATAATTTCTTTCTAATTGACAATTGTAATAATAATTCTGTTTTATTTCAGATATTAACATTTAGTTTAAGAATACCTGTTAAATGTATCTTGTTCCTTGCCCTCTGACCATTTCGACTCGTTAAAAGAACCATAAATTTAAACTTGTAAAAAATATATTTGTTGATTTTTCTCACTGCCGACTGTGGCGAATATTCGCCAGTGCCTGGGACATGCGCAGTTTGACTGGCGCACAATTTTGAATGAATAAACGCAAATCATTATTCAGTTACCAACATTGTTTTTATTTCTACCATTAATGTTATTATTTTTTATTAAGCAAAAACATAATCCACATTGAGAGAATAGATATAGAAGGAAATTACAAACTCAACTAATTAATTAATTATTAATTAATTAAATTAAGTCATTCAATCAAATTCGATACAAGAACAAGAAAAAATATTTGCAAAATTTTTAAAGTTTGATGTATTTATTATTTATCAATCAAACACACCTAGTTATAACATATTCTTATCATCAATATTTATACTGTTTATTTATTTTATTTGTAATATTTAGATTATATTACAAATTGGCGTCCAACTTAAGGGGCTTTAAATAGGAGGTAATAGTGTTGTAAAATAAGGACGATTGTCCAATTTCCTATTTTTAGCTTGGCAGCGGTCAATAGGTCAGAAGAGGGAGCGAGATGCACAGGAGAGCTACATCAAGGAAAAGGGCTATGGAGGCCGAGCAGGAGATAAACATGGAGGATAAAGAAGCGACACAGCCGGAGAAATCCACCGCAAAGGAAGATACAAAATTTGATCAAATGATGGAGATGTTACTCAGAGAATTTAAAACGACGAAGGAAGAATTAAAGGAGAAGATGGAAGAAAATAGTAAGAAGCTGGAAAACGATAACCAACAATTGAAAGAAGAGTTGGGTAATAAAATCGGAGATACCAACAAGAAAATCGAAGAAAATAGTAAGAAAATGGAAAATGATAACCAACGATTGAAGGAGGAATTAAGTAATAAAATTGGAGATACCAGTAAGAAGATGGAGGAGAATAGTAAGAAGATGGAGGAGGAAATGAAGAATGATAATCGACGATTGAAGGAAGAGTTGGGCAATAAAATTGGAGATACTAGCAAGAAGATGGAAGAGAAGATGGAAGCAAACAGTAAGAAGATAGAAGAGAAGATGGAAGAAAATATTCAGAAAATTGAGGAGAAAATGGAGGAGATAAAGACTGACAATAAACAGTCGAAAGAGGAATTAACCCAGATAAGCCAAAAACTGGAAGAAACCAACAAGAGGATGGAAGAAACAAATCAGAAAATGGAAAGCAATAGTCAGCAATTGAGAGAAGAATTGAAGGAGACGAACCAAGAGAACATGAACCGGTTAGACGGAAGAATGGAAATATTGAAGGAAGAATTGAGCCAGAAGATAGCTGAAAACAATGAGACAATCAGCAAGAAAGTAGAAGAGGAAATAACGGTAATCGAACAAAGGGTTACCAGAGCTGACGAAAAATGGAGTCAAACCGAACAAGAAGTACGGAGTATCAGAACAGAAATAAATACGAAGGTTAACACCATTGAAGAAACGACTAGGAAGACGTTGGAGGAAAAACTAAAGGAAACACGGGAAGACTGGGAGCGAGTGCAGGACCGATTCACAGAAAAATGTGACGGCATAGAAGCTGCTGTGACCAGTATCAACAGTCAGGTACGACAGAACCAGACAGATATAGACCTATTCCATAGTCGACCGACAACCATTACCAGTTGTCCCAACAGTGAAAATCGTGAAGGGATTAACTTCAGGTTTTATAAAAATAAACCCATGGAATTCCTAGCAAGAATCGAGGAATACTTTGCCAAACACAGAGGTAATCGCTGGAGGGAGAATAAAGAGGTGCTTGACGAATCGTTCAAGGAAATAGCAGACAATTGGTGGATGGCGATAAGAGACGAGGTGACCGACTATCAACAATTCAGAAGGCTATTCAAAGCCAAATATTGGTCTGAATCAACGCAAAATATCGCCAGAGACGGGATATGTCATGGGAAGTACAACCCATATGGAAACCAAACTTTAACGGCGTACTTTTTGGGAAAGGTGTGCGTGGCCAAACATCTAGAGCCCCGAATACCGGAAGAATGCCTGGTCAGCAAACTCTCATACCACTATGAGGAGGATATTATCAGAGCCAGACGAAACAGTCAAATAAAGACGGTGCAAGCCATGACCGAGCTTTTAGAAATGTACGAGCACGAAGACTATTACCGTCAAAGTCGCAGGAGATATGAAAAGCAGGAACCAAGGAATAACAACAATAATTTGAATAATAATAATAATCGGCAGAATGTGGGTAATAATAATAATAATAACTCCGCAAATCGGAATAATGCCGAGTACAATTATAACCCCAGAAATAACAATAATTTGCCCCGTTTTAACAACAATAATAATAATAGTAATATTCCTCGCATAAATAATAATAACAACCACCACAACAATAATAATAATAATAATAATAATAGCCGTCCACAAAATAACAACGGTTATTATAATCATAATAGTAACTATGTTCCAAATGGTCAGAGGAACCCCAACCTTTCTAATAATAATAATTATCATGGTAATTATAACCGGAATTACCCAAATGGAGGTAACCACAATTACAGGGCATATCGACCCAATGTCAACTACATCCGAGCAGAAGGCAGTGGACACAGGAGGTACCAGCCTCAACGAAGGAGCCGATACTACGAGTACGAGACCTTCCAAGGGAGCCAGGGAAGTAATAGGTACAGAGAGTACGAGCCCAGACGTAGTTCCAGCTTGGATAATCAGCGAAGACTACCTGTAACAGAAGCCCAACCAGAAGATCGAGCAGAACCAATCGAAGCCGTCTCAGGACTTCAAGCTGACGCTTCCAACGGCCTGATCCGTAATGAAGCGGAACATTTAAACGAACGGAGGCAGTAATAAAATTCAATAACCCTTTACTGCTCCAATCTGCTGGGTTTAATCAAGTAGGTATGAATTTGAAGAAAAACAGAAAAAATTTTACCATAATATACAGCAATTATTTAAAGGATATCCGTAAGGACCTATTAGAAGAAAGTGAGCTTAATATTAAAAATAATGATAATGAAATAATATACATAATCGCAGAAATTGAAGGTATTTCTGTTCCTATAATGATAGACACTGGAGCCAATGTCTCTATAATAAATCGAAATTAATTGGACCGGATACAGCAGGAATGCCACAAAAACTTACCGGTACTACCTATTAATAACATTGTACTTGTAGGAGCCACCGGCCGACAGAACAAGACCATAAGAAAGCAGGTATCCCTCAATGTCAAAAGTCAGGGCATTAGTGTGGATATGATATTTCTTGTTGCAGCCGGATTACCTTTCAACATCATGATAGGATGTGACATTTTGCGCCGAAACTCAGCAATTATCGACTTGTGCCGAGGAAAGGTATCACTCTTTGCTGAAGGTTCAACCTGGATAGCCAATTTAACTGATAACAAGACTTTAGACTCCAGACAACTTCTCGACCACCAAAATAAGGTGAATTACTTATCCAACCACTCAACAAACAACAAGCCAGTACATCAGGATTCGGAGGAAGACCTATGGCAACAAAAGATCCAAGAGATACGTAACTTCCAGTGCCACAATACTAACGAGCAATTAACGGAAAACCAGCTGAATCAATTGGTAGAAATATATGAGAAATATCGAGCTGTATTTTCTGACGAACCTGGAAAGATCCGGAACTACCAATGTTCCATACGATTCAGAGAACCGGTAGAATTTAACCGAAAGTCATACCCAATAGCACAATCTTTGAAAGAAGCCGTACGATCAGAGATCCAGAATATGATCCGTAGAGATATCATCGAGAGCAGTCAATCGCCATACACAAGCCCAATTGTGGCCATACAAAAGAAAAATGGGAAGGTAAGACTTTGCCTTGACGCTCGTGAGATAAATAAAATGATAATAAACGATCGTACCTCACCTGGCGAAATTGATGAAATTTTGAAGAGGTTCCACGGAACACGATTCATTACCACCTGGGATACGGTATGCGGCTATTGGCAAGTGGAGTTGCACCCAGCAAGCCGGCAATACATGGCGTTCATCTTCGAAGGGCGCAATTATCAGTTTAAGAGGTTGCCCTTCGGGTTGGTGAATTCAGTAGCTGTTTTTGTCGCCTGTATGGATCATATACTAGGACCAGAAGCGCTTCAATCCACAACTGTCTATGTTGATGATCTCCTAATAACATCAACCAGCTGGGAGGAACACTGTTATCGTGTGGAGTATGTTTTGAAGAAGCTTGCTGAAAATAATGTCACCCTTAAACTGGACAAGTCCAAGCTTATAGCTAAAGAAGTACAATTCCTGGGTTTCCAGCTAAACAGTCAAGGAATAACACCATCAACAGAAAAGGTAGACGCCATACAACGATTCCCTACACCAAAAAACAGAAGGCAACTACAATCATTTTTGGGCCTATGTAACTATTATAGGAAGTTCCAGAATAATTATTCCGAACTAACAGCCCAGTTTCAGTACCAGTTATCATCCAAGAATAAATGGCGATGGGGTCAAGAACAAGACGAGACCTTCAAATCAATTAAAGAGAAATTCTTAGATGCAGTAATGCTCAACCATCCAGATTTTAACCGACCCTTCTTTCTAAACTGTGACGCTAGTAACATTAGCTTGGGATCAACACTGTACCAAGAAGATGAAAGTGGAAACCATCTAGTAGTGAGCTTTGCTAGCAGAACCCTTAGCCAGTGTGAAAATAACTATAATGTGACGGAAAAAGAACTGCTAAGTGTAGTCTTTGCCTGCGGGAAGTTTCGGACGTATATCCTCGGATATCCAGTGACCGTCCGAACAGATCACAAGTCAATATCATTTCTAAGAAGATGCAAATTAAGCCATGGTAGATTGACCAGATGGGTACTCGCCCTACAGGAATACGATATACAGTGGGAGTATGTTCCTGGAAGTAAAAATGTAGTAGCCGACGTATTGTCAAGAGTGAATCTGGAAGAACAAACATTCGAAGGCGAAAAGGAGAGCATTTTGAAAATCTATAACATTATTAAGGACAGATCCGATTTAGAGAAGATAGTGCGGGACATCAGCAAACACCAGCAGTCCGATCCGAAGTTAAACTCTATTAAACTTCGTCTCTCCAACCAAGATGACACAATAAACAAATTTTATTGTATACATAATGGGATTTTATTCATCAAGACATCCCTTGATGAAGAAATATGGAAGATCATGATCCCTACTACAATCGAAAAGGATATCATCCTGGACTATCACCTACGATACGGTCACATGGGAGCCATGAAGGTGATCAAGGCAATAGAAGAGAATTGTCACATAAAAAGTATCAATAGAAAAACGAGAAACTACCTTAAAACCTGTCTGATATGTCAATTGGTGAAAACCAACAATGAGAAAAAGGAGGGTATGATGATACCAATTACCTCACAAGCCAAACTGGAAAAGGTCTTTCTGGACATATGCGGTCCATTTCCCCGCAGTGGCGGACGCCATCGATACAAGTATATTGTTATTATGATGGATCATTTTACAAAATTTACAAAACTATACCCTGTGAACAGAGCCACCACTCTGAAGACTCTAGGAATAATAACAAATCATTACATTCCAGAGGTAGGAAGCCCGACATCCATAATCACCGACCATGGAACGCAATTTAAGGGTTGGCGGTGGAGAAACACTCTGAATACATTGGGCATTAAGACATACAAGACGTCTGTCTACCACCCTAGCAGCAATCCAGCGGAGAGGGTACTGCGAGAGGTCGGAAGAATATTACGGACTTATTGCTACAATCAACAAAAGAAGTGGCAAGAATATTTATTAGCGACTGAAGAATTCCTTAATTTGTCATATCACACCGCTATTGGTACCACGCCATACACGGCAATGTATGAAAGACCACCTCCGAGAGAAATACAAGACATAATAGAGTTCCCCAGGAGTCAAGAATACAAATTCAATCGAATCAGATTCTACAATAAATTGGCTGAAGACCAGGAAAGGCGCAAGAACAAATATCAAAAGGCTGTTAAGAAAATAATAAACTTTGAAGTCGGAGAAAAGGTACTGCTAAAAAACAGGGAATTACCCAGTACTTTGGAAGGCATTACCAAAAAGTTATTACTGCTGTATACCGGCCCATACCTGATTATTAAAAACAATAACAACAATACGTATGTACTAAAGGATATCATTTCGAATAAAGTAAAAGGAACTTATAATCAATTATCCATTAAAAAATATTTGGAAGACTCATAATTATGAGTGAAAACTATTATGAAGAAATTGTGAATTTTGAAAGACAAAAAAAAAATTACCAAATTCAAAAATTAGTAAGTACAACTTACACCAAATATCAGAAGGAATATTGTGAACAAAATAAGAATTTTGATAAGAATAAAATTACAAAATTCAAAAATATCAGTAAGTACAACTTACACCAAATATTCGAACAATTGTGAATGATGCAAAAGAATTTTGAGGAATAATAATTTCAAAATTCAAAACGATAATAAGTACAACTTATACCAAAATATTAGAAAACCAACTATGAATAAGAAAGAATGTAGTTGAATAAAAATGTCTAAAATTAAAAAAAAAACATTAAACTCATATCATTACTCATACAAATGGTGAGAAATAACTCTGAAATATGAAAAAAGATTTTGTAAGAAAGAGATACAAAATTCTAAAGGAGAAAGGAAACCAGAATGTCATATGACTTAATCGAACAAATTAACCAAACTCACAAAGAAAATAATTTAATAAAAATGGAACAATGAAGAAGGACCAGCTCACTAAAGACCAAATAGTGAGACCAAAAAAAAAAAAACAAAAAAAAACCTGATACTAATAATGATAATGCTGTTACAACAACCACTGTTATAGTGAAAGTGATAAAGGATGAATACATGTTATACCATGAGCAATAAAAGTAACTCAATGGATACCAGATGGTAGAAAGAGTAAATATAAATACTACTTACTATGTAAACATGATGAAATGTATATTATACCACATACCTAAACCACCTAATATGGAATAAGCTTTAAGAGAGAAGAAGAGTCAAGTGTATAAAAGTATTAATTAATATAACGTATTATGAAGTGAAGAATCTAAAGATGTTTATTTTAGTCAAAAGTGACTACTTTTACTGTTTATTTATTTTTATGACTGGATGTAGAAAATGCCATCAGTCTTATGTGTTGAGCAGAGATAATAATACCTCTGGACTCAATTGAAGTATTGGACAGCAGGGATTGAAGCCAAAAGTGCCACTCTGAACTGTTCCAATTAATTTGTTAGGGAATGTTAGGGAGTAAACATACTGGTGAGGAAGCACCAAATAAGAAGGAATATAAAATGATAATGTTATACACAAGATTGAAGATCACTTATCGATGAAAAAAGAAACTAATGAAGGAGATACACATCAGCTGAGAGGAAGCAATGGTGGAAAAGGAAGGTATATAAAGTGAAAACATGTAATCACGGAGAAAATGTAAATACAAAAGAATTAGTAGTAATTATTTCATCCATACAGAGTATGATCTGAACTAATCACTTTTACAGGAGAGCATATGTAACATAACAAAATTATCACACTAAACATTTGAATTAATGTTACATAAATAAAAGAGAAAGTTCCATAGTGAGTGAGAGGAATAAATTGTTTAAGGATTACCCTAGAAACTGTATAATTAAGTCTATAAAATGTTAATAAAAATGGAAGATAACAAAGAAAACCATTAATTAAAATAACCTACTATGAAAAAACCAGTTAAACCAGCAGTATACCCAGTAGATTGGGGAAGCAGTACAAAAAGGGAAAGACCATAAAAAAGGAAATAATCTGTCATGAAACCATTTTAATAAGGAAACTACTAATGTGATATTTGAAGAAGGGACAAAACATATCAAGATTCCCACAAAGAGACCAGAAACAGGAAGAGATATGCCAAAACAAAATGTTAGTCATATAATAAATACCATGAGACAAAATTGAAACCGATATAGGTAAACCCCAAACAAGTTACAAGATACAATACTATAAAACACAAATTGTATATTAGTTGTAAGTGTAATATGTTAAAAAATATGTCAAAAGAGACTACCATAGAGTAGAACTCACTAAAAAGACTACCAGAGTGTAGAATCCAATAAAGTGAAGTGAGATAACAAAATTAAGAAACTACAGAGTGTATAGTGAGAAACATAGTTAAAAAATCTATGAAAAAATCTTCAATGAAGTTTAAGTATTATAAAAAGACTACCATGAGTGTAGAATAATAATAATAAAACCATTGGAATGAAAGACAGTCTAAGGACTGACAACATTACCAGTAATAAGAGTTTTTAAATTATATATAAGAAAAACTATTACATATAAAATGTTTTCTTTAATTATAGCTAAGTAAATGGTGAGAAGGACAAAAATACCAAAGGACGGTTCATAACTGATGGTATAAATAATAATAAGAGGTTTGTTATTTATTAGATAATGTTTTAGATGTAAGGTGTAAATAGATACAAAATGTTTTTTGATCACAGTTAAAGTGTTTCAAAAAGAAACATAATACACAAGACAGTTAGTGACTGACAGTGTTACTAGAAATAGGAGTTTTTTATGTTTGCTAATTAAATTATGTCTAGGATAAGCTATTTTGTTATCATTTAATGATACAGAAAAAAATAATAGGAATAAGATGTTTTTGTTAAAATTAGATGATATATGGAAAATAGTTGATAATAAGATGTTTTTGTTAAAATTAGGCATAAGATGGTCATGTTATGGTTCAATGATGTTATTAGTATAAAGAAAGTTTAGTAGATACAAGATATTCTATTGTATTTAAAATCATGTCATTTAATTTTCCATTGTGTAAGTCAGAGAGGCAAGTAGGGCATAAAAATGTAATAATTTTATTCAAATCAGTAAACCATGTATAATGTACAAACAGACCAGCCAAGACACCATTTTTGTAAACACAGATTGGCCTATAAACCAAACAATTATCTATCAAAGAATTAATCTATGTAATAGGAATAGAATTCAATACATACAATACAGAAATTGAAAATATAATTAATACAGATACAGTTAATAGCAAATAGAATGACAAAAGAAAGAAAATTAACTTCTTTTGGGAAACAGTCAAAAATAGGCTTATGATAGTAATCAAATCAGACTAAACAGCAAATTAATCAATATTGAAATGTTTTAATAACCAAATTATTAACAACAAAGTAATTACGGAGTTATTAGGTGTATTCCAGGGAAATATTATACCGAAAAAACAAATAAAAACCTTTAAAACACTGAATTTGTACAAAATATGGGGCATACAACCATTATGTAAAATTGTAATTTTTGGGCTTAAATGAGTTTGAAACAAACCCAGCTATATATCAAAAGATGTAAAATTAAATAATCAATATTACTGAATAGTTAGATTCATGTAAAATTAAGAAATATTTGAAATACAGTAAAAAATAAGAAAACTTGTTATGTATAGTTAGATAGTGAAACAAGTCTTAGACAGATATTTTATAATTAAACAATATGAAGAGGAAAAAGACATACCACAAATTGCCCTAAAACGACGACGTTGCGTCTATTAGTCTATTGTTAATCGCAAAGCTGAACAGTTGAAAAATGTGTTAGTGGAGTATTGAAAACCAAATAATTTGTATTAAAACCAAGTGTGGTTATGCGGCGTGTAACGGAGATGAACTAACAAGTGAAATAACTTTATCTATCAATGTCTAACACTTCACAAGTTTCCAAAAACACAGTATAACACCATAAAATCAACACCAGAAATCGACAGCCATTTTGAACAACGTTTGGAACGAATTCACAGAGAACCAACACACATATTTGAACACCACACTACACAAGAGATCCATCCAGAATTCGACATCGCAGACGACGAGGGGACATTCAACACTATATTTTGAATCAACACCACTTCGCAGAAAAGGGAACATCGTTTTATTTCTGTGGGAGAAGATCTTCAATTCCAACAGCATTGTAGCAGTTAAAATCGAGCAGACGGCGGCCATTGCTGAATTTCTATAAAGACGATCAGCCAGTGCTTCCTGGAGCAGAGTGACGTCATTTCTTCGACTTGGTTCGAAATTTAAATAATTTCTTTCTAATTGACAATTGTAATAATAATTCTGTTTTATTTCAGATATTAACATTTAGTTTAAGAATACCTGTTAAATGTATCTTGTTCCTTGCCCTCTGACCATTTCGACTCGTTAAAAGAACCATAAATTTAAACTTGTAAAAAATATATTTGTTGATTTTTCTCACTGCCGACTGTGGCGAATATTCGCCAGTGCCTGGGACATGCGCAGTTTGACTGGCGCACAATTTTGAATGAATAAACGCAAATCATTATTCAGTTACCAACATTGTTTTTATTTCTACCATTAATGTTATTATTATTTTTTATTAAGCAAAAACATAATCCACATTGAGAGAATAGATATAGAAGGAAATTACAAACTCAACTAATTAATTAATTATTAATTAATTAAATTAAGTCATTCAATCAAATTCGATACAAGAACAAGAAAAAATATTTGCAAAATTTTTAAAGTTTGATGTATTTATTATTTATCAATCAAACACACCTAGTTATAACATATTCTTATCATCAATATTTATACTGTTTATTTATTTTATTTGTAATATTTAGATTATATTACAATTTATATCTATTACCACGTCTAATATATAAGAGACTAACAAGTTTAAAAACGACTGATGCTACATTGTAGGTGCTTTATAAAAAGTGCCTAATTTACAAACTTATTCTGTTCTTTTCAAAAAGCGTAGAAGTACTGTAACTTAAGTTTCATACTTCCTCCGAATTCACGCGTCTTCTTATTCTTTTGGATTATTAAAATTTGAAATGAATTTTTATGATGAATAGTAATCGACTTTGATAATCAACTTCGTTCCCAGCTAGTACTAATTTCGTAAATGAGGGCAACGAATGTAAAACTCATAAAAAATAAGGTTTCGCCCTAGCATTACGTGAATTTCTTCTTCGTTTTCACGTACTGTGGACAAGAGATTATTATTATTTACTCGACAGTGTTTTGTCTGTTCAACCTACTAAGTCTCTCATGTCAAATGCGCAAACACATGTCAACGACCCTTACGGCGAAATGGACAACACGCTCTGCCGAAACTGTGATGCGAACAGATAGTATAGCATGCGCGCTTAGAAGGTTTATATGCGATGCACTGTGATGTGACAATGTGTTCTTAGAACAGTGATGCTGTCCATGTATACCAATCAGATTGTAGTGACAGGAAGATGTCTAGCCCACGTAGACTCCGCGTTGGCCAGCAACTTCGGCTTCAATGAAACAGCCCGTCGTGTCGTCGTCATTCTGCTGTCAGTGTAGACATTTGTTTTAAGTGATACGTGAACGTGTTAACGCGCGCGATTTACGAGTGGGGCTACCTACAGATAGTAACACACGAAACGGTTCACGCAGGTCGTAGTGGCGGTTGGAAGGGCAGTGCACGATGCGGGGTGTGAGGTGACCAACCATGTGATACACCACCCATGCCGCTGTTCCGAACACAAAATAACTGGACCGAAATCAACGCGTCAAAGCTACGCAAGCGCACTACGATCTTTTAATACAGCACAACCAGACAGCCATTTCATGACTAATTATTTTAGCTGTACGTCTGATAATTACGACTAATTACGGTTGATAAGTGTTGATTTGAAGCCGACGGTAAACAATTTCAGTCAGACTGCTATAATTCTGTACACCGTACCGGACAATCCAACCACTACAAACAGAAATGAAAATGACTAGTCAACACTGGTCATCAGTATCCGATTGCTCACAAGACGTTCGTACAACTAAACGCAAACGATCGCTTCTATTTCCGTCCCAAACAGTGTTAATACTACTCCCACGCCATAACACCTACTAAGTACATGATCAATGAAAACCCAGGGTTTGATTTCAGGGGGAATGCGCCGGAACGGCGTTCCGGAACCTCTTATATTACCAAAAAATATATGAAAAGAAAAACCTAATTATTAAAAAAAATTACTACTACTTTTAAGTGTGCCCTTCATCAGCCCCACTACAAAACTAAAGATTTGTCAAAATCAAACACCAGCACTAATCTTTATCTTAACTACTATCGTTCAAAAAATGTCCCAATAACCTATGGAGAAAATGAAATAAAAAAACCTGTTTTAAAATTAAAACTACATGAAGAGCAACTGATTGGGAGCTTCCGAGAATATGTGCATTCCAGAATTTGTCCGGATAGTCTTTCTACCTTGAAATATGCTATTGACTCAATAGCAATAACTTCAAATGAATGTGAGAGGACTGATTTCCAGCAATCATACAACAGTGGACACGAAGAGTAAGGAAAGGTCAAGAAACAAACAATATGAGGACACAATGATGAAACTACGGAAACGTTTTTAAAAGTCCGAACCACCAAAACCACCACTTAGAGTTTGATTGAGGCTCCGGGATGACGCCATCATTAGTGACATGTTTTTGATTGTCGTCCGGCTAACCTGACGATGAAGCTTTTTAGAAATATCAGTAAACTTTATTACCTTTTTAGATACAAGTTTATAAGTATGTTACATATTTTATAATGCTTTATAAATGTAGACCTCCTTTGTAATGACCTGATGTAAACTTATACGCTAATATAAAATATAAGTATATTTGTGTCTGTATAACATTTGAATTGATGCGTTCCGGTACCTATAATTTCAGAGACCAACCACTGTGAAAACCAACAGGCAATGTACGACAAATACGTAACCAGGCTACGCCACGTTCATTCACGTCAAATTCTTCAAACCTTATAGTTTTTAGTTGCTTGAATAAATTATTAAAATTTGCACAAAGTCGTTTATTTGCTCTATACAAACAGACTGAAGATGTCGAAACTATAACTCGACGAATAATGTTTAATGTTAACGAATAATTGTTTACACCAACTCTGTCACTACTTATTGCCACACCGCTAAATACTTCGTTCTTGACGAGGCCTTTAGGTGTCTCCATCATCTTCAGGTCTTTAAACAACCTGAAATGTTGGTGTTAAGATGTCTGCTAATAAAACTAACAAAACTGGGAATAACTGTTTTAATTTAAACATTTTATCGTTTATAATTGGAAGAAATCAGTTGCAACGGACAATCTACACATAGTTTAAACACACATACTCAGATCTGAAATATACACTGTAAAAGCAAACCTACAGAAGCAACTATTTGTTGAGTTTATGACGATGTCCATGACTTCGAGTCTTACAGTTGCCATAAAAAATAACTATGCTTATTATTTCTAGTTAACATTAAAAGTGACAGTGCTGCACGCCTCAACAAAGTAATTTTCTTTCCAAGCCTGACTATATACGTGAGTATGCAAATTTCGTCTCAAAATTATTGCTGGTGTACTACTCGAGCGCAAAGTACAACAAAAGTAAACACAAACCACACACGTGCAGGGGAGTTCGTGTGTTTCTGGTAACCGGATACCTCGGCTACTGTGCCAGTGTTTCGAATCCCCCCCCCCCCCACCGACGTCATTAGTATTTTCTGACGGTTTCAAGTTTTGACGTTTCCACAGCCACGTCCAAAACCCACGGCTGTTTCGCTTCATTTACCTACCACACACACGCTCACGAAGCGAAAATATTGCGGTGACACAAAACGTTTGTTTGAGCCCGGTTATACGCAATCACCTCCCGCTTGACACGTCCTCTCAGCTGTTGGATATGCACCAGTTCTGAAACGTCAAATTAGTCATACGACGACACAATACACTTCAACGCGAGAGTTTTAAGTTCGCTGAAAACATGTCTCAAATATCTACAGCACTCAAGTCTATTCAGCGTTTCGCGTTGCATTGGTCGTTTGTAAGCTAATTACGTCCTGATTCTACAAACGGAAATAATACATACGTATAGAATCTGCCGCATTATAAATGCTATAAAGCCGCGACATGCGCAGATAGGGCTGTACTGAGTGGCACGCGGTAATAGAAAATAAACTACTTGAATCTTACTACTTGTACAACTTTTACTTTCGAATAAATTATTATTATTTCCAGCTGTACAATGTTCACATTTTTTCCGGAACTAAAGATTACAGAAGTGGTTGAATTCTCATCTTCCAATGCTGCTTGTCCATCCAAAGATCTTCTTCAATTTCTCGTTCCCTCAATATAGTCTCAATTTCTTCTATATACAGGTGATAGGTGGTCTTCCTCTTTTCCTTCTTCCTGGTGGGGTCTATTCCATCTCCCTTTTGCAATCTATCCTGTGCCATTCTTTTCCTGTGTCCATACCATTGTAATTTTTTTGTTTGGATAAATTCAACAATTGAAATTTTCACATTCATTCTGTCCTTAATGACTTCATTTCTAATTTTCTCACGTCTGGATACTCTTGCCGAACGTCTCCAAAAGTCCATCTCTGCTGTTATTAATTTTGTTATTGTGTGTTTATTAGTAGTCCAAACTTCTGAGCCGTAAACCATGATACTTCTAACAATGGTTTTAAATATTTTGGTTTTAGTTTCTGCTGTAATTTGCTTATCCCACAAGATTCCATTTAATGCTGATATAGCCATCTTCCCCAAATTAATTCTGGATTGTATTTCTTTGCCTTGTTTCCCACTGGCCGTAATTTTCACCCCTAAATTACTCTGTATATGAAATCTTCCCCATGTCTTTCTCCAAAATCAAGTCTTGATGAAGATCACCTGTTGCCATGTATTTTGTTTTATTCATATTTACCTTTAGTCCCCATTTCTGATATTCCTGTATCAATTTTCTAGTCATGTACTCTATGTCTTCAAAGTCTTGAGCCAATCTTGGTCATCAGCAAACTGTAATGAATAAACTGTATCACCATCAAGTGGAATTCCCATATTCCTGCACATTTTTTTTCCAAGTCCCTTTTGCTTTCTCCGTACTTTCGAATAAATAAACAGCCAAATTACTGTCTACTTTTGGAGTACGACGCTGATTTTCGATCTTCATTTATATCAAATATAGGCCTAATCGTGCATCTGAGTACATTATATTTCCGTTTACAAATCACAAACTCTCTTTTACATCTCCGTTCGGTTTTGTAACTTTACGACTAAACCTACACTTTTCCTATAGCTTTTTCTCTCAATGTAATTGTATGCAAGAACAACAGTGTCCGTCAATGTGCTCGATTTTGAAAAACACAAAAATTTAATATTCGCATTCCATGTTCGTTAAAACTCGGATTAGTGGTTTCCTGGTTTAAAAAAAAAGTGTTATTTACTGTCGGTTTTTTCAATTTCCATTCTAGGTGTAATTCATTTTCCTACTCAAATTCAGACGGAAACAACTGGCACAGTGAATAGTGAATATAAATAAACTATTAATACATACAAACCACATAAGTGCATACTATATAATTTATTAAAAATAATTCTCTCCATAGTATGTGTAAGTTTTACAGTTACAAAAGTAGTTCGTGGTTCAAAAAACTTGGCCACACTGCTATTATTTTTAATAGTGCTATGAAGCTATACTGTATAGCAACAAACACCTTATAGTGCACTACAAGCAAAGCTATATCTTGTACCTTACTGCATGGGATTCATTGCACTTGTAGAGCTACACACTTGCGCACGCATCCGTTACGTCTAGTACTCTAAAATTTTGAAAGAACTGCACCAGTTACCTCAGGAAAATAATTTCCAGGTACGAAACCTCTTCAAAAAGTCCCAAAAATAAATTAAGCTCTTCTAATTATTAGGAAAACATTAGGCCCACGAAAAACTTCAGAAGGTTGGAAATTAAGAAGTAATGATAAAATATATCTAAGTATAGAAAATATAACAGAAACAATGAGAAAAAGAAGACTATTGTGTTTTGGACATTTATATAGAATGGATGACAGTAAGTTGACAAAGCAAATCTTCAGATATCTGTGGGGGAAGAAGTCGACATCAAGTTGGATTAAAGAAGTCCAAAAGGATATAGAAAAAAATCATATATACGCAGAAGAAAAAATGTAGAGACACGTTTTTCGGCCAAAAGTATTGAAAATGGAGGGAGTCTAGGGTAGGAAAGATAAAAACGCAAGTTCAAAGTGGCTGAAGACAGGAAGAAGAGACACAGTGAGAAGATGAAAGAATATTGGAAAAAAGAAAAGAACAAAGAGTAAAGAATTGAAATTGGCATGTGGTCCTTAGATGACCGATACAAAAAAAAAATTAAGCTCTTCTTCATTTAAAATAAGGCTTTCTCCACATCATCATCCAAACCATCCTTATTAATATTTACACCACGCAACCAGCAAATCTTTTCTATTTCCAGCCAAAGTTAATAACGTTGATCTACTAACGTTTCGTCATCTTGATGATGACTGCCATAAATGACGGTTTTAGTTTACGTTGAAGGATGTCTATCGCTACCGCGACAACAGCTAAAATTACAGACCTATGGGTTATATAGACAATGTGTTACAATCTTAAGAGTAACTGAATATAGTTCAGACGTTACTGAACTAATAACTATCAACTAATAAGTTAGTTGAAGTTAAAACGTTGAACGGTGTTTTGAAACGAAATAGGCTGACAAGCTCGCCGACTATTTTGCGAGTGAACACCTACAGATCTCATAAGGCCGGCCGCACACTGGAGCGAGATTTGGTTTCGCGACAGAACCGTTTTGACGCATCGTGTTGCAAACAGTCGCTTCAGTGGAGAGAGACTTGAGACATCAGCTCACGACAAAACAATTTTTCTCGTCAGTTGTTTTTGACCTGTAAAAATGGGCGTTTCGTGGGTTCGTGACTGACACTATTTTGCATCTATTTCAGTTTCAACTACACCTACACTTGCTTCTATTTTTTACTCAACAGGAATTAATAATAACAATACTACTAATAATAATAAATACACAACATGATGCGATAATCGGAACGAAAGAACAATGCACGCATTTTTCACGTAGCACTATGTAAGTGTAATGTAAACTGCCTTGCTTTGTGTTGTTAGAATCCAGCGCATGCGCCGTTTAAAAAGGTCGCGAGCTATTTTGTTCCGACACAAATTGAGGGAGCTTCGTCTTTGGTCGCAAGGGGCCTCGCGACGCCTTTAGACAATGTCCCAGCCAGTGTGTGGCGCTGTATAGATCCTACTGCAACGAAGTCGTCTGGGAAGCTTTGCGGCACAATGCGCCAAAACGGTTCTGTCGCGAAATAAAATGTCGCTCCAGTCTGCGGCCGGCCTAAGACGTGAATACCTAACTTCTCGCACCGGAAGTGAGCTAAAGCTATTAGGACGCGAACAAATACATATCTACAAACTAAACATCAACTCCTAAGTTCACATCATTTTAAAACGATTACGCGGAGAAAATAAATTATGGGCCAGAACAACGATACCGAGAAAGTTTATATTTCAAAAAACAAAATAAATAAAGAAAAAAAACCTTAAGCGTGAGAAAGTAAAACTTTTTCACAAAAGAAAAGTAATTAGACTCTGCCAAGTGAATATAATTACACGCGAATTGGTGGGCTTAATTTTAGTTACAGATTAAGCTCCCGTTACTCTGTGAGAAACGCATTTCGTAGAGCTTCGGAAAACTAAACACTAACAACTACAGTAGGCCACGCCTGCCCCCCTCTGTGTGGTGTGTTTTATAAAACAAATTAATAATTCCTAAAGCAGTGGTTTCTTTGGCAACGGACTCGAAATTCAGACAAGCGGCCACTTCTGATGTCGCGCAAAGACTGGTCCACATTTCATTCAAGTTCAAAATACGTTTGGCATCATTGGAGATGTTTCAGAAGCGGCTAGCTTTGTTCACAGCTGTCAGCAGCAGGGGGTGCCTTCGCTAATTGGGCTATTTAACTGTTCTTTGATGCCGCCTGGAAACACATTCAGCGAGGCTACTATACCAGTCCAGCTGTAAACAGATAAAAATTAACTTCACATAAATTTCAGAGTAGGCGACGCTACGCTAATTCGGTAGTTAAACACAATGAGATTTTAGCCTGAATTCAAACTTCGATAAGGTAATATATTTGCGAGATTTTATTTGCACCATCAGGATTAGCTCTGATTCTGAGCTTCGAAAGCGCGCTAATGTGTTGAGTTCTCCTCGCTAGATTATCAGACGTGACTATCTACAATACTCCTAATTTAAATGGAACTAACCTGAGCGTGTTGACACAGTCTCATTAGGGCCAAAACGACGATCCAGTAGAATCAAACACAACTGAAATAGAGTTCAGAATTCCCTCCACGATAGGTTTGCCACATGGAAATCCCAAAATCCAGTACTCAAGTCTCAGATGTCATGAAAAGTTTATCTGTTCGTCGGTTAGTATCAACACATCGGAAAATAAATTAAATCGCTATGGATTTCAAATAACACGAAGGATTTCCAGTGAATTCCAGATATTAAAATATTATATTTAGTCTTGTCGTTATACTACTGTGAAGGACGGACACGTGAAAACGGATGATATAAGATAAAGGGATTGTTCTTCATCATGCGCCATAATACTGTGCGAGTATTGACAAATAACCTGAATAAAAATTGAAAATAAAAACCCCAAATAACAAAATATTTTACGAACTCGTACAAACTATTAGCATAAACGGTCTCGTAATCGATACAATTAATTAGAACTCATATTACTTATATTCTTGTTCCAAATTCGACTATATTTTTCATTCTCCCCGCTTTCTTGTGATAAGTAATATATCTAATTATAGCCTCATGTAGCGTACGTATTGAAGCTACCAATTTATCCCATACGCTGCGTTCACCCCTAGAGACCTCCCACGGGAACGTTTTTGGATCCAGGGGCAAGAACGTCCGGTACAAAAGAGTGGAGACAGTCATCAAGAAGAAGAAGAAAAAACAACAACAGCGAGAAAAGTTATTGATATCCATGGAAGGTACATTTCATTTCAACTGACTTGACTGGGCTCAAGTTGGATACACTCTTGACAATATACCTGTGAAATAACACAGGTTTAGTTTTACGAACGCGTAATAAATAAATGACTCAAACGATTCTGTGAATTCTGTGAATTATGCTCAGAATCACGCTCCATACAAAAAATAACGTCGAATTTTTCTACGAGAATAGTAAATGAGGGTAATAATATAGTCACACATCACCTTCACAAAATGCCACGGGACAACATCAATTGTGAAATTAAATAACAAGGCTATCCCGGTAGCCGATCCTGTAAAATTCTTGGGCATCCACCTTGGCAAAAAACTGACTTGGCGCAACCACATTTGGATGAAGAGAAAACAACTGCACACCAAGTTTCGCAAGCATTATTGGCTCCTGGGCAGCCAATCATTAATGTCAACGCGAAACAAGCTGTTGGCGTACAACACCGTCTTCAAGCCTGTGTGGACATACGGCTTACAGCTTGGACAAAACAACTGTACACCAAGTTTCGCAAGCATTATTGGCTCCTGGGCAGCCAATCATTAATGTCAACGCGAAACAAGCTGTTGGCGTACAACACCGTCTTCAAGCCTGTGTGGACATACGGCTTACAGCTTGGACAAAACAACTGCACACCAAGTTTCGCAAGCATTATTGGCTCCTGGGCAGCCAATCATTAATGTCAACGCGAAACAAGCTGTTGGCGTACAACACCGTCTTCAAGCCCGTGTGGACATACGGCTTACAGCTTGGACAAAACAACAGCACACCAAGTTTCGCAAGCATTATTGGCTCCTGGGCAGCCAATCATTAATGTCAACGCGAAACAAGCTGTTGGCGTACAACACCGTCTTCAAGCCTGTGTGGACATAAGGCTTACAGCTTGGACAAAACAACAGTACACCAAGTTTCGCAAGCATTATTGGCTCCTGGGCAGCCAATCATTAATGTCAACGCGAAACAAGCTGTTGGCGTACAACACCGTCTTCAAGCCTGTGTGGACATACGGCTTACAGCTTGGACAAAACAACTGTACACCAAGTTTCGCAAGCATTATTGGCTCCCGGGCAGCCAATCATTAATGTCAACGCGAAACAAGCTGGCAGCGTACAACACCGTCATCAAGCCTGTGTGGACATACGGCTTACAGCTTGGACAAAACAACTGTACACCAAGTTTCGCAAGCATTATTGGCTCCTGGGCAGCCAATCATTAATGTCAACGCGAAACAAGCTGTTGGCGTACAACACCGTCTTCAAGCCTGTGTGGACATACGGCTTACAGCTTGGACAAAACAACTGTACACCAAGTTTCGCAAGCATTATTGGCTCCTGGGCAGCCAATCATTAATGTCAACGCGAAACAAGCTGTTGGCGTACAACACCGTCTTCAAGCCTGTGTGGACATACGGCTTACAGCTTGGACAAAACAACTGTACACCAAGTTTCGCAAGCATTATTGGCTCCTGGGCAGCCAATCATTAATGTCAACGCGAAACAAGCTGTTGGCGTACAACACCGTCTTCAAGCCTGTGTGGACATACGGCTTACAGCTTGGACAAAACAACTGTACACCAAGTTTCGCAAGCATTATTGGCTCCTGGGCAGCCAATCATTAATGTCAACGCGAAACAAGCTGTTGGCGTACAACACCGTCTTCAAGCCTGTGTGGACATACGGCTTACAGCTTGGACAAAACAACTGCACACCAAGTTTCGCAAGCATTATTGGCTCCTGGGCAGCCAATCATTAATGTCAACGCGAAACAAGCTGTTGGCGTACAACACCGTCTTCAAGCCTGTGTGGACATACGGCTTACAGCTTGGACAAAACAACTGTACACCAAGTTTCGCAAGCATTATTGGCTCCTGGGCAGCCAATCATTAATGTCAACGCGAAACAAGCTGTTGGCGTACAACACCGTCTTCAAGCCTGTGTGGACATATGGCTTACAGCTTTGGGGAACTGCATCTAAACCCAATATCGCCTTTGTGGAAAGGTTTCAGACCGAAGTGTTGCTTGCCGTAACCAACGCACCGTGGTTCATCAGCAACAAAGACATCTATTAAGACCTGGACCTGCCCTCAGTCAGTGAAACCATTGCGACGTTCAGCGACAGATATGTGAAACGGCTTGAAGAGCACACGAATCCTTTAGCCATAAATCTACTGGACAACGGCCTACAGACAAGACGTTTAAAGTTAACATTTCCTCTGGACTTACCTAGACTCTAACACTATAAATATATTGCACATAATATGTTATTTTTAAATACTCATACAGAGAACTAGTCAATGGATTCTGTGAATAATTATGCTTATTGTTATGTATTAACAGATTGTAGGCCTATAAATAAACGTTAAAAAATAAATAAAAAATAATAGGCTATAGTCGTCTGGAACAAATGGTATAACGCGTCGATTGAGTCATTTGACAATCGGAAAGGCGATGAAAGGGGGAACAACGACAGTAAATAAATTAACATTTAAAATGATAATCAGATACCCGCCGCCGGGCAGATGTCTGCACTCACTGCTAGAATCTTTATCAGTCTTACAACAAGGACAACGACAGGATGATTGTATGACAAGACGCGCGCATGCATACTAAACACTTATGCTCGTTTCTCCGCTTGTCGCTATATGCCTACTGTCCGGCAGATTTCTCACTTAGGGCCGTTTCACACTTATGCGGTTTTACGCGGTGCGGTTCAAATCCGGCACGGTGTCGGCGGCCGCGTAAACTTCTCTGACTATTTTACACATAGGCGGTTCATATCAGGTTTTCGTTCGGGAGAATCTAACAGTTGCCATTCAGCATGGAGAGAAGACGTGCTATTATTGCCATGATGGTCCTCTATAGGCGAATAAAAAGAAAAAGAGTGAAAAAAATTCATTGGGTCCATCCTCTGCTTTTAAAAAGAAAAGAGTGCGGGTCGTTTTACACACTTTTTGAGGAATTAAGAAGGAACGATGAAAATTTTTCAACTACTTCAGAATGTCAACATCTTTTGATGAATTACACTTGAGGCTAAAGGATTCTCTTCAACATAAAGATACATTTATGAGGGAAACGATCCAACCGATTCAAATGTTGGCCGTTACTATCAGGTAAGTCAATAAATGACAAAATTTTACTAATGTATCCATTTATTATTTTTACATAACGATCTAATTGAACAGATTAAACATTCTAATTCAAGTTCTTCATAATTTTGTAGGGGTAACAATGTTATAAGTGAGAGAAAATGTCAAAAATAATGATTAGTTAGGTTACACACTTTAGATAGATGACCGAGAGAAGTCGAACGATTCACCATATGAACTGGATTCAGACGACGCAGAGGGGCTGTATCCATAATTAGGTTCTGAAAGATATTCGTTCACTTTTTCGTAGAAAGAAACTGTTGTAACTGGCTGTAATACTGTAGTATACACAGGTGTCGGTGATGCTGCAGTAGGAGGCTGCTGCACTCCTGTAGTGCACTCAGGAGTGTCCACAAGGCGTTGATGGTGCGCTAAGTTTCGAGATGCTTTAAATCCTTCGACCGCGACCCCTGCAGCACAAAGCTTCCGCTGCTTGATGTTTTTGATCGATTTCAAAACGTCCATTTGGAATTCGAGCACTTCGAATTCATCGAAATCTTCGAGGGATGGGAGTATACCATTAAAAAATGACTGGTGGCGATTCGGTTTTTCCCTCAGAGCTTCTAACATTTCTAATTCGACAGGGTCGACTTTTCGTTTTTTTGCAGGAGGCCGCGGTTGTTTAAAAACATTGTTCGAAGTCTGAGCCTGAGCCTCGTCCTGGCTTTGGCTGTTCTGTCCGTCATTTTCAATAATAAAATCCATATCATCGGCATGTTCAACATCTTGTTCATGAGGGGGGGGTCACAACGTCATAGGTAGGATAATTAGGCCTAATGAGGCACGACGAACATGACATACTGCAACCGATGGTACCTGCAACCAACGGGCCTATAAATGTCGAGAGAAAAAAGGGAATGAAGCACTGAATAAAACACTGAAGTAAAGACGTCAAAGTTATGACTAATTCGACAACGATGTACCAAGACATCGGCAGTACCAAGAAAACATATAGAGACGATGACAAGATATGATATATTTATTAGAATGAGAACAGAATTAACTCTGTTGCACACCACTATAGAGAAATTATTCCGATTAGGCCTTTCAAGCTTCACAGCTCATTTTCGATCTGATGATGAGCTGTGAAGCTCGGAAGCGCTAATTGGAATAATTTTTCTATAGTAGTGTGCAACAGTGTTAATTCTGTTTGTGATTATAGCCACTAATACAACTTTCTTAATTAAATTTCAGATTTTTAGTAAGTCATCAAAATATACACTCGTATAGGTATTTTCAATTCATGCATTACCCCTGTAGCCTCTTCTGCCCCCTGGCAGTGGTATACAACTCACGTTCCACGACTGCCGGAGAAAAGTCAGCCATCTAGCGGTGGCGAGGCGAACCATATAAAACAAAAGATATAAGAAAAAAATTATATATGCTATGTTTGAATAGAACAATAGAATAAAATAAAAAGTGGAATGATGCTGCAGGGTAAAATGTTTTGCAAAGTCGCCGGATTTTATATTGTTTACAAAAGAGGGTTCTTGTAGTAACCAGTTTTTTAATACAAGTTTAGCCGGACAGTTTAGAAACGAATTCTGTCTGGCTGGTTACAATTATGAATATAATTTGCGGGCCAATGACTTACATCAAAAGTCAAATGACATTCACGAACTGAACGAACCAGTAACGCCGTCCACAAAATGAAGAGGAATGTTAGTTAGTCGCTCACACTCTCGATGTTAAAATGACAAAGTAAGCGAAGTAATATCGTGTCAATTAAGAAATAAAAACTTTCAATTAACCAGCTCAGTTGTGACCAGAGCGTAGGCTGTAGCGTAAATTCTCGCACACGGTACGGCGAGACTGCGGGAGAGATAATAGGCTACTACACAAAGTGCGCGCACACGTTAACAGGTATTAAACAATTAATCCGCACTCCACTCGATATCACTACACAGATGTAACACTATACAATGCACTTAACTCCTTGTGCACATCATACTGTTCTAATCCCGCCCATAAGGAATCTGCAGATAGCGTAGCGTTCAACTCATTAAATTCACTCGTCTCGTGCAACTATAGGCAGTGTACGTCACACCAGCAAGAAATTGATTCTCATGCACGCAATTTCAAGTGTTTATGCCTAGTTTTAAATCACTACTGAATAAAGTGACATTACGTGGAAGATCACACTGTATGGTGTTGTAGCCGACTTTCTAGACTGCAAGAATTTCTGAGAATCAGATTCCAGATCTGTATCTAACGCTACTACGACACGAGAGAATATAAACACTGTCGAAACTCGGAGCTCGTCAAAGAAAAAAGAATTATCTGTTTACATTTAAACGATCAGATCAGAAAATCAAAGATCTATGTTAATTCAAAAGCACAAAAAGGGTAAATATCCATGTTTCTGACATCTGAACGAGTTAAAAAAAAAAGCCACAGCTATACTTTTGTTAGTAAGAAACGGAACAAAGTATAAAGTGAGCAGCACAGAAACCAGATGTGCACGCAAGTAAACACGAATCATGCTTTAGCTGCGTCTGCCACATGCCACATGTACAGAACGAAAGCCAAAGCCGACCCATGTGCCTGCATAATTTCACGTTATTTATAGAAACAACACGCACAAGCCCCTCCTCTTGGTCGCTGTCAATACTTACACGACACTAGAATAGTAAAACGATTCATTTGTCACACGCGCGCGCGCGCGCACACACACACACACACACACACACACAATGTTTGCAACAAAACAGTGGTCCTCAGTTAAAAAAACTCCTGATTACAGGTTTTACTTACCAAAGTTTCTATAATATAATACGTATTGTAAGGGGAAAAATTTCATGAATAACTACGATATAATAACTATTTGACATTACAGAGATATGGATATCTTATAAATCAACACAAATATTATACACTCCTCATTTCTTAAACGAAAAGAAAAAGCAAGCCATACAATTTGCGTGTTGGTACGCAGAGAATGTCAGAGTCAGAGTATTAACACACACAACTATAACCATAATGACGCTGCTTCCTTGCATAGTCAGGTAGTAATTTTATTTTCATCATCATCATCATCATCAAGGATTAAACCAAGGATGGTTTGTTCCGGTCTCAAATAGGCAAAGATTAAAGCTGGTCACTCCAGCGCTTCCTCGGACGTCCCACACCTCTCCGTCTCCTCGGTAAACTGGTAAATGACCTGAAGATGGCTTGACTACCGAAAGCGCTCGTCAATACCAAAGACAACATAGTGGTTTGAACAAAATTACTAGTAGAAATATTTGAGACTACTAACACTCCAAAACAACAATAAAAGTCCCACAGTTGTTTGGGGTTGGAGCAGTCTTTCATTCGGCAAACATGTTCCCACCAATTCAGTTGATACTGGGCGATCCTGTCTAGTATACCCATAATATTCAGTTCCTGCCGTATGTAATTTTATTTTACTTATTTAAATCCAATTTCCATTAATCGAAATTATGCCAAACTCTATAGGTTTACCAAATTATAACAAAAATTATGTCTATGGTCCACAATTTTCTTTTTCTAAAATTTAATATCCTAGGTGGCAAATTTCAAACGAGTGATCTGCCACCTTGTCTGACAAAATCTGGTGCATGTTTGAGCGTTCCAAGCTAATAAACAAACGAACATACCAAATAAACACAGTACTTGCGCAGTCGGGTACTCGGGTTAACGAATTTAACAGTCACTCTCGACCATCCATCTCATTATGTACAGCGCAGTGTCCAATATTCCACTTACGCTGTTCCATATTATTAAATTTTGATTCATGATTTTATTACTACAGTAATGAAATTTTAGTGATAAATAATAATAATAATAATAATAATAATAATAATACCGAGCACCGAAGTAGTTAAGAAGCTGTGAACCGTTCGCCAGTGTGACCAGCACTCCGCTTTAATCACTTCTCGGTACTCGTTTCACAGGTTGAGCTACCTAAGGACTGAAAAATGCACCCCGACTTTGTGGTGACCTCTAGATTACTAGCCAACCGAGTAATTAGTTACATATTAACCACGGCAAAGCACTTATTCTTGTTTCATCAGCTCCCGAACAGGAGACATAAGGTGGCCTAAGGGCATATTCACGAGTGCGACTGCGGAAATTCCTTCGCCCTCCCGACACGATGAGAAAGATTTAATTAAAAAAAAAAAATGTTTTAAGACTGCCCAATGAATCTTATATTAAAAATAAACTTACTTTTAACAAATCCGCGAACATAGAGACATAATAGAAAGTTTGTTTATACACATATCGCGTTGGGCCGTTTAGCGTTTTATTTTGGTATGTTCCATTCAAATCGACTTTAAGTTAATATATTACTAACAAATAAACAATCAATTATTAATCATGATTAATTATTAGTCATGGAAAAGACGTTTGAAAACTGCCTACATTAGGAAATACTAAAGTAAGATCAGATTCTTATTAATAATTTTTACATCCGCCCAAATTTTCACAAAGGTAACATTCTTCTTACTGTTGTCATTCTCCTTCCTCCATACACGACTCATTCACCTGGTTCCTCCATATTGTTACGACGGTCTACTTGACCGTCGTAGGTATAGTGGAAAACAAAATACAAGACACCAATTAAGTCACTAATCACCAGCTTTAATTTTCACAGTTAAACAGTTCGTAATTAACAACACTGTCTCTTACAACAAATCAAATAAAAATTTTTCACACGCAATAAAATTTCAACTAATATAAAACACAATTGTATTACAATTATACCGCCCGATTATAAAACACAACACTTCACTAATAACCACTTGAACGCACAAAGTAATGTCGCCTGATAATCACTTGTAATCGCCCGACAATAAACTCTAGAACCGCACTGTAATATATCGCAACTATAACTGAAACTGAACGTTGTTGAGTACTGGTATTTATACCCTCCGAAATACTAGATTATTACATAATGCGCGTTAGCTCTAACTACGACGTAATTAACTGCGGACTTGACACAGTCCGCCCGGCTTCGGTCACAGTCTAGCTAATGCGTACGCTTGCTAATCACGTACGCCACACGCATTACATTCCGGATCCCTCTGGAACATTCGATAAACACGTAGATTGTTCTGTGATGTCGTAACAATATCCTGCTTTCAGGCCTTGCCCTATTCTTTGTCACCGTCAACGTATTCTCCAATACGGCCACACTACTCCAATCCCTTGTCTCTGTATACTTTAGTATCTCTTTCTACTCCCATGTTTCTTTTCACATCGTCGCCTCTCACCCTCCCTCTTCTAGTTAATACCTCGCAATTTCTCAACATTCAATTTCTGTTGCTGAAATCTTAGTTTGGTCTTTTTCACTGATTATCTAAATATGTACTACGTCGTGATGCATTCACTATGGGTTTAAAAATCGGTTCCATTTCTTTACCCATTGATGTTTTAATGACGGACTGGGTGTCATTGTTCGATATATGGTTAACCTTTTATTTACTTCTTCCACTGTGGTTGCAGTTGAGGTAAATATACTTAAACTGAGATTAGAATCTACTTTAACAAATCTAACACAGAAGAACATATTCTTTCTAAAGAATTTCACAAGTTCCTCGACGGACTAGACAGCGAAGCCACAGAATTACTTAACACTTTATATGTGTTGCCGTATCGATTACTCTTTGGTTTCTTACACGATATACACAAACACGTGTTATTCGTTAATTTCACAGTTCTTAGGCCCACTTCTAACAACTGGGTGCAATTCTATAACGTAGGCTGCATGGCCGGTGTCAACACTGTTAGGCCGTGGCCGGTTGCTGACATTAGTCGACTAACGATCTGATCTCAGCCATCGGAAATCTTCTTCAGAACACGTACGGCAGACGTTGGCCGGACAATGCCCAAGTTACTTACACCCGAGAAAGCTCGGGTTTGACCGGTCAACATCTGCCGTACGTGTTCTCTGTCCCGGTGGCTGGGATCGAAACGTAAGCCGACTAATGTCGCACTTTGTCACCAACCGGACACAGCCTAACAGCCCGGTTTTACATAAACTTAATAATATTCGACTACATTTCGTCTTCTGAAATACCCAATTTGTAGACTGATGGTACATCAACTAAATAATTATGATTCATGTACCCCGACAGACAGACAGAGGATGGACGGGCGTCTTACGCCCTAATTTGTCTGCGCTGTCCAGGCCTAAGCCTGATGAACGCCAGGTGCAAACAGGTCAGCGCGGTCATTTGCTCTGCACAAGGAGTTAGGATGCAGTCCGCGGATACATGATTCAGCATGGCCACCACGGGAGCAAGGTGTGCTTATTGCTTCAGCCAAATGTCACGCAGGGGCGCGGCACCATGGTCCCTCAGGCAGAACCTTCGAAAACGTAGTGACGCACTGGCGAGGACAAGAGGCTCGAGCGCCCGAGGGCGTCGGCCGAAACGAAGGGGAGTGACACCATGGCAGCCAGCTCGCGCAAGGAAGGCGTTGCACAACCTCGCGGAAGCCCGTGTCTCGGGTCACTACCCTGCCGAGTCGGCAAAGCAGGTGCTGACGGGGAACACAGCTGGACTAGGGCGCAGCTCCGTGGTCACCGAGGGCATCGCCCACGGCAACATAGAGGCGCGCTAACGAAGACAAGAGGCTCGACCGCCCGAAGGCGGCGGCCGAGTCGAAGGGAAGCAACACCGGGGCAGACGGCTCGCGCAACGAAGGCGTTGCACAACCTCGCGGGAGCCCGTGTCCCGGATCACAGCTCTGCCGAGTCGGCAAAGCCGGTGCTGGCAAAGTATTAATTCTGTCCAATCTGCCACAGCATGATTGACTACAGAGTCGGCAGGCGCAGGTAGGGAGTGCTAGGTGAGCGGTTCAGAATTCCAGAAGGTTGGGGGGTTCGATGCTGAGGGGTTCATGTGATGCAATATGGGAGGGGGTCGTATAACAGCGCCCTAGGGCGCCTGACGCGGCGAGGCGGCGGTGCATTGTCCATGCTGTTCAGCCTTCGGATATGCGGATAAGGGGACTCGCCGGCCTTGGCAAACAAATTCGTCCCCAAGGACCAGACGAAGGCCTCTAGGGTGGGAACGCGGAGACCCAGGTGAATGGCGGAATTCCGCACAAACCACGGGGACCCCGAGAGGGAGCGAAGGGTCCGGTTCTGGAACGTCGACAGCCTACGCCTGTTGGTGGCCGACAGGAGAGGCCACCAAGCGGGTGCCGCATACGTAAGTACTGTCCGGAGGAACAGTGGATAGACTGTCAGTTTGGTACGGACAGCCAGGCGGCTGTTCCGCGAAAGCATAGGAGATAGCTTGGCCCGCTCGATATCGGGCGGTAGCTTCCAGGAAGCGTGGGCGGCTTCTTGCGTTTCGGAATCATGATGACGTTGGCGGTTTTCCATAGGCGGGGGAAATACCTCAGCCGGAGACAGGATTTGAACAGGTCAAGAAGAACGTCAACTGCCGAAGGTGGAAGATTCTGCAACGCAGCGGCACCGATGCGATCGGGGCCTGGGGCCTTTCTCTTCTTCAGCCGGCTAAGGACAGACTCTAGGTCTTCCTTATCGACCGAAATAGGAGGGTCTCTGGGGGGGGGGGAATGGAGCAGTATCCAGACAGGAAATCCCTGACGACGGCCGTGTGAGCCGGGTCAGAGATGCCTCTATGGACAGTGAACTGTTCCTCAACACAGTCGGCGAAGACTTATTCACGTATCCAGTATCCAAGCCACAATTGATTTAATTATTATATTACCTTATTTCAGTTCCGTCTTATGACTCCTAGTAGGTTTGTGACGCGTTTCGGAATGATCGTTCCATCACCAGACACAGGTATAACTTCATAAGAGATCGTCCAACATTAAGATTTCAATTAAAGTGAAACACTTATCAACAATAAAAACTGATTTCGGTACACGCTACTTGAACTGTGTCCACCGTGTGGCGTGTGGACAGAACGGAACATGTGGCGTGGAGTTCAAACATTTCACATTCAAGTTCCAATCTAATGCTTTGTTCCCCCGATGAGAGTTCGTGTAGGCCTATAACCAAGTCCACGCCACATGCTCCGTTCTTAGTCCACATACGAAATGGGTACACCGTTCAAGTAGACTGTGTGTACGCAAAATCATTTTTTTTCTTGTTGATAAGTGTTTCACTTTAATTAAAATTTTAATGTCTGACGATCTCTTGTGAAATACATATGTGTCTAATGATGGAACGACCGTTCCGAAACGCGACAAAAACCTACTAGGAGTCACAAGATGGAACTAAAATAAGGTAATATAATAGTTAAATAAATCCTAAATTTCCATTTATCTTCTTACAGATAAATAAATTTAGGAATATTTGTGGTACGATTCATAGAAATCTTAGGAAAACACACACACACACACACACACACACACACACACACACACACACACACACACACACAGCACAAGGATTAAATTGTATAAGGCAATTGGAATGCCCACATTGATATATGCGAGTGAGGCGTGGGTATGACAAAAAAAGAATGCGGCAAGATTCAGAGTCCCGAATGCAGTTTCTTCCAAGTACTTTAAACTATATATTGCAAGACAGAATAAGGATAAGGAATGATGATATCAGAGCAGAACTCGAAGTAGAGGACATAATGAAATTATTTCAGTTTACAGTTTACAGAAGACAATAGTGGAATCATACGCAAAAGACGGCAGAGGACCGATTGCCGAAAGCGGCACTGAACGATCAAGCCATTGGTAGAAGAGACGTGTTAAGCGATATGATTGACAGGATGAGATGGGTGCCGGAACAGGTTTATATAACCCAATCCTTGAAGAAGAAGAAGAAGAAGAAGAAGAAGAAGAAGAAGAAGAAGGAGGAGGAGGAGGAGGAGGAGGAGGAGGAGGAGGAGGAGGAGGAGGAGGAGGAGGAGGAGGAGGAGGAGGAGAATCGTTAAATAATTATGGTAGATAATAACAAAGAACAAGCACTAAAGACAAGACAAAGACATCATCACACAAACAACTAAGTGCGAGCGTTTGACATTACAGCTGAGGATTACCAGCCGCAAGCGATCATTACGTTACCGAACACGACAGTGGGCTGCAGCCATTATCGGATAAATTTAGACCGCAATCAAGGTCAGCAGTGTTCGTGTCATAAATAAAACCCTACCACTTAACATTGATTTTCGCGATGTACATTATTATTTTGTGTAATATATATACACACGAATCCATTAGTCACTGTCAGTGACGAGTGTCCCCTACACACCCAGAGAAACATCAGATAGCAGACGTCTCATAATACCGAATGTTGTCACAACCCAAACATGTCCCGTAAAATGAAAATACAAATTCAAACGATGAAGTTTATTCAAGTAACATGCCCTGTTTTATTTGGCAAATTAATTGTTTCTTGTTCCTATTAAAAAAAGAAAACAATTTTACTTTCTGATCTAGACCTCGGTGGGTCAATATTTCTAGCAATTCATTTTCACAGAATAGTTTTATTTTTTAAAAGGGTTGAGGTGATACCTTCCTCTTAACTATTTATTAAATCAAAATTAATCAGAAAGTCATTAAAATCCAGAACAACGTTCTTCTATAGAAATACAGACTTATATTCCTTTTTATTATTTTACAAGTTTAGTATTGCCACTGAAAAGCAAAAGTGAAATATAGCAGTACAATGTAAACCAATTAGCAGCGTAGGGAATTATTTGACGCGTAATAATATATAAATAGCACATTCCACACTTTGATGAATCGCTCACAACCGTGGCAACACAGTACCGTTACAGGCCGTTGTTACAGTGACGTGACCGATTCCTTTACGTGTCTGACGGAGGTTCCTACACATCCTTTTACTCCCACATATATCAAACGTCAGAGTCGCTTACTCAACGGTTCGAGTTCCAGTCAAAGCGACTATCAGTCATTGGGCTCGCCCGACACAGCGACCACTGGGGCACGTCCAGCTGCTGCCCCTCTCAACTGAACTGAACTGAACGAAGCCACAGCTTCCTATTACCGGTCATATATTCACAAAACATCTTCAGAACAAAGAAGTCACAATCCCATGAAAGTTGTACACCCATTTTAACAATTCATAAACAATCTTATTTAACTAACAGAATTTATTCTAAACAATAAATTCTACGACACTAAACTACAGTTCGAATTAATTACAACAGTTTAACGTGTGGTTTTATGTATACTGGGCGGAGTTACAATAAATTATATGTGAAATCGCCAGACAGACAGTGCATACACAACTCTGCAATTTCCTGCCCCGCTGTTTGATAAACTTTTCCCTCTAGACGTCTCCGTTGCGCCACACCGAAATCATAATTTTTCCCCCGTCAACCGTTCCGGGAAGGTACATAATTTACAACTTTTGTGAGGCTAGTGAAATCGCTACGAGTTCTACAGACATGTTTGACTTTACACCTCCGACGGCATCTGTACACACTCTGCAATACGTCGTCGTCCTTTATCCTCGCGAGGATTTATACTACCAATGGATTTTACTATCTAACGTCCAATTCAGAACTCTGTATTCTGGGTTAATTGTAATGGTCCGTATAATGGAGTGACAGGTTACCTTAAAACCCTATCCATAATCTGTCTGCAGACCTACCTCTGTGTCCATATTTACTGAAAGTTGAAAGTAATCAAGTGACAAAATACTATCAACTGAGCACCATTCAAAATATTTCAAGTGAAGAGATGATAAGAACGTGTAACTTCAAACGAACTATAATAGAAAAAAAAACAGTACACGTTATTGCATATGCAGATGATTTAGTCATAATAACAAGGAGGTGAGAAAGAATAGAAGAAACTCTGCAGAAATCAGAAACTGAAACAAGCAGGCGAGGACTGGAAACAAACGAGACCAAAGTTTACGAAGACAATTAGAAATAGCAAAGAAGCGGAAACAGGAAACTACAGATTTCAAAGGGATTTCAGTTTTAAATATCTAGGATTAATACTAGAAAATAAGAAAGCGAAGCGAACACAGATAACTCAGAGAACACAGGTAGGTCACAAGGGCATTCTGTAATCATAAGATATTCATGAGAAGCAAAGGCAGTAGTAAAAGCAACAAAATGAAAATAAACAAGACACCAATTAGACTGGGGGAGACGTAACTATCAGAGACGATATGCTTGACAACGAAAGTAAACAAACAACGGGAATATTCGAAAGAAAATTATAACGATACTACGCCCAAGAAAACAGAGGAATATGAATATTTTAAAATAAGAAATTGTAAAATATAAGTAACGCAGACTGGAGAAGACATGTATAGCGAATAAAGGCCCAAAAGAATACTCAGATACGGACATGTGTAGGCCTATAGGAAAATAACAGAAATAGTTTTATACAAGCTAGAAACCAAGCGGAGTAAGAAGACAAGGAAGGCCAAAAATAAAATCGCTAATCGCTCGAAGGACCAAGTGGTGAAGGATGCGGTAGAGTTGTAGAATTTTAAGATGGATAGATCAAGTACGGAACCGGGAGAGCAGGAAAATGTTAGTCGAAGACGCAACGGCATTCGTCAGTCCAAAAACAATTAAATGAATTGAATCTGGATTAAATGAAAGAAGAAAATGTGTAGCGACCCAGCACATCAAATGGGTCTACGAAACCCGAGAATTTCAGCGATCACTATAAGACAAGGAATATATAGTATTTTCGCTGTTGCTGTTATTATTGTTGTCGTTATTTATATACTAAACGATAAATATAAAAAATGTTTCATAAATTCGCGTAATAAGATAATTTTCTGTTCCACACGATATAGGCCTAATTCATCTTGGACTCGTACCGAACGTAGTACTCTTATTCACATTAACTTTATCTATTTTCTTTGTACACGTCTACTCTCATCTCTCCGTAAAAAGAATGTAGTCTGTCTTTACATTGCCTTTTGCTACAAGATTTTTCTGTTCATTTCTTCTGTTCTTCCGACTATGATTGCTATACGGAATTGTTCGTTCCACATCGTTCTGAATGCGTCTTCTTCTTCTTCTTCTTCCTCTCCACTCTAAGCATTAGAGGACTGCGGCCTTCTGCGCTCCCTGGCCGTGGTACAACACAACGTTCCGCCACCACAAAGAGAAATCAGACATCTACTAACCACGTGAGGTGGCGAGCCGTACGTGTGCAGTATAAGTAGGCCTTTATTACGTATCCAGCCCAAGTAAGTCAGACAACACCTCTGTATTATACCCACCGATAGTGATGGAGTAAGTCTATAAATCAATAATTCTAAGTTCTCAATTCTTTTGAGATTTTCTTGTTTTACCGCCCAAGCTTCATAAGTACAGCTGACTGAGGAGGATATCAAAGAATTAGCCATTCTTATCTTTACTGTCTTCGAAATGTTTTGACCTTCCATTTTTCGTGACTGCTATTCCGACTAAATCTAATACTGTGTACGACTTTGTACTGTGTCCGTACATAAAAATTGAAGTGCTCTGTGCAAATCACCAGTGGACACCGGCTGATTTCTTTGGATAACTCGACGGTGGAAGGCAAGAATTTTTTTTTAATCAGCCATCTAAGGACCACATGCCAATTTCAATTCTTTATTCTTTGTTCGAAGGAAAGACTTTAATAATTGCCAAATACAATCCCATTCAAGTCCCAGATCTATACCATGGCATTGCTTATTGCAGTCCATTCAGTCTAATTCCGAATCTTCAATTGCAGTCATGTTTAAGAAATCTATCCCTTTTCTTAAAACAACTAAAAATTAAACCAAGGTATTTTTAAAGCATGGACAGTAGAAAAACAATTTGGTTTAGATACAAATAGAACACAATTATTTTAATATTCCACAGAAGAGCACGTCATCGGCAGACAAAAATCTCAGCTTTGAGGACATATTAAATTCTATGAAGACTGACGAAAACTGCTCCAGTAAATTAGATAAACTGCAATGTGAATTGTTAATCGAGATTATTACTACACAATAAAAACATATTAAAGAAAGAAGGCCCCTCAAGACCTATTACATATTAAATTCTATGAAGACTGACGAAAATTGCTCCAGTAAATTAGATAAACTGCAAAGTGAATTGTTAATCGAGATTATTACTACACAATAAAAACATATTAAAGAAGAAGGCCCCTCAAGACCTATTACACAACGGTAATACTATTACCGTTACTTACTATCACACTTATCACATAAATATCACTATAGTATTGACGACTCGGAACACTAAGTTTTTTATAAGTAAAAACGTAAAGTTTTACCTTACAGCCTAAACCGGCTTTCACCTATAGAAGGCTTCATCAGAGGCTGTCGTAGGTAGCGCTGTTCGTCTTGTTGGCGACGGGATAGTTTTTCGAAAGATCGAAGCTCTCTCTCTCTCTCTCTCTCTCTCTCTCTCTCTCTCTCTCTCTCTCTCTCTCTCTCTCTCTCTCTCTCTCTCTCTCTCTCTCTCTCTCTCTCTGTGTGTGTGTGTGTGTGTGTGTGTGTGTGTGTGTGTGTGTGTGTGTGTGTGTGTGTGTGTGTGTGTGTGTGTGTGTGTGTGTGTGTGTGTGTGTGTGTGTGTGTGTGTGTGTGTTCGAATAATGCGTGCGATCTGAATGATGTCTGTTCGTTTAGGATGTCGTTTTTATTTGTTTTTGTGTGTTTGTATATTTCTAATTGTTCTAGAGTGTCTAGTTTTCGGCCTTTTGTATGTACGTGTAGAATGTTCATGTTATTGTCGATGTTTTTATATGTGTGGTTTGCTTCAATGAGGTGGTTTGCAAAGGTAGATTCTGTAGTCGTGTGGAGTGCTTTTGTGTGTTCAATGTATCTCTGTTCGAAGCTACGTCCTGTCTGGCCTATGTAGAATTTATTGCAATTTGAACAATTTAGCTTGTATACACCGGGTAGATCGAATTTGTTTTGTGCTTTGGGCATGGGTTTCAAATCGCACGCATTATTCGAACACATCTCACCACACACACACAGCTTCGATCTTTCGAAAAACTATCCCGTCGCCAACAACAAGACGAACAGCGCTACCTACGACAGCCTCTGATGAAGCCTTCTATAGGTGAAAGCCGGTTTAGGCTGTAAGGTAAAACTTTATGTTTTTAGTTATAAAAAACTTAGTGTTCCGAGTCGTCAATACTATAGTGATATTTAGTTAAGTAACGGACACGTCATGGACAACGAAATCCAAGAACTTATCACATAATATGAATTCCAGAAAGAAGAACATGATCTATAACGCAAACCCATGGTAACGAACTTACAGAATACAGAAACTGTGTGGAATACGTAGAAACATACAATAATAGGAAGAGAGCCAAATACTACCGAATGCTTACAATCTAACAAGACTTCAGGGGGGAAGTGCTACAACGCAAACCCGTGGTTAACAAACTTACAGAATACAGAAACTGTGTGGAATACGTAGAAACATACAATAATAGGAAGAGAGCCAAATACTACGGAATGCTTACAATCTAACAAGACTTCAGGGGGGAAGTGCTACAACGAAAAATTTTACTTACTACTATAGAAAAGTACTAACAGACCGCAAATCCAAGAAAACTCATTTTAATTATGAACTTTTGATATAACCCGACAAACGACAATGTGAAGCTTAATCTTTGACAACAGATATCGAGCCTAGTCTGGTTGGTCTAAAAATCGTACCACACATGTAGCAGGATACCAACATGTGCAACAACGTATTTTTAACGATACATATTTTTGGAACGACATGTGTAAAAACATATTTGTGTTACCAACGCGAAGCGCTTGCAGTTGGCAAAAGTCTGAGTTATTTTTAACCTCACAGAAAAAGCGGTTAATTAAAAATGTCAGTCGGGCCTCGATTACAATAATACTTCGTTACAGTTCGTTTATTTCGTTTGAGATGAGGCGTTCTTTTATGAATAAAAAGAGCTCTCTTTGTTTCAGACTAGAAGGCTGGGCAATTCATACCTGCGTTCGGAAAGCTGTGTAACGTCTCAACGACCCTCTACAGAAGTTGTGTCTTAACACGCACGAAATATGTAGAAATGTGAATTACGTTGTTTCTGCTTTTGCCTAAACGCACTAAATATTAAGGTAAGAACTACAGGTTTTGGAAAGTTCGTTCCTTTATCATCATCATCATCACTTCATGGATTCCTCCTGTTCCGTTCTCAC
The DNA here is from genome assembly GCA_034769895.1 of Magicicada septendecula. Lineage (NCBI taxonomy): Eukaryota > Metazoa > Arthropoda > Insecta > Hemiptera > Cicadidae > Magicicada > Magicicada septendecula. Next base: position 474,757,919 of record CM068374.1, read on the forward strand.
GGCTCTCGCCATCTTGAGACTGGTCTGCATACAGATCTTCTTCCAACCGGCTCGTACTCATAAGCCAACTTCGGAAAGTGGGTATTATCCAATCTTTCTATATGTTGTTTCCAGCACTTTACATAATTCTGCACGAGTCCATTTAGAGAAATGATATCAAATTCTCGTCTAATCTACTCATTTCTTATATGATCGAGTTTCTTATACGCTTTCATTCCTTTAATAATCGCAAATTATCTACACCCGAAAAAGGGCACAAATTGTAAGCAACTATCCACATATAACGATTTCCTCGACCGCATGTCTGAAACTTAGTATCACTCTTAAACATAGAGAATGAACTACAAAAAGGGCAGACTGTCTGATGCGCCAAGATTAGTTGGCTATTTCTGAAGAATGTAAAGAAATAAGATTAAAAGCGGTTTCCTAATTTACTATCGCGGTGTTGCTTTAAAACATTCAAACGACGTTTCTAAAACGTCTGTTAAGAACAAAACGTCGTGTTAGAACGTCTGTTACACTTCTCTTTGAATTATAGGCCTTAGTTCCCTTTTTTATATTAGAACAGAGAGCGTTTTAGAAGTATTTGGTAAATAAATCACGGCTGCCAACATTTAGCAATGTATCTTCTAAAAGTAAATAGCTTAGTCATTAAATAGGTAACTAAAACCAACATTCAGAATTACTAATTACTTTTGTTGTCCACGGTGTTGCGTTTTAGGATCGCAACAAATCATAATTTTGACTCCTAGAAAGTTGTGAAGAAAATTCATTCCTCACTATTAATGATGAAATGTATCTTCCCAAGTTCATATGAACTTGTACTATCCTTAATCAGATGAAACGTATACTCAAAATTTGTTTTCTTATTGACACGAGGGTCATACAACGAGAAAAGAGACAAAAAACTACGGTACTAACAATTTATTCAGTTACTTAACAAATTTCTTTAAAATTCAGATACAAATAGGTATACGCTTCTTTCTTCGCATTGATAGTGTTTTCTACACCACAAGTATTTTGTCTTGAAGTCTGAGCCAATTCTGTGCGTTTTATTTTCAAATTTGGTTTTCCGTTTGGATTCTGGCTCGTAACGATGAAGCCATGTCTAATCATAAGTAACTACTCTCACCAAAAATACATCTCTTTCAATTTTACGTATGTTAATTCTGAGTTCCTTCCAACCTCTAAGTCGATTTCCGTACACACTTCTTACGACTGTCGGTAAGCAGTCTTGGAACCGTCATGCACATGTTTTGTGTTAATTCAGTCCGTTACGAGTGAACTGTTCTAAACCCTAAAATTACAGTTCCACTTACAATACTTGTGTAGCAATTTTCAGCAAGACTTCCAAACTAAGCCTATATTTCATTTGTCTCTTTGAATGAATTCATCCATTCATCACTCAACCTATGATGAATAGGTTGAATGAATGAATAATTGAATGAATTAACTTTCCAGAATCAAGTGAACACAATCCATCGTCCACGCGTTAGTTCTCAGCAGTATTTTTTCCGTCACTTTTGAAGTGTTCAACTAGTTGTAAAATTAGTTACCACTTTTACAGGATTAAACTAGATGTTCTCTACCCTCAATAAACAAGTTATTTTATTATTGTACACTTTTCAAGTAATTATAGAAAAAACACTTCAAGACGACTTCCCTATGTTCAGTGATTAATGACGGATACACATTACAACATGATATATAATTACCTTAATATCCACTTTAGTGATACACAGTTTCGTCACTGATGACGCGTTTCGGGACTAAGTCCCATCCTCAGATACATTTAATTAATAAACTAAAATATTAAAATCACGACCATGATACTGGTCAAGTCAAAAATAAATAAAATAAAATATTTTTGACTTGACCAGTATCATGGTCGTGATTTTAATATTTTAGTTTATTAATTAAATGTATCTGAGGATGGGACTTAGTCCCGAAACACGTCATCAGTGACGAAACTGTGTATCACTAAAGTGGATATTAAGGTAATTATATATCATATAATAAGTGATACGGTACGCAAAAAATAAGTAATTGACATTACAACAGCTGTCAATGAGTTATATTAAAGTTGACGACTGGGATGCCAACTTATGATTTTGAAAGAATTACGTTGTCATTTACAAACATTTTTTAACTTTAGGTGTTCGTCTGTTTTATTAACTGAATGACCCTCGTACTTTCAACTTAAGCGAGCGCAAAAATTAATCATACTCGCTCAGGCAGCAACGGCTCGACCAGGAAGACAACGGCTGACCTGTCTAAACATTTATATACGACTTACACGAAGTACAGTTCGCACCGTTTATTAGAATCACGCTGTAACTGCAAAACTGTTTCAACTAGGCAGCAAAGCGGACACAGTAACATACGGTATTGAGATATGACATCTCATAAATTTGGTTAAATTCTGCAAATTCATCTAAAAAAAAAAGACAAATCCTGTGAATCAATTAAACGGCAATTACTGTACGCATTAAGGGCACTCGTAACCGGCTATGCTTACCACGTTAAATTCGTCAATTTTGACTACCATTATCTCAGAACCTGTAAAAGATAGAAGTCTGAAATTTTAGCACGTAGGTTAGCACATTGTACTCTTCAAACCCGACCACAATTACAGAGATACCTCAATGTTTTGATTTTATAAATTTTTTTTGTTTTTCTCTAAAAATTTGCATACAAAAAGCACACTTAATATTTTTTTACTTTTTATTTTTCAGTGAAACTACATAATTCTAGTAGTTGTATCTTCACTAACCCAATAGCCACACAAAAAATTCAGCTTGATAGTTTACTTGGTTTCTAAAATAATGCGTCATTTATCTAAAAAAAGTAGATTTTGGGAAAAACGCGTTTAAAGTTCTAAAACACATATTTATTGTTTTACCTGATTTAATATAGTCTAGTTGCATACTCGGGGTCGTCAGTTAGGCTATGTCCATTTGGTCCTTTCGTTTTTTCTTCACATTTCTAGTTGACTGTCTAACCTTTTTCCATTACTTTATCTACTGCTGTGTCTGCCTCAAATATTCATTGGAAGTCTATTTTTTTCATTACCTCAACCATATTTGATCCTTAATTTTTGTCAAACTTGACACTTGCTTATATTACCTTTATTGAAGGTCATCACAGCATCATATACACCCAAAACTAAAGTATCCAGTCCAACAAATATGTTTTTTTTTGCAATCAATACCAATCAAATGGTTTAGCGACTCGTTTGCATTAGGTGTACTACATTCTTTTAACAAATTAGGATGATTCAGATCATCAAATAACCTTTTGTGATTACCGCATTTCTCTACGGTTTGTTATAAGAGAGTTACAGCTTTATAAAAAATGATAATATTATCAGCACTTTTCACAGACCTTTTCCTACGATCTTTATTCTTTTAAAAATTATAAAAAATTTATTATCAGGCGTATTAACATAAATTTTGTATCAGATTACTCAGAAAATATTTAAGATATTTTAAAGACAAAAAACCAGAACTCGATTTTTGGGTCGATTTGCCGGTTACGAGTGTCTTTAATTTAGTTCACTTTATTGAAAATGAAGTAAACATTTCACATACTTGCCGCAACTGCTGACTTGGCTAAGTGGGATAACTTTTCTAGTATTAAATTCCACAAATAGTGTATTATGTCATACTACGAAGGACAGTTAGAATTCCAGCTGTAACCTGGTATACCCTGTTCACTGCCTTGGTGTTGGAAGTAGGCCCTACGTGTTATACTTATTGATTATATACAATTAAAACATAAAAATGCCTTTATTATTGTCAAACGGACGAGTATTTACGTGATGCGAGAAATCATTACGTCACATTATGCTAGTTCTGGATGACTTCGTGAGACACGCATTCTGATACCGAAATTTAAGTGTTTACATTTTCTGTGAATTCCGCCGCGTTTGTCTTAACATCGGCCGTTTGGGGAAAGTAAAACACAACAAAAATAACTAGATGATAACGATCGACATTTTCTTTTCATTTATCTTCCTGTGACGATTTTAAAAACATCGAAAATCGCACAAATAAAAATTTTTTATTTTTTAATAAGTAAGAGGAACTTATATTTCCACCCTTACCTATACCCAGATTCCTGAATCAACTTGAAATTGTCCAGTACCAACACGCCAAGAAAGGTATTAAGTAAAGAATAATAATAATAATTACTTTAATTATTAAAAATGCGACTATATAAATAAAGAAATCTCTAAGTCGTAATAAAGTTAACATAAAGTATTTACATTCTAATTAATGAATAATTAATAATGTATAAAAGTACGAACTATTTTCTGAGTGCGTAAATACGCACCAGCTTACTGAGCCCTCGCCCCTAAACTATACGCGCAGTCGCCAGTAGAACTTCGACATGAAAAGATGTGAGTTTTGTGTTGTCTACATACACGTAAGTGTATGCCGTTAAACGAATATCCAGTGTAAGATGATTTTATTTTGAAAAATGTAGTGTGTGTAGAGTTAGAAAGAATATACCGAAAGGAAAAATTAGCCGACACATCTCTTTTAAAAATATAAAACTGTAAGTTGTAAGATATGTAACTACCAGACTTTAGTACTGCAAAGTAAGAACTATAATTAAGGTGTAAAATGTGAACTACAAAATCCGGACGAAGAAAAGTCAAACTACAACAGTATGAACTTCAAGTAAAAAACCGATCGTCGAGAGCAGATATAATCAACCCGATGTAGCTTCAAGAGGAACCACGTACTCCACCCATAGAAGACGACAGGAGATGACCCCCCAAGGACCCAACAACAACCTCATATTAAATTCAGGTGATATCCAAACACAACATTTGTAAATTTTCGTTTCAATAAGAGAAATAACAAAAGAACACTAAAGAACTTTAATAATGTAAAGAGGAAATTATCAGATTTGTAATTTTTGTAATGAAGTAGTAGTAACAGCACTATATATAAATGTAAGATAATAATGTAGATTACCACCAATATTATTCTTCCAATAATTTGGTTGAAATTTGTGATAAATTAATTATTTTGAGAAAGTTCAGACCCGGATCCGAGGTATTTAAAACAAACATCTAGATGAGTTATTTTTGAGATAAAAGGAATAATAAACTTAATATCTTCAAAGAATTAAAAGCAGAATTTACTAAAGTAATTTTCTTTAAAAAGAAACAAAGTCAAACATAATATTTGAATAGTAATAAAGAGATGTTTTCGCTAACACCAAGTGAGTGAATAAATTTGTGCAGACCTTGTCAATTTCCTATGTCATAATTGTGTTGTAATTTGTTGGTAAGGATGTTTTACTAACAACGGCAGCTAGTTTAATTAACTGGTAAAGAATTGAACTAGTTCCCGACTTTTGTGTTGTCTTAACAAGGGAGACGTCACATTCCTGCACATTAAAACCGTCCAAATCGTAAATTTATAAAGCCAATACATCAAGTTTATTAAGTTAATAAATTTGTGAAGTGATTACGTTTTCTTCGCATAGTTTTCCTTTTATTCACCTCGTTTCTCCATTAACGGAGAATGGAGCCAAGTATTATGAACCTCAACAGTGTAGACGAGATTGTTTTATGAAATATTCGTTACAGTAAATGCTCTGTATCAGTTTTACTGGGAGCAAAAAACTTAAAGTAAAACGAAATATTAAGCTCACGCATGCGTGTTACGAGTGAACTCCTCGGTCATCGCCCGCTGAATGTTTCCTTACCTGCACCTGCAACAGAAGGAATAAAAGTTTAAGTTAAAATATGATAATTTTATGCCAAATTTATTATGTAATTAAAATTAAGAATGTGTGTGTGTGTGTGTGTGTGTTGGCAAAGGGTTGACACCAAGTATATTATACAGGAACCAGGAGGCGGGTTTCTCAACGAAGGAGAGAGTACGTCGACCATAAGAACGGCGTTCACCTGTACAGTATAATACGTAACGTTGGTACCCATGCGAGACGCACGCACTCACACTACCAGACTGCAGTTTGTCGACCGTGACTCGGCCGACAACTGACAAGACCCCGTGAAATATATATATGTGTTTTGCCGTAAGGTATAAATATACAATTACCTCTCGTAAAGTTTTACCTCGTTAAGTTTCTTGCAGTTTTTCTTTTTATCGGCCATCTGAGGAGCACATGCCAATTTCAATTATTTATTCCTTGTTCTTTTCTTTTTCTCCAATATTCTTTCATCTTTTCACTATGTCTCTTCTTCCTGTCGTCAGTCCACTTTGAACCTGCGTTTTTCTCTCTCCTACCTTGGATCCTTCCATTTTTAACACTTTTGCCCGAAAAACTACTCTTTCAATTCCTTCTTCTGCGTTTATATTATTTTTTTTTATCCATTTGAGCTTCTTTAATTCAACTTGATGTTTTTGTTTTTGTTTATTATGCTCCTTCTTCTTCAATACACGTACTTCCCTAATACATTACACACCTTTTTACCGTCCTTCCTACGTTCCTCCTTCCGAAGGATTTATACTTTAACACTCTTTAAAATACTGATACGGATTACACTTTCTTTCATTTAAATTTTATTATTTCATTACGGAATGCTTCGTTTATTTAAATATTCTACCAACAAACTTTGTTAATCATAATTTCTCAGAGTAAACCACAAAGATTTTGAATAATTGATAAAAATTCTGTTATAATATTATTTCGACTTTTGCAATGTTTGTAGATATACAGTACGAAGAAAAGCTTTCAAACCAGAAACGCGTGAACAGTTTTCTATAAAAAGTTTATATTTAATTCTTTTACCCGTTATCTGATTAATTATTAGGTTAGAATAAAGCATTTTTTATAACGACTGCTTGCAGACAGTATTTAATGGCGAAAAAATATGGAAATACAGGTGTAACCGTCTGGACGTTATGTTAAATATGAACTGGAAAGCGTAGTGAGAAAAGAGAAGGAGATACAAAGAAAGGGAAGCGAACGACAGAGAAATGGGGGAGTGAACGCGCATATCTACTTAGTGAAAAGCTAGTGTTGGTTACAGTGTGTGAGCACAGGAACATGTTAACGTACAGGATGACCTCCCCACAGAGTTCTCGGTACCGTAAAGGTCCGACGCTCGCGATGGGGTCCGTATGGGTAATACACTCGAATAGAGAAGCAACGTAACCTCCGTCTCCCGTTGTTTGAATATTACAACGCACCTGAAGTAGTACCGCCCAACTGCAGTCACCATAAACGGTACAAACAGAGGAAATCGATGATTGCATGCCAATTTATTCACACAATCAACCATCGATTTACCGATTCATATACAGTTCATATTATCGTTTGAGATTTCTCATTGAGAAATCCGCCCGATGTCAGAACAGACAATTTAAGACAGATACGTCTACATTACACCAGTTTCACTCTCTCTCTCTCTCTCTCTCTCTCTCTCTCTCTCTCTCTCTCTCTCTCTCTCTCTCTCTTCCCCCACCTTCTTTCAACCATAAAGACTGATCGAATAACGTTCGGTTTAGTATTTTGTTTGGTGAACCATTCAAGTCAGTAACGGGCAGAACGGTCATACGACTGAAGAACTTAATCGAAAGCAGGGGCGTATTAACGGTGAGGGGGAAGAACGGGACCCGAATGTCTCCCCCAAAGGGTCGAAAAAGTTGACGAATTTTGTTAAGCTCTTAATTTTTAGGCTGTTTTATTTCTTTTCAACAGTGTACGCTCATGTACTAGTAACTCTTTTTTAAACATTTACTTATACAGGTTTCTTATAATGTTTACAAACAGGTTTCTTAGACAGCATTAGCGTATACGTTTGAAATGTGAAATATATCAATTCTTTAATTAAGAAAGTTGTGTTACTGGTTATAATCACAAACAGAATTATCACTGTTGCACACCACTATAGAAAAATTATTCCGATTAGCGCTCACCTCATCAGAAGTTATTTCCGATCTGACGATGAGCTGAGAAGCTTGAAAGCGCTAATCGGAATAATTTTTCTATAGTGGTGTGCAACAGTGATAATTCTGTTTGAAAATCAATTCAATCAATAAGAATCTTGTAAACAATGTTTCAGGAACGCGTATTGTTATTGTGTTAATACAGTTTACTTTAATGGGTCCGATTTCAGCCACTTTAAAGACAGTAATGTTGATTAGTCTAAACTTTTTTTTCTTTTGTATGAAACTGACCAGACCCCGGACACCCGAAACCATATTCTAGATACGCCACTGATACGAAAAACAACCTTGTGCATGGTACCTTTTTATTGCTACCAAGGGAGAGCTAATATTTTATTTTACACATTACATTCATACGTAAAATCGTAAAAATGCTTCAGATTTAAAGACACAATCAATACAAGTAAACAGGGTGAGGTTTCACCCGATTACGCCATTCTGATACTTCACGTCGTATGTTCGTGACACTGTCTGCGGTTATTTTTAACTAATACATACTCTTACGGCGAACATGTAGTGTTGATATGACAGACGAAATAATGTTATTAAATTTGCACGATGCGGGTCAAGGAGTTGAAGTTCGACTGTATATATAGAGGAGACGAAAATCAGTAACCCCCCCCCCACTCCTAAATAGAGAACGACGGACAGAAGACATCTTATTCTATCTTTAATCTACTCAATGTAAAGTGGCAAAAAAAAGAAGATTTAAGAGAAAGAAGTTATTTCTGGATACGACAAGACGTTAGTCGTATGATAAAAGCATGCAAATAATCTTAAATGTGTACACGTAAAATTCACGTGCAAAAGAAACGACAGAAAACTGTAAAGGAACAAGAAAATTAACTTTTGTCTACACCTGGAAGCTGTACTTTTGTGTTGTATAAAAAGCAGAAAAGGAGGAAGTTCAGGAATGTGTACTCAGGATACTGCAGGACATTCACTGCATAGGCCTAAAGGAACTACAGAACTGTTACGGCAATAATAGACATTATAAATGCTATACTTAATAAAATATAGCCATTACATAGTCTTACGGGAAACATTACAAAGCCGTTAGCGTAAATTTTCATTTGAACTACAGCACTGAAGCGCAAGTCAATGGCGGCAGGACAAACGGATGGATAGATATGAAGGATAGACAGTTGGATAGATACGGAGAAAGCAAAGACGCATAAAACAATAAACAAACGAGAAACAAGTTCTCACTTTATTTTCGGTAAAGTGAGAAATATTTCCACTATTGTATGCGTAGTGTATTGCATTGTAGTACTATTGAACTAGTGTAGGCTATCTCTCATGAAAAGAAAAACATATATAGAACAAGTATTGATGAGGACGATACCGCTACTGAGCGGTACAGAAGAAAAGTGCGAGAATATATCGAGAAGGAGAAATACGTACTAGACGATGTGATGATGAAATTAAAGTATAAGGATAAATGTGAAATGGAGACGAAAATGTAAAATGGGGACTAAAGGATAAGGAACAAAGATACGCTACTTACAGAACTCTTTACTGACCCCATACTCGCTTGGGTTAATGGTGAAACTATCCACGTTCAAGTTTTAGTAAAGTTTCAAGATATTTCAAAAACGATATTTTTTATGCATTTCTCTTGTTCTTATATTTAACAGCTATTTATTGAAAAAAACTCCACTAATAATAAAAATTGCCCTGAAAAATCAGTTTAATGGTTTATCATTACACTTGAAACCTTTAATTTCAGTTTTCCTTAAATTCACAAGAGTGGACTTGACTACATTTATCAGTCCCCAAGATATGTTTATCTAGTGAATGGATGAAGTGCACGGTCACATAAAGTGCTTACATATACCATAATGCTAACGTGAATCAGGGTTGATGTGAAAGTATCAGTTTCACGGTGTGAAACTGGGCGTTTTGGGCACAAGACGATGATGAGTACCACGTTCTGACTTCACTTATCAGTAATCTAGCCACGTCTCGCATAGGAACACAGCCGGCGATTACGAGTAAATTATACAAGAATAATGGAATGAACCGGGTTAAAATATTATACTGTTCATACAGATCTGGTTTTCGAAAAGACGTGACTCGTAGCAGAGAACCCCGCACGTAACAACGAGAAATCCTACACCGGACCACTACATAAATTACGTCGGTATACGAAAACAGCTGTACTGGATATTATTATCTGTATCACGATTGCTGGTATCACGCAAAACAGAAAAATTAAATTAAGAAACATTCGGTCCGCCCACTGCAGGCGTTATCTAACAGGCAGCGTGAAATTTGTTGGTGTGAGTTGTGAAATCGGTCCAAAAACGCACGGTTCAATTGTGCTCAATATTGTTTTCGTTTCCTACATCATTTTACCAACAGCATGCAATCTTACTGTCAGAAAATGTGTCCTTTATCTGCTTCTCTCCACATCAATCACACACAAACGGCAATTTTTTACAAGATTATTTCGGCCCGTCTTAATCGGCTTCTGGCAGATTTGTGCCCCCATAGGCCTAAGTCAAAAACCTCGAGTTACCTTGAATATGCACGATGAGGCCGAACTAAGTGTCGCATTGTGGAGATGCAAACGTTCTCGCCACGGCGGCGGTTACGAGTACCTTGTGGCTTAACGCCAGATACAGTTATATCTTGTGTCATAATCGTGCCCGTTTATACGGTGACCCACATGCACTCTAGCCACATACTATTACGCGGCCGACTGAAAATATTGCGGCAAGACGACCGCATCTCGCTTGGTGAAAGAGACGCACATTTGGAATAACTACTGCCCACAACTCGTCTATTATATTATATTGAAATAGCCTGTTTTATGTTGTATACCTCTCACGTTCCAGGTCCTCACGTGAATGTCCTTTTTTTCCGTGGTCATCGTTCTTAATATCCGTCCAGCTATTACTAATTTCCCTCTACAGCTTGCAAGTATAAGTGTCCCTTGGATACGCTACCAACGTTTCGCAAGGCAAGTTGAGTGAGGGGCTGCCATCTCAAATCTTCTCAACAAAGCTCTTTCCTGTACTAACCCCAGAATGGGTAGTGATAGATTCCCCCAAGGTAGCTTTAGTGTGTCAGCCGAAATGGAAGAGAAGCCTGGGAAGTCCCAAGAAGAGATGCTCTGACCAGTTTGGAGCCGGAATGGACTGAACAGTCTAAGCCGCGAACAAGAATTTTGAAATTGCAAAAGCTTATGATCTTATCAGTCTGAACGGATACACCAAACAACTCAAGAAGGAAATGATGAAACTGGGTATCTCTTTGAACGACTGTGTGGATAGAAATACATACGGAATCAAAATTCAAAATCTTGAGGTTCTCTGCGGTGAGAAGAAGACGAGAAAGGGGTGGACAGTGGAAAGGAAGGCGGCGCATAGTGTACGAATGAGGGCCTTCTGGCAGGAGAAGAAAAGGAAACGATATTCGCGTGGTCCACGGCTGGCCTGTTCGTGTAAAAAAAAGGAAAAAACACGTTAAATCGAATTTACGATAAAAGTGCTTAGATTTAAAATATACACAAGGACGCAATCAATAGAAGCCAGAGGGTGAGGTTTCGCCGCGATTACGTCATTCTGATACAGTTGTAAAGCTTCATGTTGTCGTATGTTCGTGATACCGTCTGCAGTTATTTTTAACTAATACATAGTCGACGCCAATCTAACCTAGTATATCTGACACTGCGTTACACAGAATTCGTGTTATCAAGATGCACACGGACAGAATCGCCTAGAATAGTCTCGCTGAATGTCGTACATACGCTACGCTGCGGACGCAGGTCTACTGCATCCTGCCTGTGTGGATACGCGACGTATAGTGTGCATTACGTAACAATCTGGGATGCTCCTCTACACGTATCTCGACTACCCTACCGGCGCCCAGACCCGCTGTGTCATTACAATACAAGACACCGGGGCGTAAAGAAACAGCCAGCGAACGGCCGAGTTCCATTATAGCGCGCTTCGGAGTGATTGACTTGTGGTCTTAGTGTAATTGTTTACTTGATGCAAAACTGTAATAAGATGATATTTATTGTTGTACGTTGAACAAATTGAACTTGAATAAGAGTGCGTTTGTTGACTACAGTTGTAATTGTCGACTTCACGTTACGTGGCGTGTCAGTTATTCTGTTTCCACGACGATCCGTGCGACCATCGTACCAATGTACTTTGAGCTGATGACGATACAAAATCGACTATCGACTTATCTATTTCTTCAATCACCTCACCTTGTTTGACGACAGGGGCGAACCTAGTATTTCATCCCCCTCCTAGGTTTGCCTCTGTTTGACGACTAACACCACATTGTCGAATTTCATAATTTTTTTAGATACTGTGACTGAATGATATTTCCGACTCTGAAATTCACATCTAGTTTGGTATATTTCCTCAATTTCTTAATTTCCTATTGCAATTGACACATAATTAATCGTTTGCTCCAAGTTCATCAGGTTTTATATTTTACTACATGGTTTTTAAGTCAACACTACGACCGTTTAATGCATTTTATAAAAAGGAAAAATCGTGTTAAACAACGACCTGGAAAACAACAAAAATTATTGTGCACTACACTGAGCGGGTCTATCCTAGTACTTTTGATTAACTCGAATTTTCACCAAAACAAGTTTCCTTCCCTTGTGATCGAAAGTCTTCGACGATGAACAAGAATACGTGTTATCTAAGTTAGCCTTTCGATTCGTTTTACAAATATTGATTTCTCTGACATATTTTGTAAGGTTATCTAGCACCGTTCTTCAGACTATTTCTCCACGATGCGTAAGGCTTCGATAATTTCAAAATTTAAGTGGCGAAATATCATAAGAACAAGTGCACTTATTTGCTTATCAAAGTCTTTTTTTACTAAAACCTTTTCCTGCTTTTCCATCCCCTTCTTCTGTCATCACTTGTCGGGGTCCTCCAACCAGTTCCGACAGTCGTTTCTATCGTGGGCGAATCGTTTGACTTCTAACACGATCTTATTTCGTCTATTTAACAGCTTCTCAGTCGGTATAATCGACTCTTTACTGAAGGCAAAGTGCAAAAAGCGATATTCCGCTTGACGCCATAAACTCAACAACACGCGAGATGGAATTTACCTAAAAACCAAATGACATGATTTTCTGTGGAAGATCATGGGAATCAAACACGTAAGGTAACCGCTACTGGTAGATTTACATCTATTATTTGGCTGCTGGAAGCGTACCGACTCGCTAACAACTTGCAGGCTTAATCTCACGTCGTAGTATCTTCACAGATACTCTTCGTTACATAACTTTACGGAATACGTTAACACGATTCGGATCTGGACGTGTTAAAAACGAAATTTTCACGTTAAAAACATGTTGAAATGGGTTTACCGTAACTTGGTAACGGGAAATAGTCTTATTTCTGATGTTCTGTATTACTATCAGGATAAATCAATTTTTATGTAATTTCTTGGTTTTACTTCAAACCGAAGAAAATGGTTTTTTGGTAATAGTTCCGGGTGACAACATTGTCTGTGAAAGCCACAAAACCTCCAAAACGTTTGGAAACTTGTGTGTGCGGAAACGAAAAACTTGCACTTTTTATTTGGAAGTTGCGAAAAAAATGCAACTTTACTTATAGCAATACAACACTGAACCACAATAACGTACCTTACGTTGTGTATTCTATTATTCATATTAGGTGCTGAATAACGTTACAATGATTAAATACTTACTCGTGGTCTTCATGCTGTTGTAAATGCAAATATCAAATGAAAACTCGGTTGTGCAGAACATCACATCAAATTCTGTTACTTACTGAGGTAGTAAAAATATTGAAAAGTTTCTGGTAAAAGCAGAAAAAAGAGCATTGTACACATTGTAACGTGACATATGAGCCCAAAAAGATTTCAGTAACCTAAAATACTTATACATGTCAATAATTGAGTCAAAGAGACAAACCAAGTAATTTATATAACATGCCAAGCATCAAAACTACATGAGCTACCTATCACCAAAGATAAACTCACAACAATAAGAGTTCATAAACTGGCAGGTGCCGTACAGAAAGTGCATAAATACTTTCTATTATGTAAAATATGTAAATACCAATATAGGAACATAGGCTAAGACAATGGTAGTTTAAGAAATGTATTTTGTCAGTAGTTTTAAGCAAATAGCAACTAAGAAGTGCGTAAGGAACTTGGAAGGCATGCCCTCAAGTGGGTATGAGTCCCATTAAATAGTGTTAATCAAAAGTTAAATACAAATAATAGTGTATAGTGAATGGTGATAATCACAAACATTAACTTCCTTGATAATGGACCAAAGCACACCATGAGTAGACTCAAAATAAAGAGCCGAGTGTTACCAATCCAGTGATACGCTCAGATTTAAAATCTAAGCAATATTAACAAAGTTATTACAATTATAAGGGATTCATGTCAAATCGAGCAAACATTTATACTCTTGACACCAAATACCCCACGCCAACTTCAACAATTGAAATAATTCGCCGGGGGAGTATGTGCATCAAATTAAAGATCGTGAACCAATCAAATCCAAGAAATTAACAAAATTTTGGACGATCGCAAAACGGAACGGCAGAGCGAGGCCTGCGTTCTCGTCACTTTTTAATCAACTTCAGAAGGGAACAGACGGCTACAACTCAGAGCAAAAAGTCAGCTGATCATATGATTTGTGCGCGTCACCGATGTAAACAGTGTAACCGAACCTCAAATTGTGATGCGTAAATACTTTAGTATCAGAGGTGTGAAGTGTAACAGTGCGTAACAAGGATTGCTCAGTGTATAATCCAGAGCAATTCCGGGATTTAAATTATAAATAAAAGGGAGTACACGTGATTATTACATTCTTAGTTAAGACATGAAAAACGATATAGTCGAAACATTTTCAAACAATGATCCTAGGTTAAGATGTATTCATGATATTATCTAATCAACAGTAACGACAATCCTCAGATATTTGAATATGCTAATTTTACGAATTTTTTAAACTTTCAATTAATTTTTATGTACGAATACTCCGTGTGACTTAACCACACGTAATGACAGTTGTCAATTATTACATACAAATCGAATTAACCAGTATTCACCAATGACCGAGACTTGTCAACTGGTAGATTAATTAACGAAAGTTAATAAAATATTTCAATGTTATTTATGTTTTATGATTTAGGAAAGGAATTTACTATTATAACCATTTCAATGTTTTTACTTACTATGAATAATAACCAAGGTTGTTAAGATACATGATTACTTACAGACATGCAACTATCTTTATGTAGAACCAAGCAATGAATCAGATGTTTTACTAAATAACACTGCTTCAATATATAATATTATTGTTCAATTTTTAATTATTTTATCACGAATTATTTTAACATTAACTAACTGTCTTTCAACCATTTATTATCAATTGAATTTAATAATTCTGCTAACCTGTAATGCCCAGAACAGACACATGGTTATTATTTTGTATGTTAATTATAGGTAATGACTGAATTGTAGTCAATATCAAACTGTTTAATAACGATTGAATATTAGTGCTATTCAATGATTTGGTATTCTGTCAGCTCAAAGAATTCACGAAGGTATTAAATTAATTTTAACCAAAAAGAACATTTAGATAAATTAACTTTGTAAACAGTTCTGCCACCCTGAGGCAAATTTTATAAAACTAAAAGTCTCATGTTACTTATTCTGAATTTTATTATAAATGATACTTCAGATCATTCAAAGAGAGCACATTAATTGAATAAAATATTATTTGACACATGAAAACGAAGTCAGTCAGTTTATTTCAATAGACTAAGTTGAAAACAGGTGAATGAATTTCATTGGTCAGCTCGACAAGCAGCAGCGAATACAAACACGGTAAGTCCGTATACAAATTGGATTGTGATATCGACCCTGCAAGTTCGACAAGACTCACCAATAAGTGATTGTTAATGCAAAATATTTGTGTTTTCAGTGCGGAACAAACACCACCATTTCAACGAGTCGACGGAAGAACATCCGTATAAATAAACTAACCGAAGTAGAAAATTACTTCGATAAATAATTTCAGTGCATCAACCGGACTTATTCAAGTTGGATTCAACGCTAGGTTGAATTGAACCGGATAAGCCAATAATAATAAAATATTAAACAAAAGTTATTGCAAATTTTAAACAAAAATAAACGGGCAGTTAGCACCCCAGAACCCCAAACGACGTTTTATTACAAATTGACGCATACAACGTGAGGCATAAAACCTACCACAAACGGATTTATTACAACATTCAATTGATGTTTATAACCAACACTAAACTCATTATTTAAATAGTCATGTACATTTAGGTTAGATGCAAATTACTACTTTTTTGCAACATTTTATCGCAGCCTACTAGATAGAACATCGCCACAAACTGACGACACAAAAATTTGCAATTAAGAGTAAAATTTTGTGTGCAATTAAGAGTAGTTAATTTATTGTAGACGCATTAATTCACAAAAAGATTTTTAATTTAAATTTTTAAATGAACTTTTTAAAAATTTACGTATAATCCTATTAAAGAAACAATTATTTAAAAAAATAAATAAATAAAAAACATGTCGATACAGTATAAATTTTTCACTTAACTGTTTTGAACGATTCCTCATTAAAATACAATTTAAAATTCACTGACATTCTAAGAACAATCGATGCTCTTTCAGGTGAAAACCGCTCACGAACGTATTGTTCGCCGTCACGGCTGCATGAAGTTATTAAAATTACTTAACTAACTATTCATAAATTAAACATAGTTATGTGTTCGTAATTATAAAGTTACGTCCGGGAACTGAAGTCTTACTCAATAGCATATTAAGTACTCAATAACCACATCACGGAGACGCTTCAATAACTTTTGATTGAAAGACAACGGTTCAAGGTAATTTGTAGAAAGTTCTATGAAATGTGGAATATATGTTGTTAGGCGCACTGTTTGGGCTACGCAGCAAATTAGTTACGTCTCTTCTCTCTCTCTCTGATGAAAAGTTTCACCCTGTGTCAGATATAGTTTATCAGTAGTTAGTATTATTTCAACGACCTCATCGATAATATCAGAGAACCGCAGATCGTTTCGCCTCTACGTGTTCTCAACATGTTCAAGTCCTAACAGACCACATGTGTTCGGCAATTATTATAAACGACACCTTTAAAATGTAAAGTTTTGCCCTCCTAGTAACTGAACTGCGGTACTGGATTCTAAATTTATCCGTCATTTTTCTACAGTGGACAGTCTGAGAATTTAACAACATTCCTTTATTCAAACGTTTCATTTATGTTTCCTTTCTGGACAGCACTATCATTTTCTGTCTATATTTCCTTATACAGTAAGTTGAACCTTTTTACTTTGCATCGCTTCTATCGACATAAGCACAAAACTAAAGGCAATAGTACAGTTAAACAATTACAGGAAAACACAATTACTCAGTACAAACATTTCTCATATACTGGCGTTTTACTTTCATGTCAAAAAAAGAAAGGAACGCCTTTTTAAAAAACGCGTACTTGAGATTACATTTTTACGACCCCTAAGTAACTTAATGTTTGACATCTGTGGATCAAGATTAAAACCTTATGTCCATACCAAAGCCTTTAAACGACAAATTAAAACGACTTCTGGCCTATCTTGAGCATGAATAGGAATGTGGTCGGTAGAATGTCAACATATCTTCAAATATAACTACCAAAAAGAGCTTAGTCGAACGACAACTGTGAAAAGTCAGTACCTACAGTATTAATTTCCTCGCCACTCGGATTCATTTGTCTGCCTCTCTGTCTCCGGAAATATAAATTTCCCATAGGTAATGAATGATTACAGTAAAAAAATTGATCGATTAATTAGATGAAAATTTATAAAGATCTCTTGTTTATGTCGCGAGTGCTGAAGGTATACTGACTCTGGTATTGGTACACGCTGGACGCAACGACGTGATTGTAAAACAAATCTCATTAAACATAAAATTGCTCATTAAACAATGAGAAAAAGAAGACTATTATTTTTTGAACATTTATATAGAATGGACGACAATAGATTAACAAAGGAGATCTTCAAATATCTGTAGGAGAAGAAGTCAACATCAAGTTGGATTAAATAAGTCAAAAAGGATTTAGAAAAAAATAATATAAACGCAGAAGAAGCATAATATAAACGCAGAAGAAGCAATTGAAACAGAATTTTTTCTGGCAAAAGTGTTAAAAATGGAAGGAGTCCAGGGGAGAGAGAAAAACGCAAGTTCAAAGTGGACTGAAGACAGGAAGAAGAGACACAGTGAAAAGATGAAAGAATATTGGAGAAAAAGAAAAGAACAAAGAATAAAGAATTGAAATTGGCATGTGGTCCTCAGATGGCCGATACAAAAAAAACTGTCATTGAAAAATATTAATTAATGGTAATGTGATGTATTTATAATATGCATACACTTATTGTTTTACTAATGGTACCTACTCAATAATGTATTACGTTTTTGCATTACTTACGTATAAGAAGAAACAAATTTTATTACACATCGTATGTATGGTATCTTTAGGCTATAAACAATAAATACAATACAATAGAAAATTGAAAAATATTGTTCAGGTCGATATTTAACCTTATGCACACCCATTTTGGTGCTTCTGGACGCTAAAAAAGATATAAGAATTCCGTGTGCCCGTACAGAATGCTGTTTTCAGAAAAATGTTTAAATACCTAAACCCGTTCTTGATTCAAATATTAACCCAACAAAAGTCATTATGCTATCCAATTATCGAAACCTGGCGAGTTCTCCTTCTTCAATCTTTCCCAAATCATGTTTTTGTCATTGAGAGCCTCCTACGTTCGTGACCAAACGATGCACCAATCGAAAGGCTCAACAGGAATAGATGCGTTATGTTAAACTCATTATCACGAAACTGTGCACTCATACATCAATCCATATGCCAGGTTGCTACGTATTATTAAGACATTACACAGACGAATTATATACAAAATAGTGTAAAAACTGGAGCTTTGCTTGCTGTATACTTTATACATGTTTATTAAATTCTCATGAACTAGTGTTCGCTCCACTTTTATTGTACGTGTCACTATAAAGATTTTTGACTTTGTGCAGAGGTTTACTGTTATGCTGTCATATACAGTCATGCAGGTTTACACATTTCGTGCTTATAAACCTGTACCTTAAAAAGCAAATCAGAAAACAACAAACTTTCATACCACGATTTTCTAGTACACTTACCTAGGTAAGTCGTTCAGTGGCATTTTTATTTATCTATGACTTCATCTTGCCTGTTAGTTATCTACAAGTTACGGGTTTTTCTTGTATGTACTCAATAATGTGTATTACGTTTTTGCATTACTTACGTATAAGAAGAAAAAATCCACTACAAAAAAAGGAAAGATCGATTATAAAAGTAAATCTTTATTTCCCGATTCGATGTAAATCATTGTACAAAGACTACAAGAAACCATAGCAGAAAGAAAACTTTTTGTACACGAGATTCCAGACACTATTCTCTTCTGTTCCTACCATTCATACGCCCGCTTATTCCTCGATACTGGCACCCACCAGTCTGTAACTTCAGTACTGTTTAACTATAGAAATATTATGTTATTAACATTCAATATTACTGACTGCTAGTAAGTATATTCTGACTGACAGACTATTCAGTATTCTGTTAAAATATAGTACGTATTTTTCGAAGTTACAGAACTTAATAACGATTACGAGCAGAAAAGCATAAACAGCAAAACGTAATCTAATTCTGTTCAGCTGTAATCTAATTAGTACTTAAATGCTTCTGGCTCAAAGTAGGTCACAGTTGTTCAGTTTTACGAGCTGCACGAAATACAAAAATATAATAATCACAAAACTCATTTGCCGACGCTACTCATAGCATCATAAGCACACGAAAATTCTCGACTGTCAACATGATTGCGTTCTGACGTGGGTTGAGTGTCGTTCTACAGTTTTGTTAATTAATTAACGAATTTTATTCAGTTATTCCTGACGTTACCCAAGAATACTGATCGTTCATAACGCTTTTAACATTCAATCGATATTTACACTAAACTTTCAAAAGCGGGCAATTTCGAACGCAATACAACACATAAGGAACATTTAAATGAAATTAATAAATATGTTTAAGTTATTAATGGGCACTGCCGTTAATTCCAACAGTTTTACAATCAACTCAGTGTTGTAGCAGACGAAAGGATTATACTTTTCTTCTGAAATACGCTTAAAAAGTTAGTTTTTACATGAATCAGGAAATAGCATGAAATTGAAAAACGTATACATAGCAAAAAATATGCTAATTGTTAACTCCATCGTAGGCTGCTTATCACTTACTCCTACGAGGAACATAAACCATCAACCAAAGGTTCTCCACCGACCAAATGTACCATTCCGATCACGACTTGCTCATTTCCATTCCCAGTGCTAGTAAGATTCCTCTCCAGTTGGTTTTCGGTCGCTTCCTGTGTGTTTCGATCCAGTATTATTCGTTTATTGTAGATTCAGGTTTAAGTAACTTGTGGCCGAGCCACGATATATTCTCCCTCTACTTTGACCTTTTACTCCCTTGAGTATACAGTAGTAGCGTAACGGTTAGTATGTATTTGTTCTTTCCACAATATATATAAAGTCCTCTACATGCCAGTTCTTTTTTACACCGTACGGAATTTCTCGCTACTCAGTTTCCATGATGGTCTGCTTTGTCATTTTCTTGCAATCCTCTGCTGCCCACGCTTGTAGCTCCACCTCCCACGATAACTTCGGTCTTCAATCTTTCTTCTTTGTTCAGACTGCCAAACGCTGATTTTGAAGGGCCATATGTCTTTTGACATTCTTCGTATAATGAACACGCCAATTCAATGTTTGGCTTCAACGGTACCGATAATATCTACGTCCATATGAGATTATAAACCATTAGCATCTTGACAATGGAGATTACAACTTCACAAAGTATTTGTACCACTGTTTCCATGGTCGACCTAAGACTTCTCTATAAATTCTTTCCCTTCCCAAGACTCACATGATGTGTGCAATTTTTTTTTGTGCAATAATTCTGTCACTTACGACGTATACAATACACCACTTCTCACGTCATCAATTCTTGATAAATCTTTTTTATGTGCTGCCCTTCACTTACTTTATAAACTTCACTTCTGCTGCCCGTATTTCATTGGCTTTCTGCCTTTATGTCACAAAAGTAAGTAGCCTACCGGTGAAGCCATAACTTTTCATATCGTTACGTGTTTTACTATCACGTACAGTCTGGAAAACGTATGTATATTGTTGTCTACAAAATTGGCACAGCTGTTATAAATTTTCACAGTGATCTGTTTCCATAGTTACAGAAAGTGCAACAAACCCAAGAACGCCAAATGCGAACTTACTTAATTGCCTGACCGTTGACTCATGTCTTTGACATCATAGAGCATTCATCTTGAAAGGCCATAATTTTGGTCTTATGTAGGGTAAGATTATATTGTGGATACACTGAGAAAGGAGTAAGTCAGGGATGTTCTCTATCTCCATGTTTGTTTAACTTGTACGTCCAAGAAGCGATTGATAGAGTAAGAGAAGACACCCATCTCGGAGTAAACATACACGGGGAAAAGTGGACATGCTTAGGTTCGCAAATTACATAGCAGTGACTGCAGGCAGCAACGAAGATCTACAAAAGATTCTTGACACAATGGGTCAACTAATGAAAAATGAATTCAATATGAAAATAAATGAACAAAATACCAAAGTCCTAGTCTGTAGTCGGAAGGAAGAAGATCCAGTCAGAATAATTCTTGGAAATAATGTTCCCCAGGCAGTTGAAGAATATAACTATCTAGGAAGTAAAATCCACAAGTGATGGATGTAGCAGTAAAGAAATTATAAGCAGAATTAACCAGGCTAAAATTGCGTTCAACAAACAGAAAAACCTCTTCACTTCAAACATTATCAGCCTAAAAATAAGGAAGAATCTAGTAAAGACATACGTGAGGAGTGTTGGACAATATACGGGAGTGAATCTTGGACAATTGGAAAAAGTGACAAGAAAAGACTCCAAGCACTTGAGACCTGGTGCTACAGAAGAATATTCAAGATAAGCTGGAGGGAGAAGGTAACGAATGAGGAAGTCTTTAGAATAGCTTTCTACGAAATTTAGAAGGTAGAAGAGCTATGTTTATAGGGCATATACTACGGCACAGTGGGTTGGTTAAGATAATAATACTAGAAGGAACAATTGAAGGGAAGAATCACAGAGGGCGACCCCGTTTAGACTATACATGAAACAGCTTATGATCGATATGAACTGCACATCATATTGTGGGTTGAAAAGAAAAGCAGAGAAGCGAGCTGCTGCCAACCAGCCTATGGGCTGCTAACCTAGAAGAGAGAGAAAAGTAGGGTAAGATTATACTGTGATACGTTTGGTGTTGCCGATAAACCACCAGTCGGAGTTCACATTCCGTCACTTGTAGTATTACCATATCATTAGCAAGTACCAACTAACGCAAGTCTGTAAAATTCAGCTGGAATACTCATATGCGACTCCTGTCTTTCAAGGACATCGTCAATGACAATATTAAACAGGGTAAATCCCTATTGCACCACCAGACCAATCACTATTTCAAACGTTTACTTCGCACCCACGATTACTACGTTGTCTCCGTGATAACTTCTAATTTCTGGTACGAGGCGCGGTAGGTGTAGCTCCCTCGACCAGAAAGATAACAGTCGGCATTAAAGCACCTGTTATCAGCCCAAATTCATTTTTTATCTCGTATCAGTATAGTTACGTTGTTGACATGTTTTTGCACGCCAATGGGTCGGTTCCACTGAAGGTGATAAGCTCTGGTTGCTGAACAGCACGGCCTGACTTAAAGGTTTTAGCGTCCTAGGCTGATAAATTTGTGTACGCCCCCCTCAATTCACCTCCCAACCTCTCAAAAAACGAGTATCATGCACGATTTCCTCAGATATTATAAGCTACTTATTACTTAGGAGCATGTGGAATAATTCCTTGTTTCCATTTTAATCACATAAATTTTTTATTACGCATTTCTTTTATTTCATTAAAAGAACTGCTTTTCAGAAATCATTTTCAATTAACAAAAGTGTCAGGCATTTCATTTTTTTCTTGGCTCAAGGTAGACCTTAAATAACCGGGTAGACCTTTTTTTGCCTATAGGGCTAAATACGATCTTCACCGTTACAATCTGTGACTGCTATGCTCAAAGAAATTCGTAAGGCTACTTCAACAATCGGGGGTTTCCGAATGTTGTCCTTCTGGCCGAGACAACGTTAGTCACTGTTAGTCATTACGGTACATCCCCCGATCATCTCGGATCGAAAGCTATCTCAAAGTCGATGAACACTATAAACACTAGCATTATAATATCAAGACTTTTATAATGTAAAATAAAAAACCTGTGCTCAACCGTCCGTAAAGGACCAAGGCATACTGCGCGACTTTTGTGTTTAGTGTGACAGTTGCGTGGCCAGTACAACGCGCCGCCAGCCGCGTATTCACTGCCAGGAGGCGCCGCTCCTATCTAAAGCTTAGTTTTGCTCGGAGCGGCTGTTGCGATCATCGCCATCTACTGCTCTAACCAGGTTCTCATAGTTCCGTTTTCCTCCAAGCGTCTGTCGCTAGAGGCGCTAGCGTCTCCAGCGTCAGACGCAGACCTGACCGCTCCAGGACCAGTTGGGGACGCAGTCGCGAGCGATTATTGCGTTGTGTAGCACGTGCTGTAGATGTTGGCCATATGCTGTGGGCCATAGACAGTCTAAAAAACTCTAAGAACTTATTTTCGTCCTTGCGTAAATGTTCATGATCAAGTTTTTAAAGTATCCTTTAACAGTTCTGTTACTAAATACGGGATGTATCACTTGTCTTGGTTTTATTAAAGTTTCAATAATACCGTCTTCCATTTCTTCCACTATTAGCCACTTCAGTACGCATTTTCTTTTCCTACAACTCATCGCAACACTTGACACCAACCAACCTCACCCAACTGACAAAACCCCAGAACTCACCCAGCTGACAAAAAGACGCTAGCGTTCAGTCACTTCGAGGAAAACAGCGACTATCTCTCAGTGATGATCGCTGAGCGATGATCGCAACAGACGCTCCGAGCAAAACAGAGCTTTAGGTCGCCTACTCAATTTTGCCTCACGACACTGAGTGCACGCCGTACTGAGCCTCCGCCCACATGAATCGCGCGTGCTAGCCATTAGACCACCTTGAGGCTCAAGTTTATTAATGTAATAGTAAAAAAATCTACTTCATTTTCAACGTTGCAGTAGTGATCACTGACAAATAATTGTTAGGTGAGACAGCACTTTAAAATCACTACTATTTGTACGATTGTCATACAGTCCTCCACTTCCATTATCTGAACGACAGTCGCGTTTTTATTTCTGTCACTACGTGATCATCACCTCAAATCAATTTCTACAAGTCTTAATATTCTATACGCTTCGTATTCCGTAAACCACTTTTCCCACTTCAATAGTTTCGAGGACAAGGACGACGTTTTCCGCTGAATAAACAGTCTGCATGTCACGCAGTACGGTAACACAATACGACGCGAAGGCGGTGGAAGGGAGTTCATAACGGCGCAGCGCGCATCGTTTTCAATTAAAATAAATGAAACATGTGAGACATATGTGTCAGAGCAGAGCGTTGGATTATGACGGGGTGGGAATGGCTGGACGATTGGCGCCGCCAACACCCAGACAATAAGTAAGCGATCTGATACCCCTTTCGTTGGTCACACCCAATCCAATGAATCACAACACGTCTCTGCCCGACCCAAGGATTAAATTTTACAACAGCGACGCCATTCAGCGTCGACGCGTTCGTACTTTATTTTCAACGTGATTCTTTCATTCCGCACGCTAAACCAACATTTCTGTTATATTATGTTGCGCTGTTGTGTCTGCAAAACGCAGTTGCCTCTAGTAATTTCCACGTTGTTGAATAATGTAACAAATATTGTAGCCTAACATATTATGTTTACTTATATTGCCGCATATAATTTAATCATTATTTAAAACAAATATAAAAATTGCTTTACTTTCATTTATAATATAAATGAAAATTAAAATACAAGTATATGTTGTTACGTTCTCAATACATAATTTTATTTCCGGGGCTCAGGTCCGATAATCTAACTGGCACAAATAATCTAATTGAATTAACCTGATCATCAACAGAAGTGCCTACATATTCATGGCTCGGGTCTTTTCTAGTAAGTGTCTACAAACAACTCTTGTAGCGTCACGAGCCCGCCAAGCTCCCCCACCAATGTGTCCACCAGTTTCTTCTCCTACAGTAGCGGTGTGAAGGAGGAGTGATTAGAAAACATTACACACATTCATATGACGCACGCATGCGCGCTTCAATTCTATTCTTTTTATTTTGTTTCAAATTTTTGTTTGTAATTTTTATTTTTATTTATTTTTTATTAAACACACGCACTCTTTCAATTCTTTTTATTCTTTTTTTCATTTTTATTAGGAAGGTTTTTAGTTTATTTTAACGATTATTTACATTCCATTAATTACATAATCAAGGAGTGTGAATTAATCCTTTGTTTAGAAAAAAAAAACCGAACTGCATTTTTCTCATTCAGGCGACAGTTAGCAACTCTATCAGATTCATTTTGAATAAAGCAATATAATGAATAAAAGTATATAGTAATAACGTAAATAGTAAACACGAAAGAAATGTAAAGAATGAAAAAAAAACACAAAATAAACGTATGAAAGAATAAGCGTATGTAAGAAGAAACGAATGTAAATAACTAACGAAAGAGTAACTTTGAAAAATAAAACAATGTAACTAACTGCACAACGTAAAGGTAGAATCGTAGACTCCAAACAGAAACAATAAATGTGTTAGTAGTAGTTGTATGGTAATCACCCCTCCTTCACACCGCTACTGTAGGAGAAGGGACTGGCGGGCTCGTGACGCTGCGAGAGTTGTTTGTAGACACTTACTGGAAAAGACCCCATGGTTCAATTTACATTGCGTTTGAAGTAAAGCTCAAGTTCAGTGGAGCATCAGGTTATGCAAACGTCAAATATCCGAACACGCTGAGAAAGAACGCTCGTTGGGCACTTGGTAAAACATATTAATACAAAAGTTATAGTAAAAGATAAAACAATAAAATAGTTTTAGTGATTTTCACTCGTCAATTTATTAAAATTATAAATCCATGACTTAATAAATTGACGAGTGAAAATCACTAAAACTATTTTATTGTTTTATCTTTTACTATAACTTACAAAATGGATTTTCACCAAGTAAAGGCATCAAGCATTAATCTATTAGCGTGTTCGGGAAGCATTATCCGAACACGCTGAGAAAGAACGCTCGTTGGGCACTTGGTAAAACATATTAATACAAACGTTATAGTAAAACATAAAACAATAAAATAGTTTTAGTGATTTTCACTCGTCAATTTATTAAAATTATAAAACCATGACTTAATAAATTGACGAGTGAAAATCACTAAAACTATTTTATTGTTTTATCTTTTACTATAACTTACAAAATGGATTTTCACCAAGTAAAGGCATCAAGCATTAATTATTAATACACAGGTTTTAAAAAAATATATAAACGCTTGCTACGTTTCACAGTTTTTATTTAACTCTCACAACTGTTTCAGCTCATTAAGCTATTGTCAAAGCGATCAGGGAACAAACTAAACTAAACAAAGGATGTTAGGGTGGTGAACATATGTTCAGGGCATGTATCCGGACATGTGTGGGGTGTGATGATGGAGGGGTGTTTGGAGAAGCTAAGGGAAGGTCAAGTGTCTGTAAAAACTAAATATAATCTGAATGCAAAATATAAAAATTAACTAAATAAATAACAACTTTTATTAAAGGGGATACACAGAATTCAGTTTGTTCGTTTGTTAAATTTTTGTTACTTTTGATTGCTTTTCTAATTTCTAGAATTTCTAATAAATCCACTTTTTTACCTTTTTGTATGTTGTGCAGCAGTGTTATGTTTTTTGTATCTATGAAGTGATTGTGTTGTAAGCAATGATCTGTAAAATCTGTATCGGCTGTATTGGTTAAAATCGCCTTCTTATGTTCAGAAATGCGGCTTATGTTTCAGAGCACGGCAACACTGTCCGATATAAATAGCACTGCATTCAGCACATTTAAACTCCATTTTTCTCTAGTGTGTTTGATTTTTCTTTATTGTTTACTAGTAATGATTAGTAATTGGCTGTAAATTTCACCAGTTCAAAATATTCTGTTAAAAACAAACTAATCGCCTGACAAGATGCAAGAAAACTTACGCACTCCCCGATGTTTCAATTTGACCTGTCATCTTCCACTCCCGTTAATATTGTCCTACACTATTTAGAATACGTCCTACATGATGTAACCCTGTAACTTGAACATGTCAACAATTCGTTCAGGTGTGTCCTTCAGTTGGTTCTAGAAAGATTTTTTTTCTTTCCCACCACGTACTACTGCCACATTCCTCTTTCCGCGCACAGAAATCTATGTAGTATTCGATGTATGTAGTATTTGGAGTAAAACGTAAAAACAAATAAACATACGCGTATACGTGTTGAGAGTGATGGATTTCTTGGTACATGGACAAATCAAATAGGCCTACATTAATTAGCTAAAATTATTGCAGAAACACACACAAACAACTTTGTTCGTTTTAATTAATTTGCATTCACTTCTAATTAGTTTGAAAACTTATAATGGGACAAACACACCCATGTATAATTATTTCACTGCAATAAATGTTTCTAATTATCAACAGGCTATGTCAGCTCATTAACAACGGAACGTACTGGCGAAAGCTCAACTACTTCAATGAGTTACAATACATGTACAGTGGTTAATTATACAACGAAAATAATCGAAACCAAACTGTCAAAACTATTGTTTCTGTCTCTTTAATAAACTGCAGTGTTCTTATACCTGCATTAAAAAACTGTCACCAATGACCATTTTTCTAATTACTGTCACAAAAAATAAACACATTAACAGTGAAATAATATTTCGTAACCAGAAATAATGCTGTTTTGGTTACAAAGGCGCAATTACGTTAACATTTTCTAAATACGTCCATACCATACTTTTGTACAAATAAATTTATATTACGTCATAATATAGTACAATCGTTATAAGTTACGAAATTTTGATTTTTTTAATATTAATCTGCCTCATTAATTTAAAACAGACTACTAAATTATAAAATAAAAAAAACAAATGTAAGAAAAATCACGGAGATTTTTTTTATTTTCTTCTAACATCATTAAATCGATTATCAGAATAAAAGTCAAAATAAAAGAATATAAACATAATTTTAAAAAAAAACCAGCCATCTGAAAAACAATTTCTACTGGCGGACTCCTGAAAAATCCACTATAAATCACAATCACACTAATTTATTCCGAGTATTGTAAAAATGGCATCCCATACACATATTTAAGCTTGTAATATACTATTTCTTTATTTCGATTAGTCCACCCGGAACCAACGAAATTTTACTGTACGAACAATCTCGGTTATTTGCAAAACAAAACAACAAACAGGCGGTTACACTACTTCAGAGCCACAAGACTAGCGGACCTTGTTGTGGGGTGTGCGGTCGAATTAAGTTTCACCGCTGTCCCGTCTGTACAACTCATCGGAGTTCGGTAGCAACTGCACGTGTTGCTAACTAATCCTGTGTGCCTGTGTACGTACGCGCGCGCTCGTATGAGACTTTATGGACGTATCAAACATAACAAAACGTCAAAGTAATTACGGGGCTACCGAAATGTTGCAACTGGCCATCGACGAGAACCCAAGGCGCGAGACCCGACTGAAAACTAAACAATCACAAATATTGTACACTATTGGACTACAAATAGCTGGCCTATTGTACACTAAACGGACTACTTACAACATGCAATCCCTTGAGCTTCCA
Organism: Magicicada septendecula; assembly: GCA_034769895.1. Lineage (NCBI taxonomy): Eukaryota > Metazoa > Arthropoda > Insecta > Hemiptera > Cicadidae > Magicicada > Magicicada septendecula. Next base: position 474,786,806 of record CM068374.1, read on the forward strand.
CATTGTTAGAATTATTGTTATTACTAGCCGGGCTGTTAGGCCGTGGTCAACTGTTATTTAATACAGACGTTTTGGCCCCAAAAACGTTTGGTAAGGTGTCTCCCAAATTACCCCAAATGTCTCCACCTCAGTACTCGGGTGATTTGGCGGACACCTTGCCAAACATTTTCTGACACTGACGTTGGCGGAGCCAAAATGTCTTAAATAACAGTCGACCACGGCCTAACAGCTCGGTTAACAATAACACTATATTATAACATGTTTTGGCAGAATAAGCCGATATCCACTACGATATTCACAATTCGCAAACAATTTGTCCAGAAACATTTTTCTACAGCAAAACTGATAACTGGCAATAAGCGACTTACATAATTATACTCAGCAACATCAGCTGGTATAGCTTAACTGGATCTCTCGAAGGTAGCGGTTATAGTTCCGTCGTTTAAACCGATCCCGTCGGCAATCAAACCAATTGTTACCAGTCGTAATTAATTCCTTATCTCCATCGATAAGGACTTACTGTTTATTTGTTATAGAGGCGACCAATGACAGGTGACACAGTCCTTTATTGGCATTGGATATTCTCGGCACGTGACTATTTGTTGCCCTGGACATAGTATCGTTACGACGGTCTAACTGATCATCGTATGGCACAGTGGAAAACAAAATACAAGACACCAATTAAGTCACTAATCACCAGCTTTAATTTTCACAGTTATACAGTTCGTAATTAACAACACAGTCTCCTACAACAAATCAAATAAAAATTGTTCACACGCAATAAAATTTCAACTAATATTAAAACACAACTGTATTACAATTTACCGCCCCATTATAAAACACAGCACTTCACTAATAAACTCGAACCGCACTGTAATATATTGCGACTATAACTGAAAACCATCAGCGCACAGACCAGAAGATTCCAAACTGCGTCTTAGCGCGTGTAAGACGTAATTAATTGCGGCCTTGACACAGTCTGCGCGGGCGCGTGAATTCTGTCACCGTCTCGCGAAAGCGTCGAGAAGCACGTACACCACCGCATTACATTCTGGATCCCTCTGGAACGTTCGATAAACACGTAGATTTTTCTGTGATGTCGTAACAATATAAAGAATTTTTATATCTTTTACCCTGTTACTAACGTATCTCTATCACTTCTGTCTACGTTCTTTCATATTAAGTTTATTTTTTATCTTTAAATATCGAGTCAATCGTGTCTACTTATATTGGGCCACAGTCTCTCTCTCTCTCTCTCTCTCTCTCTCTCTCTCTCTCTCTCTCTCTCTCTCTCTCTCTCTCTCTCTCTCTCCCTCTCTCTCTCTCTCTCTCTCTCTCTCTCTCTCTCTCTCTCTCCCTCTCTCTCTCCCTCTCACACACACACACACACACACACACTCCCTCTACCCACTTATAATAAACGTAAAAATATGGAATATACTTTCATACTTGTACACATGACGGAAACAATTTTGCTACATCGACAACACAGCGACTGTGACAAGACGGGTTGGCTTCACTGAAGGTAATAAACTTTGTGCTTGACGAGTACTAACTGCGGTACCAACACGCCCACGTGGACGCCACACCGTGTACTACTGGTATTGATTGTTCTCTCCCTGAGACACGGGATCAAACCAACTGTTATCAGTCGTAATTATTTTTTTTCGCATCAGTGTAGTTACGTTGGTGACACGAGTCTGCACATGAATGGGTCGGTTCCACTGAAAGCGGTAAGCTGTAGTTTATGAATAATGGTATTCATATGCCAAGATAAACTGTGGCAACACAGCAGCAACGTGGACAGAATACAGTAATATCATCTTACTAACGGTGTAATCTGATTGTTGCAGAGAGACAGTTCCGGGAAGTGTGCACAGTTAAGAACACGTTATTACATCAAAGGACTCCTAATGACGATCTACACATCGAAGCAATACTACAAACTTATTGGTGCACTGACACAATGACGGGACAGTGCCGCACATTTAAGAAGACGTAATTACATAAAAACCTTCCGACTGTCAACCGTTTAAAATCTGGTCACCACTCAGCACATAGTAACAAGATACTGCGTTCTTCTGTTGCTTTCTACGCTGCCATGACGACAACATAAACAACAATTAGCCTTAATTGTTCGAAATTATCATGCTTGACAATAATATTTATTCACACGTCCCGTATTACTACATACGGTCTATTTGTGAGTATATCTGTCGTACGTGGTTCTGTAAAAAGCCAATAAAATAAATCTCGTTCAAGGGAAAGCGATACGAACCAGATGAGTAGTGCGAAAGTAGATACAGAGAGGCGAATAGACTACAACGGCAACAGCCGGTATCGAATTGGCAACACAAGAAAACCATTACGGTCCGTCTGTCAAAACAAAAAGCCCCTGCGGGTGAAACGCAATCCCGGAGCCGCCGCCTTCACTTAGACAGCTGTAAAATTGCTCAGTCTGAGCATCAAAAAAATTGCGTACGTGTAGCGAGAGACATAAATCACGTCGAATTCCATTACACTGTCTGCTACCTCGCCGTGTGTTCAATTTCGGGCCGTTGTTACAATTCACTGTCTGTACTTGAAAGTGTGAAACATACGACGAGTATGTTATAATCAAAATAATTATTCCAAAACCAAGTATTGTTTCGCACATCCCTTATTCTTCTTCTTTACCACTACAACATAATGTGAGACCTGACTTCCAACACTAATCTTCCTCAATGTCTCCTATACGTTGCCATCTCAGTGTAACACCTCGCATCCAGTCATCAGAGATCTTCCAGCATATCATCCAACCATCTTATCCTAGGTCGGTCTCTCTTTCTGCTTTTATACATCCATAAAACTATAAACTCCGGGTTTTCCTTGGCATACGCTGATCATCCATCCGCTCCAGGAAACCTAGCCGTTCCTTCGCAGATACCTTATTTACACCTTCATCTTCCAACTTCTCGCGTAGGCACATGTTGCTGTTCCTCTTCAAAACTCTGCTCAATAGCATCCTTCCACCTACTCCTTGGTCAACCTACACTCGTTTTACAGATTGGAAACTTATCTCTTGTTCTATTTTCATTATTCTCCTATCATACGGTTCACACGAGCATGCGTTTCTATTCTGAGTCGAAAGTAATATTTGATAAATTTTCAAATACGCCAGCACTTTTTATTTCTGATTTAGTCCCTCAATGGTTTATTTTCTTACTATTTTTAAAACTTTCATGTATCATGATCATAGGCGTAGCTATGGGAGGGGGCAGGGGGCACGCCCCCCCAGAACGTGCGGTGCCCCCCCACCAAAAAAAGCGATCTAATGTAAAGTTGCCTTGTCCGCGACTCTGCTCGACTGATTGACGAGAGAGCCAGCTAAGTTATCCGTAACTTACGACATACGTACGACGAGTTGCCTGTTCGGTTGTTTATTTTTGCTTTCGTAACAATATAATTTGTGATTGCATTACACGACACGGTCCTTGAATATACACAGAAGCACGTTTATACAGGTAGGTTAATAAGGTTATGTTTCTTTGTTACTAAACTTACTTATTTGTTAACTAATATGTCCGGAAGTGTGGCCTGACGTGAATTTCTATGGAACGCACGATTGACGGTATATTCGCATTTTTCGCGTGTTTCGCGTTAAACTTGTATTGTCGCGTTTGTGCGCGCATCGGTGTTTACAGCATTGGCGAAGATCCGATCAGATTGTAAAGATCTGACGCGCGCGAATACTGGAATACTGGAAGATCAACATTTACTACCAAGTAATAGATAATATAATTGTAAATTTAAAACGACGATTTGAAAATCTGCCGTTGGCAAATGCAGTTGACGCATTTTTGAAATTAGATTTGAAGAACGGAGAGGATTTCATCAATAATTATAAAAACCTCTTAAAGATTGATACTTCAGCTTTAAACGCTGAAACGATGATTATGAAAAACATGCTTCAATCCAAAAAAGATGAAGTAAATGAAGAAAATTTAAGAAAGCATATTAAAAAGGAGTACTGTCCTAATTTATATAAACTTTTACAAGTTGCAATAGCACTTCCAGTGAGCTCCGCCAATTGTGAGAGAAGTTTTTCTGCCATGAGGCGGATAAAAACGTGGCTTAGAACCACAATGCTTCAGGAACGATTCTCTCATGTGTCACTGCTGCACATAGAGAATGAAATTGTAAAAAATAAAATTTCTGCTGATAAAGTGTTGGGCCGATTCGCTGAAAAGAAAAGAAAATTAAGACTTATTTGACTCAGACTTCTTAGGTAGTTACTTCTGAGAGAAAAGTTTAAGACTGAATCTGGATCAGACTGATGAAAAATAGCTGATTTTCATGTTTGTTAAGCTACAAGTTCATAATGCAAGTTTCATATTAATATTTTATGTACAGTATGTTATATGATTATTGATTATCAAGTTTGATTAAATAATATAATTGTGAACTAATCAAATTATGTTATTTTTTGTCGGGTTGACCGGCTGGCCCCTCCTAGGCCCACCCCAGAAAAAAATGCTAGCTACGCCAATGATCATGATTCAAAAAGGAGCTCTGCTTCAATTGCGAGCGCCTAGGTTCCTAATGGATTCACTGGCGTGACAATCTGTTTGTATATTCTTACCTTTCCGCCCAAAACACCTAGGCTAAGTGTTCCTTTATCCAAACGGTTTCCCTCAAGCATCTTGTAATTCTGTTGGCTTACATGAGTTGACAAAAGTCCTCTTCCTTAAGACTTCCATACCTGAAGTCCAAATATAACAGACTTGCGACTATTCGCCTGAGCAGGGTGACAAACAGGACAGATACACCGCAGGGTGACAATGAATTGTTTTTTCTACAATCAACACATCATATTTTTTAAGACTACAAAATAGTATTCTTAGTACCTTAGTCTAAATTAGTCTTCATAAAGTATGCACACTTTTCTAACAATAAATTAAAGACAGGAAAATATCAATATTAATACTAATAACATTTTAAAAGAAAGATTACAAATACTGGAAATTTTTATTCAAACGGTTGGTTCAAATGTTTGTGTTATTAATTTTAAATATAACTATGACAAAGTCAATTTTATAAGGAATTAAAAAATATGAAAACAGACAAAAGTTTGGGTCGCGGCTGCAGCCGCATTCTCTGGTAGGCGCTTAAGACTTAAAATTACGCCAAATCAACTTTTTTACATACTCGTTGGAGTTGGATACGTCAACTTCTTATGTTGTGTTAATTATGCGGAGGACCGCATGGATTGTTACGGAGGGCCGGATAATTTATTTATTTTTTTTGGGGGGGGGAGTACAGTTACGAATCTACTGTACCTGAATTTATAAACTGGCTGAATCATATTATTTATCAACATGTAACTTACACATTACGGAGTTTCGAAATATTGCCACAGCTTCAGTATTTTGCATGTCAAATACTTTTGCAATAACGTTAACGCGATAAAACTGAGCTCTGCATCACAAAAGTTGTACTCCGTATTTGTCACAAGTTGCCTGACTTACCACATTATTTCGTGCACTCTGAACCCATTCCATTCCTAATTTACATCTCGCCTGCAGTACATTATTATCATAAACGTTACTGAACTCTTACTGTAGTGTGTATTTTTAACACCAGTCTGTAATTTGTTTCTTTACACCAGTGTACAAAGCTGACAGGGATAATAAAAAACAAAATTCTTCGTATTGTTTAAATTAGCAGCCATCCTTACTATTTCTTTTATGAATTTGCTAACTGCTATAATTTTTTTTTATTGTTCGACTAAGCTTTTCGTCATTACTGACATCTTCAGGTCGTAAAAAACGTTTTTTAAGACCTGAAGATGTCAGTAATGACGAAAAGCTTAGTCGAACAATAAAAAATTATAGCAGTTAGCAAATTCATAATAGAAATAAAAAACAAAATGTTGCAACGTTTATAAAAAACGAAATCATAAAAGTCAGTGTAATTAACAGCCCTATCTCCCGGCAGTCCCATTCTGCAATTAAAACAAAAATTAATCAAACAATATTTAACAAAATTCTATGAGATAAAGAGTTCTACGATCACTATCATTCATTACGGACACAAAGAATGGAATACGATTCGTCATATATACTCGCTGAGGGTCCAAACAACATGTTTTACAAGCGATCTTCAAACACAAATTTAGCGAACAAAAATTACATATAATCAGGAATGCTAACCAAACGTTATAATAACACGACCTCAGCTCTCTGAACGTTGACATACTGTAGCCTACTGTAGCGATACGAGGACAGTGAATTAACTTGCCGTCAACAGTAACTACACTAACAAATACGATTCTAAAGTTTAATTAAGAAAGTTGTGTTGGTGGCTATAATCACAAACAGAATTATCACTGTTGCACACCACTATTGAAAAATTATTCCGATTAGCGCTTTCAAGCTTCTCAGCTCATCGTCAGATTGGAAATAAAACGTCAGAATATCCGATCTGACGATGAGCTGAGAAGCTTGAAAGCGCTAATCGGAATGATTTTTCTACAGTGGTATGCAACAGTGATAATTCTGTTTGAAATACGATTCTGTTTCTATCGTTTACAGTCCGCACCAGATAAGCTTCCGGGTCAAGTACAGTCCGACAAAGTGTAGAAAGGAATTTCCCCGCTTCTCTGTACGCCCGGCGAGACGCTGAAAAGATGCGGGCGTGAAAACATCGGTTGTAGGTATTTGCCACACCGTTTTAGTGTCTAGAAAAATATGCGCTTTGCCACACCGACAAGCAGGTAGGAAAACGAAAACGATCAGATGTGACCGTGAGTAAACAAACTGCCACACAACAAGCTTGCCGGGAGAAAATGACCTTGAGAACTTTTATGTGTTGACCGTTAATAAAGTAAACCTTTCTCGTATGATTTGTTTCATTTGTTTTCCCATGTAGAATTTCTGAGGATACATGTTTGAAAAGTACCTACTGATGGGCATTTACTTTAATCTGGTAAAAAGAATATTGGTGCAGTAAACATTTAATTTGTGATTATATCTGCCAACGAAATGTTCAGTGTTCCACACAAAGAAAAAGTTCTGACAATGTATTTTAGTTTTCGTTAGGGTAGATTAAGTGTTTAAAAATCTGAATAAAAAAATAAACCTCTGCTGAATAGTCCCTAAAGGACCAAGGCATGCCGCGCGGCTTTTGTGTTTAGTATGACGGTTGCATAAAAACCTGAATAATTTATAGAATAATTAATCAACTTCACTGACTTTTGGACACGAAAAATAATTCTTTGTATTATTACAGAAATTAATTATAATCTAATATTTATAAAATTATATGGTACGAATCCAGAATTTTTCATTTTCTTCACGGAAAATAAGGGAATCCAACATTGAAGCTAGTCATATACCCCCACCCCACCCCACCAGAAACAGATCCTAGTTACGCCCATGGTTTAACATCAATTATTATTTTTTCGCGAATATTACTTGGTATGGCTTTGTATGTGTTTAAGTTAATGAAAAAATATTTTATACTTTAATTAAATACTGTTACAATCTTAAAAGTAATGCAAAACTAACTACACAAACAGCAATGACCTGTTCAAATACTTCGAAGTTAACAATCCTATTTTTCTGAAGTTTTCATATGGAATACGCTGGCACTACCAACCTTTGATGCTTACTCCGTGAAAATGTACGTGAGGCATTAAACTGAAAGGAAAGTTTTGGCAGGTGATCTAAAACTAAATCAGGTGATAACTCTTTTGAACAGCACGTAACGGTAGTATAACGCAAACAACACATACCAGAGGTCCTGCACGGTCGTGGTGTGGCAATTTACTCGACACCTTCCCTTGCGACTAACCCTTTTTCTACTTTTTTTATTGTTATATTGGAGTGTTAGTGGTCTCAAATATTTCTACTAGTAATTTTATACAAACCACTATGTTGTCTTTGGTATTGTTTTCGGCAGTCAAGCCATCTTCAGGTCATTTGCCAACAGAGAAATATGAAACCGTCCACTTCTTATATACCGTTTTACCGGACCTATCTAGCCCCGCCCCCTGACGAAGTAACGTCTTACTTAGCTCCACCCATAGTGGGTTGTCTTACATTACCAATTTTGTAGCCGTTACAATTTACGTTAACTTACTCTTTTTTGTTGTCTAATAAGCTGCTAAATATTTCTTCATTTTCAAATGTGGTTTTTATAATAGTCATTAGTCGTTTTTCATCTTTATTTCTTATTTTTAATATTTCCACTTCTTCCTTTAATTTCCTTTCTCTTTCTTTACTCATCACTCTTATTATCTTCTAATTTACGACTGGGTCTATGAATTTATGTCCTTCTTCTATAAAATGCCTAGCGTTTAATGAATTCGTCGTTAACTCGCCTTCACCCCTCCTATGTTCTTTAAATCTCTGGCAAAATTGTCAGCATATTCCTGATTGCCAGCATTCAACACCAAAGACAACATAGTGGTTTGTATAAAATTACTTCTTCTACTTGTTTGGCCGGTGTGGCAAACACCTCCACGCAAACATCAGACTCATTTACCGCCGATTTACAGGAAATGTATCGGCTTCGCATATGAAACTCAAACACTTGGTATTACTCTTTACTTGGTTATTTATTTACATTCAGTTAGGCTGGCAGATGTGTTACCGTATGAAGCGTGTTTCTGTTGACTTTTGTTAGATGGCTAACACCAGGTTGGCCGATTCATTTCTACACGTTGTTGGACTGTACTAAGCGGTGACGAATGGTGGGCTGAAGCAATTCTCTAAAGTAAACGATAATAATACCATACGCATACGATAACTCACGCTTAGCGCACACATGCCGAGATGAATATGAGAATTTTTGCACACACACCATAAAATTATAACACATAATTTATTTAATTCAAAGTAACAATTATATACTGTAAAAAATATACTATAACGAGAAAAGGTGTAAAGTTTTTTTTTTATAATAACACTTCTTATATCATATTGAATATGGAAAATGATTTAAATTTTTATCAAATAAAAATTTCAAAAAACGAATTAAAATTCATCAGTATTATTCGCACAATGTGTTTTCCTCTTTTATGTGTGCTCAGCATACACATAATTATTGTAACTATACAAATATTTTAACCTAAATATTTATAAATTTCAAACACAAATATAAATTTACATGTAAACATAAACATGAATAAATGTAAGTTTATATGATATAAAAATGTGCTCTCGACTTGCTCAGATATTCTTTTAAAAAATGCATTTATTTTAAATCATTTCTTTTAATCAGTACTTTACTTTGTGTACGTAAATATCAATCAACTATCAAAATAATAAAATACAATAATATACAAAAATATTCAAACATATTATAATATTCAAAAATAATTAAAATTTTGCAAGTTATGTTATGATGTCATTATTTCTTTATAATTGACTCTATGTGTTATTGCGAGTACTGTTATTTGTATCATTTTAATCATTATAAAAACTGTACATTCTCTTACTCTAATTTAACAATATAAAATTTACAGTTATTAATAATTACAAAAATTAGTACCTATATGTAGTCTCTCATAGCCTCTTTTTTTTATTCTTTTTTTTTTATGTTGTTCATGAACCATGTTGACGAGTAATATGGTTTTGTGTCACCTTATTATTAATGAGGTGATACTCTGGTACTCCTCGTAATGATCCTGAGTCTTCTGTCCTTGTCCAGCGTCGATCCTCCATTGTCCTCTGGTCCTCCTGGAATCCGTCGTCTGGTCCTCCTGGTCCAGCCACGATGGCTCCTCTATACCGTTGGGGTATCGACCTTGGATGATACGCTGTCGGACATAGCCTTCGGCTGCAGATGGGTTCCAGTAGACTGAGACAGAGGCTTCCGATCCTCGCTTATTTATACTGTCGGGCGCAAAAATCATGTTTCGACAATTCTCTACACGATTTGGATTGTCATAGTTTGTTAAGCGTCCCTTTACAGATTCGTTTTTTTTTTGCTTATTTTAACTTTATTCGCAACATGCGAAGTCTTTTGGTTATTACACGATGTTCAAACGATCGGTAATTTTCTTATGTACAACTATATATTAATAGTTTTTCATACTTTAATTATTCTAATTATTATTCACTTTTATTTATACTGCATAAAAATGGATTGTTTGTTTCGCACTAACTTTTGCACATGTGTGCGTCTTTGTGTTATTAATAACGTGGCGTAATTTGTTTCGTCATAACTTCCGCGCACTTAACAAAATTTAAATAAATTAGTTATTTAATTCACATTTATTCACGGGTGACGCCACGCCGGTTTCTACTGGTTTCTACACACAAACAAACTACACTGTACACAACCTCAGCTGGTGTGTGGCGTGATATGCCTGTACCAACCTGCGTCCGCGTTCCCTGGTTACTCACAGCTTTCAATATAGATATTGACAATAATAATTATTTATTCTAATTTACGAGTTTTTAACTAATTACGACAATGCACAGTAACGTACGCAGACGTACTGTTGCAATACACATGTTGCATTTACTGAATAATGATTCAGTGTAAATTCCGTTTTTATTGGATTGAGCTAAGGCATTACTAATTAGACACAGCGAGGCTCATTTGTTTACCCTTACTCCCAAGTTACGTGACACGTAGTGAACACGAGGCATAACTAAAGGTGAACAGAGCAGACGCGTCCTATTGTTACGACTGGAGTTTTTTGTTCAGCGATGTAGTTAACTAATGCAGGTTTTGTAACGGTGGACCACAACGAAAGTGATGGGCCCTCTACTAATAAGCGCGTGAAAATGGAAGCAACCCCTCCTGTCCCGGTGTACATTCCGCTCGAGTGAACTCGGTGTGCCCAGTACGAGCTATAAAAACGACCGGTCACACTAAATGATTTAATTACAACCCCTTGTTCAAAACGGGTGCGATAACGCAGAACGCATTAATAAAAGAGGGTAGTGACAATGAGCGCCCTAGTCTGCTGACGAGATACACAAGTTAATGCTAGCTAGATACACAAGTTTCACCACTAATCTGTTGAGCAGTGGGTAGGAAATGCAACCAGTTAGTGAGTCATCTACAACAGTTCCAGAAAAACGCTGGACAAAACGTAGTCGAGGGGAACATCAAAACACTGTACACGAAAGAGAGCGATCAAAATAGAAAAAGAAATCGTTAATACTTATAAGTTTGATATACGATACGGCTAAGAACTGCCAAATTACACGAGTGACAAGTCGCGACAGGCTAAATTGCTAGGAAATGATTAGATTACTAAACAATGCTATATACAAATACACACTTATATAAGAAAACAAACATACAAAATAAGCATCTATTACACTAATTATTACCTGTACAATTAAAAACAACACATGTACTGTATAATAAGAACAATATAATATAAACGCAGAAGAAGCAATTGAAAGAGTTTTTCGGGCAAAAGTGTTAAAAAATGAAAGGAGTCCAAAGTAGGAGAGAGAAAAACGCAGGTTCAAAGAGGACTGAAGACAGGAAGAAGAGACATAGTGAAAAGATGAAAGAATATTGCAGGGTTCATACTGAAGTTTTGAATTTGATTTCCCTGACTTTCCATGACCAAATCCGCAAATTTTCCCTGACCAGCGTATGCGTTATTTTTTGCGTACAATACCAATTTTTCAATATATAAATTACCTATTAAACATTATTGTAACCTATTTACTTACTTTAAAATATTAGTTTCTAGTGAAATTATTTTTATTTGTAAGCATGAAACATTCATACATTATCTTATTGAAAATTTACTTTAGTGCTTAACATTATAATCATCCATCATCATGGATGAATTTAAATAAATATTTATTTTTTAGTAATCGGCCTCCACCTTCCCCATAGCCGTCCAACGCACCCCTTTTTATTTTTTCCAAAAAGTAAACAGTTGTATTTATACAAAAAACAATAAAAAAATTATATTAAAAATAAATAGCTTATATTAAAAAATTACAATAAATGTACATTATTAGGTTAAAATATCACAAAAAACTGCATAAAAAATCTAAAGGAAACATACAAAGCAACAAAGAGATTGTATTATTCTTTAAAACTAAAACACTCTTTGATACAGGTAACCTAAAATTCCATACCTAATTTTAATAGATACATCAAATTTAATTATCATAGCCTACGTAAATAAAGTCGACCGTGATCATAAAAGTTATGAATGGGGAGATTTAGCCTAACTTTTTCTTCTCAAGAATCTGAATTTTTGATTTTATATTGTCTTCTTCTTTCAAAGCTTGCAGTTTTAACATCTTTCTCTGCTCTTCAAGTTTCTTGATCTCTATGGATAATTTTCTTTTTTCAACCTTTTTCTTCTCTTCTTCTTTTTGGTTCTGTTTTGACTCTTTGAGATGTTCTTCATATTTCCTAAGGGCAGCTCTTACATTTGTCAACATTGTTTGAGTGATAGGAACTTTAAGAATACTCTCATGATATCTTATAGCATTTTCCACTGTTCTTTGAGCAAAAAGACTATGTTCTTGCAAATTCTCCACTAATAATGTTTTATTTACAGAAAACCCTCCTTCTACTGTTGCATTTCCATGCGAAAATATCAGTCCTGATTTAATAATTTGCCACAATTCTGAATAACATTGATTCCCAAGTAATAAAGAAGAAAAAAAATCAAGTCTCTTGGAAGGACAATCACCATCCAAAAATATTTTGAATTGTAATTGAAGGGTAGAATGAGCTTCACTGCAAAGTCGAGTGTATTGTGCTTTTCCTTTCTCAGCAACAGTCGGTTATTGGTGTACAATGCCTCTAGCAATAAACCAAACCTTTGTTTCCCTAGTTCTGGCTGATGAAAAATTATATTAGGATCCAATGATGAGAGCCCTTGGACAGGCTTGTACTTCAGAGGACATCTTTCTAATATCTTTTCTGTCATTTTGACTAGCACAGTCTGGCATTCCAAGTTTGAATTTTAGGATACCACTTTCTTTTGAAGTGGCTTCTTTGAGAAGTTTTTTGTATGCAATCCGAGATGAATACTTTTTATATCACGCAAATTATCTTTGTCGTGTAAATCTAATGATAAAAGCTTTGTTGTTGTAGTAGGCATTTTACTGGATTTAAGAAATCTCTCCATCAAATTTTGTACGAGACTTTGCAAATCTGTGAACAGGAATGGACCAAGTGGGTCTGAGGTTTGGTACTTTCGTAAAAATGGTTCACATTCCAAGGAAAGCATTTTAAAAAAAGCCAGTTTGCATTTCAGACATATATCTTTGGTTTGAACAGAAACATTTTTTAATGGTTTTGTATTGAGATATTTTCGGCTGTCAACAAATTTCTTTATATCATCAAAAGTACTTAAAACTCTGTCAATAACAGGCACATTTTCAAGCCATCTGATTGTACAGCGTTTTAAAGGAAAAATAGATTTTCCAGTAAGTTGAATGAACTCAGCACGGCGGGCTGGTGAATCATTAAAGATGTGATAAACATCTCACAAAAAGCTATCCACATATACATATTCAGGTCCATTACAGAGCAGCAAAGAATTCATGCAGTTCTTCATGAAACTTGGATCATCTTCATACGTTTTGTGTGACTGGTCGTAGTACAACATTTCCCCGACTTTCTGAAAAATAAACTTAATTTTCCTGACTTTCGGCATATCTTAAAATGTTTCCCTGACTTATTTTGATTTCCCTGATATTTCCTGACCTTCCTTGACTTTCCAGGCCAGTATGAACCTTGTATTGGAGAAAAAGAAAAGAACAAGGAATAAAGAACTGAAATTGGCATGTGGTCCTCAGTTGGCCGATACAAATAGAATAAAAACAATAAAACAAACGCAGTACATATAGAGGCAACATAGAAAGCATTTCCACGAGTTATTCGCGGAAATAATAATTTACGAATACAAATGTGGACTGTGAATAGTAGAATCATACAAAACCTATAGACTGCACCACGAACGATGGAAGACGAAGCATCGACACGAGACAAAACAACAAATAAACGAATATAACTAGAGCAAGAAAACTAGAACAAACTGCTTCATTTTGCACAATTAAGAAAATAAAATTATGGTGAGGAGCAGCATACTTCCCACAAGACAATACGAGAAATGGAGGGCTAGGTGAGATGACAGCTGCTCAGATGTGTCACGCTTGTTTGATTGGAATTATGTAATTTATAGTAATTATGTTTCAGTATTTTTAAACTACAGTATTTTTATGTTACATGATACGCCTACAATTATCATTTACCGCCTATTCTTTATACTCGTCTGTAAATATTACATTTATTAAAGTTCTGAACGTTAATGCAGACTTGCCCACTTTATAGCAGGTGTCGTCATTTACTGGTCGAACGCACCAATGATATTACTACAATTATTGTTAACTATTTGCGACACAATAGTGCAGAAATACAAGAGATGCACACAAGCAGATAGTTACGATGGATAATGACAATTTATGTGACGATAATAAACGATTAATTTTATTACACTGTAAACAGACACAACATTTTGAATACGTCTGATTTGTTTACGTGACGATAAATTGTTTACTTTATGTTTACAAACATTAAGCGTGTCCAGAGAGAAAGAGGGGAGCGCGCGCGCCATACAGAACACAAAGAGTGAATTATAAATTGCGATTCACTGCGAATAATTTGTACAGTAAACTACGTTTGCAACGCATAACGAGGAGACGTACAAACCGGTGACAAACAATAATTCAATGACAACTGCAAACAAACAGTGGGAGAAAACAGTGTACCGTGTTTTGCATTTATTCCGCGTGCTCATACCGTATTCCGAGCGGTTTTCACGGTAGTACTACGAGTCAAGCTGCAACCGTGGGCAAACAGGCAGCAGATATTCTGTAACCGTGTAAAATGTTCGCCCACCGCCACACATGCGGTGTAACAATCCGATACGCTTCGCCCGGCCCGACCATTATCCGCGCTGCCGCTTCACTCTCTCTGTCTACGGACTATCACTTCGTACCATCTACAACACGCCGGCTTATTCCATTCATATAAGCAACATTATGTAGCAAGACAAGAATTTGATAATTAATATAGATACCCGTGGATACAATTGAACGGTATTGCAAATTTGTACCGCTTAAATGTGTTGTCGTGAATTTCAATATCGGGCGCACCTACTGAAACAAAAGCTGACTACAAAAAGCCAAGTGACTAGTTATTAACATTCTTCTGGGCTATCAGGCCGTAGTCCGATGTTATTATTTGCAACTAAATCCTTAAATTTTTAGTGACCGTCAATCAATCAATGTTTTAGTGTGGATGGTTAGTGAGGATCGGTCAATAATACAAATTTTAGATATTTTGCGTCGACGTTTCGACAATATTTATTGTCATCTTCAGGACCTGTTTATGACATACAATAGAAATATCAAACATAACGAAACAATTAAATATTTGGGTGAACGTGTTGGTGATGTGAGTGTGTGCGTGCGTATGTATGTATCATTTTATATGTGAAGACTTATGATAGTTTGTTTACATCTTCAAAATTATCTTTAAGACAACGAGCAAATTATAGTATGAGAGAACTTAATTTATACAGTATTACAATTTATCTTCCTAAATATTGTCGAAACGTCGACGCAAAATATCTAAAATTTGCATTATTGGCCGATCCTCACTAACCATCCACACTAAAACATTGATTATTTGCAACGTTTCAGCCACTCCATCGGTAACCATCTTCAGTGCTGATAGGACTGAAATACTGACTAAGGTCTCAGTCAGTAAACCACACTACTGAGGCTAAGGCTGCCAGCTATAAGGATTAATAAGAACCCCATATATACAACTTTTAGAAGTTGTCGCTGACCACCTCCAGCCAATCACCAGAAGACATGACGCTACTGGTGAACCATTCGCTGTCATGCCATGGCGACAAATCTTGGGCGATACACAAAGCCTTTTAAGAGAATAAGTCTTTGTATACACCTGAAAGAAAACAAGTAAACGGATACAGATAAGCATGCCACCTATCATCAACAAGATTACTCTTTAGGGAAACAATTATCTGAAACTCCAAATTTACTTGGAAAAACAATGTATTGACAGAAATTAGAGAAAAGCATTTGACAGGTAGATGGTTATGGTCTTGGCCATCTTGTTACTCTATAGGCCTACTACGACTTAAAAGAATATTTTATCAAAAGTCTTCCATTCTTTTAAAATGTTTATATAATTACAAATAGTTTAAATAATTAAATAATTCTCGTTAAAAAAAAAGAAACTCTCTTAGTAGAACTGATTTGTAACTGTTTAATATAACGAAATCTTTCCTACACGGATTTGTAGTTTCATTACCTTTTTGAACTATAAGCTGCTGCTTGGAAATGGACAATTGAAGCACCAACTGCTTGGCGCGCGTTGTAATAAATACTGAATACTAAGCATTATATCTTGAAAAACTACTAAGATAGACAGATATAAATTAAATTCAATCGACTCTGATAATTTCATTGCCACACAATAGATGTCTACTTCTAATAACAAAAATGTTTCTCACAGTCCACCTCCTCCATGTCGTAATTTGAAAAATCGTAACCACACATTAAGGATAATTTTTTTATTTCAAGTATGAAGAGTGTACGTATACACACATTAAGAATTCCTTTGTCTTGCTGACATTACTAAGCTACAAATTGAAGTAAAAACGGCCTACTTACGCCAATTAATAACGTAAATATGACGACATAACGTTTTAAAGTTCGTTAAAATGTAGAAATAAAGAATTAATTTCTTTTATATTTTTTAAAAGGCAAGGTTTTATTTATGGCCAAAATAACATTAAAAAATTGAGGAATAACTACTTTGATATTATAAAGGTTTGAAATTTATAATCCTACAACTTTAATTTTAAAGTCGCACAGTACATACGAGCGAAAACGGTATATCCCTTTGCCTAACATACGCCGAGCAATATCCCTATCTTATCTACTGCGTCATGTGACTTCTTACAGTAGTAACAAAGGCCTACTTCTTTAAAAGTCAACGGATTACATTTGGAATTATTACAGATTTCAAACATTTTCTTGCATTCTTTGTACATTATTCTTTATTTTATGCACGTTCTATATGGCTATAAAGTTCTAAGTTCCAAAGTTTTGTAGAAAATTAATTTTTTTTTTTTTTTGTTCGAGCTGATACACAGAAACTGAGATGATACCGCATTTTACAAGCTACAGTAAAAATGACAATATAAAATAAACATTTTTTTCAAAAGTAAAAAAGTAGGTTCCAATTAAACTCAAAGCATACAGGAAAAATTCGAAGGCCAACTTTCTGTGATGCTCAGAATAAGGTTTTTTTGTAAATCCCATAGAATTACCTTCCCCCGAAATTCTCAGTAAGGTCACATTATTAATTGCACGTGGCTCACATGAGTCACAGTATAAGCTGTAGCACAATATGATCACCCATAATATGTAGCACAATAATGAGAATTTGATGGTCCAAGACCATGTCGAACAGAGATCTATGGGAGGCCACAAGTCAGAGTAGCATCCAACTACAGATAAAGAGAAGAAAATGGAGGTGGACTGGTCACACCTTGAGAAGACAGGCACTAAATTGGAATCCGCAAGGTAGCCGCCAGACGTGGAAGACCGAGGAGCACCTGGAAGAGGACTATGGAAAGAGAGCTGGCTGGTGTCAACAAGACATGGAGGGAGGTGAAGGCCCTGGCAATGGACAGAACACGCCGGAGAAATTTCGTCGAGGCGCTATGTTCCACCTAGGAATTTAAGGACTTAAGTCAGGTAAGTCACAATATGGTCACAAGATGGCGTTAACAAAGCAAATGATACGCAAACAAACCCACTTAACTTTGTTTTAGTCTCTGCAGTATAAAGTTGTAAATGATTCTCGTACTGAAATTAATTTATCAAAGTGAATTAATTCGCATATTACTGTGATTACACCAAAAACGATTCTGACGTGCTCGAAGCTCATTAATTTACGACGGCTCGTTAAAGTTCACGTAAAAATAAAAGCGTTATCAAACCGCCGCGTTGGCTATTAACCCCGGGCACAATAAACTGCACACACCAATTTACATTAACACACCGCTGTCATTACGCCGAGCATTACTACGCGTAAACGTGCCATTAACGCGACGCTCATTATCTGCCAGCCAAGAATAATAATTGCACTTCATTGCATGCACTGCGAAATAATAAACTGCAGGGGCCTAGCTACTATATACTTTGAAAGCAGGTGATAAGAAAGTGTGTGTACTATTAATTATGCTACTCAAACAACGCCTAATCGTCTTACGTTACCGAGGTACCGACGCTAAATAAAGTAACACGGTTCTCTGCATTCAACAAAACATATGGGTGATGATGTCTTACAGTATATTATGTATGAACACTACAATTATGGTCACTCTACAATTGAAACTATGTTGTTTGAGGACGATCAGGCTATTCTGTGGAACTCTGAAAACAGATTGCAGATGGGGATACATTTGTTAGGACGAATCTGCAAAGAATCTGGATTGCAAATATCCACACTTAAGACCAAGGTGCTGGCTTTTCGTGGAACTGATCCCGTACGGGCAAAAATTGTTATAGATGGTACTGTCCTGAAACAAGTTAGCAATTTTGAATACTTGGGCTACAGTCTGTCTTATAATGCATGCAACGACTTTGTGAATAAGTTGCATAAGTTCAACCTTATGTCCGAGACGATTAGGGGGACCTTGTGCGGGACCATTAGGCGAACCCTCAAGTCAGCAAGTAAAGGAACCCGCCTAAAATTCTACAAGGTGATGGCTATTCCCACACTTCTTTATGGGTCTGAGAATTGGACTTTAACGAAAGGCCAGGCCAGTCGCATCCAAGCGGCTGAAATGAGGTTTCTCAGGCGTGTGGCAGGGTATACTCTCCATGATCATAGGAGAAACACAGATATACGGCAGGAACCGAATATTATGAGTATACTCGACAAGATCGCCCAGTATCGGCTGAATTGGTGGAAACAACTTTGCAGAATGGATGACTGCTGCATCCCCAAACAACTATGGAACTATAAGCCGAGGGGACGGAGAGGTATGGGACGTCCGAGGAAGCGCTGGAAGTGATCAGCTCTAATCTTTGCCTACTTGAGACCGGGACATCCTTGGTTTAATCCTTGCATTTATTCACATACCGTATTCAATTTCTCCGTTCGCAGGGCACCGCTTGTTGCTCGTCTGCCGTTTTCACTTTCATGCTTCTCAGATGCAATTTTCATATCACTTTGCTAAACTATTTAATAGGGCTACTATTTTAGTTAAACATTGGTAGTAAATACAGAAAGCGCAGTTAGAAATTCTGATTAAGCGTCAAGGACTAGTGAAACAGGTGACGAACTCAAATATGTTATCACAAAGGAAGTACAAGAAACGTAAAAACGTAAAACACTAGCACAATAGAGTCGTTTTTTGTTGTAAAAGATGTTTGTCAGTAGAACGACCAAGCCACTACTTTGGATCTATTGACAGAGATACTTAGCTTATAATGAGCAACGACACTACTACACTTCAGGGTTGCTCAATCTATCATCGATACCAGCTTAAAATAATTCAATCCGCCTGATAAACCACTGCTCAACTGTCGCTGGTCCAACCTTATTATTGAAATTATTAGCATCTTGTTACTCCTTGCACTTTACGCTTCGTCCGGGCGGGGATATCTTGTGCTGGTACTATTCATTTAATTCTTCGTATTGTTTAAATTAGCAGCCATCCTTACTCTTTCTTTTATGAATTTGCTAACTGCTATAATTTTTTTTTATTGTTCGACTAAGCTTTTCGTCATTGCTGACATCTTCAGGTCTTAAACAACGTCTATCAACTGTACGTTGTAGGCTTTTATACTTTAGGCCCCTCCCCTTATGTCATCGCCCCTCCTATTGGTTCCAGCTGCTACCGCTCTTCACGGGAACTTTGTCTACCTTTTTCCGTTAGGCATTTTTCTAACGTCCGTCAAATTGTTTTAAGAATCTCAAAACAATTGAGATTTAAGTTTTAAGAATCTCAAATTGTGAGATTCTTAAAACAATTTGACGGACGTTGGAAAAATGCCTAACGGAAAAAGGTAGACAAAGTTCCCGTGAAGAGCGGTAGCAGCTGGAACCAATAGGAGGGGCGATGACATAAGGGGAGGGGCCTAAAGTATAAAAGCCTACAACGTACAGTTGATAGACGTTGTTTAAGACCTGAAGATGTCAGCAATGACGAAAAGCTTAGTCGAACAATAAAAAAATTATAGCAGTTAGCAAATTCATAAAAGAAATACTATTCATTTAATATTAAATAAACATTTAATTTTTTCATTTTACATTACATAATTTTATTAAACTTATTAATAAAGATCCCATCATGCCTAATTATTGTCACATATAAGCGTCCACAGACGAAAAACAATATTGAAAGTAACAAGTAAAGATAGAAGTAAGAAGTATTGATAGTTGAAAGTAAAAAGTACAAAAGTAAATGTGAGTGTTCAATGATATGGACAGTTAGACTGTGGAAGTAATGGTACATTTATTACGAAAATTTGTAGAGTTTAGAGTGGACGGAGCCTACGTGTCGATGGCTCAGAAGGATGACGCAATATTCCGAAGCCGTGAAGCTATTGCCCGACTGACGTAGAACATTCTGGCACTTTCTCGACGACAATACACCACACAGATAATATTCCCCGAGTATGCAGGCCTATATGGATGTTGTGACAACAGTTGAGTTGTGCGACTTGGAGTAAGAGTTCAGCGAACAAGTTCATCATGGCGCGTTTATTAGTGTTATTAGAAAGGGGTTTAGTAAAAGTGATCAGTGTTTTGTTGCTAAATAGTGTAATTATTTAATCTGATGACTTTTATTAATTGGTTGTGACAGTGATTCGATAAATGTATAACAAGGAGAAACGTTGTAGTACGACTGTACTGCTTTAATGAGTAT
The DNA here is from genome assembly GCA_034769895.1 of Magicicada septendecula. Lineage (NCBI taxonomy): Eukaryota > Metazoa > Arthropoda > Insecta > Hemiptera > Cicadidae > Magicicada > Magicicada septendecula. Next base: position 474,807,774 of record CM068374.1, read on the forward strand.
CGATTTATCTGGCGTCCAATAATTCTTCTCAGCACTATTCGTCCGCTTTCTAATACTGAAAACAGAGTAGTGCTGACGAATTCTCATGAGGGTACAAGGTCAGAGGAAGAGGCACATGAGGACGAGAGAAAGACTAGAATAAGTATAAACGAAGAATGTTTAATTAAGAAAGTTGTGTTAGTTGTTATAATCACAAACAAAGTATCACTGTTGCACACCACTATAGAAAAATTATTCCGATTAGCGCTTTCAAGCTTCACAACTCATCGTCAGATCGGAAATGACGATGAATTGTGAAGCTTGAAAGCGCTAATCGGGATAATTTTTCTATAGTAGTGTGCAACAGTGATATTCTGTAAACGAAGAACAGTTAACAGTTTGTGAGAAACAATCATCTTTTATAATAGGAACATTATTTAGTGCTCACTGTGTGCTCAATTATGAGAGAATACGAGCAGTACCGAGTGATCGAGTAACGAGGTCCCACTGGAGAACTCCAGACCTTGCAACTGCGTTCGAGATAAAGCAATTACAACCCTTTTCCCGCGTCTACTGTTTTTAAAACAGGGTTAGTTCATATTACGCGTATATAACGTCTTTTACAGACTCTGAACCCCTAATTAGTTGTATGACGGAATACTCGGTATAAAAACTAACTGCGTTCAAGGCAACGTTCAACAAAAACGAATAAATTACTGTACAAATAAAATAATACATTGAATATTAAGCCTGGTCGTGTTCGAGTATTAAATAAAGTTTCGTTTAGAATCGCGTTATTATCACAGTTCGGCATTTGTAAATATAGAATGGGGTTTTGGATCGTTCCCTTTGTACAATGGCTTTGTTAACGCTGACCTGTGGTAGGATAATACTTGTACACTCAGTAATTTTATAGTACACAGCAGAATGGTAAGAGATGGTCACATTTAACAATCACAAGTAGGCCTAATATAAGGCTTCGCACGCTAAGACCGGCACAGGTGAACTAGTTCTCCATGTACCTCAATATTCTTCTAACTTCTCACGTAGTGCGGTGGAAATTTTACCGTCAACTGACTGTACAATCAGATCATTAGAACGAATAACCTTATTTATATTTGAAGTATCTACTGGCTGTTTGGCCATGGTCCAAGGTTTACAATCAAACCAAACGTTTCAGCAGCAGCACTGGCTGCCATCTTCAATGGAATTCGAGTCTATCTAACGCGGAGTGTCATACGTCAGGCCCACAGTACTGTGGTGAAGGCTAAAGATATCCCGCGATGCTACCTGTACTTATAAATTCACTAAGTCCCACGTACAGGTAAAGACTCCACCATCAGTCAATCAGCATAAAGAAGGTGTATGTGAGGCTCGCATCGCGCTCTGCCATAAAGTACTTAACGAAATATGTAGACTGGAATTCCACTGAAGATGGCAGCCAGTGGTGCTGCTGAAACGTTTGGTTTGATTGCAAACCTCGGACCACGGCCAAACAGCCCGGTAGATACTTCAAATAAGAGTATAACTCGTATAACTGACACCGGCCGTGAAAGCCTTAGAAAAATAACCTTATTATTTTAAAGTCTTCGGTATTGCAATATTTTTCATAAGGATTTCAATTTTTTTATTGTAATTACGTTACAATCCTATTAAAGAAACATCTAATAATAGAATTATTAAGTCAACATTAGTTTCCTCCAGAAGCGTGTGTCAGTTTAAGAACTCTTATAACAAACAACACGGAATTAATAAAAATCGTTTCTACTCGAATAACATATTTTACACATTTCAAGGGAATATTCATTCCACCGTCTGCATAAAAATGAAAAATATACTTCTAAAATATGTAACTTTATCAGAAACTTAACTAAGATATTATTAGAACAGATTAATAGCATTCAGCAATAAGTTTACACTTAGAGTAAAATCCGTTAAGTAAGTATCCTTTCTCATAGGTCCGACAGTGTTTCCTGAAAAGTCATCTACGCCGACCTACTGCATGGTTATATGAAGAAAATTATTAGGTGGTAAATTGTGTAATTTTTTAAAGACATATATAACTCTCTTCCGTTTATTTTTCTATTTAAAAAAAAAACGTATCGCTACGCTGTGGTTATACATAACATGGGTAGCTACGTGACCCTTAGCACGCGTTATGCGATCGGATGGATTACGCAACGCTCTCAATTTTCTCCAGACACGCCTTCCAGACGTTTGTCGATTATTCTACGGGAATCCAGGTCAATATTGACACGCATTACACCATACGCGCAGTATAAAGCACCGTTTCCGAAACAATGAGTTTCAGTTTTTGTAAGACGATTCATTGGGCGTGGACATCTTCTGTAATTGGTGACACTGACATAATATTCAGTGAGACACTGTTAATTAAGTGACATTTTATTGTTTGTTACTTTTGTGTGTGTTGGACACTCGTCGCCAAGAACAAGACGGACAGAGCTCCCAGTGGCAGCCTCTGACGAAACTTATAATAAGCGAAAACTGGTTCAGGCTATAAGGTAAAACTTTTACGTTTTTACCCATGAAAAACTTTGTGTTCTGAGTCGGTAGTGATTTTATTATATTTAGTTAATCAACGGACACGTCATGGGCAACGAAATCCAAGAATTCAATTATTCTGTTTCCACTCTTCATACAATAATATAAAAACAAGAAGATATTAATAGGAAAATTAATAAATTTAACCAGATAACAGGAACTCTCCTACGTCCTCTAAAACACAAGGCAAGGAAAGAGTCATTAATGAAATTATACAAATCCATAATTATACAAATCTATAGCAGTTCCTATCCCTACTTAAGGTTCAGAAACGTGGACAATGTCTGCTACACAAATATCAAGAATTCTGGCTACGGAAATGAAATTTTTGCGTTCCATAGCTGGGTACACAAAATTAGATATGAAAGAAACAATCAGATAAGAGAGGAACCGAAAATGGAAGTGGCAAACGGAATCGTCAATAAGTATAGAGAAAGCTGAAAACAACACATTAGTAGAATGGGCAGTGACAGACTTCCCAAGGTAGCCTTATTGTATCAGCGGAAAGGGAAGAGAAGCCTAGGAAGATCCAAGAAGAGATGGTCCGACCAGTTTGGAGTCGGAACAGATTAAACAGTCTAAGCCGTGAAGAAGAAGAAGACTCTTCAAACACGACGATCCGTACGGCCGTCGTAATAGTATCTTAGAATTTACTAAAATTGAGATTAACTTAATAATGATACAAATCCTTTCGCATAATAAGCGACTGGAACTTTAAGCTCACAATCTTTCCTATCAGTATTTTAGATTCTCTCTTGATAAACTGCAATCGTCGAATTAAAATATAAACTGTTGCGATAGGACGCAGCCGGGGGAAAGGTATTTGTATGTAAGCAAGGCTTCTGATTATACCGAACATAATCATTTAAAACACAATTTTCAAATGATCTGAATTCCTCGACCCAAAGCTAATACAATGTTCGACTTCTTCCACTACGCCAAACAGAATCCAGCGCCGTTGCATTCGTAACGTGCCACGGTTCAATTACAGACTTTTGTAACAATAACATACACTGTATGAATGGTTAATTAAAAGTTTCATGCACGCCGCGCCGTTCCTTATTAAAAGTTAGTTGTTCGGTTTGTGCAGTTGTTGTTTGACATTCGCAAGCTACTGCATGCACTCCCCAATTAAACTTTACGACGCGACCGCGTACAATTTGCTAACGGCAGTCCCTTTACGAATTACGTTACTCTTTTCCGAGTATCCGATAAATTTTGTGTCACAATGTTCGCACATATACAAATTCAGCGAATACTGTATGCGAAAGAACTGAATTTTAATTGTGACACAAAAATGGAGTCGAATATCTTAAGTCATATTTTTAAGACCTGGTCATTTCTTTATTCTACCAATTTCTTCAAGGAGCACTAGGAGATGTTTCGCGGAGCACCAAGTGCTCCGCGGAGCACAGTTTGGGAACCGCTGGTTTAGACAATACATTCTTTAGCCCTTTCCTCCATTTCCTCCACCTTCCAATTTTCCGCATATAGTCACTTTTATCTTTCTTTTTTAGCCTTTCAAGGTTAGCCTATTTAAATATTCACATTTATCCTTCTTTACAGCTTCTTTTTTCTTCATTAATCTTTTGATATTAATGTTTGGTGCCCACTGATATGGTACTAACGGATTATTGATCCATTTTTATGCCATTTCGTTATTCTTTATACACTTCGCTGCCTTTTGTAATCATGCATTTTCCATTAAGATTATGGGAAGAGTTACGCGAAGAATTATTTTGCATAAAGATTTATTATGTAAGAGCATCTATAAGAGCCTGTCAGGTGCATATACGAGACGCATAGTTTCTACGTTCAGATCACCGAAGCTCGAACGGAGTGGCAGTTTACTTATGCGGTCCTACAGAAATACTGTTATAACCAAAGAATTTCATGTATCATCACAAAATAGTATACATCATCTTTCGAACAAATCATGATTTGAATCTTCTAAATATTTAAAAAGTAATAGCACAGTATTATAATCACCTCCGTGTCTCGGAATTTCATGCGCACAACAATTAACTGTTTATAACAATTAAAGGTCGTAAATACAGTTCGACATTAACAAATCCGTAGTTTAACGGTTTTGCTTCCCGTACGGCGTTATTTTTATCAGTTTTTATTACATCACAGCATACACAGCGACACGGATTCGATCTCAACTCTAACAGTCAGACATAATGGACGACTGTAAAACAAACTGGAATCAATTTAACACTACAAGTTTGCAAGTTTAAACTGGATTCGAGTTATAAAACGTTTACACCATTTGAATGTTCAGCAAATTAACAATACTGTTTATGGACGCTCGGAACGAGAGGGTATGTTTGTAATAAAATTATTCAAAACGTTATATGACTTCAGTAAACCGCTGCCAAATTATATTCTGAAATAATGGGCAATAGTGAATAGTGTAAACGGCTGGCCAAAATGAATAGAGTAATTTAATCAGATACACAATATAAAGCAAGTCATTATTATTACAACAAAAACAAAACCCACACTATCATTTATCTCTTTTGCATCATTTGAAAAAAGCTCGTATTCCTACAGGAGAAAGACATTTATATAAAGAACAACAAGTAACTCGAATAACTTTAAAAAGAACAGCTAGGTACCAAAAAAAAAAGTAAAATGAGATTTCAAGAAATAGGTAGAGCCCCCGTTTAACTTTCTGAAATAATGGATGTGCCCAGTGCCACCAACAAAACTAATCGAATTTTATTTGTAACATGTGTAGGAGTATTCAGACTACAGGAGCGCGAACGAGCGCGCACACACATACCACAAACACATAACCTTCATCCTTGCATAGTCAGTTGTCACTGACGATATCAAAGAAATCGTTTCGATTACGTCTATTCGTGAATTCATCTGTGAACCAAGGCGACCGGTGAGATTCCGACAAAGTGAGTGATATGTGTTCCGATAAGCTATGGGTACTGAACATTTTTAATTTGCTGTGTCGATGATGTTGTGTCCAATGTCCGCTATATTGACTTTCTCGAGACTCTGTGTAGCCTAGGACACTCCCGTGAATATGGCGAACCGGTTCAGCTCTGTTTTGTCAAAACCAGTGCAATCGTTTTGGTGACGGAAAGTAATACAAACACATAACACCATACTCGCGTACAACCGTCTCTCCTCCGTACGTACTCTGGCTAAAAACAGTGAAATGGCGGAAGAAACCTATTCAGAACGCATTCTGAAACACTTTATACTACCGCGCGCGCGCGCGTGTGTGTGTGTGTGTGTTTCACAAGAGGACGTTAGATTTCAACGATTCTCGATATTCTCCAAGCTACGAAGAATTATTTCTCAATAATTATTCAAAGATTTCAGTTTTGTAAAAACAGTGAAAAAGCAAACGTACGTAGGGTGTATGAAGTCCTCGACCACTTTCTGTTACGGCTGCGGGAAATATAAAATAAAGAAGTGTCTCAACGGAGTACCACAGTCCTACGAGGAGTTCCCACGCCACTGAAGATGTCCGTCATGGTACGATCGAAATGACTGGCAGGATTTATATACATTTTGGAGCACGGCCTAACAGCCCTGAAAATGTTGACAGTAAGAAACAGATTTGTTTGATCAAAATAATCAAGGTACTGCAGAATTTATATCTGGTAAACAGTTGAAAAAAGAAAATTGAATATGTTTGTTGTTACACGGTAAGGACCCAAGAAATCTACATTTCTTATCTCAAAAAAGGGAGAGGGGGTTGCGGGAGTGGCAAAATTGTTCATTTTGTGAAAAACAGTATCGCATAATATACGTTTTACCAAGTTAAAACAAGAGATCAGTATAATGTTCTTAGCAGATGTGAGTTAGCCAGTCCAGTACATGCGTACACGGTAGATAATGGGACGGCTCTCTGTCAAAGTGCAATGGGTGAGATCCCATCTGAAGCTAACCTGACATAGTGGTTAATGAAATGGGGGTAAAATGTTTATATTTTTTTCGAGACGCACGGGAATGAAACACTGGCACGAGTAAGGGATAAAGTCGCCACTACGTTACACAATATTGAAACAGTGACGGACTGTTGAAAGCGGCTGGTACAAATTAGAGGATATTAGTCACCAATGAAGAACGCCAACGTAAAATTTTACACATTAACATGGAACACGGAAAACTGTTTTCTCAAAAAGAAGTTTAAAGTGGTTATTGCCCACGTGAAACATCCGTACATTCTGTGAATTAATTTTCACGGCGTAATATAAATTATATGTATGAAGACAGTACCGGTATTATCTACGAATCAACTATCTGCACGGCAGAGAAAAACAAAAACTCAAAGCAGAAAGGTCAGAAAATAACTTGATCAGTGCAGAGGTCGGCAACATGCGACACGCGTACGAATGATCAAGTACGCGTCTGACATTGAACAATTGACTAGGGAGGAATAACGGTCATATTTATACAAAAAATTGAATACATGGTTTAACAAGTTTTAATTTTTCAAAAAATGTAAACCAAAATTTAAAAGCAATGACTTCAGAACTTAAATTAGGAAAACAATATAGGCATTACGTATACGTTCGAAGTATTTGGTTAACTTAAAGAATTAATGTTTTAGTGGATGGTTAGTGAGGATCGGTCAATAATACAACTTTTAGTTATTTTGCGTCGACGTTTCGACAATATTTATTGTCATCTTCAGGACCTGTGTATGAAATACAATAGGAATATCAAACATAACGAAACAATTAAATATTTGGGTGAACGTGTTGGTGATTTGAGTGTGTGCGTGCGTATGTATGTATCATTTTATATGTGAAGACTTATGATAGTTTGTTTACATCTTAAAATTATCTGTAAGAAAGCGAGCAAATTATAGCATGAGACAACTTAATTTATAAAGTATTACAATTTAAATTACTAATCCTCACTAACCATAATAAATAATAATAAATATTGTCGAAACGTCGACGCAAAATAACTAAAAGTTGTATTATTGACCGATCCTCACTAACCATCCACTAAAACATTCACTGATTGACGGTCACTAAAAATTTAAGGATTTAATTAAAGAATTAAATTTCACACTGAATGGTTGTAACGAATTATACATTATTACATGTAATTCTATTTGGCATAGATATTAAATAATAAAAGACCATCTTAATTTATATCCGTAGTAGTTACTGCTGACTGTTTTCCTGTACGCATTTAATTCGCGTTGAGGTTGTTTACATTGGCACATTAAATATCACTTCGGATAACTAAAGGCTGCCTACCCCTAATAGAACGACCATGACGCGTTACACAACTTCATCGCTAAATATAACTGAAAATAAACTTCAAATGAAACGACTACCTTCGCAAGAAACACACAAGATATATTAATGGGGCTTCAACCGATTGACATACATAACGATAATGTAGGAGTAATGCTTTTCGCTTCATTTCCCTCTGTCAGTTACATCTATATACGAGTTTTCGCCAGAAACGCAGAGGTCTTTATTTAAACATTCTGAACAAAGGAAAAAAACCTGCTCTATGCAAAACTTGTGTAAAGGCTATATATAACCAACTGCGATTCGGAGCTTTCCAGAAACAAGTAAAAAACAGCTAACAAAAACGCTTTTATGAATACCACATCACGAAGCAAAATAAGGAAACCCGCAAGATTTTAGTTTAAATAACAGAATCTGTCAAACTGACGGACAGATAAACGGATTACGTGAGTGTGGCAGTTGTCCGAAAACTATATATTCCCATGTTATGTACACGTGGTCACTCTACACTTGGCATTTTGTTGTTTGCGAACGATCAGGCTATACTTGGATATACATCTGTTAATGGAATCTGCAAAGACTCTGGATTACAAATATCCACACTTAAAACCAAGGTGATAGCTTTTCGTGGAACTGATCCCGTACGGGCAAAAATTGTTATAGGTGCTACTGTCCTGAAACAAGTTAGTAATTTTGAACTTGTCCTGGGCTACAGTGTGTCTTATAATGCCAGCAACGATGTTGTGAATAAGTTGCATAAGCTCAACCTTACGTGCGGGACCATTAGGCGAACCCTCACGTCAGCAAGTAAAGGAACACGCCTCAAATTCTACAAGGTTATGGCTTTTCCCACACTTCTTTATGGGTCTGAGAATTGGACTTTAACGAAAGGCCAGGCCAGTCGCATCCAAGCGGCTGAAATAAGATTTCTCAAGCATATGGTAGGGTATACTCTCCATGATCATAGAAGAAACACAGATATACGGCAGGAACTGAATATTATGAGTATACTCGACAGGATCGTCCAGTATCGGCTGAATTTGGTGGGAACATCTTTGCTGAATGGATGACTGCCGCATCCCCAAACAACTATGGAACTATAAGCCGAGGGGACGGAGAGGTGTGGGACTTCCGAGGAAGCACTGGAGTGACCAGCTACAATATTTGCCTATTTGAGACCGGAACAAACCATCCTTGGTTTAATCCTTGATGATGATGATGTTATGTACAAAATAAGGATTCAGAGTAATCGGTTAACGCGTTGTATACAAGATAGGAGAAAGCACTGTAACGAGTAAGTGGTGAAAGGTATGAGTGGTAATGTCGCCTTTGTGTAAACGTGTAAGATGTGTTGTTCTGCGCTGCTGTCGCCTGAAGTCTTAAAAGTGAAACAATGAAACCAGCGTATCTACCTTAAATGGATTTGTAACAGGAGGCCTCGCAGTTCCGCAATTTCCCTACTTTCCTACACAGTACAGTATGTAATAGTATTACTTGAGACTAGGCGTTCTCACTACACTGCCCTTCCTCTAACAAGAAGTCAGAAGTGATACGCGTATTTTTCGTTATTAAAAAAAAAGCTGCGCGGAATTATGCACTGTGAATTTTTCTACCAGGTGGAAAATATCGGTATGGAGAACCATACACGACTTCCATGTTCTAAGATTTATATTTAAAATCATTTTCGAAATGAAATAATTCCATAAAAACTACTTCTTTCGTCAGCCTTAACCACAGTACTGTGGTCACTAACGTATACTACCTCACGTTAGCGCACTCGATTTTCACTGGTGATGGCAGTCGATAGCACTCCCGAAACGTCTGGTTTTTTAGAAAACATTGGACCACAGCCAAACAGCCCGAGAAGGAATTTTAACTACTTCTTTATTACCGATAACGTAGTACGCATTACATAAATAAATATCGGTATGGAGAACCATACATGACTTCCATGTTCTAAGATTTATATTTAAAATCATTTTCGAAATGAAATATTTCAATAGAAACTACTTCTTTCTACTTATTTCGTCAGCCTTAACCACTATAACGTCTCTCCTGTTAAGACATTATAACACAGGGAACCAGCTTAATTGGTTGCTGTCAATTAAACCGGCTGCCGTTGTTAGTACAAATTACTTACCAACAAATTGGGAAAATGTAAATATCAGGAATTTGTCCAAGGTTACGTAAATTTACTCACTCTCTGGATTTTATCAAAAAACATCTCTTTATTATGGCTTCTTAAACAATGATTTAAACATTTAGTAATAATACCTTTAATGGTCATCTTTTTGTTTTTACGTTAAAAGAAACTTCTGATAGATTCTGCATCAAATGCTCTTATACTCTTTAAAGTATTACTCTGATGAGCTCAAAACCATACAGTTGTATATTACATTGAATACCACGGATCCGGGTTTTAATTTTATAATATTCTAAAATACTTCAACATTATGCAAACTATTTGAAGAATAGTTTGATCAAATTTCGAATTAATTTTTTACCTTTAACCATCATCAGATTACTATTATTTCGTTACAGTAAAACACTACAAGCATTACTATGTTAAGATTTACATGATTTGAATGAGTATTTACAAAAAATACTGTTTTAGTTGTGCTTGTTAGAAAACAATATAAGCACAGAAGTTGCGCTTTAGTGTCACCTGGGTATAATGTGTATCTGCAGCTGGTTCTCTTGCTGATCCTCTTCAGTAGGTTTTCCTGGATGTTCTTCGTTGTCGTTTGGGTTCCTCCATTTAGTTTGTTGATTCTAAGTTGCGATCAAAGTCATGACGCTAGGATTCTGCTACCTGGAGCTCGTAAAGTATCGTCGTTGCTTCACTCCTGACGTTGGTGTTCACTTTTCACATTTCAGTTTTAACTGCACTAATGTTACCTTTTTATATGAAAAGTTAAACCTTTTCATAAAGAGATGTGTCGGCTATCTTAGTTATTTTTAATACTTTCTCTACATTTAAACTACTTTACTTGTTTTACGTTTCACTTCGTTTCAACTACATGTGGAGTATGTAACCACGAAACACTTACCTTCTGCTACATCGTTTTGCAATATATACATACGTTCACCTTCACGACACATGGTAAAGCTGTTAACTTGTCAGAGATTCTGGGTCGACTGGGGTTGATTTTGCGGCCGTGAGTAGGGAAGCGGCGCAGTTCACACGCCGAGAGAAAGGTAGTTCGTACTTTTATTATTATTATTTATCCATTAATTAACTACTATTATTTATCCTACCTTTTCTTTATTGAGTTAGGTATTTCATTTATTATTATCACGTCTTTTTATTTAATTAGAATGATTATTAGTATTCGCTTCATAACAGTATAATTTGCATGTCCGTACTAGCCTTTTTTACAAGTTGGTACAGGTATATAGGTACAGGGGGGAGGGTGGATTATTTTCTCACGTGTTATTTTGAATAAAAATTATTTTGTGCTATTTAAATTACATTTAAATCGTCACACCACAGTACTGTGGTCACTAACGTATACTACCTCACGTTAGCGCTCTCGATTTTCACTGATGATGGCAGTCGATGGCACTGCCGAAACGTCTGGTTTTGCAGAAAACATTGGAGTATGGCCAAACAGCCCGGGAAGGAATTTTAACAACAAACTACTTCTTTGTTGCCGATAACGTAGTACACAAAAAATTATCACCTCCCCTCCAACTATAATTTTTATTTATAGAAAATTACCCCTACCCCGTTCAACTAGCCTCTTCATTTATAGATATTTCATCTACGTTTCTACAGTGGATTATTATGATCTTTTTATCAGGATACTTTATTTATCAAAATTAAGTACTCTACTCTTGTTAAAACATACAACGTTGCAGGTAAACTACCCTTTCCCCGTAACCGATCTTTTACCAAAATCAATAGGCCTAGAGTCCTCTACAACTCAGGCAGATATGTAAAAAATTATTTGATTCTGTTTGAATTTACGGCAGTTATCGTTCGTCATGAAAAAATTACTCTTGTTAAAGCATAAAATGTTTCAGGTAAACTACTCCTTTCTCTTACCCCACCTTCACCAAAATCAACAGGCCTTGATTCCTCTACAACTCAGGCAGATATGTAAAAAATTATTTGATTCTGTTTGAATTTACGGCAGTTATCGTTCATCATGAAAAAATTACTCTTGTTAAAGCATAAAACGTTGCAGGTAAACTACCCCTTTCTCTTAACCGATCTTCATCAAAATCAAAACGCCTTGGGTCCTCTACAATTTAGATACGTATGCAAAAAATTATTTGATTATGTTTGAATATGCGGCAGTTATCGTTCGTGATAGAAAAAAGTTACCCTTGTTAAAACATAAAACGTTGCAGGTAAACTACCCCTTTCCCTTAACCGATCTTTACCAAAATCAATAGGACTCGCATCCTCTACAATTCAGGAACGTATACAAAGAATTATTTGATTCTGTTATCGTTCGTCATAGAAAAAATTACGCTTGTTAAAACATAAAACTTTGCAAGTAAACTACCCATTTCTCTTAACCGATCTTCACCAAAATCACTAGGTCTTGAGTACTCTGCAATTCAGGGCTGTATGCAAACAATTATTTTATTCTGTTTGAATTTGCGGCTGTTATCGTTTGCCATAGAAAAAATCACACACACACACACACACACACACACACACACACACACATCGAAAAATGAATTTTCTTCGTGTTTTGAGGGTAGTACAATCAGAATCAGCCATTATCTCGAACACGATTTTTTTCGCCATGACCGTATTCTACTTCCATTTCCTTATGGAACATGGAAGTAAAATTATCCCCTCTCCCTTCAACTATCATTTTCATTTATAGAAAATTACCCCCTCCCCATTCAACTACCCTTTTCATTTATACATATTTCATCTACCTTTCTACAGTGGATTATTATGACCTTCTTTTCGGGATACTTTATTTATCAAAATTAAGTACTTTACTCTTGCTAAAACATAAAACGTTGCAGGTAAACTACCCTTTTCCCTTAACCGATCTATACCAAAATCAAGAGACCTTGAGTCCTCTACAACTCAGGCACATATGCAAAATATTATTTGATTCTGTTTGAATTTACGGCAGTTATCGTTCGCCATAGAAAAAATTCTACACACAGACACACTGAGACTTTTCTTCATGCTTTGAGGGTAGTACAATCAGAATCAGCCCTTATCTCGAACATGATTTTTTTCGCTATCACCATACTTCCATTTCCTTATGGAACATTGAATTAAAAAACAGGAACTGTTCCTTCATCTAATTAGAATGGTCACCAAATTCGAAAAAATTACATCTGGCAACTTCACTGCTGTGTCCGAAAACCCACTGAATTCATACAGTGCTTTATATCAAACGATTAGAGTATTTCTCTTCTTGGAGGAATAAGCTATCACGTAATAACGTTAAAAATCACAGCCATTACGTTTTTGTGAGGGAGACATGTATAGGTCTACGCCTGAAAGGACGTTCAAAACGGTAAGACCATCAATAAACGTAGATAAACCTAGAAAGTTACGTCAGACAAGATCTATCCGAACAACACAAAATCTTATTGCAGAAGAAGACTGCAGAGAACCGGTCAGTGTTTCACAAACCGAGAGCAAATCTATCAGAAGATGAAAGTGATGAGGGAGAGATAATATTAAAGATAACTAAGGCCAAACATATCACATCCTATAAATTAACAGATATTCAAAAGCAGACAAAAATACGCATATATAAAACTATTATACAACCCATACTGTGCTAAGGTAGTGAAACCTGGATACTAACCCAAACAGCACTGGAACGCCTGAAAATATTTGAGAACAAGCTCGTAAAGCGGATTCTGACCTCCATGTACAGAAATGGCGAGTGCAGGATACGACAAAATCAGGATGTTTATCATAATTTCAATGAGTCTACAGTGGGGATTTACATGAAACTGAGAAGACTGCAACGGGCTGAAGCAGTCCTGTAGCACATTTTGATAGTCAATAATGGCCGAATACCAAAAAACTCTCATAGGAAATGTGGACGAAAGCCGAAAAGGCTACCCTCGGAAAACATGGGAGGAGGATGTATCCACAGACGCAAGACAGATCCTGAGAGTGCGAAGATGTAATTCTGCCGCACAGCGAGATACAGTGAGATGGAGGCTCAAGATATAGGCCTGGGAAGTCAAGGCCTAATTTCGGACTGTAAGGAGAAATAATCTATAGGCAACTATTCTATACGAAAATTAGGACTACGAGTACAGATATGTCATTATAACTGTAATAAACCTAATTTAACGTAACTAAGAACTGAAAGACGAACGAAAAGACGATACTGAGTTGAAAGGCGAACGCTGTGCAATTGAAGTGTACGAGCGACTGTAAAGAATTTTCCTACAGAATATTTGCCCAATTTATGCTAGTAACCTCTCTGAGCTGCTGAACTCCTCCGTATTCTCAACGAAATACATTTATTACAGTAATATCTCGTTTCCCTGTACTTTTATACGCCGTTAACAATTCCTCGATTTTTTTATTGACTCTTTTATGTTGTGAATTTATTTTAGAAAGATAACTTTCTCCAAAGTACGTATATTATGAATATCCAATATTGTCAAACGTTTCAGTACTATAGATACTGTCTCTGAGCACAGTTTAAACTTTAAGCGAAGGTCAGAGGAATTGGTACAAACGTACAGGGAACATTACGAGGTAGACCTATTTGAAACAACATATAACAACTACTTAAAAAAAAATCAAAGTAAATTTAATCAAAAAGTTGAGCGAAAATAAACATTAATTTACTGTATTTATTATGTTGTGAATTATTCTAGTATTAATTTGTCTGTCTATGCATAAATGTTATGGGATTCCTTGTATTTGTGTCAATATGTGTTATACGTAGTACAGATGTGTATCCTGTATATTTTATTATCAGAAATTAATTATCGATTTTTGAAGAATACTATTCATCAACGTCAATAATATTAGAATATAAAGATTATTTCTTATAGGCAGTAGTGTACGCATTTTTATCCCAACGCCTTTCCTTATCCTAAGTGCAAAGACTTGGGATTTCGTTAACCGTGTAACTCTCAGCGAACGTTAACTGCGCAGTAACGACTGATTATCCGACTGTACTTTAATAAAATTAATTTTTAATTCTTTTACGGCAGTACAAAATCTGAAAGTGGTGTTGACAGATATTTTGTTACACTAATCTAATAATTTGACTTTTACAATTTTTAAAAATTTTGGCTTCCGTTCTAACGCTGCGATGCCTCCAAAGTTAAAAACTAATTCAAATAAACAATGCAGTCAGTCGGCTTTAGGTTAACAGTTCCTTTTAGTTTCATACTCGGTACGGATTTCTACAACGTGTGAACATTTTTAATCGCCGTTTTCTAAAATGTTGATACTTCCAAAACAGTACACTATATTCAGATTTCGATTAAAAAACTCACCTAAACTTGAAATCCCTTACAAAATTTTGCAATTTTTTCAAAGTTTGACCATCACATTTTTGCCTCCCACCCGGCTATTTGGAGGGGGGATCAGATCCAAAAAATCAAGTGTCTGCAGGGTAAAAGTGTAGAAACGTACGATAAATTTTGCTGAAATCGGTTGATGCATTTAAAATTATCGCGAGACATCCCCCAAATATCAAATGCCAAAAGGTCGAGTTAAAACTGATAACTTGCTTCACTCGTTCAAAAATGTTATTATAATGAACGAAAGATAAGGACCGTAAGATATTATGTAACATTTACGTAATATAAATTATGTATATCATATCATACTCTTTCCAAACAGTTTTTTTTTTAAATGACCTTCCAGTATTTTATAAACAAAAGTTGTAAAACTTTTTAATTGGTGGGGAGAGTAGTGACGGAATTGCGTTATTACGTGCTGTTGATGCGGTAACGCTGCCCACGAACGCTGCTCATTTATCAACACGTAGTTATGAATTACGTGCTGTTGATGCGGTAACGCTGCCCACGAACACTGCTCATTTATCAACACGTAGTTATGAATGCGGAGGCTAGCGTGGTGGTGGTGTAAGCTACTAGTATAGTATTATTTAAGCTACATTTGACAGTATGACAGACTAGTGAACGAATTAACTGATGTCTGTTTGAATGCGTCTATTACGATGTACGATGACTCTTGTTTAATGATATGAGATCAATATAAACCTTCGAATTACCGTCCGTGAATGAAAACGAGGCCAACTGTGTATAAGATGGCTTTACAAAAGCTACGATTTCAGAGAAAACATTGCAGACGTCGATTATAATCGATTATAATTCAAAGTTATAATTATCTGTTTGAGAATTCGTTTATTTGTGTTCGGTTTATTTGCAAAAAAAGTGACAGCTTATATTTACGTACGAGTAATTGATGTAAAACATTATTTAATATAAAAAATACATTTTAAACGGCACAAAACAGCAGAGCATGTCGTTGGATTTATCAATTAACAATTCGCTCGTTCTAGTACAGTACCAACATAATTGTTCCTTACACTGTACGACGGGCATTCTGTAGCGTATAACTAGTATTCGCCGTGCGCATTCGTACACGCGCGCGCTCAAAATAATAAACCACGAACGAAAATTGTTGTCCAACATCAGCGACTCTATACAGCTTGTGGTCTCACATCCTCTTTTCCAAACATTCCTAACTTTCCACTATTCATTTTCCGGTGACGACTTTTCAGTATCTTGGGTACTTAGTTTAACCCGTCTTCCAACGGACGTCCTCTTTCCTCTAACATATTTTTTTTTTTATGCTGGGTAATGCAGTGTGTATTTTAACGTGCAGCCAGAAACAAAATGTGCAGTGATAAATTAAACTGTGCAGTGATAAAATTGTAAAATGTGCAGCAATAAAATTTTGAGAAAAAAGTCGGGAAAATAAATTAACTGACATTTGAGTAAAAAATAATGTAATGAAACAATATTTAGCCTTGTTAGAAACTAAAGCAGTTTTAACTCAAGCTTAACATATTTCAGTTTAATTATTGTCTTTAAAACTCTCGTCTAAAAAGTCTTGCTCTTCATTTTCTTTTTCTCGATGCCTTCTTCAGGGAAGGCTAGAAAAGCACTAAAATAACGTTTTGGCAGGTAAAATTTTTGAAAATTCCCCGGACCCCCCCCCCCGTTCTGGTAAACTATACATTTTTGCAGTGATAAAAATTTCTTAAAATATACCCTTGGGGGGGGGGGGTCCATCAATAGCATTCTGTTCTTTTCACGTGACCGTGCCATTTCCAGTCGCCGTGTCTCTACTTCTCCTGTCATCTTTCTCTGAACTTGATTTCTCCTTTCTGTTTCTGTCTTTGTGGCGCTTTCTAATGTCGAATCTCTAAAGCTCCTCCGTAGGAAGTTCTTTTAGACAGCTCCGTATACAATTTCAAATTAGGTTTTAACTCGTTTCCAATAAATTACACGAAATCGTGTTTCGGATTTCAGTTCAAGTAGTTCGGAACAACCTAATAATACATCGTAGTATTTCCTGCCACGCATCATGAGAGTCAAATCTACGTAAAAAGACAATGAAAGCAGAAACCAGTTTAAAACATGCGCACGATGATAAAACAAATTTACATCAACAATTACTTATTCAAAATATTAAAACTGGATCCATATTTAACAAAATTTCGATTCTACGTCCAGAAATATTCACTGAACTCGGATTCTCGTTATTACGTCTAACATTGTACCGAAGAAGAAGAAAATTTAAAAAAAAACATTACCACCGTTTCGTAATTTTCCGTACCGAAGAAGAAGAAAATTAAAAAAAAAAAACATTACCACCGTTTCGTAATTTTCCGTTATATGTCAGCATCGTGAGAATTACGCGCATTATAATACAGCAACTAACGTTGAAGTCGTTACACACACACACACAACACACACACACACACACACACACACACACACACACACGATTCAGTAAAGAATAAACATTCTGCGGGTAGTTACTACTTGGGTATTTTACGGTGGCCGGCAACCTTGGCAAAAGTAGTATGCACAGAACCCCGTTTTTTGTCAGTGTAACGACACATCTCACTGAGTGCGTAAGTATTGATGCGTTTTCAAAAACATGTACCGTATAGCCTGGATTTCATCTAATTATTATTTTCAACACAAAAAACATTCTACTCTACGAAAACTTCATCAACGTCTTACGTCTAGTTTAAACTTTCAAGAAGAAAAGTTTATCACGTTTAAAAAAAGTTATAAACTTAGGGTTTAAATGGAAGAAGATTCGAAATAATAGAAGTGTATTAAATCAAGAATTGTTGTCAAGAGATAAGGGAAAAAAGAATTGAATATTTCAGGAAAATAAAACAATTCAGGACAGAAAAGCGGCTAATACTGGTAATTATTTATTATTTACATTATGCAACAAATAACACTGTTCTGGTATTACAATACATATTTGATATAATTTCGATTAATACTGAGTAAAATTACAAATAGTAGGCTAGTTAGTTGAACGAAATCTGAAAATGTCAACAATGTGTAAAACCCGAGTTGTAATAATTAAATAGTTAAAGGCACTCATAAAGCCCGCTTACGTTTTTGAAATGTAGTGTTACAACTGAGCATACTAAGTCTCCCCATTACCCTCACTTGTCGCGCAGCTATGAAGCGGCCACCGTAAAGTAACGCGATTGTACGTGCATTACGTAGTAACACCTAAACTGCCGCTACATCCGTGTCAAACCGCAACCACCGATATGTTTTTGAAAGAATGTACCGATGGAAGTTTAACAGTTACGCGAAGTTACCCGCTAAAAGTAACGTGAACTTTATTCAATGCAACATATACCAAATACGTATAATACAAAACTGTTACAGCTTCTACTGTCACAAGTATGGGAAAATTCAAATATTTTTCTATAAACTGACGTCTGAACTTTCAAGAATATCGTAGTAAATAAACATCTCTTTTCGAACAAAATTCAGTTCCAACTTTTATAAACATTATGCAGTAGGCTATGCAACGAGTTTAAGGCATACAACAGACATGACGTCGCTAGTCAATTAACCTGAATCAAAACGATTTGTGCCGAATCAATCACACATTTTCCAAACAAATTATTATCAATATTTGTGTAAGCATACCCACAGCTCATTTCCACTGTCTCCCAGGTACGACTACGAGATAATAAATTAACACTTTCTGGCAAGGCCAGGTTAGCTAACTTGTACCCTGGTCGTCCGGAGTTCATACTGCCCAGTTAGCTTTACTACGTATTTGTACTATAGGATGAGCATCAACGGAATCCTGCAATCTCCGACCACAGTACACTTTTCTGTTTTGTGTACTTGCGCAATGCTCAAGTCTTGATTCGTTATCTACTATGCTCAGTTCTGGCAACAATTAATTTCAGTTGTTTTAGAATCGCCATTCCTGATTTAAATCGACAACGCTGGACACAGGCCTTTTCAAGTGTGTTCATATACTCCGACTTGTGTGGTTTGGATCCAATTCTTTTTAATATCATCGTACCATTTTCCTGCATGTCGCGTAACGGGCCCGTCGGATGGCAGGTCTACGTTCTGGAGGGTTTCAAGGGCAGTAACCAGCTTATGGAAGCTCTTGGTTTATGCCTCTTCACTGTTGCTTTAAGAATTCCACTCATCTTCCTGCTTTAATTTTCCCCATCCCACTCTCAAAGTAACTATCCCACAGTTGAAGTTCAAATCGAAAGAGTCTTCTTTGGATATGATAATACTAACTTATTAGTCGCAGTCGCACTTGGGTATTTTCTTTGGATCTTTGACCTTTCTATTTCGCTGTTTAATATGTCATCGTCGTTATCATCACCACCATCTTCACGTATTAAACCAAGGATGGTTTGTTCCGGTCTCCAACAGGCAAAGATTAGAGCTGGTGACTCCAGCCCTTCCTCGGACGCCCCACACCTCTCCGTCCCCTCAGCTTATAGTTCCCGAGTTGTTTAAGGATGCGGCAGTCATCCATTCGGCAAAGATGTTCCCACCAATTCAGCCGATACTGGGCGATCCTGTCAAGTATACCCATAATATTCAATTGCTGCCGTATATATCTGTGTTTCTTCTATGATCATGGAGAGTATACCACGTGCTTGAAAATTCTCATTTCAGCCGCTTGGAAACGACTGGCCTGACCTATCGTTAAAGTCCACTGTCTTACCGATAACGGAGCACTGTGTTAACTGTTCCGATATAAAGCCTGTGTGCATTTGTAACTTTTCAGCTAAAAAAAAACATTTTGTTTTCTTTTTTTGTGAATAAAAAAAACAATATTCCTCCGACTGCGCAAAATATTTAAAATATTAAAATGTATCGTTCACTACAAAATGACAATCAGAAATAATACTAATGTAATCCCATTACATAATATAATTCTGTATAACAATAATCCTTTCTTGTTGCAGAGTATCAAGATGTCCTTGAATGAAATCGATTAACGATGTTTGAAGCAAGAAATCGTATAAAAGCATTTACATAAATCGGTAAGTGTATTATACAACCTCAATACACACACATTAGCACCGCTAATCAGGTGTCCGTCGGTTTGCTCTTCCGAAACTGGGCCGGAGCCAAGCGAAGGCGAGACGGAGCGACTACCTTAATTCCCTTTAATTCAATATTTTCTGTCGTGCTAAACCTAAGTAGAACGCACTTCTCTCGCCTGCTGTCCTTTCTTGTGTCTGCAGCGAATACATGAAGGCGACAATCATGCTTCACTTACGTAAAGTTCATAAAAAGGCTAAATTTAGACCACTTAGAACTCTACGATAAATCCTCAAAGATAACACGAACAGATGATGTTGAGTAACTGGCGTTGCAGGATAAAAGGAAACTCGGGCATCTTCGTTTGGCGTTGAAGTAATACAGCAGAAGCTGAATAACTTGTCGATTCGGGCAACTAAGACTTAAACAATATTACATATGAAAATTGGACGGACACCACTGAACACGTCTAATTAAAATAACACGACTCAATCCCTAATATCTTTTGACGTAATGTCTTCAACACTTTCTAGTACCACGGCTAATATAGGCCTACTTGGTGCCTGTGCCGATGTATTATGGTTGTTAAACCTTAAGGAGCCGCAGCGATCAATTGTCACGATCATATGGACCGAATGATGACTGACAGGTTGCCCAGGCAAATGCTTGCAGAAGACCGATAGAGACGGATTGATTTTGCTGTTCGGAACAGGTCATACCACTAACCCTTGTACGGAGAATAAGAAGAAGACACCATTTCCCCTCAAACGATTTTAGCCTATATCGGCTTCAAAAAATAGTGTATATACACTCATAATTTTAAATTTGCCAGTAGGTTTCACCATTTTTATAAAGTCTCTCTTAAAAGGTTTAAGAAACGATTATAGGCCTATACACTCGCAAAATACGACGCTTACACTGATGCAAACTTTTATAGAAAATTTTTTATTAAAATATTCTTGAAATGTACATAAAAAAATAAAATAACACACTTACAAATTAATTTTTTAATATATAAAAATATTTGAAAATGTTATTATGTTTAAACTGACTCCAATACGCATCATTATCACATGTCTTTACAATCTGTAATATTTCGAGGTCACTCGTATTAAAAGACTGTTGCTCAGTAAAATTTCGACAGATTAGGACAAACAGGAAACCAGAAAAATTTTAAGGCTTAACAGAGATTTCTATATTTTCTATAAGTATTTCTCCAGTATATTCAACAAAAGACAACAGGTGCCATATTTCGCTCTCACAAAAAAAAACTCAAAATATAGAAAATTTCGTAGTGATAAAATATGTCAATTTTTTTGATAAAACGCACATCTAACTAGATATTTAGGGACAACCGTAACGATAATCAAATAAGTAATGTGTATCTTACCGTCTGTGACTTACAGCAAAATGTATTTTCACGTTAAAATTTACATGTTTCGGGACCTTGTCATACACGGCCTTTATGCCTAGAATTCTAATTTCAATTTTAAATAAGACTAATAATATTATTATCACTTATAAAACTACAAACAACATTTTAAATAATCTTCGTGTTCGTGAACCAACAGCCCTTGAAACTAAAACAGGGATTTATAAATTGGTATGTGATGATTGTGATGCCTTCTATGTGGGCCAAACGGGCCGAAATTTTCTAAAAAGATTCGCTGAACATAAGCCACCTACATACTTTCACAACTTAGAAAACATCAGATCTAAATTTGCTAAGCATCTTATCGCGAAGAATCACAACTATACTGGCTTTAATACTAACCTAAAACCCCTTCACATTTGCAATAAAGGGCGTTATATGAACGCCCTCGAAGAATTCGAAATATATAAAGCATACAATAATGCCGATACCAAGCCACATGTTTTGAATGATCAGCTGCATTTTAAATCAAACATCCTGTATGATACTGCTTTGCGGTATCTGCTATGATACGAGTTAGATATGAACCAGTGCGCCGTCTGTCGCCGTACGGTGTACACCTTGAAACCGTTGTGCGCGCTATTTGTATAGTGTATTCTTATTTTGTTATTTATAATGTGGATTTAATATTTTTGGAAATATTCGACAACTATGCCATCGCACGATGGGATAAGAAGACGATTTTAAATTCTGATGATGGGACAAGGTCCCGAAACATGTAAATTTTAACGTGAAAATACATTTTGCTGTAAGTCACAGACGGTAAGATATACATTACTTATTTGATTATCAAATACGTGGCTTGGTACTATAATCGGAAATATCCCATAAATACAACCGTAATGACCTGCTTCAACTTCCTCGCCCTCTTCTTTGACTACGTTCCGTCCTAAGCATGTCGGTAGACTCATCCGGTTCTCGTACATAAGGTATCCTTTTAAAAGTCTTCTTCTCCTTGTTGTTTAACATTTCTTTTTAAACGTTTCAACTCAGGAAAACCGACTAAACATACTCATTTTTCAGCCGTTTTTAACTACTTTACCTGGACTACGTATACTGTAAAGTCAAGTCATTATCTGTCGACTGCCCTCTACTTAAAAATCTGTATCCACTATAACGTATTTAAGAAGCCAATCGATTCGAGGCCTTCCTAGCGTGACTAATGGCAGCGTTTGCCTGTAATACCACAGCCGTGTACAGAAATTGTGCTTAATGTCAAATCGTTCTTCAACAGTTAATATTTTATTATGATTCTACATTAGGGGTCGGATTATTTATACACTTCCCTCTGCGTAACCAATCGCGCACTTTTTTGTTATCTCTACTGGCGAGTGTTTATGAAACGGAAGGAAGAGACGAGGCCAACGCTGGAATGTGAGCGGGATTAATTATGGGGACGCGACTTCGATGAAATATTAACGACAAAATCATTATCCCGCTTAAATAATTCGAGTCAATCGGCACAAACCCTCCGAGAGTGCCTGACAACTGTTACTAACCGACCTGAATCGATTACATCACGAAATCGATAATATAGACCACCGCGTTAACGCGCCGCGACCGAATTCTACAATGAAAGCAAACAATTCGCTCCACCTTTGGACGCGCGTTCACACACGCGAATCAATAAACTGAACTGGAACAGGCTTCATTTTTATGCGAACAGCGAAACAGCAGTTTGCCGGAATATTATGCTGAGAATACAATTTATTAAGAAAGCGTTGTCATGGCGACGCCGGATTTTATTGGCGCAAACAGTGCCAACTAATCAAGGAATGCATCCTGTGTGCTTTTACATTCCGTCACTGACGCCACATGCGGAGTCGTGTAGCCTACACCTACACGTGAACGTCAATCGCGCCGACTAAAATTCTATTTTGTCTCTATGTCATGATTAGCATCAAAATGATTTGTTACCACGATTGTATTCTTACATTTCCAAAAAGCGGAAATTAATCATGACAATGTCGTTTAATGGCATGACCGAATTGTGTTACTTAACTTAAGTTAACGACAGGTTACTTACTTCACACAGACACACACATACACAAACACACGTCAATCTGCAAGCATCATAGTTTAGTACTTCGCTCAATGAACCTTCACAAAAACCACATCAGTTTTATCAGCGGAAAAATTACCGCTCTGCGTCCGCTTGGCGACATCTCGGGGGACCCTCTTCCTTCGTGAGAGTAACACGCTTTGCGGCGTAAATATAGGCCTGCATAGGAGCTGACATAAGATACGCGGAACTGTTGCCCAGCTGGAACCTCGCGGAAAGTCGCCATCCGAACAGAGACAGCGGGGTACCGACCACCCTTGAAATGCCGCCGTACGAGCCCCGGCCTATCCCCGCAAAATATGTACAAGTAGGCTTACCCTCTACACGATTCTCATAAGGCATGTAGTAACGTATGCTAGGTGGGACCTGAACTGTCCAGAAAGATGAAGAAGACCTGAAACGGTTTGAGACAAAGATACCGTACTGAATGAAACATGTAGGCATACACTTTACGTCATTAGCCTAAGTACCTCTCATAACAAGACACCTCCTGACATTTCGATTTTTTCTGAATCTGAAGGACAACTTGAAAAAGTGGAATTACAGTTGAGAGACGATTAGAATGCCCGTGCGGTGATCAGTGGGGTGGAGAGAAAACTTGCCCCACTACTGTTTCACACCAGCTCTGAAGCTATTATCCAACATGTTGACATCATTCGTTCAGTTTGGCGTCCTTACACCGTTGGTATTGTGTTGCAATTTACTTTGTTTTTATTACTACCACCATGTTACCATCGTGTGTGATTAGCTGTGTGTTTCACAACAGCATACACACGAAAAAAGGTCAAGCGCTTCATAGCGAGGACAAGATGGTTCCACGAAGCAAAAAGCAATATATTTGGGTCAGTAGATAGTCAAGCGGAGGGAATAGCTGCGACCAAAGCGCACACATACTTAGACTAGCAATCAAGTTAGTTCCCCACAACCAAAACGACATGAGACGGTATCGTGACCATCTACTGTCGTATAACGGCAATTTCAGGATTAAAACTGCTCACATAACCCCCAAAAAACAAATCTGTTATTGGAACAGACGCCTGGCATTCGTCAACTACACTAAACAATAATACACTTCTTTTGAAACGAAATTTTCATTCGGCTACTTGTGAAATGAAATTTTCATCGACTAAAACGCTAAAGCTACTAAGAGTACGCGTCAGCGATACTGTAGTTACCCAAAAAGCAGAAGTGCTATTCACCATCAAGTATCGATTACCTAGCGCAGAGCTCTGAAAGCGGCCGCTATGATCATTACGCCACACAGGCTCCACGAATACATTTAATTCCTTCTCTTAGCGCCGTCTCTGCATCAATCAATATTTCCGTTGTTTACCGTCCTTGAATTGTTGACCTTGGGATCACTTTTTTTTTAACAGACACGAATCGTCTGTTAACAAACAAGAAAATTTCATTAGATACAAAGGGCGCTGGGTGACGCTTTCAGCTCTTCAGCTTTTTCCTTCATCCATCCCTATTCTCGTATTGCTATTCATTAATTACTGTTCCCTGCCGCCTAAGCTTTCCGAACACCTTCACTCAAGGGTTCTCAAGGCTTTCTAATGGTGCCCAACACAATTTTAAATTAGTCGTGCCAAATAAATTGTCGCTTTTCCATGTTTTTCAGTACTGATTCTCTCACCCCCCCCCCCCCAGTTCTATGAGCCTTTTACTATGTACGCTTACCTCATGATCTTCTCAATACACCCATTACAAGAAAACAAGCTAATCCTAGGGTTGAAAAAATATCACCCCTCGTAAAAAAACATCACAATAAAAACTTTAAAGACAGAGAGGTGACTAGGACGAATTACTTAGAGGCTGGAAGTTTACAATAACGAGAATAGTACAAATACATCATTGTTAGTTTTTTACATTCTAATAAATGTTAGCAAAACAAAAACAACCAATAATATCGCGGAGATTTCTTAAAATCGTAGTCTATTACCTACCTGTATGTTTAGAAGTCCTACGATACATTTTAAGTGCCCACAAACGACAACTTGTGTTCAGTTATAATAGGTTGACAATGTGAACAGATAACGAATACGAATTGATAATGTGTAGCCGCTAGGTTTTGACCTTACTACTCGATCCGAACAGTGACAGCAGGATAGAGAAACACACGTGTTGAAAAGTCAATAATCCCGCCCCTAAAACCAGGGTGAAAGGGGTGAGTTTGGGCAAAGATACAACCAAACGACCTTGAACCGATCATATTCCGCTGAAACAATTCAGTTACGGCTCGGAACGGGAACGAACATGTCATAGTGCACAGAGGGCGTCTGATTAAAATTTACAGAAATTTCTACGTTTGAAAAAGAAAATGGTTTTGTATTACACATTACAAATTTAATCCTTATTGCATTTCTTCACAAAATAAGAAAAATAATATCAGTAATAAATACTTTCTGCTAAAGAAAAGGTAACTTCATCCGCGTGAAAAACCTATTGTCCAAAAAAATCATCACGATCTCTGAATCCCTTTGTTTTACCAGGTTTAAATTATTATTACTGTATATTCAAGAAGATTTTATGGCTTAAAAATTGTAGCACAACTGTTTCTTTTTCAGTTTCTGAGTTGACTTAAACACGTTTTTATCTTAACATAGGCCTATATCAAGATACTGTGTTTTCAAGTATATTTTTAGTTTTTAAGATGTTACAGAATTCCTTTCCCCATAGTCGTACCACTGTCACAGAAGATTTCTTACAATTTTACAAAAACAAATTCAATCTCCAGCTACCGTCCAATCTTAGTCAGTATAATGCCTTTGATATTATGAAACTTCAAAAATAATATGACAAAATCTGTTTTTTTTTTTCCAGAAACTCAAAACTTACTAGAAATAGGCCTACAGTGAACTCCCGATTACCTGCCGAATTATCGAATTCCGCGGATAATCCATAATATGTAGGAAAAATGACAGGAAGTAATGAGAACACTTTATTAATATTAGCTGTTTATTATTTAGAGTAAAGAGTTGCAGTAAAACCTCATTAAGACCTCATCAGGGGACCTCGTGAAAACCGCGTATTAAGTGGATATTAGTAAGTAGCAACATATACAGTACATACTGAAACTATGTAAGTAATAATCACATTTTACATGCAGTTGACGTAGTAACTCACCAGAACTGACATTTCGTCAAAAGAAGCTGTATTGACAAATTGTCTTATCATCTACATTGAGTGTTTCTGAAGTTACTATACCATAAACGTACAAACGTTATACGGGCCTACACAAAATCCAAGTGACAGTCTCCCACATTTCCATGCGTAGCAGAGATTAGATTCAGGAATGAATTACAGGAAACGTAAAATTTTAAAAAATGTCAGAAAAATATTGTCCGTGAAGTCACCGCTGACCTGTCTGTAAACATCACAGGTGGCGTTCAACGTCAATATCCTATTTTTCACATCCGTTAACTAAGCTAGTAGAATACAACGGTTTTCAATTATAGCGCCTAAACATAGAGACACACATAACTTACTGAGAACATTAAATGTTCCCACGCCGGATGATTCACGGTAGCCAGCTGCAGAGCGGTAAACAATACTGTACTGGTGAGCGGTGGTACACTCCGTTCCACGACATACCTTTACACAACTTACATAATTTTCAAACAATATTGTTTACGGTAGTTGATTAAATAGTGTATTGAGATTAGTAGAACAGAATCTTTATTATTCAGCTCAAATTTACCTCCGCTTACAATCGCTCGCGGATAATCGGGAGTTTACTGTACAATATAATCAGCCTATAGTTGTACGAACGCTTACACGACCGGTGTCATTTAGATTAAAACTAACTGGCTCCCATCTTCAGTGAAAGAATTTTTAGCCTTAACCACAGTACTGTGGTCCTGTCGTACTATATCCACGTTAGCGTTGACTCGTTTCTTCCACTGAAGATGGCGGCCAGTGGTGCTGCCGAAACGTCTGGTTTTATCCGAAACCTTGGACAACGGTCAAACAGCCCGGAAGTTAGTTTTAATCTAAATAATCAATCTATATTTTTTCTAAAATTTTCCTACATCGTACTTTGAACTTCCGTTTTCCTTCACTTCACTCTATTTATAAGTTATTCAATCTTGTATTTTTCATCCGCTTTTTGATAAAAATAAAACAGAATTTGAATGTGCAGAAAAGTAAGCTTTCGC
The DNA here is from genome assembly GCA_034769895.1 of Magicicada septendecula. NCBI lineage: Eukaryota > Metazoa > Arthropoda > Insecta > Hemiptera > Cicadidae > Magicicada > Magicicada septendecula. Next base: position 474,835,722 of record CM068374.1, read on the forward strand.
ATGTATACGTGAGTCAAATTCACATATATTTTTTTAAAGCTCTATAGAATGCATAAACAAACCAGTTACATCGCATAGTTAAGGTACATTTTATAGCAAAATAAAAAAAGAGTTGTACAAAACAATGTTTTGTTTACAATTTCCTGGGGACACTCACCTCCCCTACACATTGAACACCATATTGCATGTTTGGAATACTATATTGCATACTGCATACCATATTGTATTAACAGACATTCACAACTCAAAACACATAAAACTTTGGCAAATTAATATTATATTACTTACACGATGTAAAGTACAAGCATCTTCTGGAAATCCAAAACTCACCTGAAAAAAAAAAAAAAAACATTACACATTACGATACAATCCACACAAAGCGCTACGTGTTACACTACACTATTTTTGTAAAAGTTACATATCACTTGCTACACTGATCAATCATGTAACCGAGTAGCGACAATTAGCAAGCACAGTTAGATTACACCTATTTCCTCCATCCTTCTTACACATCTATAGCATCTAACTAGCAGTCTTCGATTTTACTATTCAATACTACTTACTACTTGTTTGTTCTAAACAAGATCGATTTAGATATGAAGAGATTAGAGAAGAGTTGGAAATATATAACTTACACGAGAAAATAGAGGAGTACAGAAGAAACTGAAGGACCATCTGGAGCGTATGACCACCAACAGCGGCAAGTAGATACAAACCAGCGGGAAGAAGAAGCGTAGGGAGACCAAAGAAAAGACGAGAATAAAAATGCTATGAAGCCGGAACAGGTCACCACGGCCTAATCCTTGTTGGGGAAGAAGAAGAATAAGAACACGACTACTTTTGCACTCAGTTTCTGTCAACACTTTATACACCTTATTTTACCAATTATCTTAAATATAGACCATTTCTAAGCCTTCTTTTTCTATGTTATAATAGTTTTAATTATCTATTAAAAAGCTGTCAACTGGACTTCTTAAGAATAAAGCTAACGTTTATAATATCTGATTGGTGCCATGTTTCATTAAATGAATCAAAAGCGTTGTCTTTTTTTTAATATTGTAAGCAAATTTTTCAACAATTCTTGAACGCTTTCGATAAAACAAATTACCTACGTTGCACGATCCAAAAAAATAATGTTCAGAATCGGTTGGTTTTCTATTGTATTGTGTTCATTGTTCATAGCCTAAAGGTGCCTTACATATGATTTGCAATAAAGTTTTAATTACTTACATTCTTAAATTCTCTCGATTTTGGTCATAGACCATCGTCAGGACACATACACTGTGCACTTGCGGTCTCAATATCGTAAAACAGCCGTTAATTACAAAAACGAATTCGTAGACATTGATTAATGAACGTGAAACGTACGTTGGTGTTCAGAGTTTCTCGAGAACTCCGTATACGACCTAACGATGGTCTACGACCGAAATCGATCGAATTTAAGAATGTAAGTAATAAAAACCTTATTGCAAATCATATGTAAGGTACCTTGGGGCTAAGAACAACGGACACACTACAATAGAAAATTGAGATTATCGGTACCATTAGTAAACAATAAGTGTGTGTATATTATAAATACATCACATTATCATAGAATCGGTTAAATCTCTCGTAAAATTATCCTTGAAGGCATTATAAATTATTATTGTACTGTACACCTCAACAGAAGCGTACCCTATCTGGTGGTTATAGTGTACTCCTTAACAAAACGTAAATTCGTATTCTGAGGACTTACGTGGTATGACACAGTGAAAGAAGAACATTTTCACAACGTTCGTGATCACCTGGCCTTCGGAAACACATCTGTAATCAGTACCACTTTCAAACACATTAGCACATTCAACAACGCATTAAGAAAACAATAAATTACGTTCACGTTGATTACCTTTACACGATTTTTACGACTGAAACAGTCTGACCAACTCTGCCAATCAAATGTTTGTTACAGTATTTGTTACAGACCGCAGATTTTAGGTGTAGCATCTTTTACACATAAAAGTAATTCGCTTGTCGTTGATATGTTTAATACCATTATATGTTTATTTTTGGTATAATCGACCTGCAATGGCAATATTACTTACTTCAGTGAACGCGAATAACGAATGACTCCACCTGTTACTCGATAATACTGAAGTAAAAACGAAAACGAACAGAGTATCATAGTGTTACGCCATTACAGAACATTCTACACGTGTCTCGGCTATCCCAGCAGAGTCCAGCTGTAGTGTGTGCGTGCGCGCGCGTACATATTGCTGCTACTTTGAGATGAAAGACGAACTACGTGACACTCATGACGCGTCAGCCACCGAGGCTGTTCCAGACTTCACCGGTCCGCGCGCACTGTGTTCAAGGCAGCAGGAATTACGCTCTAGTGTTTTCTAGCAGTGTTGACGCGTATTATGGATTATTCTGGAACACTTGTGCTATCTATTTAAACAACGACAGCAGCCGCTTAGAGTCAGTTTCTATCACGTCGGCGATTACTCAGTTCAGTTTATGTCTAGCGATCTACACAGTGCGTCTCAAGTAGTGAATAAGTGAAAAGTGATTATAGTGCGGGATTCTTTATAGCTGACATTATTATTTGTGTGGGCAGGTTAACTTGAATTATTGTACGAGTACAATCTTGTTCAATAACTTGTTGATTTCAAACTATTAATTGTGATTAATTAAAGCTGGTGATTAGCGACTTCATTGGCGTCTTGTATTTTGTTTTCCGCTGTACCATAAGGAGACGGTCGTAACAACATATTTGGGAACAATAATAGATAAGAATGGTCAGAGGAATAACTTACTCTCGCTCCCATAGACTCTCTTAGTGTATAGCACTACACGCCTTAGACGGCATTTGCTCTCTTCCAAAACATTCGATCTCTTGCGTTGTTAATACTGCCTCCGATCGTTTCCAAATCTCTATACGGTCCCGTCTTCCCTGTGGTCTTCTAACCTCTTAATTCCTTCCACACGCTTCCCTCAATATGTACCTCAACCCACCTTGCCTTCCATCCGCTGTCACATCCAGTCAATGATACGGGGCACTTATTTTTCAGTAGTGCTTCCTCTCCATGCATCCTTCTCTCCAGATAATCAAGTAATCTTCTTCGAAACTTTATTTTTAATTTAATTTTTATTTTAAGCTTACACGGTCGGTGTCAGTATTCTCAAAATTATTAAACACCGGGCTGTTAGGCCGTGGTCGCGCGCTGTAAATTCTCGACATCGTCGGCAACGTTTCGTGTCTCACCCTCGGTGATCTTCTCCAAGTAAAAAAACCGACAGTGTTACGAAAACGGTTACGGTAAATCTTAGGCCGAACGATACCCGACTTTTTTTCGAGTACAAGCACCCAGACCAAAGCGTTGCTTTTACCCGAAAAACGTTTCGGACATCGTTCGGCCTAAGATCTGCCGTAACTGTTTTCGTAACACTCTGTCACTTTTGTGGTCTGAAGAACATCCCCGAGGGTGAGACACGAAACGTTGCCGACGATGTCGAGAATTTAAAGCAACCGACCACGGTATTTAACAATTTTGAGTTTATTTTCAACTGTCGCAAATTTTCCTCTCCTGTTGCATTGTATTTTCAATTTCCTCTCCTGTTGCATTGTATTTAATTTCCTCTCCTGTTGCATTGTTTCATGTACTTAATTTAACTAATATAACAATATTATACTATAGTTATCTGCTGTTCCATTAATATAACTAATACGATATATACTATTTATATAACAGTATACAAAATATATTGTTACGACGGTCTAGTTGATCGTCGTAGGTACAGTGGAAAACAAATACAAGACACCAATTAAGTCACTAATCACCAGCTTTAATTTTCACAGTTAAACAGTTCGTAATTAACAACACAGTCTCTTACAACAAATCAAATAAAAATTGTTCACACGCAATAAAATTAATACTGTTCAACTAATATTAAAACACAATTGTATTACAATATACCGCCCGATTATAAACACAGCACTTCACTAATAACCACTTGAACGCATAAAGTAATATCGCCCGATCACAACTGAACTGAGCGTCCCTGAGTAATTGTATTTATATCCCGCCGAAAATCTAGATTATTCCACATACTACGTATTACCTCTAAACTACGACGTAATTGATTGCGGCCTTGACACAATGCGAGCGGCCGCGCGAATTCTGGCCCAGTCTAGCAAATGCGTCGAGAATCACGTACGCCACACGCATTACATTCCGGATCCCTCTGGAACATTCGATAAACACGTAATTGTTCTGTGATGTCGAAACAATATGTAGTATGCAGTCAAGCAGTTCAGGCTACTATACATTACATTACAGTCTACGTGTTTATGGCTATATTGTAGCCGCGACAGATATCATTCATTAAAAAATAGCCACACACAACACTTAACTAATAAAAATATGACCCCGGTTTCTTGTAAGTTTAATTATAAATCCGAAACGCTAACTGAATAAACAAATAACACAGATCTGTTTAAAATCCCAACACTGAGAAGCAGTCTTTAGTTCGACGACCCCGGCGAAGCATAACTAAGTAATGTTCAATGAATATTAACCGCACGACACGGGGGATTTGAAGAGGGAGTGTAGGTGTGAGTCCCGACAACGAGATGACACTTAAAACAGCACAGGAACGCCACCAGTATAACGTCATTGTTCTTAACAAACGAATTAATTCTCTGCAACTGTACACAGATTTTTTCAATTCCCCCTTCGTCTCTCCGTGACATCCTCCCTCTCTAAACGGCACAAATTGTTCGCTTCATTTGTTTCTTCCCCGTTCTGCTCCGTGATAATTACAAATGAGCTACGGCTCTGTCACGGACGTAAATCTATTTCCTTCACTGACAAGATGAAACAATGAGACAAACGCCTGGTCTGCTGTTTGCTATCCCTGTTTATATTGAAAGTTAAAACAACGAACTTGAAACAAAAGGCGTTTCACTTTAATAAGGTATAAATCTGTCACCGTAAAATAAATGTCATACAACTACCTATTTGTATGTAACTCCATATTAAGCCCGCTGTAAACTGCTCTCTCTCTCTCTCTCTCTCTCTCTCTCTCTCTCTCTCTCTCTCTCTCTCTCTCTGTGTGTGTACAGATTTGTAGATTTCCACAGAGCGATGATTATTTGTGAATTCTTGTTCTTCTAGACTTGATTGCAACAGTTTTTGTCTTACGTTTGAAATTCGAGCGTTTCTCTGGCGTGTTACAAAAGGTTGCCGCAACGGCCACCAGAAGAGTAAATCTAAAACTCTTGCCCGAAAGAAAACTCTCTCTCTCTCGTTCTCTCGTATACAAAAGCGCGAACGGTTGCGCACATTCATGTTAAAAAATGTAACACTTATCCCTAAGTTTCTTGCAGTTAAATCGCGATTACTGAAAGGTATAAAACTGATTCGTCTAATGCGCGTTACCTCGACTCATTTACTCTGTGATATACCGGTATCATTCACGGACGATGCACAAATAAAGCTACGAAACGTGCGACACACAAAATAATTTTAAACTCCCACAATAAGAGTCATTGTTATGGCGATACATGTGACGGTTACGCGCCTATGCACATGAAACGTCCTTGTCATGTAATTTGTAATGTTCTCGCTGAACCTGCAACTAGTGGCGACTTGCACCCCACTGCATTATATACGTCTGCATATCGTAACCTTGCCTGCTTATGGCACAGCTGCTGTTCAGTTGAATTATGTGAACAGTTTTAACGAAATATGTGTCAGTTGAATTAGCGAACGTGTTATTTCAATCGGTGAGGAATGAAAATTGTGAAGTTTTTACTTGTTTATTCGTGTTGTGAACAATCGTGATTTACTGTTCCTGATTCGCTTTTATTATTTGGTGTGCCAGTTCGTATTATATACAGTTGTGAAAAGAAAGGCTCTTCCAACTGTCTGTTTACGATGGTCGCGTTTTAGCGAAATGTTAATAAAAATTACGAGTATCGATTTCTCTGGCGCTGGTTAATTTGTTTCACGGTTTTACGATTGCATTCCACGAAGTCATCACAATAATAAATATACTGTATATCCAAAAATAATAATTTTACAAGCAATTTTTTGGTGTATATTTCACTAACGTTTCGCTACAATAAGTGTAATGCCATCAGAGGTATAAATTTTTCACAGAATAATCGTCTGGATATAAATTTATTGCGTCCACTGCTGCAATGCTCGTTTATTCAATTAACTGACATTACGGTCACTCCTATGTAACTTTATTGTCATCCAGCATAACTACGAGTGTACAAAATGATCGTAAATAGGAATAAAATATAAAATTAAAAAAAAATAGTTTCATATACTTTGTATTCGCATTCGTTTCTTAATTAATCTGGTTATTATTGTGTTTAAAATTTTTTTGTATCGGCCATCTAAGGACCACATGCCAATTTCAGTTCTTTACTAGTTTGCCTAAATTATAATTCAACGCTAGACATTCACTTGCATATAGGCATTGTGGCTTCACTACTGTACTGTAATGCCGTATTTTCACATTTTTAGATATCCACTATTTATAGTAAATATCTTTATTTCTACTAGTAATTTTGTACAAACCACGGTTGGTAAATGACCAGAAGATGGCTTGACTGCCGAAAGCGCTCGTCAATACCAAAGATAACATAGTGGTTTGTAAAAAATTACTAGTAGAAATATTTTAGACCACTAACACTCCAATACAACAATAAATATCTTTAGTTATACCATATGCCCTTTCCAACTTATGAATCCTTTCTTCTATAGCAGATTTTTCCAACCCATTCTCTTGAATTATCTTAAATTTTGGAGCCCTCTCTATTCGACCAATATCTGTTACCAGGAATTTTGACGCGTTTTTAATGTTTGTGAGAAATTTGTTTTTTTTTTTTGCAGAAATTCTTAAGCCTGTTCTACTGGCTATGTCCTCTAAAAAATTAACTTGTGTTACTGCAGATGTCAGATGTTTAGAAAGTATAGCAAAGTCATCTGCGAATGCCAAACAGTTTATTTCAATACGTTTGTTCCTTCTTCCCAACATGATTGGTGATATTTTGCATTCCTTTAATTTTTCATTCTAAATTCTCACTACTTTCTCCAGGACACAGTTCAAAAGATTTGGGGATAAACCATCATCCTGCCTTACACCTGTATTTATTTTGAATGGTTGAGATATCTCTCCCTTGAATTTTATTTTTGAGACTGTGTCCGTAAGGGTTTCACGGGTTAGATTTGCCAAATTCGGTTTAACACCAAATTCTCGGATTATTTTATCTATAGTTTCTCTATCAACAGAATCAAAGGCCTTTTTGAAATCAACAAATGTTACTACAATCTCGTTTGAATTCAGTACCCTGTGACGTTTTAAATTTATTTATACTTAAAATTATAATTTATTTACATAAATTATAAATTTATCCGGCGTTAAACTGTAGGTCCCATATACCTGTGAGAGACTCTTAACACACGCACCACGGATATATGCGGGGAGGGTACAAACCAGTCGAAAGACTGAAGGACCCAATAATAATAATAATTGTGTGTTCATTTTCAGACTTTTCAGATCTTGCGATCTTCGTATACAAGTTAAATTGATTTAACATCCTGTACGTCTGGAAAATGTTTCCTAATTACTACACCCGCAATAACTATTACATTAGAAACCGGAAATAAACAGGAAAACACGATTCAACAAAAATTTATAGTGTAACGAAAACATCACGGAAATACATAAACTGGATGCTTACTGATAATATCACGTCCTTAGACGAATTACAGAATGGTTCACAGAAGACTTAACACGTAGCGAACAGAGGAATTAAACATTCCCAATAACGGTGATAGAATAAAGAAGTACCTACGTACAAAAACGAAGGCAGAACTTTCATAAAACGAAAAGTCAAAGTTGTCAAGGTTAATAAAACAATGTGGTGCGGATCGACGTGGGTGGGACACATAAGTGTAGTCTCACATACTCATTAAAATATTTCAGCTTAATATCCTAACTTTTTGGTAAAATTAAGTTACTTAAGCATTCAAAAATGGATAAAACAACGGACGTCGAAATACATCTTTCAAAACACAAATTGTCCGATATATGGACAAATTACATATACTTGTAATGCGAACATTTTTTTTAATGAATAAACGTGTCACTCATTACATAAATTCAGCCCCCCCCCCGCCACTCAACTCGGTATAACTTTAAAAGATAAATAGACCGGTGACAAAATGAAACTTTTGAAAACAGTTGGATAAATTCTCAGAGTAAAGAAGAAACAAACAACTCCCTGAACTATGAAGAACCCGCATATCTCCTGTAAATTTAAAAATCTCTCACAAGCCTTTTATAATTACCACACTTTTTGAGGCAAATAAAATTAATACGTCATTGCAACACCATCTTTTCTTCCTTTACTAGTATTTTCGTAACTTCTGCCTATTTCATTAATTTATTGTGGAATAATTTATTGCCCCACAAATTTTATGGAATTTTCCTGCTATACCACATGTTGTAAATACACCACGCAATAATCCTACTAACAAAATTACCGTATCCTACAAAAAAATATACATTTCCTACACAACTTGATATAAACTTATTGATACATCTATAATACTCTACTTTAACAGGTGGTACTAATTATTTTTAAACTAATTGTTTTTTAAATCTGTCAAATTAATGCCGATTAGCCTACGGGGAATTAACGTCCATATCAGTCTAGTCGGAAAATTGTGTAAAAGTCATTTACTACGATAAAAATTAATGAACTGTTTCCCTGAAGAATTTTACGTCGAAATCGTAGCAGCCTACACTTGAAAACTCTTGTTTAAGCGAACAGTGTACAGCGGAAATACAGTATACACATAAGCGTTTATACATTTGACGAGAACAACTTGCGTACGCTCGTGCTGTAGCTGTTTAAACACGACGAACACAAAAGAGGCAATCCAATTTTACCGAAACACTGGTCTCATATTTTCTTTCATAAATACAGCGAAATTCATTTCCAAGACGACATTCGCTCTGTATTTCAATAAGGGTAAGTGTTTTCTTTTTATAAGCACGTTTCTCTGCGTCACAAGCGATTCGTTTTCTTTCTTTGTACGCCCAAAACACGTTTTAAGAGAATTAAAACATGCGATTAAAAATTTTGCATCAACTAAAAAAAATTACCCTTACGACAATTATTAAAGCATAAATATAATTTATACAGATCCTGTCTTGTTTACTAAATATTACACGAAACAAGAAGAGAAACATAAAGAGAGCGAGAGGGAGAGTTGTGACAAGTTCGTATGTGGTACAAGGGTACAGGTACTAAGAATTGTGCAAAGTTCTCGACTACTAAAAGCTTCGGTTTCGAAGTAACCTGTAAATTTTTAAAAATAAGAACGCACGCAAACAACTACATACGAGCGCGAGAAAACTTGCAACTTGCTGAACATTTTTAATATTATCAGCAAACCAGTTCCTTCTTTAATCTGTAGGGTATGATAAGCTTCTTTCATCGCATTTTAACCTAAGGTACAAATGTATATTTCTATTGTATTGTATTGCACTAACCGCCCACAACATCCTGATCAAACTCATCTAGTCCAATTACAGGTTTTGCTTTCGTTCGCTACATGTTCAGAGTAACAAATGAAGTAGGCCTATCACCCTCATTGCAATTTTCAAGTTGCCGTATTCCTTGTTTATTTTGGTCACCACACGTTCAGAAACTCCGGCAGCAGCAGCAGTTCGCTCCCTAGCTCTGGAACCGTCAGAGCTAGACTGGAATCGTCACCTCTTTTTGTTATCAGCCTCTTTTTTAATAAATTTAAACACGTTGCTATTTGTTTCCCTGCTTTGACCGTTTAGAACTTTCCCGCCTTGCCTACTGTTCATACCAGCCATTATGAACAATTTTAATAGTTTCATTAACAGACACACGGAGCACTAGCACAAAACTCAACTGATATTCGTAAGACAATACCGACTACTGACTCAAGACTATTATAAAACAGATAACTCACACAACTCAACCAGTCAGGACGAGAGAAACACCCTGAGGCATTACAGAACAAAAGGCTATTCACAATATCGTTAGTAACTCGTCCGGTGGTTGACAGTCAGTGTTTACAGGAAGGTAATGATTTACCCCGCACACCACACCCTTCCGATTCCCCGCTCCCGAACCCAAGCGCTCATCTATGCGCCGGTAGCTGTAATACAACATTCCAAACTACACGTATATTATAATTATTATTATTTAATGAAAAGCGGTTGAAGTGAGATTTCTCAGGCACGTGGCAGGGTATACTCTCCATGATCATAGAAGAAACACAGATATAGGCAGGAACTGAATATTATGAATATACTCGACAGGATCGCCCAGTATCGCCTGAATTGGTGGGAACATCTTTGCCGAATGGATGACTGCCGCATCCCCAAACAACTACGGAACTATAAGCCGAGGGGACAGAGAGGTGTGGGACGTCCGAGGAAGCGCTGGAGTGACCAGCTGTAACATTTGCGTATTTGAGACCGGAACAAACCATTCTTGGTTTAAACCTTGAGGTTGATGTTGATGATGATTTAATGAAAAATACGATTACACTGTTTATAATAACAATAATTACATAGCAATAATTAGTAATTACTATATTAATATTATTTACTATTCGTTATGATACGAATATATTCCGTGTTGAACAGGTATCAGAACGTGAAGACTTTGCTGTCGACGTTCGAAGCAATATACAGTTTTTAAAACGTCTAGGCATTGGAACGTTGATAATCTTCAAGGTACTTATATTGCTCCTTTATTTTCGTTTCCTTCTTAGTTTAAGAAAAGTGAAAACGTGGCGCGAGCGGAACACAATATACAAATGCTTCCATCTTGTATAACGAGATCCGTTCTTCTGCTGAGCGTGTTATGTTCGAAAAATATACTTGCTTATTTTAACAAAGACGAAAAGAAAAGGCCAAAGATTGGAAGATCAATCTTCCAAAACACAGACAAAACAGTGACCTACGGTTTGTTTATAAAATAAAGATTTGAGCATCCGAAAATCCGGTCGAGTCCACTTAAGAGATATCGAAGAAGTAAGACGAAGAAATTTGTACGAAACTATAGTAGCAGCTGCCGACGAGACATCAAAAAAGGAAATAATAAAGAAATATTTGATTTGTTGATTCGCCACTGCTTTAGAAACCGGAATCAATGCACTTTATAAATGTTTCGACTCCTAATGGTCTCGGAATGACCAAAGTATCTTTGCGAATCCACACGGTACAACCAACCAACCCCCTATACCAACGGCGGTTCGACGTTTGATGTTGCAATCGAATGCAACATGCACGGCGTTGATGCCCCATGGTTGATCAGATTTTTATTTTTTATAATTTCTATTACACTTGTTATGGTCAACGTTTTTGAGCAAACTGTAATGAGTTGCTAGCTCTCAACTGTCAATATATTAACTAGCACACTTACAGATTACTGAATAAGCGAAACGAGTTTCCAGTTTTAAGTCGACCGTTTGGGATTTGACTGGATGTGGTTGCCTACTTGTCTATCGGCTTGAAGTATGTTTTATGTTAAGTTTTGAACGCATCCACCGATTTTCGTAAAACTACGCATGTGTGACCACACTTTTGCTCTACAGAACCATATTGTTTTTGAGACTGATCACTCCAAAAATAGAGGGACGGGAGGAGAAAATGTGTGGGGGTAAAAATTGTGGAAAAAATCGCAAAACCCCATGTGCGATATCAAATCAAAGGGCATTTTAACCATATAATCTGAGCATAATGCTAATTTTTTATATTTCAAAATTTCTGGACGTCAGGGAACAAACAGCGGGTGAATAGTAGTAAGTAGTCGATTTTTAGTAAAATCGCATGAATTCACGTGAAGTATCGAATCAAAGCGTATTTGTAACTAACATCTGAAAGTAACGTTACATTTTAAAAATTTCAAAATTTCGGAACACCAAAGCCCAAAAAAAGAGATTAAAAAACTGATAAATTGTGGAAATCCAGCAGGGTGTCAGACTAGAAGGAACTGTAACGCAAATCCGAATTTTTAGTGTTTATGGTACGATTGTATACTCTACAATTGTTAGGGCTATTACAGAAATAGTAGAGTAATCGGGATGTTTTAATGTTTCTTATAACTGTAAAATTAGATATCTAATCATGTTAATATCCGTTTGACAACCCACCGTTGCAGGCCATCTTCAGTGTAACCACAGTACTATGGAAACCTGGTGAAGTACGTACCAGTTGTTACTCAAGTCGTTAGACTGAAGATGGCCTGCAACGGTGGAGCCGAAACATCTGTTTTATGCGGCAGTAGTGGACCTAACAGCCCGCAGAATTGTCGCCGGCCGAGAAAGCCTATGATACAAATTAGATATCTAATATCGAGATTTATGTAACAACAAATGCACTTCGTTCAAAAGAGTGAGCGAGTTCTGCAGCATATTACTATCTGTACCACTGCGATTCTAGTTGTATCACAGTATAAACTTGTGTATCGGAACCGATTCTGTATCCGTAGAGCGGCACAGGTTACTATCTATCTATCTATCATACCGCATTATTCACACGGAAAGTACTTTAAAACGACTTCCTGCGCTTTACAACGTTGAAGACTTCCCCGCTTCGAATCCTGTTCATCGGAACGTGTGTTTAAGAGAGCGGAATGCGTTAAAACTAAAATGTTTGTATTCAACACAGCGAGTGAAATAAAACTTGTGTTCAGCTGGTATTTTACACCAATAAATATTAACTTCAGAATATCATCGACGTCGGCTGTATAACTTTTATAGCCGCTCGCTTTATTACAAACTCGGGTTTATTATTACGCTTCATGGAGTGTAAGCGATTTCTATAAACAATTTAATGACTGGACGTATCCTGCAGCCACACGCGTTTAATGACACTGTTTATACGATGTAGGCCTACACCGATTTCATGTTGTTTCGCGTGCGTTGTCTGCAGCTATCCAAACCTTACTACAAAGAAGAAAATTTTTTACTCACCAAAGAAAGCCAAAATTTGCATATTTTGTCGAGACATTTGGCGCCTTAAAGCGCCACAATCGTAGCCGTTCCACTATTCTCCAAAGAATATGAGCCGTTACCCTAAGCCAGATTCTTCAGAAATGTAGCGAGTATCAAATAGAGACACATCACCTCTATATTTATTTTAGATCGGCTTACAATAGTATACATAGGGAATTTTATTTGTATTCAGGAAGGGTTGAGTTGAAGATACCAGACAAACTGATCGCCCTAGTTAAGGCCACAATGAAGAACACTCAATGTCAGGTAAAAATCCAGAATAAGCTATCTGACCCTGTACACACGAGGAAAGGGGTCCGGGCAAGGAGATTCTTTAGCTTGCCCTCTTTTTAATATTGGTTTAGAGAAAATCATTAGAGACGCAGTCACTAACACAAGAGGAAACATCTTTTATAAGTCAGTTCAAATTCTGGCTTATGCAGATGACATCGACATTACAGGAAAAACAACAACGGCTATGATGGAAGCCTTTGTGACATTGGAGAAAACTGCAACAAGAATGCATCTGCAGATCAATCAGGGAAAACAAAGTATATGCCAGTGACAAGAAAAGACTGTTGTGTAGGCCCTAAAAGTTTAGAAATAGGATCTTATAAATTCGAGATAGTACATAGCTTTACCTACCTTGGCTCAGACGTTAACTGTAAAACTAATATTAGTGTGGAAATCCGAAAGCGTATTTTGTCAGCAAATAGATGTGTGCAGGACCTCAGAAAACATGTATGTAAAGTCCCAATTAATACAACGGAAGACTAAAGTATTGATGTATAAGGTCCTAGTGCGCCCAGTACTGACTTATGCTACAGAGACATGCTGTCTAGATCAGAAGGGAAGCAACTAAATATATCTGAGAGTAGGATCCTCAGGCAAATATTTTATCCCGTGGAAGAGGGGGGAGCCTGGAGGAAAAGATATAATTTAGAGCTCTATAATTTGTATGATGAACCTGATGGGGTGACCATTATTAAATTAAAAAGACTGGAATGGGCTGGACACATTATACGTACTTGTGAAAGCAGCGTTACTAAGAAGACATTTAATGCAAAGCCAGAAGGTAAAAGAAAATTGGAAGGCAAAAACTGAGCTGGAGGGACGGGGCGAGTCAGAACATCAGTTCTCTTGGAACTAGAAACTGGAAGAATATGGCTATGAATACAGAAGAATGGCGAAATCTTTTGAAGAAGCCGTTGGCCCACAAAGGCTGTCGGTGATGATGTAACAATATATTCTTTAATGTTTGCGTTTTTCCGCTTCTGGGATTTTGTGTTATCTTTCACTACATGTATAACTGACAAGTACAGAAAATTCAATTTTTAAATACACTGCAATGCCAATTTTGTATAAACTGTCTTACAAAAGTTCCAGACATAGACCTATTGACTTGAACGTTAGTTTGCACTGACAGATAAACGAGCTCAAAAAGGATCGGCTCACGGGCTAACCACACACGTCGCTTCTCACCAACAGCTTCAGAATAAAAGATACATCACCTGTTCAACAACTGGAGTGCTAAAACCCCGACTCATCCTATAATAAACTATCAAAACAGTAATAATCTAAACCACCAATCATTAACAACTTCACTAAACATTTTATATGCCAATTTAACAAAAAACACACGGCACCATAATTTAATTTCATGTGTACAATCTATACCCTTTCTATGCAGAGGTAACGGTTTGCTGCATCCACTTGCTTAAGAACACAGCAAATCCGCCAACACAAATTCAATAGATTTAAACTCAGAACTGTAATAACAGTCAGCCATGCTTTGAAAATTATACGTTTAATTTATGTTTCTCTTTTTACCGTACTCAATGTAGCTACCGAAAGACTCCATAACTGACGTGGAAAACTACACTTCAAATTCCGGTAATGTTTTTATCCACTTATGTTGCCGTTTAGCACACTCGTTTTTAGCATCATTAATTTACGTGTAAAGGCGATATCCTGCGTCTTCCATGAATGTCAAAGAAGTAAATCTACCCCAGGACTCTGATTATATCGTTGATATATTTACTGTATATTGTTACGACATTACAGGACAATCCGGCTGTAATGTGTGGGTGCGTACATAATGCTGCTACTTTCCGGTGAAAGACAACTACCGGCTCAATACCAGACCATACCGGTCCGCGTGTTCTTTGTTCAAAGCCGCAATGAATTACGTTCTAGTGTTTTCTAGTAGACACCTTTTAGCGAATATTCTGAAACCTCAGCGGGGTATAAATACAGCCATTCAGCGACGGTCAAGAGTTTATAGTTAGCATAAATGGGGTTTATTTATTATGCTAATCGTGATATAAATGATTTACATTTAGTAAATGGGACTAGTGGTATTTTATGTGAGTTTATCAGTTTCTCATATGTATCTCGCCCTAAAGCTGGATGCCATTTACATTTAATGCCAAGCGTTGTGCAGCCATTTACATTTAGTGGTGTAAGTATAATTTACATCTGTGGTAATTAATTGTGTAAACCATTTACATCTAGTGAATATTAATCTGTGCTAATTATCTGCGCGGATTAATTACTCAACAATTATGAATCATATTAATTAAAGATTTCTGTAATACGTTAAAATTGATATATCTAAAATTATTTCTATTCGTCAGATTTGACTCAATACAGTGACTAATTAAATACGATTTTATGAGTCTATTAATCAGACGTTTCAATGGTCGAGTTTATTGTATCCATTGATGTTTAGCATAAGTTATGAGATTTTTAGTGTAATACTTAGAATGAAAATACATCAATAACAAAGGTGAAATTTCAATAATGAACGCATGAATACTGTAAATTAACTACTTATTTATTACACATCTTACTGAAGTAAGTAACTATATCCTGCAAATTACATACATATTAAAGCACATGATATAAATACAATTATTCAATTTATACGATGTTTCCTGAAACATAAACACATGGTACGTTCAAATGCAGTAAATAATGCACATATATAAAACATACACGAATAATAAACAATCAACAATTATACTTATTCCTACCTAAAATGCGTTCATTATTTCTCAGATAACGAATTACGTTAGTGTTATTTTATAGATTTTATGATTCATATGACTCATATGTTATTATTCTCTTGGGGTTAGTTCTTTGAAAAGAGGCAACAGAACAGTAGTATATACTACTAAGATTAAGTAGACATAAAGCTTATCTTTGAGAGTGTTTATCCAATTCCGTCGTCGTGAGAAGACACTTTCTAGATGATTCGTCGAAGATCATAATCACTGTTACGCAGAGCACTGATAATTTCACTTCACTCCACTAAATCTCCACTCCCGTCATGTGTATGGTATTGTGGTAACCCGCTGATGTCGAGTGTCCGGAGTTCAAATAGTGAGGTGTTAATGTTGTCATTAACTTGAATTGTTCTGAAAGTTTGCCATATTTGTGTACATGGTTAACTGTGCCGTCTATTTTGGGTGTATCGCGTACTGCGTGCTTAATTGTTTGGTATAGTTTATTCAACTAATTGTTCAACATGGTGATACGTTATGATGTGAGAATGTTTGAGGTGACACTCACTGTTCTACTTTAAATGTTAATTAGTATATTATTATGTGCGCGTCAGTTGAGATTTCAAGTCCCGTACGCACTCATAGTTTATATTTCCGCACAGAATTGTGTATAAGTGTGACTATACCGATGTCTTTGTTCACTTATGAATTTACAAATTAGTGAATCCGGTCGGTCGACATAATCAATCGTCTGTCTATCGTACGCACTAACTTCTGACTATTAATTGCGACTACCAACTGCTACTATTAACTACATACTCTTGACTACCGACTGACTGTTAACTGCGACTAACTGTTCGATTGAACGACTTGACTACTCGATTGAATACTTGACTATCCGATTGAAAATTACTGACTCTCGATTAACTACTTGACTGCCTGATTGAAAATTACTGACTCTCGATTAACTACTTGACTGCCCGCTCCGCGTCTTCGCCAAACAGTTTTATTGGAACATCTTACCCATAAGTCTAAGTTTTGATCTCTACGCCTTCTAGGGCTCTTGATTGGTCGTACAAATTCCTACCCTTCTGTAGATCTCATCCACTGTTTCACGATTCGTCGGCCGAACCCTTCCTACTCTTTCCACGAGCTCTCTTAGAAGATGCTTGATGCTGGTTGGTCGTCGTCATCCCCGGAGTGTTTCATGTGACGTGCGTAGCACAGATTCTAAGAAATTAGGGCAATTTCATGGCCTTCTGTTATCCTTTGTTTAGACTTTCCCTAGGGTTCTGACTGAGCTTTTGTTAACAGACTCCAGGTCTTGGTTAATTGTCTAAGTTCCACGACGTTCGTTCCGCCGATTATCAACCCTTCGTTGTCTTCATTTCGGTGAAATTCTACTTTTCAGTCGTAAATTTCAGTAAACTGTCAAGAATGTGTTTTCACGCTGTGCAGGGTACACTGGCAGTATTCACTGAGTTACGTCTATTGTCTATCTCTCCGTTAAAATTGCTCTGTACTTCCTTTGTAACATAGTAAAGCCTTTCATAATTGAGCAGTTACACTTTGCTTCCACAGCAGGCGTTCCATCTCGATTCCGTGTAACTCGGCAGCTGGACGAAGTCTTTGTTTCAGATTGTTGGGTGCTGTAAATTTTGACAAACGGCTAGCTGTCAGTGACGCCTTGAAATACTCATTGTGTGCAGTGCTCAGACATTTTTTCTTTGTCTTCGCTCTGTCGTCGGGTTTGACGTGCCCTCGATTCGTCATTATTTACGACCTGGGCTTGTGTCCGTCGACTTGAGTGTGGGAACGTGTCACTTGATCGAGGAATTAAAATTTTTTTAAAATTTCGATCATTACATTGTCCCCAAATTGGATTGGATGTTGGACTTCGGGAGACATCTGATCCAATTTCTGCGCTCTGTCCCAGTCGTGGATGTCTGCTTCGGAATGGACATGGTTGACTGACATCTATCTCTCATAGGAAGCAATTAATTGTTATTCCCCATCTTAATGTTTTATATGGTCATATGAATTTATTGCCGCACATCTGAGTGAATGAACGCATTTTTACACTTTGTCTGTCCATATGCGGACTGTACAATACGATTTCGAGTAAATAATTGAATTTAAGACATGGACGTTTGTCCATTTGACAGTTTGTCTCGTTATTCTTTATACACAATGTATTAGATAAGCTGTAGATTAGCTACCCATTATATTAATCGATCTTATGTCGATGACCTATATAGCAATAAAATACTTTTAAACTTGTCATTACTGTCTCTAGAATACAGTTGATACTAACAAATATATACATATGGTCAATTCGTAACATATTATAAATGATTACATTGGTAAAAGAAACATACATATTAATTAAATAGTTAAGGAATCAGCATACTTCGTGATGCATACTCTTAAAGTTATAAAACAATCGTCCATTTTGAATTATTATTTACATAAACAAATTATTCGAGTCTCTACATTTTAACAAGTTATTATTCATAATTATTAACGTCTTTGGTGTCCTGTGTCATAGTATTACACTGTCCTTCTGACACATGGTACATTTCACAAATCACTTTCTGTATATGTTGGTATTTATACGTCTAATTAACATAACGAATGACAATTATGTGCTGATCACAAACACAGTTAGCATTGAAATACAGACTAAACACAACAAGTAAAATGCATATCATTATTTGGTTAGCTGGACTGGCCGCGCGAGCAAATTACCTAAACTATGTCTTCTGCTGGTCGCCGGGAGTCGTCGCTACCACTCGTGTTATCTATACTTCCGTTCGCTGGCTCATGATACGCTTAATGCACTTTAATTTGCCGTATGTTGTACAAGCTCATACGTGGCTTTGTTTTAATTTCATTCATTAATCTTCTACTCTTCATTCATCAATATTCATCTTTAATTATTTTCTTTGGTTTATGTATTCCCATACAACCAATGTATTTAATGTATTTTATTCAGTACTATCTAATTTCATCATTACATTTTCAAACATTCTTAAAATCGTCTTCTTAATACGTTTTCATTTATTCATTCTTAATTTACATTTGTGATGACATACTTTTATGTCCCGTCACTATCGTGCTGTTACTAACGCACGCGTTTTTGTTTGTAAACATTAAGGTGTTTGACCTTGGGTTTTGTGTAACATATTTTTTCCAATGGCTGGTTGGCCGTCCCCGTTATTCCGCTACAATGTGCTGCACTTGCGCGCCTAAGATTTATGACCATTCTCCGTCTCGTTCTATGTGAGTGAGTGAGAGGTGTGTCCCACTTTCCTTTTTGTCGGTCTGCCTCAGGCCAGCACGCTTTAAACTGCCTCCCTTGGCTTATACAACCCTTCGCAACCGTACTTCCATTGCTCACATATACAGTGAGTAGTTTTTGCCGCTTTTTCCAGTAGCTTTCACTAAGTAAACACGCGCCGTTCTGCTTTTGCCGCCGTTTCCAAGTCTGTATACAATTCCGTTGTTCGACAGTCAGTTTACTACTCGTGTGTTTACATAATAAAATTTTGTTTCTTAGGTTCCTAAGAGATCTTACCCCGAGTGCTTGGACTCTTCCTCCAGTACTATCACGATCCTTTACAACATTTTTAAGTCGTCTAGTAGAGATTCTTCTTCTCCTCTTCCTCATGACGTTTCTTGTCCATGATGAACATGCATACGGATCTTGTAGGTCCTTCCGTTTCATGTCATCCATGGCTTGTGTAAATTTGCTTTTAGCCTTATAACATGCGGTATTTGTTTCAACTTTAAACTTTCCCTTCATGCTTCTTATTGATGCAGCTCGATTACTTCGCCGGTCTATGCTTATTTCACACGCTGGATACTTCATCATAGAATTCACTGATGCCGTATCTATTCTCGCGTTTCTTAATTTGTACCTTTTATGCGTTCTACCTGGTGGTAGTAAAATTTTACTATCTTTATCCACGTCTGGATACTCCTCTTCCCACTTCCTCATATACAAAGGAACAAAGTCATTTTTCTTCTTAATCCATTTGTTTCTTGAACTTACGTTAGATCGAATAGTTGATAATTTCTTAGTAGCTGATACATCCGTAAAATCAACAGTGTTATCAGTGTCTTGTACTTTCCGTACGTCTTCGTAATTCTCATTCATCACTTCTTCTTGCTTCTTCTGGACTTCGTTTCCATCCACTTTCCAGGTATCCTTGTATTCACGTATTTCTGTACGAAACAGCTTGAACTGCTCATTCATATGTTGCGTAATTTCTTCTTTATAATTATTAAAATTTTCATTAATTTGATTGAATTTCTGGTTGATTTCTTCTTTAATTTCTTCTTTATGTTGATCGAATCTCTGATCGAATTTCTGATTCATCATCTTGAAGCTTTCATTATTCGTGCGCATGAAGTCCATCAACAATGAACGTAGCGATGCCTCTTCATGTGATTGCTGGGACTCTTGTGGTTGCTGTGACTCCTGTCCCCGCGCTCTGACCTCTGACGTCTCCTCCGTCATATTTGGTTCGACGACTGATGAGTTTTCTTCGTTGGTGTCGGGTGCGCCTAACTGGTTGTTAACGTCAAAGTCCATGCTATCAGAACTACCGCTAGCCATTTTCGCCTTGCTTCGCGTTATCATTTACCAGTCAAGCTAACCTTACACTTATTTAATAATGTCTTACGTACTATATTATTGTAATTAGTCTAAATACTACTGTCTGCTCTCTTTTGCCATGCGATGGGCGCCATTTATAGTTAGCATAAATGGGGTTTATTTATTATGCTAATCGTGATATAAATGATTTACATTTAGTAAATGGGACTAGTGGTATTTTATGTGAGTTTATCAGTTTCTCATATGTATCTCGCCCTAAAGCTGGATGCCATTTACATTTAATGCCAAGCGTTGTGCAGCCATTTACATTTAGTGGTGTAAGTATAATTTACATCTGTGGTAATTAATTGTGTAAACCATTTACATCTAGTGAATATTAATCTGTGCTAATTATCTGCGCGGATTAATTACTCAACAATTATGAATCATATTAATTAAAGATTTCTGTAATACGTTAAAATTGATATATCTAAAATTATTTCTATTCGTCAGATTTGACTCAATACAGTGACTAATTAAATACGATTTTATGAGTCTATTAATCAGACGTTTCAATGGTCGAGTTTATTGTATCCATTGATGTTTAGCATAAGTTATGAGATTTTTAGTGTAATACTTAGAATGAAAATACATCAATAACAAAGGTGAAATTTCAATAATGAACGCATGAATACTGTAAATTAACTACTTATTTATTACACATCTTACTGAAGTAAGTAACTATATCCTGCAAATTACATACATATTAAAGCACATGATATAAATACAATTATTCAATTTATACGATGTTTCCTGAAACATAAACACATGGTACGTTCAAATGCAGTAAATAATGCACATATATAAAACATACACGAATAATAAACAATCAACAATTATACTTATTCCTACCTAAAATGCGTTCATTATTTCTCAGATAACGAATTACGTTAGTGTTATTTTATAGATTTTATGATTCATATGACTCATATGTTATTATTCTCTTGGGGTTAGTTCTTTGAAAAGAGGCAACAGAACAGTAGTATATACTACTAAGATTAAGTAGACATAAAGCTTATCTTTGAGAGTGTTTATCCAATTCCGTCGTCGTGAGAAGACACTTTCTAGATGATTCGTCGAAGATCATAATCACTGTTACGCAGAGCACTGATAATTTCACTTCACTCCACTAAATCTCCACTCCCGTCATGTGTATGGTATTGTGGTAACCCGCTGATGTCGAGTGTCCGGAGTTCAAATAGTGAGGTGTTAATGTTGTCATTAACTTGAATTGTTCTGAAAGTTTGCCATATTTGTGTACATGGTTAACTGTGCCGTCTATTTTGGGTGTATCGCGTACTGCGTGCTTAATTGTTTGGTATAGTTTATTCAACTAATTGTTCAACATGGTGATACGTTATGATGTGAGAATGTTTGAGGTGACACTCACTGTTCTACTTTAAATGTTAATTAGTATATTATTATGTGCGCGTCAGTTGAGATTTCAAGTCCCGTACGCACTCATAGTTTATATTTCCGCACAGAATTGTGTATAAGTGTGACTATACCGATGTCTTTGTTCACTTATGAATTTACAAATTAGTGAATCCGGTCGGTCGACATAATCAATCGTCTGTCTATCGTACGCACTAACTTCTGACTATTAATTGCGACTACCAACTGCTACTATTAACTACATACTCTTGACTACCGACTGACTGTTAACTGCGACTAACTGTTCGATTGAACGACTTGACTACTCGATTGAATACTTGACTATCCGATTGAAAATTACTGACTCTCGATTAACTACTTGACTGCCTGATTGAAAATTACTGATTCTCGATTAACTACTTGACTGCCCGCTCCGCGTCTTCGCCAAACAGTTTTATTGGAACATCTTACCCATAAGTCTAAGTTTTGATCTCTACGCCTTCTAGGGCTCTTGATTGGTCGTACAAATTCCTACCCTTCTGTAGATCTCATCCACTGTTTCACGATTCGTCGGCCGAACCCTTCCTACTCTTTCCACGAGCTCTCTTAGAAGATGCTTGATGCTGGTTGGTCGTCGTCATCCCCGGAGTGTTTCATGTGACGTGCGTAGCACAGATTCTAAGAAATTAGGGCAATTTCATGGCCTTCTGTTATCCTTTGTTTAGACTTTCCCTAGGGTTCTGACTGAGCTTTTGTTAACAGACTCCAGGTCTTGGTTAATTGTCTAAGTTCCACGACGTTCGTTCCGCCGATTATCAACCCTTCGTTGTCTTCATTTCGGTGAAATTCTACTTTTCAGTCGTAAATTTCAGTAAACTGTCAAGAATGTGTTTTCACGCTGTGCAGGGTACACTGGCAGTATTCACTGAGTTACGTCTATTGTCTATCTCTCCGTTAAAATTGCTCTGTACTTCCTTTGTAACATAGTAAAGCCTTTCATAATTGAGCAGTTACACTTTGCTTCCACAGCAGGCGTTCCATCTCGATTCCGTGTAACTCGGCAGCTGGACGAAGTCTTTGTTTCAGATTGTTGGGTGCTGTAAATTTTGACAAACGGCTAGCTGTCAGTGACGCCTTGAAATACTCATTGTGTGCAGTGCTCAGACATTTTTTCTTTGTCTTCGCTCTGTCGTCGGGTTTGACGTGCCCTCGATTCGTCATTATTTACGACCTGGGCTTGTGTCCGTCGACTTGAGTGTGGGAACGTGTCACTTGATCGAGGAATTAAAATTTTTTTAAAATTTCGATCATTACAAGTTATTGTCGGGCAATACACAGTGAGTTTGAGTTGCGATATATTACACAGTGCGGTTCGAAATATTGTGGCGAAGTATTACGCGTTTTATAATTGTGCGGGACGGTTGTAATACAATTATCAGTTGACATTTTTTATTGCGTGTGAACAATTTTTATTGATTTGTGTAAGAGACTGTCTTGTTAATTACAAACTGTTTAATTGTGATTAATTAAAGCTGGTTATTAGTGACGTAATTGGTGTCTTGTATTTAGTTTTCCACTGTACCATATGACGTCAAGTAGACAGTCGTAACAATAGGTCTACCTATACTCACAGCACCGAGTTTTGTTAATGTATCCAAATGTTTAACCTGTTGGACTTTATTACATAAATTATAAGCGTCTTTTTTTTTTGACTTAGAGAGAATGTCTACTTATCCAATTTCTAATACAGTTTCTCCTTTATAACGATTAGTGATAATGACCTACCAGTACTTCGTTACTGACTTTCAATATTCCCTAAGCGATTACAGATACAAACGCCGTGTAACAGTAACCAGCCCAGAATTTGATTTCGGACGGCAAAAACAAATATGAAATCGGTCGATCTAATGCTTCCTGGTATTCTACAATTAACGAATGGTAAGGATTATACTGATTTCTGCCAGAATAATAACAGTCGGAAGCCTTCCGACACTGTCTCTGTGCACCAATCAGATTGTATCGTTAGTAAAGTGAGATTATCATTTTGTGTCTCCCACGACGCTGCGTTGCCACAATCAACCGCAGCTTACCAGCTTCAATGCTACAGCCGTTGTTTAATGATGTACAGAAACGTGTCAACAACGTAACTACACTGATGCAAGACACACATTAAATACTACCGATAACAGATGCTTTGACGCCGACTGTTATCCTTTTGACCGAGGCGTATTAACCCTCGCAGCTCACCGTGGGGTCTAGAAGACCCCAGCAGATTTTTATTTCTTAAATTCTCTAATACTAGCTATAATATACAATAGAGAATTTTTGTATTCCACGGTAGTATTATTCTCATCCCAGCTACAACCAATTTTTAGCCACTTAACCTTGAGCAGATGAGTAGTGAATGTTTAAAATTAGTTTGGGGTTCTCTGGACCCACTGTGAGGTTCGCGTATACTTTTTGTGCAGTGCAGAATCTATTCTAAATGTTGTTTTTATAGACATTTACACACTTTTTGTTAGTATTTCATCTAGAAAATTTATTTAGAAATAATCAGTTTTGATATGGCTTTGTGTTATTTAACTAAAGATGAGATACGGATGGAAATTTTCAAAGGTAAATCTGAAGACGATTTTGGTGGTGACAGCTCTGATGATGATCCCGATTCCATTGAAATACAAGACCCTTCAGATACAGAAGAAAGTGGAACATATTAAACTCACTTTACCTGAAGATTGTCTGGTAGCAGGTTCAAAAAATGATCTTACCGTAAAATCTGGCTACAGCTGGCATACCATGGATTCTACAATGAGTGGAAAAACAAGAGCTGAAGATACTGTGGTCTACTTATCTGGTTAAAAAGATGTAGCACGTAATGTAAACACCAAAGGACGCCTGGGAATTACTATTTGATGATAATATTATTTCGTAAATTACTAAACAAACATGAAGAAATACAGCACAAGATTTCCACAGTAACCCACAAAGTTACTATAACAATAGTGATTCTTGAGCCTTTTTTGCACTTCTTTATTTCTGCAGCTTAAAAGAGGATGTTCATGTTATCCTGGAAGAACTATGATTAGTAAAATTTGTAAGCTCATTGTATAGATCTAGTATGACGCAAAGAAGATTCGAGTGTTTGTCAATTTCACTCCCATTTGAGTACGGATGTGTACTGAGTATATTTATTTATTAATTAAAGAAATATATTTATTTACAGTACTGAGATATTTTAATATTTTTCTAGTATATAAACAAACAAAAACAAAGAGTTTTTAGATTATAATTATCTAAGTTTGTGTAATTTCTTTTAAAACAAAAACATCGCTAACTATTTTTAGAAAAAATTGTGTTAATTTTTGTAAGTGGTTGCCGAAGGTCAGGTTTTCCTCAAGAACAGTCAGGAAAGTGATTTAATTTTTGACAACTACATTAAAATT
Organism: Magicicada septendecula; assembly: GCA_034769895.1. Taxonomy (NCBI): domain Eukaryota; kingdom Metazoa; phylum Arthropoda; class Insecta; order Hemiptera; family Cicadidae; genus Magicicada; species Magicicada septendecula. Next base: position 474,861,250 of record CM068374.1, read on the forward strand.
AATCTCTAGTTGTAAAAAATAAATAATGAACATTTTTTAGTGTCAAATTATATTTTTAACTTTTGGGGTCCAGAAGACCCCAGCGTGAGGTGCGAAGGTATAAAATACAAGGGTGAGGTGCGAGGGTTAATAGCCATTTGCACAAACGCTATACATTCGCGGATTTGCTTCAGCAATGGTGGCTATTTAATTGTTAATTTGCTGTTTCTATTTTTAAATTTTAAAGTCGCTTATTATGGTCAAAAACTAAATGTTTCTAAAGAGTTATTCCGAATTCGGAAATTCTTGATGCAGGGAAGAGATTTTGTCTCTACCCCAGTCGAGATATCTTCACTAATTACAACAAAAATTACAATTACGCAACTACAGAACTTCAGTAACATAGTGCATCACTTCAAAGAATTTCATTACATTCGGAGTCGAAGCTGTAAGAACTAAAAACAAAAACAAAACAAATAATTGCAACCCGACAAGTGTTTACATTAGATATTACAATCGACATTAATTAACTAAGTAATCCAGTCGCCGAGTGCCGTCACAGGCGCATGCAGGAATTGGTTAATACAGTTAGTACATCCGCACTGTTCTCCGTCTGTGTATTTTAATTAATAACTCCTGCACAGTATTTCATTATCCCCGGCTAAGATCTTTGTTGTTATTCTCCCTTGGTACGCTCGCGAAACAATATGCTGGTACTGTGTCGCACAAGTTCTCAATAGAAGCAAAACGAACCCATGATTTTTCGAGAGAGATAGGCAGAAACAAATGGTAGGCAATTACATGATAAACAAACTTTACTAAAAAGAAAACAAAGCTATTTTTCGGACTCTGAATTTACGATTCTTAACTAATAACATTAATTACCAGCGGATATTTTTTTACAAATAAGATTTTGTCAGTACCCAAGCACATCTATACACTCACAGAAATTTACGTTCTACAAGTTTCTCTAGATTCTAAGCTAAGAGGTTCCATCTGTAGTTAATCTCCTCTCTTTAATTCTCTTGCCCTTTTACTTTATTTCACGATTAATTTTAACGTAGAGTATCATTCTTCTCTCACCACGTGACCTGAGTACTTCAAGTTTCTCGCCTTCACTAACAACACTATTCCATCAACCTTACGGAGCACCTCAACATCATCGTAAAGCCGTCTATACAGGATCGGCGCACTATCATCCTTCGAGACCACTACTCTTCTTAACCTCCACGTTTCGACACCATAGAACGATATGGAAGAAAATATCAACGTAATAATCTTAAGCATCAAGATGAAACAGAAACGTTACATTTCGTCAAGAAAATGCTTTCACTGTAGCTCTATACTTCCTGTACTAGCTCTGTTTTCAAAAACTAGAGATTATTATTTTAACAATACATTTGGCAATCGTAGAGCATGGTATGGGGCACATTTACCCAAAACACTGAAAAATTTGTCTCCGGCTGGAGAGACAATTGTTTGAGATCTTATGAAAGCGCTACAACAATTAATCAATACATTGCAACTAAAATTAGATGCCACGTCATTGCGATAACATAATCACAAAGTGACTCTTCACGGGAAAAAATGTAACTCTGGTCGACACGTCTCTCCTGAATCCAGAGTAGGACTTACTAGTTATAGTTCGATTTCGTAACTTTTTACTCGATTCGGGTCGATAAAGCGTATTGCCGCTCTCCACCAGATCTCTTGGAGAACCGCGAGAGGTATTTCGTTTACTTACTTTCGGGTTCTCTACCAAACGCGCGGCTAGGAAAACCCCAGTTCCAGCTTACACGCTTATCTGTTGTTGGCTCCCGGATAATTTTTGTCTCCGAACTTACATTAAGTAACGATAGTTTATAATCATTCACTATTAATTCAAAGTTCTTCGAGCGCATTATGAAACGCAGTGAAAACGTAATGAATAAATTGATATCAACAACGGACAGTATACAACAAAATGGTGGACTCTAAGCAGATCAAACCGTGAAGCTGTCCTGAGAATCACATTAGGCGATCATCACTGAAAATCACATAACGACGGTACAACCAGAAAATAAGACATTTCACATGGCTACTACATTAGTAAACAGAATATTACTACTAAACGAGACTCTTATTATCGTTAATTCACCTATTGGCTCGCACAAAATTCTGAAACAGAAAAGTTAAAAGTTTTTTTTTTAATACTCGGTCAATGATAATCCAGGAATCCTGAAACAAAAATTCTACTTTCATCTAAGAGGCTTTCTCAGGTACGTGTCAGGGTATATCATGGGGGTTCCATGGTCATAGAAGAAACACAGATAGACGAGAGGAACTGAATATTATGAGTAGGCTATACTGCACACGATTGCCCAGTATCGGCTGAATTGCTTGGAATATCTTTGCCGAATGGATGACTGCCGCATCCCCAAACATCTACGGAGACAAACAGTGACGGAGAGGTGTGGGACATACGAGGAAGCGCTGGAATCACCTTGCCTGTTTGAGACAGGAACAAACCATCCTTGGTTTAATCCTTACAGATGTAATGATGATGATCTAATACGCTGTGCAGAATCACAAAAAGAATAGAACACGGGATAAACACTATAAAAAAATAATATCAGTAACTACTGTACTTAATGTACATTAAACATCCATTATCTATGTATACAGTATACTGTAATATGTAGGTTATTACGTATATAAGAATTAATAAATTTTTAATATTAATTTGATATAAGCCTAATATTTTATATTTAACATGTTTTTTTTTATTTTAGATTTCGTATTTTTGTAGTTTAGTAGTTTTCTAAATTCACACCAAAAAACCGGCTTCCATATTGCCCCATGTGTTAAGTATCCAGCAAACTGAATTATAGATCAGTTTTTGTTATCTATATCATTTTCCTCCCCTCCAAATGACTCGTCATAGATAGTCAAACAGGACTCGCCAATAGAACAGATGCCAGATTTCAAGTAGGCCTATCTAGGCATTATGCATCAAGATGATTGAAAGCAAAATTAGTCTCTTCCAGTTGCTTTGTAGATGTATCATTAAACCTTTAAAGAAGAAAACAAGGAAGAGATGCCATTTAAATATTATGATGTAATGGCCATACCTCAACTACTGTATGGTAGTGAGACTTGGATTAGAAAGACCAAAGGTATATCTAGAATACACGGAGCGGAAATGAGGTTCTTGAGGGCTGTAAAGGGTTGTACCAGCAGAGATCTTATCAGAAATTATCATATTAGAATGCAGCTAGGCACAGCTGAAAGCTTAAATGAGAAAATCTCCCAGTACAAAACGGAGTGGCGGTTACATGTAGAGAGAATGGATCCAACTAGATTTTCAAGAAAAGCCCTTGACTTTCATCCAAGTGAGAAGAGAAGTGTGGGAAGACCCCGTAAGCGATGGTTACTTTACTTTACTTTACTTTACTTTACTTTATCCAATCCCCGCTCTCGGCAGTTCAGCCATTCGGCGGCGAGCCTCCCAGTACAGACAGGATAAAGTTTGCGTTTGCAGGTTCGCCAGTTCAGGACAGACAGGCAGGTGTTGTCCATCCATCATTCCTCCATTGCACAGCGGGCAGATGTTGGAATTCACCAGGCCGACTCGGTGTAAATGGGCTTGGAGGTAGTCGTGGCCAGTGCATAGTCTGAACTCCGCGACCGCAGTCGATCTCTTGAGGGTTCGTGAAATTGGTGTTGTAAGAAGAGACTCCCACTTTTTGCCTCTGCCGGCTTCTGTATGTATTTGTTTCAGGTAGTTCTTTACGGCCATGTCAATCTGATATTTCGCCGATGATAGGCTAGTGGGGGTGTCAGGTTGCTGCATTAGGGCTCCATTTTTTGCAAGCTTGTCCGCTTCTTCATTTCCGTTAACACCAACATGGCTGGGGATCCATTGTAGGTGGACAACCCAGTTGCCATGTATGAGGGTAGCGAGAACTTCACGTGTACGGAGCGTCAAGATGCAGTCCGTGGGACTGTTTTTAGCTAGTGCGACAATGGCGGCTTGAGAATCGATAAAGAAGACGACTCGCTTTAGTTGGATACTTTGGCATTTAGCTAGTTGTTCTGCGGCCATTTGGATAGCTTTGACTTCGCCGTCGTAGTTGCTGGAGTGCAGTCCCACAGCACAGCTTATTTGGAAAATTTTAGAATATGCTCCGGCACCAGTTCCACGGTTGGGTAATATTGATCCATCAGTAAAAATATGCAACCATTCCTTTTCAGGATAGAGGGTGTGGATTGTTTCTATAGCGGATTTTTTGAGTTCATGTGGATCTGTAAGGTATTTTGGCGCCGACTGGTCAATCAGAGTTAGTCTTTTCACCGGCGTTGCATCAAAAACAGTGTTGTATACTTGCAGGGGTGCAGGGTTTCCCGTATTGACCTTGTATTTGTCTCTGAGTTTCTCAGCCCATTGGATAGGGGTAGTTTGCGTTTTTAATCTATGGTTTGCTGGCGTAAAACCGTTCCAGTGTTTGTGGTCAACTCGTCTAGATCTTTCCCAGAACTTGAGTGTTAATTTCTCTCTTCTTGAAGTGAGTGGCTCTATGTCGGTTTGAATTTCCATCGCTTGAATTGGTGTTGAGAAAGCGCCACCTGTGATGATTCTGAGCGCGTCGTTCTGGACTTTGTCGAGCCTCTTCAGGTTATTGGAGCTTGCAAGGGAGGTTACTTCGCTGGCGTAGTCCATGGTGGGTCTCACGTATGATTTGTATGCGGTTGCTAGCACATCTTGGGTACATCCCCATTTTGTCGCTGCTAGCCGTTTCAATAAGCTTATGCGCTTCCCTCCCCGCTCAGCGGTTTCCTGGATGTGGCTGTTGAATGTCAGTTTTGTGTCTAGCTTGACGCCCAGGTATCTCGCAATCGAAGTTTCAGGCAGGTTAGTTCCTTTATACAGAAGTTCGATTTTTGGAGGTTTAGTAGAGAGGGTAAAAAGTTGAAAAACCGTTTTATCAGGACTTATTACCATTTTGTTGCTGTCTGCCCAGGTTGCGACGTTTTTTAAAACAGAGTTGACTACTGATTCAAGGTGGGAGGTGCTGCTTGTAGTTGCCCACAGGATGACATCATCTGCGTATAGAAGACAGGATATTCCAGGTATCTTATTGATCGCTGTTGTTAAGTCATTGATCATAATGTTGAAGAGCAGACAGCTGATTACTGCGCCTTGGGGTAGTCCTTGTCGCTGTAATTTGTACTTAGAAGTGGTATTAAAGAATTTAGTTCTGATGTAGCGTTCGGTTAGAAAGTTTTTTATCCATGTGAGCAAGTTGTTCTTCACTCCGAGCTCTCTGAGTTTGTATAGAAGTAGTGCGCGCCAAACTTTGTCGTACGCAGCCTTGAAATCGATTAACACAGCCAGTGTCGATTGTTTTCGATGGAAGCCGTCTTTAACCGCCTGAGTGAATTTAACTATTTGGTCTATTGTAGATCGATGTTGACGGAATCCTGCTTGAGCATCGCTGATTGCACCACTTGACTCTAGGAAAGTTCTTAGTCTGCGTTCCACCATCTTTTCCGCTATTTTGCAGCACACGCTGGTTAGCGAAATGGGCCTGTAGCTGCTCAGGCTGCTTCGAGGTTTTCCTTTTTTATAGATGGGGATTATCTCAGCTTTTTTCCATTGGTGAGGAATCCGCTTATCCCATGTTAGGTTGATAAGTTTTATGAAACATAGTTTAGCAGTGGTCCCAAGGTTCTTTAGGAAATCTGGGAAAATATTGTCAGGTCCAGCAGACTTGCAATTTTTTAAATCCCTTAAAGCTATTTCTAACTCTTGTATAGAGAAACGGGCAATCATAGAGCGGTGCTCTTCTTTAGTTGCTACGCTTGTTGTTTGGCTCATTTGCACGCTTTTTCTTTCAGGACCGCTGACTTTCAGGGAGCTAACTGAGGCATAGAATTTGCAAAGACTGTTGGCTACTTGCACTGGACTGGTGAGGAGCTTGTCGTTCACTTTCATGGGTTCCCATGCTTGCTTCTTCTTGTCATTATTTAAGCTTGATAGGAAATTGTGGGCTTTGGTGCCGTCCCCTCTGAAATCTAGTTTGGCGACAAAGTTCCTGTATGTACTTTCCTTGGCTTGGATGATGGCCCGAGTGAGAGCTGCTTGCTTCCTTCTTAATTCAGCACAGTCTTGTAGTAGCTTCGTTCTCTCAGCTTTCCTTCTCGCCTTGTTCCTTTCCTTCTGGAGATCGGTGAGAGTCGCATTCCAAAAGGGTTTATATTTTTTAACACTTCCTCGAGGTAAGCGATGGTTGGATGACTTCCATTGAGACTGGAACAGGCTACTAGCGTAAGCCGTAAAGAATGACGACGATGATGACTAAGACATTTTTTAATTTTTACTCAACTCAAAATTCAAACATAGAATCAATTCGACATACGTATTTACTTTAGTAAATCATTCACTGCCAGTGTCATTTACCTCTAGCGCTCACGCACGCACGCACGCGCCGGCGCTGTCACAACGTGTCTCTCTCGAGTAACTGACTAAATGAATTAATTAGCAGCCTTCCACACGCCACGCAATCGATATATCGAAGTAGAGAAACTGCGGAATTACGTTAACTGAATCGGTAAACGTTAACGGCCTATTCCTTACCGTATACGCCTCACCGCCCCCTCCCATTCAACCTGAATTCTCTGTCTATGCACCAGTCTATCACTATCACCTTCCCCGTCTATCAGCTAATCGCGCGTTTACGCACGAACGTAACACCGACCGCGGAGAGAAATTAATTTCAGAAACCGTGTTGGAACGATCGTGACTAGCTTTAGCGGTCCCTCGTGGTACGTACGAAACGTGCACGGAATTATGGCCCAGGGAAACAATAAACACCACTTCAAAGTACGATACTTTCCTCCATAAAACTATACTTACGTCACTAGTAATAGGTAAACAAATTGTAAAGAAAGGACAGCAGAACCAGTACAGTGAGAGTCTAGTACAGTAATGCGTCGATAATTCGGACTAATTGGTGTTCGACCCAGTCCGGATTATCGATTTGTCCGGATTTTCGAACATGTACAAAAATTACTACTTAAAGTATAAGGATAGACGGGGTACTTAACGAAAACTCAGAATTAGGTTAGAAACATCATTTTCGCTACTGTTTAAACATCAGTTTAATTTAGATTGTTGCTATATATTCTGGTTTGTGGAGTGAAATGGATCAGTCTGGTTTACCAAAGATAAGTCATACGCAGTCAGAGTCGGAAAATAATTTATAACGTGTACAAGTTTATGAAATTTGAAGGCAAAGAAACATCAGAAAGAAAATTACAGGAACGGGTAGCTCAGGCGTGTGGTGTCTCTAAGTAGTGTTTTTAGAATTATTAAAGAAGCATCCGCGTATACGGCTGATACAAAAACTTTCAGCACTCCCCATTCAGTAACTATTTTCCTATCTATCCTTGCTACTTATACCATAATTACTTCTGTTTTTCTATATAATACTGTTTTTCCACAAAATTCTTCTGTTTACTGCTTGCACTGCGTAGTCCTATACAGCTGGTATTGTTTTAGACTTATCCTTTCTTCTAAACATTATCGAGTACAATGCTGTACGTTAAAAAGACCATCAGACAACTAGAGGTCGTGTACAAACTTACGAACTTAAGGATCTATTAATTTTCAGAATTAAAGTGTATCAGAATGCAATATTTAAAAACTACATGAATGAATTTTAATGAACATAGACCGTGTAAAATATTTTAGGCACGATATGTTTGAAAAGCTTGGACACCTATTTCAAAAATATAAATCGCCATATATTTTTCATTCTTCTTCACTGTTGCTAAGAGCTTTGAGAGCATAGGTCTTAGAAGGTTCTAATCCCTCCCCCCTCTCTCTCTCTCTCTCTCTCGCACGCGCGCGCTTCTTATTATGATATACTGCCGTCGTCTTTATACTACAACACACCTCATTTTTGAAGAACTTCAACTTTTCTTCCTCGTCCGTAGTCACCGTTCAAAGATCCTGGAACTACTACTGTTTTCAGTTCCATTAAACTACCGTTCTTTACGGATCCGTCAAAAGAAAACTCTGCATTGTACTTTACAGAACGAGCACTCTCATTCATTTCACTCTTTATCCCTTACTGAAATACCATATACACATATCGGTACACAAAACTACATAGACAACACAAGTATTCTGAAAATATAATACACGAAATATACATAAATGTCTGTTTCCCGATAACTGACGACGAATAAATGGGAACTGTGGTTCGCCTCGAAAACTTCACAAAGAAAAATTAATTTCATCTTCGTACAATACGAGGAATCAGAAAAGTTGCGAACTTGATAAACGTGCAAAACTTTGTTTCTTTCGCCTTCTCGCGACTCAGTCAAACCTTACCTTCCCCACGCCCACAACCGCGAGTGTTCTGACGCTTAAAAATAAACTGTTAACAATTTAATATTTTATAACATTCGTCTCACAACACTTCAATACCAAACTTACGAACCGGAAATAAAAAGATTTTACTTTCAATATCATGGTAAGTGACGCAGTAAAATACTTACTAGGAACAACACGATTCCATTCTTACTTCTTTCAAACATTGTTACGACGGTCTACTTGATCGTCGTAGGTACAGTGGAAAACATAATACAAGACACCAATTAAGTCACTAATTACCAGCTTTAATTTTCACAGTTAAACAGTTCGTAATTAACAACATAGTCTCTTACAACAAATCAAATAAAAATTGTTCACACGCAATAAAATGTCAACTAATATAAAACACAATTATCAGGCTATTTTATCTGTGTTAGCAGTCTCCATAACAACTTTGTCGTATTTTGTTGCTTCTCTGCTATGTACAATTTTCCCTCGAACGAGGCCTTTCGGTTTCGCAACCATTATCAAGTTCTTACTACTAAAATACTCTTTACTAAAATATCAATCGTTTGGGGCACATTAACAGAAAAACCTGGAGGATTCAGGCACTTTAGATCAGCAAAAAATCCATGAACTTATCGCGTTGCTAAGAATAATATTAGGCCAGAATTATTTCACTTTTGATAACCGATTTTTTGCGCAGGACGACGGCCTCGCAATGGGATCGCCACTCAGTGGTTTCTTGGGGGATCTTTATCTTAACCATTTTGAAAATGAACACATATTATCGCATAAAAACAAGCTTTACAAAAATATCATCTCATACACTCGGTATGTGGATGACACATTCCTTGTTATTAATGGCACGCATAGACAAATAGAAACCTTGAGTAAATACATAAATAGTATACACCCAAAGATAAAGTTCACGTTGGAGATGGAAAATAACAGTAGCCTACATTTTCTGGACATAACTGTGCGGAAAGTAAATAATTTATTTAGGTTCAGCATCTATAGGAAGCCCCGCCACAGATATTACTATTCACGCTTCTTCATTTCATCCATTTGCCCAAAAAATGGCATCATTTAACTCGTTGGTTAACAGATTACTAAAAATTCCGTTAGAGGCAGAAGACTACATCGATGAGCTTAATATGATAAAGTATATCGCGGTGGCCAACGGTTACAGTAGTACAGTTATAGACAAAATAGTAGCGAGGCAGAAGAGGAACATATATAAAAATAGAAGCATAAACAAAACATAACATTGACACTAAATATATACCAACGGAATTTACAAATCTTTTGCCTAATACTATTAAGAACGTTTTTAAAAAACACGGTTTCACAGTTTCTTTCAAAACGAGTAATTGTATTTTGAACGCCTTGAGACCAGTGACCAACAGATTAGTAGAAAACTGTTCTGGTATTTATAAAATAGAATGCGAGGACTGCAACAATTTTTATGTTGGACAAACGGGCAGGAAATTTCTGGATAGGTACAGAGAACATCTCCCTAGAGGTGATATCCAGAAGATAAAATCAAACTTTGCCTTACATATAGTCAACCAGAACCATAATTACTCGAGTTTTCAAAGTAGCTTCAGGCCGTTACATTTCAGTAAAAAGGGCAGGCTTATGGACGCGCTGGAAGAATTTGAAATTTACAAGGCATCAAAAACCCAAGGTAATCAGCTCTTGAACGACAAGCTTTCTTTTAAGTCCAACGGACTGTATGACACGGCCATACGCGTGTTGGAACAACACATAGATAGAAGTAGATATAGTGCGGCGCGTATTGATTAGTCGCTCGCGAGGTCTGATACGATGCGCATCGTGTAGTGGTGTAATTGTATGCACGCGGTACTATGACTTTATGTGCTGGATTGATGTGCAAGTGAAAAGTTTTTATTTGTATTTTTTTATTAATTTGACGTACTCCGTGTGAGTGATTTTCGTTTTTACCAACCTGATGATGGGACCATGAGTCCCGAAACGCGTAGTTGTTAAAATCAATGAAGTTGCAAGGAGGAGCACCAGTGTACCCGGATACACGAGGTAATATTAACTATAATCAGACCTTTAGTTCCGTGACTACCGACTACCAAACAGATCCTCCTTCCGCTTAACATCAATTCACTAATATTCACATATGTTATCACAACTTACATTTACGTGCATTTTTTTAAATTATACACTTGTTTTAGGCTTCTGCCTTCCTGTCCCTGTACGCTTTTGCTTTACGATTTGCTTTTAGAATTCTCATTTCATTTGTTCGATGTACATAAATCTTTTCCATTCTTCTCCATTTAACTGTATCCTGTCGTTCACAAATATATATCCAAACGTTTTCAGATCTTCCCAAACTGCCGCATTTCATCTCATTTACAACTCAATCTAGATAATTAAAATGTAAGGATTCTGTTTTTATTCTACTGGCTGACTACCAAAACGTTGTTAAATTCCAACTGCGTTGGAATCCTTTTACGGCGATGATTTTAATTCCGTTACCGGATATCGTTACGGAGATCCGTCTGTTGAATAAACAAGCAGATACGGCCTTCTAGCAAAACACTGGCATGTTCCGAAAATCCCTCGATTAAAGTAGGAACATGTAGAAGCTCCTAGTATTTGTTATGCCGCTGGTGACCTTGACTGATCTATATAAACACAAAAATACAGTGCGACTAGTGTTTAGTCATTTAGTTCTGCGAATTATTTATACAAGCAATTAGAGAATGGAGTGTTATCGGCGAGAAATTATATGGTCGGAGGGTGGCTTTCATTAATTCCCGCGTATAGCGCTCACTAGAAAGCTATTGGTGTACAAATACAAGGTAGGGCAATGATAACACAACAATTTGTGTTAGCTCGTGTTTGATTACTATGGCAACAATAAATAAACAGATTGTTCTATAACCTTAATTAAACTATGCCATTTCAGTAAACATGGCTCAATGGCGAGTTGAACATCGTGCGTTTGTTGTAGAAACGTTTTTTAAAAGTAATGATTCCTATATAACAACACGAAGACTGTTGAGAAATCATTTCAACGTTGGGAGACTTGGAAGAGTTCCAGATCGCTCAACAGTATCGAACTGGGTAAGAACATTTAGAATCATGGCCTCGACTGAGAAAACAATTGGACGAAGTGTAAAAACAGTGTGGACGGCAGAAACTGTGGAAAGGATACGAGTTGCTGTCACGCGTAGTCGCATAGGAAGCGTGCTATGACACTGCAGAATTCCAGTAGGTCTACAACAAACGCGCGATGTTCAACTCGCCATTGAGCCATGTTTACTGAAATGGCATAGTTTAATTAAGGTTACAGAACAACACGTTTATTTATTGTTGCCATAGTAACCAAACACGAGCTAACAAACATTTTCGTGTTATCATTGCTCCATCCTATATGACTGACTCCCTTGACTGTCACTTTCTTTACCATTGAATGATTTATTCCACTGTTTCAAGATCATTTAAAAAAAAAATATTTTTATATATTCTAACATATACGTGTATTCACTTCTTATGTAAATTCTCTTCTGTCTCTTTAATGGTGTTAAAATCGTTGACAATTACCATTAGCATATAGCATAAAGAGTGAAAATACGTGACCTTACTGAACTGCGGACATCTCAATAATTCATCTCCCCAATACCTTACACGAACATTTTGCATGTTAAAACGTTTTCAGCCCAATGGGTGCCGCGTTTGGCAATAGTCGATCAGAAACGCATTACAACGTTTCTCAGGAGTGTTTCGTAATGCTTAAACGCAATCCAATTGAGTTTCTATGACGATATATCACGTTGATAAAACATGGATTCACCAGTACACACCAGAAAGGAAACTAAAGTTAAAATATTTGGTGTAAGCGAGTGGGAATGCTTCAAATATGGCAAAAATCAGTCAATTGGAAAGGTTGTTTCTTGGATTCGCAAAGCGCGGTACTCGTAGACTATCTAGAAAAAGGCATGGGGAGTATTATACACCATTGATGAAGCAAATAAACGAATCCATTACGGCCTAACATCCGGATTTGGCAAAGAAAAATGTATTTTTCTATCACGACAATGCGCCCGCTCACATTTCTTCAATTGGAGTCGCAAAGTTCTATGAACTGCTGCCAAAGACAAAAGGAATTGTACAATTATGGCTTTCCAGTAGAATTTTCCTGGGAAAAAAATGGCTCGCCGGAGAAAGATTCATTTCAAACAGAGAGTTTAGAGAATTAGAAAAATTAAAATTTTACTATCAGAATGATCACAGTTGCACACCACTATATAAAAATTATCCCGATTAGCGCTTTCAAGCCTCACAGCCCATCGTCAGATCGGAATAGGCAGAAATTATTTTAAAAACAAACCCTTCACCCCTCTCCCCCACCCTGCTCACACACAACAAGCTATAATATAAATGACCCTTCCCCACCCCCTAAACCCTGTCCCACACCATCTGTACAGTTACATATTTTTCTAGCAAATTCCTTGTGTTTCAGTGTGTGTGTGTGTGTGTGTGTGTGTGTGTGTGTGTGTGTGTGTGTGTGTGTGTGTGTGTGTGTGTGTGTGTGTCCTTTTAAACTTACCCTACTTCCTCTCCACACACATGGGTCAGTCACACACCCTTATTTTAACCATCCAATTAGTACTATGCAAATAATTCTTAATCTTATCTATCTGTCCTCTATCATTTACTTCTTAATCATGTTATAAAATATTTCTTCATTATCAAATTTAATTTTAATATTAATTAAATTGTCTAACCCTTTTTCTCTTTCTTTTAATATTTCTAACTCCTCTCTAAGCTTCCTTTCAACTGTGTTATTTACTACTTTTACAATTTCGTATTCTTCCAAAGGATTAACAAACTTATGGTTGTCTTCTATGAAATGTCTTGCATATAACGAATTGGTTGTTCTATTACCTTCTCCACGTTTGTGGTCAGACAACCTGCATACGAATTTTCGTCCTGTCTCACCTAGGTACACTTTGTTGCAGTCTTTACATTTTAATTTATAAATTCCGCTTTTCTGTAATACTGGAATTTTTTCTATATTCTTATTCCTTATCTTATCAAATACCGTTTCACATTTTTTAATAGCTATATCTACTCCATATTTATTAAAACATTTTATAATTTTTCTAGTATGTGAACCTATGTATGTCAATGACCCTGCATAATTCTTTTGTTCTGGTTCTATTTTAGCTTTTTGTATGTTAACCCTTTTCATAACTTTATCCACTATGTTGGTGTTATAATTATTATTCCTTACAATTCCCTTTATCGTTTTTAACTCCCTAACTTTTGATTCGGTCTCTTTTAAACACTTCTGAGCTCTGTAACAAAATGTATTGATTGCCGCCATTTTATATCTATATGGGTGGTAAGACTCTCTTGGTATAATTATATCAGAATACGACTCTTTCCTAAATATCCCAAACTGTAGTTTCTCATTATCCTTAATTTCTATGTTCAAATCTAAGTAATTTATTTTCTTACCTCCTATCTCTTCTTTAAATTGTAAGTTTTTATCCTTATTATTTACCTCATTTATAAACTCATGCACTTCTTCTATGCTTCCTTCCCAAATTACTAATACATCATCAACGTATCTAGACCATAATTTTATATTGTCTTTATACTTAGTGGAAGTTATTAATTGCTTTTCAAAATCATTCATGTATATTTCAGCAAGAATAGGGGATAATGAAGACCCCATAGGTAAACCTTTTCTCTGTATATAAAACTTGTTATTAAACCTAAAATAGTTCTGATTTACACATTCTTTAATTACTTTCATCAACTGCTTTTTATACCTGTATTCTCCCATATTATTATCGTTTATTAACTTAATAACTTTATTTACTGTGATATTGGTAAACATGTCCTTAACATCCAGTGATATCAATTTTGTATTTACATTAATCCTAATATTTTCTAATTTTTCTATCAATTTTACATTATTCTCTATGTTGTATTTTGTCCCAAATTCATATTTCTCTCTCAGTACTCTGCTAACTTCCTTTGATAATTTATAAATAGGTGCATTAATAAAAGAAACAATCGGTCTAATTGGTTTTCCTTCTTTATGTATCTTAACCTGACTTTTAAAAGTTGGTGCTGTTGGATTACTTTCCAATAAATACTTTTTCTTATTTTCTTCTATAAATGTTATCTGTTTCATCATTTGTTTTATCCTTGACTGGTACTTACTTGTATAATCATACTTTATTTCCTCGTATGGTCCTTCCCTTATAAATTCTTCCGTTTTCTTTATGTATTCGTCCTTTCTCAGTAGTACCATTGTATTTCCTTTGTCCGCCTTCGTAACTATAATATCATTTTTCTTTATTTTATTCTTTAGTTTAGTTACAGTTGATTTGATTTTTTGTTCATTTTTTGAATTATACAAACTTTTCTTAAATATTTTATCTACTACATTCCCTACTTCCCACCTTATTCTTTTTTTATCATTTTCATTTCCTAGTTTTTGTATTATGCTTTCGCATTCAATAATCGTTTTTTCTTGATTTAATTCTGGTGGCGGTGCGTATTTTAAGCCTTTTGCTAACATTTCTTTTTCTTCTGTATTGAAATTCACCTCTGTAAGGTTTATTACTCTTTTTTCATAGTTATTCTTAGAGAGGTGTTCCTTTTTTACTTCGTTCTTTCTTATTAATTTATTTAACTTATCTACCATTTTTTTATTTTTATTTTCCAATTTCTTTTCTACTACCCCAAACCAAAATTATATAGTATTTCTTCTAACTCTACATACGAGTATATTCTTAACAATTCTATGTGTCTGTCATATAATTCCCTATTATATCTATTGATTAAGCCGTAGAGTGACCTTATTTCCAGTTTTATCCACAACTTCTCGCTTTGTTCTTTTACTTTTTTGGCTACACTGTTCTTATTTTTAATTTTAACTTGAGCGTACTTTGGGATGACATTATTATCCAGACATTGTTTATTAAACCATATTTTACTTAAAACCCTCTTCAATTTAACTTTTAACTTAAGATATTTAAAAACTTTACTTACCTTATTGTTGTCGTTTATTACCTCATTGTTGTTGCCCATTACCTGTAGTCGAATGCACATCTTAACAGACGTTTAATGAAGAAATTTGTGTTAGTGGTTGAAATCACAATCAGAATGATCACAGTTGCACACCACTATATAAAAATTATCCCGATTAGCGCTTTCAAGCCTCACAGCCCATCGTCAGATCGGAATAGGCAGAAATTATTTTAAAAACAAACCCTTCACCCCTCTCCCCCACCCTGCTCACACACAACAAGCTATAATATAAATGACCCTTCCCCACCCCCTAAACCCTGTCCCACACCATCTGTACAGTTACATATTTTTCTAGCAAATTCCTTGTGTTTCAGTGTATGTGTGTGTGTGTGTGTGTGTGTCCTTTTAAACTTACCCTACTTCCTCTCCACACACATGGGTCAGTCAGACACCCTTATTTTAACCAT
This sequence comes from Magicicada septendecula, assembly GCA_034769895.1. Taxonomy (NCBI): domain Eukaryota; kingdom Metazoa; phylum Arthropoda; class Insecta; order Hemiptera; family Cicadidae; genus Magicicada; species Magicicada septendecula. The sequence goes on from CM068374.1 coordinate 474,877,087, forward strand.
CCAATTAGTACTATGCAAATAATTCTTAATCTTATCTATCTGTCCTCTATCATTTACTTCTTAATCATGTTATAAAATATTTCTTCATTATCAAATTTAATTTTAATATTAATTAAATTGTCTAACCCTTTTTCTCTTTCTTTTAATATTTCTAACTCCTCTCTAAGCTTCCTTTCAACTGTGTTATTTACTACTTTTACAATTTCGTATTCTTCCAAAGGATTAACAAACTTATGGTTGTCTTCTATGAAATGTCTTGCATATAACGAATTGGTTGTTCTATTACGATGGGCTGTGAGGCTTGAAAGCGCTAATCGGGATAATTTTTATATAGTGGTGTGCAACTGTGATCATTCTGATTGTGATTTCAACCACTAACACAAATTTCTTCATTAAACGTCTGTTAAGATGTGCAATCGACTACAGGTAATGGGCAACAACAATGAGGTAATAAACGACAACAATAAGGTAAGTAAAGTTTTTAAATATCTTAAGTTAAAAGTTAAATTGAAGAGGGTTTTAAGTAAAATATGGTTTAATAAACAATGTCTGGATAATAATGTCATCCCAAAGTACGCTCAAGTTAAAATTAAAAATAAGAACAGTGTAGCCAAAAAAGTAAAAGAACAAAGCGAGAAGTTGTGGATAAAACTGGAAATAAGGTCACTCTACGGCTTAATCAATAGATATAATAGGGAATTATATGACAGACACATAGAATTGTTAAGAATATACTCGTATGTAGAGTTAGAAGAAATACTATATAATTTTGGTTTGGGGTACGTAGAAAAGAAATTGGAAAAGAAAAATAAAAAAATGGTAGATAAGTTAAATAAATTAATAAGAAAGAACGAAGTAAAAAAGGAACACCTCTCTAAGAATAACTATGAAAAAAGAGTAATAAACCTTACAGAGGTGAATTTCAATACAGAAGAAAAAGAAATGTTAGCAAAAGGCTTAAAATACGCACCGCCACCAGAATTAAATCAAGAAAAAACGATTATTGAATGCGAAAGCATAATACAAAAACTAGGAAATGAAAATGATAAAAAAAGAATAAGGTGGGAAGTAGGGAATGTAGTAGATAAAATATTTAAGAAAAGTTTGTATAATTCAAAAAATGAACAAAAAATCAAATCAACTGTAACTAAACTAAAGAATAAAATAAAGAAAAATGATATTATAGTTAGGAAGGCGGACAAAGGAAATACAATGGTACTACTGAGAAAGGACGAATACATAAAGAAAACGGAAGAATTTATAAGGGAAGGACCATGCGAGGAAATAAAGTATGATTATACAAGTAAGTACCAGTCAAGGATAAAACAAATGATGAAACAGATAACATTTATAGAAGAAAATAAGAAAAAGTATTTATTGGAAAGTAATCCAACAGCACCAACTTTTAAAAGTCAGGTTAAGATACATAAAGAAGGAAAACCAATTAGACCGATTGTTTCTTTTATTAATGCACCTATTTATAAATTATCAAAGGAAGTTAGCAGAGTACTGAGAGAGAAATATGAATTTGGGACAAAATACAACATAGAGAATAATGTAAAATTGATAGAAAAATTAGAAAATATTAGGATTAATGTAAATACAAAATTGATATCACTGGATGTTAAGGACATGTTTACCAATATCACAGTAAATAAAGTTATTAAGTTAATAAACGATAATAATATGGGAGAATACAGGTATAAAAAGCAGTTGATGAAAGTAATTAAAGAATGTGTAAATCAGAACTATTTTAGGTTTAATAACAAGTTTTATATACAGAGAAAAGGTTTACCTATGGGGTCTTCATTATCCCCTATTCTTGCTGAAATATACATGAATGATTTTGAAAAGCAATTAATAACTTCCACTAAGTATAAAGACAATATAAAATTATGGTCTAGATACGTTGATGATGTATTAGTAATTTGGGAAGGAAGCATAGAAGAAGTGCATGAGTTTATAAATGAGGTAAATAATAAGGATAAAAACTTACAATTTAAAGAAGAGATAGGAGGTAAGAAAATAAATTACTTAGATTTGAACATAGAAATTAAGGATAATGAGAAACTACAGTTTGGGATATTTAGGAAAGAGTCGTATTCTGATATAATTATACCAAGAGAGTCTTACCACCCATATAGATATAAAATGGCGGCAATCAATACATTTTGTTACAGAGCTCAGAAGTGTTTAAAAGAGACCGAATCAAAAGTTAGGGAGTTAAAAACGATAAAGGGAATTGTAAGGAATAATAATTATAACACCAACATAGTGGATAAAGTTATGAAAAGGGTTAACATACAAAAAGCTAAAATAGAACCAGAACAAAAGAATTATGCAGGATCATTGACATACATAGGTTCACATACTAGAAAAATTATAAAATGTTTTAATAAATATGGAGTAGATATAGCTATTAAAAAATGTGAAACGGTATTTGATAAGATAAGGAATAAGAATATAGAAAAAATTCCAGTATTACAGAAAAGCGGAATTTATAAATTAAAATGTAAAGACTGCAACAAAGTGTACCTAGGTGAGACAGGACGAAAATTCGTATGCAGGTTGTCTGACCACAAACGTGGAGAAGGTAATAGAACAACCAATTCGTTATATGCAAGACATTTCATAGAAGACAACCATAGGTTTGTTAATCCTTTGGAAGAATACGAAATTGTAAAAGTAGTAAATAACACAGTTGAAAGGAAGCTTAGAGAGGAGTTAGAAATATTAAAAGAAAGAGAAAAAGGGTTAGACAATTTAATTAATATTAAAATTAAATTTGATAATGAAGAAATATTTTATAACATGATTAAGAAGTAAATGATAGAGGACAGATAGATAAGATTAAGAATTATTTGCATAGTACTAATTGGATGGTTAAAATAAGGGTGTGTGACTGACCCATGTGTGTGGAGAGGAAGTAGGGTAAGTTTAAAAGGACACACACACACACACACACACACACACACACACACACACACTGAAACACAAGGAATTTGCTAGAAAAATATGTAACTGTACAGATGGTGTGGGACAGGGTTTAGGGGGTGGGGAAGGGTCATTTATATTATAGCTTGTTGTGTGTGAGCAGGGTGGGGGAGAGGGGTGAAGGGTTTGTTTTTAAAATAATTTCTGCCTATTCCGATCTGACGATGGGCTGTGAGGCTTGAAAGCGCTAATCGGGATAATTTTTATATAGTGGTGTGCAACTGTGATCATTCTGATTGTGATTTCAACCACTAACACAAATTTCTTCATTAAAATTTTACTGAAGCTATAAAGCAGTTAGACTGTACTTGGTCTACGTGTACTGAAATGAAAGCGGGCTATGTTAAAAAAATGTCTAAAATAGTATTTCTGTTGTCAGGCAGAGAATATTTCGAATTATACGGGTATTCTTGCCCATGGCTGTGAACGGGCTCATCAAAAAGGAATGGGAGTTACATCGAAACAGCTACATAATGTATACTTTTGTACAATGGATCCTTAATACCAATAGCCTCACCTTTTCTTATTTTTAAATTTTTTCTTGACCTTCTCACGTCTACGACAGTCTGACCTTAATAATCGAATTATCCAGTTAATTCATTGGCGAGAAAAGTTTCTTACTTTCAACGTTTAATTCCATCTCTTACGGTTACGAAGTCACAATTTTATTCCCAAGAACGAGCAAAATCTGAAGCAAACCAAGAATTGATGTAAATAAAAGAATGGCGTCATTATAGGATATTACGTACAAAACTAAACTACAAGATACCATATATGATTAACAAGAGACAACACTGGTTGGACAAGGAGTTGTTCATATTGGCGCAATTGGTTAACACTCCCATAATATCGGTGGGAGATAACCAATTCTCAATATTACGTACATTACAAACCATTGCCGCGAGAAGGCAATGTGATTCTTCAACATTATAAAGTACAACAGTATTTTATCTAAAAATTAAATGTCGACTTTATTCACTTATTTTTCTAACAAGAAAACATTCACAGTTATCAAGCTTAATAAAGAAATACTGAGCCATACTTGAATACAGCCACGAACAAGGCCGGAGCCAGCGGGGGGGGGGTTAGACCCCCCCCCGAAATTTTGAGGTAAAAATAGAAAATTTTTAGGATAAAAACAAACGTAAATAAAAATATAATGAAAAATGCTCTTATAAAAAAGGAACTGTGCAATAATTCAGTTATTTTGTGTTTCTGGTATATACTGCATCTACAAAAAGCAAACTGAGCGTTTGTTTCCTTCCGTGAGTACATAGCTGCCTTTGTAGGAAGGAAACCACTAGTTTCTTAGAAAACCACGTGGCTAACACTTGACAGCCCTCATCATTGTTGGCCGCCGACCTTCAAACAATGGAAAGTGAAGGTGCCGAACTTACTCTGTGAATATCTTGACTACGTGGGTTACAGTTTGTGTGTTGCCATTTGGTAATGACGTGCTCTTTATCTTCAGTAAATTAGTGAATTATTGTGCTTGCTTTAGTTGTAGAGGGACGTACAAGAAAGAGACATAAAGTAAGAAGTAAGTAAAATGTTTGCATTTTTACGAATCTTTCCATTATATGTCTAGTCTACATGTCATACAGTTGTGCTAGAGATATCAATGTATAGGCCTAGTGTTATATTTTTTGTATTATATTTAATTAGAACTGGGGTTATGACTATTAACTTTACGAATTTTCTCCGTAGGTTATAAAGATTTGTAATTATACAAAAAAACGTTCTTGAATGCTTAATTTAATTAGGAATCTTATTGATAGGATTTTTGATCCCGGAAATATAGTTAATTCATTTAATTGATTACACTCTTAAGCAGTGGCGAGTTGTGACATGCAAAATATATGACTGTGTTTTGATAAAATGCTGTAACCCTAATTTATAAAATTTATTTTTCAGGAGAGACAAAAAGCATAGTGCACATAATATTTGAAACTTTTCAGGTTATTGCCTACGGTTCTATTACACACATTTGTTATGTTATTTCAAACATAAAGTGTACTTAAAATGTTTAGAAATTACATTTAAGGTGAAAAATGTGGGTTACAGCATTTTACTAATCAGTACATAGGCAGCACTCCTTAGATGTAACCCACTTGATGCCTTTTTCTTAACCGAAACTACACACAGTTGAACCAGGTTTTCGGGCAATAATGCTGTAAGCCTCACTATTGACAACATACAAGACAATAAGGTACCTTATTAAACTTTTATAAAAAAAACGGAATTACTTTTATAACGATAATAATGCTTCAAACATAGAGTAATGCAGTATGGAAAGTTTTACATGATGGGAGTGTATGGAATTAGAATAAAAGTCAGTAATGTCAGATAATGACAGCAAAAATATAAGGGTTACAGCCTTTTACCAAAACACCGTCGATATAAAAAACAACTTTTACACCTTCGTGGAATACAAATACTATGCAATCATTTTCAACAATGCTCTCTACCATGCGAAATTATTTTTTCTAGTTTCTTTTATTTATTTTTAGGAGACGTTAAACTATAATGGCTAAACGTCCAGGCTCACAACTGTCGATAAAGAACTTTCTCGCCAAGCCTAAGCAAACCAGTGACATCGAGCCCAAAGAACCTGCAGAGCCTGTTGCAAGTACTTCTACTGTAAATGAAAAAGTAATATCAGAATTCGACTTTTATCCTACTGTAAATTCACAAACAAATCCTGAGGATGATGACTGGCATAATGTTGACGTAGGAAAATATGTGCACACTCTCGGTGATAAAATTGATCGGGAAACCAAACTAAATGTTCTGAAAAATCCATGGGTTCTTAAAATGGAATTTGAATTCCCACCTAGTGGGAAAAGAAATCTAAGACAGTGGCTACATCGTTTTCCCTGGCTTGCCTACACAAAAACTGACGGGGCTCTGTGTAAATATTGTGTGCTATTTTCAAAAGATACAGCTGGTAAAGGTGGTCATCAGAAATTGAAATCGTTAGTCAAAGAACCCTATAAAAATTGGAAAGATGCTTTAGAATTATTTAAAAGTCATGAATCCAATACATACCATAAAGAAGCAATGATTTCAGGGAGCAACTTCTTAAGTGTCTCCAAAGAGCCTAACCGTGACATAAGAAACATCATTGATTCAACAAGGAAGAAACAGGTAAAAGAAAATCGAGACAAGTTATTTTCCATAGTTGAAACTATCAAGTTTTGTGGTCGACAAGAACTTGCTCTCAGGGGAACTAAAGATTCAGGACCCATATCGCTAAAAGATGAAGAGCCTTTTCATAATGATGGCAATTTTAGGGCTTTATTAAGGATGAGAATACTATGTGGTGACCGAAAATTGATCAATCACACAGAGAGTATGTCTTTAAATGCCTCTTACATGAGTCCAACAGTCCAGAACGATCTTATTCAGATATGTGGAGAAATTAGTCAGAAGAAAATTGTCAATGATATAACTGAAGCCAATATGTTCTCCATTTTAGTAGATGAAACTGCAGACATTGCTGGACATGAACAGCTATTTCTCTGTGTACGATATACAAAAAACGAAGATAATTATTATGGGTCAAAAGAGGACTTCTTAGGCTTTGTTCGTCTTCATCATACTACCGGACAAGATATAGTTAGGAATATAACTTCATATTTGGAATATCTTGGTTTGTATTGCAAAATGATAGTTGGGCAAGGCTATGATGGTGCCTCAGTGATGAAAGGATCATTCAAAGGCGTGCAAGCACTAATCAGAAAAGATTATCCAGAAGCTCTGTATGTCCATTGCTGTTCCCACTCGTTAAATCTAGCTTTATGCCACTCGTGCAATTTACAAAGTGTAAGAAACTGTGTTGGTACAGTTAAGACTACGATCACTTTTTTGAAGAGCTCTCCTAAAAGAATGAGTGTATTGCAATCAAATAAATCTGACTCCCAGTGGAAAACTTTAACATCCATGTGCGAGACCAGATGGGTTGAAAATCATAGCAGTCTTTTGAAATTCAAGGACCTTTTCAAACCCATTCTCACCACGTTAGAAGATTTAAGCGATGATCCAGACATGGATACTTCATCCAAAGCCTCATCTTTAGTAACAGGTCTGCTTAATGGAGAGTTTGTTCTTAGTCTCTGTTTCTTAGCCAAAGTGTTTTCTTATACCTTGACTTTGTGTAAGGTATTGCAGTCACCTCTCTGTGATTTGAAATCAGCAACTGATCACGTTCAAAATATTGTTGACCTCTTTCAGAATATTCGCATGAATATTGAGTGTGAATTCTCCATTATATACAAGTCTGCAAAATCCTTACTAGCTGATGTTGGCGGAGAAATCACGCTTCCCCGTTTAACTCCATCACAACGTAACCGTTGTAACATACAAACGGAAGACCCAGAAAAGTATTTTCGCATCTCTATGGCCATTCCACTTCTCGATGATTTTAACAATCAGCTAAAAATAAGATTTCTTGATCACAAAGTATTTGCAAATTTAAACTCTCTTTTACCATCCGTTTGCTGTAAGCCTACTACTTTTTTACACAATGAAAGCTTGAAGTTGTACCAAAACAAAGTTAATTTAGATCTGTTACAATCAGAGCTTGACCTATGGAGAAATTTTTGGGAGAAGAGGGATGAGACTGACCGCCCATCCTGTGCTATCGAAGCTTTAGGAGAATTTAACGAGGAGTTTTACCCGAATATCTTCATTCTGTTAAATATATTCTCCACTTTGCCAGTTACCACTTGTACACCTGAACGTACCTTTTCCACATTAAGGAGACTGAAGACTTACTTGAGAAACTGTTGTGGACAGAGTCGCCTCAGTGGATTAGCGTTGATGTCCAGGCACAGAAACAGGGACATTTCAACAGATAAAGTCATAAATAATTTGCATCGAAAAAAGATAGAAGATTGGACTTTGTTTTATAAGTTTGTCTCTTTGAAGATTTTGAGACTGTTGCAATGTATTAATGCCACTGCTGTAACAAATTTAATATAAACCTTTGAACAGTAGCCTACACTCTGCAAATAAAATTAATGTTTTTGCTAAAAACACGAAAAGACGTACAGCAAACTCGATTATACGTGTGCTGATTATCCGGTTTGTTGGTTATCTGTGCATCCCCGAGGTTTATTGTATTATTTTATTTCCTTTATTTTCGTCACGGCTTTTGAATAATGTGAACTGCGCGCTTGGAATTCGAGCGCTCTCTGGTCTGCAAGTGACCTGGCGGCATGCTTTGTTCAAGAATTAAACACCAAACAATGTACTTATAGCAGTTCTTTGTTGCTGTTCTGTGATAACAGTCATGGCTGATTGACGTCTTGTATAGTTTTTGTACCTCAAGTGTTTTACCAACAATAGACGTAAACAATTTTTATTTCGGCTTATCTTATTGATTACAGTGATAATTGAATGTGTTAAATGTTTGACATTATTGCATTTTCCCTATTATTAAAAGTTTCGTTGTGCATTAAAATGCACAAACTCGCATTATCCGTGTTTTTAGCTATCCGTGCGCATTTGTTCGGTGATTAGCCTAGATAATCGAGAGTTTGCTGTATTTTTTTAATAATATACCTATTTCCAGTGGAAACTCCTGGGCATCTGGGAGGTCTGACTCCTACTCCTAGAAGAATATCCATACTCCCCAAACCTCTAGGTAACTAAACAACCCCCCCCCACCGAACATTTTTTCTAGCTACGGCGTTGGCCACGAAGACAATTATTACAACTAAGCCTTTCAGGTGCTTGTTACGAGAGCCGGATTCTTTTGTAATATTCCCGGCCAAGGGGGAACGAAGCAGACGACGAGACGTTACAAAACAAATCCTAAGTTATTATTTTAATAAGACCGGACGGTGCCCACAATGCGTAGACTAAAGGGACAAGGCACACAGAGAAATCACTAAAAAATATTTAAACGAGGTTGAGACAAAAGATAAGGGGAAAAGCTGGTACATTGAATCAACAGAAACGGGTGGGAGAGTAAACAAGATACACTGCGCCAGATGAAAGAAAATCAGGTAAATAAAGAATAAGTACAAACGTCATAATTAATTATGCGTATTTACTCGCGAATTTACAGCCGACGAGCCTGCGTTAACAATCGCTGCCGCCCCTTCGCAAATGTTACTCGTCTTATTAAACGTGAGAAGAGGGCGAATGTAAGCCCGAGTTTTATGTTTAAGTGAGTTCTAAAAGACTGTCTTCTTTCTTTCTTTTTTTTTCTTTACTTAAGTACAGAGCTTGGGGTATCGATCGCCAACACGAGACGGACGCTGGACGTGATTAAATACAGTACGTCTTCATGAAGGAAGAAAACTCCTTCCCTTACAAGTGGCTCTGTCACATATCTAGCCAGAAAGCGAACGGTTAAACAAATCTGTTCCTTGTGTTCGTTTGTTTCAATTACGCAACAAATTTGATTGGCGGTCGGTTGTTTGTCTGAGCTTTGCGGCTAAATAACAGGGGAATCTGTTTCGAGGAACGTCCGGTTGAACATTTATTGTTTCACTAAAACAAGAGAGACTTTCTACGTACACACAATATCCGGTATGCACAACCTCAGACGGTAACGCAAAATCTGAAGTAAAAAAAAAAACTACCGACACTCACGCCAAGTAGGCCTACAGCCCAATTAAATGGCGAGTATTGTAAATAGCGGTATAACTTCGTAAACTGTACTATACTCCATGGGAAACTTTTTTGAATCGTCTTGGTTCCGCCCCACGGCCGGTAGCAGGCCACACCCTAAATCCAGCCCCTATCTAGGCCTATAGTCCCTGCGGTAGAAGCTCTATCTGAAGCTCGGAACGCAGTACATGAGCGGGCGACGGGCATGCCCTTCGTCTCGCACAGCCCATTGGTCAGGTTCCGCTTTGTTCTTGACCTGGAGTCGTGTGCGACGCCCGATTAGTAAATAAACGCTATGATTTTAAAGCTTGTACGCCGGAATTCCAATTTGTTCATTTATTCGGTCAAACATAACGAATGAAAGACTCGTTGAAGTATCAGACTGAAAGTTGAATGAAACATAAACAAGTCACGAGGAAACCCTGAGAATCACATCAACTTAGCTCACTAAATTCTACGTATAGATAAAACAAAATTGAAATAAAGGATGTTCATGGTGTGTGTGTGTGTGTGTGTGTGTGTGTGTGTGTGTGTGTGTGACACAGAGGGGAAGAGAGAGAGAGAGAGAGAGAGAGAGAGAGAGAGAGAGAGAGAGAGAGAGAGAGAGAGAGAGAGAGAGAGAGAGAGAGAGAGAGAGAGAGTATTTCACGTTGGATGAAAGCGCGGTTAATAACCGTTGACTACACCTGCTCTCTGCTTTTCATTAGCGTGCATGTTAGAAATTATTCGTTCCAAATGTTATTTATTTCGTCACTAAAATTTTCAACAAAAACGTCAATGAACGCAAGTAGCATTGTGAATCCTAGATACATCACTGGTACAGCAACATCATAATTCCTAGACACGGCAACTAGGAGGTATAACTAGGAGTAAAGTCTCTTAGCGACTGGTAACACGTCTTTACTCTTTAGAAAACAAAAACAGTAAGTTATTACAGCCAACAATTATTTCTACCATAAAAAATGAAATCGCAGTACGTTTTACAGCGGGACATCTTGCTAAGGGAGGTAGCAACTGAGAATAACCGTGGTGTTGTATGTACTCCACCTCATCGAAAGGTGACGGGTGAAATTGCTATACAGGCAGCGACAAACGAATCAAAATAACAAACAAATCAACGAACTGATGTACCAAAATATTTAACCGCAATTCGAGGTTGTTTGTTCGGACGTCTCATCAAGAATACCGCTTCTTATAAGATATCCTTATTAAGGTCTATGTTGCCGTTTTTCTGATAAAAAGAATATTGTTACGACATCACAGAACAATCTACGTGTTTATCGAACGTTCCAGAGGGATCCAGAATGTAATGCGGTGGTGTACGTGACTCTTGACGCATTCGCGAGATTTTTCTGAAGGCCGCCAGCCGCGCGGACTGTGTCAAGGCCGCAATTAATTACGTAGTACACACTGGCGCTAAGACGTAGTTTGGAACGTTCTGGTCTGTGAGCGAAGGTTCACATGGCGGAAGCGGCCTCAGTTTTCAGTATTAGTTGCGATATATTTACAGTGCGGTCCGAGTTTATTGTCGGGCGATTACAAGTGATTATCTGGCGATATTACTGTGCGCGTTCAAGTGGTTATTAGTTAAGTGTTGTGTTTTATAATCGGATGGTATATTGTAATACAATTGTGTTTTAATATTAGTTGACATTTATTTGCGTGTGAAAATGTTTATTTGATTTGTTATAAGAGACTGTGTTGTTAATTACGAACTGTTTAACTGTGAAAATTAAAGCTGGTGATTAGTGACTTAATTGGTGGCTTGTATTTTGTTTCCACTGTACCTACGACGATCAAGTAGACCGTCGTAACAATATCAACAATTCCAATACGAAATCCAATTAAAACAACTTTTATGTTCGTATTTAATGCCATGGATAAATAATTACATATACTTTCTCACTGTGGTTTACGTAGCAAAAAGTGGACATGTCCACGCTGTCAGTCTGCAAGTTTGGAACCGAAATACAAACCTACAAACAATCCTGCTCACAAGACCCCAACCGGACGTCTTCTGAAATAGAAGATTCCCTTCAGGGACCCGCGTCTAATTGTAATCGCCATTATACACGTAACATTTCCATTGAATGAAAAATAGACGGGGTACGTAGTTATCAGAGGTGCGACCGGCCGCAAATCCCATGTGTTTATAGACGAGAAGTCCTCAGGCAATTTTTCAAAATAGTACAAATGTGGCCCTTTACGCCCGGTGCCATCACGCCTAAAACCTTCCGGACTGTTAAGTCATTGTTGATTGTTGGAAACACTACTGATAAGGTTTCAGGTACGCCGATTGCAGCCATCGCCAGTGGCGAGTTTTAGGGTCCAATCAGTACCCGTTGCAAGTTCACAACTATTTTACAAAATTCAAATTTGAGTTCGACAACCTTCGCCTTATAATAGCGAGCTGGGCAATGTACAGTTCTAATGACCTTCATATCTCAATAAATGACATCACTTGAACGTGAAGAATATTACCTATACTGTCCCCAAGAGTAAAGGGCTCCGAGCGTGCAGACCTGGAAGTTCATCGTCGGACCCTTAGTCAGCGTTTTAGATATTAGACTCTACGCCCATGGGGGCCAAGGGTTGTAGATAGGACTGCCGGTCCCCGGGTCTTCCCTTGTGAAACAATTTCTTTCTTTTGTCCCCAAAATTAACGGTACGGCAGCAATCAGGATTAATATCCACCTGAAATAACTGGTACTTACGACACGAGATGGCTTCCATATGCCTACCAGTCGCACACTTCGTACACTAACCGCATACGCTTCGTATTTCTTTTCCCGTCTTACCGGCCCGCGAACTACACCGCAATAACTGGTACTTACGACACGAGATGGCTTCCATATGCCTACCAGTCGCACACTTCGTACACTAACCGCATACGCTTCGTATTTCTTTTCCCGTCCTACCGGCCCGCGAACTACACCGCAATAACTGGTACTTACGACACGAGATGGCTTCCATATGCCTACCAGTCGCACACTTCGTACACTAACCGCATACGCTTCGTATTTCTTTTCCCGTCCTACCGGCCCGCGAAATACACCGCAATAACTGGTACTTACGACACGAGATGGCTTCAATATGCCTACCAGTCGCACACTTCGTACACTAACCGCATACGCTTCGTATTTCTTTTCCCGTCCTACTGTCCCGCGAACTACACCGCAATAACTGGTACTTACGACACGAGATGGCTTCCATATGCCTACCAGTCGCACACTTCGTACACTAACCGCATACGCTTCGTATTTCTTTTCCCGTCCTACCGTCCCACGAACTACACCGCAATAACTGGTACTTACGACACGAGATGGCTTCCATATGCCTACCAGTCGCACACTTCGTACACTAACCCCATACGCTTCGTATTTCTTTTCCCGTCCTACCGGCCCGCGAACTACACCGCAATAACTGGTACTTACGACACGAGATGGCTTCAATATGCCTACCAGTCGCACACTTCGTACACTAACCGCATACGCTTCGTATTTCTTTTCCCGTCCTACTGTCCCGCGAACTACACCGCAATAACTGGTACTTACGACACGAGATGGCTTCCATATGCCTACCAGTCGCACACTTCGTACACTAACCGCATACGCTTCGTATTTCTTTTCCCGTCCTACCGTCCCACGAACTACACCGCAATAACTGGTACTTACGACACGAGATGGCTTCAATATGCCTACCAGTCGCACACTTCGTACACTAACCGCATACGCTTCGTATTTCTTTTCCCGTCCTACCGTCCCACGAACTACACCGCAATAACTGGTACTTACGACACGAGATGGCTTCAATATGCCTACCAGTCGCACACTTCGTACACTAACCGCATACGCTTCGTATTTCTTTTCCCGTCCTACCGGCCCGCGAAATACACCGCAATAACTGGTACCTACGACACGAGATGGCTTCCATATGCCTACCAGTCGCACACTTCGTACACTAACCGCATACGCTTCGTATTTCTTTTCCCGTCCTACCGTCCCGCGAACTACACCGCAAAACTTAAGAACCATTCTTTTACTCTCACCCGGTTTTTAAATGATAAAGTAGAAATGAGAAACTGGCTTGACGGCAAGATGCGCATACATTCCTCGACCACTGGAATGTAGTAATAATTTTCAGTCTCCGGTTTCCACAAACGTTGTCACACTTATATTTACGTTCCGACCCTCATAATCCAAGGCCACCTTCAAAGCTACACCGTAAGATATTACAGATTTACGGTTAGCACTTACTGTACATTTCCCTCCTTTCTGTACGTTCGTGAGCGATATATACTTATATTTCATCTTTAACACACACACACACACACACACACACACACACACACACACACACACACACACACACACACACACACACACACACACACACACACACACATTAATGATACCAACCTGTGAGTTTACATGTGCATTGCTCATGACAGCAGCTAAGAAGATTTTTTTAACATAACATTTACATTCATCTTCTCTTCTGTATTCTCTTTTCTTTGTACTAAAAGGCGCAGTTCAGTGTTATTTTATACAGTTTATTTCTCAAGACGGCTTTAAACTATGCAGTCGCAAAAAGGTCACGTAAATCTTTATAACACCGGCGCGGCGGCGTGTGTTCGATATACGCGAATTAATAACCAGCACGCGATCTAACCAACTGAAATTAACCCACCTGTATTTACTACGACTGATCCGGCTGAAAATAAGGCTGTCAATTTCTAGATACCCAATGCGCGCGCGCGCGCGTGTACGTGTAATGGACAGACGGAACTAACAAACGACAATCAACGCCCAGTAACGCTATCATTAGCAAAGTGGTTGTTTGTTAAAAGCAACAAACCACTCCCTGCACTATTCATGAGGCAAAGTTTCACCCATCACTGTCATGTTTTGTTTTGATAAACTACATACGTCTGTCGTGATAACATAGCGACGCCAAGCAATCATAACTGCAGCCAATATTATATGGTAAAATCGCATTATTTTAAATTTCTTCTTCAGAATTCCTTTCCATCGTTTTCATTCTTACACGTCACTCGCTATCTCCTACTCGCACTCTCTCCTCTCTCTCCCTGTTACTGTTCCTTTATTATTCCATTTACATAGATAATAAATAAATTATTCCGTGTACGCAATTACAAAGCATGGAAATTTACATGCTTTCTTCTGACGTCTTTTCCTCTGAGAACAACGGCGATCATTAACGATCCACTTCACTCTGACAACAGCTGTTCTAACTGATGTTTGTACTTATCGCTGTCACAGGTTTCAGAATTCCCCAGTTTATGGTAGATTTTATCTCATTATAAAGTTTATCGTTAAAGTATAGCATCATTATCTCGTAATAATAATAACTGTACGTATTATCCTTTTTTTTTAATTTTTACGAGATCGGTCTATTTTATGTGATCAAGATATTATTGACCTTATTCCACGAGAGAGGTCCCATCCATCATTAATACGAGGCCTATGTAAAAATTAACCTCAAATATTTTTATTTATTTTTTGTATCGGCCATCTAAGGACCACATACCAATTTCAATTCTTATTCTTTTCTTTTTTCCAGTATTCTTTTATCTTTTCACTGTGTCTCTTCTTCCTGTTCCTGTGTTCTCTTTTTCCTGTGTTTCAAAGTCCACTTTGAACCTGCGTTTTTCTCTCTCCTACCCTGGACTCCTTCCATTTTTAACACTTTTCCCCGAAAAACTTCTCTTTCAATTGCTTCTTCTGCGTGTACATTATTTTTTTCTAAATCCTTATGGACTTCTTTAATCCAACTTGATGTTCAATTCTTCCCCCACAGATATTTGAAGATCTGTTTTGTTAACCTATTGTCGTCCATTCTATATAAATGTCCAAAAAATAATAGTCTTTTTTTCTCATCGTTTCTGTTATATTTTCTATAGTTTGATATATTTGATCATTACTTCTTAATTTCCAACCTTCTGAAGTTTCTCGTGGACCTAATATTTTCCTAATAATTCGTCTTTCCAATATTTCTAGTTTAAATTATAATTCAATGCTAGACGTTCACTTGCATATAGGCATTCACTCAAACATTTTATTATATACGAAAGTTGAAAATACGTAGACATCTATACTGACTCTCCACATAATCACTATACACGTCCCACAGGTACCTACTATATCGCCTCACAAGCTTTTGTCGTCCCTCGTTGGAAAAACACTGTCGCCAAGGCACGTATATAGACAAGTGTCGAGCCATTATTAAAGTGCTGCGTAGCAAGGCAGACATACATATTACGACCAAATGGCGTCTTTGCACAAATCCGGCGCGCGGTGCGCCTGTTTATTCGGCCACTGACAGCGCACGCGTACGATCGTCCGCTGTGAACTTCCTTAGTGTGCGAACGTTTTGGACTATTCGACACTCTGACCCGTAACCGACTGGCGTTTCACGACTCGATGCCCTGTACTACCTTTGTTGCGACAGTGATTGGACGATCGCCGGGCCGTTGGCAGCACGGTCCTTGCAGTGGCCGGACGGTTCCCCGTTCGACTTTCCATCGAGCCAGACCCTTGCCATCCGACGCCGTCCAGCAGTTGCGGATTCAGTTCTGAACGTGCCCAGAAGACGGCGAGTCGTTCCAACGGAACCAGTATGCGCCTTACAGCTGGCAGAAGAGGGAAGAGCAGGTGCCACGTTTCATTGGTCACTAATTCAATAGAGATAAACAAAATGGACCGCGAATTTGCATGTAATTATGTAAAAAGGTTGCTAGTCGCTACTGCGGATGCGCCTTGTTGCTATGACAACCGGTTTGTGTATACCATCCAATCGGAGGTTAATTTTTTGGAACCTTTCGTAATATCTCATATTTATTTGTATCCCATTATTTATTTGTTTCTACAGTTGGTTAGGGCCGAAGCCTCACAGAACCGACTCTTCCAGATGATTTCCCAATTTATCAATTATTCTGTCGCATCAATAGTCAACCTTATTGTGTCGCCTCCCTTGGTAGGCGACGCTAGGCCGAATTATTTTTGCTGTTCCTTTATTTCTCTGCCCTCTTTCATTTTCTCACTTTACGGACAACTCTTGCCAAAATCTTGAAGTTTTCCGTATTCCAAGTACACACCTCTCTTCTGTCCTGTCCAATATACCTCGCCCAAAAATCTTCCAACTCTTGCATCTCTGAAGGCAGGCCATCTCTTCGCAAACACATGCCACGCAATCTCCTCGGTGCCAACCCTACAACTTCGACACCGTAGAACGTCGCTCGATCGAAACGAATATAGTTTGCCTTTAAAGATTCTATGTGCACGTAGGAACTACTTCGTATAATTGCGGACAGTTGCTACGCACTTCCTTGATATTAGGAAAATACTAACATGTTAGTCTACCTTTTAAGCTTGTGCTCCATCTCTCTCGCCAAATATCTACAGTATATTGTTTTGCAAACTTTACTTGTCTCTCTAGGTCTACCGTTATCTACATCTTGCTCAACTCTTATTCTTTCAGTGATCAAAAGGTCTATTGGGATCACCCCTGCAATCAATAAGTTAGCCTCATGTGATATAATCAACTAAACGCTATGTAACTCACCGTCTGTGGCTTTGTAACTCACGCTATGTAAGCCACAGACGGTGAGTTACATACCGTTTAGTTGATTATAAAATACGTGGCTTGGACTATAAGCGGATTTATTCCATTAACAATATCATGTGACATAGTACGGCCCTCATCACTATCTTCCTATGATAATGTAAAAGTTTGGGTACCAAAATTAGAGATCTAATCGCTGCAACTGCCAAGATCACACACCCGTAGGTCAGGAGTGATACAGCTAGCCCCTCGTTTAGAGGTAGACATTGCAAACCTCTTCTAGTCGTAGGGGCTACTAGCCCGACAAGACTTCCCAAAACTTTTTGAGTCTGATTAAAACATGTTTCCCGAATGTTAGATCTTCTCTCCAAATAATACCCAAATACGTGACACTGTCAAGAACTATAATCGGGGTTTCTCCATTCGGAGCCCTTGGTCTTCTTTCTCTGTGGAATCTATTCTTACGCATCATTGCCGTGGTCTTATATGCCGAAATTCCAGCTTGGTCTTTCTGCTCTATTCCGATACCCGGTGCTCCACCTCAGGGCCCGATCAGCCCTCTCTTCTAACTCGACCCTCGAGCTACGATCTACTCTGGATCATGAGAATTGCATCTATTTGTATTCTTCATAATAATCGTCATTCATCGTCACCACACACCACACTATGATGTTCTGCCGTGTGGTACGTCTCAGACACCACGCGGCCATCTCGATTCGCATCCCTTAGAAGCATGGAGCCTTCATCTCTTCTCATGGTAACCCACACGGTGTG
The DNA here is from genome assembly GCA_034769895.1 of Magicicada septendecula. NCBI lineage: Eukaryota > Metazoa > Arthropoda > Insecta > Hemiptera > Cicadidae > Magicicada > Magicicada septendecula. Next base: position 474,895,060 of record CM068374.1, read on the forward strand.
TCATCCAAGATATTCTTCAAACTTCATCTTCCTCTCTTCTTTCCATCTTTCCTGGTCTCTCTAAAAAAACCGTGTGAATAGTTCATTTCTCCATAAAACACGTTCAATCCAGATTCTTGATCAAATTTTTGTAATCCTCAAATAGTCCCACCATCCATAATTCTTCTGAGCACTTCCTTCACTGCTTATTTTAACCACCTTACGTCCTCCGCTACACATCGCTATTTCTAAAGCTGCAATTTCATCTTCATCCAATTTTCTTATAGCCGATGACTGACTCGTAAGCTAAAACACATCAGTTGGTTACCATAACCTTGTGTGTCATGTGTTTAGCTCCTACTATTCTGTCATTTTGTACTACTGCTCTGTTTCCACTACATTTCCTTAGGTTTCTTAGTTCGCTAGGGCTACCATTTCTTATGTAGTTTATACATTGTCTACTGATTCTTACCACAACAATTATTCGCTACCAGGGTACGAATTCACTAACACATTTGTCAGAACCAATCAAAACCGTTTGCAAATTTCCGTATGTGTATTCTCTGTAACCGCATTAAAAGAAAACTGTTGTCATTCATTCGACAATACAATGACTATACGAATGCTGCACAATAATGAAAACAATATGAGAACAGTTTTCTAGGCACAGGCATCGCAGAATTGCGCATGGGTTGGTTATGTCTTGTAAGTGTAGTAATACATACAAATGAATGTACAGTAGATTGGATAGCATTTTGCTATTAGCAGTGACAGATACTTCCATTACCGGGGTTGTGAGCACGTAAACGTTTATTTGCAGAGACAGGAAGACTCGTCAACTGACACGACAAATCCCACCCTATTGTGACGTGCTTGAATTATATATTGTGCGTTTGTTTCACTTAAAAGTTACGCTACGTTCTTTTCTTATTTCATTTTCTACGACCTCCAAGAATTGTTAACCACTGTAAAAAAAAAAGACATTCAGCCATTTCTTTAACTACTTTCTGCAATTAGAACTCAGAATCATAATCTCTACCAAACGAACTGCATCCTCTCCTCAACATTGGTGGTTTTAGGTTTGTGACGGGAGATGAGGAAACCCCAGTTTGTACTAACAATCAACAGATGAAACAACGGAAAGGCAAATGAAATATACAGTATAATATGTGCCTTATGAAGGCAATTCGCGTGGCACACTACCACTCCAATGAGTGACCTCCATTAATTAATTTACTTTAAGTTTTTACTATATATATTTGATTTATTCAACTGTCTGACTTCCATTATTAAGTCAGCTGGCTGACGACCTTTTAACCTTCCAATTCATTGTTATTTCGCACTTAAGTGACAGGTCAACGCATTTACGCTAAGCGCCACACTCAAGTCTTAAACTGTAGGCCTATTATAATAATTATTATTGTTGTTGGTGTTGTTGATGCTGCCGGTGTTGTCGTTGTTATTATTGCATTGCATACCTTATTTTTACGAAGAACTGATGAAACACATTCTTCCAGGATATCAATTTCGCAGAGTGGCACATTCTTCATGCAGGATGACCTTATTAAACGTACAATCAGCTATCAATAATGCTATGCAGAACTTCATTTTGGCATCTTTGTAGGACAGCTGCCGGCTTTGTTATTAGAAATATCCAATGGTGTTATTTCGTACTTAACTGACAGGCCAACGCATTTACGCGAAGCGCCACTCAAGTCTTAAACTGTATAATAATAATTATTATTGTTGATGGTGTTGTTGATGCTGCCGTTATTGTCGTTGTTATTACTGTATTGCATACCTTATTTTTACGACGAATTGATGAAACACATTCTTCCAGGATATCAATTTCGCAGAGTGACACATTCTTCATGTAGGATGACCTTATTAAACGTAGAATCAGCTATCAATAATGCTATGCAGAACTTCATTTTGGCATCTTTGTAGGACAGCTGCCGGCTTTGTTATTAGAAATATCCAATGGTGGTCAAGACGGTCTTAAGAATGCCTTTGTACACAACGATCTTCTTTTCCAAGGAGGACTAAGACTTCCTACACTTGATCAAGTAATTTGGTGTAGTAGTTATGCGTAAGTTGTTTGCGATGTGCTTTCGCCACATTAGTCGGCGCGGCGGTCTAACATAATACCTACACCTTCGCCATGTGCGAGTTGACAATTTATCGCCACACTGGGAGTAAACGTTTATCGCGCAAGCTGAACGTCACGTACGCAGACTAAGGTAATTAACTCACCATTTCTGAAGTCTTTCTTGGGTCTTGTTGAGGCTGAACTGCAGATTGTGAGATGCCGATGTTGCCTCTGTGCGGGAAGCCAAAATGGCTACATCGTTCGCACATTTCGCTCCAGTAAGTTCTGGTGCCAACAGGTACTGTATATAAAGAATATACAGACGTACTGTATATACAGATATACAGACGTACTGTATATACAGATATAGTTTCTTCCATGTAGGACGATGTGCTGTACATATAATACGAAAAACAGTTCGTAAGTTTCTTCTTTATAAATAACAATACCAATCGGGCGGACAAAGCACCAAAGTTTTAAGATATCTTGTTTTGGATCTGATATATTAGTTCATTTTTTTAGAAGTCTAAACTCAAGTATCCAAATTATTGCACCGTATCTTTTAATTCATTGCTAATATTTAGGAACTAAATGGCTGTTGGTTACACTTTGATGAACGGGTGACGAAAAAAATAAGTATTGTACGTATAGACCTATTTTTTTTTTTTTGTCCTTAGATCATTCCTGATATACACAAACGTGCGTAGCACACCAAAATCGCTATTTGCTACTTGAATAAGCGGATGTCACACTGACGGAAGCAGTACAGACAGATAGGAAATATTTGACACTACATAGACTGAGAAGTGATAACTTTTACGTTAGTGAACGTACTGACAGTTATGATGAGTTGCCATAGCTTACTTTCGTCTTTAATTACATGTTCAACTAGTGTCTGCCGTTATTTCATTTACCGCTTAAGCTACGAACTTTTCGATATCGGACAGTTTATACCTTGTGCATGTTTATGATAAACGACATATTCTTTCAACAGATTCCACATTAACTAAGTAGGACTGATAGTACAATAATAAGGAGGTACGCAGCAATCAATCGCCGGCCAAAATAAGGTGGAAAAACGTAATCAAAAAGAAATATGAGCAGGTTTCGTAATAAAAACAGCATTTCACTTACCACTAAGATTGTTCTCACGACAGTCCAGGAATTCTGCCCATAAAATACTACTGTATGAATACTCTAACTGCCTTCAGCCAATAAGGCGATGTCCGAGACACGTGCTTTTGTTTATATCAGGAACAAGCTAAGAACAGTAGGTTTGTTAATTTTCAGATTCGTCGTACTACAAAAAGAAAAATCAAGAAAAAGGCAGCTGAGCAGTATCTCTTGTTGTGCGAGATACACGTTCTTCTGGGCTAGAAACGTGAACTTGTTTTTCAATCGTTCGGATTTCTTTCTGGATATTGTTATAAAACGTGTATTATTAAATTTATTAAAATCTAATTTTTATATCTGAATGACTCTTCCTTATTTATTAATTCGAAGATTGACTGAAGTGAATTATTCAGTCCGTCTGTTCTAATTTGAGTGTAACGGTTGGATTGTCCCAAAACAACTTCTCAACGTTTACATTCGATCTTCATCTTAACCCTATTCGTTGAGGTTAATTTTTGTTTTGTAGTTTCTAATATTCTTGCGGCTCACAGACGTCTTCTGGATCTCCGTGAATATAGAACGAATCCTGATTGTACCTTACATTCAAGGAATAAAACACATGGATATGATTTTTATAATTTTAATATTTAATCTTTTCAAAATTAATTCAGTTTAGGAAAATTGTCATTTTCGAGATACACGCTAGCAACAATCGATTCTTTATCTCAGGGTCAATAGTAAAAATGAATTAAATATATAAAGTGTGAATTCTTTTGGCTGCTACGAAAGGTTCCATTAATTATTAACAAACAATATAGAGTACATTACAATATAATCTTAACACTTATGATCTAATGTGATATTATAAATAATTGTTAATGTTGATTAAAATGGCTGGCAATATTTCGTATCGTTAGGTGCGCATTGCATGCTGGTTACGACATGACGTCATAAACATGGCCGCCTCGTGGTCGGTGAATGTGTGTGAAATCGTTCCCAATGTATTTTAAATAAATATGTTCATTTTGTATTCACTACTTCTTAAATACTGTTTTTTCTTTTCTTTATAAAACGTCCATCAGTGATTAATTGTGGTGTGAGTTATTGGTGTTACTAGTGATTGTTCATGTTGGATTACTAAAGTTGTTTGGTTAAAATATTTGTAGAATACGTTACAATTCTTAGTTAGTTTAGTTACGCTTCTTCTTGTTAATCACTTGATATTTTCTTATTTTTCTTACTGGTAGTCGTTCATATTTGGTGATTAATAATAGTCGTTCAAATTTGACTTTTGTTAATAATTTCATTATTTTTTTGATTTTTGTTTATAATTTATTCTTCTAATTTTGGTTCCTGGTTTTAAAATTTGTTACATAATATTCTTCTGCGAACACTCCTCAACCGTATTCAATCGTGGTTAACAATCAAGTGTCTAATTTCTTCTTTTTGTCATAGAAACTGACCAAAATTTCCTGGATTCTGATTGGCCCCTCAGATACAGTTCAAATGTTATATGACCAAGACCCCTCAATTACATTACATTTTATAATTTGCCTTTAACTTATTATTTTATCATTATACAATAATAGTTAATACAATGTTTATGTGGTTAATAAGAATAAAATTACAAATCATTTGATACTAAACATGTCCTGGTTTAGTCCTGTAAAATTTAGTATTTAGTGGATTTTCCAGTTATCTTATTAAACAATTTATAGCGATCAAAATTTTCAAATTTATAAATTTTCTGATCGAGCAGTGCGTTCGCACACAGTCAAGTCACCAAACCAGACCAGAGCAATAAATAAAGACAATTAAGAACACGTCAACCCGACGCCAGCTACGAGACAATGAGAGAACGTCTGACTTAACGCAAAAAAGAAATTGGGATCGACTTTGACAGACCAAACTCAACTCAAATTTACGACATCACAACAAACAGAACAAAAGCAGAGTCCAGTGGCACGAGTACGCAGAAATTGTAACGAAGGGACGCTGGAGGGTTAAGCCAACGCGTGTGAACGTATGAAAGGAGATACTCAATGACAAAGGAGTTAGAAAGGTCTTACCAGTACAGAGACAATACAGCAAATACCCAATGAATACGGACGACCATGTCGCACAGCATGAAAACAACGCTAGAGTGACAACTGATATTTACGACGAGAAATCGTGGAGGTAGCTCAGAATGACAGCGAGCAAGAAGTTATTAATTGGTAGAAAAAAACGAAGGGTAGTTGAACAAGGAACAGGACGCAACAGATTGTTAGCAAGGGAGTAACAACGGACCTTGGTAAACTCAGGAAACAAAGGTTTGACAGACAAGCGAGCAATTACTCTATATTCTTAGAAACAGTGCAATGTCCTTCGCTGTGTATTTCAAAGGATGTTTAGCAACCAACCAGAGGTTAGCATCTTCCGAAGAGGCGAGTGGAGAGAGCTGTTGTCACGGTGACAACTAGGGCAGCGAATCAGGGAGTCGAAAGCCAGGGATCTTCAAAGTGGAAGGAAGTCTAGGACCTATTGGGATCATCCGAAGGCGTAGAAGACAGAAAATTGCATTGTGGTAGAAAACGTTTAATAAAAACCGTTTGCAGAGCACGCGAGGAGGGCTGTCTTATAAAATTTTATGTGCAGTTTATTTAACTCAGTTTTACACAAGTTACCGCAGTAACGCGCAGTTTATTCACTAAGTGACTTTAACTTTTGAACGTGCGAAGTTACCTAAGTATCGTTATACTTTCGAGTTCAGTACGACAAACTTTAAAGTACTATTCATTATTCGATATCATGGAAATTAGAAACATTAACAAGTGAAGTAACATCTCGATAATAGAACTTTTGTGTATCAATTTCGGACATTGTGATTCATATCAGAACGTAACATGATTCAGACTTAATCATTCTAGTCGTGCAGACTCATGAACAATAAGAGACTCAACATTCACAAACACAAGTGCATAACATAACGCACATTTACGACCAAGCTAAATAGAACGAGAATAGTTACATGAAGCAGCTGTGTAATAGACATTCTATTTGAACATAACTCACTAATAATGGTTGTACCTACACTACACAGAACTTTATAAACTGTTAGTAAAGACGGATAACACCAACACCACACCACCTACGCCACGAGTGAATTCCCTTCGCGAGTTACAAAGTGATAGTGAAACATCTAATCAACGGAACTACTACACATGGGATCACCAGTAAGCAGGAAATTTCGCCGATGGAATTTTGGATATTCAAAACATCAAGTTAAGTCCTCACGATATTAATACTATAATAATACTTCTGCTCTGTCTCTTTTCCAAGAACCAACACCTTTGAGAAATTGTATAATCATTTAGTAAAGATAATAATATAAAAGCTACTCATCTGAGACACATAATGAACGCATTAGTTTAGAGTGAATAATATTTGATTTGTCTACGTTTTGTGTATGTTTATCATGTTGTATGTTATGTTTTCAATTATCAACGAAAACAGATTTATATTGTAATTTGTGTTTTTATATGTTTCAGAATTTATTTTCAGGTAATAACTTATATTTGCGTTTCGGAAGTTAATTTGAGTAATGTATAATAAACAAGCATTTTATTCGTTATGTATTTATGCGTTCATTATTGTTACAAACCTTAACATCAAAGGACACTAACGTCAATTGATTTGTTTTAATAACTTTTCTTATATTGTTTTTTAATAACGACAAATATAGAGTCTCACCAATTATGCTAATTAACAATGAATACATTCAGTTATTAGAGTGATTAATACGTTTGCATAATCAGATTAACTCAACACACTTTTAGTTTAATTGAATAAATTACAATTTGCATAAATTAGCATAATTGTCGTTGCAAATTTATAACGGTGGCTGACAGTTAACTATGACCCCTTGATATTACATTATTTTCAATTGATTTGCTGGTAACATGAAACTTTTATAATATAAACAAAACTCTTAATGATACTCCTTATATTAACAATTATAATTTACTACCTTAACTAATTGTACACTGTTAAACAATTGTTTGTGTGATAATTCCTACATCACTACTGTCAATCATGCTTGACCACTTCTTAATCTAAATAACAGCACACTTTTCAACTATAGTTTATGTGACTATTATTATTAGGCCACCTTTTCTGTGTTTATTATCACTTATAGCACTATGAGGGGTTGTGCCCTTTTTTCCCACTCTAGTTTATAATAAGACAGACTTTTATTGGCCTATTATACAGTACCTATAGTTCACACACATTTTACATTATGAAATGGTTGTACTCTTTATTGTTTTATTAGGTTTATTTATTGAATATTGATTATAGTTCTTTAATTTACTTTTAATGGTTTACTGCCCTATCCTACTGGGTAAAGTCTGGTTATATTGTTTTAGTCATAGTCAGGTCAATGGTTGATGTTGTTGAGTTATATTCGGTTCATTAATTATCTTCAAGATTTTATGATTTCTGTTTATTAGTTGTTGATCATTGTGTTTGGTCCCATCCTTGAATAGGGTTTCATTATTCTCATTTATAATTATTCTTACAGCGTTCTGTTTCGTTACAATATTATTCTGTTAACCAACCAACTAATGGTAAAGTAAACAACTATTATCTTTCTGCGCTAATTAAGGGAAATATATTGTTACGAGAAGCGTACCGAACAATCCAGAACATTCTCCACTCCCCACGTCCAGTGTGGCTTGTGTTGCGTCATTCACATAGGTGGTTCTATTGAGTTCCAGGAATACTTACAGATACGCATTAAGCCGCTGGCGTGCAATAAGGAGGCAAAGCTGTACTGCACCTCTGCGGGGCCTATATAAAGCCATAGCAGCCGGATTGTCAGTTCAGTTACGTGAGCGATTTTCGCTAGTGCGGAGGGAGTGTTGTCGAAGTGAAGTAGTATTGTGTTAATAATTGTGTGAAACTCTATTAATAGACACTGTTATTGCGTGTGGACAAATCTAACTGGAAATATTGTACGAGTTAATTACAACGTGTGTAATTGTGATAATTAATTAAAGCTGGTAATTACTGACGTAATTGGTGTCTTGTATTTTGTTTTCCACTGTACCTACGACGATCAGTAGACCGTCGTAACAATATTAAGGAAACAACAAACAGTATATTACCTTCTATACAACAGTTAGGATTTTTGAATAGGCACGAAAGTTGAGTAAGTGTGAATGTTTATGCAACAATGAAACAGTAATGAATCACGCCACATACGAAAGTGGAAAATCATCGCAGATCTGCTCCACTTTTGTAGCGAATCTATTTTAATAACTTAATTAAGCGTTTTCTTTTTTTTCACATGTAAATAGTACACAAAACAGAATTACGTATTGTTCTCACACGGAACGCGCGGACAAAAGAGAGATGGCTATGCTAACGATGACACACAAAGCTGACTGAAAAGAAAGCCTGAGAACAGTGGAATAAACCGGAGGACCGTATTCTAAATCAATTCTCGTGCAAAATGAAACACGTACGTTACCGGTAACGAATATGTGTTGTAGTCCACTTGTTTACTAATCCCAAATCCTACTTCTCTGTGAATAAATAAAATATCCAACAGCTTTCTACTGTTTCCACTACTGACTAGATCACAGCGGTTAAAAGTTTTTTCCCACATGTTAACTCAAAATTCTTGCTTTTAAACCCCCCAAATTATTGGCACAAACCGTCTGAAAAATCTTATTTACCATACGTTATAGTTAGTACTGTACCTACTCACTTATCTCTACAGTGGAAATATCTCATATTTCGCTACAGATGCAAAAGACCCCTGAGAATTTTTCGAAATTCCATTACTTTAGTCTTCTTCACTCTTGTTTTCCACAATTCAGTTACTACCCGTTACACGTCTTAGAAAAAAATTTTATTCTCCATTTGAATTAGCCCCCCTCACTTTCTCCCTTTCCCTCCTATCTATCTATATACATATATTTAATATTTATAATGAATTTACCTCAAGATATTTTCTCCTTATTAGGAACACGTTTCGGGAAGCATTGTGTTCCCATCTTCAGCCTTCCTGATTTTGAGTCTAGTGAAGGCCTTGTGTGTTGGTGGGATTATATATGTGTGTGAAATCCCATGCGTGTAAATTCATTATAAATATTAAATATATTATATACATCAAGAAACAGACTGTAGCAAAAAGTGTTTGAACTATATAAATACGTACGTGTGTGTGTGTGTGTGTGTCACATCCCCTTCATATCACAATTATAATATGTATAATTATAAGCATATATTAATAACAATACAAAATAATATGCCATACACTTTATATGTTACTCAATCCCACGTACACGACATTACGCACCCATGAAAGCATTTTTTACTGGCAACTTATTAATAAGAAGATGAACCGCAATATGTGTTTGCTATTTTTTTTTCTAGGTTTCATAAGACTTATTCCGGCCTGTACAAGATTTTCGTCATCGTGTACGTTTTCATTGTCAAAAGTATGTCACGCGTTTTAACTATCTAAACTGGAATGTGTGAATTGGAATTATAAAATAGGATCTTTCTAATCACAAACATCTAAAGAGTTTTTTAAGTGTATGGTTTCCATAAAGATGAGGTTCAAGAAATATAATAAAGTCCGCGTCGATCAGAGACTTTAAGATTTTACATAAGCACACGGAATTGGAACTGACCTTCCTAGTCAACCGGCTTCGCACACAAAATACTGATAACATTACGTAAAAACAAATATTCAATACTACAAAAGAAACATGTTAGGGTCTTAACGCGTGAACGCGAAACAAACACAATCCGCTGTCCGCGGAACAGTAAAATCGTAATCTATATAATATAGATAAAGAAGAAGAATATCTTAATATATATTATATAAAGAAGAATGTTTGTGTGTCCGTTTGTCTTTTATAACAGATCTACAGTTTTATTCCGATCGTGATGAAATTCTGCACACTAACAGTTCAAAACAAGAGGAAAATTCTTATCTACATTTCATTTTGAAAAAACTCCCCCCACCACCTTTTCCACCCCTTAAGCAAAATTCTAACGCGCAGCTTTGCGGTTCTTCGCGAATATCTCGAAAACGGTGAGGAAATCGACCAAAGTGGAAGGTGATTTCCTGAAAGGCCATAACATTTGCTATAAAATGCAATTTGCCCGGCTCTGATAGCGTTCTTAGTTCCGAAGTTATTAACAATTAAAGTTGAAAATTGGTGCACAACTGTTTTGTTCTTTACCCCGTTGTGAGTGTGAGTCACCATTTCATCTGCTATCTCGCGCGCCCTTCCCCTTCCTCATCCCTTCACCCCCGCAACCGCGCCCAGCCATTCCCTCCCACATCGTGGCTGGGTATATAAGGACACCGGCCGGTCTCCCAGACGTAACTGGGAGCTAGCTGTAGCACAGATGGATGGCCCTGCCGAGAACAGTAATGTCTGGCGGATTCCCAGTGCCCTAACGGGAAAGCGTAAACGTGCGCCTCTCCCCGCACTGGTGGGACCCGGCGGTCAACCCCTTGGACGCCCCATCAGAAGGCAGAGTTCTTGGCTGACAGTTTAGAGCGTCAGTTCGCTCCCAACCCATCCAAGAACCCAGCCTTCACTGAGCGAATCTGCCGCGAGGTAGAGTGCTTTCTATCGGCCGGTATCACAGTCCAGCCGGTGCCCATCTCGCCGGAGGAGGTCTCTGAGAGGATTGTTCAGCCCAAGCCCCGGAAGGCGCCTGGCCCGGACGGAGTCATGAATTCCGCACTCCACCGCCTTCCGGAGCGAGGAATACAGTTCCTCTCTAATCTGTTCAATATATGTCTCAGACTGGCCTACTTTCCGGCGAAATGGAACGGCTACAGTTATAGTGATACCCAAGCCGGGAAACAATTCTTCTCGCGCGGAAAATCTCAGACCCATAAGCCTCTTGTCCGCGACGTCCAAGGTTTTCGAGCGATTGATCCAGCGTAGGATCCGCGACCACCTAGAAAGACTGGACGTGCTGATCCCCGAACAGTTCGGCTTTCGTGAGCTGCACTCCTCGACTCATCAGCTGATGAGACTCGTGGAATGCATTACCGAGGCTGGCTGCCAGGGCAAACAGACGACTGCGATCTTCCTAGACGTAGAGAAAGCCTTTGACCGCGTGTGGCACGAGGGTGTCCTTTACAAACTAACGGAAGTCCTTCTCCCAGATTGCTACGTTCACTTGATCGGCAGCTTTCTGCGAGACCGTAGCTTCCGAGTGAGAGTAGACCACGCTCTCTCTTCGGAGAGGCGTATTACCGCTGGTGTCCCTCAGGGAAGTGTACCTGGGCCTCTCCTGTTCTCGCTGTTTGTCAACGACACGCCCCGAGATCCTGGAGTAAAATTGTCGCTCTTCGCGGACGACACTGCAGCTTTTGCCTCACAGCCGAACGCAAGCTATGCGGCAATCAAGCTCCAGCGCCAACTCGACGCGTATCTCGAGTGGACCGAAGACTGGAGAGTTGCCGTCAACGCTTCCAAGAGTGCCGCGGTAATATTCTCGCGAAAACACAAGCGGCCTCGGCCGCTTAAAGTAGGCCCCGTCGAGGTACCCTGGACCAATAGCGTCAAGTACCTCGGGCTCCACGTGGACTCCCGACTCACCTGGCGAACCCATACACAATACATCCGTCAACGCGCTTCGGCGCAACTCAGTAGACTCTGGTCCGTGCTATCTAATCCGGCAATGACCCCCCGGCTAGGTAAGCTCATAGTCAACTCGTAAGTGTTGCCCGTGATTACCTATCCCTGTCCTGTTTGGGGATACCTTGCTCGAGGTCATAGGTCAGCGCTCCAGCGCTTTCTCGACCGGGGACTGAAGCTTACGTGTAAAGTCCCCCGGAGGTGCTCTTCTCGTCTTTTGAGGAGAGGACTCGGTGTCCGCTCTTTTGATGACACCGTGAGACGCTTAGCGCGTAGATTCTATGTTCGCTGCGAAAGTGTGACCCACAATTCCCTCATTGCCGGACTTGGTAAATACACCCCGCGACCAGGTGAGTCCTGGAAGCGACCTCGTCTATTAGCCCCGGTGGTATAATCCACCAATCGAGGGTCGTTCAGGCCCTCCATAAGTAGGAAATGACAATATATAAGGAACTCGAACTGACCCAGTGGCAGGAGTCCTAACTGAGACTCGGGACATTGCACAACTCGACCCGCGCAACCCCCAGTCGTGTCGGATGACAGTTTACGATATACAACCAAAAACAAAACAACTCGACTCTCTAAGTCAATAAGCATACTGTATTGTGTGCTCTTTACTGTCCGCGGATACCTATTACTTCAAACCTATCGAAATGCCACCGAAGAAAAGAAAGAGTATTGGTCAGATAACTCATCCAGAAAAAAAAAGAAAAGCCATCCATGCACCGGAAACACCTGAACAACGGGAGCTTCGTCTACAGCAGGAGCATATCAGAGCTTCTACGTCAAGAGCGAGGAAAACGTTGGAGGAAAGAGAGCTTCGCCTGCACCAGGACCGTGTCAGAGCTTCTACGTCAAGGGCAAGGGAAACGTCGGAGGAAAGAGAGCTTCGCCTGCACCAGAAACGTGTCAGAGCTTCTACGTCAAGGGCAAGGGAAACGTTGAAGGAAAGAGAGCTTCTGTTAATGTGTCTAACAAGTAAAATATATTTTCGACATAACAAGGTTTCAATTATTCACTCAATCCTTTTATAATCATTATCCCGAGCAAAGCCGGGCAAATCCACTAGTATTTGATATTCCTTATAGCTTCTTTGTGGTATTGATAAAAGGCTCTCTGTGTAAAGGAGAGCTGTGAAACACTTATGCTCTTAACTTTCACGTTAACAAAAGGCTTCTTTAAACTGTCATGTTCCTAAGATGTTTCGATAAACTTTGCAAAGGACTGAAACATATTTTGGTAAGTAAAGGATAACGTTCACTAAGTAACATAAAATTTAATTTTATTTAACGAGTGCTAATGGGATCAGATTGTTAAAGGCAAAGTGCTGTTGTCTTCCGTGCGTTTATAGGGGAGAGGGAGTCTAACCTAAAGTCTTTTGTTAAAATTTTTGTCATCGTTACTCACAAACTTCGTAACTTATATCGTGTACACTATAGACGTCTTCTCAGAAAGGGGTAGCGCTGAAGTCATCGACAAGAGACATCATACCTCTGAAACCGTTTGCCTCATCAAGTTTTAATTACAGAACAAATTGTGACCTAAAAACTGCAGAGTACAAAAACGTCTTTTCTTTTAATTTTTTCAATTAATTTAAAAAATATAAATTAATTTTCGTGACAGTGTTTTATTCTAAACTGTAATAAAACCTTGTTTTGTGAAATTAAACTATTTGTTGTTTTTCTTTTAATGTTAAAATATTTACTTCCTTCAACTTAAAATCTCAAACTTTGAAACGGTCTGTTACCGGTCCTATATTTTACAACTTAAACTCTAATCAATAATGTTGTTGCCTAGAAATGCGTACGTTTCGCTAGAGACGAATGATTACGTGGGTGCATAAGTCTCGCAAATAAAATAAAAGGACCCGCGTAAATTAAAAACAAGTAAAACTATTTAGAAAATAAATAATACACTGCTGACTCAACACGCATGTTATGCACTCCATTAAACCGTTATCAGTTCAGACAATTCTTAACGACTTGATCGAGTCAGCAAGCCAGTCGGCATGGGGAAACTGGCGCTACTCACTTAAAGCCTTATACATAATGCAAAAGTAGCTTTAAGATTAATTAAATATGTGAACATAAAGATAAAATAGACGTAGACATGTTTTAAAAATTTAGAATTTTGTCCATACCTTCAGATTATATTAAAATTTCTAAAACAAAATACGCATTTATGAGACCTAAAGGATTCGCAAAATACAATAGACATCAGTGTGGATTCCACAAACTATCTTTTCGTCGGAGGCCCTACAGCCCGTCTTCCATAAGGTCGCATGGATTGTGTCTTATTACAGTGGAAGATAAAATTGTATAAAGTAATGGCAACACCTGTTTTAACTTACGGAAGTGAAACTTGGACGATGACGAGAAATGATGAGCGAAGAATACAAACAAGTGAAGTGAAGTTCTTGAGAAAACCCAAGATCAAATACGAAATGAATATCTAAGAACCGAGTTAAATGTATATTCTATTGCCAGCAGAATAAGGGACGGACAAATGAAATGGAGGCAGCATATCGAGAGAATGAAAGATATGAGACTACCTACACAAGTAATAAGATACATACCTCAAGGAAAACGAAATATAGGTACACTAAGGAAGAGATGGCTTCAGTGAAGGCGGAACAGGCTGAAAGCCTAAACCTTGACGTGGAGGAGGAGGAGGAGGAGGAGGAGAAAGAGACTTATTGTTTTAAAATTAAGTAAAATCAGTATACTTTTAACTTCACGAAACCAATTTCTTTGAAAGAAAGACTAAAGCTTAATAAAGACATTCGATTCTCCTATATTCTATTCACATTACTGGTAGCTCTATAACCAACGACGTAGAGCAGTAATGTACTGTATCAGTATCCGCACGAATTGACCGCCCGAGGATCGAGTTAATACAATACGCTATGCATCACAGACTCACTTCACGAGTACATAATGCACACGCGGACTACGGTCATCAGACGACGGCCTTATACATTATACAGTGCCGTCGATTTCTCACCGACGACGTAAGTAAACTTTTATTCACCACAAATAAACTTTGCTTTCAGAAACAACACAACCAAAAATACGCCCGGTCGTTTATCCGCCGTAAACCAATCTGGAAACTGAACTTTAGGAAAAAGGAAGTGAGTAATAAGTTGTGAAGCAGAAAAAGTCACGCGCTTCGAGGTGAGGAAATAAATAGACACATCAGTCCGTCTTTACAGGTGTGGCCTTACGATGGCGTAAGCGACACACAAATAAAACGCGGATACACGTGTCTATATTAAACTCCCAAAGGAGTAATACAAAATAATCCACGGCGGAAGGGACTGTAAATACGATAAATTTGCTGACGCAAAAGTACAATCTTCTTTACCGAGACTCAAGGGTAGTCTGTTACACAGCATTATATGAAGTTATAACACGTACGCACCCAAACATAACTACATAATGCTGTTATGACGGTCTCACTGATACAGTGCAAACAAATACAGAACCAGTAAAGCACTAATTAGCAGCTTTAACTAATCACAATTAATAATTTGTAATTAACAAGGTAATCTCTTACAACAATTCAAGTTAAATTTGTACACATGCAATAATAATGTCAAGTGATAGAGTTTCGGACTAAATGTAACACGGTAATCACTTCTCACAATACTTCGACTACCACTGGATGTGCTCTAAAGAACTTCTGTCTCCTTTATATGTAGTACAGATGTTCGAAAAATAATTTTTTCCATCCTTACTGCACGCCAGCTTAATGCGTATCTCAAGTGTTCTTGAACGTACTTGAGTGCGACCTTGACTGAAGGTACACCTAGCTCGGCTAGTGTAGGGACGGGTGGAGAACGCTCTCGGCTGTTCGATAGGGTTCTCGTTACAATACTTTTACATGTTATTTGTTAATATAAAGTACTTAACAAACAGTAGAAAGAAGACACAATCAACACACTGTTAAGTCTAGCTAACACTGTTTTCGCGTACAGGTCGTTTTATCCTGTATACAGGTACGTCGAGAGAGAAAATTATAGTTTTACAAAGTGATGACAGCCACTGTACTGTCCTATGGGTAAGAATTATGGACAACAACCAAGAAACAAGACAATAAAATACAGGCCTAGGAAATTGCGTTTTCAAGAGGAGTTAAAAGGTGTTCTAAACTTGACCATATGAAGAATGAGAGAAGAGTTACAAGTTTTTAACTTGAATGAAAAATTATAAGATTACAAACATCAGTGGAAAGAACACTTAGAAAGAACGTCAGATTCCAGACTGGGTAAACAAGTCTGGAATATAAAAACCTACAGGACACAGGTGTGCGGTTAGATCCAGGAAGAGATGGCTGGAGGATATTTGAAGGCAGCGCAGGCAGCACTTTGCGTACGCCGTGTTGTGAAGATGATGACGTCGTTTTATCCTGTTTTTGTTGCTTTCTGTATGTAAAAATATGTTTACTGTGACGCATGGCAGGATGCGTGTATGGCAGTCTGAGTTATAGTATTCCCATTTTAAAGACTAACAGCGGCGGTCAAAGGACGTTTTATTAGTCAGATGCAACCCCGTACGTCCTCCCACGAATACACGCTGTTGACGTGTTATGCGCATCAGTAAAGAACAGCTGCACTGTCAGAAGAATGACGACGACATGATGGCTCTACTAATGGCGATTAGCTGCAGTTGACGGAAACTGCAGCGATGTGCAGTCCTCGTGGACTGAACACTACAAAATCGTTTTACTGTCGGGACAATCTGATTGGTGCACATAGACAGTTTCGGGACAGTGCCAAACTTTTAAGAACACAGTATTACACAAAGCCTTCAGACTGTTATCCTTATGGCCGAGGCACACAGCATTCTGTGCACTACGTGTAGGAGCACATACAGGTGTGTAAATAATGATAAACTACCACCGGTCTCATGAATAGACATGTAAGTTCGAAAATGCTCTGAACAGATGGAATAAACAACTCTACCGCATCTCGGCTACCATGCCGTTTTTCTGTTTGTACTCCCTACGTTTTATTATAATTTGGGAATGACACCGCCCGCTCTTCCAATACGTCTGGTTTTTTACATACGTTTTACACAAGTTTTATTACATTTTGACAATTTTATAGCTTTAAATTTAATTAAACAACAAAAAACTCTTATGGAAAAATGTTACAAATGTAGAAACAGTGTTCTACGGATTTTTTTTTTCGAAAATAGGAGATAATATAAAATATCGTAAGATGTTTATTATTTCAGAAGGTGGAACAACAAAGAATTACATCAAAAATAGCGTACAACAGGGAAAAAAGGATGTTCGCTTGCTAAACTCGTTACTCTGGTCAATCAAAATGAAACTTCAATCTAAACTGACAATCTACACAACTATTGCCCATTTTAACTTATGGCTGCGAATGCTGGCAACTTTCAGATAAAGAGAAAAAGATGATAGAAATTGTGGAAACGGGCTTCTTAAGAAGAGCGTGTAATATTTCTAGAATGGAACATGTTAGAAACGAAGATATAAGAAGGAAAACAGGGCGCGTACTTACAACAGCAGAAAGAATAGAATCCAGACAGTTCCTATGCTATGGTCACGTAATGAGGATGGAGGAGATGCGAAGGCCAAAGAAAGCACTGACTTTCACACCACAAAACAGAAGAAGAGAAGGAAGACTGACAACACAATGGAGAAAAGGAATTAGGAAAAGCAAGAGAGATCGAGCTGTTGAAGACGATGACTGGAAAGATAGAGAGAAATGGCGATCGAAATGCGGGATGCGGCATAGACTGTAGGACCCCCGCTAATAATAATCGTAAGAGGCTCCGTTGAACAATTTACGCTCCAACATAATCTGCCAGGCTGTATTTTGTTGGCGTGCAGCACACGTGATATACCGACAGCGTGTTGTTTTAGGCATATGCATTTGTTTCCATCTAGCGCGAGGCGAGCTCAGAAACAACATGGCGTATATGTTTATTTTACTAACTGCCAGATCTACTAATCCAGGTTTGAATCATCATATCTGGATTGGGTTTATGGTCTGTGGGTTTCGGTTTATGATTGCTTCTCTCATAACGACAATCATCGTGTTTCCATATTTCTCCCGTCTAGGGATATAACTTCGTAAATACAACTGACATTTCTATGCAGTCGCTTGACTAAAAAGAAACAGGCAGCTCCGTTTTAAACTGGCCACAGAATGTTTTTGTTTGTCGTTTGTTTATTGGGTCACGAGGTAATACGATTTTCACATGTTACGACATTGAAAATCTGGTTTCAGTACCGTTCTAAAACACCGACCAGAAGCTGAATGTGAAGCTATTAGAAGGTGAAGAACAGAGACACAAGGCGGCTTGGGAAAAGAAAAAAATGGCTGATAACCGCATAACAAAACTGTCGCATTGCTACAAAACTACCAGAAGGAAGAGGCTCATTGACCTAAACCGATAAAGGACATGAAGACGACAATATTTTGTAATCATTCTTTATTCTAACTGTACTACCGGCAAATACGATTCGAAAACATGTTTGAATTGGTATCCAAGTCACTTATTGACAAAATCTGTATAATATTTACCTTATTTCTTCCGTCGTGTGACTTCGTGTTGCGTTCGATTTGATTAACACGTTTCGAAACATATGTCACTCGACGGAAGAAATAAGGTAAATATTATACAGAAATACGATTCATTTTACTTGAACTTCTTATAAAAATTCTCAGCTTGGAATGAAATTACTTTAAGGTTTCGAGAAATTTACATATTTTATTCTCATACTTTATTCTCATTTACAGAATGTCTTTTATTCTAATACTGTTTTGTCTGGGACATTACACTTTGGATGTGCGGATATTGATTCTATACAAAATGATAAGATTCTGTCGCCTTCTCACATAGTGCTACATATAGGATATGCACTGCTCTTTGTTTTTATATGAAGCGTGCCTTCTTGTCTTCATATAGCCTACTTTTAGAGACAACAGATAATTTGTTCTGAATTCCCAATCTTTTTTTTCAATCTCAGCTATTAAAAATTATTTTTTTTTTTTTTAATAATTTCCACCTTTCAAACGAGAACTGCCTTCGGTTACCGACTACACTAACAACATTATTAACCACACAGTCGTAAAATAACAGCCTTTCCTGTGAGCAAATTTCACAAGCGCCGAGCAGTGTACAATCTTGACGACACAAGCCCACACCATACAGTCGCCTAGAGCTACGTTTAACAATCAACCGAGAACGTGAAAAGTTACGACTGCGCATGATAGAGTAACGATGTCGGTAATACAGACAGCATAGCAGATCTCGTCTATCGATCCGCTCTCACATACTACCAGATGATACCTTGGCACGCAACGCTGTATGGCCTGTCGCAGACAAATTACACGCCACCATTTCTCATTATACACGTGTACAAAAGTCAACACACACACACGCGCGCGCGCGGGATTGACGTTTCAGGTGTGTGAGTCATTCGAATCACTATATCCGACTGTACTCCACTATACCAGGGCTGCAACAAGGGGTGCTGTTTCAAGTCTGCGGTGGTGGTACTATTTCGATGATGACTATTACTGCTTGCTTAAGAAACGTGTGAGCTACAAATCACGCTTAGAGTAGTACTGGATACAAAAGCCACACACAAAGTAAATAACATTTCTGTCACCTCAAGGATTAGGGCAAAACTGCTGTCTTTTATTCTCATACTGTTTTGTCTGGGACATTACACTTTGGATGTGCGGATATTGATTCTATACAAAATGTTAGACCCTGTCGCCTTCTCACATAGTGCTACATTTACAAAATGCACTGCTCTTTGTTTTTATATGAAGCCTGTCTGTTGTTCACGGGTACAGTGTCACCTAACTGCTTAGTCTTACAGTCCCACTGATTCGATGCAGTGTTGCCGAAACGAGGGACTTTCGGTAGGGGAGAGGACAAAAAAAGAACCTTCTTGAAGGAAATCTCTGTCATTTGTTATACTGCAAGGTGTAAATTACCATGCAAATTTAAATTAAATAGTAAATTTTTATTTACCTAATGATTGTACAGTCTGTCCAGTCAGCTGAAGAGCAAGTACACCTTAAGTTACAGTAAGTGTCCTGTCGGCGGTACTTTTTGGAGGACTCTCTCTTCTTATTCCATTACGCGCGCGCACACACTTTATAAAATACTACTGTCTTTTTTTATAATTAATTGCACTTTCATTAAGACTATCCGGCCTGTTAGGCCGTGGATTAATCCGTTGAAATCGGAGTTATTATTATTACTAAAGGTGGAATTCATAATAATAACAGTCAATAAACTGAAAAAATTCAAACAAAATCAACAAAACCAGACGATCTGCCTTGCGCTCCACGACACTCTCTAGTCTTACGTGCAGCTTGCTAACTTTTTCCTGCACTAGGCTACTGAAGAAGGGAGTGGCAGACACGGTTGAAACGTCTGATTTTGTTTAGTGTGTTGTTGAGTTTTTAAGAGTTTATTGACTCTGATTATTATTATGAATTACACCTTTTATAACAATTATAATAATACTCCCAATTTTAAGTATATACACCACGGCTCAAAAGCCCAGATACTCTTAATCAGATTCGGGCTGTGGAAGCTTACGATCTTACTATATTGTTGACAAATCCGAAGGTTTAATCCTGTTCAGTCGTCTGACTTCGTCTTGTGCTTATCAGCGCAAAAAGCATAAATAATTTCAAATAATCGTACTGAGAAAATTAGTAAGGAATTCTCAGTGCAAAATTATTATTTCAGTATAACTGCGTAAGAAACTGTCGCCCTTACGAGTATATAAAGACACGTAGTTTAACTGAAGCACCAAAGCATATTCATATTACCTGAGTGTGCATAAAATACTTTAGACCACATTTCAAAATTATCTGCACAAGCCAGGTAGTCTGGTTGGTAATTTATTCCGACTGTGTGAACAAAAAAACAGTAATTGAACCTACAGCAATATGGTAGCTATAACAATTTAAAAGTCATCGCATCAGATTTCGGTTCTAATCGTATTATTGTATATTATACACAATTTTTGTGCATTAGGTACTTCTGCATTCAAACGTCGAATGATCAATTATACGTACAATTGGATTGTGAAGCACGAAATGCACTTTACTAAAATTAAATACTTTTCAAATTCGCAATATCAAATATTAAAAGTTCCGCGACTCCGTGAAAATGACTGGAGTTAGAATTAAAAATGTATAATTTAAAAACACAGTGTTACAATAATAAAAAAATAAAAAACAAGCTACTGTACCAGGAAAATATTTAAAATCAAGGAAAACCCGGGACGACCACACCCCTAAGAAAATAGGGGTCCTATAGTTTAAAGAAAATGAAATTAGTACTGGATAGTGTCAGTCATACAAGACAGTAAGTAAAAAAATTCGTATTTTATTTCTACGGATTTTACTTGCTAAATATTCATAAACTGTCCTTGATATACAATTAAATGGAGTCTTTTTAATTTAAATAAAAAATTTCACGTTTGGCGCTGAGCAGCATCGTTTTCCATGGTCGCTAGCATGTCTCCGTTACTGTCTGTCAGCTCTGTGTAAGACGCCAAAGGAAACAATTGCTAAAAGGAATTTGACATACTACCGGGTACGGCTCTTGACTACCTAATTGTAACGTTTCATGTTTCGACCGTCAGTAACATGTCGACTGTGCATGTAGAAGTAAGTACCAGCAAAATCCAGAGAATTTTTCTTCAAGCGTCTACAGCCACCACCTCCGATTCTCGCATTATATTCCAATTTATTTTTATGTTTATAACCCTTGTGGGGTTGGATGAAGTGACGTTAGCAGCCTTTAGCCTCTCTCCAGCTAACACCGTACTGCGTGGTGAAGTGCCACATTATACAGGAAGTGACCCTGTTGATGCAAAACAGTACAGATCTAGACCAGAAATGCGATAAATATTCCTGGTGGAGGGCAGCAACAGCCTCCAGTATCAAGTAAGGGCGTAAGGGAAATGATCCTGGACCGGCTTATCTTTGGAGTTGGATTTAGTCGGCTGTAATACTGCGTCCTGTTATTATATTTTGCTGCTGCCGCGCAGTTGGGTGATGGGGCATCAAAGGCTAGAGGAAGTGATGGCCCGTAAGGAGGCAGCCCTTCACATCTATAGGATGGTACCCTATAATGGAGAAATTAATTTACGCAGAACTTTCAAAGAACACAGCCGGACGGAAATAATTTTTACTTGAATGAAAAAATTAGAAGATTAGAAACAACTGTGGAAAGAACACATAGAAACATAGGTTTGCTGTCAGATTCCAGACTATCCAAACAAGTCTGGAAATACAAACCTACAGAACACAGTTGTGTGGGTAGGCCCAGGAAGAGGTGGCTGGAGGATCTTTGAAGGCGGAACAGGCAGCACCTTACCTATGGTGTGTTGTGAAGATAATGACGATCCTTGTCTGTAAGTTCAACACTCCTTAGTGAAGCATCAACTTCACCCCTCCATATGACCTCTCTGATCTTCCTCTTTTTCCCATGATCTGAGGTCCTATCCCCATATCGAATACGCCTTCTATCTTCTGATTTTGATGTCCATGTCTATATCTGCGCAGTCGTTTGGCGTTTCCAAATGAATTCACATTTCTAGTTGGAATCGTTACGTAATCTACCTTGACTAATTGTTTGCGCACCTTCTTTAATGGCTCGTCTCTGTTGGCTATATTTCTACACTTCTACAATGGACTCATAGATTTAGTAGCGTTGGAGACTGTTACCACTTCATAATACGTCATGCGACTGTCTTACCTTACCTCACTCTTTGTTCCTGCCATTCTGGTAATCATTTCGTTGTTCCGAAAAAATTCTGCTTTCGTTAACATTCTATACGTATTGTACTATGACTTTGTGTACTTAATTTTACAGTATATTTTAACTGGCTTCTTTTAATTATTCGGATCTGTACAGGTTATCCTCAAAATCCGTACAATTTTTTTTAGCTTAGATATATCTGGGAACATAAACTCTCTCCATGTCCTTTTAGCTAAGGCGTTCCATTAACTTTAACTGTCCAATTATATTAATACGCTCAAACAGTTAATCAAATCGTTACTTAATATAACCTTAAACGTAAACATATCTTCAAAAATTTGAAAAATAAATAAGGGCTGAAAAGAGACTAACATTAGCTGAACATAAACTATTCTGTAACTCACTAGCAGTTAGTTAGCGTAGTAGGCCTATATAGATTTATTAGATTTACTATCTCAGTTGGAAACTTTTTTATGGTTATAAATTCGTATTGTAAAATTGTCCCTCTTAATTAGTAAAAAAAACGCACAAACGACGGTTTTAAAAAACTGTATAAAGGTGGGACTACATTAAGCTACAATGTTGGAAAATAAAATACCACGATAGTACTGCACATCCTAACAAATTTACCTGTGGAAATGATCATGGAAATGTTAGAGCAGTGGTCTCTACTTGGACACAATTTAATTAATTCGTACACGAAGAAGGGGGGGAAGTGGAAAGTTTGAACCACTGCGGCAACACACAGCAGCACGGGCGCGGTTACTTCGCTTTATACGTAGAAAAATTACGGTCGATCTTACTTCAACCGTAAAGAGTACACGAAAAGGCCCGACTACATGTTAATTGAGAAAAGTAAATAATGTCTGCGTAAAAAGATCCAACAACACTTAATTAATACGTAAATTTCATTTATATTACACAACACATTCTGCCCCAATAAAGAAAGGAAAATACAGAATTTGCATGAGAGACGAAATATGCTAATGAAACGCGATAGCGATAAGAAGAACGTGATGTTTATAGGAGTAGCATAAACATAACGATAAAAAATATGGATATCACTTGGGCAACCAGCGGCAACAATAAAATATAAGTTTTATTGGTACCATACCTACCAACAACAGTTGGTATAAGTTGTGGTCATCTGTTCCGGGGGGGCAAAGACGACACGTCAGTCGAGTTGAATACAAATTACTTCTTATTCTTCTTCTGCAGCACTACAGCACAACTTGAGACCTGGCTTCCTACACCAATCTTCTCCAAAGTCTCCTAACCACTGTCATCTCAATGTAACCGCTAACATCAATTCTTCTGAGATCTTCTAGCACATCGCCCAACCATCTTATCCTAGGTCAGTACTTCTTTATAAACTTGCGCCTTCAGGATTTTCTTTGGCACATGCTCATCATCCATTTGCTTTAGGTGACCTACCATTGTATTCGCTGAGTCTTTACGAATCTTATAATGTCCTCACGATTCAATAGATCATCTATCTCTTTGTTATTTCTTATCTCCATTCGTCATCTTGCTTAACCGGGCCATGAAAACGTCTTACGAGCTTTCATTCAAACCTTCTTAGCGTTTCTTGTTCCTTTTTTTATCAATGACCATATGTCGCCTCCATAAGTAACAACCGGTCTGATAAGTGTCTTATATATATTTATTTTTGTGTTACGACTAATGAGTTTGTTTCTAAGAACTCATTACTATATTACAAAAAGCTAAACTGCAAAAGTAAAAACAAGTTCAGACTAATCAACAATACCATCTTTAAAGTGGTTGAAAAACGTGTGATGACATCCTGAACTCAATCCCATTAAAGTAAACGGTAATAACACAACAAAAGTACGTGTTATGTGTTATTGAAACATCGTTTAGAAGTCACTTATTGATAACTTTGCTTTTTTCACATTTCAAACGGATACGGAAATGCTTTGTAATAAACATGTTTGTTTATTTAAAAAAGAGTCACTACCATATTAGTATACACAGGTGAAAAAAACCTAAAAATTAAGAGATTAACAAAATTCAACTTTTTTCGACCCTATGGAGGGTTCGATTCCGTCCCCCCCCCCCCCTAAAATAAGCCACTGGTGGCTTCAACCGTCGAGGTTCAGTGATACCTAGTTTCGTTTCTTTGACGTTACGAGAAGTAATAATTCTGGGGGGGGGGGGACGTCAATGTTTTGCTAAACCATAACTTAGATTGCATGCCTCGGAAATGCTCTCGCATTGTGCACATATCATTATATGCGTATTCACTGCACAATACGTGTGCGCGAAAGAGAGACAGACACATGTTTCCGCTGCCAGTTCACCGTTGGTACGTTATTACATTCGCCCCCCCCCCCTGTAGCATGGCGTGCGCGCCGTGTTCCTTTGTCAAAATAATAACTATCTTTGGAAAAACGAGACCTGGTCTGTATGGGACACAGAGAGATACAATGGAGAGAATAAAATACGTGACTTATTGGGAAAAGGATGAGTCAGGTTTCCATTTAGTTTCCCGCGCACGAACGCCGGGAAACCTTTATCACACGTAACCAACCACCGCCTCATCCGTAGGCGCGAGTACACCAGCACAAAAGATAATATTAAATATGCATTCGCTGGCAGTGTGCTATAAATAACACACACATGCACACGCTAATCACACATAAAATATTAACACGCTGACACCGTATTCGCTTCAAATTGCCAATTACGTTTTCTCAACACGGCGCCAACTTTTCCGCACCTCCCTCCCGTTATCAACGTTTCTTAGTAGAAAGGTAGACTATCTTAGTAGTCAGGTGAGACTATGTTCACACAGTACACTTTCCTCTCTCTGAAACGAGTGAACGAATACTTCGAGTCGAACACTACTGTCATTAAATGTTTCTGAAACTCGCTAACAGTTAACACTTAATGTTCATAGAATGTTCGCTAACACAACCGCAGGTAGACGTTTATAGTGAAAAGAGAAAAGGCTTATGCGAAACTAAACAAGAAAAAAGAAGACGTGCCCCAAGAGCGAAATTTACTTTTCAGCATACTATTACGTTCACTCGTTGCGCAAAATGGCTGTGGAAAAAGGCTGCACAGGGCACATATGCCTTCTTTTTAAAATAAAGTAATTTACTTCTCCGTTCGAGATTTTTAACCGATAATGTCATCACTATCTTTTCCCTCCAACCCCAAAATACTGAAAATTATCCATACCACAGGATTTAGGCTGAACGTACCTCAGGGTACATTACATCAGCGCACGATACACGAGTTGACAGCCCTTCGCCTGAACATGGCCGGTGAGCCTAGGAACTTATGACTGAGTCGACCCATATAATCTGATTGCACGTCATACTGCCACATATCGATCCGAAGCCACAATGCCCCCGGCTTTGGCAAAAACAGTAGTAACCACCAACTTACTCGGACTCCTTGGAGTTGCTACGCCTGCAACATTTGGGCCTAAAGGGACAATAAAAATGTTTTCGTAATGGGAAAACGCAAATAAATGAAGAAGACGTCGATACGGAAATTGTGTGTATGTGTGTGTGTGTGTGATCGTTAATTCACGCTTTTTATATAAAATATGCTCTTCGACTCCTTATCAACTCCTGCAACTACTATATTAATTGCTGGATTGGTGAACTGCTGCAATATAGCCTATAGCCTATTAACTGTTGAATCAACTGGTTTTTTTTACTTCCTTTTCCGTAAAAAATGGAAGTATGGTGATGGCAAAAAAAAGTTTGTTCGAGATAAGGGCTGATTCTGATTGTATTGCCCTCAAAAAGTGAAGAAAAGTCATTTCCCGTAAAGTTTCTGTGCGTGTGTGTCTGTGTGTAGAATTATTTTCTATGGCGAACGATAACTGCCGCAAATTCAAACAGAATCAAATAATTTTTTGCATGTGTGTTCTGAGTTGTAGAGGACTCAAGGCCTCTTGATTTTGGTGAAGATCGGTTCAGGAAGAGGACTAGTTTACCTGCAACGTTTTACGTTTTAACAAGAGTAAAGTAGTTAATTTTGATAAAGTATCCTGAAAAGAAGGTCATAATAATCCACTGTAGAAAGGTAGATGAAATACCTATAAATGAAAAGGATAGTTATAAGTGGAGGGAGTAATTTTTTCACGTTTGGTGTTGATTTAATGTGTTTGACGAAATTAAATAAAAATGCATTTAATCTTTTTCAAACAATGGTAATTGTTAAAAATAGAATAATTTTGTTGCCAAGCAATAAAATTATAACTTTTTATTTTAATTTAAATCATCTATGCGTGAAGATCCCCAACCACGGCCCAGCAGGCCACAAAATAATTTGTGGCCACTTACCTACATAATTATATAAATATGTAATCAACGCATGATTATCTGTGTAGTTCAGTTTCTTTATAACAATAAAGTACCTAATTTTTATAGATAAAGTGACTCGAAAATAGCATTATATTAAACGACTACCCCATAATAACAAAAATATCTATAAATAATGAAAATAGTTTGATGGTGGGGGATATCTTTTTAGAAATTATCCAACTGAATTCAAGTAAATGATTTTAAATATAAATCTTAGAACATGGAAGTCATGTACGGTTCTCCATACCAATTTTACTTCCATGTTCCATAAGGAAATGGAAGTATGGTGATGGCAAAAAAATCGTGTTCGAAATAATTGCAGATTCTGATTGTACTACCCTCAAAACATGAAAAAATGTCATTTTTCGAAAAGTCTCTGTGTGTGTCTGTCTATCTATCTGTCTGTAGATTTTTTATCTATGGCAAACGATACCAGCCGCAAATTCATACAGAATCAAATAATTTTTTGCATACAGCACTGAATTGTAGAGTACTCAACACTTATTGTTTTTGGTTTGGTTAAGGGAAAGGGGTAGTTTACCTGCAACGTTTTTTTTAACAAGGGTAATTTTTTTTATGGCAAACGATAGCCGCAAATTCAAACAGAATCAAATAGTGTTTCGCATACAGCCATGAATTGTAGAGTTCTCAAGACCTACTGTTTTGGGTGAAGATCGGTTAAGGCAAAGGGGTAGTTTACCTGCAACGTTTTATGTTTTAACAAGGGTAACTTTTTCTATGGCAAACGATAACAGCCGGAACTTCAAACAGAATCAAATAATGTTTAGCATACAGCCCTTGTAGAGGACTGAAGGCCTATTGATTTTGGTGAAGATCGGTTAAGAGAAAAGGGTAGTTTACCTGCAACGTTTTATGTTTTAAAAAGGTAATTTTATTTTTATGACGAATGATAACTGTCCCATATTCAAAGAGAATCAAATAATTTTTTGCATACAATCCTGACGTTTTAAGTACTCAAGGTCTGTTGATTGTGTTGAAGTTCGGTTAAGAGAAAGGGGTAGTTTACCTGCAACGTTTTATGTTTTAACAAGGGTAATTTGTTCTATGACGAACGATAACTGCCGTAAATTCAAAAAGAGAATCAAATAATTTTTTGCATACTTTCCTGAATTGTAAAGACCTGAAGGCCTATTGATTTTGGTGAAGATCGGTTAAGGGAAAGGGGTAGTTTACCAGCCACCTTTAATGTTTTAACAAGAGTAATTGTTTCTATGACGAACGATAACTGCCGCACATTCACACAGAATCAAATAATGTTTTGTATGCATACCTGAATGGTAGCGAACTCAAGACCTATTGATTATGGTGAAGATCAGTTAAGAGAAAGGGGTAATTTACCTGCAACATTTTATGTTGTAACGAGAGAAATGTTTTCATGACGAACGATAACTGCCGTAAATTCAAAGAGAATCAAATAATATTTTACATATCTGCCTGAGTTGTAGAAGACTCACGACCTATTGAATTTGGTGAAGATCGGTCACGGGGAAAGGGCAGTTTACCTGACACATTTTTTGTTGTAACAAGAGTAAAGTACTTAATTTTGATAAATAAAGTATCCTGATAAGATCTTAATAATGCACTGTAGAAACGTAGATGAAATATCTATAAATGAAGAGGCTAGTTGATCGGGGTGGGAGTAATTTTCTATAAATGAAAATTATAGTTGAAGGGGGAGGGGATAATTTTTTATATATGTACTACGTTATCGGCAACAAAGAAGTAGTTTGTTGTTAAAATTCCTTCCCGTCCTGTTTGGGCGTAGACAAAAGTTTTCTGCAAAACCAGACGTTTCGGCAGTGCCATCGACTTCCATCATCAGTGAAAATCGAGTGCGATAACGTGAGGTGGTATACGTTAGTGACCACAGTACTGTGGTTAAGGCTGAAGCAGTAAGTAGAAGAAGTAGTTTCTATGAAATATTTCATTTCAAAAATGATTTTAAATATAAATCTTAGAACACGGAAGTCATGTATGGTTCTCCATACCGATATTTTTTTATGGCAAACGATAACAGCCGCAAATTCAAACAGAATCTAATAAAGTTTCGCATACACCCCTGAATTGCATAGTTCTCAAGACCTATTGTTTTTGGTGCAGATCGGTTAAGGGAAAGGGGTAGTTTACCTGCCACATTTTATGTTTTAACAAGGGTAATTTTTTCTATGACGAACGATAACTGCCGCACATTCAAACAGAATCAAATAATGTTTTGCACCCATTCCTGAATTGCAGAGGACTGAAGGCCTGCTGATTTTGGTGAAGATCGGTTAAGAGAAAGGGGTAGTTTACCTGCACCGTTTTATGTTTTAACAAGGGTAATTTTTTCTATGACGAACGATAACTGCCGTAAATTCAAAGAGAATCAAATAATGTTTTGCACACGTTCCTGAATTGTAAAGAACTGAAGGTTGTAACAACCAAGAATTAAAATTTTCTAATATTATGATCGAAAAGACGTTACATACAGCAAGACACCCCTACACGAGCCACGAGCAATAAATAAAGAACAGTTTAACGATGTGTCAACTGAACGTTTGCTTCGGACAATACGAATACGCTTCACATAACTTTACAATGGGAAATAAGGTTGGCCGTGACAGACTCGACTCAACCGAGATTTACAGCCTGCAACATGCAAGATAAATGGAACTATGTCAAGTACCAATTTACGGAGAAACTGTGACGGACACACTGCAAGGTTAATTTGAAGTGTACCAGTAGTAAGAAAAGGGCGTAAGTACACAATGGTACTTACCCTGTATGAGAACTGACATCGATATCTAAAGAATGGAATCGAACTTGTGCACAGCGGGGGAACGTCTTACTGGCGACAACTGATATTTACGACAGGGAGAAGGAGTGCCGTTTTGGAAACGACGACACGCTGCGTCAGGATAGCTAACAGAAAAGGGTCAAGGATAGTGAAACAATAACGAAATACGACACATTGTTCGCGTGAGAACAGCAGCAGGGTCCGGAGTACGCTTAGACAAAGACCTGATCGACAGCCGAGAAATTGCTCTTGTTCCAGGAAAAGAGTACGGAGGCCTTCGACGCGAACTTGTGGGGAGACAGGATACCCAATCACAACCCAGCATCTACCCAGAGGACAGGTGGAGAGGACCGTCGTCATCATGGCAACGGGAACGACGAATGAGAAGTGAAGAACGATAATCTTGCACAAGGGTAAGGAGTTCTTCTGTCCTATCATGTTCGACCTGAGGCGTGTCTTCCAGAAGATTGCATTGTGGTAAACGATGCTTGATAAAAACTGTTTGCAGAGCACGCGGGAGGACAGTCATCATATAATTTTCAATCACGTACTTTTAAACAGTCTTCATATTTTTTCAACAGTCTTAATACAAATTTCGAGAGTCTTCTTATAAATTTCTCAATCGTATACTTTAACAGTCTTCACGGAACTAAATCTTAATACAGTTCGATTCACATACGGACAGCAGTGGGACTTTGAAACTCTGCTACGCGGTATATAATTAAGTGACTTAAACATTTCGATATTGGCGAGTATCCGGTAATAGTGTACCTACAGCGACTAAATCATGCGACATACGCCAGTGCTTAATAACTCTAGAGTTCTTTATTATACTCAGTTACCGCTAAATTCAGAACTGAACTAACCAATCGCAGTTTCATCAATAACCGACGCGCAGAACTATTGTTAATGTTTTACCGGACAACGAAATCGTAACGTTGTACAGTGCGGCGAAGCGATACAATATAATTTGGAACAATTACACCACGGTATCAAAGACACTATACATTAATGTACACACAAGAAGTTCAACAATAGACAGTCAGATATATACACCATAGTTAATGATGAACTTACCCACACGACACATGATTTCATAGACTCTAACAGTAACAGCCGAATCAACAGAAAATACACACAGCGCGAGTGAATCTGATCCGCGTGTGTTGAGTGTTAGTGACATCACAGCTACGCAACTTCACACATATGGACCACCAACGAGAAGGAGTTACACCGATGGAAATATCGGATAAATCGCTTTACAAGTAATCTTTATGCTATTCTTATCATAAGAACTCTACTGTCCTGTCTCTTTTCAAGAAAACACCCTTAAGTATTTAAATTAAATATGATAAATATAATTAACGGTATTCATCTGAGGCAAGCAATGAACGCATTAGTATAAGATTTATTGTTTGACCATTTGTGTTTTTCTATATATCGATTGTATTATATATGTATGTGTATGTTTTCCAGCAAACAACGTATTGGATTCGCATTGTAATTTGATATATATATATATATATATACATGTGTTCTTTTATGAATGTATTTACAGGGAATCATCCATATTTATATATTGAAGTCTCTTTATTTAATGATGTTAATAAATAAGTGTTTATTTTATCCAGAATATATGCGTTCATTATTGTCAAAGTTACCTCAGAAGAAGAAAGTAATGGCACTTGAATGATTTATAGTAGTTTTATTAATTTATACAATAATTAGAGTCTCAATGCAGTAATTATGCTAACATAAAAGAACTAACGTATCACTTAGCTTCAATCAGTTGATATGAGTAACCTAATTGAGTGATTACACGATCTCACTTTACAAATTAGTATAATTACATAATTAATTATTGTTGGCATAATTAATCCCCAATAATCTTTGTATTTGGCGCTCCAGAACACGGGGCGTAATAGGGCTCAACTCCTTATATCTTTGTAAGGTCTTTTGATTTTGGTGAAGATCGGTTAAGAGAAAGGGGTAGTTTACCTGCCACCTTTAATGTTTTAACAAGAGTGATTGTTTCTATGACGAACGATAACTGCCGCACATTCAAACAGACTCAAATAATGTTTTGCATGCATCCCTGAATTGTAGAAGACTCAAGACCTATTGATTTTGGTGAAGATCAGTTAAGAGAAAGAGGTAGTTTACCTGCAACATTTTATGTGATAACAAGGTTAATTTTTTTCTATGACGAACGATAACTGCCGTAAATTCAAACAGAATCAAATAATTTTTTGCATACAGCCCTGAACTGTAGAGTACTCAAGACTTATTTTGGTGAAGATCGGTTAAGGGAAAGGGGTAGTTTACCTGCAACGTTCATCGTTTCTCAGCGATGAGATGTATAGTTTTACCCTAAACTGTGAGAAAATTCGACATTCCCCATTACTTGTAACCAAAATATAAAATACATTGGCATTAATATTTCCAGAATTTTCGCTGTTATTTCGTCTTCCGGTTCCCCCCTAAACATTACACCGAAGTATTTGACAGCGCCAACAGTAACAAAACTTTTCATTCGCACAATAAGGAGATTAGTTCCCTTGGACAGGCATACTTTTTCAACCTGGGTAATTACTATTGTTGCCATGTTATCGAGTCAATGTTAAATTCTCACGCTGCAACTAGAGAAACGAGATGTGACGAGGAAAACGAATACACAAGAGATTTAAGAAAAATGTAACTGAAACTTTCTTTTTCCTCATTTATCAAAGCATTTTATCCACTATACGGTGCTGTTTTCTCCTATCAAGTCTACAGTTCTCTATCCGATTTTCCGCAATTGTCCTTACGTGGATGTCTTACAACTCCTAAAAAATTTAGGTTTCTTCTTCCAGGGGCGTATTTACGGGGGAGGCGAACGGGACCTAACCCCCCAGAAGGTCGAAAAAGTAGACGAATTTTGTTAACCTCTTACTTTTTAGGCGGTTTTTTTATTTTTTTTTCAGTACGCTAATATAGCAGTAACTCTTTTTAAAACATAAAATAGGTTTATTACACAGCATTTGCGTATACATTTGAAATATGAAATATAGAAAATTAAATTCAGTTAACAAGTATCTTGCAATTAATGTTTCAATAACGCGTATTTTTATTGTTCTATTACCGTATACCTTAATGTGATTGGGACCGTTTACTTTAAAGTGATTGAAAAAACACGTTTTTCAGCCACTTTAAAGATAGTAATGTTGATTATTCTTAACTTATTTTCTTTTGTATGAAGCCGACTAGACCGGATCCCCCCCCCCCAAGACCTAATTCTGGATACGCAAAGTCTTCTTCCGGTTCTCGTTTTCCACACATTATTCTATTGATCTAAGTATCCTACGCTCGAAACAATATCCAGCCTAGTTCTATTTTGACTCCGTATTTCAACTGTCATTTTCGTCCTTTCCCGTTTGGTTTGCTGTCTCTCTAGTGTGCGCCTTTTCGTAGATCGCTGTGTTGTGCGGCACTTCTAGAATATGCTGTTTATCGGTATTTTTGTTACGGTCATTCGTTTATAATACCGCACACAATACAGTCTTTTGTATACTAGTGCGATTAGAACTTCTTTGGATTGAGAATGAATGCGAGTTTTCAAAACACAACCACATTTAACGATAACGTCAATTTCAATGCCCTCGTCTAACTAATATTAACATATAATAATGTACCACTATTTTTATATACATAACCTCCCTGAATGGCTGGACAGAACGCACGGCGAGGTAGATTATTACCTTACTCAATTCCTGACAGGGCATGGTTATTTCTGTGCATACCTGCGAAGGATGGGTAAGATGGAGGATCCGTCGTGCGTGTATGGCGACTCAGACTCTGATGACGCTCATCATACTTTTTTCGAGTGTCAACGGTGGGTGCTGGAGAGGCGAGGACTCGAATCGGAGATTGGCCCCATGACGCGTGATAACATCACAGGCGTCATGCTCAACAGCAAAGAGAATTGGCACATGGTTGTGACCTTCGTGAGGATGGTCCTGCGGCAAAAGAAGCCTGAACTGGACCGTCTCACAGGTCGATCATACAGATAAAGCTGTAGAAGCCTAGCAGGCGCAATACGAGGTGCCACCCTGAAGCCATACGAATAGTTGTTCCAGAGGGGTTCCCTGCCTGTAAAGTGGAGGTTTTTTAGTGGGTGCGAGTCCCACACACCGGGAGACCAGTCGGGTGTCTCCTGATGGTGCATAATGCATTTTTCCTCCCCCGCAAAAAAAAAAAAAAAAAAAAAATTATATGTCACGTAAATAGAAACCATTAAACACCAATTTTATAATAATTATAAAATAATTAGTTTAAAATGCACGTATTAATATTATAATGGATTAACGTACGTTTCACAGAGGCTAGTCAATCTGTAATTTCCAGTGGCGTATCTAGATTTTGGCCTGGGGGGGGGGGGGGGGGGTTCGTGGTCGGGTCGGCGTCATGCATAAGAAAAAAACAATAATAAACCTTACTATCTTTAAAGTGGCTGAAATCAGTCCCATTATAGTAAACGGTATTAACACAATAAAAATTCGTGTTACTGAAACATTCTTTACAAGATACTTATTGACTGATTGATTTTCCTATATTTCATATTTCAAACGTATTTTCGATACTGATGTGTAATAAACCTGCTTGTAAAGGTTAAAAAAGAGTTACTACTATTGTAGAGTACACAGCTGAAAAACTAATAAACAGCCTAAAAATTAAGAGATGAGCAAAAAGTCGTCAATTTTTTCAACCATCTGGGGTGGGGTTCGGTCCCTTTCGTCGTACCCGTAAATACACCCCTAATCATTTCATGCAGCAGAACTCCTTCCTTTGACGAACAGAACCACAGAAATTATAATTTTATCCCTGTATTAGGAGGTAATTATTATACATCGTGTATGCCAGAAACTGTTACGTCTCAATTAACAATATTTAATATTACCGCAAAACTCAAAGTATAGTAAAAAAATTATTAATGTTAAAATGCAGTCTTATTATTAAATACTAAAAGATTATTAAAAGAACTTAAATATTAAAAATATTAATAAATCAAAATAAGCAAAATTAACAATTTTAATAGAGTTTATATAATTAGTATATACAGTCGCTGTCACCACAACACTATAAATATTCATTGACGAAACAATTACTCGTCCTCCGAGTACGCGCGCACGCGCATACGCACAAAACATGTTCCGCCGACCGGCAACACTACAAATCAATCAGCGGTGCCTCTATAAAAAACACACACGTCGTATTCAATATACGGTAATTGGAAACACTTGTTTTGCTCAACGCCAATTGCCTGTCCCCCCCCTTCGCCGTTGGCACGTGCCTTATGTTTTCCATCACACACTCCGACTTTTCCCTCGTAACACGTTCACAGTACGGGAAGGAACATAGAAAAACAATAATAATGATGAAAAACGACCCGAATACTGAAACCAAAACATGCTTGCGGTGGGAAAACGGTAGAATGTTTAGAGCCGAGAGTTCGTTGTACGGGACTACGTCGTACCTTAGAAACACGTGCTCAGTTATTGAAACTTGAATTTCTTTTAGGATCTCACGTCGGTTACACACAGGGCCGATTTACCGCGCCGCTCAAAGAAATCGTCGTGTTTACACAATCGACGGAAAAATCGCCGTCGCCGTTGTTAGTTGTCCGCAGTTGAATCTTCCATCCCAAATGGCGAATAATCCATCGACCCTTTAATGTCCAACATGATTTTCCTATTGATATGGTTAAAGCTTGTATTATTTTTCATAATTTTGTTCGAGACAGAGATGGCTACATGATTGAGGATACAACGTCAATTACAGGGCTGGAAGATATTTAAGGGGAGAGTACTGCACGAGGAGGTCTAAAAGCAAACAATGTGAGGAACACTGTAAATATTTCGTGTCAAGTGTTGGAAGCGTTTCCTGGGAAATGTCTAAGGTATAAGGACATGTTCTAGTAGCGTTCCTATCTTTGAAGATCTCCAGGGGTTTATCCCAAAGAACAGGACTTTCTTGAACCAGTGAAATGAGCAATTCGTTGTCTATATTTACGTCACTCATGTTTCACAAAAAAGTAAAATTATAACAACCACTAAAACACACCACAAAACAAAATGAAACCGGTTTAAATAAAAAAAGAAAAAAGCGTAGCGTACATGGAGCAACACAGCTAGAATGATTCTGAACGGTTGAAAAGTCGCTGGGTGTGTAGGCCTATGTAACCGGCCTACCTGTGTTACTTACAACAGTCGGACAAAACCCGAGATAAGAGATGATAACAGTAACAACGAGAATAATAACCCGACTTTGGCTCTCCCAGTAAGTTCTACGTGGGAGTGAAACGTGAACACCAGCAAAGGCAAAGGAAATAGATTTCCAACAACAGAGGTGAACATTATATGCGGGGCTGTTGGGCCGTGGTCCATTGTGTGTGTGTGTGTGGGGGGGGGGCAGACGTTTCGGCCTCACCATCGGATCATATTTATCATATAGTCTTTACCTCATAACTGGCGTGAAAAGTGTGGACACCGTGCTAATTGTTTCCGACACTGAAGACGTCTTCCGCTGGTGGGGCCAAAACGTCTGCCCCCCCCCACACACACACACAATAGACCACTGGCTTAACATCCCGACAAATAATGTTTCCAACTGTGTCAACGCTGGCCGCGCGGTAGCCTTAGGAACTCTAACAGAGATGACATTTCTCAGGATTAAAGGATAAACAAAAGAGGACAGAATACGATTAGAAATGATCAGAAACGAGGACGATAAAAACGGTCAGAACTATTTAAATCAATAAGAATTTAATTTACATAAAATTAATCTACTCCGCGAAATAACTGGAGCAAATCAAAGTAAGACGAGTCAGAGAATTTTACTGTTAACTGCAGTGCGAAATTACGTTGCGTCAATAAACCATCCGAGTCTATAAACACATAGGTTAGCAATCGGATTATATTAACCGTGTGACCGCGTATAGATCTAGGCTATGCAAGTGTTACGTTGCTAGACTCTTTTAAACCAATCCTACTCGTGGATAATCCTCTAAGTCCGTAAGTCAGCGCGAGTTTTTCTGGTTGAAAGTAGAATAACCAAAATCCTCCATACTCTACGCTTCATAATCCACTAATTCAAAGAAACTCCTCGAACTGCTTTGCTAGACCAGACGACAGAATATTAATAATCACAACAATAAGCTAATTTTGAATACCTGGGCTACAGAGTGTCTTACAATTCATGCAACGACGTTGTGAATAAGAGCATAAGTTCAACCTTATGTGCGGGACCATTAGGCGAACCCTTAAGTCAGCAAGTAAAGGAACACGCCTACAATTTTACAAGGTGACGGCTCTTCCCACACTTCTTTATGGGTCTGAGAATTGGACTTTAACGAAAGGCTAGGCCAGTAGCATTCAAGCGGCTGAAATAAGATTTTTCAGGCACGTGGCATGGTATACTCTCCATGATCACAGAAGAAACACAAATATACGGCAGGAACTGAATATTATGAGTATACTCGACAGGATCGCCCAGTATCGGCTGAATTGGTGGGAACATGTTTGCCGAATGGATAACTGCCGCATCCCAAACAAATCTGGAACTATAAGTCGAGGGGACGGAGAGGTGTGGGACGTCCGAGGAAGCGCTGGGGACCAGCTGTAATATCTGCCTATTTGAGAACAGAACAAACCATCCTTGGTTTAAACCTTGAAGATGATGATGATGAATAACAATAAGCTAATGTCTTCTTCTTTTCCATTATGCCTACCTTCTACATGGAATTCCTACGAGTTTTGTCTTTTCATTACTCAGTCCCTGTTACGTGTCACCCATTGAAGGACGTACTTCTCCCAAGTTTACAGCATGTAAAGTCTTTCCATGCGTTTTAGAAACAGAAACAGAAGGGCATGCGAATGTACAGCGAGCTGCAAGTTAACAGAGTCGATCCTGAAACCGAAACCATGACAAATCGGGATAAACGCCTCCTTACTGAACATGTAGTCCACGGAATACGGAGTAGTCTTCGTATTGTCCACACGTCAAACGATTCACCGCAGTAGATCGTTTAAACGGCCAGCTTCAGTGAAATACGTTAATACCGTCTCGGCCAAAAGGATGACAGCCGGCATAAAAGTCAACTGTTATACGTTATAATTCAATTTTTAGCTCTGCAACATTGTAGTTACGTTGTTGACATGTTTCTGTAATCACAAACAACGGCCATACCGACAGCAGAATGACGACGACAGGACAGAAGGTGATGAATGGCCTACTAATGGTAATGCACAGGGGCGACGTGGGCTCAGTTTACTAATGGGACAATCTAACTGTAGCACAGAGATAGTGTCGAAACAGTATGCACTATTACATCAAAGGCTTCCG
This sequence comes from Magicicada septendecula, assembly GCA_034769895.1. Classification (NCBI taxonomy): domain Eukaryota; kingdom Metazoa; phylum Arthropoda; class Insecta; order Hemiptera; family Cicadidae; genus Magicicada; species Magicicada septendecula. The sequence goes on from CM068374.1 coordinate 474,933,195, forward strand.
ATAGTTAGCCATATGGCCGAGGCAGTATTACGATGTACTACACTACCTTTCGAACACACCATACAATAAGCGACTAACGAGCTTCTTTGACAGAAAAATGGTCTGCATGTATTAAAATTATCTATTAATAGCTGCAAAAGAGCTGCCATTGCTATTCTAACTCGTTTTCCCCCCTTTTCGCCAGTTTCAAGCTTCTGTGTGATTTCACGATTTTTGAACCGGATCACACTCGTCAACACTTCCTCCATAACGGTAAAAAATAAGAAGGCATTATCTGTACGATAAATAATCAGTTATCAATTATACAATTTTCCCATTGAATACCATAAGATATTTAGACGAGAGTCTATAATCGTCTGTACGAGTTGGGACACTAGTTTTTAGATATAATTTTTAATTATATTTTACCTATTTTCTGAGTCATTTTTCGCTTGTACATATCCTATATCAGAGGCATCTCAGTAAGCTTATAAACAAGCGACAGCTGGCTCAGACACAGATAAAATTTAATTTAAAATTATATTTAAAAACTTCAAACGTAAACAAAAAATAAGTCAAAAAGTGTAGAACGTAATGTCTGACACAGACATATCGCAGCCAACGAAATCTCCAAGAATCTGATACAGTTTAATCATCAAAACGTCGAATCCAAAAAGATACTATTTTACGACGAAGCAACAAAGAGCCTTCGAAACATACTATTACGTCATTACAGAACAATCTACGTGTTTATCGAATGTCCAGATGAATCCAGCTGAATCTGTGTGGCGTACGTGATTCTCGACGCATTAGCTAGACTGTGCAGAAACCGCGCGAACTGTGTCAAGGCCGCAATGAATTACGCTCTAACGTTTTCCTTTATTGTTAATGCGCAGGTATGGAATAATCTAGTATTTCTGGAGGGTATAAATACCAGTACTTAACGACGTTCACTTTCAGTTATAGTTGCGATATATTACAGTGCGGTTCGAGTTTATTGTCGGGCGATACTGTGTGCGTTCAAGTGGTTATTAGTGAAGTGTTGTGTTTTATAATCGGGCGGTATAATTGTAATACAATTGTGTTGTATATTAGTTGACATTTTATTGCGTGTGAACAATTTTTATTTGATTTGTTGTAAGAGACTGTGTTGTTAATTACGAACTGTTTAACTGTGAAAATTAAAGCTGGTGATTAGTGACATAATTGGTGTCTTGTATTTTGTTTTCCTCTGTACCTGTTCGAACCTTGTACTGTATTTCTATATCTGTGTTGTAAGTACAGCATTGCGGCACGAGCGGATGACGTCACGTTGCTTATCTACCGCCGCCAGCAGTCAGCTGGGCGCCCGGTGGTCAATTTTTGTTCAGTTATTTTAGATACTCCTAGCTGTACACTCGTTAACATTACTCTTCCAGCCGCGGCTTCCGGATCTCATTATTCAATTATTCGTCATGTGCAACCTGCACTAATTTAATTCAGGCGACTTCCGTCTATTTATTATGGCGTTTGACTTTTATTAAAACTTAATTAACGGGCGTTATGGCCAGAAAAACATCCGCACGTGTCAGCAATAACATCTAAAATATAAAGTTGTCAATAAATGAACATTATATAAATTCAATACAGTCCACTTCGTTATACTTTCAAACCAGCCCTCTTCATTTAGCGTCTCCTGGAACAACTTGAGAAACTTCAAGAGCTTCCAGCACGCAACAGTACCTACGACGATCAAGTAGACCGTCGTAACAATACTATAAAAATAAGTTTGGGTTTAAGTATAAGACGCCTGGAAGCAACCAGACTTTTCAGTTATGGAAGAAACCAGCGATAAAACATTACAAGTAATAACGAAAAAACGTACGCATTTGGTGGATGTAATTAGAGGGTTGATGCACATACTTCCGCTACTTTTCTAAAGAGAGACATGTCCCACTACGAAAATAATAAAATAGCAAACGGTTATATTCCACCTGAATACGAGACGAGTGCTTTTCACCAAACGAGTAAACGGAGCTAAATGGATTAAACGACTCCACACGTAAAGGTCATCCACCTCCTATTCCCATGTTATCCCTCTACGGTTGATTCCTCTCTACAACATACGCACGCACACGCTCGCTCTCGCGCACAGCACCTACATCGATTCCGCCGGTCGTTTTGGAACAATGGACTCTATTGCATGAGCGCGCACGCATTCGCGTGTATGTAATAACCCACATTTCACGATTGTTAGCCTAGATCCGGAAAGGTTACAGGACGTTTATCGACTCGGTTTATTGTTGTCCCCTTTCAAGGATGTAAAAAGCAGTAAAAACCGAAACGACGACGTTAGTTTGCAAAACGTCAATAAACGCGAAGGTTAGGCAACATGTACAGAGAATAATTTTTGTACGATAGCAAGTAATTTTCTACAGCGATCAAATCAGAATCAGGGTAACGTCAGGGTACGATAGCTGGGCCTATCCTAAACAATACCGTTCTTTTAACCAAGACGGATCATGTACATACAAAGACTTTCTGCTGGGCATGTGCCACGTGAGCAAGGAACAATATGTCCTTTAGGGACAGCGCTGATGTCTGCTACTGCACAGATGTATCATAACATTTAACCAAGATAGATGTACATTGGGCATTTGCCACGTGAACAAGGAACAATTTGTCCTTTAGGGACAGCGCTGATGTCTGCTACTGCACAGATATATCACGGCACAGATTTAAGATGTCACGGCAGTTTTCATATGAGGCAGTTGATGAGTGATGCATTCCACTCTATTTCCGGAAATCAACTTCAGCTGTCTATACTTATTTCGTTACTATTTAATATCAGATTCGTGGTTTCGCGAGACAAAATCCCATCGCGCATGCATCTCATCCAAGTTTAGTTACAAATTAAAATATCGGTATGGAGAACCATACATGACTTCCATGTTCTAAGATGTATATTTAAAATCATTTTTGAAATGAAATATTTCAACAGAAACTACTTCTTTCTTCAGCCTTAACCACAGTACTGTGGTCACTAACGTATACCACCTCACATTAACGCACTCGATTTTCACTGATGATGGCAGTCGACGGGACCAATGGACCACGGCCGAACAGCCTGGGAAGTAATTTTAACAACAAACTACTTCTTTGTTGCCGATAACGTAGTACACATATACAAAATTATCCCCTCCCCCTTTAACCTTTGTCTACCTTTCTACAGTGGATTATTATGACCTTATTCTCAGGATACTTTATTTATCAAAATTAAGTACTTTATTCTTGTTAAAACGTAAAACGTTGCAGGTAAACTACCCCTTCCCCTTAACCAATCTCCACCAAAATCAATAGGCCCTGAGTCCTTTACAACTCATGTAGGCCTACATATGCAAAAAATTATTTGATTCTGTTTGAATTTGCGGCAGTTATCGTACGCCATAGAAAAAATTACTCTTGTGAAAACATAAAAACGTTGCAGGTAAACTACCCCTTCCCCTTAACCGATCTTCACCAAAATCAGTAGGTCGTGAGTCCTCTAGACTCGGGCACATATACAATAAATTATTTGATTCTGTTTAACTTTGCGGCAGTTATCGTTCGCCATAGAAAAAATTCTACACACAGACACTTTTCGGAAAATGAATTTTCTTCATGTTTTGAGGGTAGTTTTGAGAAGCAGCCCTTATCTCGAACACGATTTTTTTGCCATCACCATACTTCCATTTCCTTACGGAACATGGAAGTAATATTTGTTATGTGAAAGGGTATGTTTAGGACGACGGTTGGCAGAAGTGTCTTGTATGGTTCTGACCCAACAGACTCGCCCAACCACTGGAGGCAACAGAAACGGGTTACTGCAGAAGACGCTGCATGCAAACAAAGTTGAACTGTCACAAGTACTACAATAACGCACAGAATGAGAACAGAAGCCATAATAGCGGATATCATAGAAACCGAAGCTGAATTCGTACGGGTCGGAAAACAGGCGGCCCCAGAAGGCTTTAAAACGGACACTAGCGAAATAAACGAGAGGATATTTTTGAATTTTTTCATTTATGGCACGATAAAAAATAATCGAGGTCGAAATTCAAAAGTCAAGACGTTTTTTAGAAATATGGTAGTGAGCTCTAAGAAATTTAGAGCTGTTTTCCAATCTAATGAACTGTTTTTCTGGTGCACTATGGCGACAACACGCCAAATGTTGTATTAGTAAATAACGTAGATTTACATTAAAATGACAAAGCGTTCGCAAGAGTAACGTGGTTAGGTTTCGTAGTGACCGAGGTGTGAGATAAGCGTGCACTCGTGAACGATATGGCTTTGTTGATGAATACCTACCTGGTTAGAATTCGGTTTATGAGGGACTTAAGTTCATCATATATGTCGTAGATTAATCTTACGACGTACGACGTCTGACCGGAAATGATCTGACCATTTTAAATATTACGAGAATATTCACAATCCGCTTGCGTCATTAGGCCCCGTTTGATTGGCTACCGAGTTACGATGCAGTTGCACAACCGGTTCCCGTAACATTCAAAACGACGGCCGGATACTTTCAGGTCAGACTTCGTAGTCCCAAACGGGAAAAGCTTGGGACGCGTAGGACGGGGAAACGGCAGTCACATACGGGCAATGAGTCTGACTTGGTATCGAGTAAAAAAAAAAGGATGGGGTCTGAGTGATTGGTACGTGGGACATTTCCTGACAGCCTATACAGTAAAACTATAGGTTTTAACCTCACAGTTGATCCAAACTAACTGAAAATTAGCACTCTGCTCGGTTTATATCTAGTATTGAAGAAAGAATATACACAATCACCTCATACCGCAAGTAGAGATCTATAACTAGACACAAACGCTACTAGCTGATCTGCTTTTGTCTTGGGGGCTTAGCGACCGTATAAAAAGGCAGCAATCAATCAACTCATGCCGTGTGGTGTAGCGAATGAACACACTACCGACGACATCACGGTCACTCTCTTCCCGTATAAAGACACTTGATACAAAATACAAATCAAAACCGAATGCGATGACGTGTTATACGATTTGGTCGGGTACTCATTTCACTCAGTTTTAAAGTTAACAACTTCATAATCCCCTTTTTGCCGCGATACGCGGGGGCAAATAAATCTTGAGTTTACGAAGTCTTATAACAGTATAATTTTTATTTATCTATTTTTTAAATCAATAATCTACGTAATGCACAAAGTTTATAACGCGTGTTCAGGCTTTCAGCTTCCTCTGTTTGTTTCGTTTTAGAAGGGTAACGTCTTATCGTACACGGTTTATACAAAGTTGTACTTCTCTACTTACTACCGATGTTCTTAACAGCGTCTACTATCAATCGCTACTCCTCTTTCACCGGGATGATGAAATTTCTACTCTACAAACTAACGAAAGAGATCCAGTCTTCCTTATAACTTTTTGTTTTGTTTTATCAGGTAAGAATTGGCGTCACACGATTCCTCAAGTACATGAAAGACCATTCTTACAAGACCCTTTAGTAGTTTTGAAGGCCGACTCTCCGTTATGGGACACGCAGCCCTAAAAAACACAGAATTACGTTCTATGTTTTTTTCTTTAACAAATAAAATCATCAAGTCGCTACACATAAAACTCTTTCATTCGACTGAAAAGAAATTATCCCCAACAAATCGATAACCTTTCGATTACCGGTTCTAGAATCGGGGTCGACAGCTACTTTGTGGCTCCCTCTCGCCGCAGCACTCCGGATCGGTCTGCAGAAATTAACTTTTGAAGCCACATCCGCTTTTTATTTCTGCACCTAAAAGGATATCATTGCACTCAGAAACGGTTAACCTGTGATAATTTATAAAAGCCTTATACTGGTTCGCCATTAATTACGCTCTTGACACTTAATTATTTTCACCGCACTACCAACGGCACTTTACTAACTAAATAATAATTAAATTCATAATTCTCTCATTACACACGGGGAGGGACCAAATGCATATGACTTTCTAATAACACGTCATACGCCGTTTCGATTCTAGTTGCGAGGTTCACAAGATTTTTTTCCTTACCATCCGTCACAAAGTGTAGGCTATAACAGTGAGCTGAATGGAATAAAAAAACACAAAACATTCTTTGACTTACTTTACTAAATGTTTTAAATTACCTTCTTCTTATTTCGGCGCTATAACCATGAGAAGATATTTATCTTCCTAGTTATCTTCTTTCGTTACGCTGAGATTTTTCTTTTGAATAATCCGCAAACTATCAGTACTACATAACCATCTCATTCTGTTCTTCCTTGTAGTTTATTCTCTTCTTATGCATTTCGACTGCATTATTCTGTCGATTGTTCATGAAAATGGGGACGAGTCTACACAACCGGAGTCTTTCCATTAAAACGGGGCTCGGAAATTTTTTTTTTTTATCCTGGGGGCCGCCTGGCATTCTTGTTACAGGCTCGCGAGGTCGAATAATTCATGTTCATAATTTTGAAGGAGAATTATTTTATATTTGCCAAGGAGAAGGAGGAAAGATTGCCAAGGAGAGTTATGGACCCCACCAGGAAGAAGGAAAAGAGGAAGACAGAAATTCAAACTATATTGAGGGAAAGAGAAATTAAAAGATCTTTGGATGAAAGACAAGCAGCAGTGGAAGCTGAGAATTCAATCAGTTCTGTAATCTTTGGTTCCGTAAAACGTGTAAACATTGTAAAGCCGGAATAATAATAATAATAATTATTATTATTATTATTATTATTTTATATTTCATTTGCTACAGATTAGGTATACACTACAATTTCGTCAGTTTTATATTGTGTACATAAAAATTTTTTAAAGTAAATCAATGGAAAAATTTAAATTAACAAATAAAAAATGAAAGCGTTTAAAGAAAAGTTATAATAATAGTGAAATAAAATTACATTTTGCCTTATAAATGTAATACATATTACTTACGAGAAGTTAATGAGAACCCTGAGACTGATTTTTTTTTTCATTTAAATTCTTGTCAAGTTCCGGTTTGAATGAAGAATATCTAATAATCAAGATTTCTTTCAAGTATCCGTCACTCTGGGGTGACTTGTACTTCGATTTCACGTATATCACTGAGAAGAAGGTCTACTTGCACCTGTCGGTTGATCCAAATACTGAAATTTATGTTCTAGCTAGGTTTACCAGACAGATCTGAATGAAGGATCTAATATGAAGAGTGTAAAGCGATTTCACGAATATCTGATATCTGTACTGTTATTTGTACAAGCAACACTTGCATTATGAGCGCTGCTATCGGTTGTTGTGAAAACTACGAAATTCAAATCTTCGAATTCAACTTTTGCTTCACATTTCTTACCAAATCAGTCGGCGAACCGGATCAGTTGTTTTTGAGAGCCTTATGTGCCCGCGGACCGTATGTTGCAGACTTCTGAGCTGAAGGATGGTACCCTCTACAGATCCGTTCTCAGGCACCTGAATACGTAAATTTTAAACGTTGCGAATAAGATCGGCACTTATAACTACCATTGAAACTATAATTAAACAACGAACGGGTCCATCAGTCTCAACGTCAACAACAATCTACTCCTCTTTCCTTCATTGCACGATTACTGATACCTATTCACGGGGGGGCTTATACTTCTTACTTGTTTGTTTCTTTATTTCCTGTCTTATGAACAACGTTACACTTATTTGAAATAATTCTGTAGAAACGTCCACACTTCTTTTCCGAGAGTTGAATTATTACTGAATTATGTACAAAATTGTTGTTGCGAGATCTCTTATTTGAAATAATTCTGTAGAATCGTCCACACTTCTTTTTCGAGACTTTAATTATTACTGAATTATGTACAAAACTGTTGTTGCGAGATCTCAAATGTGAGGACGCCACTTCGATGTCTCTTCAGTGTGACCGTCTACGGCATTCTGCAATCACGGATCGGACTTGCAAGTAAATAAAACAAAATTCTGTGATCTCATAATTCACAGAACTTCCGTCGTCCACGTGAGGGAATGTAACTTTGGACGTAACATTATGTCAACATGTTACACGCGTTCTCAAACAAATCTACATGACTTTAATTCCAATAAGAGATACACACGGCCAACAGTTAATTACCAAAAATGGTGTCACGAACAATACCCAAGTTTTGTTTGGAAATGCCGCACGTACGGGTTCGTAGAAATTATCTCATTTAAGGACAACGGATTATTATGAAACTGTAGAGGCTGCGGACAGGCGTGCCAAACGTTGTGCTCCCTCTAGCCTTGCCTTGCTTTGCACAAACAAATCCCCCGCCTCGCCGCAAGTCCAAACTTTCACTCCGCAAATCCCATTCGTTAGTTCACGAAAAGATTGTTTTTCTACGGTACATTACCGGTCCTAATAATAAGCGAACGCCGCGCCGTCGATACAAACCACAACACCTGCACACGCAGACCGACCAAATGTTCATTTGAAAGTTGATTCTGCAGCACCATTAAACTCTAGAAATGCCGCTGCTCCCCAAAGACTTCACTAAACGATGAATATAATAACCGATTACAAATGATGTTACAAATAATAATAATAATAATAATAAATAAATTTACGGTATTTCCTCAGAAATAAGACCCCCGTATTGCTAGATGGCGAGGGGGTTTTCGATTAAATAGTATACTGAATTTATTTAATTAATTAATCCTTATGTCTTGTCTACCCTTAACAGTGTGAGGTGGTCTGTGGAGTTGAACACTTTAAAGGGTTTTCTGTTCACATTTCTATCGCCTTCCTCCTCCCCTGGCTGTTTCAGCTACATCCACCAATTTTTTTCCTCTTTCTTGAAAGTTTTTCTTACATCATGTTATTTTAGGTCTGTCTCTGCTTCTCTTCTCTAATGATCTTGCCTTGTACACTCTTCGAGTCAACCGTTCATCACTCATTCTCTCAATACGATCAAACCATCTCAGTGGTTTTCTCCTACTATAGAGTCTACGGGTTTGTTCTTAATATTATCCTAAATGCGTTATTTCTTTTATCCACAACGATTTTATTGTTTATTTTCCTAAGAACCTCATATCACTTGTTTCTATGTTTCTCCTTCACGGACTTGGTACCAATTTAAGGCAAACTACATACTTTACGCCATGCATTATGGTACACATTGTATGGTACGTTTGGGAATGTGAGACTAGCAGTAACGTCTGGACGGCCTTCAACTTCCCCAGCTGACAAGTCCGCGTACTTGATTACGGTTGAACGAGGCATGAGTACGGCTGATCGTCGTGAAGTCAACCCACCTGTGATCGATTAGAATCTACGTCAAGCTTTGGAAACAGGTGCATTATAACTACTTTACCACCTGGAAGAAATATACAAATAAAGGGTCCTTTATATACGTACAAAGGATGTCGTTACCGGGAAGCGAAAAGGATTTTTGTTCAGCAAAGATAGAGAAGCGCGCTCAAACAGCTTAAATTAAAGAGAGTTTCTTTTTTCGCGGAACACATGTTGGTTGGGTCTTACCTCAACACTGAGTAAGAAAGTTTCTATTACCGGTTGCGAATAGATACTGTTACGACATTACAGATCAATCTTCGTGATTCTCGAGTATTCCAGTGAAATGTAAATGTATTCTCGGGCTGTAATGTGTATGTGCGTACATATGTTGCTACTCTGAGATGAAGGACAATTACGTGACACTTGTCACACGTCCACAACGAGACTTTTCCAGATCTGTGTGTTCAAGGCCGCAATCAATGATGTTCTAGTGTTTTCTAGTAGACGCCTATTATGAAATATTCTGGATACCTCAGGGTATAAATACAAGTATTCAGTGACGCTCAGTTCAGTTTTAATGGCGATATATTCCAGTGTGGTTCGAAGTATTGTTGCGAAGTGTTATGTGTTTTATATTTGTGCGGGACAATTGTAATACAATTGTCTTTTATACTCGTTGACATTATTATTGCGTGTGAACAATTTTTATTTGATTTGTTGTAAAAGACTATCTTGTTGATTACAAACTGTTTAATTGTGATAATTAAAGCTGGTGATTAGTGACTTAATTTGTGTCTTGTATTTTGTTTTCCACTGTACCATACGACGATCACTAGACCGTCGTAACAATACGCAGAAACACTGTTTCTTGCTACTGTGATGGAATAAAGCGAGGAATTATCATTATTTCAGGCTAACTGCGAACCTTTAGAGTTAACCAAAACAGGTCAGAAAATTACGCGTACTAGGACCGTTAAACACACACAAGCGCGCTCGCACCATTCTGTAGATTCATTTTGTTGATCTACACGCCCAATCTCTACAAAACACACAGAGATAGAAACAATAAAACAGAGTGCGGGACAGAAAAACAGAAGACTCGTCGAATACTATTTAACACAGTTCGTTCAATGGCAACGAAATCCTCACAGACATAATATAACCCAATGCTGAGCGTCAGAGTATCGAGTACGTTACTTGGATTTGTCGTTACAGTTATACGTTACAATTCAGTTCGTTGACACACAACGGATAAGATGCGAAGAGACGAAGTAAGACTGTCTTCATGAACTTGTAATCCACGTGACGCTTTTACGCCCCCGCCGCAGTGTCAACGACAACGGCGGCAGCAGCAGCACAGATTTTTCAGTGTTTCTCGCCACGGAAACGCCTGTTTGAGTAAGTTATTAAGTAGTTCGTTGACTTGTGGCCGCCGGCCGGTCGCCAATACTGCAGTTCTCGTCACCCACGCCTGCATGCATCGCATCATCGGTCGGATTATTTCTCTCGCGAACTCGTTCCCACACTTTCTCGCCTCATTCTGCGAAATACCAGGCGTTGTTCTAGCGAGAAAACACAAGCTGCATTACACACGAACAGACACGTGATCAGTGGCAAATCCACAAGTTGATTAAAAGGAAGAGCTACTTTCACAGTTCATGTACAGTGTTTCTAGGCATCTGTGAATGTCTAATCACAGTTTATTATCATAATTTTTTTTTACAAATTCTTTATTCTACCATTATTGTCTCTGTTTTATACAGCTTTCTTTCTTTTACTCCTATATTTAAATAATTCCGTTGACTGTTACCTGATAATGTCGATCACACTATCCTGTTGTGTGTGTTCTCATGTTGCTCCTCGTGAAGGTTGTGTGTGCGTTTACGGGCGCGCGCGTGTGGTCAAACCTCGCCTGACGTCTCCATAACACTCGCGAAACAAGCGCGATGACCAGTGACGATCTTTTTTCAAAGACGGAGAATGATTTACCAGACGTGGCTATATATATGACTGGCGACACCATTCGTGCCGAAGATTGATTAAACAGTCCTGTCAAGAATTGTTACAACAGGCTTGGTTTCACTTTCCCGGTAAGAAAAATTATTTGGTTATCTTGCAACTTTCATCTTCTCTAGAACAGTCTTGAAAATACAACACTTGTTTTTGAATCGCGACATTTTGCATTTAATCAAATGCAAATTTAGTTACTCCGTAGTTATCAGGTTGACAGAATAACAGACAAATACGGTAACCTCCCGATTATCGGCGAGCGGTTTGTTTTTAATACGCAGAAATACGTTTCAGCTGAATAATGTTCCACTAATCGTAAACAATATTGTATGAGAATTGTTTAAGTTGTGTAAAGGTATGTCTGAGGGACGGAATATCACCCCTCACCGATAGGTACAGTATTGTTTACCGCTAGGCAGTTAGCTACCATTAGTCATTCGAGCATACATACTTTACAGCGACTCCAGGATCATTTATTGGGAACATTTCATTTTCACAGAACGTTTGTCTTTATGTTTATCATCATCATCATCATCTTCACGGATTGAACCAAGGAAGGTTTGTTCCGGTCTCAAAAAGGCAAAGATTAGAGCTGGTCACTCCAGCGCTTCCTCGGACGTCCCACACCTCTCACTCCCCTCGGCTTATAGTTCTAGAGTTGTTTGGGGATCCGACAGTCATTCATTCTGCAAAGATATTCCCACCAATTCAGCCGAAACTGGGCGATCCTGTCGAGTATACTCATAATATTCAGTTCCTGGCGTATATCTGTGTTTCTTCTATGATCATAGAGAGTATACCCTGCCACGTGCCTGAAAAATCTCATTTCAGCCGCTTGGATGCGACTGACCTGGCCTTTCGTTAAAGTCCAATTCTCATACCCATAAAGAAGTGTGGGAAGACCCATCACCTTGTAGAATTTTAAGCGTGTTCCTTTACTTGCTGACTTAAGGATTCGGCTAATGGTCCCGCACATAAGGTTGAACTTATGCAACTTATTCACAACGTCGTTCCGTGCATTATAAGACACACTGTAACCCAAAATTGCTAACTTGTTCCAGGACAGTACCATCTATAACAATTTTTGCCCGTACGGGTTCAGTTCCACGAAAAGCCATCACCTCGGTCTTACGTGTGAATATCTGCAATCCAGAGTCTTTGCAGATTCGATTTAAGAAATGTATCCCCATCTGCAATCTGTTTTCAGAGTCCGACAGAATAGCTTGATCGTTCGCAAACAACTATAGAGTGACCAATCATAAAATGTTCTGGAAGACACATCTACCAGTTTTGTATGGCATCGTCAATATATAAATTAAAAAGAGAAGGTGATAATGGACACCCCTTGTCCTTATGTTTACGCGGCATAATTGAAAGCCGTTGTACTCTACTAGGTACGGTAACGGATGTAACTCTACTACTTATATATAATTACCTTAATATCCACTTTAGTGATACACAGTTTCGTCACTGATGACGCGTTTCGGGACTAAGTCCCATCCTCAGATACACATAATTAATAAAATAAAATATTAAAAATCACGACCATGATACTGGTCAAGTCAAAAATAAATAAAATAAATTACAAATCGCATGTAATAAGTTTTGCTAACCACGGCTGGAGCTCCCGCATGCGTTCACCCGCAACCGCGATAGTCACGCGACTGGTCAAAGATTAAGACAAACTGATTGCAGTGTCGAACAGGTAATTTGACGCAAAATTTACCTGGTCATTTAATAAACTGTTTCTGGTGTTACTATCTTTTAAAGCTTTATAAATTTCAAATTCCTCCAGACTATCCATCCGTCTACCCTTTTTACAAACATGCAACGCTGTTAAATTTTCTTCGAAGCTCGTATATTTATGTCCGCTTGATATTAAATGTTGTGCAAAGTTGGACTTAGTATTACTTGGTTTAGGAATATGTTCTAAAAATCTTTTATAAAAACATCTGCCAGATTGACCGATATAGAACGCATCACAATCATTACATTTTATTTTATATACTATCTATTAGTCTTTATACTAAATATATATATTTATAAATTTGAAATTTATAAAGCTTTAAAAGATAGTAACACCAGAAACAGTTTATTAAATGAACAGGTAAATTTTGCGTCAAATTACCTGTTCGACACTGCAATCAGTTTGTCTTAATCTTTGACCAGTCGCGTGACTATCGCGGTTGCGGGTGAACGCATGCGGGAGCTCCAGCCGTGGTTAGCAAAACTTATTACATGCGATTTGTAATTTATTTTATTTATTTTTGACTTGACCAGTATCATGGTCGTGATTTTTAATATTTTATTTTATTAATTATGTGTATCTGAGGATGGGACTTTGTCCCGAAACGCGTCATCAGTGACGAAACTGTGCATCACTAAAGTGGATATTAAGGTAATTATATATCATATAATAAGTGATACGGTACGCAAAAAAATAAGTATCTACTACTTAATTGACGGATACTGACACTGTGATGATTGCCGACAGTGACGTATATTTTTCTGACATTTTTAATCATACGTTTTCAGTAATTCATTCCTTTTATGAGATACAGACTTACAGGAGCTGCTGCTCAATGGTATGGCTCCTAATTATTTATCTGAAGTCTGCTGACCGCTTCTTCTGCAATCCACTGGGGAATGCGGCAGTAGCAAGGTCGTTTACTAGCTGGTTGTCATGAACTTGGGGCCTTCTGTTTTTAAAGAGACATAGGCTATGTATACAAAAACACGCCTAAAATTCTACAAGGTGATGGCTCTTCCCTCACTTCTTTATGGGTCTGAGAACTGGACTTCAACGGAAGGCCAGGCCAGTCGCATTCAAGCGGCTGAAATGAGATTTCTCAGGCACGTGGCAGGGTATACTCTCCATGATCACAGAGGAAGCACAGATATACGGCAGGAGCTGAATATTATGAGTATACTCGACAGGATCACCCAGTATCGGCTGAATTGGTGGGAACATCTTTGCCGAATGGATGACTGCCGCATCCCCAAACAGCTATGGAACTATAAGCTGATGGGACGGAGAAGTGTGGTACGTCCGAGGAAGCGGTTCAGTGACCAGCTCTAATCTTTGTCTATTTGAGACCGGAGCAAACCATCCTTGGTTTAATCCGTGAGGATAATGATGTATACAAAACATTATAGCGTAATAAAGCGTGTCATAACAGAGCATACGTAGCCTACTTCGTATTTTCGTCCCAATCCGGAGACGCCCGCAACAACTGTCAGTTCGATTAACTACGTCATACAATGTTATTTGTGTTTGTCTTCAACGAAGTGTAATTTGTGTAGAACAACACAGTTGTAACGCATATCACACGCGCGCGCGCCCACCGCAGGCGATACAAATTATGAAGTGCTTGGCAACAAAAATTATGCTCTATAACTTGCACTGTAATTACAGCGCGAACACGATGCGCGCCTTTACTGCGTATACTGTACTATCCAACCCACTGCATGCTTATTAAATATTTATTAATAAATCCATTAAATAACGGGTATAATTAAAAACTCGACACGGACGGTAATTACTTCACTATCTGCGATCTGGTCTGGGTAAATCGTTCTATGCGGAAAAGCAACGCTCACACACATTCAACTCGGTCCCACGTTCAACAGCCGAGTGCGTACGTAAGTATCGATTAATTATTGATTCCGTATTCTTTGGCACCGCTAATAATTTACGACGGACAAGATTATTTATTAAGGGAGATATTAAAACTAATTGTGGCGATAACGCGCCTCTGTCTAGCACGATATGCGATAAATGGTAGTTTATTATTATCATCATTATGTAACAATGGAAACGCGGCAGCAGAAAAAAAATGATAACATTAATCAATCGATAATAGCAGCTCTTTTTCTGGTTCATTTATTTACTGTTTTCATCTCTCTGTATATGCATAGTTTTGTGTGGGGGAGGGGGGCGCATGCGTGCGTACGTGCGTGTCTAAACCCGTCTTCTACTCCTCTTATCCTCAACCTTAAGGTTTATAGGCAGCAACGTAATCTTTTGTAGATACTGTTTCTATGAAACTACTTTTCGTATAGGTTTGAAGACGTTAATTATAGGATGCAATACGTAAAACCTGGCTAATTCGGAGTCCTCGCTATCTCGGACTAAAACTTCACTCCATTAATTCAATTCGCACTGTTAGACAAAACGTTTCGCACTGTTAGACGAAACGTTCGATATTAATTAATCAAGACGAAATTTCTATAATAATATACATTTGCATTCTGATTTAACAATGAAAAAATTTAAATGACGGTTAACGTTACATTTAAGGTGAAATAATTGTAAAGTTAAATATTACGGGTTTATTATGTATCGAAGTACCTTCGGTATTTATAAATAAAATTTTTAATTTAACATCATCATCTTCATCTGCAAGGATTAAACCGAGGATAGTTTGTTCCAGCCTCACACTCGAAAAGTCTACAGCTGTTCACTCCATCGCTTCCCACACCTCTCCGTCCCTTCGGCTTGTAGTTGCATAGTTGTTTGGGGATGCGGCAGTCATCCGTTTGGCAAAGATGTTCCCACCAATTCAGCCGATACTGGGCAATACTCTCCAGTACTTTGGGGAACATTTTAAGGTCTATTTTAATTAAGTGAATATTTTTCACTTTTTTCATGACGCGTTTAATTCGGTATGACTACGTGATATTAGTCTGTATGGTAAACTAAGTACGTAATATAATTTTATTAAGTAACGCTTTATTAAATAATTTTTTATAGTAATGCTTGTATTCGATTTTTTATTATAATCGACTATTCCAGTGTATTAATTTTTGAGATTTTTCTGTGATATCAATGGAAAACTTCCTTCAACTGACGCTTTCAGTAAATTTTTTATAACATTTTGTTATCCATTACAGACCACTCAGACACGCCAAACGTACGAAATTAATTACGATAAAATATGAAATAAAAAACGGATTACTGTACTTTATTAACGTATGAAATGAGCCTAGTAATGAGACATGAAGGCCCTACGATTAGTAATACTGCGTCGGTCAGAAGGATGACAGTCGGCATCAAAACACCTGTTATAAGAGATAATTAAATTTTTATTCGAATCATGTACTTAATACTACTTCGACCAGCATAGCAGTCAATACATTCGATAACAATACAGTAACTGCGGTTGATGAATACCAATTGTGGCAACACAGCGGCAAAGTGAACTAAAAACGGTAATCTCGTTTTAGTAACGCTGCAGTCTGATTCGTGCACAGAGACAGTGTTGGGAAGTGCCCCGCAATTACCTTCAAAAAGTACTGTAGAACTATGATATTGGCATACGTACACATTAATGTTCTAATTGTATTGCTTAGCCAAAACAAAAAAGTACATCCTCGTCACTAGAAACTACAGCGTAACTGTAGCACGATTGTTAGTGGATTCCAAGCTTTATGCCATAGCACGATGCGTCTGCGTCCCCCCTATTACAGACGCATCACAAAGCGATGCGTGAACAACCAAAAACTTACACAGTCAACAACATGGAGTAGGTTCTACTATGATCCAGAAAGACCGAATTTGGAGGGACTAGTGCTACTTACTGTTATGCTGCCAGCATCCTTTTTTAAGTACAGAACGGTCAGTAACACTGCCGTATGTTCGGCAAACACAACACAACACCCGTCCCCACCGAGCAGCTCGTCTTTCTCTCTGTAGGTTGTATGACGTGAGCTGTACTAGGAATAGAGTACGTAATGAGTCATTGAACTAATGCCAGGAAGAAATGATAATGATTCAAATCATTATCTACCGGCTGTTGGGCCGTGGTCGATTGCTTAACTTACCACTGTTTCTACACGTTTCGGAGGTCATCTTCAGTAGATCACCTCCGGAGGTCATTCAATAGACGAAAAACCGAACGCACCTAACTGTTGAGGATCCTTCGGATGATGTGCGTTCGGTCTGTCATCTGTTGAACGCTAGTCTACTGAAGATGACCTCCGGAGGTGTGGCCTAAACTTGTAGAAATAATGATAACTTAAACAATCGCCCAACAATCGGTAGATAATGATTTTATGATATTACTCCGGCCGTGATAGCCTACGTAATAGATGATGATGGTGATTGTTGGAATACTGTACTTTACTACTTAGTTACAGTTATTGTCAGTTGTGGATATTTGTAGAAAATAGAAGATGTAATATAAGTGCGGGTATTTTTGTAGGCGCGCTAATGCAACTGTGAGTACCCCATTCCACTGCTCTGAGCGTCTACCCATACTATCTCGGTGACAGTAGCTTACTAACGCAAATACTAATTCATTCAGTAAAACAGGCCAGATGGTAAAGTGTTATCGTGTTCTACAAGACACATTACCAACACACAGACATGAAGTTGCCCTGGTTCTTGCGTTGTCCGGTCGCAGCCTGATGAATGCCAGGTTCCTCCGGTGCAGGGAGGTCATTCGTTCGTGGCACAAGTGTTAGGACAAGTGCCCCCATCGCACGATATGGCGTGCACGAGAGGATTGGGGATTCCATTAGGAACAGAGCGGAACTGTAAGCTGCGACCAAACGAATGGCTGCCGTAAGGAGGCAATTGTACACATCGCGGTTTCCCGTATGCCTCCGTGTCTACGAAGACAGCGCAGTTGAGGCGACTCGACCTGCTTCTGATCTGTCTGAATTAAGACTTCTGGTAGACGCTGGGCTGGGGAGCAGTGCGTAGGAAACCCGCCTCCGTGGATGCGCCAGGCAGCGGTTCAGGTAAAATCACAAAGGTGCCAACGGGCTTCAGAGGCTATCAAAGTAGAACAGAAGATAAATGTCTGAAAATAATCACTTATCTGCTGCTTCATGATGATTGTAAACGACATCAGTGAACGGAGTAGTAGATTTGAAGTCTGATCGTTCAGTTCATTTCACGAACGTCTTTACTGAACAATATATTTCCAAGTTTTCAAATTAAATGCGCACAAATCGTGTTCTCTGAAGAAGAAGAGTAAAATCTCTCTCAACGAACGCGGCTTCCATCAACACGAAAGAATCTTTTACGCAATTAAACTTTTATACGAATTTCCATAGAGTACTAGTTTTGGCACAACAAAACAACAAAACAGAGCAATCGTTTTTCGAGACGTTTTCTACATTACACTACTATATAACTTAATATTAAAAATTAAATATTATGTCTCGAATAAATGTAATAATCTAATATATGTCTCGCTTTCCTTGGTTTAAAACAATCTCTATTCAGGTTATTAACCAACGCTAACAAAATAGGTATTCCTAAAACATTTTACACAGATGTTTACTTTAGAAATACAAAAACTGTATGTAATATACAAAGTCAAATCACAACACCACAAATATTTCGATTCCACGAATCGATAGCAATCAAAAGGTTAAGGAAAATATTTACAACTACGTAAGTACACTTTACAAATTACACTACAATTTACACTTTGCAAATACCCAAATGCTACCTGTGTGTAAAGGGTTATCATAGGTTTATAATCTTCTTCTTTATCTTTTGTCACTATAAACTGAGGTCTCCACAAGCGTCTGAGGAGACTATCCTGTTTTTCACCACAAAGGATACCCAACTTTCCCCTGACCTCCTCACCAGCACGCCACCATCTTCTAGTACGACGTATTCGTCTCTTGCCAAACCGCGATTACTCTCGTAAGACTTTCTTCGCCTTTCGTGCTTCATCCATACGCTATTTTATCCTCTGCATTTCACTATGCAGACAATCTGTGACCAGCTCACACAATGTGGAAACGCTTTGTTGATACTCCATGATGTACAGTGGAAAACGTTTATCACGAAAACGGTTAACGCGAAATATCGGTTAACACGAAATATGGCTCAGGTCCTGATCGTTCCTTGTATTTTATATTTACAGTGTGTAAAAATAACACGAACGTTTTAATTACAACATATCGGTTAACACGAAAAAGTTTTGTTTAAAATAATTTTTTTTCCTGGCTTTCAATAGCTGCATAATAAATAAACCCATACATGCACGTCCCCCAAAACGGTGCAAGTTAAAAAATGTGTAAGTAAATGAGAGAGCCGACGAACTTGACACGGAAAATTTACGAGTTGTAACCGCTACCGATATGCTTTCGTTGCTGAGCCGTGTTTGTTGATATTTAGAAGCAAACTCGGAAGGTGAAAGTTTGACCAGATGGATAAATTAGAACTATTATTGGGTCCTTCAGTCTTTCGACTGGTTTGTACCCTCCCCGCATATACCAGTAGTGCGTGTGTTACGGAGTCTCTCACAGGTATATGGGACCTACAGTTTAACGCAGGATCCGAACGGCATAGTTGGGGAGGGTTTAATATTAGGCAGGATACCTCTCGCTGGTTTGCCATCCCCTTGCGAGGGGGAATGGGCGTATCTAAATCAGATGGCCCCGGCGGGAATCGAACCCCCACCGACAGCGTAGCAGCGCCGCACGCTAGCCATTACACCACGACCGCTCCCATAAATTAGAACAATTTGTAGGAAATAAAGTAGTGCAGAATTATGTGCAAAAGAAAATTATGGATTATTTTAAAAATAACTGAACACTGGCACTAAGGCATACTACATAACTACAAGAAAAGCTACATCGTAAGACTAAGTTATGAACGGCCATAGTGTATGTACACTAAATTTTACAAACAATTAACCAGAAATTATCCGGGGGGTTAAATAAAACGTTTATATGTAAATACATTCTGAATATTCTTTATTAATGTATTTTACTACTCAATACGGTAAGTAATCTATACAGTCTTTGTTCATTTAGGCCTATCACATATTGTTTCACTTTTTGTCCGTTTAACACGAAAAAACAGCTGGTCCCCGTCAGCTGTTTCGCGTTAAACGTTTTCCACTGTACATAAATCCAAGTAGACCTATCTACTTACAAATTCCCTGTTTACAAAATTTCTATCAATTCACCCCGCGCATGACTTAAGAGCGGGTGTTTTTTTTAACAGACCCGCCCAGAGGGGGGACAAGGGGGCATTGCCCAGGGGCCCAGTCTCTGGGGGGGGGGATGTTCGGATATTTTTTAAAACGATTTACATATGATTTTCTGTAGATTTTGAAAACTAGTATTCATTATATTTTTTTATGTATACACAAAAAAGATAATTAGAGTATTGACGCCTTTTTATGGTTAAGATATTTTCTTTTGATCATGTGATCATTGTTTTCTTTATTAAATTACATCTCTAATTGCTTTGAAAACAGATACTCCGAACCGAAGCACTAGACCGGCGCGGTGCCGCTGTCGCTGTCCGTCACCGTTCGCATCTTCTCCTTATTCTTCTTTACTGGCTATGTCCGAAATATTGTATTGTGTGTGTCTGTATAATACGTAATATATATAATATGTAAATACATATATATAATCGTGTAGGTATATAAAACGACGTATACGCGCATTTTCAGGGAAAAGACGGTTGCGTCGTTTGGGGGGGCCTACAATCTGGTTTGCCAGGGGCCCGAAATTCCTCTGCGCGAACCTGTTTTTTAACGACGAAGGAAAGATGAAACTAAAGCGTACATAAAAAACTAACAGTAAGTGATGATTCAGCCCCACACACACACACACACACACACACACACATACACACACGTGAGCTGCATTGTAATCGAAACGCATCATCGCTATTCCGATACGTCACAATTGCAAGCACACAATCTGTCTCCCGTCACCGTATTAACACTTGAACTGTCTGTCACTCGTTGAACTTGGACCTTGCTCTTGAGAAAACTCAGCGAGTCTTACGCGTCCACACAGAGATGAGACTGCGACTAGACATTAGTTAATTATAGATTGCTAAACGAACGTTTTCAAATAGAAGTTGAAGTGGTGTAACTAACGGGACCAACATAATTTCTTGAATTCCTAAAACTTCTTTTATATTTTTCATTTATCCCAAGTACTTGAACATTCATTTTTTTATGTAACCGGTTCGTTAATAAAATGCACGCACAGTAAGTAACCTCTGTCTACCGTACTATTTCACCCATAGAAAGAATGGAAGTGACAAACTAACTATTTAGGAATACCAACTATTGTCAGAAACATTTAAAAATAGAAATTGAACCAATTTTATATATTTTTTCTATTAAATTTCCATACTTTAGTGGCCGTTTGGATTTGGGGAGAGAGAGGTTTTCGCGAGGCCGAGTCCTCAGCTGCCCTATTGCTAAGGAGCACTTATAAAATAAGATATACAATATTACAATATATAAATTTGTATGTACATACTCGCGTATATACGATGTTACAGTATATTCAAATCTATATTGTGTGTTTGTGTGTGTACACACACACACGCACACACATATACAAGTGCGCGCTAAAGGTACATACCCTGCTAAGACATACGCGCTTCCAAATCTCCATCAACAGCCTGGCTATTCAATCGACAAAATGGATGTCTGTAATATGAGGACGAAAGCAACAGGGGTAAAGTGGTCCAAACTATACAAACATTTCAACGTTACGCTAAAATGCTTATTTTACTATTATTATTAAGGCTCCTTAGTGTATATTTTAATTATAATATTACGTAATGATTCATTACTTTGTATATTAATTATAACATTATAAAAAAAGAATTTAATTTCTTTACTAATTATTATGTTAATTAATCTTCCCTTTGGCCTATATACTGCTATAATAATTATATAACAAATTTTTAGATTATAAAATAATAATCATAAAATTTTTATCTAAAATTATTCTATTATATATACAACAATTTTATGATATTTGCTACAACTAACAGTATTCTACCTCCAATATGTTTTGTTAACTAAAAGTATTCACAGCTTTATAATTCAACTGTTGTGCTTGTGTTCGTGGCATTAGCGAATATTAAACTAGCATTTTACATTTTAGCGAGCAGACCGTTAATCGAGTCCATTCATTCAGGCTTAACGTTTTTAACAGCTTTGAAAACTATTTTCCACATTTTCCATCAAAGAGAATAACAGGTCATTTAAACAGTAGAGTGCAACTAATTTAAACGGCACAAAATCGTTCTCGCTCATCTTCAGCCAAACCAAATTGTATATTGTTAGGTTTAAACATTAAAAAATAAGTAAGATAATTTCGTCTTATTCACTGTTATTAATGATTATTGATTATATTTTAACTTGATAATGTTTTTAGGCTGGGGGTCATTCCACAAAAATGTAACGTCATCGAAAAACGTGACGCTTCCACACTTTCGATTCCCCCCAGTCTAGAAATTTGATATGTACACGCATCAAGACAGAAATAATCGCTGCTGACATTGAGTTTAGCAAACGTTTTAGTGAGAATAAATTTGGTTTTACATGCTCTGTTTGTGATCGTCTGTGGTTTGAAAATGATTTACGTAATCCACATTATACGTTTCAAAAGCCTAAAAACATTATCATGCTTCGATGTTTCGGTTTCGTCGAAATTCTTTGAATGCTTAGGGGGGGGGAGAGAGAGAGAGAGAGAGAGAGAGAGAGAGAGAGAGAGAGAGAGAGAGAGAGAGATTTTTATATACTTTTATTCCTACAGTTATCTCGATTTGTATTGTTTTTAGTGTCGAAAGTGTGGGAATAATATTTATGAAAAAACAATATAATAAAAAAAATTCCAAACTGTTTGGCATTCGCAGATGACTTTGCTATACTTTCTGAACGTCTGACAGCTGCAGTAACACAAGTTAATTTTTTAGAGGACAGAGCAAGTAGAACAGGCTTAAGAATTTCTGCAGAAAAAAACAAATTTCTCACGAACATTAAAAATACGCCAACTTTCCTTCTAACAGATATTGGTCGAATAGAGAGGGTTAGAAAATTTAAGTATCTAGGGGAAATAATTTAAGGGAATGGTTTAGAAAAATCTACTATAGAAGATAGGATTCATAAAATGGAAAGAGCATATGGTATAACTAAAGATATTTACAATAAAAAGTGCATATCTAAAAATGCGAAAATAAGGCATTACAGTACAGTAGTGAAGCCAGAATGCCTATATGCAAGTGAATATCTAGCATTGAATTATAATTTTGACAAACTAGAAATATTGGAAAGACGAATTATTAGGAAAATGTTAGGCCCATGAAAAACTTCAGAAGGTAGGAATTAAGAAGTAATGACGAAATATATCAAAGTATAGAAAATGTAACAGAAACAATGAGAAAAAGAAGACTATTATTTTTTTGGACATTTATATAGAATAGACGACAATAAGTTAACAAAGCAGATCTTCAAATATCTGTGGGGAAAGAAGTCAACATCAAGTTGGATTAAAGAAGTCCAAAAGGATTTAGAAAAAATAATATAAACGCAGAAGAAGCATTTAAAAGAGACGTTTTTCGGGCAAAAGTGTTAAAAATGGAAGGAGTCCACGGTAGGAGAGAGAAAAACGCAGGTTCAAAGTGGACTGAAGACAGGAAGAAGAGACACAGTGAAAAGATGAAAGAATATTGGAGAAAAAGAAAAGAACAAAGAATAAATAATTGAAATTAGCATGTGATCCTTAGATGGCCGAAAAAAGTCGGGTTTAATAGTGTTTTTTAATAACAATTATATACAAATTTGGAATACCAGTGCACGATATATCATGTTTAAAATCCAAACACAGTGTGCACTTTCATGAGTCTCTTGTCATCTCAATAACAGGAAAATCTTAGCCTTTCCGGACCTAGAGTACAAAAGGTTGATGGCGGGGTGGAGGTGGCGGGGAAGGGGAGGGGAGGAGATTAACACAAGTTTTCAATACAGTTTGTATCTGATTATGTGGACTTAATCTAATTCAAATATTTAAATGAAATCGCGTTATTATATTTGATGAAAGACTGTTGAAAACTTTTTTTAATGTTTACATTAACGTTTACGTAAGATTAAAATAAAAAATGTCCACAAAGAATCAAGCTATGATAGGAGACGTGAGCAGAGTTTAAATTGGCGGAAGATGTTTTCTCGTAGAAAACAACCGGGTCCTACACCAGAAAAAGGTTTACGGTGGGAATTATTTAGAAACACAAAGGTTTCCAGTTCCGGTTGTGAACAGAAGTATAGGAATGTTGCTCCCTATAACCAATGACACACTAATACCAGAAACGATCATCATTCCATACGATAAGGGGGCCAGGAAATAACGTCCATCAACCTGACAA
Source organism: Magicicada septendecula (assembly GCA_034769895.1). Classification (NCBI taxonomy): domain Eukaryota; kingdom Metazoa; phylum Arthropoda; class Insecta; order Hemiptera; family Cicadidae; genus Magicicada; species Magicicada septendecula. The sequence continues at coordinate 474,957,552 of CM068374.1, forward strand.
TCACGCAAGGCATGTTAAAGATCCACAGCCAACTTATATAAGGTATTTCGTGGTCAGCGAAGGGCAATGCAGGATAACGCAGCGAACTGTGGAGAAGTTCATGTGGCGACAGTGCCACAGAGATAACGATTTATTTCAACAAATCCTGACAGCATAGCCCGCTACCGGCCCTCTGAATAAGGGTAAATCATGCTGAACCTTACGGTATACTTGTATATTACAATTCTGTTTCTTATAACACAATGGATAAGATCCGATAAAACTGCCCCGCTGTCACGCTATTCCGAATGCCTGAGCGACCATCGTGACAGCACCCACCATGTCCTGTCGTACTGTCGTAGAAAACTCACACAGTTTGTAAAAGAAAAAATTGGGCTCGAACTTCCACAAACGGATTCTAGGCTAAAAATCATAACTGTCAACAACAAAAGACACTCCGCTACAAACCGCTTTTAAAGCCTTTTGGGACATACGGCAGCCTGTCTCGCACTCGATCAACAAAAAATATTGAAATTTTACAAAGCTGTGAAAACAATAGAGACCCAATACTAAATAGTCCTCTGAACAATACATGTTATTGTATTGTACCTAATCGAGGCCTATACAATACTTAAAGATGCTTGTTTAAAAGGAATAAATTCCAAATGTTTAGTACCAAGCCACGTGTTGTTCAATCAAATATATTGGAACTTACCGTCTGCGGCTTTTGAAACAGCGTCTTTATAAAATTTACATGTTTCGGGACACTTGTCCCATCATCAGAATTTAAAAATAATTGCGTATCATTTAAAGTTGATACACTTGTCAACACTTGAGTGCGCGGTCGGTCTTCATACGATGTACATCGGTAAACCTTCGCACTCGTTGTAAATATTATATTATCATGTTATTTTAAGTTATTTGTTTTTATATTGCATTTTAATGTTTTAAGTGTTGACAAGTGTATCAACTTTAAATGATACGCAATTATTTTTAAATTCTGATGATGGGACAAGTGTCCCGAAACATGTAAATTTTATAAAGACGCTGTTTCAAAAGCCGCAGACGGTAAGTACCAATATATTTGATTAAAGATGCTAACAAGCAGTAGAGAAAGCATTAACATTCGTTTCAAGTATAACGAGATAATTACATCACATACTACACTATTAGAAGACGGAAAGCAGGGAGCACTAAAAAGGTACAAACCAACGGGACGAAAAAGCTGACGAATTTTGTTAATCTCTTAATTTACAGGCTGTTATACTATTTTTTCAGCTTTTTACGCTACTATAGTAATACTGTACATACGTTTGAAATATGAAATACAGGAAATCAATTAAATTCAGTCAATAAGTATGTTGTAAACAATGTTTCACTCCCGCGTATTCTTAATGTGTTATTACCGTTTACTTTAATCGGATTGATTTCAGGATGTTATCACACGTTTTTAAACCGCTTTAAAGATAGTAATGTTGATTAGTCTTAACTTGTTTTTTCTACTGTATGAAGACGACACGACCGGACCCCCCCCCCAGCCCAAATTCAAGATACGTCACTGTAAAAAACCAACAGATCTAACAACTACATTTTCGTAAATACTCAAAAGGATGCAAAGCCTGGAGAATACATTTGCTTCGATATTACTCTAAAAACATGTTAGTTTAATAAGCGTTACTCATACTTATGTATTTGACTGAATGTATAAGAAGTCGATACGAAAACACATAATTGCCGTACATAATTGCTTCTATTAGAATTTAAAACAGCTCTCTAATCTCAGTCTTAAGCTTTCTCAGTCACCCCAATCCCAATCTTGAATAACTCATGGTCAAACTGTTATACACTGCTAGTTAATAACACATCGTGGAGTCCCTCCCCTTAACTCTTCCTGAAATAATGTCAATCTACAAACAATTTTTCAAACGACTGTCATAACAGTTCACTGTTTCAACACGTCTGTTTCTCAACGGCTGCCTAGTAATGAATAATTCTAAACTGATTTGTTCCAATATCATGCCAATGGAGATGAGCCTTTTGTTCAAAAACGTCCAACAGGTCGCTACGAAGGTACGGCCATTACTCATCCGGGGTCGAATGCCAAAACCACTTACCACTGACTTCGATTATCTTCTATTAATGTTCAAGATACGTACCATAAAAACATCTCTTTTTTTGTCCAAGAAAGTGCAGCCGCCTGCTTCTAATAAATAATAAATCGACTTTTCATTTTTGTCAAGCTCCTGACTAGTTTTTCATGTATCATCGCAAACACAATTTATGAAATCTGCTTGTCCTCACTTCAAAACATTACAACTGAGAAAGTTGTCTTCGTTAATTTTCGTTTACAGCAGCACTAAACAAACTAAAAGATTTCTCCTGACACTATTACCTACACATTATCATCCCAAACTGCATGTCAGGATTATAAATAATTTATTGTATCTGTAGCATTGTCTAGGCTGGCTTTAATACAACTTCAGATGTTACATGTTCTTACGTAGCCCTACGTGTCTATACTATTCGACTGGATGTAACCTAATAATATAGTGACAATTTCATCTTTAACGTCACACTCGAAAATGGACAGTGATAGAAAGAAAAACGGAACTCACACAGTCCTTACCATACACACGCTTCAGCTTCTCTAGCTGTGTGTGTGTGTGTGTGTGTGTGTGTGTGTGTGTGCGCGCGCGCGCGATGTGAGTTTGTATTAGGACAAACGTACAGAATCGTCTACTCGTACATTACATTGTAACTGAAAACGACGATGACAAGGATCCACGAGGCTCTTCTGCATAAGTTTCCATGCCGTCTTAAAAGTACTAATTCAACTTCTATGTAATTACTACTCTATAACGATAAACGTTGTAAACCATTTAAGTATAGACCTGATAGCAGGGGCGTATTTACGGGGGGGGGACCGGACCTAACCCCAGAGGGTCGAAAAAATTTAACGACTTTATTAATCTCTTAATTTTTAGGTTATTATTTTTTCAGCTGCGTACGGTAATATAGAAGTAACTCTTTTTTAAATATAGGCCACAAACAGGTTTATTACACAGCACTTGCGTATACGTTTTAAATCTAACATGTAGCAAAATCAGTACGTATCTTTAAACAATCTTTCAATTACGCGTATTTTTATTGTGTTATTACCGTTTGCTTTAATAGGACTGATTTCAGGATGTTATCACACGTTTTTCAACAACTTTAAAGATAGTAATATTGATTAGACTTAACTTGTTTTTTCTTTTGTATGAAGCCGACTCGAACCCCCCCCCCCCAAGACCAAATTCTAAATAGCCCACGCCACTGCCTGGTAGCTCCAATTATTTTTCTTACATATGAAAACTATATAAGAATAGTTATATTCTCACTCTTAACAAACAAACAATTTTTCTTTTACCACATTAACCTCCGAATGCCTCTTCTATACTTTTAACAACTTTTCTTCTTCTTCTTCTTTCATATCACGCTTCGAGTTCCTCTAGTTTCTAGATATTATGTGTGACAATCTCTTCTTTGGTTTCCCCTAGCTTCGATGCTCTGCTGGTTTATATTTATGGGCCATCTGTCTATACTCCTTGCATTCTGTCTAGACGATCCAGGTACCCCACACTACTATTCTCGATTATTCGTTTATCGAAAATATGCCTGACTACGTCATAATCTCGTCTCTGCTAATATGATCACCCGCCCTTATGCAACCAAAAGAATTTTTTATCTCCCCCGCTTGAATCCTACGTGAAATTGAACTTTTCCAGCCCACGTCTTGCCACCGTCTAAGAGTACCGGAGCGGCCATCCCTTTGTACAATTTTCGTTGAGTAGATTTTGACTCCTGACTCTTTACGATTCTCCTGACTGCACATATACGGCTATACACTTTATTAAGATTAATATTTATACCTTTATCATCAAAGTAAACAACGCCACAGCCTAAACAACTGAAAGGGACGGGTAATTAATAATTATTAGTGTAACCCTTCCTAAATAAAATTCCATACTTTCTGGAACTGTCAAACAAACAGTTACTTATTTTATGAAGAGTCACATCAAATTACGCACACGTTGCTACCAACTATGCGCTGACACGCATTTCAAACTGACGCCGGCATCACGACATTCCTCCGTGCAGACGGACAGCACCGTGATGGACATAATAACCCTATGTAGCACACGGCCTGATCGATATCGGGGGCACCTCCCACCAGACACACAAATTGATTAGGAATCCGGTAATACTGGAGCCGTCACGCTCTAATTATCCTGCATCGCACACACACACACTCGCACGTTTAAATAAATTTAAATGTTTTGTAACATTGTAATTACAGGATGAAGCGTTTCCTGGTGTCCGCTTTGTATCAGCGCCTTTTTGTGTATGCGCGCTGACATCATTAAAATGTGGAAAATACCGGCAGTTAATAATGAACTGTAGCCTATAGTATTCATGGCCGCTGCACAAAGTATCGGCATGAGAAAATCTATTTAACGTTACTCGTTTACAATTTCATAATTAGGTATTTAGCGACTGCGTGACTACGTATCATCGGTTCGCTGGTTACGATTAGGATTCCGCGTGTTCCATCTTGATCATCGTGACAACGTGTTAAACGAAGCTGGAAGAAATTGAAAACGAACCGGCCATCCGGCCTGCAGACGTTTTAAGGGCACTCTCAACCGCCTATGCTTACCATGTTAAATGCATCAGTTTTGAGACCCATTTATCTCAGAACCTGTAATAGATAGAAGTCTGAAATTTTAATACGCATGTTAGCACATTATACTCTTCAAACGCTTCTAAATTATATTGATATCTCAATTTCTTGATTTTTTATAATTTTGTATGTTCTGCACTAAAAATATTTGCATACAAAAAGCATACTTAATATTTTTTTACGTATTTATTTTTCAGTGAAACTACATAGGTCTATAGTGTAGTTATATCTGTACTAACCAAATATTCAAAAAAAAAATTCAGCTTGATAGTTCACTTGGTTTCTGAAATAATGGGTCAGTTATGTAAAAAATAGTTTTTCAGAAAAACCATTTAAAGTTTCAAACAGATTTTTATTGCTTTAGCTGACTTAAAATAGTCTAGCTCCATACTCGGGGTCTTCAGTCCATTTGGTCCTCTAGGTTTTTTTTCACATTTCTAGTTGAGTGTCTAATCCTTTTCATCAATTCATCTACTGCTATCTCTGCCTCAAGTATTCGTTACAAGTACATTTTTTTTTACCTCAACATCGCGGTTTGATCCACAATTTTGTAAGACTTGACACTTACTAACATAACATTCATTGAGGGTCAACACAGCATCATGTACACCCAAAACCAAAGTATCCAGCCCAAGAAATATATTTTTTGGCAATCTATTCTAATCAAATGGGTTAGCGACTCATTTGCATTCCGTGTACTACCATGAAGACATTTTTTTAAACATATGAGGATGACTGAGATGAGCAATACTGGCTTGTAACCATTTGTGTTAATATAAAATTTTCTTTTTTAAACACAAAAATTCTCTTTCCAATGGTAAAAACCGTATGTCTCTACGATTTGTTATAAGGGGGTTACAGATTTGTAAAAAATGGTAATATTATCAGCACTCTTGACAGAACTTTTCCTATGATCTCTATTCTTTTAAAAATCATAAAAACTTTATTATCAGGCGTATTCACATAAATTTGATATCAAATTACTCAGAAAATATTGAAGATTTTATTAAGACAAAAAACCAGAAATCGATTTTTGGGTGATTTGCTGGTTACGAGTGCCTTTCAACTACACCGAAACTCTTTTCACATTAAGCCGCCCGAGTGTCAACTCACCACAACGGTGTCCAAAGGTCCGGAAACGCAACATCAATGTCAACTGACATCTGCTATAAGAACGGTACTGTACTGCTAAAGTGATGTCTCTTATAATCATGAAACAAGTGCATAATAGAGAAAAAATTGGTTTTCGAAAAAACACCAAGAACGTGAAATAACCATTTAAACTCTCCTTTAAATATATGCCCATAATACGGGTTTTCAAACTACGCCCATGCGATGCAATTCGGCTTGATGATCACTATAAATGGCCGTGCATTTCCAGTTCGTGCTAAATCGTTCCACACCTGATTGAACGCTACTTAAACATGTGCGCTAACATCGCAATAGTGAAACGATAAGTTGCGCGTTTGTCTCTACTATAAAGTATTAGCGTGCACAAATAAATAAACGTTATCTTAATAATCAATACAGTATTTACGGTATAATACGTACATTATCTGTGCAGTAGAACACAAATGAGTACGCAGATACAAATAATAAGCAAATACGAAGACAAATAAGAGAAGAAAGCAGGGAGAGGCAGACAAACAAGCGGGATTAAAGGTTACCGCGGGAGAGAGAAAGGGGTGTTTCGTATGAGAAAAGACAACGGTGTTCTCATTGGCGCGAAACATTTTTCTACGGGATGATAATTAACACATATTAAGTCCGCGTAGTACATCCCCATTTACAAGTGAAACGAGGTTACGACCATCTACAGCTCCCTATTTTTCTCATTTTATCCAAGGATTACGACTCAAACCATTGCTGCTTTACACATCAGCACGCGACGCTAACGACAAACCCATTGCTGCTTTACACATCAGCACGCGACGCTAACGACAAACCCATTGCTGCTTTACACATCAGCACGCGACGCTAACGACAAACCCATTGCTGCTTTACACATCAGCACCAGACGCTAACGACAAACCCATTGCTGCTTTACACAACAGCACGCGACGCTAACGACAAACCCATTGCTGCTTTACACATCAGCACGCGACGCTAACGACAATTTTTTATGCAACGAGACTAACGTATAGCACGAACCGTTTTCTCATTATTTATTCATGCAATGTCTAACCCGAATGTCTATCTATCTTAACGATTTTTGAGGAGTGCACGAGCACGAGACGATGGTTTGAATCCTGGTTGTAGTCAGTTCTATAACTGATTCTCATCCCTCCCCCCCTAGGCGCAGGTAATCATGTACTCGTGGATCGCACCTTAACTCCTTGTGCAGAGCAAACTACCGTGCTGACCTGTTTGCACGTGGCGTTCATCAGGTGTAGGCCTGGACAACGCGCAGAAACCAGCGCGCAAGACGCCCCGTGCATCTTCTGTCTATACCCTAGGCGCGCCACAGGGCTGGCGACTGGCTGGAGCACTTCATTCAAAAGATGTCCCACGGTATACACGCCACACCCTGTATTCGTGGACCGCACCATAACACCTTGCGCCCAGCGAACGACTGAGCCGCACTGATAGAATCTGGCGTTCATCGGGCTCCGTGCTGGACAACGCAAACAAACCGGGCGCGAGACACCCCGTGCATCTTCTGTCTGTCTGTCTATCCCCTAGGCGCGCCTCAGGGCTGGAGCAGTTCATTCAAAAGATGTCATGACGGTATACACGCCACACCCTGTCGTGGACCCACCCTAACACCTTGCGCCGAGCGAACGACTGAGCCGCACTGTTAGAACCTGGCGTTCATCGGGCTCCGTGCTGGACAACGCAAACAAACCAGGGCGCGAGACACCCCGTGCATCTTCTGTCTGTCTGTCTACCCCTAGGCGCGCCTCAGGGCTGGAGCAGTTCATTCAAAAGATGTCCCACGGTATACACGCCACACCCTGTATTCGTGGACCGCGCCCTAACACCTTGCGCCGAGCGAACGACTGAGCCGCACTGTTAGAACCTGGTGTTCATCGGGCTCCGTGCTGGACAACGCAAACAAACCAGGGCGCGAGACACCCCGCGCATCTTCTGTCTGTCTGTCTATCCCCTAGGCGCGCCTCAGGGCTGGCGACTGGCTGGAGCAGTTCATTCAAAAGATGTCCCCACGTTATACACACCACACCCTGTATTCGTGGACAGCACCCTAACACCTTGCGCCGAGCGAACGACTGAGCCGCACTGTTAGAACCTGGCGTTCATCGGGTTCCGTGCTGGACAACGCAAACAAACCAGGGCGCGAAACACCCCGTGCATCTTCTGTCTGTCTGTCTATCCCCTAGGCGCGCCTCAGGGCTGGAGCAGTTCATTCAAAAGATGTCCCACGGTATACACGCCACACCCTGTATTCGTGGACCGCACCCTAACACCTTGCGCCGAGCGAACGACTGAACCGCACTGTTAGAACCTGGTGTTCATCGGGCTCCGTGCTGGACAACGCAAACAAACCAGGGCGCGAGACACCCCGTGCATCTTCTGTCTGTCTGTCTATCCCCTAGGCGCGCCTCAGGGCTGGAGCAGTTCATTCAAAAGATGTCCCACGGTATACACGCCACACCCTGTATTCGTGGACCGCACCCTAACACCTTGCGCCGAGCGAACGACTGAGCCGCACTGTTAGAACCTGGTGTTCATCGGGCTCCGTGCTGGACAACGCAAACAAACCAGGGCGCGAGACACCCCGTGCATCTTCTGTCTGTCTGTCTATCCCCTAGGCGCGCCTCAGGGCTGGCGTCTGGCTGGAGCAGTTCATTCAAAAGATGTCCCCACGTTATACACACCACACCCTGTATTCGTAGACCGCACCCTAACACCTTGCGCCGAGCGAACGACTGAGCCGCACTGTTAGAACCTGGCGTTCATCGGGCTCCGTGCTGGACAACGCAAACAAACCAGGGCGCGAGACACCCCGTGCATCTTCTGTCTGTCTGTCTATCCCCTAGGCGCGCCTCAGGGCTGGAGCAGTTCATTCAAAAGATGTCCCACGGTATACACGCCACACCCTGTATTCGTGGACCGCACCCTAACACCTTGCGCCGAGCGAACGACTGAGCCGCACTGTTAGAACCTGGCGTTCATCGGGCTCCGTGCTGGACAACGCAAACAAACCAGGGCGCGAGACACCCCGTGCATCTTCTGTCTGTCTGTCTATCCCCTAGGCGCGCCTCAGGGCTGGCGACTGGCTGGAGCAGTTCATTCAAAAGATGTCCCCACGGTATACACGCCACACCCTGTATTCGTGGACCGCACCCTAACACCTTGCGCCGAGCGAACGACTGAGCCGCACTGTTAGAACCTGGCGTTCATCGGGCTCCGTGCTGGACAACGCAAACAAACCAGGGCGCGAGACACCCCGTGCATCTTAAGTCCCCATCACCACAGAATCAGCCTCACCAACATACGCCCCACAACAAAATTCGTCTTTTCTTTGGTAAAGGAATGACGCATACTATCGTAGTAGTACTTAATCCGAAACATCTATCGGTGGGACGGGTCGACCGCTCAGAAACCTAACGTATTAGAACCGAGCGGTTGGTTGTGTTAACACTAAAATAAGTAAAAATCTTGGACTTCCTCTTCTCCATTGGCTTAAGTTATTAGAATATAATGTGACACCATATCGAAAAAACTCGGCTTTCGACGTCCCGAAGGATCTAATTTTTTAATCCAAAATAAAATTTGTTTAAATAAAATATTGTTACGACGGTCCACTGATCGTCGTATGGTACAGTGGAAAACAAAATACAAGACACCAATGACGCCACTAAAAACCAGCTTTAATTATCACAAATAACAGTTTGTAATCAACAATATAGTCTCTTACAACAAATCAAATAAAAACTGTTCACGCGCAATAATAATGTCAACTAATATAAAACACAATTGTATTACAATTGTCCCGCACAATTATAAAACACATAACACTTCGCCACAATACTTGGAACCGCACTATGTAAATCGCCCGGAAATAACTCCACTCTACGCAGCTGAAGCCTTGTTGTTGTGCAAACATAATTGATTGCAGCCTTGACACAGTGCGCGCGGCTGGCAAAGTCTAGAAAAGTCTCGCAAACGCATGTTGAGATCACGTACGCACACAACATTACAGCCGGATTCCACTGGAACATTCGAGAAACACGTAGATTGTTCTGTAATGTCGTAACAGTATTCTAGGGCTAACAAAGAAAGAAAAACTGGAATGTACAGAAAACAACGGAGTTAAATTACTAAAGAAGAGGCTGTGGCCTCAGAAGATTCGATAAAATAAGAAATGAAGGAATTACAGCAAGAGCGGAGGTCGCTGTGGACGACACAAGCAAAGCAAATGCGTTTGTAACGGGCACAAGAAATGTGAACTAACAACCAAAAGCAAAAAAGAAAAGGGGAATACATAAGCTTCATAATGAAGGTATCTGGAGACACAGAAATGAGACAAGAACCGGATGGTGAAATTCAACTCCCACAATATACGTAACTGTTTAACATATGGTAAAACACAGGAAGTATGTTAATACTATAGGAACAGCAGGAAGAATACGCCTACAGAAAATTACAATCTAACGTACACAAGTCAAAGTACCTGTAGACAGGGAAAGAGCACCAAACCTCTAAACAAATAACGCAAATAAAGGCTGCGTACTTGAAAAAGATTTTGCCACAGAGATACGGACGACAATGAGATTAGAAAACGAATAAAATAACTAACATATTCTCAAAGGAACGTTTTAGAATAAAGAAATTTGGAAAACAACGAAATTCAACATTCACGAAACTCTTTTAAAAAGTACGGAGCGGAGACATGACGAATCACATAAAGTAATTGATGCAAATTCAAAACGTTCGAAACGGGTGTGTTCAGGATAATAATATCGGGGTCCACAGTCGGGATGAAGATACTGGTCAACACACAGACATGAATGTTTTTTTTTTAATGATTGATATTGAAGGGAAACTAGTATTATGGTATGACCACGCACAAAGAATGGAGGACACAAGACTGCCGAAGACGTCCATGCACTGGGTCCTTTCAAATAGTCGGAAGCGCGGAAGACCTACAAAAACGACCTGGAAAGGAGATGTAACAAAGGCAAAGAATTCGAGACATCTGAGAGAGGAACAATGGGATGACAAGACTGACGTAGAAGTTGTGACGCACTGAAACACGCGCAGGCGCATTAATATCACTTTTCACGTCTGTAGTGGCATCTAATTAGTTTTGTTAGATGTGCCAAAATTAGATGCCAATGTTGTTGCCAATATCAAAAAACCAAAATTGTCGACAATGTAAGCTACCCATTGTTTTACATTATATTCTTTACTTTTTGTAGGTCATATTTTACGAGGTTTAGGTTTACACACCACATATCTAAATCTTCAGATAAAACAAGAAAACTATTGGGAAAATAAACTGACTCATAGAACACATGTTAGCGTAAAACTCATAGAACACCGCTTACGGTGACCGTATCAGATTGTAGTACTTACCTAAATAGCCGGCGAAGCACGCAAGGGATATATATATATGTTCACACTGCCTGGAGCCTGTTTACCCTGCAAGTAAAAAATAAAACGTGTTAAAAATTCAAAAATATTTAGCTTATAATAATAACTACATAAATAATAATAATATTATAATCACAAAATTAATCGTTTAGCCAAACAACACTTAGTTGTAAGAGCAACTGGTAGGTGCAAAACATGCACAAAGAAATAACATGATTAATGTTACAAGTGCTTGGCAAACGAGAATGTCCCACAGGAGGTTCGCTTTCTGCTTACGACGTCACACAACCGTACCGTGCAGTTAGCAGTGTAACACAATCTTATTATCGGTAAAGCCCCTTATTAAGAGTTTAATCTGCGCCGTCCTAGAAACTCAACCCGCAAATTGTATGGTGTGATATGCTTATATACTTATCGGCAGGACTGTCATGCACAACCGATCTGATACTAAACGAACAGCGTCAACAATGACGGTTATTAATTATATTGCAAATCGGAAAGCTCTAAACCTTTCTAACGCTATTGAAGAAAAACAAAAACGTACGAGCATTTTGTAATAAAGTTTTAAGTAGGCACAAAAAGTATAGAGACAGTAAAAGAGTCCCAACGACACCAACAGTGAAATAAGAAGAAGAATACATCTCGCAAATAAAACATTATGGATTAAAAAAGCATCTGGCATCTGGCTTCATCTCAAGAAGCACGAAATGCAAAATTTACAAAACATTTATCAGACCAGTGCTGATATATGCTTCAGAAACCTGGAGGATGACAAAAAATACCGAGAGACTTCTAGGTTGCTGTGAAAGACGGATTCTAAGAACAATACTTAGAGGAATACAAGAAAATGGAATGTGACCCAGGCTCTATAATTATGAATTAGACCACTTTTAAGAAGAACCGGACATTGTCAGGCTAATCAAAATATACGGGCTAAGGTGGGTTGGACACATTGAGAAAATGGAGGAAGGACAGCCTATGAAACATATCTTCTACCAGAAACCAATGGGCAGTAGAGCAAGGGGAAAACCTCGAAGTAGATTCAAAGATCGGACAGAGGCGGACCTCAGAAAGCTGAACATAAGAAACTGGAAAGTCAGGGCACCCAATAGAGAAGACTGGAGTCCACTTTACAAGACCCACCAAGGGTTGTAGAACCACGGCTGATGATGATGATTTAGTGATAAAGTTTATACTTACGAAAACTCTAATAGTACGAGTTGTTACGCTTTCGACCTGGAATTATATACAGGCTTTTTCTGTTCACAGACTTGTGCAACGCATAGTTTACCATCGACACCGAAGAACGGTTAAGTGGAGAGAGATTAAAAGGCCAGGGGCGTATTAACGGGGGGGGGGGGACGAACGGGACCGGACCCTCCCTCAGAGGGTGGAAAAAAGTTTACGAATTTTGTTAACCTCTACGCCAATATAGAAATAACTCTTTTTAAATACTTACGTAAACAGATTTATTACAGAGAATTGAATTTGCATATACGTTTGAAGTATGAATCGTAGTCCTTCAGTCTTCGACTGGTTTGTACCCTCCCCGCATATACCCGTGGTGCGTGTGTACTGATTCTCTCACAGGTATATGGGACCTACAGTTTAACGCCGGATCCGAACGGCATAGTTGGGGAAGGTTTATACTAAGCAGGATACCTCTCGCTGGTTTGCCACTGCCTTGCGAGAGGGAACGGTCGTATCTAAATCAGATGGCCCCCGGCGGGAATTGAACCCGCGCCGACAGCGTAGCAGCGCCACACGCTAGCCACTACGCCACGACCGCTCCTTGAAGTATGAAATATAGTAAAATTAATTCAGTCAATAAGTATCTTGTACACAATGTTTCAATAACGAGTATTTTTATTGTGTTATTACCGTTTACTTTAATGGGGTTGATTTCAAGATAATATCACATATTTTTCAACGACTTTAAACATAGTAATGTTGATTAGTCTTAACCTGTTTTTCGAAGTCGACTCGACCGACCCCTCGCAAAGGTCAAATTCTAGGTACACCGTTGTAAAGCAGGCAGGTATGCCATTAGTTGGTTTGCCATCGCCTTGCAAGGGAGAGTGGTATTGGCTATGATACCCAGATTACACTCGGTCCGCGGTAGTAATCGAATCCAGCCAACAGAGTCCTAGTACTGATAGTGACAACGTACACGTGCAGAGCACAAAGGCTAGTGTTCTAGATGTTGAGAAAGACCAACGAATCTAGCACACTGAGGACGTGTGGTTGCCGACAATAACCACACGCCGCCAATCCAGGACTAAGGCTGAAGAGACTCTACTACGTCCTAGCAACAGAATACTGCATTCCCCAACTTGTTCATCATGTGGAGTCCATCTGAGGTTAGAAAACACGTCTGATCTACGCTGCTCACGTACTAGTCTCACAGGGTCGAGAACAGACGTACAAAGAGGAAAATGATTCTGACTGGCTGAAGTTAATATGAATAAGGTTAGCGGAAGTTTTACAACATTAAAAACATATACTGAACATTGAAAACGTAATTTTTTCGACTCTCTAGGGGAAGGCAGTCGGACCCGTTCGCCCCCCCCCCCCGGTAAATATGCCCCTGCTGAGATTAAACAATGTGCTTAGAACTACTACACGGCTACGTTAACATTGGATTCGGAGAGGGGAAGCGTAGCAGCACTGGCACTGCGAGTTGTGTGGGGGATACAGTACATTCCCCTACGCTGATTGACGCTTGTACAGTCGAAATAAAACTCATACGCAACTTAAAAATTTACCCGCCCGAAAATTACAGTAAGAGCACTAGAATACTTAAACTTTGTCCTTTGTTATTCTACACCATTTCAAATGTCATACTTTGTAACACGAACACACACAAGTATTAGCCTATACTTGTAATACAAATCGACGCTCACGATATTCACAGCTGGTAACCATACATTCAAATGACAAACTTTTGAGTACGACTGTAGACTGTTCGGTAGTGTGAGGCGCGCTTGCGCGTTTGTCTCTAAACTCCCGTAGTTCACATTTTTTCCGCATCTTTTGTTAAATTTCTGTAGTAGTATCATAATGTTTGTCACGTATTGTAGGGACGCAGTTCGTAACATACTGGCAGTTTCTACGTCTTCGAGACAAATTGGAATTGCTCTGGCGCCAAGAGTCACATTGCTTGCTACACAAGAATCACACTGGACCGCCGAAGACAGTTCAGTTTTGAGTTCGCCGAAATACAGCAGCGGTAGCAATGCGAGTAGGTCACTGTCGAGCATTTAACTGTTTATTTGCGTGCGGACTATTGTTAAATTTTTAATTTGGCGATTCGTATTATCGTTGCATAATAATTTTATTACGTTCATATATGATGGTAAATTAAATGCAGAAGAAAGTGAGCATTATTTCACAAAACATGAAATCACAAAATTGCATAACATCACTCAAAACACATTTTATATAGAGTTGAACATCAACTTTATGTAATGATAAATATTGGTGACACCACAAACACTGAAATTGAAAACTGTCTAAAACTGTTTTTAATAATATTAAAAGAAGATAACGTTCTTATCCTGTTGTTTACGATGCTCTTTGTTGTCAGAGATCAGATTCTGGGCGTTTGTCAGCTACTGAAAGGCGTTCTGTGACATCAGTTATCAATCGATACCCACAGCCTCATCAAATTGTAAAGGCGGAGTATTAAGGGGGTTGAAACACGTCCTATACGGAGCCAAAATTACAATTCTAGTGTTTCAGTCTGACCTAAATTAAACCGCACAACCTCCGTAAGTAATCAGGCTGAATTGAAATTGTTTACAACTAACTACGTAAACAAGTGCCCAAACGAGTTTCCCGGAGAATGTTAGTCCACTTATTTGCATATATGAGTTTCGTGTGGCTTTGAAATGTATGATAGGAAAGTCACATGAGCACATTTATAAAGTCAGAAACAACCTTAGTAATATATATTTATTTCTTTTGTGTCCATTTCTTTATTTTTTTGCGAGTCGCACCCATAGTAGTTCTTCTAGGCGTATTTGGAAAGTAAAGAAACAAAGGCCCTAAAAAATTTTTTAAACACATTTACAAAACTTTTATTGAAAATTACTTAAACATAGTTATATACATTTTAATTTTTTTACATACTCGTCGCTATCATCTCATGTCCTTATTAAGCCTGGGAACCACAGTTGAACCACGTCATAATCTTACCTTTCACCTCATCATCATTATCGACTTTTTCCGACCAGATGTTTCTTCAGGTCCCGAAATATGTGCATATCAACTTCCGAGTAGCGCAGAGGCAACAAATGTATTATGGAGTACTCTCTCGAGCCAGCAGCTGCCACTCCATTTTATAGCTTAGTTCTATCTTCACAACTGCACCAATCGAAGCCTTAGATAGGTCTACTTCATAAATTAATTAATGCACTCTACTCATTGCCAAACGCCCAACTATACAAATGCTTTCTACAATTTTCTGAGGACGTCTGAGATTAAATACGGTCTACCGTTCTTCTGTTTAATCCATGTACATAAGGCTGTGAATGTGCCAGTATTTTGAAGGAGAGTTAAATTTAGAAACAGACTAAATGATTTAAATAGATTAATGGATATAAAATCAAACATAACTGAACGAGCGATGCAGTTTACCAGTTTTAACTCGACCGTTTACCATCTGCCTATTCATCTGTCTGTTTGGGGAATGTCTCACAAAAACTTTTGAATGCACCAACTGATTTTTGTAAACTTAACGTGATTATCCTCACCAATTTATTCTTAAGACTGATTCTAAGAAACTGAAAATTCGGAGTGAAAATCTATTCACAAATTATAATAAAATTTTAACCAAAATCTTAATATATAGTTCAATTTTGGATATTTAAAAATTCTGGGACAAAGGGCCCGTCACTTTAAAAGGTTACAAACATCCGTGTGAGCATCATATTAAAAAAAAATTAACCAAAATCTGAACAAAGTGTTCACTTTTGGGAAGCCATAAATTTAGGACACCAGTGCCCAAAAAAATAGGCCGACATTTAAAAAAAACGTAAATTCCATGCCGGACATTAGAGTAAAGTACCTGGGATAACATCCTGGGGATAATAATGGGCGGCTGAAGCGTAGTGCTGGCCACACTGCTGCCTTCCTTGTATGCCGTACGGCTCGCATAAGGCAGCCTACCCTGCCTGACTCCTAAGCTGCTTCGGTGATGGGAGCCATTATTGTTATTATTATATCAGACTAAAGGGATGTATCATAAATCACAATGTAGTGTTCATTTTGCAATTTTTTAAGTTCAGAGGCATGATGAACCAAAAATGGAAGTCAAAATTTTGAAAAAGTTGTTAAGGCTATGTGGGGCACCAAATTATGAGGAAATTTATTCAAAATACGAACTCGGTATCTTTAATAATTTGTCAAAAATAATATCTGTCAACAAGCCTTGCAAAATCTGAACAGCCAAAGCGACCGAGTTCTGCAGCTCACGGGTTATTAGTTTATACGTAGGTTTAAAAATTGTAGGCTAATTGTCGAACTATTGGAATTACGTAAAATTTGTTGTTACTATTACCATTAAGCTGCAGTCTACTATTCAACGTTTTTGCTAGAACTGACGAGCGCAAAGACAAATATTTGTCTGCACCCAAATATGTCACTAACGGGAATGAAACCTTTGGGCAAGTGGCAACATTGTGTGTTATTAATACGAGTAATGAATCGAAAGTAATTCCAAGAAGGGTCTGTATCGACATGACGTGTAATCGATATCTGTTTACACGCTGTCGATCATGTAGCCTTGCATCGTTTCACAACATCGTAGACAACACAATTTAGTGGACACTAAAGTCCATAATCGTACGCCAAGCTGTCAAATCCAGTTTTCTCCTCCAATCGTTTCATTATCATCCGATAAGGTGTAACAGTAATTCATTATTCTTTGAACTGACTGTTACCTACCCAATTATAATTGGGTAATTACAATTACTGTGACCCCACTGCTCCCGTAGTTCATAGTTATTGGCGTCGGAAGAGTAGCTAACCAAATCCGTAGGACTCTGCACTCTGCAGTGTTCTTGGGGCTGCCGATGGATCATGTTGACAGGCGGGTTTGTTAATGTTACAAATTTGTAGATACTTTACATTTTCGCCTAGGAAGCTATTAAAGTTGTTGCAGTTTAAGTTTTATATATTTTTTTTCTGTAATGTGGCGTTTCTTTGTAAGTCCTGAATTTAAGATTAGACGCAATTACAGCTTGATCTCATTTTCTTTGGAAACAAAGTTGAATTTATTTTTGTTGCGGAGCTCTCGGGTGGCGAGTCATAAATCTGATTGCAGTGGCTTCGCTTGGTTGACTTATTCGCCATGTGTCAAACGGATTCTCGAGTAGATTTAAATGCTTTTGAAGATAGCAGATAATCGTTACACGCCGAGAATATAAATTTAACACTCACATAGGCTTCTAGACTTTAAGAAGGCCTTTGATTGGGTAAATAGGGAAAATTATGAGAGATTATGACCCTTGAAGGATATCCACCACGACTCATGAGAGCGATAAAAAATGAACAATGTTTATAGGGAAACAAGTCACACACACACACACACACACACACACACACACACACACACACACACACACACACACACACACACACACACACACACACACACACACACACACACACATTTAGTCACTTTCTGCTACAGTCCGTTTCTTGATGTATATAATACATTTAATATTTATAATTAAATTTACCTCAAGATGTTATTTTTTTCCTTTTTTGGAACATGTTTCGGGTACTATCTTGTACCCATCCTCAGCCTTCCGGTTTTTTTGTCTGGTGAAGTACATATGTGTTGTTGGTTGACAATAATTCAAAGCACTCAACATTGAAAATACACAAAAAACTAACACATACACCACAATCACACACAATAAAACCAATATGAAATACCAGAAGCCAACAGGAAGCCACAATAATAATAGTCAACCAACAACACATATGTACTTCACCAGACAAAAAAACCGGAAGGCTGAGGATGGGTACAAGATAGTACCCGAAACATGTTCCAAAAAAGGAAAAAAGTAACATCTTGAGGTAAATTTAATTATAAATATTAAATGTAATATATATATATATTAAATCACTTTCTGCTATATATATATATATATATATATATATATATATATATATATATGATGTTACATTACATTACATATGAAAGTCAGAGTAAATTACATTAAGAAGTGAATTCTTTCTCCTCAAATAAGAAACCAATTATGCAAAAAATAGTGTACAATAGACATGTTAAAATACAGTAGGCCTACACATAATTAATGTGATATAGTTTATCAACGTTGTACAATGTAGAAAATATTAATCTAAATCAACAACTGTAAGGTTGGGTTAAATATCCAAAATTATAAGTGTTAAGTAACTGCAATTGGCGTCCGTGTCATTTACAGAACACACCAAGTATACGCTGATTACTGTTCTATATCAACTGCCGCCGAGATGTTTTCTTTTACCTAACGGTACGAACTGTATGTGTCAATTAATTCGAAAATTAGAGAATTTATAAAACGTCTGCGAACCACGCACACGGAGATGTGAAACAACTGACGAGTATGAGAATGAGCTTCTCCTTGTAATCGTACGTCCTACTGTTGTCACGACCGAAATGAGATCCCAAAAGAAAATCTCGGCAAGATTCACTTACAAGAGAGCATCTGCGATATGAGAACAGTCTATGGGATGATGATACCGTGGGACCGAAAACACAAATCGCCTTACAAAAGCAAAATGGACGTTACCGTATGGAACACGATACAATAATTCCGTCCTCCCTTTATAAAGCAGTGGTGACAAAGCCCCATATTCTCATAACAGATAAATTGATCTCCCCCCAAATTATTTTTCTGTTAACAGGCATGTCACGTATTCTTCCGTCCCTCGAGACAACGTAAACAGACTTCAGAGAGTTCTGAATTGGTCTTTGTACATCCAATATCTTCATGTTGGTGAAGAAGACTCTTCGAAACGCGTGCAATACTAAAACAGAGAGACTAGCAGCTTAAACGCTGCACAGTTTTATGAAGGTCCGAGAAGCCAACATCGAATTAGATATTAAATCGATTATTACCGCGGCTGGGCTACTTTCGGAATGTGAGAATAAGGAGTGTAACATCGGCGGAACATATGTGGCGGCGGAGAGCAGCACGCGCTCAAACTGACTGACAGGCTAGAGCCATTAAAACGAGACCGCTCAACAAGTCACCGAGTTACTTACCCTCAGCTATTTGTCGTCTAAGGTGTAAGAAAAATCTCTTCCATATATATATATATTCAGTATTAGCTTGTTTTCTGTTTTATGTTTGTATACAAATACCTGAACAAATACAAATCAATACAAAACATGACACAATATTCAAAGCACTCAACATTGAAAATACACAAAAAACTAACACATACACCACTATCACACACAATAAAACCAACCTGAAATACCAGAAGCCAACAGGAAGCCACAATAGTCAACCAACAACACATATGTACTTCACCAGACAAAAAAACCGGAAGGCTGAGGATGGGTACAAGATAGTACCCGAAACATGTTCCAAATAGAAAAATAACATCTTGAGGTAAATTTATGTATAAATATTAAATGTAATATATATATATATATATATATATATATATATATATATATATAAAACTCAAAGTCTGAGGATTTATTGGTAATGAATAGAAATCCACACCGTTACATCGATTGCCACCTAATTTTACACAGGTAACCTTTGACACAAGGCGAAAACTACTGTCTAACTTGGAATTTGATATTTTGCCCCGTTCGCACGATATAGGCCCTTTTAGTTATGTCTTTTCGTTGACGCGTATAAAGATGTCAAAAACACCATGGAGACCAGAATTAATTACCATAGTAACAAGTAAATAAACAAATGATAGCGGCATCGGAACTGTACCTTTATCCGTTCCTGCAGTATTTAATGTTTTTAATATGCGATTGTGTCGATATATTTTGTAATTTTATATACAGATACGTCTATATATTTTGTAACTGTCTTAAACGATTATAAAATTTACGTTTATACGTATTTCTGATGGTGCAATGACTAAGTAAAGTAATGTGTAGGTAGGTAGTGTGTCAGTCATCGGTATAGGAGACCAAAATTAATTACCATAGTAACAAGTAAATAAACAAATGATAGCGGCATCGGAACTGTACCTTTATCCGTTCCTGCAGTATTTAATGTTTTTAATATGCGATTGTATCGATATATTTTGTAATTTTATATACAGATACGTCTATATATTTTGTAACTGTCTTAAACGATTATAAAATTTACGTTTATACGTATTTCTGATGGTGCAATGACTAAGTAAAGTAATGTGTAGGTAGGTAGTGTGTCAGTCATCGGTATAGGAGACCAAAATTAATTACCATAGTAACAAGTAAATAAACAAATGATAGCGGCATCGGAACTGTACCTTTATCCGTTCCTGCAGTATTTAATGTTTTTAATATGCGATTGTATCGATATATTTTGTAATTTTATATACAGATACGTCTATATATTTTGTAACTGTCTTAAACGATTATAAAATTTACGTTTATACGTATTTCTGATGGTGCAATGACTAAGTAAAGTAATGTGTAGGTAGGTAGTGTGTCAGTCATCGGTATAGGAGACCAAAATTCATTACCATAGTAACAAGTAAATAAACAAATGATAGCGGCATCGGAACTGTACCTTTATCCGTTCCTGCAGTATTTAATGTTTTTAATATGCGATTGTGTCGATATATTTTGTAATTTTATATACAGATACGTCTATATATTTTGTAACTGTCTTAAACGATTATAAAATTTACGTTTATACGTATTTCTGATGGTGCAATGACTAAGTAAAGTAATGTGTAGGTAGGTAGTGTGTCAGTCATCGGTATAGGAGACCAAAATTCATTACCATAGTAACAAGTAAATAAACAAATGATAGCGGCATCGGAACTGTACCTTTATCCGTTCCTGCAGTATTTAATGTTTTTAATATGCGATTGTGTCGATATATTTTGTAATTTTATATACAGATACGTCTATATATTTTGTAACTGTCTTAAACGATTATAAATTTACGTTTATACGTATTTCTGATGGTGCAATGACTAAGTAAAGTAATGTGTAGGTAGGTAGTGTGTCAGTCATCGGTATAGGAGACCAAAATTAATTACCATAGTAACAAGTAAATAAACAAATGATAGCGGCATCGGAACTGTACCTTTATCCGTTCCTGCAGTATTTAATGTTTTTAATATGCGATTGTATCGATATATTTTGTAATTTTATATACAGATACGTCTATATATTTTGTAACTGTCTTAAATGATTATAAAATTTACGTTTATACGTATTTCTGATGGTGCAATGACTAAGTAAAGTAATGTGTAGGTAGGTAGTGTGTCAGTCATCGGTATAGGAGACCAAAATTCATTACCATAGTAACAAGTAAATAAACAAATGATAGCGGCATCGGAACTGTACCTTTATCCGTTCCTGCAGTATTTAATGTTTTTAATATGCGATTGTATCGATATATTTTGTAATTTTATATACAGATACGTCTATATATTTTGTAACTGTCTTAAACGATTATAAAATTTACGTTTATACGTATTTCTGATGGTGCAATGACTAAGTAAAGTAATGTGTAGGTAGGTAGTGTGTCAGTCATCGGTATAGGAGACCAAAATTAATTACCATAGTAACAAGTAAATAAACAAATGATAGCGGCATCGGAACTGTACCTTTATCCGTTCCTGCAGTATTTAATGTTTTTAATATGCGATTGTGTCGATATATTTTGTAATTTTATATACAGATACGTCTATATATTTTGTAACTGTCTTAAACGATTATAAAATTTGCGTTTATACGTATTTCTGATGGTGCAATGACTAAGTAAAGTAATGTGTAGGTAGGTAGTGTGTCAGTCATCGGTATAGGAGACCAAAATTAATTACCATAGTAACAAGTAAATAAACAAATGATAGCGGCATCGGAACTGTACCTTTATCCGTTCCTGCAGTATTTAATGTTTTTAATATGCGATTGTATCGATATATTTTGTAATTTTATATACAGATACGTCTATATATTTTGTAACTGTCTTAAACGATTATAAAATTTACGTTTATACGTATTTCTGATGGTGCAATGACTAAGTAAAGTAATGTGTAGGTAGGTAGTGTGTCAGTCATCGGTATAGGAGACCAAAATTCATTACCATAGTAACAAGTAAATAAACAAATGATAGCGGCATCGGAACTGTACCTTTATCCGTTCCTGCAGTATTTAATGTTTTTAATATGCGATTGTATCGATATATTTTGTAATTTTATATACAGATACGTCTATATATTTTGTAACTGTCTTAAACGATTATAAAATTTACGTTTATACGTATTTCTGATGGTGCAATGACTAAGTAAAGTAATGTGTAGGTAGGTAGTGTGTCAGTCATCGGTATAGGAGACCAAAATTCATTACCATAGTAACAAGTAAATAAACAAATGATAGCGGCATCGGAACTGTACCTTTATCCGTTCCTGCAGTATTTAATGTTTTTAATATGCGATTGTATCGATATATTTTGTAATTTTATATACAGATACGTCTATATATTTTGTAACTGTCTTAAACGATTATAAAATTTACGTTTATACGTATTTCTGATGGTGCAATGACTAAGTAAAGTAATGTGTAGGTAGGTAGTGTGTCAGTCATCGGTATAGGAGACCAAAATTCATTACCATAGTAACAAGTAAATAAACAAATGATAGCGGCATCGGAACTGTACCTTTATCCGTTCCTGCAGTATTTAATGTTTTTAATATGCGATTGTATCGATATATTTTGTAATTTTATATACAGATACGTCTATATATTTTGTAACTGTCTTAAACGATTATAAAATTTACGTTTATACGTATTTCTGATGGTGCAATGACTAAGTAAAGTAATGTGTAGGTAGGTAGTGTGTCAGTCATCGGTATAGGAGACCAAAATTCATTACCATAGTAACAAGTAAATAAACAAATGATAGCGGCATCGGAACTGTACCTTTATCCGTTCCTGCAGTATTTAATGTTTTTAATATGCGATTGTATCGATATATTTTGTAATTTTATATACAGATACGTCTATATATTTTGTAACTGTCTTAAACGATTATAAAATTTACGTTTATACGTATTTCTGATGGTGCAATGACTAAGTAAAGTAATGTGTAGGTAGGTAGTGTGTCAGTCATCGGTATAGGAGACCAAAATTAATTACCATAGTAACAAGTAAATAAACAAATGATAGCGGCATCGGAACTGTACCTTTATCCGTTCCTGCAGTATTTAATGTTTTTAATATGCGATTGTGTCGATATATTTTGTAATTTTATATACAGATACGTCTATATATTTTGTAACTGTCTTAAACGATTATAAAATTTGCGTTTATACGTATTTCTGATGGTGCAATGACTAAGTAAAGTAATGTGTAGGTAGGTAGTGTGTCAGTCATCGGTATAGGAGACCAAAATTCATTACCATAGTAACAAGTAAATAAACAAATGATAGCGGCATCGGAACTGTACCTTTATCCGTTCCTGCAGTATTTAATGTTTTTAATATGCGATTGTATCGATATATTTTGTAATTTTATATACAGATACGTCTATATATTTTGTAACTGTCTTAAACGATTATAAAATTTACGTTTAAACGTATTTCTGATGGTGCAATGACTAAGTAAAGTAATGTGTAGGTAGGTAGTGTGTCAGTCATCGGTATAGGAGACCAAAATTCATTACCATAGTAACAAGTAAATAAACAAATGATAGCGGCATCGGAACTGTACCTTTATCCGTTCCTGCAGTATTTAATGTTTTTAATATGCGATTGTGTCGATATATTTTGTAATTTTATATACAGATACGTCTATATATTTTGTAACTGTCTTAAACGATTATAAAATTTACGTTTATACGTATTTCTGATGGTGCAATGACTAAGTAAAGTAATGTGTAGGTAGGTAGTGTGTCAGTCATCGGTATAGGAGACCAAAATTAATTACCATAGTAACAAGTAAATAAACAAATGATAGCGGCATCGGAACTGTACCTTTATCCGTTCCTGCAGTATTTAATGTTTTTAATATGCGATTGTATCGATATATTTTGTAATTTTATATACAGATACGTCTATATATTTTGTAACTGTCTTAAACGATTATAAAATTTACGTTTATACGTATTTCTGATGGTGCAATGACTAAGTAAAGTAATGTGTAGGTAGGTAGTGTGTCAGTCATCGGTATAGGAGACCAAAATTCATTACCATAGTAACAAGTAAATAAACAAATGATAGCGGCATCGGAACTGTACCTTTATCCGTTCCTGCAGTATTTAATGTTTTTAATATGCGATTGTATCGATATATTTTGTAATTTTATATACAGATACGTCTATATATTTTGTAACTGTCTTAAACGATTATAAAATTTACGTTTATACGTATTTCTGATGGTGCAATGACTAAGTAAAGTAATGTGTAGGTAGGTAGTGTGTCAGTCATCGGTATAGGAGACCAAAATTCATTACCATAGTAACAAGTAAATAAACAAATGATAGCGGCATCGGAACTGTACCTTTATCCGTTCCTGCAGTATTTAATGTTTTTAATATGCGATTGTATCGATATATTTTGTAATTTTATATACAGATACGTCTATATATTTTGTAACTGTCTTAAACGATTATAAAATTTACGTTTATACGTATTTCTGATGGTGCAATGACTAAGTAAAGTAATGTGTAGGTAGGTAGTGTGTCAGTCATCGGTATAGGAGACCAAAATTCATTACCATAGTAACAAGTAAATAAACAAATGATAGCGGCATCGGAACTGTACCTTTATCCGTTCCTGCAGTATTTAATGTTTTTAATATGCGATTGTATCGATATATTTTGTAATTTTATATACAGATACGTCTATATATTTTGTAACTGTCTTAAACGATTATAAAATTTACGTTTATACGTATTTCTGATGGTGCAATGACTAAGTAAAGTAATGTGTAGGTAGGTAGTGTGTCAGTCATCGGTATAGGAGACCAAAATTCATTACCATAGTAACAAGTAAATAAACAAATGATAGCGGCATCGGAACTGTACCTTTATCCGTTCCTGCAGTATTTAATGTTTTTAATATGCGATTGTATCGATATATTTTGTAATTTTATATACAGATACGTCTATATATTTTGTAACTGTCTTAAACGATTATAAAATTTACGTTTATACGTATTTCTGATGGTGCAATGACTAAGTAAAGTAATGTGTAGGTAGGTAGTGTGTCAGTCATCGGTATAGGAGACCAAAATTAATTACCATAGTAACAAGTAAATAAACAAATGATAGCGGCATCGGAACTGTACCTTTATCCGTTCCTGCAGTATTTAATGTTTTTAATATGCGATTGTATCGATATATTTTGTAATTTTATATACAGATACGTCTATATATTTTGTAACTGTCTTAAACGATTATAAAATTTACGTTTATACGTATTTCTGATGGTGCAATGACTAAGTAAAGTAATGTGTAGGTAGGTAGTGTGTCAGTCATCGGTATAGGAGACCAAAATTCATTACCATAGTAACAAGTAAATAAACAAATGATAGCGGCATCGGAACTGTACCTTTATCCGTTCCTGCAGTATTTAATGTTTTTAATATGCGATTGTGTCGATATATTTTGTAATTTTATATACAGATACGTCTATATATTTTGTAACTGTCTTAAACGATTATAAAATTTACGTTTATACGTATTTCTGATGGTGCAATGACTAAGTAAAGTAATGTGTAGGTAGGTAGGGTGTCAGTCATCGGTATAGGAGACCAAAATTAATTACCATAGTAACAAGTAAATAAACAAATGATAGCGGCATCGGAACTGTACCTTTATCCGTTCCTGCAGTATTTAATGTTTTTAATATGCGATTGTATCGATATATTTTGTAATTTTATATACAGATACGTCTATATATTTTGTAACTGTCTTAAACGATTATAAAATTTACGTTTATACGTATTTCTGATGGTGCAATGACTAAGTAAAGTAATGTGTAGGTAGGTAGTGTGTCAGTCATCGGTATAGGAGACCAAAATTCATTACTATAGTAACAAGTAAATAAACAAATGATAGCGGCATCGGAACTGTACCTTTATCCGTTCCTGCAGTATTTAATGTTTTTAATATGCGATTGTATCGATATATTTTGTAATTTTATATACAGATACGTCTATATATTTTGTAACTGTCTTAAACGATTATAAAATTTACGTTTATACGTATTTCTGATGGTGCAATGACTAAGTAAAGTAATGTGTAGGTAGGTAGTGTGTCAGTCATCGGTATAGGAGACCAAAATTCATTACCATAGTAACAAGTAAATAAACAAATGATAGCGGCATCGGAACTGTACCTTTATCCGTTCCTGCAGTATTTAATGTTTTTAATATGCGATTGTGTCGATATATTTTGTAATTTTATATACAGATACGTCTATATATTTTGTAACTGTCTTAAACGATTATAAAATTTACGTTTATACGTATTTCTGATGGTGCAATGACTAAGTAAAGTAATGTGTAGTTAGGTAGTGTGTCAGTCATCGGTATAGGAGACCAAAATTCATTACCATAGTAACAAGTAAATAAACAAATGATAGCGGCATCGGAACTGTACCTTTATCCGTTCCTGCAGTATTTAATGTTTTTAATATGCGATTGTGTCGATATATTTTGTAATTTTATATACAGATACGTCTATATATTTTGTAACTGTCTTAAACGATTATAAAATTTACGTTTATACGTATTTCTGATGGTGCAATGACTAAGTAAAGTAATGTGTAGGTAGGTAGTGTGTCAGTCATCGGTATAGGAGACCAAAATTCATTACCATAGTAACAAGTAAATAAACAAATGATATTTACCGGCTTTGACAGAAAGAATGAACAATCAAGCAAACAATGGATGCATTCGTGTCGTAATGGAGAACCTCCAAAAACTTCTTGGAGATATCAATCCGTTCTCTTGAGAATACAAGAACATGCTCAAATTTGAACAAGAAGAAATGCTAAAGGCAAATCGGGAAAACCGAACGCCAATTGAATATAGCATGACTTTCTTGAGAGAAAGAGTAAATAATGTGCACCCCGGCAGAACCAACGCTCCCACTGCCAGAGGAGAAATTGCTGCCGTTTTTCACAGTGCAGATGGTGCACCCCCAGAAAATCGGGATATTACAATTCATACGAAAAGCGGAATTTTACAAAATATATCCATCCTGAGTAGACTCTGTGACCCAATGTGCTACCCTTTGCTTTTCCCATATGGGGATTCAGGGTAGACTACAGATCTGAAGAAAGCTGTTGGTCAAGGAAATGTGTCCCAGCTTCAATGGTATTCATACCATTTTGCCATTCGTGATGGAAACTTTAACCAGTTCCTCAACGCAGGAAAGCTGACTCACCAATTCATGGTTGACGCCTATTGCAAGACCGAGGCAAACCGTTTGAACTGGTTTCGAAAAAATCAAAACACAATAAGAGCTGAAGACTATGATGTCCTTCACCGATTTGTGAACAACCACAATTTTGAGGACGTTAACATATTGCCTGGAAAGAAAGTTATATTGCCTTCAACCTTCCAAGGGAGTCCAAGAAATATGGCTCAAAATTACCAAGATGCTATGGCCATGGTCAGGAAATATGGCAAACCTGACTTATTTGTAACATTCACGTGCAATCCTAAATGGAGGGAAATCAGGGAAAACTTACTTCCCGGTCAGCAACCATGCGACCGGCCTGATTTAGTAGCAAGAGTGTTTGCTACTTGAAGACTTAACCAAACACTATAGACTTGGACGTGTTAGGGCTATGCTCCACGTGATCGAATTCCAAAAACGTGGTCTACCACATGGGCACATATTGCTATTCATGGCCCCGGAAGACAAAGCCAGGGAGAATGAAAGAATTGACAAAATTGTCTGTGCAGAACTCCCTGATAAAGATGCCCACCCGAGGCTACATGAAATTGTAAAATCCTGTATGATACACGGCCCATGTGGTCCATTAAATCCAAACGCACCGTGTATGGAAAACGGCAAATGCACAAAAGAATTCCCAAAAGATTTCTGTGCCGAGACCAACAGCAATGTCAATGGTTACCCAAAATATCAACGCCGAGATGATGGTAACTTTGTTGAACTTGGGGGAAACAAAGTGGATAACAGATGGGTGGTGCCATACAACCCATACCTGTCTCTGAAATACAACGCCCACATTAACGTAGAGATTTGTAGCTCAATTCAAATCGTTAAATACCTGTTCAAATACGTTTACAAGGGGCATGTCAAAAGTCATTGACTGTGAAATCCTGACCGGATTTTTTAAAGGTACCAGGGTATTTATTCCAAGAGTTATTCTTGCACCCAGTGACCCTGACCTTCCCTTTACATTAAGACGAAAACAGTTTCTATTTAGACTTGCTTTTGCTATGACCATCAACAAAAGCCAAGACAAACACTGGATTCAGTTGGTATTTATTTGCCATCTCCAGTATTCAGTCATGGACAACTTTATGTTGCATTTTCAAGAACAAAGTCCTTTCAGCAAGTCAAGGTAAAAGTCTTAGTAACTGACCAACAAAGCAACTTAAAGAAAGACCACAGAGTTTACACCAAAAATGTGGTCTACAAAGAAGTTTTCGCTCAATAATTAAACTTCATAGCCAGCAGTGGCTTTATCAATATGTGCCAATAAAAATGCTCGCCACCCGGGCGTAGAACGGGTACTTCAGCTAGTATTAAATACCACACTACTAAAGATGTCAACAACACCATGGAGACGAGAATTAATTACCACAGTAACAAGTAAGTAAACAAAAGCTATTTAGCGTCATCGGAACTGTACATTTATCCATTCCTGCAGTATATTTTCGATGTTTTATATTATATGCGATTGTATCGATATATTACGCTGTGGAAAAGAAGAAGCGTACTAATTGTAAATTGTCCTATTACTTAATGCAAAGCGAAAATACGTGTTGTTTTCATTTGTGAGGTTGGGTGACAACGGTTTTTGGTTTATAGTTTACTGCTGAAATAAATAAAAGCCATGGCTGAGGAAACCATAACGTTTAATGTGTTGTACAATGCTTCTAACACAGTAACACTTAAAGAATTTAACGTTTTTGATTTAACAGTTACTTTATAAATATCTCCAAAGGCTTTATAAACGGGTACTTTTAAATCTCCAAAGCCTGTTGCACCAACATAATAATTTAGTACAAGTGTTGAAAACAGCTTTGGAGAGAATTTGACTAATGAGTACAAAATTGTTATACGAGCTGACAGAACGCCATACATACACAGATAATAAAATTATATTAAAATACTTAATAAAAGTCAAATATTCGCGTGCGAAGCTGCGGGTAACAGCTAGTTAAACATAAAATTGTAGGTTTTCCTGGACAAACCGATTGTAACCACTCTCACACTGCAGAAAGAAACCTCATCATATAATGCTCTACAGTTATTGTGTACATTGTATGTTTCTAAATTATGATTGTTTTGTTAATACCAGTAAGAAGTGAAACACGGTAAAAATAACTTTTAATAATTACGTAGTGAACATCCCCTAATCTGTTTGAGTTATAGGTAATATATTACTTTGCTATATGTTGACTGCTGTAGGTATAAACAATTTATGTACCAATCTAATATCCAATTGTTGATTACTGTGTGTTTAATTAATTAAAATATCATTACATTTAGTAATTTAAATTGTAATACTGTATAAATTAAGTTCTCTCATACTATAATTTGCTCGTTTTCTTAAAGATAATTTGAAGATGTAAACAAACTAACATAAGTCTTCACATATAAAATGATACATACATACGCACGCACACACTCACATACACCAACACGTTCACCCAAATATTTAATTGTTTCGTTATGTTTGATATTTCTATTGTATTTCATACACAGGTCCTGAAGATGACAATAAATATTGTCGAAACGTCGACGCAAAATAGCTAAAATTTGTATTATTGACCGATCCTCACTAACCATCCACTAAAACACTCATCATATAGGTAACGATTAAGACTATCGAATTGATGGAAACTATTTGTGGATAGCCTGGTCACGTAGCACACAACTAGAAGGCAACGTACACAAATTTCTTATTAAATCTATCACTACTTCCATAACATTCACAATAGTCATCATCATCACCACCACCACCACCACCATCATCATCGTCGTCGTCGTCGTCGTCGCCACAATCACAATCATCAATATATTGTGCTGTAATCATGACAATCTTCAATCCGAATTGTTTCTGTCCCAAAAATGTTCTTAGTCCTCTTACACCATCCTCTCATAATTCGTCTTTCATCGTTAATCTCTATCTTTCGCTTCTCCTTTCCTTCCACTGTGCCCTCACGAACAGTTATCGATATTTCTTCCTCTTTATATCATCTCCTATCCAGTTTCTCTGCATAAATGATTATACATGCTGTAAATATCGTATACGATTTCACTGGACTGTGGCTGTCCCCACATTCCTGTATGCTAGTGAGTCACGGACTCTTGGTAAAAGGGACGTACACAGGATTCAGCCAGCTGAAATAATTCTAAAAGGGACGCAAGGTTGTTCTCTCCTGGATTGGAAAAGGAACTAGGATATTACACGCCAATTTAACATTGTATCGCTCACCAGATGATTGAAGACCACAGAAGAAGACGGTGTGAACACTTGAACCGCATGCCTGATATCCGTCTACCCTACTGTGAAGAGAGATGTCAGTAGACCGAGGAGGAGATGGGTTCCAGAACAGATCTAGGGCCTAATAATCCTTGGCAGTGCTGATCATGACGATGATGAATATCGTATAAGTTATTAAAAACAAAAATACAGTGCATTACTGACAAATGTAATTTTAAAACTACTTCGTTCACAACAACATCAAAAACTTGAAACGCTTCACATCACTTTACGGTCTACACATTTATAAAGCTATGCGACTAACACAAAATTATATAGCCCACGCACTTTCAACAAACGCATATTTAATCTCCACATTTAAACTGCAACATGAAAGCACGGCACTTTGATCTCGTTTAGTTCACCTGCACGAACTACCACTAAAAACGCTAGCCCATTAACCATGACAACAAAATTTACGATTTAAGACAGATTCAGTTAGAAACGTCAAGCCGCACAAGTATTTACGTATTACACTCTAACATTAGAGATTATAAAATAATGTATAATCCACTTATCTCGGCCCGTCGAGGTTACGTTAACCGTTGATAATAATTACCAGAATTGTGGAAATCTACGCCTTATCTCTTAATGTAATGTGAATAAACTCGGGGCTGGCGGTGCATGCAGATAAGATAAACCCGTTTACTTCGCGCAGACACACGACTCTCACGGAGTCGTTAACACTGCATACCACGTGTGCATCGTACTGGCAGAAACATATGTCGCAACTATCCGGCTCATGTCGAGTCTACACGTAGTAAATCGAATCAGTATCTAAACAATACTCAAGTAACCAGTGGCGACCTAGATCACTGGAAGCCCGGGACGGATTTCTTTCTGAGATCCCCCTCCTATAAGACGGATGTTTATAATCAAATTTATCTTTAAGTAATATATATAATCAAAAAAACTTTACTGTTATATATTTATATTACAGTCTAATTACTGTATTGATACATCTAGTTAGGAAACTTTATAAGAAGCTGTAGTAATGTTTGAAATAAAAGTCAACTTTCACATTGTAAATACAAATTTAAAGAAATAATAGAAGTAGTACTATTTACAGAATGTATTAAATTTGTTACAATACTTTATAATATCTGTACAGTTGTACGTTCTGTTGTCTTCGATGTCGCTCACGGTTTTGTTCGCTCACACAGTATGTGATGCACTTTTTGTGAATTCGCTCGTTCGAGTAACTGACCCGATTTTCCCACTCCGAATTATCCACTGTTCGGTAAAAATTCTCATGAGAGATTTTAAATAAACAGTTGGTGTCCTGAAATGTTAAATATGTTTCACTGATGAAATCTCTTGGCGTAGCCTACATGTTATCGTCCGGTATTTTATTTCGCCGTTTACATTTTCGTACCGAGGCACGGCCTTCTTAAGTCGCTGCCGTGCTGTTTGGGGTTCAATTTGCAACTTCCGACTGCGTGGTGAGACATTGCCGCCAGGTACAACTGTCGCTACTTTTTTAGTATGAATATACTTCTAATAACAAACTTACCTTTATAAGTTTTTTTGTTGTAAGTATCTGTAAATACCTTATGAGGGTGGACTGTCAGGTAGATTTCAAAATAATATGAACAAATCTTTGGAATCGATCGACTAAATCCTGGACCTCTCATAGTGTTGCGTTTCAGGACGTGATAATAGAACATTTGCAAATAAATTTAAACAATCACAAACAAACAAATTAATTTTCCAAATATGGAGGCCCCCTACTAAGTGGGGCCCGTGGCGGTCCCCCTCTTTAGTCCGCTACTGCAAGTAACAGCAGGACAACTCTGTAAGGCTGATTCACAAACGACTACTGTCTCTATATAGACGTTCCCGTAAAACACATACTGCAAACATACATAAACGTGCTTACACATACGCAAAAAATTCATACAGTCACACGGACGTTTATGACCACGGAAAATTTAATGTACTTAAAAAAACCACAGTAGTAAACACTACTGCACAAAAACGAAGAATTTGACTTTCCTGCTCTTACTAGATTGGTTGCACTACTTTTCTCACATTCATTTTTGTTCAGGTAAATTTCCGTTCCCCTTAGCAGGTAAATACACAATATCAGTCAGCTCAGACAACGCTGACTCTTAATTCTTCTTCGTCTTCATCAGGCCCTTCTGCCTCTCAGCGTCGGGTTATAGGGAGCATCCGTCCATCGTCTCCATCTATTCCTATCCACGCACATCTTAATTTCCTGTACACTCTTCCCACGATCCTATACCAATCGCTCAACCTATGATTGCTATTCCTAACCCTCCGTCTCTTACCCTCCGGCTTTACTTCAAGGTACAGTTGTATTTCGATGCTGATTCTCAATTCGAATATTAGATTAAAAAGAGGTGTAAAACATTCGTCACCGGACAGGAAGTTGTATCTAAAGTAACTGCTTTATTGTTGTATTACTAATTACCATCAACGTGTTACTGCAAAGCAACAGAAGGATGCAGAAAATAAGAGTTTTTAAAAGTAATGGCTAAAAAAACAAAACATGTAAATCAAGCAATGATATAAGTAGGCCGGTGTCAACATTATTAAATCGTTGTAAATCCGCGCTGTTCGGCTGCTAACATAGTGCGACATTAGTCGGCTAACGTTTCGATTCCAGCCACCGGGAACCTTCTTCAGGGAAGCTGCGAAGCGACAGAGAACACGTGCGGCGTATACCCGTGAAAGACTCGGGTTTGTTCGGCTTACATCTGCCGCACGTGTTCTCTGTCGCTTCGCAGCTTCCCTGAAGAAGGTTCCCGGTTGCTGGAATCGAAACGTTAGCCGACTAATGTCGCAACCGACCACAGCCTAACAGCGCGGATTTACAACAGTTTAATAAAGAAAATTGTATTTTCTAACATGGAAACCAGGAAAGACAGTCCAAAAGTCTCAGTAGTCCAATAGAAATTATGCATTTAATTATTAATCTAGACATTCCCGGGTTGATTAGAGGCACCACCATAATAGCATTTAGGCGCACTTATCAGCCCCACGTCGACTGAAGCTTACTGATTACTTTCTTTCAAAACCGCAAGTCAAAGCAGACGTTCTATTCAACATTACAAAAAGATGTAATTACATTATTTCTATTACAAAGACTGTATTTAACAAAATTTACATATAACAAATTCAAATAAATTGTATAGTAAATTGTATATTTACTATAAATCGAATTGTACTGAATTTATATCAAATAAATAACAATTCAGTAAATTTTACATCTGGTTTATTATTTGGTGTTCTGCCCTAAGTCAGGTCTTCAAATGGTAAAACCTCTCCAAGCTAACCTATCGCATGCCAGTCTTTTCGTTTCTTCGTAACAACCTGTGATTTTAATGCTATCTATTAACTTCATTCTTATACGCCCTCTTCTTTTTTTCTCCTTCTATGACACCCTTCATGGCAGTTGTAAGGAAGCATTCTCTTCTTAAACAATGACCCTAACCAATTCCTTTTCCCATTTCCTATTACCTTCAGAATTCTTCTCTCTTCCCCTATTCTTCTTAAAACTTCATAATTCCTTACTTTATCAACCCACCTCACTTTTTCCATTGCTCGCCAAACCCACATCTCAAATGCTTCTAATCTTTTCTCATCCTCCTTCCTCACTGTCCATGTCTCTGCACCATATAAAGCAACGCTCCACACATAACATTCGGCCAATATTTTTCTTAAATTCTTATTAATTTTGCCACACAGCAGCCTTTCCTTCCTATTAAATCCCTCTTTCGCTATATCAATTCTTGGTCTAATTTCACAAGTGCAGGACATATATTCACTTATCAAGCTTCCAAGACATTTAAACAACTCCACCTGTTGTACTTTGTCTTGCCCTATCTTTATGTTTCCCTGTTTTTCTTCTCTGCTAATTACCATACACTTATGCTCTGTATGACGATGGTTGGCGTGTGGAGCCTTAGCCCTACCTGCTGCCTCTCCCCCATTGTAATACTTCCACCCGGGCTCCACAGGAGCTAATTGCAGCGTGAGTCACCTCACTGTGCGTACAGTATGAAATCTTTTTTTTTTTTGCCTCGCCCAATACTGGTAAAATTTTGTTATATTTGAAATCAGCAAAATAATACGATGAAAATGACACCAAACACGACTAAGGAATATTAAAAATTGGGCGTTATAAACCACTATGCACTGAAGATGTGTATTAAAGTAGTTGTTGAGCTTTTACCTTGAAACACCTTAAAATTTAATATGTTTTAGTCGTGTTTGGTGTCATTTTCATCGTATTATTTCGCTGATTTCAAATATAACAAAATTTTACCAGTATTGGGCGAGGCAAAAAAAAATTGTTTCATACTGGACGCACAGTGAGGTGACTCACGCGGAAATTAGCTGCTGTCGAGCCCGGGCGGAAGTATTACAATGGGGGAGAGGCAGCAGGTAAGCAAAGGGTCCACACGCCAACCATCGTCATACAGAGCATAGTTTATTCCGTATTAATCCTCATTCCATATTCCTCGCATACTAAATTACAATTTCTTATACTGTAATTTCATTCATTGTCTCTTCCTTTTCTCCTACATCTGGTAAACATAATGAAATTACTTTTACGGCAGCTGTTTCGCTCGTTATCCTGATACAGGTTGATTATTAATGGCAACAATCTATTGCAACAACCGACTTTACACCTACCTACTTTACAGTCGGTCAACTTAGATCTTCAGATGAATAAAAGTTTATAATTCTGGAAAATAACCGCTCCCGCTCACGCAAGTAAAGGCGACAAACGCCATGTAAATGACTCTTCCAGGAGCTCGGGCACTCGAATTGAGCAGCACTCGTACAACCACCATAATGTGTTCACTGGTTGTAATTTAAGCTGCTTCGAGGGATCGGGTGCTGTGACCGTCCTTTGTTGTCACAGAGCAGACTCTCGACTGATCAGATATCAAAACACGTACCGTGTCACCGGATAACAATCGATACCCTCGGTCTCGTTGAATTGTAAAGGCTGAGTGTGTCCGCTGTCGAATCGTGCCTCCGATACTAGTCTCTTAGTCTGACCCAAATTAAACCACCACCTTCGACAGTAAGCAACCGACAACAAGAGGAACTGAAATCGATTGTACCGAACTACGCAAATAACTCCGTTACAATCGTTCCTTAACAGCCGTTCTAGCAACTCGTATGACTTAAACGTAAGAAATGAAACGGTATAATAAGAGTGTGTGTGTGTGTGTGTGTGTGTGTGTGTGTGTGTGTGTGTGTGTGTGTGTGTGTGTGTGTGTGTGAGTGTGCGCGCGTATATGTATTAATGTTTAGATTTATTTAATTACTTTACAAACTTAGCGTATTAGCATAGTAAACATCAAAGCATAGAAAGCATCTCGGTAGGTTTTGTACTTGCGTGAGCTTGTTGACTGTGTATGGTTCTAAGTCTAAGACCATGAGGAAAACGGGGCAAGGAACGAACACAAGAACGAAAAGGCAATGAAAAACGAGGAAGATGAAATATCGTGGAAGCAAAATATGACCATCGATGAACTGTGCAGAAAAAAGTTGGAAAAACCTCGTCAGAAGAAAATACCGTTAGGAATGTCACTTAAATAGGCATAATACCTATATGTATACTACTTACAGGAAAAGAACAAGAAATGCTATATTACAGAAATAATCAAGGAAAAGATAGTTTTGAATCAATCTGCTGCTGAAATGGATTTACAGGATACACGTATTTTTAGGCAACAAAGGCGACCAAGAGAACGATTGCCGGAAACTTCGGAACATAGCCGGATTAATGAACATGCAACGGCATTCTATAAAGTTACAATTTAACACAATCAGTGACTAAACATACAATGAATGGATTTAAGGTCAATTCATCCACAACACAACGCCCATTGCACAGAAAATGCGCCGCAGAAACGTCCACTACTAAAACGTCCAATAAAATGATTTCACAAATCGAAATATTCAATAAACGGTTGTGTCCACGTCAATTCGCTCTGTAGTTAGTCTGTGTACGTGGACTAAGGATTATTACAATTCAACGGCGAATTGGAGGGACCGCACGACAATACAGAGAATTAAACGCAACTACTGTGACGTGAACACTTTACATATTCTGCACCTACCACGACGTGTAGAATTAGTTATAAACTAATTAATTGAATTTAATTAAAATTAAGTGTAAGGTATATTACATGTTCAACTGCCTTACAATAATCTTTGTGTGTTTGTACAGTGGACTCTTTTTTACTTCCATATTCCTTAAGGAAATGGAAGTATGGTGATGGCAAAAAAAATCGTGTTCGAGATTATTGCAGATTCTGATTGTACTACACTCAAAACATGAAAAAAAGTCGTTTTTCGAAAAGTGTCTGTGTGTGTGTCTGTGTGTCTGTCTGTAGATTTTTTTTTATGGCAAACGATAACTGCCGCAAATTCAAACAGAATCAAATAATTTTTTGCGTACAGTCCTGATTTGTAGAGTACTCAAGATCTATTGTTTTTGGTGAAGATCGGTTAAGGGGAAGGGGTAGTTTGCCTGCAACGTTTTTTTATCAAGGGTATTTTCTATGGCAAACGATAACAGCCGCAAATTCAAACAGAATCCAATAATTTTTTGCATACGTCCATGAATTGTAGAGATC
The DNA here is from genome assembly GCA_034769895.1 of Magicicada septendecula. NCBI lineage: Eukaryota > Metazoa > Arthropoda > Insecta > Hemiptera > Cicadidae > Magicicada > Magicicada septendecula. The sequence continues at coordinate 474,995,334 of CM068374.1, forward strand.
TCATGGAATTTCGATTTTGGTGAAGATCGGTTAAAGGGAAGGGGTAGTTTACCAGCAACCTTTTACGTTTTAACAACAGTAAAGTACTTAAAAATTCATTTAAACTTTTTGAAACAATGGTAATTGTTAAATATAAAATAATTTTGTTGCCAGGCAATAAAATTATAATTTTTTCATTTTAATGTAAATTATGTATGAGTTAATATACATGTATAAAATAATATATCGTTCGTGGCAGGTAAGCATATCTCAGTTATGTAATGTTTACGTTTCCGTTTTATTATTATCACTACAGCAATAAAAAGGCAGGGAAGACACACACACACACAAAATTCGCGTTATTTCTGGCCTCACTCATGTTTATTTTCTTACATTTGCACGCTTTTTAAATGGAAAGTGCCGAAACCCACACCAACATAACGCGTGGAAGCCGAAAAAATGGACATCAATTTGCTTCCTGTGGATCGCTGGGCAGTGTAACTGCACGTGTTTACAGAGGAACGATTCATAGACAGACTTTTCGTCTTTAGGGAATGAACCCTCTGCAAGATGCTGAGGGTCTATGAGTGACTTCGGAGCGCTCCTTCTTTTTCGCGTGTTTGTTTTGTGAAACATAGACTGTAGATTCGCAGCTTTACTCTAAGCAACGCTCAATAGGAAATGTTGAAAATTTTTGTCCACGGTGTACCCTCATTCACACTAAACCTGCTCTGATGTTTTAATTACGGACATCATAATATTAAAACTTTGGAAACTTGAGCACTACTTAATGGAGATCAATCATTAACTTATACAAGCCATTAATTTTATGCATATTTTATATATATATGTGTGTGTGTGTGTACAACGTTATCGGCAACAAAGAAGTAGTTTTTGTTAAAATTCCTTCCCGGGATATTTGGCCGTAGTCCAATGTTTTCTACAAAACCAAACGTTTCGGCAATGCCTTCGACTTCCATTATCAGTGAAAATCGAGTGCGATAACGTGAGGTGGTATACGTTAGTGACCACAGTACTGTGGTTAAGGCTGAAGCAGTAAGTAGAAAGAAGTAGTTTCATGGTAATATTTCATTTCGAAGATGATTTTAAATATAAATCTTAGAATATGGAAGTCATGTGTGGTTCTCCATACCGATTTTTAAATATATTTGTCTCATTATGATTAACTAGTATGCTCCCTGAGCTGCAGAACTCGTTCGCTATTTTGAACAGAGTACATTTATTATTAGACTACATAAATTTCGTTATTAGTCAATTTTCCAATTGCGGGACTTACATCCCGATTACTCTAATATTTCTTTAGTAACATAACAACTGTAGAGCACACAATCATACAATAAACGCAGACACTTGGGAACATTCGGATTTGGGTCACAGTTCCTCTTAATCTGACACCCAGTTGGATTTTCACTTTAAAAAAAAATTGTGATCTCTTTACTGGTTCTTAGAGTCCAAATATTTTGAAATTTTAAAACTTTACATTAATTAATTAGAAACTAAAATTCCACTAACGTTAGAGAATATTTTTAAATTAATAAATTATTAATTATTGTCAGATTATTAATTTACATTTACTTAACTGTTCTGAACATTCAATATACTGGATATACTGCACAAACTTTCAAATGACACTGCTGTATGTTTACAGTATCCTTGGTTCCATTCAGTAAAAATTTAAGCTTACCTCACTAACTCATTTCCTAGTGTCTCTATGTCAAGAACGTAAACTCTCATACGAGTCACCTTTGTCCAATTTTATAAAGGTCAAACCCCATTAACTTACGAGTCTATGGTCAAGAAGCCAAATATTTCTGACACTTTTTCCTTGACCGTAGTAAACTATACGTGAAACTGGGAAAGAATTCAAACGTTCAGCCGTTTACAAGTGTGTGGGGATCTCACTGTGTTTTGTATGTGCGTACACATTCACTGTGTAAAACCTTTCGGTGTGTTACAAGTCTCATTTTCAAAAGGCACACAGACTAGCTCTACCTCGTGCAGTCAAAAGAGACGTAAAAGTGCATGATCAATAAAACATCAACCGAGAGAAAATTGCAGTTACGAGTGCGGAGGTGGGCCGTAGCACAGCTTAATAAGCGACCGACTCTGTTGCATACTAAACACGGCGGAAACAGGCAGCATGTCAATTTCCCGTCGCACGTCGAGTCGCAGCCTGAATCGTCAACGACAATAACTACAAAACGAGAACGATACATTTCCGACACGGTCTTATATTACGGCGAATTGGACAAATAAAACCGCGGTGCACATATAGTTTGTTTTTAATTCAAACGTTCAGCCGTTTACAAGTGTGTGGGGATCTCACTGTGTTTTGTATGTGCGTACACATCCACTGTGTAAAACCTTTCGGTGTGTTACAAGTCTCATTTTCAAAAGGCACACAGACTAGCTCTACCTCGTGCAGTCAAAAGAGACGTAAAAGTGCATGATCAATAAAACATCAACCGAGAGAAAATTGCAGTTACGAGTGCGGAGGTGGGCCGTAGCACAGCTTAATAAGCGACCGACTCTGTTGCATACTAAACACGGCGGAAACAGGCAGCATGTCAATTTCCCGTCGCACGTCGAGTCGCAGCCTGAATCATCAACGACAATAACTACAAAACGAGAACGATACATTTCCGACACGGTCTTATATTACGGCGAATTGGACAAATAAAACCGCGATGCACATATAGTTTGTTTTTAATTCTTCAAACAATAAATCACAATTCAACAAACAAATAAATAAACGAGAACACATTTATAAAACATTAGCTGTTACCCGCGGCTTCGTACACGAATATTTGACTTTTAATACGTTTTTTAATAGAATTATTATTGTCTATGTCTATTTGGCATTCTGTCAGCTCGTATAACAATTTTGTACTCATTAGTCAAATTCTCTCTAAAGCTGGTTTCAACACTTGTACTATTTTAACTTGTACTAAATTATTATGTTGGTGCAACACCCTTTGGAGATTTAAAAGTACCTCTTTTATAAAGCCTTTGGAGATATTTATAAAGTACCTGTTAAACGAAAAACGCTAAATTCTTTATTTTAAGTGTTACTGTGTTAGAAGCATTGTATAACACATTAAACGTTGTTTTCCTCAACCATGGCTTTTAATTATTTCATCAGTAAACTAAAAACCAAAAATCCTTGTCACTTAACCTCACAAATGAAAACAACACGTATTTTCGCTTTGGATTAAGTAATAGAACAATTTACAATTAGTATACTTCTTTTCCACATCGTAATATATCAATACAATCGCATATTATATAAAACATGGAAAATGTACTGCAGGAATTTATAAATGTACAGTTCCGATGCCGCTAAATAGCTTTTGTTTATTTACTTGTTATTAATTCTGATCTCCATGGTGTTATTGACATTTTTAGTAGTAGTATTTAATATATTTCATTACTTATTCATTGCATCATCAGAAATACGTATAAACATAAATTTTATAATCGTTTAAGACAATTACAAAATATATAGACGTATCTGTACACACAATTACAAGATATATCGATACAATCGCACATTAAAAATATTAAAACTGCAAGAACGGATAAAGCTACAGTCCGATGCCGCTAAATATCATTTGTTTATTTACTTGTTACTACGGTAATTCATTCTGGTCTCCATGGTGTTGTTGACATCTTTATACGCGTCAAGGAAAAGGCATAATTAAAAGGGTCTAAATCGTGCGAACGTGGCAAAATATCAAATTCCAAGTTAGGGAGTGTTTTTCGCCTTGTGTCAAAGGTTACCTGTGCAAAATTTGGTGGCAATCGGTGTAACGGTGTGGATTTGTATTAAGTACACATAAATCCTCAGCCTTTGAGTTTTATAGGTATAGATATCTAAGCGTTTGTCATATACTTTGAAAGTTTATCACGGAAGTCATCGACTACAGGAAACACATTTTGTTCCTGATCTGCAATGTGAAGGACTGTTATTTATCTTTTGTATGGGAATGGGACTACACCGCCCGCTTCCACTCCGATTAGTTTTCCACTTGTAGACTGTTACCCTCCGTCGCCTTAGTCACTCCATCATTCCAAGATAACCATGGTGTTCCTTTTCCGTCTTGCTGCCGTATGCCGTTCGCATAATTTTTCAGGCCACCATTCTTCTGGCATTCACCGCAAGGGTCTAAATCAAAACCAATCCCTTAACTTCCACGGTTCTATTATCCCAACCCTACTTCTGTTCTTGTTTCTTGTCTCTTCACTTATAATTTTGTCTAATCTTGTTATTCCATGACTCCATCGCCGATAATCCAGTTCCGTTGTCTTACGTTTTTTGCGCTCATTTCCCACTCCTCTATACTGTACGTAATGATACTGTTACAACGGATTCACTGATAGTCGTATGGTACAGTGGAAAACCAAATATACAAGACACCAATGAAATCACTAATAACCAGCTTTAATTATCACAATTAACAGTTTGTAATCAACAAGATTATACTCGTACAATAATTCAAGTTAATCTGTCAACACATATAATAATGTCAACTATAAAGAATTCCGAACTGTAATCACTTTTCAATAATACACCACTTGAGAGGCAGTGTGTAAATCGCCTGACATAAACTCGAACCTCACTTGAATACATCGCCACTTAAACTGAAACTGAGCGTCGCTGAATGCTTATATTTATACCCCGCTGAGATTCCAGAATAATCCATAATACGCGTCAACACTGCTAGAAAACACTAGAGCGTAATTGCTTGCGGCCTTGAATACAGCGCGCGAGGACCGGTGAAGTCTGGAACAGGCTCGGTTGTTGACGCGTAATAAGTGTTACGTAATTTGTCTTTCAACTTAAACGATAAATACAATTTAGTGGTTAAGTCTAACTTTTGCTAAACTTGTGTCTTACACTTCCATCAGCGCTTTCAAGCCTCTCGGCTCATCTTCATACGGAAACAACCTGAAGAAACGCGTTTCCATCTGAAGATGAGCCGAAAGGCTTGAAAGCGCTCATGGAGTGTGAGTACTAGTGGTAGCAACACAAGTTTAGCAACAGTAATTTGTCTTTCATCTCGAAGTAGTAACAATTAGTACGGATACACATACACACTACAGCTGGACTCTGCTGGATAGCCGAGAAGCATGTAGAATGTCCTGTAATGACGTAACAGTACTTTCAACTATGATTCTGTCCAACGTCTCTTCACGTGTTCCTGTCTTCACATCACATAGGTGAAGTTCGCATTGTCGCAATACCATTGGCTCACCCACCAATCAAAGCAACCCTTACCAAGAAAGTAATCAAAATCACCTAGACAAACATTACTAATCGTTTGCTTTATTTTCTGTGCATTCCAAGACACGTACAGCTGTAGCGCTGCGTGACTACTGTGTCGTTTTCCAAATATTAGAACTTACTGATGTTAACGTTTCAAATTAGATATTAGGCTACTCTTATAACACGCGGAGTATGTAACAAGAAAAAAAGATTAGATATTCCGCATATAACCCACACGATATCACTCCACTTTCTTCTGCGCAAACATATCATGATTAAAAAAATAAACATTATCCTTTCCTACTTGGATATCAATAGCGTAGAAAACACTTTTTACCGTTGTCTGATCACTCTGATACCCGTTATTTGATAAGAACACTTTTTAAGTTTAACACACATTTACGTTTCGTCTTGTAGTCGGAAATTGGTGAGAACACAGACTCTCGTCCAGTACGAAGTGATTTCCCGTAGGAAACTGACAATGACAACGTTAAAACTGGGACCACTAACAAAAACCATTCTACTGAGAAATGTCTTTTTCATCATGTTTAAGAAGCACACGAAAGTCATCGTATGAATTCAAGGTGAAGTGCCATTTAACTATTGAAATATTGACTCGACGCTTCCATCACACTGCGAATGTAACGAGTATTATAATATATTTCAAACACTTTTGCTACAGTCTATTTCTTGATGCATATAATATATTTAATATTTATAATAACTTTACCTCAAGATGTTTTTTCTCTTATTTGGAACATGTTTCGGAACACGTATTGTTCCCGTCGTACAAAGTAGTGTGTACAACAACCAACCAACACACAAGTACTCGACAAGATTCAAAATTAAGAAGGCTGAGGACGGGAACAATAAGTGTCCCGAAACATGTTGCAAATAAGAGAAAAAACACCTTAAGGTAAAATTATTATAAGTATTAAATATATTATATATTTAAACCAATTACAATTTACAGTATACGAAGAAATTAACACCACTCTGAGCAGAAGAAATAGACTTACTTACGAAATTAGATAGTATATAATTAAATTTCTATACTATCCGGTAAAAATACATAATTAAATTTCCCGGTAGCAAGAGGGGAAAAGGAAGACCGCGATATCTTGATACTATTATCTAGTCACTATTTATAAAATAAATACTTGAAGTGAAACAGAAAATTGTTCATCCTAATTTTTACAGTAAATAAGGAAGGGAAGAAATTCACACTTGATACGAATACAAAGAATACGAAAGATAATACATGATACGGGGATTCTGGTCATGTTATGGAGACTAAGACTCATAATGGAAAGTGACCCATAGAAGTGCAGTTAGGCCTATATACGTGTTTGTAGGTATAACTGAATTTACAAACACAATATTTATTATGTCTACTGTCACTGCCGGAGTCAGCGATAAAAGCCTTTTTTTGTCCGATTGGCCGTGGTCGATTACTTTGTTCAGTCATTTTCTAAACGTTAAAAGCGTTCGACAAAGGGTGGAGAGCCGAACATACCCCTTTTGTTTTTTTGGTGTTCTGCCCTAAGTCAGGTCTTCAAATGGTAAGAGCTCTCCAAGCTGTCCTATCGCATGCCAGTCTTTTCGTTTCTTCGTAACACCCTATGATTTTAATGCTATCTATTAACTTCATTCTTCTACGCCCTCTTCTGCTTTCTCCTTCTATGACACCCTCCATGGCAGTTGTAAGCAACCAGTCTCTTCTTAAACAATGACCTAACCAATACGTTTTCCCATTTTCTCTTACTTTCAGGATTCTTCTCTTTTCCTCTATTCTTCTTAAAACTTCATCATTCCTTACTTTATCAACCCACCTCACTTTTTCCATTGCTCGCCAAATCCACATCTCAAATGCTTCTAATCTTTTCTCACCCTCTTTCTTCAGTGTCCATATCTTTGCACCATATAAAGCAATGCTCCACACATAACATTTGGCCAAACTTTTTCTTAAATTCTTATTAATTTTGCCACGTACCAGTCTTTTCTCCCCATTACATGCCTCTTTCGCTATAGCAAATCTTGCTCTAATTTCACGAGTGCAGGACATATCTTCACTTATCAAGCTTCCAAGATATTTAAACAACTCCACCTGTTGTATTTTGTCTTGCCCTATCTTTATGTTTGCCCTTTTTCCTCCTCTGCTAATCACCATACACTTAGTTAACGTACCCCTAACCGAGGTAAAATCAATCTCTGTTAATTGGTTAGGGGTAAAACTGCTTTTACCTCGGTTAGGGGTACGTTCGGCTCTCCACCCTTTGTCGAACACTTTTACCTTTTCCTACTGAAGAAGGCCTCCAGTGGGTGTCGGAAACGTTTAGAAAATGGCTGAAAAAGCAATCGACCACGGCCAATCGGACAAAAATCTTTTATCAAACACAATACTGAGAAAAAATATATCTTCTACAGCAGGTATCGAAATTATGCCTGACGCACTTGGCACAAGGGTTACTGACATCGGAGTCATCCGATTTGTGACGTCTCGGCCATTTCAAACATCAAATGCCCTCAGAGAGAAATTACTGTCAGACCGTTCTTCTAGTCTACAGCGTAGTAACCACAAAGTCGCGTCGAAGTTACACGATCACTGAGAATGCTTTCATTCGAAATTTCCGGCACACTTGCGAAGAACAGTAGAACCTCTGAAAAAAGAGGTTTCTGTTCCCGATACCGTATACTCCATGAACTAACATATTAAATGTTTATGTCCGATCGCCTTCTTTAAACTCAAAGTACGCAAACTGAAGATTTCTTTATTTTCCTTGATTATCTTATCTGCCCCCCCCCCCCAAACAAAAAGTCCTTTGAACGACTCGAAGTACAACTCTTTACAGTTTTTCGCCCAAAAGACTTAATTTTAAAACAGTGGTGATGAAACCCATTTACGGAATAAACGTATTCTTCTTGTGAAAATTCTCTAATTATACTACAAAATAATTTACAACTATTTACCGTCCACAGCCAACCGCGTGTCCATTTCGTTTTACTATTCACAATATGCACAGCTTTCAAAACGAAGTACGTACTTCTTTCATAAAAGTTATAAAAATGAACTTGCAGAATTAGACGAACCAAATCCGGAGCGTTACCTGATTTCGGACCACTACTGACACTTAGCATGTGCGCTACGAGACCAGTTTAAAACCCGAATGCATGTACAGGTAGGTACGTTCCCTAACTCTTCGTTTCCCAAAAGAGTGAAACGCGCGCGCGCACACCTCGACGCAACAAGCCCAATTTACACTAATGAAAGTTCATTTTCTGAGCGAAATTCCATTTAAAAGTCAACCGCTAATTACAAAGTTTTAAGGCAAAGAGAACACAGACAAAGGCATAACGCAGTCGAGCGTAGCGAAAACTCCAACAGAAGAAAGCAAAGTCCTGACTTACGTCAAGTAAAAAACTTTGCAATAAGGAATGACGTGTCGTAAGTCTCTACAGCGAAGCAAAAGCACTTTTTACCAATTCAGACAATGTTTTGTTGATACTAAGACATATTTACATATGAGCCCAACTCAACACCTCATTGCCGATATTTAGCCTCTGATATCGATACATATTTTGACGCCGATACCAATACAAAACTGGCAAAATTTCAGGTGTTTAACGTCACCATTAGAAACAGCGAAGGGAAGTTTCATCATCAATAACTTTAAGGTCTAACTCTTTTGTGGTTGTTCCACGACTATAGTCGCCACTATATCTCTCCCTTGGACACCCCTTGGCTCTTCTGTAATGCTGTACTTTATCAATCCTAATGACAATGACCTTCTGGTCAATGGGGTTTCTCCATTTATTCCTATATCTCTCTATGGCAGTGTTAATATTACATTACTTTAAGCCCAGGAACTTAGTAGACCAGTGGATACGGTACCTGTCCACAAATCTACAGGTTCCGGATTGGACTCCCGGGCACGCCATAAAATCAAGGTGCGTTTTATAACCACCAGGCCGACTCAGTCAGCTGAAGTTCGTACCTCAGATAATATCCAGGGCAAATAATGGGCGATGGAAGCGTAGCGTTGGTCGTAATACCTTCCTTGTATCAGGACGGCTTACCATAAGGCAGCCTTCCCTAAACTACTTCAGCGGTACACAAAGAAACCATTCCTCTTCTTCTTCCTCTTCTTAGTATTACTATTGTTATTAAGTCTTTTCCTAACGAATCTATTACACCTTCTATCCTTTTTTCTGTTCTTTTGCTAACATCTACTTTTCACAGCCATAGAGGAGGAATTGAGCGGCCATTACCTTGCAAAAACCGTTTTGTTTGCAGCCCTTTCTGCCATGTACCGTGTGTGATCAAAATAAAAAAAGATCGAACTTTTTGAATAACACACCAAAATGCACAAACAAGGCGCTGCGACTTTGGTCGCGCCTAGCTACACTTTTTGACAACCAACTGCCACTTATTCCGTTCCGCTGTAAGCATTAGTCTTTGAGCTATTTGGGGACGTGCGCACGCTGCCCGTCCAGTTAGTGGTAAAGTGACTAAGAAAGACCACGATGAACAACGTGTGCGTATGAAACTTTGCGGCAAACGTAGGTTTAAACTTTAAAGAGACATTTTGGTTGTTCAACTAAGGATACGGAGAGGCCTGCACGAGCTTTCAAGCATTTTAAAGAGGGCAGAAACATTGGTCGGTGCAGATCAAGCGACGTCCAAAATTTCGGGACAGGAGAGATCAATGAGTTTACCAAAATTTTAAAAAAATTACAAAAATCAATGTCGGTAGCAAATTATTCAATTTTGGACATTTCAAAATTATAGGACATTAGGGCTCAAAAAATTATAAAAATGTTTAAAAAACGGTAAAAATCAATGCCGGGTGTCACACTGAAGCGAATTTTAACACAACTCCTAACCTAGTGTTCATACCTTAATAATTTGGCCTAAAATACTTTAGACTTAACTAAAATTGTTCAACTTTAGCGGCACCACGGGTCAAAATTTTGAAATATTGAACGAGTCTATGTTCGACACCAAGTTATGAGGAATTTTATTCAAAGTACGAACTCGGTATCATTAATAACTTGACAAAATTAATATATGTGGTAACGACCAACGATCACGTCATCAAGGCGTTTCTCAGCTAAATCCAGAAATCATACATGCGAAGAACTTTACTCATAGCTTTAAAAAAATAAATGCATTACTTTGTTTTTATCTAACAGGCCTAACAAACGTATACCGTTCAAAAGAGTGAGCGAGTTTATTCAGGGAGCTTATAGTAATAATAACACTTAATATTGTTTTACGACTTTAATAACATCACATTTCATTTACTTGAGCTTTAGCCTTACGAGAATTGACAATTGAGAAAGCCAAATTAGGATCTAGGATCGCTATTTTATAATAAAAACTGTGGCCACATTCAACTTTGTAACTGTACTCAATCCCTAAACAGGGGCTCAAGTTGAAGCGAAAATAAATATCTTTCAATATTTCTGTAGGTTCCGAATTATTATTCCCTTCAATCAATTCCACCTTATTATTTTCCGTTCATTTTAATTTATAATATGAAAAATTATTTTCGCCGACTGCTTCAGCTCTGGTAGCTAGCGATTTTGTTAAATAACTCGCGCGCACTTCGGAAAGTAAAAGAAGAAGGAAAGTAATAAAGCCGCCTTGTGGCAAAGTTTTTAACGCCCCCCCCCCTCATCAGAACGATCTGTTGAATGTAGATATAGACAGAGTCTTTTCTTTTCTAATGCGATTTCATCGTTCACAGCTAGACCAATAAAAGAAATTAATTTGTTTCTGCCTGCAGTGACGGCTATAACAAAGTCATTAGGGTGTAAAACGAGAATGGTTACCGAGCGAATCCATTAGCCAATGATATCCAGTAAGTAACGAAGATATATATTACGGAGCGATCTGTCAATTGGAAAAAAAAAATAACTTCAGGCACAGACGGTTACACGAGTGCGAGATACAGACGCTCCTTCCTTCATTCACGTAACAGTGTCTTTAATGGTATCGGATGAAATTACAGTTCTCTCTCTGTCTCTCTATCTATCTATCTCTCTCTATCTCATACACGTACGCGCGCGTGCTAACAAAGTGCGCTCTGTATTCGTTTGACGGCTGGATCGATACATGATGGTTCGGCAAATATTAATTCGAATCTGGGCGGTTAAAACCGTTCCAATTGCAGAAAGTATTCTCCATCCGGCGTGGAAAAAGTAACCAGGTTTCCAAAAGTAGCCGTATAATCGAAATCAATGCGTTGCGTGTACTGAAACATCGAGAATAGATCTGAAACGCGTATAAACACTTTGTTTCAACACACACTACTGACAAGCGAATAAACTCGCACCCCGTTACTTTTGGGTAACAGCAACTCGTCGGCACCAGTGGCTTAGCTGCAGATTCCTCCTTAATTAATTCTGAACCAGCTTTAATTTAAATCATTTTGCCGTCTACAATGTATAAATTGTGGACAGTATTAAACTGGAAAACTAGTTAAGGCTCTCTCCCTTCGATAAAAATATTTTGGGGACTCACTTTCAACAATAAACTCCCAATTACTGCTCCAGTGTAAACCAAATGTAGCGTTTATACCGATTAAACTTACTGATAGGATTAAAATCACAAAAATGTAAATAAAATATTAAAAAGTAAGATACTCTTTTTTTTTACTTTAGTGGTTCTCCTAATAGCCACTTCTGAATGTCGGTCGCATTTCAAAACGTGTCTAAAGAAGAGTATTGTTGCGTATTATCCTTGCCTGTAATCATTGCTGAGATCGCTGTCGACTATAGACTGGTCAACGTGATACCGAAATCGATCATCCGTACCAAATCATTCGTTTTATTCGGCGAAGAAAAGGAGGTTTCTTGAGTTAAAATCGTTCTTCGGTCACTATTTCATAATTACGATACACGAATAAACGGAGCAAGTCCACTAAGGAGTTTTGGATCGATGTCTCACCACGAATGACCAAAAATCCTCTCAGAAGGGAACGGCAACTCGGCAAATCATACCCCTATTTGGAAAAAGTTCACTCTTCTTCTTCTTCAGGCTGTGGACCTTACATTCCGTTGCACACTCCTTGGTCCGACCATCTTAAAAGTTTAGTTATTTTTAGAAATATCAAATCCAGAGATATGTTTTTTTAATGCCTCCCAAAATCTTGTATCTTGGCCGTCAAACACGGTGACGTCTTCCGATTGTTAATTTCTGTGGTCTATTCAATAATTTCTACTCCACTCAGATTATTGTTTACTGATAGGCTAACGTGTGTCAATGAAGATATGAAACTTTAGAAAAAAACACACGGGGGAACATGTTATACATTATATTAGGCCTATGTAGGATTTAGGCAAACCTGTCGAGTTTGACATCACGTTAATTAATTAAGAGTAGCCTACATAAGAATATGATTACAACAAACAAAACTTAAAACTACTGCAGATCTACGCAAGGAAGAGGCCATTATGTTTAGGAGATATACACGATCGTTTGGTTATAGCTGACTGTACAGGTACCATTACAGTACAATTGTTTGGGTTTTTTATTTTGCAGTTAAGAACTAAGTGAAGAAAACTTGTACAATATTTGTGGTTGAAGTATACGTTATTCGACTTACCGCAATGTCAAACAAATATTTCATTGTTCTGATAAGTTATTTCATTGTTGTTGTCCATGAATTTTTTTCTTCATAATAATACCGAAACTAGTAACCTCCCTGAGATACAGAACTCGATCAGAGTTTATCATTTTTGCAAAATTTTGACTTTCATTTTTAGCTCATTGTGCACCTAAACATACTAATTATCAAAGCAAATACTACATTCAAATTTGGACTGATATCATTTTCATCATTCTGATGTTCCGGAATAATTTTTACAATTTTTTCGACATTTTAATATATTTTTTCTGTTCTAAAATGTTTAAAATTTCAAACCTAAACACTACATTCAGAATGTAGTTAAATGTATCTTTAATTTGATATCCCACTTGGACTATTGCGATTTTTTCAAACTTTTCGTACACTTTTGGAGCCTGGTGCCCCAAAATTATGAAATTTCCAAAACTGAATATTATATTCAGACTGTGGTTAAAATTCTGTTTAATTTAATATCCCATGCTGCAATTTTTTCAAAAACTTTACTCTCACAATTCCCCCCCCCCCCGCCAACCTATTTCTGGAGGATCAATCTCAAAATCAATAGGGCTCTGTGAAGTAGTTTTACGAAAATCAGTTCACGCATTGAAAAATATCGTGAGACATAATACCCCAACCGCATAAACAGACAGATAGACATATCTTCAGATAGACAAATACAAAACGGTTGAGTTAAAACTAAGGACTCCCTTCGCTCGTTCAATTAGATTTTTCAATTTTTCCGATAAAGTCTTCTCCTTAGTCGGGATTTTGTTTTGTTTACATAATTTTGATTTTTGTTTCTTTCAAATTTTGCTCAACTACTACAATAAACAAAGGACAAATTATTATACAAATTATTACACTGTCCAAATGTCCCAAAACTGTAACTACAATGACCCCACAACGTCCTACTGTAAGAGTTCTCTAAAACCTGCAAACCAACTCCAATAACCTGTAAATCCGCCGACAATAAAGCAATGAGCACCACAACTGGGTTACAGCGAGAAAAAATACAAAAGGGAGAGAAAGAGAAAGGAGGCAAGATAGTGAAAGAGAAAGAGACAGGGGAGGAAGGATGGGGGATAGACAGACAGACAGAGAAACAAAGTGCATTAGACGGAACTAACTACCTGATAAGGCCAACAGATACAATAATTGTTCCTATAAAAGCACATGCTACCGACCAAATGACCAATCTAAATCCCTTACTTTGTTACAATGTGACCAAGAAACTAAACCCCTCCTCCCCGACTTTCGTTCATTCGTAATCTCTCCCTCCCTTTGCTCCTTCTGATACAATGTTCCGGTACCACCGGTGTATATTAACATCTACGGAGAGCCAACTGATACAGTAAAATTTACTCGAGAGAGATAAGTCTCGTTACGTGAACGTGAGGGTGGTTTGATGTGGGGGAGACGTCTACATGGCGTCACAAGCACAAGATCTCTCGTCGGAGGAGGGTTGAATTAGTGCCGTCTACTGACGTTGCTGAAAACATTTTATCTCTTCATTTGTTTTTGTTTCGATTGCCCTTCCTTCTTACCGCAACAATATCTCTCAATGATCCGGTATAAATTCCACGGAATATTTCTCGCGCTGATACTGTTTTATCTGAGAATTTCATTGCTGACGTTACTCACACTACGACACAATTACAATATACATTCAATAATACAAACCCAATATTGCCAATAGATTACACATTATCTCCAATCAAAACTAGATAAACGTTTAAGGAAAACCAACATAACAAAATATTTTATTTTATTTATTTTATGTTTTATTTAAAAGTATAATTAATTCCTTATTTCTGAATTTAACTCGCCCAGTGGTGTGCAACGTTTTCTCCTGACGGAGCAGTCTACCCATTAGTAAGATGTTTGTGTCTCAATTTTCGGAACATGACGTAAAAGACGCAACTGACTTTGTACGAACACTGTTGTCACTAAGATTACCGGTAAGATTTTAATAAAAATATGCTGAAAATGTAATAAAATAAAAATTTACGTTTCAATTACAGGAGAAGAATAATTCTCATATCTACGGATTTAAGTGTCATGTCTTCACTGCGATACAGCTGAGTGGTTTGGTTTGCTTCGAAAGACAACAAAATGTAATGTAACGCACAGTAAAAAGCTCAAGGATCATTTCTATGGTTGGCCGACTGTGAACAGAGCATATGGGATTTGTGAAGAAAACCTGCTGAATTCAGCGGAAGTTGGATTAGGTATTTTTGGTGTACCTAATTTTGTAAGATTTTATATGATCACTGTGCAGTCCTCAATTTATGCTTTCACTACATTTTATTAAATTTATTTGCATTTTGAAGTACTTCTTTCATGCATGGTAAAAGCAAATTCCATATGCTGTACTGTTCAACACAGTATAAAAAAATTACTCCTGTAAAATAAACAAAACTTGGCGGTTAATTTACTCCCTGGTTGTCATTTTTTCACGTATTGTATTTCGTTTCTCACAGTCGCGTATTGTTCACAACTATAATTTGTCACTCGGAGATTGGAAATTTCAACAAAATTTTAATATCCCAATAATTACTACGACAAATATTCTCTTTCCTCACTACTACTGTGGTTAATATCGAACGACTACACTGGTTGAAGGAGCCGTATGTTTAGAATACACAAGTTACCCACAATGGATGGACGCCATGGTGATGTATTTTAAGTCTCTGGCGAAATTTCTATATGCATAAATATTCCTATAGGGCTGTAATATAGCGCTTCAGCAATATGTCGGAATCCAGATTTTACTTTTATTACCCATAAAATTGTAAATGATCACTGGTTGCGTAAATAATTTAAAAAAAATACTAGATGCCCGACTTCCAAAGCAAATTTCTGTATACCGTCCTACCAGACAAGTTAACTGTTTTACTAAGTTTTGACCACTAATAGACAATACAAACTAAGTCGCCCGGAAACGGTCAATAATTTACTTACGTGAAAGGAGTAAACTTCACGTTATAACAGAAAGTTGTAAACTCTGATCGTGAGAACGAAAATCTGCACGCTGAGTTTATTCGCCGAGAAACTCCAGAATAAAGAGTCCTTTGGCATAAGTGAATCAATTGTGCTGGTTACTGAATACCCCATAACAACAAACTACACGAATAGTCGGCATTTTCCAAAGTGTGTGCATTGTAAGAAAGAACTCGCTCTCGCCCGCACCACGGTCACCATAATACATCAAAGGCATACTGATACCTTACGAGTCACCAACTCATAAGGAAAGGACGAAATCCCATCTCACAGACGGCAGTGACAGTAAATCATTTTGCAGCGAGCAAAAAACATTTTTGGATTATTCAAACAGTGCTGTTAGGAATGTAAGGTGTGTTAAGCATACATATAATCTATTAGTCGATTACTATTTTATCACAACAAATTAAAACTTTTTTTGAAAAAAAGTCTGATAAACCAATAACATAATTGTTACTGAATTACACCGAGCTCGGTACAACATTACTATTCAGGATTCCCGACAATCACGTTGTTGAAACAGCGGCTTCGAGTTAATGATTTCAATATTGGATCAGATGGTTAACAATATAATCCGGAGGGATGTTCAGCACAATTAGCGTACCACGAAGTAAGGGAAGCAAACAACAGGCTTCGCTAAATCCTTTGTACGATACGTGTTGTTAGCGACACTCAAGACGGTTTTGTGCCTAATGCCAATAGAATCAGAGGCCGTTAACGTTATCACGTGCTTACCTCGTACTTTTGTGAAGTCTATCGGTGTAGTTGACTACACTTAACAGTTTCACACTGTTATTTCACGAAATGTAACCAGAAAATTCAACAAACTTTACAATTTTTCTGCAACATGAAGCGACGAATATGCAGAAAATCGCCACAGAAGGCTGTGAAAAATATACATGCTGTATATGGATATATGGTTTGGGTTTTGCTGGAGGTGATAATGGAGGGGGGGGTGTTTACCAATTTGCACATAATATATCATACTACAGACTTAAAATTTCTTTAAAATACTTCAGTGATGGGCTGTTGACATTAAGCCAACTAAAGTACAGACTTCTTCCATCACTGCATTTTTTATACAAAGAGACGTTTCGGTTATGCAACAATTAGTAATCGTCTTCAGACTAAAACGAACACTAAAACAACACAAATAAATATACTCTCACAACCGACAGAGAGTCAAATCATACTAAAGTATATATATAACAAACAAAATATAAATAAATAAATAAAACTTACAAAATAAAACCATGGAATCTATAAAACACCACGCGCGCGCGCACACGCACACACACAGACTGAATACACGCACAAAACCCACATGGAGACGCACCCTTCAGTCTGCACTTCAGTCGCAGTTTGCAGTTGGCCTTGAAACGTGTTCATGTGAGTTTTAGTCTGCGTGTATTCAGTCTGCGTTTATTTTATTTACTTTTTTGTTATGTATAAACTGTAGTATATTTTGACCCTCTGTTGGTTTTGAGAGAGAGTACTTTTTATTTGTTACGTTTTAGTGTTTGTTTTGGCCTGAATACGGCTATAGATTTGTTGTGCCGCCGAAACGTCGCTTTATATATAAAAAAAAGGCAGTGATGGAAGAAGTCCGTCCCTCTAATGATACTACAGACTAATTAGTTCCGCCCAAAATCCTAAAAAAATGACTACATACAGCAACTGTTAACTGCAAAATAACAATGTAACTAATTACTCAAAGTAATCGTCTTGCCAACCAAGATCTGAGCCCTGCCGACTTCAGCTACTGTCAACGACTGTTAACTCTTCCACGATTTGGGAGAAAAATGCGCCTGTTGATTATATTTTACTATATGAGTCACGTACTGTCTACGTTTTTTCCATTTAGAACCTTTTACGAAAAGGTTACCGCACCTTTCGTAAAAAGTTCAATGAACATGCTGCCAGAAATCACCGTAAACCTTCGTCAGTTGTGGCGCAACATCAAAAAAACCACCCACAACACAACATCAATTTCAACACCTCATTAGAAGTATTAAGGTATAGCTCGAACAAAGAAGCATAAAAAATATACGAGCAATACCATATTTACAAATACAAACGAAGAGCCGGTGAAAAACACTGCTTAACAGAAAAGAGGATTACAGGGATTTAGTTACATTTAAAATATTAGATTACCTCGACGAGTACGCACAAAGGTCGCGCATCGGGTAGTTTATCGTTAGTCGGCTTTCGTATGACGTGCGTGCAACAAGTGCTGGCCAGCTTCGATTTTCAAATCGTCCGTTTGGATTCAGTTTTCGTTTTAACATTAACGTTATTTTTTAAATTTTTTAAATGTTGTATTTTATGTTGCATATTATATGTACCTGTGTCGACGACGCTCACCTCAGTGGGAATTTTTTATAAATGTTATGTAGTAAGTTTATTAAGTGATCCAATTGAAGGTGGAACACAACTGTTCCGAAATGCATCTTGGGTAAAAAACTAAATAATCACCGACTGGAATACCTAGAGGTGTACTTGTAAGTACTAAAAAGTCTTTAAACATTATCCGATTTTGCTAAAAAATTTCTAAGGGAAGAAATAATTCAATTAGCACAAACAGAAAAGAAAGAATTGTACAAGTTTTCCCTAAAGTAAACAACAATAACAATCCAGTCAATACTGAATTATATTGTAAACAAAAGTTGATTATACATAAGCATTGGCGTAATGAAGAAGACTTGAAAAGTACAGATGAAACATGGTTCATGGCTTATACTTGACAAAATTTTGGACAGCTTCACGAACAATTACACATGTCTTTAATTACAGAAGAAATTCAATTTATCAGGATAATAATAACGAGTTTGATATTTTTGACGATAGAGACTGGACGGCTGTAGCAGCAGTAATGCCTAATGCACTACCAACTCATGTTGGTCTAGGTAATCGTGATATCGATTTACTTCATAATTGGGAAGCAGCCTATTACAAATATCCAGATATAAAGAATAAAACTTCTTTCATCGAAAGGAATCGAGAAACATTTGGGAACCAGTATGATTCTCATGAATCATACAGTGTTATTTTCAATTACCAACAAAATAAGATATTATCTTTCTTAGACTATCAGCTAAATGACTATGATGATTGCAATCAAAGACTTGCAGTTACTCAAGGAAAAGCTGGAACTGGTAAAAGCTGTGTAATTAATGAAATGGTTAGGAGAATTAATTCATATTTTGGCTGCGATGCAACTCTTTTAATGGCTCCTACTGGTGTGGCAGCTAACAATATTGCTGGTCAAACTATTCATTCAGCTCTAAGAATAAATGCTTCAAAGAGAAGGGGAGGAACTTTCAAAGATTTAGAAGGTAAATCCAAAATTGCTTTTGAATAAGAATTAAAAGATGTGAGGTTCGTTATTATTGATGAAGCCAGTATGTTGGGTTTGAATTTGTTTTTCAAAGTGGATATGCGACTCAAACAAGCAAAGCAGCGTCCTTCAGCTGTTCCTTTTGGTGGCCTTTGCGAGTATTTAGTCGGTGATTGGTTCCAACTTCCACCGGTTTGTGACAGGAGTCTTTACAATATTGGTAATAATGTTCAGACCATTCAATCGAATCTTTTATATAACAGTTCAAAAAGTTTTCTTTTTAACGGAGATTATGAGACAGCAAGGTGATGATCAAAAAAAATTTCATAAAGACTTTAAATAGAATCGCAAATGGAACAGTCACTGAACAAGATTATCAGCTCCTATATAAAAGATTTTATGTAAACAATATCGGGGACAATTTCAAAGATACTGTCTGTATAATGTCGAAAAATGATGAAATCGAATGCTTTAATTATGAAAACTAGAAAGCAATAAACAACCCGTGGCTATAATCAATGCAATCCATAATTGCCCAGAAACCTCTCTAGGAAAATCTGACGATGCTCAGGAATTATTTGCCCAATTACGTTTATGTAAAGGTGCTCCAGTTATCCTTAGAAGAAATCTTTGGGTCACAAAATGACTAGCCAACGGTTCAGTTGGGACAGTAACTGATATTATTTTTGACCTGGCAGCTGATCACATGCCAATATGTATACTCGTATCTTTCGAAAAATATACAGGACCAGTTCTGTACGAGAATTCAATACCCATTGTACCAGTAGTGGCATCTTTCAAGAAAAATTAAATTTCTTGTACTCGCTAACAATTTCCGTCAATGTTAGCATATGCTGTTAGTATACATAGATCGCAAGGGATAACATTAGATAAAGCAATTGTTAATTTAGGAGACAATGAATTTCAGGTTGGGTTAATGTATGTTGCTCTTTCAAGAGTGAAAACGTTAGAAGGATTATTATTAAAACCGGCGTTTAATTCTGATAGACTGCTAAAAATTAATAGATGATTCAATAAAAAGTGTGTATCATAAATGTGTATATATTTTATTGATTGTAAGAATATTGATATATAAATTATTACGAATCTATTTATCTAACGGATCAAAGACGGTTGATTGTAAAAATACTGATAAATAAATTATTACGAATATCAAATGCTCCGCCCATTTGTGTCAGTGACACTCCTAGTTAAGAGTAGGAGGCTTGAGTGGCTGAGCCACGTAAGGCGAATGGATGACAGAAGAATTGCTAAGAGAACTGCAGATCGGAGACAGGTAGGAAAAAGAATTAGAGGCACACACAGAAAGAGATGGTCGGATGACCCGGAAGATGATTTGAGATGTATGAACGTGAGGGGATGGAGACGGGCGTGTAATGAGAGGGCGGAATGGAAGAAGGTCATTGAGCAGGCTAAAGCCCACGCTGGGTTCTAACGCCAGGAAAAGGAAAGGAAAGGATTCGTTATCTTATTCGGCCACAGGTCTCGAAGGTGGAAGAGGACTATTCCAACAGCGGAGGGGTCTAGAGGAATTAAGCCCCAATGAAAATCATGCAAGCTCAGAGGCATTAAAATGGCGGTCCTATCACTGAGTCATTCGTGCGCGCTGAAGGTAATACAGCCAGGGAAAACTATTACTGCCACAAATCACAACAGCGTCGGAAATATAAGACAGGAATTGAAAATTTTCAATTTCGAAAATAGAACTAACGAATACAAAGTCAAATGGTGCAACAATTTAGGAAGAATACAGGAAGATCGTCTTCTCCGAATCACCTGAATTACAAGCCCAAAGGTCAGCGAAGTGGGGGACGTCCGTGGTCAAGATGGTTTCTGAAACAGACAGTGCAGCCTAGGCCATGATGAGGTCTACCAATAGAACCAATAGAACAAGCTGTCCTATCGCATGCCAGTCTTTTCGTTTCTTCGTAACACCCACTGATTGTAATGCTATCTATTAACTTCATTCTTCTACGCCCTCTTCTTTTTTCTCCTTCTGTGACACCCTCCATGGCAGTTGTAACCAAGCAGTCTCTTCTTAAACAATGACCTACCCTATTCCTTTTCCTATTTTCTATTACCTTCAGGATTCACCTTTCTTCCCCTATTCTTCTTAAAACTTCATCATTCCTTACTTTATCAACCGACCTCACTTTTTCCATTGCTCGCCAAACCCACATCTCAAATGGTTCTAATCTTTTCGCATCCTCCTTCCTCAGTGTCCATGTCTCTGCACCATATAAAGCAACGCTCCACACATAACATTTGGCCAACGTTTTTCTTAAATTCTTATTAATTTTGCCACACAGCAGTCCTTTATTCCCATTACATGCCTCTTTCGCTATAGCAATTCTTGCTCTAATTTCACGAGTCCAGAACAGAAAGAAACGAGTTTCTGGAACCAAAAAGAAAGCGGAAATTTTCTTAGGCTAGTTTACCGACTACAGACATGTACGTAACATCATCAAGATGAGACGACACCTTTCTGTACAAAACAGACCCTATAAATGGGCACGTGATATGATACAGTTCACTACAAACGTGTGTTCTTTAGGTTCTTCGAAGACAAAGAAATCGGTAGCAGTTGACGTGCGGTAAACAAAACGTGACTCTGACATCACTATGTAGCGTAAGTACTGATAATACATTATCTTACAAATATTCGTTGTTTCCTCATACGACGGCTGTTTACTACTTAATGTAGGCGTACGAAAAACAATTATTTCAACGTAATAATGTGCCGAGTCAACGAGACGGAATTCAACTTTTTATGGGCCCAGTACGTGGGATGCGAATGTAAGAGGAGAAAAGCACTAACTCTGCGTACTGCATTTTTTTTTTTTTTAAGCGGAGGTCCTACAATCTAAGCCGCATCCCCCATATCGATCGCCATTTCTCCCTATCCTTCCAGAGTCATCATCTTCAATAGCTCGATCTCTCATGCTTTTCCCAATTCCTTTTCTGCATCGTGTTGTCAGTCTTCCTTTTCTTCTCCCGTTTTGTGGTGTGTAAGTCAACGCTTTCTTTGGCCATCGCTTCTCCTCCATCCTCATTACGTGATCATACCATAGCTACTGTCTGGATTCTATTATTTCTGCTGTTGTAAATACGCGCCCTGTTTTTCTTCTTATATCTTCGTTTCTAGCATGTTGTATTCTAGAAATATTACACGCTCTTCTTAAGAAGTACACTTCCACAGTTTCTATCATCTTTTTCTCTTTACCTGAAAGTCGCCAGCATTCGCAGCCATAAGTTAAAATGGGCTCCACAATAGTTGTGTAGATTGTCAATTTAGTTTGAAGTTTCATTTTGTTCGACCAAAGTAACGAGTTTAGCAAACGAATAGCCTTTTTTCCCTGTTGTATCCTATTTTTGATGTCATTTTTTGTTGTTCCATCTTCTGAAATAATGCTTCCCAAATATTTGAATTCGCTACTTTCCGATTCTATGGATTTGCAGATCTGGGTCTTCTTCTTGCAAGTCTCCTATTTTCAGATATTCTGTTTTCGTAGTGTACATGTTTAGACCCCATTTCTCGTGCTCCTCTTTCAATTTCCTAAACATATAGCCTGTGCCGTCCTCGTCACACGCTATAATTACCTGATCGTCGGCAATCGGTATAAGATAAGTACTGCTCATGCATTTGAATTCCCATTCCTGATGTTTTTCTTCTTCAGTTACTGTATTCCATTTATTCTGTATTTAAAGTGGATCCAATAAAATAAAATATAAAGCCGAAATGTATTTTGGACTATAAGACATCTACGATACTGTTCCTGCATGACATATGTACAAGGTAGTCTACTATCTGCCAGTATTGGGTACACACGAAGGCCGCAATTGCCATTAAAAATATTGTTACGAGAAGCGTACCGAACAATCCAGAACATTCTCCACTCCCCCCATCCAGTGTGGCTTGTGTTGCGTCATTCACGTAGGTGGTTCTAGTTAGTTCCAGGAACACTTCGAGATACGCATTAAGCCGTTGGCGTGCAGTAAGGAGGCAAAGCTGTACTGCACCTCTGCGGGGCCTATATAAAGGCATAGCAACCGGATTATCAGTTCAGTTATGTGAGCGATTTTCGCTAGTGCGGATTGAGTGTTTGTCGACGTGAAGAATTATTGTGTTAATACAGTTGTGTTTTATATTAGTTGACATTTTTATTGCGTGTGAACAATTTTTATTTGATTTGTTTCAAGAGACTATCTTCTTCATTACAAACTGTTTACTTGTGATAATTAAAGCTGGTGATTAGTGACGTAACTGGTGTCTTGTATTTTGTTTTCCACTGTACCTACAACGATCAGTAGACTGTCGTAACAATATAATTGTCTATCTCACGTGTTCCAGACTGCTCAGCAACAGTTCAGTTGTTTTCAGCAGACCACCACGGGGAAAATGAAAACACGACGTGAGCCTGAACTGGTCGGGGTGGATCTCTCCCTTAACTCTCAGACGGTGAGCCGTTCCGCCATTATCTACCCATGGACCACCCGCACCCTGGATTGTGCAAATGGCAACTGATAAGAATGCAGACCAGGAAGTTCACTTGAACGAATCCATTTAACTACTCGAGCCTGCAGGCTGGAATGTTCTGATTCACTTCACTTCCCCAAATTGTGAAAAGTATCAGTACCTGTAACTTATCATGTTCGATGTTCGATTTATGAAGTTGACGAAAGTGTACGTATAAAACACTACCAATTTATGTGTTTCAAATACTGCTCGACGTTTGGATTCAGACTCTAATTTTCACAACTACAGAAGAAACAAGAATTACAAATGTACGTTCTGTATCGGAACCAGCTGCCGGCTACTGGTGTGAAAACGGCCAGTTTTTATGGCTGTTGTATGATCGTATACTGATTTTGTTTCCGAAATATCTGACACTATTATTTTACAAGTATTTTTCTTACTAATCTTTAAACCCTTCGTAGATGTAACTTTCCCGAACATGTAACATTAGGCGACCTTTTTCACAGGCGTAAAAGTCATCAACATCTTCACACCGCGGCATAAGCAAGGTTTACACCACGCCTTCAAAGATCCTCCAGCCATCTCTTCCTGGGTCTACCCACGCGTCTTATAGGTTTGTATTCCAGACTTGTTTGGCCAGTCTGAAACCTGACATTCGCTCTACGTGTTCTTTCCACCATTGTTTGCAATCTTTTAATGTTTCATCCAAATTAAAGACTTGTAACTCTTCTCATATGGCCTCATACGGCCAAGTTTAGAACACCTTTCAACTCCTCTTAAGAACGCCATTTCCGAGGGCTGTATTTTACTGTCTTGCTTCTTGATTGTTGCTCCGTACATTCCATGTCGCCAATTTCAATCTTTCATTTATACCAAATCGCTTGTCCTTTCTGGGTTGCAGTCGTTTACCATTATCTCCGTCCGGCTGTGTTCTTTGAAAGTTGTGAGTAAATTAAATAAATTTCCCCCAATATAGGGTACGTCATGTGGAGTCATAGATGGCCCCCTTACGGGTCATGACTCCCGGTAAGGGTTGCCTTCCCTTAGCCTTTGATGCCCAACACCCAACTGCACGGCAGCAGCAAAATATAATCCTATAATAATAGGACGCAATATTACAGCCGACTAAATCCAACTCCAAAGATAAGCCGGTCCAGGATCATTTCCCTTACTTGGTACTGGGGCTACTGCTGCCCTCCAACAGGAATACTTATCAACCTTCCGGTCTAGATTGTACTGTTCTGCATCAACAGAGTCACTTCCTGTATAATGTGGCACTTCACCACGCAGTACGGTCTTGGCTGGAGAGAGGCTAAGGGCGCATTTGAGGGCTAACATCACTTCATCCAACCCTGGGAATTTGTGAGGACCAGTGTCCAGTCAACGCGGTACAAAGGTACTACCTCTCCAATTCCCCCCCCCCCCCGGAAAAGTGATTGTGTTAATTCCGAACGTCTCTAAACGAGTAAAAGGACACGTCCGGTGAAACAGCTCTTGGGGAGTTACGTTGTTCCTTGTAACTGTGACACGAATGACTTGCAAATGATTTCGACTTGACAATATCCAATAGTATTCTTTCTTTACAGTCAGTCACATTAGTCATTACTTTTCGTCTTCTGAGTGCGTTTCATAGTTTTACTTATTACGCAGAACCCTGATAAGAAACTCTCTGCTGTCTTGATTTATCCAATCTTCTTCCACCATCCGGTATACGAGGGACGGCTCAAAGTAATCTGTAACGGCTCATACAAATCTCCAGATGCTCGATCCGATTCCTTTACATTCTTATAATTTAATGCGTTAAATTTAATACAATATTGTACTTTTATTTAATGCGCAAATAAAATGTAATTCACTTGTTCACTACAAATCCTAAATGCAGAGAGATTCTTCGAGAGTTGCACCAGTCACTCATCTCAAAACCAACACGACTTAGTACCATGAATTTGAAATTGAAAAAATTAATGAATCTCTTAATGTGCTAAATTTAATATACTTATAATTTAATCCGCAAACTGTACTAAACTCGTCTGAGAGGCCACTATTTCTCAGCGTAATTCAAGTCTATAAAACTGACTTCTCAAATGTCAAATCTGTTCCACTTTCCGAACAAAGAAATGTGAAGAAGTAAACGAAACACGATTTGTTATAACCGCATTTTCCTTTTTAATTAAGAGATTTTGTACGCATCGATCAAATCTTAAAAAAAAAACTGTTTAAAAAAAATTTCCTACAAAATTTATTACTTCCGAAAAACAACGATAACAGTACAAAACGATTAAGGTTTATGAAAAAAAAAAAATCGCTGCAGGATCATTCTGCGTACAGAAACTGATGCCAACATATTCTTAAATTGATAATCGTTGACCTCATTACTGGTGATAAACTATTAATACGACGCTGCATCAGCAAAGCAAAATGTAAACAATAAGTAAAGTGCAATGACATTTTGAGTACGCGAGTCATTACATGTAACTCTTGTGTATTGTGCTTTTGATACGGTTCCAAAAAATACTTCAGTATTAAACTTACATGCGTGAACGTAGAAATATCATACATGTGTAATCAAATGAATCAGATTTGAATACTTCCGTAGCTAGAGAAAGATTTGCGTATAATATTATCATTCCTTCTGATTCGCACGCAAGCAAACGGAACGTGTTATTTTCCACCGACGACGATACCGTAGGACTGCAAAGCTTCTCGAACAATCATCTGTCTCGTTTTGCAACTAAAATCCAGGGGTGACCATTGTCCAATAGTAATTCTCGTAATCCCCGTCTGCTCAATGACCTCATGTATATTTTCAGATTCAACCCAACGGCTCCATGGTTCAAGAATTTCTTTCTTGGTTACCCCTATAATTACTTCCATCAACATTTCCCTTTAATGCCATTGTCATACGGTTACTGTTGGTAATCAAGGGTTCGGTCGTATTTAGGCCATTGAAATTTTCTTCTGATGAAGCATTTTCACGGCAATTCATCATCTTCTTTCTCATGCACCCGCTTCCCCAATTCAACATCGCTTACTTCTCTTTCAGCAACATTGTGAAAAGCCTGTAATCGTTCACTGTTCCTAAACCACCTAGGACTTGTAAATGGTGGAAACACTGAAAGACCTCGTCCGGAACATGACAAGTAGCCTAGCAGTTTTATCAAGTAAACACGAAAGTTGGAATTTTTGTTTTGTTTTTGTTTAAACATTTATGGCTTGTTTTCCTTCTTTTGAGCATAACCTTTCTTCAGGTTAGCACCTTTTCTTTTTAATAACACTTGTTTTTATCATGTTAAACGAGGTTTAACATGCTCAGTAGATCACCCATCCTCTGAGTCCATTGACACTCTATTACACACGTATTTAAATACTTACCCACTGAAACTTGCTACAGTTAGGTTTCATTTTACTTGTACCTCTCAATTACCATCACTTTCCTTTCTCATATAACATTTTTGTTTCTCGTTGTTTCACACGTAACGATTTATCGATCATCATACTGTTATCGATACTCTACAATCTACTCTACAATACTCTAAAACACTGCTCCTGGCCGTAGACGGTTCTTCGACGGTCAGCCTGTTTTCTGTATGACCGGATAATTGTCGAGGAGTAACAGGACGTTAAAGACGTCACCATCATCACCGTCATTACCTTACTCAAAGATTAAGCGTGTGGCCTGTTGTTCTTTTTAGCTCTAGTACAACTAACACCACACCACCGCAGAAATGAACACCATCACTGCATTTAACCACGTACAGTGACGAGACAGGTATTGTTGTTATGTCTGCTCATCTGTAGATTCGCGTTGTAAATGACTGAGGTCCGCGTATCGCAGCCAACATTAAGTAGACGGGATTTGAATGAGTCGAACCTGCAGCGAACGGACGCTATGCAACGCGTCCCATTGAACTAGAGAACAGATATGTACAATGTACATAAATAATAAATATGTATGTACACGCACATTCACACGAGGACGCGCGTGTCTTCTCAACGGAAACGGTACGACGCGGCTTTAAATGATGAGCAAAATCATTAGGGCCAAGCTACTGTAATGGCTGTAACTATGGGCTAATGAATGTTGGGCGGAATTGAAAGCCGGACAGAATCACAGAGAAAGCCCTTCTGATACTAAACCCACACATACATCGCTATTTACGTTTCAATTACTACCCCGCTACTATTCACGGTTTGACATCTGACGACTAATCACGGTCCGTTCCAAACATCAAAACAGTATCAATAAACACGTCACACGGGTTCCACATACTCCAAACATAAAATACTGGTTTTATGAAAATTGCTGTGGGCGTGTGCTCGACTGCGTGAATATTCCAAACATATCCGTCTATAATTGTTTAATGCTTCCTCAGCCCGTTAATTTTTAGTGACTCGTGTTAACTACAATACTGATACGACGGTCTACTGTTCGTCGTATGGTACAGTGGAAAACAAAATACGAGACACCAAATAAGTCACTAATCACCAGCTTTAATTATCACAATTAAACACTAATCACCAGCTTTAATTATCACAATTAAATAGTTTGTAATCAACAAGATAGTCTCTTACAACAAATTAAATAAACATTGGTCACACGCAATAATAATGTCAACTAATAGAGTCCCGCACAGTTATAAAACACAACACTTTGCCACAATACTTCGAACCGCACTGGAATAAATCGCAACTCAAACTAAAACTAAGCGTCGCTGAAGTCTTGTATTTATACCCCGCTGAGATTCCAGCATATTCCATAATACGAGTCTACTAGAAAACACTAGAGAGTAATTAATTGCGCCTTGAACACAGCGCGCACGGACCTGTATGGTCTGGAAAAGTCTCGTTGGTGATGCGTGACAAGTGTCACGTAATTGTCCTTCATCTCAAAGTACCAGTAGCAGTAATATGTACGCACACACACACTACAGCTGGAATAGCCGAGCAACACGTACAATGTTCTGTAATGGCGTACACTTCTCCGCATTACGTAACAATATAACTTAAAAAAAAAGAATTAAATAATTCGGAGGAAATTCCATACGAGCTCTCCAGTCAGCCGTGAACTCCTGAACTGCCAAGAATACTTTGCATGTTTATGCACGGTCAACTGCTTTTAATCAAAATATAATCAACTGCTCTTGATGTTATGGACAAGAACTAAAATACAACTTGTTTTCACGTGTTTTATGAATTATCTTATCGGAAAAAATTGTCTAGAATATGTTACAGTGTACTGTAAACACAATAAATTTCAGAGTCGATTGTTTACAAAAAGTCAAATACAGGCCTACACAGTTAACGAAAGGGACAAACGTTATGACAGTAAGCTCTAATGTAGCCATATGAAAGTCAACCGAATTTGGAAGTAAAATGTAAAATAACATCGCTTCACAGACCAAAATATCATCATCGGCATCACCACTCCAAGGACTAGGCCTTAGACCTGTTCCGGAATCTGTCTCCTCCTCGGTCTACCGACATCTCTCTTCCCAGTAGGGTGATATCCCAAGGCAGCCACATGTAGACGGTTATCAGGTATAAGTGTTCACACCGTCTCCTTCTGTGGTCTTCAACCAAAATATTTTTCTACAATTATTTTTGCATCATATAACAGCATTGTAATTGACATGCCTTTTTATACAACAGATATGCCTTTAAATTTTCAAATTAATTCTTCAAATTAAATTTCAAAATTAAAATGAAATTCGCAAAATTAAATTAAATTGTAAAATTTAATCCTTTTATAAAAGGATTAAATCAGAACGAAGGTGGTGACAAACAAGATACATGAACGAGTGGATCAATTTGGTTATATCGGGTGTGACCATTTTCAATGATTATGACAACGAAGTGACAAATAAACTGAGTACTTCCTATGTCATAGCAATATTTATTTATAAATAAATGATATACCGAAACGCCTCGGACAAAGAATCCTTTACGATAAGAAACTCAAATTAGCAAAGGCCTTTACTCTAGCCCGGGAACTGTACGGAAAGAAAAACCTTTCCAGAAGTGCGAAAGTCCGCCATTGAAGCACTGTGATCAGGCCGGTGATGTATGGAGTGGAAACAATGTGCTTTCAAAATTTGGCTTTCTGAAGGCGAAGCATCTCCCAACACATTTACAATTTCGTTTTCATTTTCCATTGACGCTGAAACGTTTTTAACACAGAATTCATCACAACACGATGTTTGTGCATTTTTAAAACACGCTTGACAGGAAAATTTCAAACAGCTGGTGAAAAGTGAATAAACTGACAGATATATCTAGAAATTAACAGGTGTACGTGTTGCAGCACACGAGAGATTTTAGTTCTACCACTGAGCTACAGATGTCGCCCGGGGAACTTTTCAACTGACTCTCGTATAGTGGACACTATATGACGGCTGTTCAGTTGTTGGTATTTTGTCATGTGACTACTCTCAGCACAAGAGACTGAATGGGATATAAGTGACCTAGATCAACTGGAAAATATGATCAAAGGCTGAAAGCAGGCAACTTACTGATCCCCACCAAACGCCCACGCACCGCACCCCCTCATGTCTGCTTGATGTGTTTTTCCAGTCAGTTCTTGCAGTGTTTGTTACACAACTTCTTCGATACATGACGTACAGAAGATTTTCACTTCGTCAAGACATCTGCTGATTGACACATGGATAAAATCTCAACTATCCGCGCTTAACGAAGCGACAGAAAGAAAACTATTTATCAAGTATCATACGATCGAAGCATACGAGCTTCGCCTCAAATTACCCATTACAGTTTTTCCCGTAACACATGAAATGGAAAATTAAAATAAACAGAAAATTCACCTCTTAATCCACATAACTGTTTCTATAGCATCCTCTGAATGCTATAGTTTCTCTAATATAGATGTATGCATAAAGTCAACTATGTAACGCATAAGCCAATTCCAGTAACAGCTTTATTACTTCATTACGTAAGCCTGTGCACTGCAATTATTCAGTTAGCAAAGCCGTTTAGAGTCGCTTTATTACTTTGTTAGCGCCGGCCAACGACGACGACCATCTCCGACAACAATGAAGAGACAACAATCTAACTTGTACGGCTTTTAAATGCGCCCGTTGCAATATAAATAATGAAACAAAAACGCACACGGGTTACAGACGAGTCGAGCGTTAACGAGCCTGTAAAGCCCTTCTAACTCAGGAAGTGGCGTCGCGGGGGCGGCGAGACCGTACAACCACTTTAACCGAGGGGGTGGGTGAATCACGGGCAGCCTGTGTGTTCTGTGATCTTCGCAAAGTGCTGCAATATCTCCGGCTCGGAACGAATGTATTGGATTTTTTGTGCTTGCTGTAGTTTTTGCGCGGTGATTCCATATATTTCCATTCAAAAAATATCAATGCTTCTCTGTTCTTTTCATCACATTTACAAATGCTTATACAAAACCGTTCTTATCACTAAACAGGCGCAGTTTTATACCAACACACGCGTTACGCTGATAAAGTTTCTTTACAAGTTTATGCGGATTTCAACCCGGTTTCCCAAGCTGTTGGTGCGCAATTACCTGCACTTTTCTGAACCGTGTATTCGATTACATAAATTTAATAACCGTCAATATCGCTCTGGCGAACAATAAACGTACTCAAATTCTGTCTGAGGCTTTCACGGTCGGTTTCGACGTTACCAGAACTTCGGCTGGCCGGGCTGTAAGGCCGTGGTCCAAGGTTTCGGCCGTCTTCAGTGCAGAAGGCTGCAACACACTGACCAAGGTTTAGTGTCCAGAGCCACTAGCCTTAACCACAGTTCAGTGGTCACTGACTGCGAAACCTTAGTCAGTGTGTTGCAGCCTTCTTCCACTGAAGATGGCCGTCGAAAGCACGGCCGAAACGTTGGACCACGGCCTGGCAAGCCTAAGTTCTGATAACAATAAATGTACTGTAAATATTTTTCTTGTATAGACGACGGTAAATTTGGGATACGTTAGTCCAGTGGATTTGAACCGACCTATAAATGTCGGAGCGAATCTCGGCAGATCACTAATATTAAGATTCATTTATTAGGCCTCACGTTGACTCGGCTTGTAAAAATGAGTACCTTGGACGACAACGTAGTAATTAGTCGGTGAAACATACTGATGGCAACACTGTATATCGAACGACTCTCCTAAGGTCTGAAACTACGAGGAGCTGTTTCAAATTTAAATTATAAATTGGTTTAAGCTTCAAATGCCGAAGCTGGTACGACTCTCTGATGCGCGGAAACAAATACTAATCTCTCTCAGTCGTTCAGCAACCCGTATGCGTTGTTGTTCGTTTTCCAAGTATGAATTAAATACAGCTGAAACAATAAGACATGAAACGGTTCGAGAATATCGTAGTGAGGGCCGGGAAGGCGGTGCAGGAAGTGGAGTGTGAGGTGACCAACCATAACACACAACCATGTGAGACACCAATCGAGCAGCTGTTCTGAACATAAAATAATAGCTCCGAATACAACGCGTCAAAGTAACGCATGCGCAATGAGATCTCTTGCACAGCGCGCGAGCAGACACCCGTTTCATGTCTAATATATATTATAGCGGTAGATGTGCATTCAATCGTGGAACATGCATTATTATTAAATTTCTTATGAAAAAAAAGTGAAACCACCAAAAATTTATGAAAAACGTAAGTCAGTTTGGTGAAGAAATGTCAGACATAAACGTCTATAAATGGTTTTAAAAATGGTCGAGAATGAACCGCACCTACGACGCCCAAAACCATCGGCAACCGTAGAAATAGCTGACACTTGTTCAAAATGACCGTCGACTGTTGGTTCTACTTTAAACACCAGTGTTGGTAGTGCAGATAGTTGTACTGTATCACAAATTAACTTCATCATCGGAAAGTATCCCGCGAATGCTGACGGACAAACATAAGCAGATTGCTCATTCACTATTGGCACGAAATGAAGAAAAGGGTGCTTTTTACAGCCTGCTGTCACTACTGATGAAACCTTAGTACACTATTTTACCACAGAAAACAAAAGGGCACCCTCCAAAAGTGGCGGCATCCTTCACCTCCAAAAAAAAAAGGTTTTTTCAAATAATTTCATAATTTTCCGAAAAATTATGGCTTCATTCTTTTCAGACATGAGAGGCGACATACAGATTGTTTTTCTATCACAACCAAAAGCGAAATCTAAATGACATCAGAAATATGCAAGAAAACGCAAGCATTCTGTATGGCTCTTACGCTCACGTATGCGTGTCCTCATGTCGCCATACATACGATGGCTCAAATGCGAGAACTAAAAGGGAGACTAAGGTGGTCACCTTTATTAAATTAAAAAGATTGGAATGGGCTGGACACATTGTACGTGCTTGTGAAAGCAGAGTCTGGGAAGATGTTTGATCCAAAGCCAGAGGGTAAGAGGAAAGTTGGAAGGCAGAAACTGAGACGGATGGACGACATCAGGACTCTTAAAATTATAAACTGGAGAGGAGTGTGACTAAGAATAGAGAAGAATGGCGAAATCTTCTGAAGAAGGGCAGGGCCCACAAGGCGCTGTCGAACCAATGATGATGATAATGATGAAAGCGGACCGTTCTACCCCAAGCGGACAATAGTCTAGACCTCGCTCCCTCTGACTTTCGTTCATTTGGACCCTTAAAGACGGTTCTAAGAGGGAAAACTTTTGTTCCAACGAAAACGTCATCGAAGCTGTTCGAGAGCGGGTGCGGCCTCTGCCAGAAGAACTCAAGCTATACGCAGGCTATCGGAAATATAGTCCCAGTGATTTGAAAAGGAAGAAAGAATGTATTGAAAAATTACTATACGTAAATTGCTACTCATATATTACTTCATCATCATCCTTAACCTGTTCCGGGACCCACTTCGCTCTCGACCGTCCTACATGTCCCTTCCACACCGGTCTGTATTCCAGCACTGCAATCCTGTGACCCGCCATTCTTCCCAAATGTTCACACCACCTTCTTTTGTTGCTCCTTAGCTGTTCCAACAATGGATCGACCCCTCCCCCCCCCGTTCAGTCATTATATCCACAGTCTTCTTTCTATCGAGAATGGTACAGCCTAGAGTACACCTCATAAACTTCATCTCCGCTGCCTGAATCTTTGCTTTGTCTCTTTCTGTCATCACTCTGGCTTCATCTCCGTACATCAAAACTGGTACCGCTGCAGTGTTAAAAACCTTATTCTTGTTTCCTTCTTTGTCTTATTTTTAAGGTATCTGTGAATTGTTCCACAGATATTCCTAAATTAGTTTAATTTTTCATCCAGATCATTGTAACGTAACATCCCAAGTAACTGAAACGCTAGACTTCTTCCATAATCTTTCCTCTATAACTATCTTAGTTCTTACCAGTTGCTTCCCTCTGAATGCCATTGTTTTAGTCGTGTCCGCTGATATTACTTCTTCTCCTATATTACTTCTTGAATAAATAATAAGTTATAATTTAAATCTGAACTCTCCTCCCATTTCCACTTATTATCAGGATAGTGACGATAATTACCGACATCTATGAGCATGAACCGGATTTGAGGGCACCATGTCTACCCCGTGAATAAAACTAGAATAGGATCGAAGTAATGGCTTTACGGGAAAACAGCTTTGCCACATCATGCTGTAGCTGCACTATATGAGTAATCCCACATGCCACCACATATACACACACAAGTAATGCCAATGCCACATGCATTGTTATTTGTAGCTAACAATGAGCAACATGCCACCGGCCCCGACAGATGTTGACTGGCCAATACCTGTTCTCCCACATCAGGCAAAATCCTTTAATTCGGCCTACAGACACACCAAACACGTTACTGGTTATGCACAAGTTGCTTACGTCTGCTGTCAACTCGCTGTACACAAACTTGTTGCTAGCAATTTATTCAACAGAGGCCAGCTCGTGAGGATGATAATAACATTGAAATGTACGACCACGTCCATAATAATACCTCAAACACCAACATTACTTATTCCAACAAATATTAGAGTTTTGAACCATACTAGGAGTTTAGCCTACTTAAAAGCCGGTTTACAAGCGATAAAATATACTAGGTTTCACTGGCAAAACATGATTTATTTCACGTTCATCACGAAATAAAACTATTTTCGCATGTGAGAATTGATATCAATCAATGTGAGATTTTATTAAGCAATTACGACTCAATAAGATACTTCACCCTCTCGATACACAGACTAACAGTCGCTAATAAAAAATTAAAGAAAAAACTATACCGAATTGGTTAATCATTTTCTGAACGTGTCTAAGACACCGATGATCACTGAAGGCGTAATCAAGAACAAGCAGTTTCGTTTCCGTAGAATATGTGTGTTTACACGTCACTCAACTAATTGGATTACGCCTGCTTCAGATAAGGCTCTCCAGATAACAATCGATTCACCTGTTCAAGTCTCTGACGTCTATTACCGCCTCGACATTCAATTATTCACGTCGGAAATGCTTTTCTCACTTCTTCGTGGATAAGATTTTTTACGTTCATTAAATAAAACTTTTATAAACATTCACTCACAAAGATTTAATAAGCGTTTCGTGTACGTTGTTCTATTTATAACAAATGGTTTTGTAAGTCTATTATTTATTCTTTATAACTTAAACAAAAAATACTTAAATTATCTAATACTATATATAATACTTTCACTTATGAACTTACTATTGTCACTTCCCAAACGTTTCAAGATGTTGTTTCTCTTCTTCAGTGGGTTGAGTACTAACTGTCGATTACAGAATAACCGTTACGGAATGGAGTGTGTGGTGGGGTTTGATGGTGGGAAGGGGTTGGCGCTGAGGTTCGAATTATGTGTGTGGATCAGTGTGTCAAATAGTGTATGTGATTTGTAATGTATCATTCATTCATTCAATTATCATTCATATTTCCAGATTATCACCACTAATTAAAGCACGTATTCACAGGATGATTACCCGGGTTTTACCGTATCAACAAATCTTCCGTTTACTTGGCATTAATAGCCCACAAATGAGTACACCACAAGAAGGTGAAGTAAAAAATAAAAGATATGTTATATGAAACACAATAAGCAATCGCCAGATCATACATACGAACATCAGTCAAAACATAAGTAGGCCTATGACATAGATAAATTAACGTTTCAAAGAAGTTGTAATAAGCTTCCACAGATAGGAAAGTCAAAAGAAAACAACAAAACGGACTCGACTATTTGTACGCGGTTGTAGCAGTCCCAGGTGTGCTATAAGGTTCTTGAAGGCCCTAGGTGAGTCTTGGGTTCTGAAGTCGTATCCGAACAACACAGCTGAAGTTCCTGCTACACAGTTACGGGCTGCACTCCATAGTTAGACAGCGATGAGATTCGCGAGAAGCTCGGGATACTTTCTATTTGCGACAAAACCTGTGAATGTGATATAGGAGTAAATAAAAAAGAACGGTCTAACAGGTTGCCGGAAAACAGTCTAACAGGTCTAACGGTCTAACAGGTTGGCCAAGCGTATTCACAATTATACGGCCACAGGATTGTTGGAAGATAACGGAAGCAGTGGGCCTGTTATCAAGGAACAGGTCGACAGTCCCATTATCCGTTGTGATGGAGAAGAAAAAGAAGAAGACTGTACAGTTCGATTAGATTGTAAACTGGCACACATGAAGATATATTTCATCCGAGCCAAAATATATGATTCACGTCAAAACTCGTAATGTTAACGTAACATTGTAAACGCAATCTGGTGTGTTCTAACAGTGCAGTGGCACCATCAAAGTCTTGGGATCGCTGACTGTCTGCCGATCGAAGCATGATGTCATCAACGTGAAGGCAATTCCACTCCTGCAGAACAGTTTGAACAGGTTTGTTAGTGGTACCTCAGGCAACTGTGTCTCAAGCGTAAAGGAAAATTACGGACACTATAATAATGTACATATGTCACGCTCACTTGGTATTGGACACAAATTATCGGTTGGGATTTTAATTAAAAAATTGTCAAAACTTGTAAACCTGCCTCTCCCTCTAAAATACTTTAAAACTTGTTATCACGCGTACAAACAACATAATTATAAACAACGTAAAACAACTTCTCCAGTCTGTAAATATGACCACAGTTCCAACACCAATGAAATACAAATTAGTAGAAGATGATGAAACTGTGGAGAAGGTACTGTCGCAGCAAGGGCTTTGCTACCGAGCAAGGAATGTGGTGGCGTATGCCATTCCACTGCACGCATCACTGTAATACTACACATTTAAAATACGTTTAACACAGTTTCGGTGTGACTTGTCTGTCTCTCACAATCTATTTCTTGTAGCGAATAACAAAAAACACACTTTAACAAAATATTCAGTAAGTTACACTGACATATAATGTATGAACGCTCAATCTAATACCCACACAAAATTACAACTAAATACGTCTTCTGAACGTCTGAACAATGTTTACAGAACCAGTAATACCCCGCCAACACAGGCACGCACTATCATTCAGTAGACCCCCGCACCTCAGGCGTCTCAGCAGCAAAACTGGTGCGCGTACAGTAATGGAAGCCAACTGTCTGCGTGTAACGATAACAGACCATGGCTCAATACGAAGATAAACAGGCTGCCAAATCACAAAAAGCGAACAGGATATCAGGATGTATGGGTGATGTTATCTGGAATAATACATTTTCAAGTTTGGAAAATGAAAACAAGAATATCAGAAGCAGGGCCAGAAACTTCAACAACCAGGAGACAAACACAAGCCGTTGAAAAGACTAATAGGCAAAACACGACGAGGCACAGAATAATGAATCTAAATACAGTACAAAAGATTTTAACGCGAAATGACGGGGACCAGCTGTTTTTTCGTGTCAACCGAATTTCGTGTTAAACGGATAAAAAGTAAAACAAAATTAAATAAATGAATAAATACTGTATAGAGTAGTAAAATAAAGCAACAAAGAATATTCAGAAGGCACTTGCGTATAAACGTTCTATTTATAGGCTACTCCTGAATAATTTCTGGTTAACTGGAGGGGGGAATATGGTTAATTTTTCTTAAAATTTAGTATACGCGCACTGTAACTGTTCTTCACTTAGTCTTACGACTTAGGTTTTCTTGTACAATAATGCAGTATGCCTTTTAAAGTTCCTATAGTGACAATGTTCAATTCTTTTTAAAACAGTCCGTTATTTTCTTCTGCACACAATTCTGCACTACTTTATTTTTAACAAATTGTTCTACTTTATCTTCCGAGTTGGGTTCTAAATATCGACGAATACGGCTCAGTACGAAAGCATATCGGTAGCGGTAAGAACTCGTAAATTTTCACTGTTATTTTCCTTTTCAAGTTCGTCGGCACCTACAACAGTTTTACAGTTTTTAACTTGCATTGTTTTGTGAAATTTATGGAATTATTTATTATGCAGCTATTGAAAGTCAGCCGTAAAATTACAGTAATAAAAATTTTCGTGTTAACCGATATGTTGTAGGTAACATTTTCGTAGGTTACAAACTGTAATTGTAAAATAGAATCGGGACCTCAGCCTTATTTCGTGTTAACCGATATGTTGTAGGTAACACTTTCGTAGGTTACAAACTGTAATTGTAAACTAGAATCGGGACCTCAGCCTTATTTCGTGTTAACCGATATGTTGTAGGTAACACTTTCGTAGGTTACAAACTGTAATTGTAAAATAGAATCGGGACCTCAGCCTTATTTCGTGTTAACCGATATTTCATGTTAAACGTTTTCCACTGTATTCGAAAAACATGCAAATTAATGGATACAGTACACTGGATACAGAAAAGGCGACAACTCTGGAACGATCACGTTGACAGAAAGGACGATGACTGACTAGACAATAAGGCAAGAGAGAATGGAGAATGGAGAAGGGGATGGAGAGGCTGCATCGAGTGGTAAAGTTGGTTGTAAACGGGAGAATTTCCTAAAACAAGAGAAGAAGAAGAAGAAGAAGAAGAAGAAGAAGAAGAAGAAGAAGAAGAAGAAGAAGAAGAAGAACGCGTCATCAAACAACAAATACAACGACGACGAATAAGCTTTCTTTAAAACAAAATGTATTTGTCAATAGATTTCCTTGACCGTTGGTCCTTGCACGAACCTGACCTCGCGCAGTTCGGTTCCAGCAATCGTTGCTACAATTATTACAGCACGTACGGTGACAATTATACGGCACGGACCTCCCACCGCCTGACTATACGTTACACACTCTGGCATGCGGCCAGAATAGATTAGAAGAAACTGGTCGTAATACAATTTTCTAAAACAAACACCGAACACAATTAAAAAACAATTTCAAACAGATAGCGTATCACTAATTTCCAGTTAGTCAATAAACGTCAGGCCGGTTCGTACACTTCTATAGACCTATATATTAGCGGTCTTATTTACAAACGCGAGCGTTGCACAATAACGTTATCAATTAACCTGCCGATACGTTCTAGGCTGACACTATCTGTTAGACTGTTTTATATTTAAGAAGAAAACGGCTGAACTGAACGCGGACGTGTGTGTAGGCAGGCGCACGTATGACAGTTCCAACTACACATTAGCTGACGCAATCCTTATTTTAAGAAACTGCGTAATTTTACAGACTACAAAACGAGCGTCTTATATAACCGGACGAGAAAAACGCCTTTAAAATGTTCTTCAATGACAAGGCTGGACTCAGTAAGTTGTTTAAAATAACACTTCTTTCTATGCAAGCTTTCACGGGCGGGCGGCTTTAACATTGTTGAAATTGATATTGGTAAAACACGTTTCGGCCCCACCGTCACAGGCCTAGTCCCATAGTCTCCACGCCATCCCTTGGGTGAACTGGTGGACACTGTAGACACTGATGACGGCTTCCGATGGTTTGTCAACAGCAACAACCATGGACCACGGCCTAACAGTCTGGCTAATAATAGCAATTTTTAACAATGCTTCTTTCTCTTTGTCGGATCGTGGGAGTCAAAAGCCTAAGGACTAGGCGCGATGTCCAGATTTTCTTAATATCTCTTGCTCACTGGGGCGATATGTGAACGACCTGAACTAGACCGACGACAACGGAGACAGATCGTTGTTAACTAACTGCAAGCGGATTCCAAACATTTATCTGTACGACTGTTACATTCCAATGAGTGTCATTTTTTGTTGAAGAGCACAAATACGATTGCACGGGCAACGTACGAATACAGGGTAATATTATGTGACGATATTACTGGTAATTCGAGTTATCTTTCTTCTGCGTACATACGCTAGCTAAACTTCATTGCTCGCGATTTTTTCCAGCCAAATCGGTAATTGTTTAATCTGTAACTATGCTCTGTATGGCGTGTGGACCCTTAGCCTACCTGCTGCCTCTTCCCCATTGTAATACTTCCGCCCGGGCTCGACAGCAGCTAATTGCCGCGTGAGTCACCTCACTGTGCGTCCAGTATGAAACAATGTTTTTTTTTGCCTCGCCCAATACTGGTAAAATTTTGTTATATTTGAAATCAGCGAAATAATACGATAAAAATGACACCAAACACGACTAAGGAATATTAAAAATTGGGCGTTATAAAGCACTATGCACTGAAGATGTGTATTAAAGTAGTTGTTGAGCTTTTACCTTGAAACACCTTAAAATATAATATTTTTAACTCATAGTATGCTCCCTCAGCTGCAGAATTCGCTCACTATTTTGAAAGAAGTATATTTACGTTTATAAAAATTTTGATATTAGATAATTTTTCAATTACGGGAACCATTAGAAAAATCCCGGTTACTATTTCTTTAGTAAAACAAGAATTGTAGAGCACACAGTAATACAATAAACGCAAAAAAATCTATACATTCGGATTTGGTTACAATTCCTTGTAGTCTAACACCCAGCTGGAGTTTCGAAATTTTGTTCAAATTGCTGATCCCGTTTTTGGGCCCTGGGGTCCCAAAATTTTAAATTTCCAAAACTTAAGACCACGTCCAGATATTAGTTAAAAGCCTTTTAAAATTTGATGTGCCACATGATTTTTTCGATTTTATCAAAATTTTCACCCACATCAAAAACTGTTTTACTTTCAAAAATGAACACTATATTCAGAGTTTAGTTAAAATTACCGTTAATTTGATACCTCAGACGAACTTTTGCGATATTTCACTATTTTGACCACTTCTCTTTTTTGCATCCCGCCCTCGTCTCTTTAGGGGGGGGGGGGGGGGGTCCATTTAAAAAACAACAGGGTCCTGTAGGGAAAAAGTATAGACATGCATGGCAAGTTTTAAGAAAATCGGCCGATGTGTTCAAACATTATCGTGGGACATACCCCAAACAGACGGACACATGCCAAACGGTCGAGTTAAAACTGAGAACGCTCTTCGCTCGTTCAATTATTAATACCGTGCTCAGCAAACAATGACAAATTTTGAATTTGATGGTCTTGCTGTCCCGTACAATCTGTTTCGTTACTTAATAGCTCATGCTATCATTCTGTAAAAAAAAAAGAAAATTAAGCGTTTTAAACATACTATCGCCTTTTACATGGGTTTGTTTTTCATCAGTTCATTTGTTTTAGGCCTTATACACATGTTATCTCTCTCTATCTCTCTCTCTCTCTCTCTAACTATCTCGTTCTATCATTTTACACGCGCGCGAGCATTATGAATTTACTTGAACATCACACCTGGTTATAAACGACTACGGGACACGGAGCTTTCAAATAAGCGTAAACAACTCAAACAAGCTGTGTTTAATAATGCCGTACATACTCGTATATCAAACAAAAAATGTCACACTGAATCTCCATTCACTTATTTTACCAAACAAAACGTACGTACTTTTTTTTACAATGTACCAAGATCTAATGGTTACGTTTAATTAAATTACGTATATCCCTTATCATTTTATGGTAAGCCACGACTTCTCAAATGCGTTTCATATTATTTGTAATAAACCAAACGTGAGCTGTTTAATCGTTTAGAGGTGACGAAGTGTTTACCGCTGTAGACGCTTGCTCCAAGCTTACATCACTCGGTCTATAGTTCCACTGAGTTTTGTAATAACCACGATATCATATTACTATTATACTAGCATAGAAAAAAAATCTCACTCTAAGATAAAGACAAAGGGGCCGAAGCGGGAAGAAGGGGAGTCTTGCTTTATTCGTTGAAATACTGAAACCACAGTTATACGAAAATATACTTTCAACAATCCGGCACTGCAACATTTCATAAACCGTAACAAAGACTCAGGCCAGCGGAAGTAATCTGAACAGACGCGTAAGAACTGCTTACACGCGGAACGGGCAACATTGCGAAACGTGTTTGACAACCAATTAGTACCGAAACTGGCTGGGACCGAATGCCAAAATTATGTGAACAACAACAAAATATGAGAAACTTGTAAAGTCAATAAAATTAAACAACAAACATAGCACTCGGTACGCGAAAACACGGATTTACAACCGCAATACATGTTTATAACTCCCCGATTCACGAGAAGCTTCACTGCGATTCGTAGTTGGAACAAAACTCGACGACCTATCCTTAAAGTTTTAAACAACAAGGGGAATTACGTAATAATGATGTTTTGTATACGTCAACTATTCTTTATTCGTCGTTACCAACCTTTCCGGATCCGCGTATACCACTTTCGTCTGCCACGTTCATTTCGAGTACCGCCAGAGCTTAAAGAAAGGTTACTGGGGTTTTTTCAATAAAAAAAACGATGCAACTTGAATAATAATATCTTATCATTCCTAGTTATGAATAAGTATTTAAATGAAATACAGTTAAATGGACACAGAATTTACAAAAGGGGAACTGATTTTAAAAATTAATTTCAGGTTGGATCTATTCTAAAATAATCAGTTTATTAAGAGACTTTCTTGTTCATACTGAACAATAACAACATATTAAAAAGAAAGTAATTAATGTGAAACTTGTTGCTGGTTATTTTGTACCAGAGAAATAATGTTACGTTCTAGTCACGTTAATTTTAGCCTTAAATTACACTCAATAGACCTCCTGTTCCTATACTTGTTTTTAACATAAACGAGTTGTGTTTTTATAAGGATAATCGTTTTAAATTATGTCCGATGAAAATTTATTATTGTTTTGAACGTACATTTTTATTTATTTATTTTTTTTTTTTTAAGCAAATACTTCTTTCCTATCCAGGTCTTCTTGCGTACCACCTTGGAACCCTCCGGGTATCAACAGTGGTACGTGTACCGCCGGTTGGGAATCCCTGCTTTATTCTGTGAACAAAACCAATCTCTTTGTTGATGAATCATCGTCATATAACACTAAAATTCCTTACACATTAAAAAATCATAGAATGGAAAATCAGTTTGTTTATAAGTAGATTAACCAGTTGTTCATATCTGTCGTTTAAACATTTCTAATACGAAACACAATAATCAATGGTAATTCTGCAGAGTTAAGCAATTCCAAATGGCCGGAATATTCTATAACCCGTCATACGAAACTTAAGTACCCCCCTCCCATAAGAATTTTGTTTCCTAAGTCACTTTTAAACTAAAACTACTAATACGTCTACTACTACTACTACCGCCGCTACTGCTGCACTGCAATCCTCCTTGGAATTTGACCTTCCGAAATTAATCCCACCCTTTATTTCTTTTAATCGCTTGTCTTCCATAAACTCATGCCAAACAGTATCCTCCTCACCATCCTCCCATCTTCTTCAGGCTCTTGTTGGTCGTTTTCTTTCCATTTTTGTGTTCAAGATTTTTCTGAGATGCCTGGCGCCATACATTCTCATCATACGACCATTGTACTCTTCTCAAATTGACATAGACAGAATCGGTTCATTCTCCAATTCGTACATCTCGTTCATCCTAATTCTTCTGTTTCCATTTTCCCTCGCTCCACACTTCGTTTGTCTGGTACCAATATTTGCCTTAGAATCTTCCTCTCAAAAGCATGTAATTCTTCTGCTGACTTCGGGCCGTGGCCCATATTTCATTCCCGTAACTTACAACTTGGTGAATCACTGCCTTCGTTCTGTAAAAATTTTGGCTTATACATAGACGAAAAGGCGAATCATGTTTTATCCTTTTTCGTTATTTTTCAGTCTTATTTCCCACGCTTCTTTAATTCCATAACCAGGTATGTAATTTTCTTTAGAGTCAACACTATCTTCCTACATCGGACCCCCACCATTCTTGTTCAATTTTGGTACGACGTTTCGACCTTCTAAATTTCAGGCCGTCCAATTACACAGGCCAACAGTAACATAAGTCTAACGGACAATGTATGTTAATGTTAGCGTGAGGCGTTCTATCATCTTGTATACTTTTAGCTGTTATGTGGCGTAATTTTGAAGACGACCATAGTATTGAAAGGGGCGAAATGAAATTTTTACCATCGATGCTACATGTCCGACTGGAACCATCGGATAGACTTTTAGGATGCGCAAAACATATTCTCAGATACTGTATTGTATTTCAAAAAGGAAAACGTCTCAGGTCTATCAATGTACACTATTGTTACGCCATTACACAATGTTCTATAATTATTATTATTATACATGTTTCTCGGCTATCGCAGCAGAGCCCAGCTGTAATGTTGGTGTGTGTACGTGACACTTAACAAGCGTTAACCATCCAGACAGTGTTACGCAATACGGAACATTCTCGTACATTCGAGTGTTGTTCGACAAGCTCCTCAGTTAGCCCAACGGTGCGTATTTCTGCCAAGGTCGCGCTGAAGCATCCTCTAGAATTTTCAAGTGCTTGTTAAAGACGCATATTATGGAGCCCTGCATACTATAAATAGCCCACACCTGACGTTTAGTTTCAGCTCCTGTCGGGCGATTTACACAGTGCATCTGAAGTGGTGTATTAGTGATTATAGTGGGGAATTATTTATAGTTGGCATTATTTGTGTGG
Organism: Magicicada septendecula; assembly: GCA_034769895.1. Lineage (NCBI taxonomy): Eukaryota > Metazoa > Arthropoda > Insecta > Hemiptera > Cicadidae > Magicicada > Magicicada septendecula. Next base: position 475,039,904 of record CM068374.1, read on the forward strand.
ACAGAATTATCTTGAATTATTGTACGAGTAAAATCATGTTGAATAACTTGTTTATTTTAAACTATTAATTGAGATTAATTAAAGCTGGTGATTGTGACTTAATTGGTGTCTTGTATTTTGTTTTCCACTGAACCACACGACGATCAAGGAGACGGTCGTAACAATATTTAAAACGCGAACAAAAACGTGGTCTCAAAAAATTACTGACAGGCTGTAGAACTGGTTTAGAAAAATTATATTGACACCTTGTTGCAACAACAGAATATTTTACCGGCGATCGACGGCGTCGGTGCACGGCGTAAACGAACTTGCCCCTTTTTCGCGTTTCTCTCAAAATAAAATGTTGTCAAGTAAAGAAAACGTTTATTCCGCTCCACTGAATGGGCGGAAACTTTTCTGACAACGATAACTGACAAAAATATTTATCACAGTCCAACGATTACGTGACAATTTGTTCTAAACAAAATCTCTCAAACGTGAGCCGTACAGTACACTTACACGTGAACACAGAGTCAAGAAATTTCCATTACAAGTTGAAGGCGACAAAACTGGCTTAATTTCCACTTCAATTGACAGAGAGTTTTGCTTAGTATTGTCCGACAATGTTAAAACATCTTGAAAATTACGGTCGCAGTTTAAACGTAACTCAGGAAATCCGTATTGCAGTATTACCGGTACTTTTCTATTATATTATTTTATAATTATTATTACAATCAACCACATTATTTTATATAAACATCAATAACAAATATTATTTTTTATATTTATAAACAAAAATATATTTGTTTATTATTCTTAGAAATATCATCAAAAATTAAGTATTTTGTATCATAATAGACAACAGAAGATTAGTGCGTTTGTATATCATTTAGTGAAGGAGTCAGTGCTAGTGATCGATATTTTTCTAAATTTGATCGAAACAATCAAATATGTCATAATTACACATATATTTGTAATACCTTCAAATAAATACACAGCAAGTAGGTTTATTTTCACCTGACGCACGTTTCACAAAAATTATTCTGTATCTTCAGAGGTTTATTTGAATTGTAATTGAAAATAAACCTACTTGCAGTGTATTTATTTGAACATATTACATGGGATACCTGCAGGAAACTCAACGAGTTACTTACAAAAGAATAATGGCCATATATTTGTATATATTTGCCAAATAATACGAAATACATGAAGAATTAAAATGTTTATTCATCATAATTTTCAACAAGGATTGGTACAAATATGGTTTGATTCGATCACTAGCAGACAGATTACAGCCAGTCACTCCAACGCTTTTTCGGACATCCCACACCTCTCCGTCCTTTTGGCTTATAATTCGATAGTTGTCTGGAGATGCGGCAGTCATCCATTCAGTTAAGATGTCACCGATATTTGGGCGGGCCTATCCAGTATACTCATAATATTCAGTTCCTGTCGCATAAAATGTTTACTGAAAAACATTTGGTAATATAATTACCAAAAAGCAATCAAATACCAGAGGAAGGAAATAACTGCGTGTATACGCTAAACTTCAAGGCTCGCGACTTTTCCCACTTACGCCTTTCTCGATTCCCACTTAATGTTTACAAAATCAAGTACAGTAGACCATCGATTATTCGAATCTCTCGAGACGAGGGCCCGTTCACATAATCGATGCTCGAGTGTAATTAATACAAATGAAAAGTTAATTTAATCAAAATTAGAGTTTAATAACAAACACTACTATAAAATTCATTTTTAAAAAATTTTACGTTCAATAAATATCCAATACGCCTACATGTGTCCAGTACATTACTGTACAGTACAGTACATAATTATACTTTTTACTGAGTTCGGATAATAGGTCGGTTGAGATCGGTTAATGAATGTTCGGGTAATCGATGCTCTACTGTAGTTTCAAAAGCAATGACCGACAAGCGTTCTGAATGTCGCAAATGTGATTATAGGACGCAGTCCGATTGCACGAACTGACCGCACAAGACAATTTAAGTCTTCACAATCGTTTCATGCAAACTATCACGACTGCATCTCACAATCGTACTTTCATACAGTGAGTAAATTGAATTTAATCTCCTGCTTTATTCAACACTACAAAACAAACGGACTAGTGCGGTTTTGAAGAAATAAATAAACTTCCACATACCGCAGCTGAACTTCAATCCGGGACCGAGTTAAGCCTAAGTTGTGCGAAAATACCGCGTAATCGGCTTCCACAGCCGCTGACCCAAAATTAACGCATTAGCATCCGCCACGCGCGTTATTTATTTAATGCAAAACACGAACTTAAAATGTGGGAATGCTACGTAACAACCTATATACCGAAAAACCATTTGTTGGGTGAACTATCCCTGTAATCTAAAATACCGTTTTGTTATAAGCCATGGACCACGGCCAAACAGCCCGGATATCATGAACAATTCATAAAATACCGTTTTTTTATACATAAACTGACACAAGAAGACAAAAATCCCTCTTATCTTAATGACGATGTCAAAAACCTAATGGCCTTACAGTAACGGTAAAGCAGAACATGAAAGAAGCAGTAGAAACCAACTGAAAGAAGACAGCAATTTTTTTTTAAAGGCAGGTTTACTAGACTAACATTACCTTAAAGGACAAGATATTTCCGAATCTGTTTTGAAAATCAAATTTTTTAAACTCTGTCGGAGTTGTAAGCACAGCAATATAATGCCTTGGGAATGGTGTCGCTCCTAAAGCCGGGAATAGAGCATATCGACGATGGTTTCTATATACGGTTACATATCAAAATTTTGTTACACACTCGCAGTTAGAACCGCGCTCAAAAAGTCAAAATAATCTTCTATACAAGCACATCTTTTCTCTCTCCTTTTTCACACGTCCTTCCAACGTATCCTTGTCGACACTCGAGCCATGCATTACTAACTTTTAAGAGTAAAAGTATGAGCTCCTTGCAGTTTTATTGGTCCACATAACGTGCGCTGACCTTAGTTCATTCTTTTCGTCTTCCTTGATCACAGTTCATTCGATAATCTGACCTAGTTGCTTTTTATAGACAGTCGTAATACCGGGGGAGTCAGATGTCTTATAATCAGAGAAACGATTGGAGGCTCGCACAGACAAGCGACAAGACATCCTGAATAAATGGACCAAAGGCTTCGTCTACACGGCACGGTTAGAAATAACATGCCACACAGACGTACAGCAAGAAGGAGGACGGGCACAGACGTGTCCTGTCTGAAGCAACTGACTGAGAAGAATGTGAACACAAATCAAATACACCATCTGAAGTTTATAGATCTTCACAAAGCTTATGCCATCGTACCGGTCTCGAAGATATGGACATTCCTCGAAGAAACACATATAAATCAGACACTGATTAATATCTACGGATATTAATGAAATTTCCGCAGAATTTGTTGTCTACAAAGAGTCTTCGTCAAGGATATTGCATCTCTCCTACTCTTTTTAAAATATTACGTCGCAAAAGAATTACAAACGTGGAAGAGGAAGTGTAAAGGTATGGGAGTAGATCTTGGGCGAGTGTGTTTGTACACTCTGCAGTTTCCGGATGACCAGGTGAGTATTGCCAATGACAAGGAAGATATACGATATACGGCCGGGAAATTACGAGAGGAGTACAAAAAATGGGGGTTAGAGATAAATACTCAATAAAACAATATGTCAATTCTTTTTTGTCTATTGGAACTGTTCTATTTAATGTGAGCTTGGATAATGAAGAAATACAGGCATGCGGGGAATACACGTAGTTAGGAGTTATTTTGATGTGACTAGTATTGACGGTAGGGAGATTGCAAGAGTATTTCAGATCAGGAAAACGGTTGCATGCTTCAATGGATTTTGTGGAGTAAGGACACTGGAAAAAAAAAGAAAATATAATGTTTATGATGCATTAGTCAAGGGTAGCTTACTGTATGGGCCAGAAACATGGCGTGCCAAAGAGCAAAATGAAAAGAAATTAGAGTCAGTAAAGTCTGTAAAGAGTCTGCTTTGGTCTATGGTCTGATATATCATTTTCTTGGTGCTTTTTCTAACATTTTTCTCCCATATAACACTGTGCAATTGCCTAATCCCTGTTCTAGTATGCCCTAATCTACTTTTTATTTCTTCTTCCGTTGTGCCTTGTTTACTAGTGTGAATCCTAGGTACTTGAATTTGTCTGTTCCTCTAATTTTAACATTTTCGTCTACTTCTAAATCTGTTGTTTCTTCATCTCTAATTGCCAAGTATTCAGTCTTTTTTATGTTTATTTCCAATCCTATCTTTGTGTATTCTTCATTCAGCTTTCTGACCATGTAGCTTAGATCTTCTTCATCCTGGGGTATAACTACCTGGTCATCGGCGAAGCATAGTGTGTACAGGTGTTCATTTCGTATCTGTATTCCCATTCCGTGGCATTTCTGTTTCCACATGGTTAATGCATATTCTGAAAATATCTTAAACAGCGTGGGCGATGTTGGGCAGCCTTGCAATAACCCTTTGGATGTTTTAAACCTACAGAAAATTTTGTTACCTACTTTAATTTGTACGTTGTTGTTTTTATATAGATTTTTTACTGCTTGCGTCAGGGCTTTCGGTATTTCCAATTGTGATAGAGCTTTAAACATTTCTTGTCTGGGTACTGTATCATATGCTTTTCTAAGGTCGATAAACGCTACTAGATGTATTCCCTGTTCTTCGCCTTTTTATTTACTATGATCTGTTGGAGTGTATATATCTGGTATACACATAATCTCCCGGCTGTAAAACCTGCTTGTTCTTCTACAATCTTTCCCTCTATATTTTCCTAGATTTTATTTCTTACCACCCTACTATACAGCCTTCCCATTGTTGCTATGACACTTATGCCTCTATAGTTTTCGCAGTCTTTTCTATCGCCCTTTTTAAATATCGATGTAATTCGTGCCTCTTTCCATTCCGCCGGTAAATCTTCTCCATTTATAACCTTCTCGAACATTCTTCCTATAATTCTCATAAGTTTTTCGGTTCCGTACTTTATTAGTTCCGCTACTAACCCTCCTGGGCCTGATGCTTTGTTGTTTTTCATTGATTTTACTGCTTTCCTTATTTTTGCTGCCGTTATAGTAATTCTGGTTTCTGTTTCTGTCTCTATTTCTTCTTCATCGTTATTCAGGAATTCTATAGAAAACTTCATTACCACAAAAACTGTGCCAGGTGGGTACCAGCTGCTCACCGAGGAACAAAAAATCAGAGAATGGGAACGGCTAGGAAGTTTTTGGGTCAGTATCGTGGTGGAGATGAATACATCAAACGTATGTTCACTGGAGATGAGACTTGGATTTCGTACGTAATCACAGAAACCAGACAAAAATCGATGTAATGGAAACTAGACAAACTGAGAAGGACAAAATCACCAGCGCGGCCTGTTGTCTTCAGGTGCCGCCCTGCTTCAAGACACACGCGTTACATCAGTCCAGAAATTCAACTGGCAATGGGATTTCCTTAAACAACAATTCCTCAGACACACTGAGAAATGTGGAGTGAACCATCAGCTTGTACAACTTCAAGTGTTTCTTCACGCGTTGATTTTATTTTTGAGTTCTGATTGTCCCGCACATATGGCTGAACTTTTTAGTTTATTCATCACGCGCTATTGCTTGTTACATAAACACAGTAGGCCTATAGGCCAGATATTCAAAGTGGCTGACCTCCTCCAGAACAGTACCATTTACAATTTTCTCTCGTATGAGATCAGCTCCATGAAAAGCTCCTTGGTCTTCAATTGTGGAGATCTGTAATCCGAAATCCTTGCAGATGCGATCCCACGAGTGTCACCCAGCTGCAAACCACTTTGCGAGTTCGACTGGATAGACTTTGACATCGTGTAGGCCTATATATAAATTAAAAAGAGAAGGCATCATTATAATAAAATATATAACCTGAACAGAAGACATATGCAATATATAAAAACAGCTCTCTGCATATGCAGTGATACAGCTATTATATATTACCAATTTAATCTTTTCAGGTTGTTTACCATAAACAATAATGGCAAATTAATCAACAGTCCCGGTATGTAAACATCTCGATTATTTACTGTGCCCCCCATCAATTAAACTCACTGAACCGTGAACTGTACGCCCGTGTGTCTTCATCGCACAAAGGGACTACTTTGAACATATCATGCGTGCGTCTACGTATTTGTGTGTGATCCAAAAATGTCTTATTGTACATCCGTAGAGTGGTTCCTTTAAAAACACATTAGTTAAGGGCCTACCAAAGCCCCGGGCAGCAGACCCGAAATGGTGTCAAAAGCTGCCTTTGGTAGGTTCCTGAGAATGGGAAGCCGACCCGTTGTTGATGGGAGGCGGGTCAAGGCTTGCTCTGGCCTTGCTATATATCAACTACTCGGGGGTCGGGGAGCCCCGTAAGCAGGGTACGCCTTGTCTGCGCCCCGACCGGCATCGGCGTTAGCCGGGCGCATTCTCGATGTATTGCGTTGGACTCGAGGTTGGTCTGTGGTTTCGGCTGTGGGGGTCCGGCTCTGTGTCCGCCTTGTGCGGTGGAGTTCGATGCACCTATCTGCTCCTAAATCCTAGATAGTAGATATTCCGTAACCCATGGAGAGTTAGAGTTGCACGTCTCAAACCCAAGGGTACTGACCACAACATCGTCAGGTGCCTGGTCAGCGTTCAGAACAATAGACCTCTAGCTCGACGGAGAGCCGGGGATGATATAAGCAGAGGCTTGCAATATCTCCGTTGTCCTTAGAGTTCCTGTACATCTGTAGAACACATCGAAATAACTGTCAACCAAAACACCAAAACCCTACTTACGGTATACTTATAAAAAACAATCCAATCTCTTTCAGATAGTCGAATGAAGACAATAATGTTCCTTAAAACACAGGGTCTGCATTTTTAGCACCCACTAGACCCCCCCCCCCCGGATAATTGGCCTCCGACCAACGTCGTGAGATTTCGGTTCTTCGGAGTACTGACTTCGTCTTACCTCTGGTCCTCTCATAGAAATAAATTTATTTATAGACAAAATATACCATTGCGCGTTTGCAGAGTTGTGACATCCTTGGCTTAATAAATTCAGTCTTTTAAATACTTTTTTATAAGTGTTTTGTGATTACAGAAAACAATGCTTTTAATTTTCTTCTCATCAAGCCAGCCCGCATTAATATATATGTCGTGAGACTCAAGTCTTGTCATTTTTAATTTTTTAACTTGATTGTTTTTTCGTTTTAATGTGTCTGTATATATTTTATGTAGTTTTCTCTCTCGTTGCAATTTATACAGGCTTTTCACATCTGATTCGCTCAGCAGCTGTGGAGTTGAAGTGATTCCGCGCAAATACTCTAGAACGTTCCCCTGCTCAACTATTGTCTTAATCCTCTTTGCTGTGTAGAAATACTTTTCCTTTTTTCGCAGGTTCAGCTCCAACAACGATTCCCTCGTGTTTATTATCCACTGCCGCCTGTCTGTTTTAAGGGCCTTAAAAAATTTCCATTTGGTTGGTTGGTAGGACGACAAGAGCACAGCGAACCGGCGATGCCATCCCTCAGTTTAATGTAAACATGAAAGCCAACTCTACCTGCACCTAGAACTTGAATTGGCGACAGCGGGGTTTCCGAAAACAAAAGGATGACACACTTGCAGTAGAAGTATCGGAGCAATTATAACAAATTTTTAAATAATGCCTGAAGTAATTTTCAAGACTCATCACCTACTACTTTATAAAAACTTAAAATATGGATTTTAATATTAATTTTGCATCATTAAATTCAAATCATTTTTTAAATTTTTTTTAATTTTCTGAGGCCTGTGTAAAGTGCTGCGAGAGAGAAGGGAAAAATTTCTTTATTACTGCCACAATTGTTGGAGTTGCCAATAATATATTTTCCTTACGACTAGCAGAATAAATTATAAGGTGGTTAATTAAGCACAGTACTTCTTTAGAATTTTACAATAATAAGATCATTTAACATGGTGTTACTGAAAAAATAAACAATAAGACTTTCTAAGGACACTTGAATGGTCCGGATCCAACCTGCTCTCAACTTCCACTGCAAAGCAAAGAGGGCAACTGTAGTGATGAGCAACTGTCCGGGGAGGATTGCCACGGGGGGGGGGAATTTGTACGGGGAGCAATTGTCCGGGGTAATTGTCATGGGGGGCAATTGTCTTGATGATCAATTATCCAGAGGAATTGTCACGGGGGCAATTTGTACGGGGAGCAATTGTCCGGGGGGGGGGTAATTGTCGGGGAGCAATTGTCCGGGGTAATTGTCATGGGGGGCAATTGTCTTGATGAGCAATTATCCAGAGAGGAATTGTCACGGGGGTAACTGTCGGGGAGCAATAGCCCGGGGATAATTGTCATTGGGGGGGGGAATTGTCTTGATAAGCCATTATCCAGAGAGGAATTGTCACGGGGGGGTTTCACGGAGGGTAATTGTACGGGGAGCAATTGTCCGGGGTTAATTGTCATGGCTGGCATTTGTCTTGATGAGCAATTGTACGGGGTGCAATTCCCCGGGGAGGAATTGTCAGGAAGGCAATTGTACGAGGAACAATTATCCGGGGGTAATTGTCGGAGAGGAATTGTCACGGGGGCAATTGTCCGGGGGTAATTGTTGGGGAGCAATTGTCACGGGGGCACGGGCAATTGTCCGGGGGTAATTGTCGGGGAGCAATTGTCACGGGGGCACAATTGTCGCGATGAGCAATTGTCCGGGGGTAACTGTCGGGGAGCAGTTGTCCGAGGAGCAATTGTTTGTCGCTAGATCCGACTGGAGCTTCACACATCTTGCCAAAATCGGTTACCGATCAGAAGAGAATGTGACAACACAAATGTTCATGTATAGTGGATGGTAATTAACAATATAGAGCCGGTAACACTAAGAGGAATCTGCACAGTGCGAACTTAGTGTATTTCTTTTAACTATTACTCAGACTTCTATAGTCACTAAACTACTATATTAGTAGTTACTGCGTATTGGTATTTCTGTATTTGTTTCTGTACTTAATTATTATTAAAGAATTTTCAGGTTACTATTGTTATGAAATGCAAAGAATTAACATTTCGTCACGAAATAAATCTTCACACCGACACAAACATGTTCACGGTTCCCGTTCAGTATTCGGTATGAAGGAATCGACACCCTCAGAGACATTAAATAAACATCATGGGAACATTCGTTGTCACAGAATTGACAACACGCTGGACTTCTGCCAACATCTTCTTCTTTCTTTTTAATATGATAATAGCGATAATAATAATTATACTCCATAAATACTGTTAAACAAAATTAAAAACCGAAGCGTTGTTCTTCGTAAGAGGCGTCAGGCCTCGCCTTACAACGTGGGCGCAGCATTGTGTCTAGACCTGCACAATTCTAAGTATATTCAAAAACAGAAATTATGTGCATTAGCTATGAGATAATTGCTTTTAGATCCTGTTTCGTTTTGAACCCGATCTCCGAGAGTAAATTACGACAGTAATAAGCCGCGTCAACGGGCTGAAATGAATTACGTTAAGTATTACCAAATCCGAACAGTCTGGTTATTCCACGTCTGTCGCCCTAGGATCTCTTTGCCACCATAATTCAGTCTTTGGAGACAGAAATCACAATACGGGTGTTCAGTTCGAAAGCGACGACCTGTTTCGGTCTCAAAATCGTGTTTAAAGTTGTACCCAACCAGACCAAGACTAGAATAACCACTGTCTTCTTTATGCGTTGTTTTAATCTTACGAACGACAGCGTAGATTCAGTGCTGCTTTACTGATCAAGAACGATAATTGCCATTCATTAAATGCACTACTTCATTATCATTTGTTCCTTAACAGTTTTGAGCTCTTACGCTGACAAGATTACGCGTACGCTTTATAATCTTGTGGTGGTTTTAATTCGCCACAATATTCATCGCTAAGCACTATCCAAATGGATTGTTACTTGTCAATGTACCCACGTAGAGCTCGAGGGGACTCACAATCAAAGTTTCTCTACCAGCTTGACCGTAGAAACCTACAACATTTATTAAATTGTATGGGATGATTGTTTACAAAATTCGTTAATCTTTACACACACACACTCTCTCTCTCTCTCTCTCTCTCTCTATCCTGTACCTCACTTCTCTCCCCGTCTCGCTACTTCACCGATGATAGATTTAATATTTAACCGACAGACGTATTCTTAATGTATATTAAAAAACAATGTTTGTGGATTAATTTATTTTCTTTATTTTCTGAGGATGTTACCAGTTTACGTAATCGGGAATGCAAAGTACATATCAAGTATATAAAATATAATATTTCCATAAGAGTAAATTTTATACGTAAATTTAGATATACATACACTTCCTTTTTAAATGGTGCTGATCTAAAATCATCTCTGGATGTCTCATTGTGTAAACCCGTCCAGCTCCCCTTCTATACTTGTCCCCATAGATAAATTATACTAATATAATATACATACCTGTACCTTTTAGAATGTTCATATACATGCTTCACATTATGTTTTGTCTTCACAAGTGCAGAGTATTTTGAGTTTTAATACTCGGTATCACTGCTTTGAGCGAATCATCGAATCTGCGTAGGTCTATACACAATATTTTAACACTCAATTCATTTACGGAAAGTTCTTGGGTCAGTAAATTCCACAGGATATCTCGTCCATCATCATTATAGTTTCGACTCGACCGTTTGCATTTGTCTGTATTGTCTATTTTGGGTATGTTTCACGATCAAGGAATGGCATACGCCCCATACTTTTACCCTACAGAACTCTATTGTTTTTGAGATTGATCCGTCCACAAATGGGTGGTAGGAGGAAAAATGTAAGGGTAAAAATTGTGAAAAGACTCATAAAAGCCCATGCGGGGTACCAAAATAAAGGGAACCATAATCTGACTCTAACGTTCGTTTAAAAAAAAAATTTTTTTTGAACGTCATGGACCAAAAAGTTGTGAAAATTTTGATAAAATCTCAAATACTCATGTGAGGTATCAAACTAAAGACAATTTTAATAAACATCTGAATCTAATTTTGGAAATTTCAAAATTCTGGAATCCCAGGGTCCAAAAAAGAGATAAAAAATTTGAACTCCACAGGTTGGCAGACTAAAAGTAACTGTAACTGTAACCTAAATCCTGAATGTTTCGAATTTCTGGTGTATATTGTACGACTGTGCTACTAAAGAAATTGTTGTGTTACTAAGGAAATATTAGAGTAACCAGGATTTTTGTAATTTTTCCCATAATTGCAAAATTATCTAATATCGAAATTTATGTAATAGGTAATAAATATAGTTCGTACAAAATATTGAGCGAGTTCTGCATCTCAGGGAGCATAGAAATGACAACATTAAACCGACATCCGTTCGATCCTGGTTTATTGTTTGTACTCGCTAGCATAAAGATACTAACTAGATATGTCGTAAAACAGACTAAGGCCTGCGGTTTTACCAACAAAGAAGTGAGTTTATAAACCGCGACAAATGCGACTTACGAAGTAGCAGCATACTCTTTTGGCTATAACATACGCTGGCCACTACGGAATCGTACTGTTGTCCAACTTTCAAGTGAATAAAATTCTGTACACAAAAGGGTAATGAATGGAAGTATTTCACGCGTGCTACTACTATGTGAACGTGTTAAAATTCATAGCGCGGCCAGTGCTAACTGAATCAATTAGCGCGCCGTTGACATTTCCCTGTTCCCAACTTGTGCCGAATGTAACGGTCAATGCTTCCGGTCGCCCCTACAGATGTGCGCGCGATTTCATGAATCAAACATCAAACATTTACATATCTGTTTGTCCGTAAATATTATTCATTTATACAAGACCGACTCCATACGAGAACGCATCCATAAAGGTTTATATATGAACGTATGAACGGTATTATGTGATGATGGCGATTCCGCTACCGTTGTAAGCTTCCCACTACGTACGTTTTTGTTTCCACTTTATAGCCGTCCTTTGATTCAGTCTTTCCCAATATTCCACGAAATCCTTGCTGGCCATTCTTAAAAAATCATCATCATCACCACCACCATTCCAAGGAATAGGCCCTAGACCTGTTCCGGAACCCATCTCCTCCTCGGTCTACCTACATCTCTCTTCCCAGTAGGGTGATAACCCAAGGCAGCCACGGGTACCATTCTTAAAAATGATTATGTAAACATCTTGTTGTATACTTGTTTGAAAAGTAAACTGTAGATTGTGTAGAATGTATGCAATGTGTTTCTGTCACTTTGTTGATTTTATTCTTTATTACTTTACTCCACGGCGCTACAGCTCATGAAGAGCCCTGGCCTCCAGAACGACGTGTCTACACTCCTCTCTACCCTGTGCGACTCTTCGCCACCTTCTGACCCCCAGTCTTCTCAAGTCTTCATCTATATCGTCCACCCATCTTCTTCTTGGCCTCCCTCTTGCTCTTCTTCCTCCTGGTCCTCCAATGAATACTATTTCACTGTTCTTCCTCTGTCATTCTTTGTACGTGACCTGCCCACCTAATTCTACCTTGTTTTTATTACTGCGACGATGTTCGGTTCCTTGTGCAGTCCATACAATTCGGCATTTGTCCTCATACGCCACAATCCCGCATCTAGTACACCTCCATATATCGTCCTCAGAATCTTTCTTTCACACCTTCTGATCATATCTTCTTGAGCTGAGGTCATGGGCCAGGCTTCTGAAGCATACAATACAAATGGCCGCAATACGGTTTTATAATTCTGGATCTTGGAGGTTCTAGAAATGTTTTTGGACTTTAGGATAGGCAGCAAAGAAAAGTAGCACCTATTTCCTATGGCTAGTTTGTCTTGAATTTCCATTGCCATCTGATTTTGTGACGTCAAGAGGGACCCAAAATAACTAAAACTATCTGCCCTCATATTGTTCTCTGTTTGACAAGAAGACTAAGCGCGCGCGCACACAGGATCTTTCACGAAATCACTAACAGCACCTGAAGGATCCTAGAGTCCCGCGGAACTCCAGTTACAAAGTTCTAACGTAACGATTACTACGATTCCACCCAAACAATCTCTTTGTCCATAGCCTATGTTTAAACATTACACTTAATCACAATCACCTAACAGACATCCCCGCCAATTCACGCAATAATTGTTATTTTTGTAAACTGTAACTTTGTTACATTCGATCATTGAGTGTATAAAAACATTTTCGAACATCAGTTACGATCAGATTTAACCATCAAATAAGTGAATGAAAGTAGGCAAACATTGCGTTCAATATTTTTCTTTTCCCCGCTTATTCCAAGGCTCACATGAATTGTCAGTCTAGCTGGCGTTACCTTACTGGTGTGCTGATCATGGAGCGAATTTTATACGGACAAACGTAAAATGAAACCGGTTTATAACAAATAAAAAGTTTTGGAAAAAACTAGAAATATTTAAATTTTAGCCTTAGTAAATTATTCCCCCCCCCTTTTACACAGACATTCTCAATTTCATGTTTACTATTTCGTCAGTTCTGCCAATACTTTTTTTTTTATTATACCAGAAAATCGCTCCACACCACTGCTGGATCCAAAACATGTTGATAAAAAAGTAAAATTTCGGTTTTAATTAAAAAAGTAATAAATTTATTGCTCAAGGTTTTTCATTGGGGTTGAAATATAGGTCAACCGTACTGTCGCTACGAACTGGCTTTTTATGATATTAAAAATTCCTAATTTTAAAATTAAAAAACGCAAGCCGCTTCTACTCGACCGAAACGTAGCCGAATAAATAACGAAAAGATGCGAATGAAAGGCGAAGTTTTTTTGATCCTACTGATTTTTTCACATCTCTTCTCCTCTTTTTGCACTCTGTTGCCCGAGTAATCATACACTGTAGTACCCACAAGAAAACCGAAACAAGTTACTCATGCAAATGTGTCACACTTAACCGTCCTTATTTATGTAAGTTAACAGTAAGTAAATCTGTACTTATTAAATAATCCCTCTGCTACCTTTCGCGTAAATATCGGGTCCGTCTGCCATGAAAACCACATACTACTATGTAAACCAAGATTATACGACCAAAATAAAATGGTTATATTTAAATTGGACCTACTAGTTATAGAAGTGCATATGCATAAACTAATAAGGTACGGTATTGCAATGTCTTGAAGACTGAAAATTGTTAACTGTATGGCGACCCTTGACTCAAATAAGTATAGACTATTGTAACTCACGACAGATGAGCGATGAACAACGTGTTTCATTCAACAGATTTCACGTTGTTCGTCCCGGAAAACAGCTGTTTACACGCGTAAACACTGCCAAACGAACAACTGGCAGTTTGAACGAAAACGCAAGCAGCTACATTGTTACGACGGTCTACTAGGCACAGTGGAAAGCAAAATACAAGACACCAATTAAGCCACTAATCACAAGTTTTAATTTTCACAGTTAAACAGTTCGAAATTAACAACACAGTCTCTTACAATAAATCAAATAAAAGTTGTTCACACGCAATAAAATGGCAACTAATATTAAAACAATTGTATTAAAATATACCGCCCGATTATAAACACAACACTTCACTAATAACCACTTGAACGCACACGATAATATCGCCCGATAATAACTCAACCGCACGGTAATATATCGCAACTATAACTGAAACTGAACGTCGTTGAGTACTGGTATTTATAGCCCCCCCCCCCCACCGAAATACTAATTATTCCACATTTTACGTAAGATGCTCTACATACGATTGCGGCCTTGACACAGTCAGCGAGCGGCCGCGCGAATTCTGACACAGTCTAGCAAATGCGTCGAGAATCACGTACGCCACACGCATTACATTCCGGATCCCTCTGGAACGTTCAATAAACACGTAGATTGTTTTGTGATGTTGTAACAATATACTAAAGATTTATACTTTGGGGCTTCGAAGCAATTTGTAAAACTGAAACGCCATGAGTTGAAGTTATCGTCGACAACGGGATCACTCTGTAGGCTATATATTGTGTCAGTAAGCTCTAGCTGAAGTTCTTCAAAATCTTGCATAAATAGCGACGTGAATGGAAACACGAAGTGTTGCTTAAATGCAATATCTCGGGAGCCGCCAGTTTTTTTATTTTCTGTTTTCTTCTCCACCCGTCAGTACAACTCAATATTTGCATACTACCGTATTCAACCTATATCATGTTTTCAAACAATCGATTTTCCGCGTAGCCGTTTATTAAATAAAACATACGAGAAAGACGAACAAAAGTGAAAAAGTGAATTACGTTTATGGACATACCGTGGAAAAACGCCGAAATTATTCTGTCGAATGTTGGGATTCGCGTTCGCACGTATTTTGTAGTTTACGATTTACGTCAACGAGACTTATTTAAATATCTTTTTTTTTCCGGCGATCTAAGGTCATTTGCCAATTTCAATTCTTTATTCTTTTCTTTTTCTTCAATATTCTTTCATCTTTTCACTGTGTCTCTTCTTCCTGTCTTCAGTCCACTTTGAACCTGCGTTTTTCCCTCTCCTACCCTGGACTCCTTCCATTTTTAACACTTTTGCCCGAAAAACTTCTCTTTCAATTACAATTTCATACAGCAATTGAAATTGTACAGAGTGCAAAAGTAGGAATTAAATTCCGAGATAAGATCGGATTGTTAGTCCGAAATGATTGATTTTTTGTGGTTTACACTCCACTAGGTTCTTCCGCTCTCTCTGCCGTTGTGAACTGAGATGCCTCATCCGCCTTTGAGACCGTTGATCGGGTTTCACCTGTAACCCTAGGTAGGGGTCAGATGAACCCAGTATTTTGAAGAGGTCTGCTCCTCTAAGACTCTTCCGCACGTCCTGCTGTTGGATCATTGAGATCTCTTCCACCATACCGTTAAATATCGGTTTATTATATAAATGTTTTATTCTTTTACATATGGATTCAATACTTATATCTAGCTAAAAATTGGAACGTACATATATCAGCACTCTGCGGCGGCGATATGTTAAGTATTTGTAATATTAATCACGACTTTATTTTAGGCATATTTCTACGACGAACTAAATTGTTGGATACAACACTCAGATTACCTTAATAAATACATATTACCTTCATATACATACATACATACATACATAGTGTTACGATATTACAGAACAACCTACGTGTTTCTCGGATGTTCCAGTGGAATCCGGCTGTAATGTATGTGCGTACGTGATTCTCAACGAGTTAGCCAGACTGTGCCTCAAGTCCCGTGGCCACGTTCACTGTGTCAAGGTCAATAAATTACGTTTTGGTGTTTCCTAGTAGCGTTCTTGTTGCGTAGTATGGATGTTTATGGATTTTCGGCGGGGTATAAATACAAGCACTCAGCGACGCTCAGTTCAGTTTGAGTCGCGATTTATTGGAGTGCGGTTCGTAATATTATGTCGTAGTGTTATGGGTTTTATAATTGTGCGGGACTATATTAGTTGACATTTTATTGCGTGTGAACAATTTTTATTTGATTTGTTGTAAGAGACTTACAATACATTTGTTGTAATTACAAACTGTTAACTGTGATAATTAAAGCTGGTGATTAGTGACTTAATTGGTGCCTTGTATTTTGTTTTCTACTGTGCCATACAACGATCAGTTGACCGTCGTTACAATACCTTCGTTACCTATTGCATACATTTATGTACAGTTCACACCCAACTTTCTGGAAAAGAGATGGCTATTTTCGCTGGGCAAGTATGTTAAGTAGATACGTGAAAATAACAGTCACGGCACCCGATACGCAAAAATAATAATTTGCGGCTTGCTGCAAGATATCGGCTGATTAAGTTAGCATACCGAAATCCTTTTAGCGACATGAAGACTCTTAATGAGTACAGAGAGCCGTAATTAGTCTAACCCTACGGACGAGCTTTAGTTCAGGGCAAGACAATGCAGAAAATAGTCAAAATATATTTATGACGTCAGACGGTTCTTTAATTAAAACTAAGCACAAAGTAAGAATAAGATCAGCGGGTATGTTATGGCGTTAATCTACGAAAGAAACTATCTTATTCTGATTAACATAATGTTGTTGAAAATGGCAGCTTTTACGCTGCTGAAGTTTCATCCAAACTCTTCGTCGTTTGTTTCGGGACTGGAGTTGTGACGGATAATGGTAAGGAGTTTGTGATGCGTCTGTCTCCCCTCACGTACTGAGAGATCCGTGAGGCTTAACAACAGATCCAGGATTCTGTTAAGTGACCCACCTTTTTTCTTTTCTATGCACCTTCGTTTGGGTGATCAGTTTCTCAAATTATCACGTCAAGTGATAAGGAAAGCTTAATATTCTTCGCAGTGTAGTTAGCAGTAGGCGATACCTACCTAACATACTTTTCTTTATAAAGAGAAAGTGGCAGTGATCAATAGAAAATTTTTATACTCAAGAATAACTAAAATAAATATAACTTGCGACCGTCGACTGAAGATACGAAAATTTCAGTCGGCTGTATGTAAAATGGTCTGTATGTATTAAAACTTCTTAGAGAATCAAGTGAAACCTCTTTAGCACGATGAAGGTGAAGTTTCAGTGGTATTTATCAATTGGTCATTTCACATACTTTTATCCTTGAGAGTTGACTGGAGAAAACGTTTGCTAAATGTCAAATATGTAGTCTCATACCGCACAATTAATCGAGATGTGTCACTCTGACAACATCTACTGCAAACTGTCTACTACACAGCCTCAACGATACGGGCTGC
Source organism: Magicicada septendecula (assembly GCA_034769895.1). Lineage (NCBI taxonomy): Eukaryota > Metazoa > Arthropoda > Insecta > Hemiptera > Cicadidae > Magicicada > Magicicada septendecula. The sequence goes on from CM068374.1 coordinate 475,057,570, forward strand.
ATGAAGATATAAAACAAGAGGGAAAAGCAAGACAGCTTCGAATTCACGTAGTATAGTTTCTTATAAAAAAGTCTGCACCAGGCTCCCTATGATATTCTTAATCTCCGTCTCTGCAGCCTCATGATCTAATGGTTCGTATCGTTCCCAACTCCAGAAGCAATCTAATTCTCCGACGTCCACGCTCACGACTGTAATGACATTATACGTATACTCAGGTTTCAGCTGGATTTATTGCTACAGTTCAGTTGCTACTCAGATTAGTTTGCTATCTGATTCTAACTGAACCGAACCATTTTTGAAGCATGACTAAGAACGAAAAGGTTTGGTTACGAGCTACCTGCAAGTAACTTATTTTATTTTATTTTTTTTAAATTACACGTTGCTTTGGGAGATTGAATTAGGACGTCGTTACCCAATATGGCAATCAGTATAACCAAACAGGGTAACATGGCGGCAATATGGCATATCGGGTTGCCTAATATGGCAGTCACGGATGCTGAAGTTTCAGCCCGCTCACGTGTCTGTAGTCGCTATATGCTCTTCACTAAGATACGAACTCCAGGTTACGTTCTTAATTTCTGGACGGTTCGAGTTCCCTTCTTGAGTTCTGGAAGATCTTCTTCTTCATTACATGGCTTGGGCTATAGCCGTTACGACTTCACAGAGTCTCTGACAATTTTTTCTAGGGTCTTCCACCACCTCTTGTTCCCATTGGCCTATATTCAAACGCGTGTCTACCATGCGTTCCACATGGGGTTTCCAATTCTGCCTGAATTCCCTTATTCTCTCCACATCACTTCAGTGCTCTTAAAATTTCATTTCCGAGGCCTGTATTTTTGAAATATCTTTTTGCAGGAGAGTCCATGTTTCACATCCATACATTAAAGTCGGCACAGCCACGATCTTTATAGAACTTTAGCTGTGACTCCCTCTGCGTTTTATTCTTCAATAGTCGTCTTATTGTTCCACATGTATAACTAAATGTATTTAACTTTCTCTCGATATCGTTATCCTTCCTATATGAGATGTCACATCCTAAATAATTAAAATGTGATATCTGCTCCAAAACACTACTATCAATTACAATTTTTGTTCTTACAGGGTTCATCCCTTGGATGGCCATCATTTTCTGGAAGTTCTGGAAGATTATGCACAAACACTATAGAGACACTTGCCTTCACTCTGCCCTACTGCCTGCACCCAGACCAAACCGAACCAACAGTAAAACACCGCTCAATGACGCAATATGCTTAATTAACATCACCCACGAACGCACGCCACGGCGTCAACCAAGAACCTAGTAAAACCGGCACGCGATCGCTATTACGGTTTACAATACGAAATACAAGATGACGTATTTACGTGCGCACGCACCCAAGTGATATATATCTGTACGTTGGGACGAACGCATTGAAAATGCGTTTGGTGTGCTTTGGTGCTGTTAAAACGAACTCGTTCATTAATTCAGTGCCAATAAAATCAGTAATCATAAAATTAAATAAAAAGTATAAAACAGAGTTTAAAACGATGACACATCAATTGGTTACAAATAGCTTTCCATAAGGCATCATAAGTGGTGCTGTAGAAAACTTCGGTTGCTTTTAGCTCAGTACTGGTCTATAAATTATAACTGACAAATTTTGTCATAAAACCTTTTATTTGAAGTGATATATTAATCTCTCTCAAAGGGATTTTCATACGCTATTGCCGCATACCCATACCTAACCGCCAACTATTTCTGTCCTGTGCGTCTTCTTCTGCCAAGTTATGATGTTCCATGGCCTTCCTCATGTTTTCATACCAGGACAGTCTAGGTCAGGGCCGGCCCCACCGCTTCTGCCACCCTTTGCCGCCCCCTCTCTCTATTTTAACTCTGAACACATTCACGCACACTAGACCTACTCTAAAGATACGGCGATTGCCTTCAAATGACGACTAGGAATGTTTGCATTGTTGTGTTTATCAAATAACTAAAACTTTTTCGCGTTTACAATGCGGCGAACGGCTACAATAAAAACTGTAGAGACAATAAAAGGAATCATGAGACAATAAAAAGGTATGTCTATGGGATGACTTAAAATTAAAATACTAACTAAAATTTTATTTAGTGAATAATTTTTTCCCTCAATTTAAAAACTTAACATCCCGGAAACTGCCGTCCTTTAAAATTTGTCGCCCTGGGCGGTGGCACGGTTCGCCCCTGCCTGGAGCTGGGCCTGGTCTAGGTCTGCCCCTTTTTCCTCTGCCTGGTGGCTTCCACTGAAATATTTTCCTCGGCCATCTCTGTTCATCCATTCGGAGTAAGTGACCGAAGTGATATATAATCATCCCCATAAAAGTTCCTAAGATAGATATGTCAAAATGGATGAAGAAAATCTTCTACAATTGTGCCGGGGCGTATAAACGTCTGCCGCTCTACTCAGTAATACTGTACCGGGTGTATTAACAACGCACAGTCCAACATTACACGTCAACTAATGTAGTTCAAATCAACGAATTGTAAAGTAGGCTACATTAAAAAAATGAAGTCAGCTAAAGTGTTGACACGACAAGGAACGGTTAAGGTTATGTTGATCTTTCACCTTACATGTTATGAACAGAATGAAAACAAGATTACTCCTGCGTAATCCGCTTAAACGTCATTGACCGTGGAGGAACCTTCCCTAGCAGCAGCGCTTATTGTCTGTGCAATATTATTCCGTTACTTCTATTTTTGTACTTTACACGTTTTCGATTGTATAACATTTCAAACTACTGTATTTGGTAAATATCATTTTAAACTGTTTGCCTAGTTTAGAGCCTGCCATTCTCTTTGTTCATATCGGCAACCTCTTGCAAAAAAGATAAAACGAAAACCTATTAAATTTTGTAAAAATAAATTTTCAATACCATCTTAATTTGCGAAACTTACGCACTTTCTAATGATAATGTGATGTATTTATAATATACACACACTTATTGTTTACTAATGGTACCTATAATTTCAATTTTCTATTGTATTGTATTTATTGTTCACAGCGTAAAGGTACCATACATACGATGTGCAATAAAATTTTTTTTTTTATTACTCACATTCTTAAAAACGATCGATTTCGGTCTCAGACCATCGTCAGGTCATATACAGCACACTTGCGGTCACAATATCGTAAATAGACCGCACCACTATTTGTAAATAGTGGCTGTTTTACGATATTGTGACCGCAAGTGTGCTGTATATAACCTGACGATGGTCTGTGACAACAACAAAAAATGCACATAAGTATGGTACCTTTAGGCTATGAACGATAAATACAATACAATTGTTTTTGGATTTTATCGCACTCATTACGCAGGTTACGTACAAACAAGACTAAACGACATACAAGGATATAGTTTCAAAAGATTATGTACGATACATCATTTTAATATAACTGAGAAATGACAAGTTGCAATTAAAATATTCGATTTCGGTTTTAGATACGGTATTAAGGTTGGAACTAAATATTTAGTTACTCGAATTTTAACTACGCATTACTCGTGACAAGTTACGCATATTTTAGTGTTCCACAACACGGCAGACGAATCCTGTAAACGAAAGCCAATTTCGAATTTGTATTTTAAGAAATTACCGTATGTCCATATTAAATCATGGATACATATGTACTTCATTGTTTGACACCAAGTTCAATATATTCCTGCTATTTCCTAAAAATCAGTTGAAATATTAAGATACGTAAAATACGCGAGGAAATATGGTCGGAGTCTTCTATAAAAGACGTAAATGTTTTATAAAACTAAGTTTGTAAAAGTCTTTCCCAAATAGGTCTAGATTTTATAAGATAATATCACAAAGATATTAAACACACACAGAAGCACTAAACACAAAGAATGCAAGTAGGCCTACAACCACCCAACAAGGCCAGAGAGTAAAACATTCCACAAGACATACGCGTACACTTTCCCACACATTACAACAATTTACTGATAATTTGCTCTCACGAAAAACAAGCCAAACTAATTATTCTCCAGAACGCAAAACGCCTCAAGCTGTTGGTTATAAATTAACTGCCATTTCATGTGGAACAGACTCGTTTATTTAAATTATACGGACCGAAGAGCGATGTCCATTTATATGAAAAAAAAACTCAACAACGAACATTATTCGCAAAAAAAGCTACATGCATAACAACAGTGATTAAAATTTTGTAATCGAAGCACCTTTACGGAAATTATTAAACTAGTGACTGCTTACAAAAATAAGCGTAGCAAGTATACAGACTGTCTGACGGTCGGGCTTAACAAAGTACCCTCTACCTTATTCTTCACTCAGATCTACGTTAGCAAAGATTTTATTTCGAATTTCCTACAGTTTTGTTTTCTAGACATTTCTGTTATTTCCAACTTCAAAGACCCTCCCACATAAAATTCCGACAAAAATTCCACTAGAAATTTCTGCGTCGAAAAAATTACCCACGTTATGTTTTCGCGTTTCTCATAAATACACAATAGTTTCACAAACAGAATTATCACAGTTGCACACCACTATACAAAAATTATTCCGATTAGCGCTTTCAAGCTTCACAGTTCATCATCAGACCGGAAAAAAATCGGACGATGAGCTGTGAAGCTTGAAAGCGCTAATCGCAATAATTTTTCTATAGTGGTGTGCAAAAGTGATAATTCCGTTTGTGATTATAACCACTAACACAACTTTCTTTATTAAATTTCTGATAAGAAAAGTTTCACTTGTGAGACTATCATATTCTTACTCAGTATTTCCAAATTTCTACAGAATGTCTCACTGAAGTTATAATGTGCATATACCTATTAAGCGTATTATTATGTTATTTTGACACTTTGATCAGATCTTCGAGTGAAAAACAATAGTCAAATGATCTATACAAAATACAAATTGCTCTGTAACAGCGCTGGTCCGAGCGGCGCAGACACAAAACATTTACTTCTGAAACGAACGCAACCAAGGATAAGTCGTTTGTCCACACGTCCCGATGGTCCAGACACAGATTTAACCCTGCTTTTGTCTAATGCTGGGTTAGACAATAACTCTTGACTTCTGCTACGGGTTTAAGAGACTACATATAACTTTACGTTACAGAATTACATAGTCACTACAAAAACCTCCCTATAGTTACCACTGTACGACTAAATATATTCACTTATTAGGCTGAAATTATATCAATCAAAACAAACACTGTTGCACACCACTATAGAAAAATTATTCCGATTAGCACTTTCAAGCTTCACACCTCATTATCACATCGGAACAAAAATTTCCGATCAGATAAGCTGTGAAGCTTGAAAGCGCTAATCGGAATACTTTTTCTACAGTGGTGTACAACAGTGTTAATTCTGTTTGTGATTATAACCACTAACACAATTTTATTAATTAAATGTTCTGAAATTATATGTCTGCTTTCAATTTGTACTTGATTCAGATTGTTATGCAATACTGCTACATGTTCTACATGTTTTATTTTAGCGATCTGAAGAGAAACAAATATTTTAAACAAACCTATTTAATTACTTCAGTGAAACGGATATCTTATATAATGAAACAGACGAGACGGTACGAAGTCGCGGAAAATAAGCAACAGGATTCTGTCAGAGTTTACGCTTTTTTATTCACTTGCTATTAATGAATCGGATATTTCTGTAAGACAAACCAATGGTCTTGGCGGAAATAAATGGAAACCTTACACTCGGAAGTGTTTTCTTCCTCTGATAGTTCCTATCCGTTTCGGATGTTGGATATCGTACAGACTATTTTAACTTTCTGTACTGCTGCACGGAATAAGTCAGTTGTATTCATGCCAAATCAGGTCCTTAAATTTCTCAGCCATAAGATTCTCGGTCGCCCATCTTCTCTCTTTCCAAGTACTTTTGCCTGTGGTTTGGACTGCAATAAGTAAAATCTCCGTTCATTTCTCATGAGATGTCCCAGATACTGAAGCTTTCTTATCTTCACTGTGTTAATAACTTCCCTTTCTTTCTTCATCTTTCTAAGAACATTAGTTATATGAACGTTAGTATGAACATTAGTTATATGTGCTGTCCATGAAATGCTCAGTATTCTACGGTAATAGAATGATCGGTAATACTATTCTACAGTATGCTCGGAAGTGTAATAGAATAAAATTTAGAGTACGAAATCCAGTAACTTAATCATTCCTTAACCAACTACTCTCTGTCTCTTATCGAAGGGTAACAGCGCCGTCTCTCTATGATGCGGTATATCGATCCTGCTGTAGAGCATACGCAGTCTCAGAGGTAGAGTCCAGTAAAGACTCTGTCTCCCGAGACTATAAATAGCCAGAAACAGCCCTAGCTTCCATTTAGGAGGCGGGAGAGGCCAGCGGTTCGGACATGTGCCGTGTTAATCCTCTGGAGAACAGGGTCGGTATCGAAAATACCGTTGCAAAAACAAGACGTCGCATAATAGAGGTCTGATTTTTATACAGCTGTCGTATTGCAGTTACATAGTTCATATAGATGTGTACACCTGTACATATTAAGTACGTCATTACATTTCATGTTCTGCAGTTTTAAGATGCACAAGTCAGAGAATTTTATTACAGTAGTAAGCCTACTAATTCTCTTGACACTATCTAAGAACTCATCATACAAGAAAAAGAAAACACAGTACAGAATACTTGTAGAAAATACACTCATCATTCTTGGTATCTTCTACAAAATTAACAAATGAATTAACACTATTTTTTACGTTTAACCATTGGTAACACAAAATTTAAAAGTAACCAAATTTTGTCTATAGATTCAGAACTGAAACTGAGTTAATTTACTGCACTGCATATCCAAACAGACCACTTTCAAAATGGCAAATCGATTAACCGGATCCCCAATTATTTTGGATAATCAACGTCCTTTAGTACAACGCATAGGCGATGTAAAGAAACCTAATCTGACGTTAAAATCGATTTAACTAGGGTTACCATACGTCCTCTTTTTTCATGTTAAAAACCTGTCCGGGAGGATTTTTAAAAAACAGGGAAATGTCCTCTTTTTCGTAAAACTGAAAAATGTAGTAACGCACAAGCGCGTTCCCAACGGCGCCGCTCAGAAATATACCACTGGCGTCATACGTTGCTTGCCTACAGCTCTTTCTCGCGTATTCTGCAACTCTAATAGGCGTCTACATTCGTTAGTTTTTAAGGTTATTGATAGTTCTGAATTGAGTTGCTTATATTAGTGAAGATTCCGAGTAACAGCTCTGTTACAGACCGGGTATTTTCTCTAATCACTTCACAGTGAACCAAAAAGAGAGAAATAGGTTTATGGTAGAAAATGTTAAAGGTATAATTTCTGTACAGTACAACTTTAAAAGACTTTCATGTGTTCAGTTCTACGATTATTTATTAGAAATAAAAACCTTTTGATGGTAATTGGTTCATCTGATAAATACCAACGGCACTACAAAGACACAATTAAACATTTAGACTGTGAATCCTATTCAGACTGATTAGTATTAAATTAATTATTGCTATGATTGAAAATAAATATAGCAAATATTCTTTTCCTATGCAAGTTGTGCTTCTAATAGTTTTAAGTCTTGTTTGTAAACATTTTCTTGTTATATCACAAAATTAAATTCTACAATGTATAAACTCCGTAAAAATCCTTAACTTAATCATGAATCTTCTTAGCCATAATGTAGGCTATAATGTTTTTACTGTCAGATTTTTTTTTGGATCCGTAAAGTAACTATCATGCTGCTAAAATTTTCAGGTTGTCCTCTTTTTTTACCTCACTCATATGGTAACCCTAATTTAACGTCTACACATCTGGTTTAGTGGTACGACTTCAGCTTTTTAACCAACAACAGGTACAGGGCTCAAATCATCCGGCTGACAGAAAATTCGTTAAGTTTGATTACGTATATCAATGCAACGGTCTTGTTCGTTCCTAGAACACGATGGGGAAATAAATGACGGACACGCAGAACAGCGGTCAACTTCAACCAATTGCTAACGCGGAAACGAACTGAACGATTTTTATTCTTATATAACTTATGATTGTTTTGCTACTTTATAGTAATTAATGGGCATTTAATTTCACCGTGCCCTCTCTGTATTCAACGGAATGTTCTTTCGAAGTTGTGTGAACTGTGATAAACTAGGGTTACCATATGAACTAGGTGAAAAAAGAGGACAACGTAAAAATTTAACATTATGATCGTTACTTTACGGATCCAATGAAAAATTGACAGCAAAAACATTATACATTCTGGATAAAAATGTATTCATGATTAAGTTAAGTATTTTTACAGAGTTTATACAACGTACAATTTAATTTTTGTGATATAACAAGAAACTGTTTACAAAGAAAACTTAAAACTATTAGTTAGACGCGGAACATAGGCATACATAGGAAAAGAATATTTGCTATATTTATTTTTAATTATACCAATAATTAATTTAATACTAATCAGTCTGGATCGGATTCACAGTCTAAATGTTCAATTGTGTCTTTGTGGTCCCACTGATATTTATCAGATACTCCCATCAAAAGCTTTTTATTTTCTAATAAATAATCATAGAACTGAACACATGAAATACTTTTAAAGTTGTACTGTACACAAAGTATACCTTTAACATTTCCTACCATTAACCTATTTCACTCTTTGGTTCACTGTGAAGTGATCAGAGAAAATACCTGTTCTGTAATAGAGTTGTTACTCGGAATGGAATAAAATACTCAACAATTTTAAAAAGTTCTGAATAACAAGATGATGTTGGACTTTCTTTAAAATATTTACACTGTAACTGACTGGAAAGGTGATTATCATACAAATCACAGTAATTCTTTAAAAACTTCGTAAAAAGAGAACATTTCCCTGTTTTAAAAAAATCCTCCCGGACAGGTTTTTAAACACTAACAAAGAGGACGTATGGTAACCCTACATAAATTGTAGTGCCAATTGTTCGTGTTCCATTCCCACAGCGGAGCACTACATACCCAACTACATGCATTCAGGGGCCCCCCTTGTTTCCACCAACGACCCCCCGCCCAAACACCCTCACAACACATCACCGTCACAATCACGTTTAAATATTACACACATAGAGGGTGACTAAGGAACATAGACAATCTAATTGAAGTTTAGATCTTTTTTTTTTGTTTAATTGCTTTAATACTTTTTTCACTTCAATTTCGCTCTTGGACTACATGTCATGAGAACTGACAGTGACAGTTTTAGTAATTGTCTGAATATAGCTGCTGTTGCGAAAATGTACTAGCGACTATCGAATTCGCCATTTTGTCATCCGAATTAAACAACACTGGTAGTGGATAGGGGAGAAAGCTATGAGACGAGAAAACAATAATATGCCCTCATAGCTATTAAATCGAACAGGTTCAAATTTGATATTGGTACTGCTGCGGTTAATTAGAAATATTTTGTTATTTTTCTAAATCATAACCAAACTAAAATTATTTATTCTTAAAAATTGTTTTACACAAAAAATGGAGCCCCTGTCGGGGCCCCCCTGAGCTCGGGACCCGGTACAGCTGTCCCCTTTGACCCCCCCTGATACCGCCCCTGCATCCATTACCTAAACACATATAAGTCGCACGTTTCTATGATTACCTGAACCACACAAAGCTACAGACCGTGTTCAAGTCGGAATACAATTTGAGCCTTTACTCTGACCGCACTAAACACAAATACAAAACAACCCCACACATGAAAATCGTCGTCAATATCGTGAAGAAGTCGAGACGGCATAATATCACCGAGTGAAATCCCGCTGACGAGACAATTCGTATCGTAATAACAAAACGTTTCGTTTGGAATTCATATCTCTCACACACACAACTGTGTCTCTCCTCTTAGCAAGTTATTCGTTGTATGGTGGGGTTTTTTTCTTTACGGAATACATTCTGACAGTCGTAAAACAGCTGTACATGACGAATGACCTTACACTCTCTCGCCACACGCAGACGGTCGTCCATCAGATGAAAATTTCAATAAAATCGAGCCAGAGACAAGTCACATTACCATTGTGGCAGAAGGTCCGACCCCCTTTGCTTCGCTGGCTTGGTTCAGACGCATAAAATGTCGAAACCACAAAGACGAGACGTAAAAAACACGCTCACAAAATACTTAAACTGACCAGGGAAAAAAGGAGTGAAGAAAGGACACGCTTTATATCACTTCCAAAGTGCATACCTACAACAGAACTGGCAGAATCTACGACTGTCTCGACCTGTAGAACACTGTTTCCCCTTCTACCTAGCTATCGTCTCTCTCTCCCTTCCCCTTCCCCTCACATCTAACTATTTTTGAATCAACCCTGTTCACTACCCAACCTGTCTAATTTATTCCACAAGTTACACTATAAAATGATATTTATTCATAGACTTGAATTATTTAGATAAAACACAATTAAATACAATTTTAACATCAAGGATACACCTTGAGATTCGTTGATCATGAGCTATACACTGGAATAAACTAAGCACTGCCAGAATATCTCCGAGGTCAGTTCCCTTTGTTGCCTCCACTGTTCTTCCAACTTCCACTCCATTCAGTCTACCTCATGTTGGCATATTTCACTGTGGTGTCTGTCAAGACAACATTTCTCGTGCCATCCGGCTCTTAATAATACCTTAAATCTCTTTACCCTTATACTCTCGTTCTTTCCGTTTTTTTCTGACAATTCCTAGTTTCGGTCTCGGTCAGTTGCGACGAACGACGATATTACCAGTTCTTACCCGGTCAACTGCGCCGTGCACTTTCTTTTGGTCGCAACTCACCGAATCCAGGGCAACCAGCAGAAACGTTGCTGTTCCAAATTTCGATGATACTTATAGCTCATAGCCTGCCTTGGTATTCTACTCGGGGACACATGCGTAACATGATTCCTCCTCCTTTCTTTATACCACAACGTTATCCGTTATAGCCGTACACTAATTATTCTCTTATATCATTACTTCTTATACGTCCGAGTCTTGTACAACCTTTGACTGATCGAAAAAAATCTCATTTATGAGGATTCCATCACCCTAAAAACTCCTTTGCTTAGAGGCCCGTGATTCTGGGATCGTCTTCAGAAACTGAAGAGTGCCGGTTGAAGGTCGTTTTTAAAAGATACGGACCATACGTTTTATACTGATAGTCCAGGTTCCGTAACGTATCGTCACGACGGTCTACTGATCGTCGTACGGTACAGTGGAAAACAATATAGCCTACAAGACACCAATTAAGTCACTAATCACCAGCTTCAGTTATCACAATTAAACAGTCTGTAATCAACAAGATCGTATCTTACAACAAAACAAATAAAAATTGTTCACACGCAATAATAATGTCAACGAGTCTCGCACGATTATAAAGCACGTAACACTTCCCCACAATACTCTGAACGCACTGGAATCAATCGCAACTTAAACTGAAACTGAGCGTCGCTGGAGTCTTGTATTTATACCCCGCTGAGATTCCAATATATTTCATAATACGTGTCTAGTAGAAAACACTAGAGCGTAATTGAATGCGGCCTTGAACACGGCGCGCGCGGACCGGTATGATTTGGAAAAGTCTCGTTGCGGACGCGTGACAAGTGTCACGTAATTGTCCTTCATCTCAAAGTAGCAGCAATATGTACGCACACACACATTACAGCTGGACTCCGCTGGAATAGCCGAGAAACACACACGTAGCATCTTCTGTAATGTCGTAACATACATTATCATCATATGACTCGGTTGTCAGAAAATTATCCGGAAACTTGTCATCATCAGAGTACCCTTTCTCCCACGTTTTCCTCCAGTTTTTAAGATCAATAATATTTTGATAATATATATAAAACTTTCACTTATGAACTTACTATTCGTTGTCACTTTCCCAAACGTTTCAAGGTGATGTACCTCTTCTTCAGTGGGAGTATACTGAATGTCGACGTTATTCTGTAATCGAATAATACGTAGTAATAGTAGTAGTAATAGTAAGTTCATAAGTGAAAGTTTTATATATATTATTAAATTAATAAGTGAACGAAGAGGATGAATCAACAAGATAATTATAATATTTTGAAGAGAGTGGGAACCAAACAGCATCCTTGCTTCAGACCTTGACTAATTTTATAAATTTACATGACACTGAATGAAACACTTTTACAAAGCTAGTATTTTCGAATTTTTTGCAGCAAAAATCTTTTTATGGACTTTTTTACAGAACGTACAATCGTCACGTGTATTCGGCAAACGATAATTACATATTTTCCGCTGAAAGCAATACACATGTTCCCACACTTCTCTTAATTGCTTAACAACGTCTACACATAAAAAACGAACTCGAATTTAAAATACAACAGCAGATTACAAAACGGAATAAATTTATAACAAGCTCAATACGAATAAATTCTGATTCTAATCGTGTGACAGTTGAAAAGACAAAACGCCAAAGAAAACTGGTTTTTAAAAAATATGCACGGGCGCCGGCTTTGCGCGTACAATACGGGGGCGTGCGCGCGTGGGTGTATGCCGCATTAAAGCAAGGATAACACTACAGAACGGGACCGACCGCTACGTACGAGCAATACCGGTTTGAATAAAGACAAGTAAACAAGGCGGCAGGAAGGATTGTGTAACACCGCTTAGCCTACTCATCGGCTTGCTGTACATATACTAGGGCAATTTGTTAACGTGCTCGCATACCTTCATCAATTCCCGCTTTCTGTTCAGCTTCATTATGGCAACTTTTTTACAATTTGTGTTTCGGCCGCGAGATCACACCTAACAAGGCGCCATCGCGTCACATATTTTGAGGTTAGCCGTACGAGATTTCACCACACACGACTTGACAGGGCGGTTATGGAGTAACATTTCTCAAACCGTATTCTGACTGCCCCGATAAATCGCGTACAATCCTGTCTTCCTAATACTCTTCGTACAGATCTCCACACCCGCGAGTACGCAAATCGTTATCAGATTGTCTGCGTTGCTAGTTATCACGTGGAATGACGCAATAGAACTTTACATCGGACAGCGGACATGATTTAAAATCGGCGCACAATCTATATTATTTATGCTAAGAATGGGCGTAAATAACGATAATTTTATTTGTAGATAATGGGCAGGTAAGTCAGATGTGCCTGGTCGCTTTTCGTACTTTGCCCCTGTGAAGATGATGTTTACTAAACTGTCATGAATCCGCCTTACCTGCCCAGACTGTAGATTGGGGGTATGTAATGCATTTAATTTACTTTTGTTGTTGCTTATTATTTATAAGTTTTTTTATATTTATTTAAGTTTTATATACAACGTATTTTATTTTTTATATTATAAGTTTTATATTTATTTATATTTATTTTATTACAGTGTTTTTATTATTTTTATTTGTTAAATTTTGTTTATTCTCATTCACTCTTGAGGCTTACTGTTATGTTTTTATTATATGTTTCTGATGTTTTTACCACATTATTTGTTGTGGTATTACGGTATTCTAAATTATTTCATTGCCCCGAGTTTCGCAACTGATTTGTCTAAAGTCTAACCAATGTTAGTTTTACTCCTAGTGAAAACTTAAATTGGTATTCCCAAAGGGAGATAGGCCCATAAATTCTCTTGTTTCTTATTTTCTTTTAAATAGTAATAGTTTAATAAAGTCACAGTGTAAACTAACACTGTTAATACTTTTAGTTTCAATTTATTTCTTATAACAAATTATATAGTGTAGGTTATATAATATCTTCAAATAAATACACTGCAAGTAGGTTTATTAATATATTAATAGGTTTATCTAGGTGAAAATAAACCTACTTGCAGTGTATTTATTTGAAGATGTTACATACGAGACCTGCAGGAAACTCAAAACGAGTTACTTACAAAGGATAATATAGGTTATGTATATATAGTATATAATAACAGGTATTTTACCTGTTATTTTTTGGAACGATATTTTCATACCTAGTATTTTAAAATAACAGTTTAGCCCACCTCTACCAGACTGTACTATCCTACGCGGACGCTCACAGACTTCACGGCTGAGCGCACACTACCTCACTATCAAATAAAAACCATTATAAAATACAATTATCACTTTACGTTTTTTTTAATTTATGAATTGATACAGAAATTTGCGACACTTACAACGAGCCCAAGCGCGATCCGATTATTCGGTAACGAGAAATAGATGTTTTACAAAATTGATAACTTATTTTATAACACAGATAACAACTTCTAACTTTAAAAAGTTAAAAACATTCCATTCTGTAAGGTGCCAACATTTCGTTGCAGTCGGACATCACGTTTTTATGTACTTTTGTTTTAAAGTTGTGGTTTAGAATAGGTAAAAAACGGGCAGATTTTTATTCCGACCAACGTAATTCTGACAAAAAAATAACTAAAAAATTTTTGATTACCACCAATTTAAAGCATAATGAAATAACCTAAAAATTGGTGTAATTTGATTTACGATTAGTGTAACCGTTAACTTGTAATTAAAGTTCAAACTCGAGTGGATATAGTTTCTGGGCCAACAGTGGTCTCTTAATTTGTATCCGAAATTTATTTGTTATTTCTAAAAACGAAATGAGTACCGTAATTATTACAGAAGATTAATTTGTATTGCATGTTTGCTCTCTGTCATATTAATTAACAACAGCACGATATGATTCAAGCATACATACTCCTCGGCTAGAAGGATAATAGTCGGCATCAATGAAACTGCTGTACGCCGTAATTAACTGTCTGTCTCGCACCAGTGTAGTTACGTTGTTGCCATGTTTATGCATATCAGTAAACAACGGCTATATCAACAGCAGCATGGAGACAACACGACGGGTACACTCCACTGAGCGTGGTAAGCTGCGGTTGATGAATACTAATTGTGGCAACACAGCGGCAACGTGGACTCAAAACGGCAATCTCATCTTAATAACAGTGCAATCTGATTTGTACACAGACACAGATGTGGGGAAATTCCAAGCAATTAAGAGCACATTATTTTATGAAAGGCTTCCGTATGTTATCCTTCTGGCCGAGGCATTATTAATGCGTCTGCTGTAAAATCGCAGAAAAATGGAATGCTAAAACGGTAAGAAATATATTGCCACAGGTTCCTAACATCATACAAATAACTATAAATATTGTTACTATACGATTTGCAATCACAAATCGAAACATCATATAGCATTAAGGGGGGAGCTCTGCTATAAATATCACACGCGACAAAAAAGCTTAAGTTATCTTTTTTGAGCTCTTCACACGTGGTGTAGTACACAATCCCTATGTGTGCACCGTACGGCTAGAACCAGTGTTTCCCGAACTTTCTGGCTCACTAGCCCCTTTTTAAACACAACTCAGACTTATATCTATGAAAACACACTGGTATGACAGAAAAAGAACTCCGTTTTATACAATTATGGGACACATATTGGCTGCAGGAATTACTAATACAGTATAGCATTACATTATAAAGAAACGAATGGACAATAAAATATATAGATGATTAAACACGCATGCTTATTGCTAAAGATTCAAGGGCGCCAAAAAATTTTAGCGCCTTATTATTGCTCGCTTGATCGTCAACACCCCCTCCAGGGACCAGCGATGGCTACCCAGATCCTTCCAGCGTGCACAGGAGGTGCAGTAACGTCAAATTTGCTAAATTAAAAGCTTAAACCTGACTTCCACTGTCCTTACACGTCATACGAGCAACTCAACCCGTTAGTTTCTCCTGGCTTGCGTAAATGAAACGAACTCTACAATAAAGTACTTACAGAGGTAACACTGGTCCATTAAGCTTTCAATCAGAAAACGTTCACTCACCTGCAACAAAGACAAAACCTCATTAACAAGACGTAAACAAAAGACGTAACAAACAAGTTATGATAAACACAGATTATACATAAAATTATAAAAGCGTTATTAATTTGTTTATGAATAATATTTCGAGATTTAACTACCTCCTCCTTTACAGCATAAGTACTGGTTCAGGAGAAGGCAACAGAAAGACAATGTCATCTCTGATATTTCCTAGAGTTTTGGGGGACATGTTTCTTGAATGATCTCTTTTGGGCACATCTCTGTCTGTCTGTTGAATATGACACTTTATTTACTGAGAATATTAAAATAATGCTATTTTATTTATACTTCGAGACTGGTGTTTTAGATTCTCTTCCAGAAATTCCGTTGTTTAATTTCATATTGACTTGCCCCTCTTTGTTTATGTACAGGACCGTTTTCATGAAAAGCGTGAACCACCCGTACTGATATTCGTTCCTGTGAACTACTAATACCTGATCCACTAATACTGACAACCTCTGCAAACTCTTGTCGGATCAACGTGCTTAGTTCCGATGACTTCGCACGAACAAATTTACGTCGCCTTTGGAAGAGACGTTGCTATTCTACTCCCAAATTTAACAATTGTAAAAATTAATTTCAATTAGTGTAATTTCTATTTAATTAAACTAATTAACACGTTTGAAAAACATTATTGTTTCCCTTCAAAACGCAAAAATAAAACTTTCCGAAGAATTAACAAAATTAAACAAATACTGTAAACGTATTACACAACAAATCCGACAAACATTAGCGGCTTTCTAAATACGTTTAACCGATAAAAAAAAAAACTGACAGTAGGCCATCAGATTGTTTAGAGTTTATCTATCTAATCGATGGTGCTCTGAAACCCACTACTACAAGTCTCTGACTTCACCACGCTGATAAAAATATTCTAACAGTAACTTTCAACCCTGTTACCGTCCCTTTAAATCTTAATTACCCCGACACCCCAGGCTGGAGCTGCATATAAATTACCATTATCCTCTAATAAATTACAACTAAACTAAGCTCGTTATCGCACAATGTTGGACAATATATATTTCAACCACGGTGTCAACGTACTCTACCCTCGGATCTGCTTTCTATAGGCCACGGTTATATATAGGACACTGATCTAAAGCGTCTGGCGGTTGTGTATCATGTCGCCCACATATGTTACGAACAAATCGTCGACTCCCTACCAACACTCATAAGAAACAGAAACGGAGCTCAACGTGTCGTACGATTTAACGTCAAACATTTTCATAAATAAAAAACGCGCTTACTTCTGTAACTTCATACCACGTACCTACGCAGCAACTACAAGATCTTTAAGTATTTCGAGGTTTATAACTCTAGTAATAATTGAATGTCTATACACGGACTATACCTGGCAGCCAAGAAGTTTGCTAAGTCCTCCATTTTTATTTTTATTTTTTTTATTTTTACGTGCTCTAAGAGCCCAAACGATAGAAGAGAAGTGCTGTCGCGAACAACTCGTCGTGTAACTGCACATTACTGTTCGATGAATCAATACAGCATTACTGTACATCAAAACTATTTACGAGTATACATCCGGTTATACAAATTCGATCTACATTGATGTTGCGTTTCATGTTTTGCTGTATGCAGATGTGGTTACATTACAAAATAATGACACAGACTTACAACGCTCTGTGTACAGACTACATAAACTGGACGTCAATAGTAGCCTAAAACCTAAAGACATCTACCAACAAAACAAAAGTATGGCTCACTACGGAGAATTTCCAGTTCTCTCAAAGATTATTACCGAGGATAAAGTTCTCAAATTTTAACTATTTAGGTTGTGATATAAGTTTTGACGTTGACAAAGATATAGAAAATAAAGTCAACAGATTTCAACACATATGTGGAACTATACACAGGACACTGAAAAACAAAACGAGACGTGAGACAAAATTAAAATTCTACAAAACAATGGCTGTTCCAGTGCTATTATATGACAGTGAATCCTTGATTACAAAACAAAAGTATAAATCCAACATACAATCAGCAGAGTTGAGATTTTTAAAAGGGGTTAAAGGATGCACAAGTAGGGATCATATAAGAATTGAAGGTTTACGGGAAGAATTATTATTTTTTATATATATAAAATTAATGTAAATGAGAAAATTTAAGAATATAGGGAAAATGGAGACAGCATTTAAGTCGCATGGATGAAGATAGAATACCACTAATTGTATGCAAGTACAAGCGATCTGATGAAGGGATTCAGGAAGGCCAAGAATGAAATTAATGTGATAAGGTGAAGTCGGAACAGGCACATTGCCTAATCCCTGAAGTGTAGAAGAAGAAGAAGAAGAAGACGATTCCTTTCCCTTCCTAGTATTACATAAATAGAAGGAATTTGTACAGAAACACAGAAAATCATAAGTACAATTAGTGTGGCTTGTTACGCAAACTGTCCGACTCGCTTATCAAAAATTAATAAATACTTAATTCTTAGAAAAATGCATACAAGCTATTAGAAAGGGTTAGGTATACTGGTTTCGCTAGTTTTTAAGTTCGCAGTTTGGAAAAAAATAAATGTACATAAAAAGCGATAACGTATGCACGCTTGCGTTAACTAACCGTAATGTAACTGGTTTTGAGATTTTTCAGAAAAAAAAATTATTTTAAACAATCGGAGTAAAAATTGAAAACCGTTTTACGACTTATTCAAAATTTGTTGCACACATTCTTTGCAACGTGAATACGTCGCCAAACGACCGTGTTTACGCCACATAACACAACAACTTTGTTTAGACCACAGAAATACAAAAAAGCTGAGTTTTAAAGACAAACAGAATAAGGCTGTGATAAATACACGGGTCAAAGCAACCTTTAACAGCAACTGTTTACACTAAAGAATCCAACTTATTAGGAAGTAGCGGACAAAAAATTACTTAAAATATCGGTATGGAGAACCATACATGACCCCCATGTTCTAAGACTGACATTTAAAATCATTTACATGAATTCGGTTCGATAATTTGTAAAAAATATGCCCCACCCTCTAACTATTTTCACTATTCACAGATATTGTTGTTATTATAGGGTAGTTGTTTAATATAATGTTATTTTAGAGTCACTTTATCTATAAAAATTAGGTACTTTATTCTTATAAAGAAACTGAACTCCGCAGACAATCATCCCTCCTCCTCAACCGATCACCACTATTAATGATATTTACACTTTCATAGAGTAACAGTTTTATATCTGTAATTGCTAAGGTACCTTATCCATCAAAATTAAATATTTGTACTTTACTTGATTTCAGCACAGCAATTTTCAAAAATCACCCCCGCCTCCTTCAACTACCCACTCCATTTATAATTATCTCATTTACCATTTTACAGTGGATTAATATGACTATTTTCGGGGCACTTATTTATTAAAATTAAGTACTTTACTCTTGTTAAAACACAAAACAATGCAGGTAAACTACCCCTCCCTCCTAACCGAACAACCTGTTTTCCTGCCAAAAAAATTACAGTATTTTTATTTTTAACAATTACCACTGTCTGAAAAAGTTTAAATGAATTTTTAAGTACTTTACTCTTGTTAAAACATAAAACGTTGCAGGTAAACTACCCTTCCAGACCACAGAAATACAAAAAAGCTGAGTTTTAAAGACAAACAGAATAAGGCTGTGATAAATACTCGGGTCAAAGCAACCTTTAACAGCAACTGTTTACACTAAAGAATCCAACTTATTAGGAAGTAGCGGACAAAAAATTACTTAAAATATCGGTATGGAGAACCATACATGACCCCCATGTTCTAAGACTGACATTTAAAATCATTTACTTGAATTCGGTTCGATAATTTGTAAAAAATATGCCCCACCCTCTAACTATTTTCACTATTCACAGATATTGTTGTTATTATAGGGTAGTTGTTTAATATAATGTTATTTTAGAGTCACTTTATCTATAAAAATTAGGTACTTTATTCTTATAAAGAAACTGAACTCCGCAGACAATCATCCCTCCTCCTCAACCGATCACCATTATTAATGATATTTACACTTTCATAGAGTAACAGTTTTATATCTGTAATTGCTAAGGTACCTTATCCATCAAAATTAAATATTCGTACTTTACTTGATTTCAGCACAGCAATTTTCAAAAATCACCCCCGCCTCCTTCAACTACCCACTCCATTTACAATTATCTCATTTACCATTTTACAGTGGATTAATATGACTATTTTCGGGGCACTTATTTATTAAAATTAAGTACTTTACTCTTGTTAAAACACAAAACAATGCAGGTAAACTACCCCTCCCTCCTAACCGAACAACCTGTTTTCCTGCCAAAAAAATTACAGTATTTTTATTTTTAACAATTACCACTGTCTGAAAAAGTTTAAATGAATTTTTAAGTACTTTACTCTTGTTAAAACATAAAACGTTGCAGGTAAACTACCCTTCCAGACCACAGAAATACAAAAAAGCTGAGTTTTAAAGACAAACAGAATAAGGCTGTGATAAATACTCGGGTCAAAGCAACCTTTAACAGCAACTGTTTACACTAAAGAATCCAACTTATTAGGAAGTAGCGGACAAAAAATTACTTAAAATATCGGTATGGAGAACCATACATGACCCCCATGTTCTAAGACTGACATTTAAAATCATTTACTTGAATTCGGTTCGATAATTTGTAAAAAATATGCCCCACCCTCTAACTATTTTCACTATTCACAGATATTGTTGTTATTATAGGGTAGTTGTTTAATATAATGTTATTTTAGAGTCACTTTATCTATAAAAATTAGGTACTTTATTCTTATAAAGAAACTGAACTCCGCAGACAATCATCCCTCCTCCTCAACCGATCACCACTATTAATGATATTTACACTTTCATAGAGTAACAGTTTTATATCTGTAATTGCTAAGGTACCTTATCCATCAAAATTAAATATTCGTACTTTACTTGATTTCAGCACAGCAATTTTCAAAAATCACCCCCGCCTCCTTCAACTACCCACTCCATTTACAATTATCTCATTTACCATTTTACAGTGGATTAATATGACTATTTTCGGGGCACTTATTTATTAAAATTAAGTACTTTACTCTTGTTAAAACACAAAACAATGCAGGTAAACTACCCCTCCCTCCTAACCGAACAACCTGGTTTCCTGCCAACAAAATTATTTTTATTTTTAACAATTACCACTGTCTGAAAAAGTTTAAATGAATTTTTAAGTACTTTACTCTTGTTAAAACATAAAACGTTGCAGGTAAACTACCCTTCCCCATTAACAGATCTTCGCCAAAATCAATAGGCCTTGCTTGAGTCTCGGGCACTCGGGCCTCTCTACAACTCAGTCAGGTATGCATAAAAATTATTTGATTCTGTTTGAAGTTGCGGCAGTTATCGTTCGCCACAGAAAAAATTATTCACACATACACACAGGCACTTTTTAGAAAATGACTTTTCTTCATGTTTTGAGGGTAGTAGAATCAGAATCAGCCCTTATCTGGAACACGATTTTTTTCACCATCACCATACTTCCATTTCCTTACGGAACATGAAAGTAATAGGAGGGCACGTACAACTTAAATCAGGGAACTGTTTTCCTATAACAATGGGTTAAATAGATCTTTCCTCCTATAGAGATAGAAGAGAGTGAGTGCCAAGACAATACCGCAATACAAGCCAGTATTATATAACAACTACAAATAACTTGTGGACTAATGATCGAGACGAAGATGAATCGCAATGTTCGCTACAAGTGCGCGTGTACTGCTCCAGATTGATCATTATCTCATCAACATTTACGCGTACTTTGTTCCAATTAACGGTCCCGTGTCAGCATCCACCAGTCCCCGGTTATAAAGTTATAGTGGTTTCGCTGTAACGTCGATGACGCTACAACGCTTCAATAAACAGAAACTGGAAGACAGCAAAGAAACGTTCGACCCTTGTGCGGGAAGAACTTACTAACGAGCATGGGCGGGATTTCACCTATGGGATTCGGAGGGGGGGGGGCAATATCTTCCCGCGCAACAGGCAACCTTTTTTTTTTTAAGCGAACACGCTACAGACAATTCTAACCTGTAACGGGCAGAAAGATAGGCTAGCGAATTCTAACCTCCGAATAGGCAGAAGGCGGGCTAGCGAGAATTTTAATCTCCGAATGGGCGGAAAGGGGGGTGAGCGAAAATTCTAACCTTGAACAGACAGAAAGATGGGGTTCTAGCCCGCCTTTCTGCTTGCCTATCTGCCCAATTCAGAGGTTATATTTCTTGCTAGCCCTTCAAAAGACACACATACACAAAAAACACACACGCACGCACACAAATATGAAAAAATTAAATAATCTTGAGGGGGCCTCGGTTTTCTACTGCCTAAGGGCTCCCTAGATGGTTAATCCAGCATTGGATATGATAATTCCCGGGGAAGTTTTTTATTTTACCAAGTGGTTAACTTTACATTACATATAGCATAGCTTGAATAAGTTAAACTACGCAAGAAACCTAGATTTGAAAACCCTTCCAATGCCTTGTCAAATAGGCCTACTGCACAAAACTACGTCTCACTGATTTGTAATTTATTTGATAGATATTGGAGCAAGTGCCCCCCCTTGCCACCCCCGAATCCCGTCCATGCTAACAAGGATCTATTAGAACTCTCGCAAATGATGAAGAATAAATCGATAAGGAAGAAACGTGATTTCTCATCTGTCTCCGAGTGTGACTCTTTCGATTCCGTGTAACGAACGGTGAAAATTGTGCAGCCTGACTAATAGACACAAACGTGTATCGCCGTAAAAGCCGGCGTAGAATTTCACTTACAATTATTACTGTAGTCTACTGTATACAGTATTATTGCGGCCGTGGCGTAGTGGCTTGGGTGTGACGCTGCTACGCTGTCAGCCCGGATTCGATTCCCGCCGGGGCCCTCTGATTTTGATACGACCGTTCCCTCTCGCAAGGCGATGGCAAACCAGCGAGAGGTTTCCTGCCTAGTGTAAACCCTTCCTAACTATGCCGTTCGGATCCGGCGTTACACTGTAGGTCCCATATACCTGTGAGAGACTCCGTAACACACGCACCACGGGTATATGCGGGGAGGGTAGAAACCAGTCGAAAGACTGAAGAACCCAATAATAAGTATACAGTACCTTAACCACGATACAATAAACATTTTAGGTGCAAAAATCGCGTGTTAATTCGTTGCGTAGAAATCTTACCTCTACCTTTGTTTCTAAAATCGTTTCGTTTTACGCAGTTCTCCAATGAACGTCGTGAATCTTATGAACTTAACACCAACTTTAAATAATGAGTGACTGTACTTTTAACAGTTAGGCTAGTAGCACACTAGACGTATGATCCGCGGCCAAAGATCGGTGGCGTATAATCAGTCTGCTTGCGTCGGCCGACAGCGGCTTCATACAACCGATCTTCGGCGGCGTTATTCATGCAATGTACATCACATCCAGTTTTTTTTGTAGTTAGAAGTGTGTTTTAAACAAGTGAAGTACTGTTTTAATATTTATAAATTTTTTAATATAAAGTAAAATTTTATAAAGTTAAATAAAATATTTTGTTTGTGCCAGCATGGCTGCTATAACATTAATAGCTATTATTGAAGCTTTGGCGAAAGATAAGAGAAAAAGAGAATATTGGGTTCATCCTTTACACAGTAAAAGGTTAAATATTGGGCAATTCCATACGGAGAACTAGGGCAAATCCTGATAAATTTTTCGAATACTATCGATTGTCTATTAAGTCATTCGATGAAATTCTAAATCTGATAATAACCCATATTACTAAGAAATATACAAATTATAGAATCGCTATATCGCCGACTATGAGTACAGTGAGGTGCAACAAATGTACTGTGGAGTTGCCGATGTTCCGTCGGACCGAAACAGACCGTGCAGACAGAAGATATGCTCGACGGACTGACGTATCTTCGGGTCAGTCTGTCACATCTGGCCATTTTATATGAAAATTACAACACGAGCGTTACGCCACCGATCTTAGGCCGCGGATCATACGTCTAGTGTGCTACTAGCCTTAATGCTCGTGAAACCAGATTTAAAGATGCCGACAGTTAAAGAAAAATTGCCAAAACCCGTAACAGAAATGGCAATAACATAACAATACATTCAAACAATCGCGTATCTATGCTGCATAAAGAAGGAGAACCCTGAAGACTGGTAAGATTCAAGCTATTAGTCCTAACAACAGACTTTCATAAAAGACGTCACATTATAGACTTGTAAAGATGAAGAATATTAACCGAGATATTGTTCTACATATGCGATTTAGGCTAAGAATGATAATGAGTTATGGTTAATGTTGCAACACACTCATTTTATAATAAAATGACTCAACATAACTTAAAACGAGATACTTCAAACTAAGTTATTTTATTCCCTCAATTTTAGCACACGACCAATGCAAAAAAAATGCAGACATGAAAAATCCACGTTAGTAAATTTAAATGCCATTACATGGTCATTCCCATTTAATATCATAAATTAAAAATAATATTCCTGTACATAACGAATGAAATGGAAATGCAAAAACCTCCGAATACGTTTAATAAAAGTGCTCGAAATATGATCGAATAGTTTTAATATTACTCATACAAACATTTCATTTTTTGAACTTATACGTGTAGTTTTCAGCATTCAACTGATTCAGCATTCATACTGCAGAATTCGTAACCAAATTCTGTTGTAATTTGTTTCAGTATTTTAAATTCATTTATATCGTTTCGTTTTGTTAATATTAAATGAGAGGAAAACTATGAAAAATATAAAACTGTATTAAATTATTAAACTGTATTTTAAATTACAACATTCACACATACTGTTGGTCAGCTGATTATAACCTCAACACAGAGGTTATAAGCATGTTACCTTTTTAACACACATTTAATCTATGTTGTTTGTTAACTGACTTCTTACACTGAATGTAAAAAACAACCTACACACAAAAACACATTTACACAACAGTAAATATTTTTTACGCCATTAAAAATGCCCTAAATCATGTTAAAAACGAGAAAAACGACATCAAAAAAACGACTACAGCTGTACCGTACAATTACACGCGGCAACACACACACACGACCAAGGATCGATATCATTAGCGTATCGAATTTTATTAACGTTGCACAACGTTCCATATAAGCTTTCAATGACAGACGTTTTGCATAATAATCGTACTGCGGTACGTTTTGAGGTTTTTTGTTGTCAATGACAGGCCTACCTCTCCATCCACTCGTTTCCCTGCTCTAATATGACGTTTATGCGATATTTGTTCATTCAAGCGTTAAACCTGTGACGCTCGTTATATAAACAACAAATCTCTCTGCGTACGTGTTTACGAACCTATGACGCCGGTAATACAAATACTGCGCGCTCGCGCTCGTTCGCGCACATATTTCTCTGTGCGGTGAAAACACTATGCGTTCCATGATTAATTACACATTACATGTTTGTGAAAAATTAAAACAAAGCCTTTGCAAACTCAATGTTACACGTGCCCTGATCTCAAAAGTCTGCAACGCCACACATAAACGAATTCCGCAAAATTACAGACAAGCACACAAATCATAATAATTGATATAATCTCCAAGCCCCAGGAACTTTATCTCGTTAACTAACAAATCAATGTCAACCAAGTAATTCGATATCTCTGCTCTACACTGTTCACACACCCTTTCGATTTACCATCCACAATATTGCCTGTGGAAATCTTTGCTATCTCAAATTGTGTATTTCCTCGAGTGGCAAAACTCAGATTCCTAGCTCCTACAATTGCACAATCAGACACAATGTAAAGTTTATAAAATTTAAAACACAATTGACTTCTGTCGATTCGATAAGAAGTATTTTAAATATTAGTCTGTCGATAGTATTCCTTACATTGTACATGGCAAGATATGTATAGTTACTGTATAAATGTGAGAAGTGTAACAACAATATGAACACAACTAATTTTCAGTAGTTTAATTAAGAAAGTTGTGTAAGTGGTTATAATCACAAACAGAATTATCACTGATGCACACCACTATAGAAAAATTATTCCGATTAGCGCTTTCAAGCTTCACAGCTCATCGTCAGATACCTTTCGCTAATCGGAATAATTTTTCTATAGTGGTGTGCAACAGTGATAATGTTGTTTGTAATTTTCAGTAGTTACATGTATTTTAAAACTATAATGGTTTTAAAATTGAAACTTTTTTACCTTGAAAGCTAGCCACGCGCGCACCCCCACACATTCTCCCCCTCTCTCTCCACCCCCTCACTGTTATAATGCAATGATGTAAGATAATTAGCAAACAACAGCTGCTTCAATTCAGTTTAAATCTGCCTTTTGGCGTCTGATTTCGGCGTGCGTTTAAAATAATTTCCGAGCAACGTCTTTGGTAGGTTCGGAGTCCCAAATCAGGTGGGACATCCGACTTACGACACTAAAAATATGATAGTGTCAAATACGTGGGTCTTTATCTCATTTCCGTCAAGCTTACCACTTTTCTTATATACGCAGTTAACTCCACCACCGTTATCTACGCAATCAATTCTAAAGTTATCTACCACCGTTCGTTAGAGGGGCAATCCTGATGGAATCTAACTAAGAACGTTTCGCCAAAACATTCAAGCGCCAAGGCAGTGAGCTACGTGTAAGTACTGTGAATCGAAATACCATGAATATTTGAACTGCGCTTTGTAATTTTAACATAAAATAACTAATGTTATTTACTGATATGTTATTAGCAATTCCGACTACAATAGCAGTATAGTTTAAGACTACAATAATTTTTCTGCAAAAACAACTGTCTTGTTGATAAAACCGCATTATTGGAGTCCACGTGTGTGTGCGCGTGCGCGTGCGCGCGCTTTCGAATGCCCTCCGGTGAACTCCTTTATAAAAAAGAGTTATCAGTACGTTTGTGTACGTATTATTAACCCCTTATCTGCTCTCAGCTGTAACAATCGCACAGATCCGAGCACCTTTTAATAAAGAAACAGTAAGCTACTGCTTTTCTCTCCTCTTCGCAGCTGTGTCTAGCGTCTCAGCATGAAACTCGAGATACAATAGACTAACTCAATGGCATTTTCTTGTCACCTATTTAACAACAACTACTTTTCCAAGAAGCCGACCATACTGTTAACGACAATACTCGAGTAGCAAAGGGACGCCCACTCAATTCCTGACTCTCGTTCTGTTTCCAATTAAACACTTTCACTCTTTAACTTTCATACGTCTATCTTCGTTATCTGTCTGTAGCTATTTGTCTAATTCCTCATCGAGATTACTTATATACGCCAAACAATACGTCACTGACACGACAGAAAAATAAACACTGTCAGTTTTAGTAAAGTTTTTTTTAGATTTCCTATCAGTTAAATAATGTTCATTTCACATCGTATTATGTAAGATAGGTAATCTTTCATACCTACCATGCACTACGTTGACAACAATGTGAGTTTCTTTACACCCTTGCATAATATTTACACAATACTGCACTCAGTTATAAGATGTGTGTATCTAAGGCCATCCGAGACTATTTTTAAATGAGAAATGGGAAACAAAGACATAAAACACTATTTGTTGCTACAATAATTCAGAATGTTATAACCATAATGATTTCTTGAAGAAAATAGCATTAAAAGTATGTCCAGGAGATTCAGAGTTAACAAAGCAGAGATAACAAAGTATATAATAGTAAATATCAAATTTTCTTCTTCTTCTATGGCGTCACAGTTCGAAGTCGAACCTTAGCCTCCATTTTCCCTGTCCCCGGCGATCGATGTCCATCGTTTTATTTTAAGTCCCTCGCCACTGTGTCAATCCAGCGTGTCTTGGGTTTTCCCTCGATCTGACTAAACACTACCTTCCTAGGTATTCGGTTGCCTTTCATCCTAATGATGTGTCCTGCCCATTGCAATCTATGCAGTCGGATGGTGGTGGACAAATAAAATCAAATTTTATCTGATTTTAATTACTATCATCTGACGGTATCTGTGTGGAGACCACCACTGTTTATGTTTAAATTTATGTTAAATTTAATTTTTTCAATTCCCATGACTATATTTTTCGTTTTTCTTGCGGTGGCCTGATAATTTGGCCACGGATTGTTGCAATTCCAAAGTGTATTAAGTAAATTACGAAGATTATATTTTATTTTAATCAAATTCTTTATCAAAAGAATATGTCACTACACAAATAAAAAAGTTCCCGCATAATTCTTTTGTAGATGCAGAAATGCATACTTAGTTATACAGGTCGGTCTATATGTACATGCCATGTGTGTGTGTGTGTGTAGGCGCACGTACGATCATCGTTAGCACATATCTATGTCGTGCTCAACGTACGACCCCCTCCCAAGCTGTCTCCTGAACAATTCTTATCCATTTCCCAATCATTTGCCAAGAGATCGTCACCGTGGCCTCTTTCGACTCTTGCCCTGCACTCCAGTAACCTTCATGACCATCATGATCTTCTCGCCTACCCTCTTTGGTTTTACTTTCTTAAACTGTTTGGAGACTCAGGACGTAGAGATACCTCCAAAAAGAAACTGGTCCTTAGCATCTATAGTCCTTGACCGTCCTCATTCCTATTCACAGATACCTACGACTATAATATGAGCATCTTCACCCACTTTATCACGACTAATTTTTATTCAAAATTTTAATCAAGCTTCTCGGAAAACACATCACGTGATCGATTTGCTGATAACCGCGTCGGACTGGTATGTGAATTCGCTGTGTGCTGATAACGAAGTCGGTTGCGGTCTGATAAGACGTAATAATGCATTTGAGCGCTCAGTTTTCCTGCAATAATCGCTTTTTTACGATGTTACATTTGTGGACACATTTGGCTACAAAATTTTGTTACACACACACACACTTAAAACAGTAGGGAAAAGTAATACTGAAGGCTTAAAACATTTTTTTTTTTTTAATGAAACGGATGATTTGCGAAGTCGAAAAAGGAACGATACAAACCGCCAACAATTTGGTTTGGCGTTCGTATATTCCATGTGACTAATCACAAAGAAGGAACTATGTACGTGAGGATTCTGACGTAGAACTCATCGCTGTTGATGATGTTGATGCTGATATTCGACGTCTAACTGATAATTAATACATCTCGATAATTTCTACTTTGTCAACATCACACATAGGGATACTATCTAAACCTGTCATCCATGTGTCTACGTTTCCTACCCCTGGTCTGACGCAGTTACAACCATTAATGTTACGCCCCCTATTTTACTCACTGAAACAATTTATGTGGTTATCAATACATATTGAAGTAATATAGTTAAAACGCCCGTGTGGTTCATATGCGACTGTATTACTGTCAAATAGCGCGCACAAAATCCTATACTTTTGACAACTCTAATTTAATTCTCATATTTTATATGCCTATTTCAAGTAGCTAACGACATATTTAACAATTTATACATGTTTAGTTCAACACTAAGTATAAACTTTACAAGGTGATGGCTCTTTCCATACTTCTTTATGGGTCTGAGAATTGGACTTTAACGAAAGGCCAGGCCGGTCGCATCCAAGCGGCTGAAATGAGATTTCTCAGGCACGTGGTATGGTACATTCTCCATGATCATAGAAGAAACAAAGATATACGGCACCAACTGAATATAATGGGTACACTCGACAGGATCGCCCAGTATCGGCTGAATCGGTGGGAACATCTTTGCCGAATGGACGACTGCCGCATCCCCAAACAACTATGGAACTAAAAGCCGAGAGGACGGAGAGGTGTGGGACGTCCGAGGAAGCGCTGGAGTGACCAGCTCTAATCTTTGCCTGTTTCAGACCGGAACAAACCATCCTTGGTTTAATCCGTCAAGATGATGATGATGATGATAATGACTAAGTATAAACTTTTTACACCTCCACTGATCTCGTATAAACAAAAGAAAAACTGATTTCTGCATGGAGACCATCACTATTTTTTTCATTAAATTTGTCAATGCCAAAATACGCTGTCTACACACAAATTGGTGTTTATACGTTAGCAGACGAATTCAGTTAGATCGTGTTACAAAGGCAGAACAAACAATCACATTGGTCGTCCAATGAAAACACTGGCAATTCCTCCAATACTATTACTTCGGCGTAAACGATAAGCAGTACAACTTAATAATAATTTATTAATTATTACCTATCACCAGGGCTTGATTTCAGGGGAACGCGCCGGAACCTCTTAGATCTAAAAATAAATTACCGAAAAAATATATGAAAAGAAAAACCTAATTATTACAAAAATTTACTATTACTTTTTAAATTGTGCCCTTCATCAGTCCCATTACAAAACTAAACATTTCTCAAAATCAAACACCAGCACTAATCTTTATCTTAACGACTATCGTTCAAAAAATGTCCCAATGACCTATGGAGAAAAATGAAACATAAAAATTTGCTTCAGAATTAAAACTACATGAAAGGCAACTGATTGGGAGCTTTAGAGAATATGTGCATTCCAGAATTTTTCTGGAGTGTCTTTTTACCTTGAAATATGCTATTGAATCAATAGCAATAACTTTAAGTGAATGTGAAAGGGCCGATTTCTGGCCATCATACAGCATTGGACACAAACAGTAAGGAAAGACCAAGAAACAAACAATATGACGACACAATGACGAAACTATGGAAACTTTTTTTAAATGTCCTAACCACCGAAACCATCACTTAGAGTTTGATTGAGGCTCCGGGATGACGCCATCATGAGTGACATGTTTTCGATTGTCGTGCTGCTAACCTGACGATAAAGCTCTTTAGAAATATCAGTAAACTTTATTACCTTTTTAGATACAAGTTTATGCGTATGTTGCATATTTTATAAGGCTTTAAAAATGTAAACCTCGTTTGTAATAACCTGACGTAAACTTACACGATAACATAAAATATAAGTATATTTGTGTCTGTACAACTTTTGAATTGATGCGATCCGGCGCCTATAATTTTAGAAATCAACCTCTGCCTATCACAATGATAGCTGTTACATTTCTGAATCCTATACTCGGACTGATATTTGTTTAAAGCCATTATGACTAGACTATATTCTCATTGCTTTAATAAGTTGACTGTATGTTAACGTGGCATTACTAGGTTATCAAAAATAAACACAATGTGTTGTGGTAACTTAGTACATCGTATATGTAAACATCATATTAGTGCAAATTAATGTTAACACGTAGTAATTGTGTTAATGAATAATGTTATACATTGAATGCCTGGCTGCTTATTTCATACTAACATTTTGATTGTTTGTTTATTTACTTACATATATATATTTTATAACGTTGCAGAAATCAGACCCTATAGGGTATCCACAAGTATTAGATAAATGATAAAAGGTCAAATAATTTAATGAATAACAATGAAAAAAATATATAAAATGGAATTAAGAAAGAAAAAAGGAGAATTGTAAACAAGAATAATAAATAAATGAATAGACTAGACTGACAAACAATGACTATGACCCAACCCCAGAGATTGGCCAGATAAAGTAAATAAGAAGAGAAAAGACAAATTAATGATAAAAGGCACAAATGAGTAAAGCAAATATAATAACTAACCATGAATAAAACAATAATAAAGAAAGTACACTAACCATAAGAAATAAGTAAGACAATTATTATTAGATAAAGTATGTTGTTAAGAACCTTATTATAATAAGAAAGTAAGACACAACGTATTGAAAGAATAATTATAAATGTATGTTTAAAATATCATTGAAACCAAGAGTGAGAGATAGGTAGGGAGTGATAACCATAAATAGTAAAAGTGATTTGATAAGTGAGGAATAATAATAACTAATCAAACAGGCAGGACTGTGGAAATTAATGAGTTCAGTCAGTGCAAATTTAAGTGTCTCAACCAAAAAAGATTACAAAACAATGTGGGAATAACAATAATAATAATTCCTAATTATGCTTTTCAATGAGTAAGGGGATTGCCAATTTTGGTATTAATTACAAAAGATCACTGTCTTTATAACAGTTAATGTGCATGTAAAGAGTCATCAATAACAATAAGCTACGTTACTTATTCAGTCAGAAAGAATTAAATTAAATTGTGTTGAAGAAACTGAACTGAGGAAAATAAGAGTAATGTATGGTAATCAGTTTTGTTAATTTAAAGAAAATTAGTTTGTTTGTTTAGTGTTCATAGGAGTATAAACCAAGAAGGCATAACTTTAAGGTAATATGTTTGTATTTTTTATGTATGTAATGACAGTATAAAGAGATGAGTAGTATGTTCATTTCAAGTAATAACATACAATATAACAATTATAATTAATAAGAAGGAATATGGCTGAACAATAGACAGACCATTAAGTTATTTCTATATTATGTTTTGTTAATAGATTTAAGTGTTAAATAGGTGTGTGAGAAATGGGAGTAGGAATAAACTAGCAATGACATAAACTTAACAAGCAACAAATTAATAACTACTATATAAGTAGAAAAGAAAAAATATCAGATAAGAAATAATTTTGTAAAAGTATAATAACACTAATAGATGGCAAAAACAGTTTCAAAGTAATTCAAAAGCCAATAAATGCGAAATGAGAATAAGCAGAACATATGTACTTAATAAATAATGTTTAAATAGAGCAAAATAAGAAATTCTAAGATGTTACAGTTTAGGCCTATAAATGACATAGCTGTCTAACTTCAGAAAACCAACTGTAAAGCATTGAATATTATATTTGAATAATAAGACCAAGTAAATTATGTGATTACCATTAACTAACAATAATACTATGTCAGAATTATAATAAACAGTATAAATAAGGGAAATATGTAATAACATAGTATTAGCAATTTTGTCCAAAAACATTAATACATGACCTAGACCAGCCTTGTGAGATGTCAAATTGATCTTTGAAAGATAATAGGGACATCTATGTTAATATTTCATGCATTGGAAATATAACCAAGGAAAAATAACCATTATAAAATATTTATTCATTTTGAACAGAAACTCAGGATTTATAACAATAGGTTCAAATGTATTTACCCAATCAGAGTAAAGGCGGTTGCCATAACAACAGAACCTTATTATAATTTTGACCGTTATGTAACGAGAGTTCCATTATTGAGAACACCAAGGCCAGGCCTGTCGCATCCAAGCGGCTGAAATGAGATTTCTCAGGCACGTGGTATGGTATACTCTCCATGATCATAGAAGAAACAAAGATATACGGCACCAACTGAATATAATGAGTACACTCGACAGGCCTATAGACGCTAGATACTTCTGTCCAGAGGTATAGACGCTATATTGATGCGGATCTATTAAAGGCTAATAAAGAAGGAAATCAAATATAAATGAAAGTAAAATGAACACAAGAAGTCAAACATAGTTCCAGCAACTCAAGGAGGAACAATAAACGAAATTTTAAAATTTAAATTTAAATAAAAAATTGAATAAAAAGAAACAGACGCCAGAAGGAGACGGCAACCATATCATTGAAAATAAACGAATGTACTATAACAACTTTGAAGAGATCCTGACGTATCATAACCAAAACAACATGGTTTTGTTAAGTATAAATTAAATTATCAATAATTACGAACTAAAACTGATTAACTTTTTTCACAATATATAACTCTCACTCTGAACTTTGAACACCAAATTCTTTCAAGGACTGATAGATCATATTTAATCACACTGTATGTAACTGTAAGATAACCTATGTCTGAAGCCTATAAATTTGACACACACTTTTAAACAACAAGAGCTGAATTTCATGTAAACCTTTTTAGTATTTAAGTACCACAAATGTAAGGTGGTGTACTTTATTTAACATCTTGTTTTAAATAAAACATCTTTTCGTAACCCAAAGAACTCATTGGCAAATTAACTTGTGTAAATAAGTACGCACGCCAGCCATTGTGGCGTCACACTACTGCTGCACTGCGACCTTTGCTCTCCGCTGAGTGAAAATTAATTTGTTGCCGAGGCTAAACTTTATTATAATACTATCTATTGTACAACAGTTATCAAAAATTAGTGAATTTTAGAATCAAATAAATAAGTACGAATCATTACTAACTGTCCATTGTTTTTATTGAAATTGTATTATACAGTTTGTGTTCTTTAGCGGAGAATAGGATTCTTTGCCAAAAGTTTATGTTGGGAACACGTCGAAGAAACAAGCGAAATTCGAGTTCCCGCCAGTCTGCGAGGTAATTCGAATTCATCATCACCGTACAGGAGACAAACTAATTTGGATCTTTTAATTGTTTTCTGAAAAACAATTTGGCGCCGTTCGGGAAATAAATATATAAAATAAGGACAGGTAAGGATATCAGTACTGGTTATTTGTGCGTTCGCGACGGACGTAGTCTGCGTGAGATACGTTTAAAAGCAACGACGACTTGGTAAGACCTTGAGAGTACACAGAATACTATTACACCTTTACACTTTTACAAATAGGCGGATATATATATTTCAATCACTTTCTGCTACAGTCCGTTTCTTGATGTATATGATACATTTAATATTTATACATAAATTTACCTCAAGATGTTATTTTTCTATTTGGAACATGTTTCGGGTACTATCTTGTACCCATCCTCAGCCAAGCATACAAAACAGCACACAAAATAGCATACAAAACTAATAAAAATAAATTACAAAATCTAAATAGCTCACACAACAAAGATAATACAACAACTAACGGTATATACAAAATTGAATGCCAAGATTGCAATAAATGTTATATAGGACAAACAAAAAAACAGCTGAAAAAACGTTATTTTGAACACCTAAATGCATACAAAAAACCAGAAATATATAAATCCAATTTAGCCACACATGCAATAAACACAGGACATGAATTCCCAGACATAACCAATGTAACACTAATAAAACATATACCACACAAAGGCACCATAATGAACATATGGGAAAATTTACAAATAAACAAACGTAAAACAGAAAACAAACTAATACCTGAACAAATACAAATCAATACAAAACATGACACAATATTCAAAGCACTCAACATTGAAAATACACAAAAAACTAACACATACACCACAATCACACACAATAAAACCACCTTGAAATACCAGAAGCCAACAGGAAGCCACAATAATAATAGTCAACCAACAACACATATGTACTTCACCAGACAAAAAAAAACGGAAGGCTGAGGATGGGTACAAGATAGTACCCGAAACATGTTCCAAATAGAAAAATAACATCTTGAGGTAAATTTATGTATAAATATTAAATGTATATATATATATATATATATTTGTTTCTTTGCACTGAATACAAATCCACACCGTTACACCGATTGCCACCAAATTTTGCACAGGTAACCTTTGACACAAGGCGAAAAATACTGTCTAGCTTGGAATTTGATATTTTGCCCCGTTTGCACGATTTAGGCCCTTTTAATTATGCTTTTTCGTTGATGCGTATAAAGATGCCAACATTAGCAAGGAGACCAGACTTAATCACCATAGTAACAAGAAAATAAACAAATGATATTTAGCGGCATCGGAACTGTATCTCTATACGTTCCTGCAGTTTTTAAATTCTTTAATATGCGACTGTATCGATATGTTTTGTAATTTTGTATACAGAGACGTCTATATATTTTGTAATTGTCTTAAACGACTATAAAATGTATGTTTATACGTATTTTTGATGATGCAATGAATAAGTAATGAAATATATTAAATACTACTACTGAATAATAACACCATGGACACCAGAATTAATTACCATAGTAACAAGTAAATAAACAAAACCTATTTAGCGGCATCGCAACTGTACATTTATCCATTCCTGTAGTATATTTTTCATGTTTTATATAATATGCGATTGTATCGATATACTACGATGTGAAAAAGAAGAAGTGTACTAACTGTAAAATTGTCCTACACTTATTGCAAAGAGTAAATACGTGTTGTTTTCACTTGTGAGGTTAGGTGACAACGGTTTTTGGTTTTTAGTTTACTGCTGAAATAAATAAAAGCCATGGTGGAGGAAAACATAACATTTAATGTGCTATACAATGCTTCTAACACAGTAACACTTAAAATAAAGAATTTAGCGTTTTTGATTTAACAGGTACTTTATAAATATCTCCAAAGGCTTTATAAACGGGTACTTTTAAATCTCCAAAAGCTGTTGCACCAACATAATAATTTAGTACAGGTTAAAATAGTACAAGTGTTGAAAACAGCTTTGGAGAGAATTTGACTAATGGGTACAAAATTGTTATACGAGGTGACAGAACGCCACACAGACATAGACAATAAAAATTATATTGAAATACTTATTAAAAGTCCAATATTCGCGTGCGAAGCCGCGGGTAACAGTTATAGTCCAGTCGGGATCTGTATTGGGTTGCTTTTTTTCCGTCGGAACTCAAATTTTTATTGGAATGTCTCCCGAAGGATGCCTATAATGAGAATTTCGGTTTGCACCAGAAAAAAAAGTTGTGCTAAACTCAGGAAAAATCGTAGAGTGAAAAAATAGACATTTTGGGTCCTGTTTTATGGCCTTTTCGTTGAATATCTCGGTAAGTATCGTATCTACGTGGAAAATGAATACAGGTTAATTTGTTCGCAATAAAATTTCCTATCGGAATATGCTTTTGTAATTTGGAAAAGTCAATTTTCCGCGTCACAGGAGTGAAAATTCGCGAAAAAAAGTCGAAAAAATGTCGTTTTGGAAAACTGCTTATCGGAAAATGAAGAAAACTCTTAATGCTTCTAATAATTTAGCTAGAAAAACTTTAAGTTATAACAAAAATAATCGCGCAAGAAAAAACACGATATCTTTTTTCGTTTTTGCACAATAATTTTGCAATCTAGCTCTCTCCGGAAAATCTGAAAATATTGGTGATTGAAAAATACAGTCTTGTATGAATCGCTGATTTTTTTACTCATAGAAGAGCATTTAAACTTTTAAACCCATTTTTAAAAATTCAAATCGGTTAATTAGGAGAGCCTAGGGAATTTTTAGAAATTGTAATTAATTTTTTTACTTATAAACAAATAGAATATTTTCGCGAATTTTCAACCTATCAAATTCAAAAATTACAGGATGAAAGTACTCAGCAAGATGCTTTATTACAAAAAAAAAAGCTGAAATTCGTTCCCGAGATATTGCCCGTCAAAGTTCACCGGTGTTTACTAGTAAACAATTAATGCTATGAGCCTCATTCTTGAACAAAAGTCTTCATTTTTCCAAGTACTTTTCATGTGAACATTTTCAAAACTTGCACCCTTCGGCAACATAGAGAAAATACCGAAGAAAATACCGAAAAATTGCGAAGCCGCGGGTAACTGTTAGTTTATTTATAAAATTCACTACACGTGTATTACACAATCTTGATTAATCAATTCGATTAGATTCTGCTGGTACGTGCAACGTAACTAACTGTAGTACAATTACGTTCATATACTGTACGTGCGTGAATCAATAACACGTGCATATAATACGTCTTATGTACTGTATGTGTAGTCTGTCGTCACTCATACAGCACGATTGGTTAAGAAGCAGCTATTAAAATAAACTAAGTAAATTAAGGACAAATCACATTTACAAAACGACGACGTATAAGTCCAAAACACTCTAAACAAAGAGAATACAAGCAATGTAGGTGAGATTCCTGAGGAGAATTGAGAATAAAACCGATAGAGATAATGTGAGAAACGTTAACATCCGAAAGAATTTGAAGACATTCTCTTTAAATGATAAAATTGAAAGCTCGCAACTGCGTTGGTTTGGCCACGTCTGAAGGATGAAAGGTATCTGACACAAGCATGGGACGCAAAACCAGAAGGCAGAAGAGGAAGAGGACGGCCAAGAACGAAATGGGAGGATAATATCAAGAACAGTGTAGAAGGCAGAGGAGCAATTTGGGTCCGTGCCAGGAATTTGGCACTGGACAGGACGCGATGGAGAGTTCTCTCGAAAACCTCGACACCCGATGGGTAGAAGTGGGCGACTAAGATGAAGACACTCGACATAAAGGTAATACCCGAGACTAATAATGCAAGTATTTAGGAGCCCATCTAGACAGAGGCTCATCTGGAGAACACAGGTGTGGAAAAAACAAACAACTAAATATAACATCAACTCTCCCTTCACAGTAAGCCACTACTATAAAAATTAATCTTCAAATCTTTATTGAACGGAATTCAGTTATGGAGAACTACGTTATCACAGTAGCGTAACAGCCGGGGCCTGTGATAAGTGCGCATTGCGAAGGGGCCTGTGAACTACCCGTAAGTTTTCAAGTATGGGTATAAACCCTTGAAGTTAAAGTAAAAACCAAATTTTCCTGTATCTATTTAACATCAAAAACAAATACGTCCATTTTTTTCTGCTACTTTACCAGTACCTAATGATATATTTTTAGAGTAGACCCTACACGTTATTTGGTTAACCGCACAGTAGAGCGGCGATTCCAGTCAAGAATGGACCGAGGCCACCGCCCAGTCCTGCATCGTTATGAGCTACATAAGGAAACTAATAAATGAGCCAAAGTACTGGATCGCGTTGTAAATGTTACTCTGGTATTGGCAGCTTTAACGTTAGCCTTTACACGCCATGAAGAGAAGATAAGCCAGCCCAATAGAGGAAACGTTTTGGCAATTATCGACCTTTTGATTAAATACGATCTATTGTTGTTAGATCAGTGGTCCGAAAAACAGGAGAAGTATACGAGTCCCAAAATTCAAAATTAACTCAATCGGTTATTATGTAAAAAAGTCGAAAATATTATTGTGAAACAGATTTAATCTGTTCCGTTTTCTCTGTAATAATGGATTACCATTAAACATCAAATGAGTCAAGTAATCAGATATGCCTCAATTTCTGAAGATGTAGCAAGAAGGCCCACCAACTTAAAAATTAATGAAAGATTTTTAGGATTTATAGAAATAACCGATGAAACTGGCGTCGGCTTAGAAGAGATTTTAAATTAAACAGTCTTGAGGAGAACTTATTCTTAGCAATAAGGAACGGGAACAGCAATATTCACGCGAGAACAGTGGTATGAGTTAAGTAAGAGTGGTGGGGGGGGGGGCAAAGGGTCCTGCAGAGTTACGCCTGAGCGTCATCATCTAACATACCAATAATGCGTACAAACGTTCCAGTCTAAAATTTGTCAGATCATCACCAGAGTGAGTTTTACTACACAAACAATTCACAAGTACGTATACAGTGGCCTTGAAGTGTGAATACGTGAGAGACACGGGTACATAACACCTGTTGCCGGTTTGATACGCCTAAAACTTAACCTAACAATTAATTCGAATTTTTCTTGTAACAAGTGTTCTTTTTAGAGCATTTTCTAGCATTCGCTGAGAGAAGAAAAGGGTCCCGGTTCAACGGGATCTGACTCTCACTATACTTACACAGAATAAATCAGAATACAAATGATCAAATTAAAAATAATAAAGACAACAAACAGAGAAACACACGAATAAACGAACAAAACACAAATAGGTACGTAGTGTCTGCTGCACGTCAGTTCCGAAAACGAACATCGCTATTATTGAGCGTTTTGCCGGTTTATTCAGCGGCAACACACTGGATGGACGAATGTGTCCCCCCTCTCCATAGTTTGTACAGTGACAACTACTACGAGGTTAATGACCGTACGCAGTAAAACATTGCCGATGTCTAACCCGGCAACACAAGACAGTGCAAGTGCACATCAGTTCGAAAGCAATGCTACGGTTTTCTTCAAGTTTCCCAACTAATATTGTTTGGATTTCAAATTATTCAATAATTAAAGTATTTATTCTGTGATATAATTAATATTATTTTATCTTATTTCCAGTACTGTTGCCGACGGCAACATTGGTTACAAGGACGCCACTCACGCCACGGTACTGCTAAGTTATAATTTCACCCTAACGCCCTAGCAAGAGGTTGGTAAAAAGCGAACATAATCGTAGACTAAAATGACAATACATATCTGATTTACCTTTTCTAATTTTAGATTAGACCATATTAAGCTTCCATACAACTGATGCTGGTAACCGTCTACAACTAATGTCACACCACTGCACACAGCGGTTTACTTACTGGTCTATGACAAATTGTAAAAAGTTACCGATCTGACAATAACAAAATTATTTTAAAAATAATCCAGTCCACGGTCATGACTACACTGATTCTTATTACTTCGATACCTTATCGATTGTGAAAAGACAATAACGACCACACAGACACAAAGCCACAACACTGTCGACTGTTTAAACCACTCGTCTCGATAAAAGCCGCAGAACTACTTCGGAGTTCCTCGCCGGTCACACATGAGCACGTCCTTTAATGTTTCAAAGAAAACTCCCCCTTGTTCTACGCGCAATAACAAGGGTGGTCGTAATGCTGGTAATGGTCGCCTTGCTCACTGATTGTTTTTTTATACCCTACCGGTTTCTACAAAAACTAGTTTTCATTGTTGCTCCACGAACCCGTGCAGATAAATTTCGGTTTACGGTCATTATCTCTTTAAAAGATTTCTTTTCGTAATAGAATCGACCAGCGGAGTGGCGAAATACGCGTGAAGCGGTACTGAACAGGCATATTCAAATGTAAAACAGCTGATGCAACTGCTCAAACACGAGTCTATGAGAATCAAATTCGTGGAAGCGAATATTTTACCTCTCCAAAAAAACGAGATTGCATCAACATAACTCAGTGAACAGGAGACATGCAAAAGTGTACAGAAATAATTGGCTACAATATTATTTACGGAAAGTATTATTTATGTCAATACAAAATGCTGTGGCACGCTAAAAGGGAATTATTTTTTACGACGTACAAAAACACGTTTTTATCATCTTGTTGCTTTACATCCACAAAAACGACTACGTTTTTACAGGTATCCTACGCGTACACGCGTACTGTAGACTCCCGTTAATGTTTGTCAATTCAATTCCCCTTGTAACCAGATTCTTTAGAATTTCTCTCAGTGAGATAACCTGACACTTTAACCGGCCAGGTCGCAACTTTAACTGGAATTGAGAATTGTACTGAAAAAAAGTGCACCGATTGCAATAACGGGGTTTTTACGAGCAAGGAAAAAACAACTTTGAAAAACTTGTTTAAA
The DNA here is from genome assembly GCA_034769895.1 of Magicicada septendecula. Lineage (NCBI taxonomy): Eukaryota > Metazoa > Arthropoda > Insecta > Hemiptera > Cicadidae > Magicicada > Magicicada septendecula. Next base: position 475,098,487 of record CM068374.1, read on the forward strand.
TCTAAGTGGTGGCTGATGGAGTAAAAAGAAGACGGTGTTGCAAGTTTTCATGAACGTAGTCATTTTTTATACTCATTCTGTTAACATAATTACGAGCGTAAAACTCAGATATTTGCTAAGACAAAATATATTTTGTGTACACAACTTTTATGAAATTATTTAAATGTATTAGTTAAATAAATTTTTAAAAGTTCAAATAAATTTTTAAAAATTTGTAAAATTTTAAAATATTAATCGTTATAGATCTGCCTAAATTTGTTGTTTCTATTTTTTTTTGTAGAGGCATTAAGTTACACGGCTACCGCAAAATATTTTTAGCGTACTCAGTTTTTACAAAAATATCAAATTCTTGGATTTCGTTGTCCATGACGTGTTCGTTACTTAACTAAATATAATTAATTCACTACCGACTCGGAAAACAAAGTTTTTTATGGGTAAAAACGTAAAAGTTTTACCTTAGAGCCTGAACCAGTTTTCGCTTATAAAAAACTTCTTCAGAGGCTGCCGCTGCAGCACTGTCCGTCTTGTTCTTGGCGACGGTATCGACTTTTGAAAGATCGATGTTGTGTGTGTGTGGGGTGTGATATGTTCGAATAATGCGTGTGATTTGAATCCTAAACGAACAGACACAATTCTGTCCACACAAACAATAGACCACGGCCTAACAGCCCGACAAATAGTGTTTCCAACTGTGTTGACGCTGGCCTTCCGCGGAAGCCTTAGCAACTCTAACAGAGATGAAATTTCTCAGGATTAAAGGATAAACAAAAGAGGACAGAATATGATCAGAAACAAGGCCGATAAAAACGGTTTTTTTTTTTTTTTTTTTTTTTTCCCGAGACCGACCAGTATGGTCGGACTCGGGCTGTTTTGGAGACGAGCTCCCTTCAGCCGTGAGGGTAAGGGGTTTTGGGGGGACGTACGCCAGACGACCGGAGCGCAGAGAAGGTGGAGGCACTTAGTTGGGAGAGTGCTGTTTGTAGGTTATATTGTGTGAGGTGTAGTGTGTAGCCATACACGAGCGGGAGAGGTAGATGGATGTGGCCGTTATAATTGTTCTGGGGCATCTTTATTTATTCATGTTGTTTATTGAGTTTATTGCTTCATATTTTTCTGCGACGTTCTTGCAGGGGGGGGGCAAGACTGGGACGTGACGCTGGTCGCCAAAGCTGTTAGGTGGCGACAGGGAGCCGTCAAGGGAGGCGGAAGGAACAGATTCGGATTATATGCGGGTACGTAAGTGTGGGGAACTAGAGTGTGTGTTTACTGTGGTGAAGAGAAGAGAGTGTGGGGGAGTTTTATCGCGTGTTGGGTATTGAGGCTGCTTTAGGAAGACAGGTCGCTACTGCCGGGGAGAGATAAGTCCTTGGCGGGGAAATGGTATGTGTTACTGCTTAAGCAGGTCTGTGTCGTTGACGCCGGCGTGGTTGGAGGCGAGGGGGAGGACCATTGGCTATTGCGAGGAGGCGATTTAGTAGGTAGGAAGGTCGGCTTGTATTGCTGGTGTTTCTATTAATTGACGGGACTATCGTTTGTATGGAATTGCGGCGGAAGGCTGTGCGGGAATACTTCCAGTTGAGTTTAACAAGGAAGGAATCAAGGTCAGGGAATCGGGTGTTAAGCGCATACAGGGCGGCATTGGAAGTCTTCGTCAGGCGTGGTCGGCGGTATATGAGTCGTAGGGCCCGTCGTTCTGTGATACGGTGGAGATCGAGGGAGGCTGGAGAGGCAGTAAGGAGAACTGGGTGTGCATATGTGAGGATGGGTCGGATACATGTAGTATAGATGCGGCCTAGTAAGTCGCTGGAGCAGTGGTTTAGTCGGCTGAGGGTTCTGAGAGAACGGAGGCGGGTACGGGCGATGGTAGTTGTGCGTTTGATGTGTGGTCGCCAGGTAAGTTTGGAGTCAAGCGTGACGCCCAGATATTGGCAATCACGCTTCGGGCGTACTGATGATGGGCCAACGCGGACGGGCGTAGTATAGAAATGCGACATGTTGCGTCCAGTGGAGTTGAAAACACAGAGTTGGGTTTTGTCCGCGTTTACAGTTATTCGCCAAGTATTGCAGTAGGCGAAGAAAGGTTCTAGGATTTGTTGTAATTTGATTGGGATCTGCCGGTGTGCGCCTGCTGAGACCCAGTAGGCAGTATCGTCGGCGTACTGGGCTAGGCCTGCAGATGGGTAGGGTAGAGTAGGCGGAGGGGGAGAACTATTTACATTCACACTAATTTAATTTATATAAAAGTAATCTACTCCGCGAAATAAATGGAGCAAATCAAACTAAGACGAGTCAGAGAATTTTACTGTTAACTGCAGTGCGTCAATATAGCATCCGAGTCTATAAACACATAGGTTAGCGACGTCAGTACACCTATCAATCGCATTATATAAACCACGTCACCATGGTTTGTGACGATCTAGACTACGCAAGAGGCTATGCAAGCCTACATCTAGGCTATGCAAGTGTTACGTTGCTAGACACTTTTAAACCAATACTCGTGGATAATCCGCTAAGTCCGCGAAGGACACTATGCAGGGACACTATATTACTCAAGCATTTCCCATTATCATATAGCAAAGTTTAAAACAAGCTAATTTCTATTAATAGATTTGTGCAGTACACTCCTAACCGTGAGTTAAAATGGGAGAAGAAAAACATTCTCTTATGTCCGTGTCGTTATATAACACTTTATCCGTTATATATTACGTAATGATTTCTAATATGTCGAATTTACTTTGAAGCATACCAGCCCCTTATAGGAAAATCTAGAGAAATCCGAGTGCGTGTGTTCTTGGTAATTGAATATTTTGTGGGCGAATATATATTCACGTCCGAGTCAAAACGTGTATCGGTTACCAAACTGCACTACATACGCGTAGCGCTTTTCAAGGAACGACCAAGGGAATAACAATTTACCTCTTATTAAATTTTGAATAATCAAGTATTAACTCCTAGACTTACTAACTGAAGTTAGTTTTCGCAATTAAAAGCGATATGATTTTACAAACCTTTCGTCAATCCTAAACAATAGCGCTCCTTCCGCCTGACCAATGTCATTTCTTACCTGATGTCGGTATGCGGTACTCCATGACCTTCATGCCGCTCCACCTTGCCATTAATGGTTATGTCAAACTTTAACAAACGGCGTAAAAATTCCGAAGTATTATTTAAGGTGGCGCCCACAGTGCCCCAACTTAAGATTCCAAACTAACTCTCAAATCTTTGTGTTAATTTGTAAACAACAAATGCAACAATTCAGAAATCACATGCAACAATGTTATTATCCACATACAATAAATATTTTATTGATTTATGCAAGCAATCAACGTCCATTCATCAAACGACAGGTAAACATAACGTTTACCATTAAAAATCATCTGCCTATTCAGAACAGTCAAAAGAGTTCCTGTTGGGAGTTTATTTCGCAATTAAAACCGATTTCACTTTACAGACAATCGCATCGCTGTCTATTGAAATGTGAATAATAATCAACCCCGCTAACAACATCATAAAAAGCAGAACAAAGGAGCAAAGCACAAAAACACGGCAAAGCAAAGTTAATCGACTGAACTACGTACTAGCAGATTGCTGACACTTTGCAGTATACAAAATCACAAACCGCGCCAGATGAAATAAAGATCACAATTTTTTAAAACATTTGGACGGAATTTTTCATTCATTTTATGGATGTTCTCCATAAAGCAGTGCAAAATTTTAAGTCTGTACACACGAGAATCATTTTGTTACCTCTTTCTGTGAGTCACCAGTATCCTTGATTGATTTAATGCCCTACGGCTTCTCCTATCGTAAGACAGTCTCTTCATCTCGGAACACTTACAACATCCCACATCCTCAACAATCTGCCTCAAACACTTCAACCACCAACACACATAGGTACTATACAGTATCAACAAGAAACAATAAACATCCAATTACACGCTTCTCACATCATGGAACCCTCTTGATCCATATTTCAGGCTGTTACTAGTAAATGACATGTGACACTTCCACGAATTTAATTTGTAGTAAGCCTGTTTCCGCTCGAGTCTTTTCGACAGTCTTCTTATGGTGTTCTTCGTATAATATCCTTTCAACCTACTGTTGGCTGAACACATGAGCGTCAAAATGTTCTCTTCACTTCGTTTGATTTCCTTTTAGTTTTACACTTTGTATGGAGTTATAAATGGTCTCTGCTTACTTTAGAATGTACTGGCCGTTTTTAGCTTCTCTTTTGGTACATAGCGTATTCCAGAAAGTTTACCCATTGCTTAAATTTACAGATGTACACCTCCTGGCCTCTGCGCTTCGCACAATTTCCGTTCACTGATAAGTTCCCAAGTTTTTTTATTCGACTGATGAACCTCGGTGGATGGACGGTCTCCGTGTTCGGTTCGATCAGCTTTCTCGTCTATATAAATTTACTCTATTCCAACAAGTCCCATCTCACGGTTAAAAATACTTCACTTCTATACAATTATTGTCCAAAGGAATGCCGATAAAAGGCGTTCCGCTAGTTACTGTTGCGGCCTACAACTTAATATACGGAAGGCTTTGATGCAGAACTTTAACATTGCTCGTCTGCTCAAATCAGATTATCCTTTCAGTAATATGCACATTCACGTGGACTCGTTGCGATGTTGCTACAATCTGTGTTTAACGACTCCAATATATCTCCTTTAATGAAGTCGGCCCATCGTGTCATAACTATGCTGCTAGTGTAGCACTGTATTTAAGCGACATTCAGAAAGATGGCAGCAACGCAACTACGTGTGCGTAGTATATTGTTACGACATCACAGAACAATCTACGGGTTTCTCGAACGATCCAGTGGAACACGGCTATATGTTGTGGCGTACGTGCTTTCAACATGCGCCCGCGAGACTTTCCTGGAACCCGCCAGCCGCGCGGACTGTGTCAAGGCCGCAATTAATTACGTCGTAGTTTAGAGCTAACGCGCAGTATTGGATAATCTAGTATTTCGGGTGGGGGGGGGGTATATATACCAGTACTCAACGACGTTCAGTTTCAGTTATAGTTGCGATATATTACAGTGCGGTTAGAGTTTATTGTCGGGCGATACTGTGTGCGTTCAAGTGGTTATTGTGGTGAAGTGTTGTGTTTTACAATCGGGCGGTATAATTGTAATACAATTGTGCTTTATATCAGTTGACATTTTATTGCGAATGAACAATTTTTATTTGATTCGTTGCAAGAGACTGTGTCGTCAATTACGAACTGTTTAACTGTGAAAATTAAAGCTGGTGATTAGTGACTTAATTGGTGTCTTGTATCTTGTTTTCCACTGTACCGAGTAGACCGTCGTAACAGTATAATCACGGGCACACGGTTGCTTTGTTTGCCGATGTTAACCATTTAACTACGAGATTAATAGCCACACCTGGTTACCTCGACAGCTACTATTCTACTATGAAAAAACAACAGAACGTCTCTCTCGTTTTAGACTCTCACTTCCGTCTTGAACGAAAAACAGGGAAAAGAAGATTTGGATGAAGCAACATTGAATGCATAAGGGGTGTCTGATCAGGAAGGCTTCTCCGTTTGGAAGCGCCCAGATTCCACTAAACTCGATGGGTATCACCATAGCTACTGAATTTTATACTGGTTTTCGAGAACTATTCCTTTGCGTCTTCGGCAATACTGTTGTCAACTCTTTTAACGTGGCCGTTTGTCGTAAAAACATACGACATGAATTCCTACACACGTAAAAAAAGTAGTCCTATATTTGATTGCTATCAAACCACATGTAGCAGCCAATAAAAATTAGACTAAAATACAGTACGCGAAATAATATTCAGTTCGAAGCTCACATTGGAAACGCGAAAAATCGAAAATAAAACAAAAGTACGCTAAAGAAAATTACAATTCTACATTCTCCCACATGTGATACGAGCAATTTTCTGCTCTCTGCACACACGAGAGACTGGTTATGGACACAGACTGGGCTGTGAACTTGCAGTAAACACAATGGACAATAAATTATCGTCGTCCGATCTTGGTGTGGAGAGAGAATTGGTCTGTCCATAATACGTACAATTTACGATCCGAATGTAGCCGTGCTTCTGTCGTTCTGTCATTAGTGAACGACTGCTTTTATATTTATTAGAAATCAAACGAACCAGACCGCTGCACCCTTTTAACCTTTGTTCATTTTTTAAAATATATTCTGCGGACACGTTCTTTTAGCAGAAAACGTGAATGAATCTTCTATTCTGAAATGGATCCGAAGTATATGGTGTGTCCGTTAATATTTTATCTCCGCCGAGAATCTCCAAAACAATTCTGCCCAAAGAGACGCTGCTCTGGGATTTCACTCAATAAGTTCCCCAATAACCATTACTGCACAATATACATGTTATATTGCATTTACGGTTTGTGGGACCGTACCAATATAATGCGCTTTGTATTTACGGTGTCTAAAATTGTATCGTACTCGAAGCAGCCTCCTGATATCCTCATTTCTCATGAACTAGGGCCCTGAAAGATCACAGTGCAGAAGTCGATGTCTACTGCCTGGATTGACTTTGGGAATTTCATTGATTTATCTCCCAAAGTTGCTCTATAAGGTAATAAAAAAGAGGAGATGGTTTAATTTGGAGACTTATATAGCCTTCAATGATTTTGAGAAAGCTTTCGATAGGGTAAAACGAGATAAACTCTGGGAAGTGGTGAATAAAAAGGGATATCCAAAACACTTGATTGGCGTATTGAAGAATTTATACAATGGAACACAGATAAATGTTGTATTCTGAGATGGGCGTGTCTCACGAGGACTTTTAATTAATGGAGGGCTTCAAGTTAAATAACTGTACTGCACTAAATATGCTGCTCTTTGTAGATGATATGGCTGTAATCCAGGCTAATGAAAGTGCACTGCAGACAAGTTTATATGGTCTCCAACAGATAAGTAAAGAATATAATAACTGTACTGCACTAAATGTGCTGCTCTTTGTAGATGATATGGCTGTAATCCAGGCTAATGAGAGTGCACTGCAGACAAGTTTATATGGTCTCCAACAGATAAGTAAAGAATATAATAACTGTACTGCACTAAATATGCTGCTCTTTGTAGATGACATGGCTGTAATCCAGGCTAATGAGAGTGCACTGCGACAAGTTTATATGGTCTCCAACAGATAAGTAAAGAATATAATAACTGTACTGCACTAAATATGCTGCTCTTTGTAGATGACATGGCTGTAATCCAGGCTAATGAGAGTGCACTGCAGACAAGCTTATATGGTCTCCAACAGATAAGTAAAGAATATAATAACTGTACTGCACTAAATGTGCTGCTCTTTGTAGATGATATGGCTGTAATCCAGGCTAATGAGAGTGCACTGCAGACAAGTTTATATGGTCTCCAACAGATAAGTAAAGAATATAATAACTGTACTGCGCTAAATGTCCTGCTCTTTGTAGATGATATGGCTGTAATCCAGGCTAATGAGAGTGCACTGCAGACAAGTTTATATAGTCTCCAACAGATAAGTAAAGAATATAATAACTGTACTGCACTAAATATGCTGCTCTTTGTAGATGATATGGCTGTAATCCAGGCTAATGAGAGTGCGCTGCAGACAAGTTTATGTGGTCTCCAACAGATAAGTAAAGAATATAATAACTGTACTGCACTAAATATGCTGCTCTTTGTAGATGATATGGCTGTAATCCAGGCTAATGAGAGTGCGCTGCAGACAAGTTTATATGGTCTCCAACAGATAAGTAAAGAATATAATAACTGTACTGCACTAAATATGCTGCTCTTTGTAGATGACATGGCTGTAATCCAGGCTAATGAGAGTGCACTGCAGACAAGTTTATATGGTCTCCAACAGATAAGTAAAGAATATAATAACTGTACTGCGCTAAATATGCTGCTCTTTGTAGATGATATGGCTGTAATCCAGGCTAATGAGAGTGCACTGCAGACAAGTTTATATGGTCTCCAACAGATAAGTAAAGAATATAATAACTGTACTGCACTAAATGTGCTGCTCTTTGTAGATGATATGGCTGTAATCCAGGCTAATGAGAGTGCACTGCAGACAAGTTTATATGGTCTCCAACAGATAAGTAAAGAATATAATAACTGTACTGCGCTAAATATGCTGCTCTTTGTAGATGACATGGCTGTAATCCAGGCTAATGAGAGTGCACTGCAGACAAGTTTATATGGTCTCCAACAGATAAGTAAAGAATATAATAACTGTACTGCGCTAAATATGCTGCTCTTTGTAGATGATATGGCTGTAATCCAGGCTAATGAGAGTGCACTGCAGACAAGTTTATATGGTCTCCAACAGATAAGTAAAGAATATAATAACTGTACTGCACTAAATATGCTGCTCTTTGTAGATGACATGGCTGTAATCCAGGCTAATGAGAGTGCACTGCAGACAAGTTTATATGGTCTCCAACAGATAAGTAAAGAATATAATAACTGTACTGCGCTAAATATGCTGCTCTTTGTAGATGATATGGCTGTAATCCAGGCTAATGAGAGTGCACTGCAGACAAGTTTATATGGTCTCCAACAGATAAGTAAAGAATATAATAACTGTACTGCGCTAAATATGCTGCTCTTTGTAGATGATATGGCTGTAATCCAGGCTAATGAGAGTGCACTGCAGACAAGTTTATGTGGTCTCCAACAGATAAGTAAAGAATATAATAACTGTACTGCACTAAATGTGCTGCTCTTTGTAGATGATATGGCTGTAATCCAGGCTAATGAGAGTGCACTGCAGACAAGTTTATATGGTCTCCAACAGATAAGTAAAGAATATAATAACTGTACTGCGCTAAATATGCTGCTCTTTGTAGATGACATGGCTGTAATCCAGGCTAATGAGAGTGCACTGCAGACAAGTTTATATGGTCTCCAACAGATAAGTAAAGAATATAATAACTGTACTGCACTAAATGTGCTGCTCTTTGTAGATGATATGGCTGTAATCCAGGCTAATGAGAGTGCACTGCAGACAAGTTTATATGGTCTCCAACAGATAAGTAAAGAATATAATTTTAAAATTTCAACTGCAAATACAATGTTATGGCTTTTATGGAAAATTACCGTTAAATTTTGTGGAACGTTGTGTTCTGTGGAAAATTCGATCCAAAATTATGTTAAATGACCAGCTCATAGAACAGGTCACTACATTCAATTACCTTGGTTGTAGTCATTCTTATAGAGGTAGTGATCTCAGCAATAAACTAGGCAGGTTCCAAACTATGTATGGAATACTGAGAAGGACATTGAAAAGGCAAGCTGCACAAGAGACGTGTATCAAATGCTGTATGGATGCGAGACCTCGACTATAAGGAAGAAGGACTGGTGACAATTACAGGCTGCAGAAATGAGCTATTTAAGATCGGTAAAGGGATATACGCGACTCAATCATATAAAAAACGAGTATATTAGACGAGAACTTGATATAGTTTCCCTAAATGAACTCATTCAGAATTATAGAAATTGCTGGAAACAACATCTAGAAAAAAATGGACAATAACCGCATTCCGAAGTTGGCTTATGAGTACGAGCCGCTTGGAAAAAGATCTATAGGCAGGCCAGTCACAAAATGGCGGGAGTCATGAGGTCGGAAGAGGAGAAATCCTATCCATGAAGTGGTGATGACGAGTTTCTCTGCCAAAGCTGGCTGTACTTATTAAAGATGACAGAATAAATCGTCTTGCTTTTGTAGGTTACTTTACCACTCCAAGCCTCGGGGCTGTTGAAGGATAGACGCACAAAACTAGTAGCCCTGTAACTATTTTTTCTAAGCCAGTTCAGTGTACAAAAAGGAGTCATTAACATTTTTAATATTGGGGTATATTTAAAGGGTATATTATTATTTATATTTTATGTGTTTATATCTCTAAATATTTTATTCAGAACTGTTACATTATTAATTTTATCATATATTAATTTTATTATTATTATTAGTATTCTGGTACAACATTATTACAAGGATCCTGACGTCGACTGGCACGCGGTCCTACAAACGCGGCTCTAGCTCTATTACAGAGACAAAACTTTCGTCAGAACAAAAGGTGTCTACATTTATCACACTACACGGCATAAGCCTACCACTTGAACAATATCTTCAGTGTGTATCTTCATTAACACCGTGCACTACGCGCTGTGTCACGTCCCGACAATCCCTTATCTGAGCGGGACACCGGAGACAAATGAAACTATGTACAATGTATTAATTTTAACTGGTGGTGGTATGAGTCCCTTGTTTAAAGTTGACACGGGCGGTGTTAAGTGGTGATACGCATACCTTCCTTACGTGTCCTTAATGCACCCTCCTACACGCCTCTTACACTCTCTCTCTCCTCTGTCTTTAACTACCTGCCTGCGTCATAAAAAACTGTCCTGTTGTACAAAATACTTGAAGCCATGCCGATTTGAAATAGAAACGTTTCTGATATAGAAGGAAGGGAAAAACAATTTTGCAAAAGTTCAATTCTTTACTGGATGGCATATTTCGAAATTCAATTGGAAAATGTTTTTAATATAATGACTCTGCGGTTCTGCCTGTCAGGGGCGGATCCAGCAAGCAATTTTTTGGAGGGGGAATAGTTAACTTTGGGGGGATGTGAAACGTTGGGCAATTTTTTTATGGTTTAAAGTATAAATGATAGGAATGAGTGAAGATAAAAATAGGCCTACAGTGTGGTATCATCAACACAATAAGCTTATTACCGTACACGTATAAAATCGTATCTGTGTTCGTCAGTTTAATAATATTCACTTTGTACTCGTATTCAGTCACAAAATACACACTTTATGTGACTCGTTTAAAATACACACTACTCATTTAAGTTATGTATCAAACAAAAATTTTCATGGAAGTAAGTACAGTTAGAACTTAATGCAATTTTAGAGTAAAACTACGAAGTTACGTAACGTGATATACACTTCTATCATAGTGTTACGACGGTCTACTTGATAGTCGTATGGTACAGTGGAAAGCAAAATACAAGACACCAATGAAGTCACTAATCACCAGCTTTAATTTCACACTTAAACAGTTCGTAATTAACACAGTCTCTTACAACAAATCAAATAAAAATTGTTCACACGCAATAAAATGTTAACTAATATAAAACACAATTGTATTACAATTATACCGCCCGATTAGAAAACACAACACTTCACCACAATAACCACTTGAACGTGCAGAGTAATCATTTGTAATCGCCCGACAATGTACTGAACTAAGGCCGCTGATGCCTTGTATTTATACAACGCTCACAGACCAGAACATTCCACAACTACGCGTTATCTCTACAGTACGACGTAATTAATTGCGGCCTTGACACAGTCAGCGAGGCTGGCGGCGTCTAGAAAAGTCTCGCAAGCGCATGTTGAAATCACGTACGCCACAACATTCAGATAGATTCCAATGGATCGTTCGAGAAACACGTAGATTGTTCTATGATGTCGTAACAATATTCACAATCACAAACCATTCTACAATCACAAGACAACGACAAAATTTCGTCTGAAGTGACCATTGGGGAGTGGAAAAATCCGCGCCTAGTTTGCGTATTTAACAAAAACGAACTTGGGGCCAAATAAAGAATACACCAAATTTAATTTAAAAAAAAAACGTTGTTATAAGTGATATCAAAAATACATAACACTTTTGTTTCATGATATCACGGGTTCATTAAAGTCTTCGGATTTTCTTATGTCGATTTCTTCCAGCAATACAAAGTAATCTTTTCATCAAATCAAATTTTTTGTACTTAAATGTGGGGAGTATCCCATATTGTAGACGAGATCTGATTCACCAGGAAGGATTAACTTCAATCTAAAATTCAAATAATTCTGAACAACACGTGCATAGAACAAATTATGCTTTGAAAAAAAAACTGAAGTTCCGAAACTCGAAGTCTCGTTAACAACTCATAATATTTCGCCGGATAAAATTATTTGATGCTGATAAACGATGCCTCCTCCAGTGATTTCTCACCTGATCTGTTCTTGCCCAGTTGACTGTACTACGGAAGTTCGTCGTCTCCTGGTCTCCAATCGGCCGACTAACTACGTAACGCAAAGTTGTGACAGAAAGATCATCCACCACGTCCGCGCTGTGTCTCGAATCTTCGTTTACTCCAATATTTTCATCTGCATTTTGCAGTCCCGTAAAAAACTTGGAACAGTTCTGGTGTGACAAGTGACACACAACATCAGTGACCCGTATGAAGAAGTGTTATAGCTTCCCCAGAGAATGATGACAGTCGGCATCAAAGCAACTGTTATCCGTGGTAATTAATTTTTTTATCTCGCACCAGTGTAGTTACGTTGTTGGCGAGTTTCCACACATGAATGGGTCAGGTCAGTTCCACTGAAGAAGATAAAATGCGGTTGATAAAAGCTAATCGTGGCAACGTGGACACAAAACGGTAATCTCACCTTACTAACGGTGCAATCTGTCTGGTGTTACCTACGCAACTACGAACACATTATTGCATCAAAGGCTTCCGAATGTTATTCTTCTAGCCGAGGAAGCTATAATTTTGACTACAGTTATGGAAACAGAACAGGGAGAGAATGTTAAATAAGAACGGAAAATTTTAGTTCATGAGATAAATCCAGAAGAATGTACCTTCTGGTCAATATGCGCTTTGGCTTTGATAACTCAGTTTTAAACAACAGTAAGATAACATAAGAGTTTTCTTTAATTAAAAAGTATTTCTAACTTTCAAAACTTTCAATCTTTTATTTATTCCAAATCATTTGTCCTTTTTGGGGTGCAGTCGAAATCCACTAAAACTAATGATTAGTGATCGAATTCTAGAACAGGTGAGCCACTTAATTATTTGGGAAATGATATTGCCTATGACAGAGATTGTGATATTGACGTTAAGTTAAGTAGGCTCCAGACGATCTGTGGAACAATGAATCATATTTTTAGAAACACGGTTATGTCGAGATACAAAATTAAAGTTTTACACGGTTATGGCAGTGTGGCTTATAGACAATAAGCAAAAACCAAAACAGTAAAATACAGGCCTAGGAAATGGCATTCTTATAATAATGGTTCCCGTGTGTACCACCTGAAGTAGTGTAGGAGAAGGCAGGGTAGGCTGCCTTAGTGAGCCGTACGGCATACAAGGAAGGCAGTGTGGCCAGCACTACGCTTCAGCCGCCCATTATTATCCCCAGGATGTTATGCCAGGTACTCATTTTCAACAGAGGCTGAGTCGACCTGGGGGCTGAAAAAAACGCACCTTGATTTTATGGTGCGGGCCCGGGAATCGAACCCGGGACCTCTAGGTTAGTAGCCAGGTGCCATACCCACTCGTCTACTGAGCCGCCCTCTTAAATAGCATTCTTAAGAGGAGTTAAAAAGGGGTTCTAAACTTGACCGTATAAGAAATGAGACCATAAGAGAAGAGTTAAAAGTTTTAACACGAAGGAAAAATTAAAAGATTACAACAACGGTGTAAAGAACACTTAAAAAGAATGTCAGATCCAGACTGGCCAAACAGCTCTGGAAGTACAAACCGATAGGACACAGGTGTGTGGGGAGACCCAGGAAGAGACGGCTGGAGGATTGTTGAAGGCGGAACAGACAGCACTTTGCCCGTGTTGTGAAGATGGTGATTACCAATCTTTCTGAAAAACTTACGGCACGACTTAATCAGACCTGCTACAGACAGTGACAAAGACAAAATAGTTTTGAATACTCTACTGTTATACATGGAATACTAAGCAAAACTGACCACATATAGCACGAAATACTGTGCCGGTTCGATGCCGGCGGTTACAAAATTCTAGAAAGTTTTCGTATTTGTAACATAACGTGAGTCGAGGCAGCGGGCGAACTTTGGTCCGCGGTATGAGGGGAGCGGCACTGTGTGCGGTTGCGCGCGCAACTCGGCTATGTGCAATGAATATCGTGTGCCGCGGTGGCCAGTCGACGCTTGGCCTCGCTCAGAGAATCGTCCCGTCTCCGCTCTTCGTATTGTTCTACGCAGTTTGTATCTCTCTACATGATGGGCTAAAGAATAAACGACTCCCGGTAAGAATTTAATTATTTTTCATTATTTGTTTGGATATTTAAATACAAGATATATGCTATCGTGTGAAGTACGTATTTATGTGTGTGCGACCCGACAAAGTTATGTAAGAGAAACTCATTCTTTACTGTTGTACGTAACGCCCTGTATATAGTCCATGCTTTATTATTTTCTGTAATAGTGCGAGTAGTTTTTCAAGAGTCATTGTCATGGTAAAAGTGCTCTACATTAAAAAATTAATGACTAAAACTTGGTGCGCTGTCAGGTCGTGAACGGTGTCTGTGCATGTTGTAAACGGCCACAGAGTTTGTTAATTAACTTCACAAATAGAGAATGACGTGTGAGAGCTTCTATGTATGAAACTTAATTGAAGGTAAAACATTCTCAATGCTGTGAGTGACTTGCTGTTAAATTTTTTTTGGTCAAATAATGATTACTGCTCTCCACGTGGCCGGTTTAACCTGCAAAATTTTGTCGAAGCATGTTGACTGAGTACAGTTCACTTTATATTAAGCCACAATTTAATAAGTTCTGTTCACGATGCAAATTTACTTATTCCATGGCTGATTTTTAGACTCTTTAAGCTGGTTGTAAAAACTTTTATTAATGAATATTGTGCTTTTATTGAGAGTTAGCTGGCGGCCCGTTAAGAGGTTAATTACCTTAACTCGGGTGTACATTTTTATAGACTGTTCTCTAATTTACTTGAATTCATAGGGTTCTCGCACTAAGCCGGGTTCCTGGCTTGCTGATGGCTGAACATCCACCTAAGCTGTGAACCATGTCAAGATCGCATACGAAGAGGGAGATGGAGACTGAATTCCTATGTTGCACTCGCCAGCACTTATGAGGTGATATTTATGCTTTATTTCATTTTTTTGGGGGCCGGGCCGGCAGTGTGCCCGTTTATTGCAAATAGCCTAGAAGCCATGGGACCACGTGTCCAGACTGTTTGCCGGGAAGTTGAGCTGTGATCATGACTCTGAACACTATAACTTAAATTTCATAAACTTTTTTTTATATAACTCAGTTACATAACACTAAATGCAATGGCTGTAAGTGCGTGCTGCACTGCTGGAGCGCGCCAGAGAGATTTTAATCTTGTACCATTTTATTGTTGCATCTCGTTTTCATTACTCCTTACCAAAATTTAATTATTGCTTGGTAGATCTGTTCCGGCTGGAACAGCAGTGTATAAATTTTAATTTCACTATGGGTTTCACATTTAAGGGCTGGGGACTTTTCTGGGGTTACAAAATGGGACTCAGTTTTTCTGACACGCGGGTGCAACTTCAGACAGGTTGCATGCCTGTCAACTTTTGTCAACTACATGTGGGCGCGCTCCCACAGATGCCAGAGCACAACCACCTTATTGTAATCTTTTCTTTTAATTATTTTATATAGTCATTTGAGGCTAATAGAAATAATTTACGAATGTTATGGAAATATTTTAGCTGATTTTGCCCCTTGCACAAGGGTTAAACTGATTGTTTTCTTAACTGGCAAACGCATATGGGTTGACTTCACACTTATAGCTTTTGATGTTTAATTCTGACTATAAAACATGTATTCATCATTTTCTTTTTTTGAGTAAATTATGATTGTCAAAATCGTCTGAAATAGTACTGCCTCGAGCAATTAATTTCTGTTTATTAAAGTACATAAAGATTTAATTCCCTTTTGGACTTTTTTTTTGAAGTCAAATAACTGTCTAGAATTTTATAAACACTGTCTGAAAGTAGGTCACGTAGTTTGTCAGTTTCAATTAATTATGTGAAAGGAACTTAAGGTTCACACGCTCATCATGGGTCATTGATCAATGGAATGCTAGATAAAAGGGGGTCTGGTTATTTATGCCTCATGAATTATTATCATTCTTCCTGGGGTTGTGGCTTATGTCATTCTACTGTACGGGTTGCCTATTGGCGTATATTTTATCACTTCTGAGTTGTGGGATTGTAGTTACTCTGCCCGTTGGGTGGGTGCATTCCAGGGGCATGCGTGTTAAAAAATTAATGTAACTGTGAGTTGGTGTACCTTGTGTTCTGTGTGTGTTGTTATGTGTCTAGCTAGCCACGAGATGGGAGAAGATTTTATAATTATATATATATATATATATATATGGGTGTTCATTGATTTATATACATATATTTGTTGTGCCTAATATTCTACATATTTGTTATGCTGAAGATTTGAAGTTTTATACACACTTGTAATCGTTTATATTTGCACACATTTGTTAAGACTAAGATTTTACACACTTGTTATCTTTTATCATATTCATACTTGTGATTGGGCATACAAGAAGGGCATGAAATAAAATAAATTGTTATTGTTCTGTTACAGCTGAGTTTTATTGCAAGTCCCGTCATACTGGACCCAGCATAATTTTTGCTTCTCTCGGCTTCGGCCTAGTCCTAATTAACTTGTAACCTCTCTTTCAAAACCAACAAGCGAGGAGATAGAAATTTAAAAAGAAATAAAATATATACTAAAAGCATAGAGAGGTTACAATACGTACTTCGGGGAGTCGAAAAATCCCCGTCTTGATGGACTTCAAGCCATTCTGCGTCCGTTAGGTCGATGAAGCGGAGTGAAGCGACACGGCAACGGCCTCACAAACATCGGGAGGACTTCACAACCGATCCTGCGAACTCTCAGATTAATAACCTGTTCGAAATATGGCATTTTCTGCATAGCTTAAATCAGGGTTACAAAACGTTTTCTAGTGTTTTACGGTATTTTTGTACAACTGATGATGTTCATAGCGAGGTATTACCCGGAGTTCGACCACGTGATTCACGAGCAGAGCGAAATGTCAAACGTACAATTAATGCACACACAGCTGGAATCGCGTCATTCATTAAAGCACACGTGACGCCACAGTGAAAGTGAGGATCACTCGGTATGTGATTCCGCGTGTCACGCCTGTCCATTGTGTGTGAAATGATTCGCGAGATTACTCAATCCACGCCGCATTTGCCTCGTCACACCACCGTGGCTACCGTTTTCTATGACCTTTTCACACCAGCTTTATGTATTTGTTGAACCTATTTAACTACACACAACGTGAATCATATCAGTATTATGTAAATGCATCAGAGGATACCGGTATACTAGTTTCGGTACAAATAATTAAAAACATGTATCCCCACACCTAAGACCAAGGTGATGGCTTTTCGTGGAACTGATCCCGTACGGGCAAAAATTGTTATAGATGATACTGTCCTGGAACAAGTTAGCAATTTTGAATACCCGGGCTACAGTGTGTCTTATACGACGTTGTGAATAAGTTGCATAAGTTCAACCTTATGTGCGGGACCATTAGGCGAACCCTTAAGTCAGCAAGTAAAGGAACACGGCTAAAATTCTACAAGGTGATGGCTCTTCCCACACTTCTTTATGGGTCTGAGAATTGGACTTTAACGAAAGCACAGGCCAGTCGCATCCAAGCGGCTGAAATGAGATTTCTAAGGAACGTGGCGGCAGGGTATACTCTGCTTCACTTCAATTCGCAGCCGGAACTAGATTTAAAAAAATTTTGTTTCCTTTCTCTTCAGTGCTCGCTGGTGAGGTAGGTACCTACCAAAATACGTTTTCGTCAATTGCAACTGCCTAATCAGACCCCCCAATCACTAACTGATTCTTTAAAGCAGTGGTTCCCAACCTTTCCAGACACGCGTACCACTTTCCGCGTGTTCGTTTCGAGTACCACCGCAGCTTAAACTTTAATGAAAAATCTAATGAAATATTACCGCAAAGTGTTTAGGTTGTATTTTTATACGGGTAATCCGTTTTAAATCATGTCCGATGAAAATTTATTGTTTTCTCTTAACATAAATTTTTATTTACTTATTTTTTTAAGTAAATACTTTTTTCCTAACTAGGTTCCCTTGCGTACCACCGGTTCGGAACCACTGCTTTAAAGTAACATGTGTTCACACTTCCCGCGTGGAATTTATTCTGCTGTTGTGCTTAATTTCTAATTCCTCTTCACGAAAGTCAAAGGAACAGTAAATAAACAAAACAATCGCACGGAAGCGTAGTTTACAACTTCTTTTTGTCGTAACTATTTAAATCGATGACAGCCATCTATCGCGTACGTCTTATGTGCATAAATATTTCGTGTTAATCTTGTACAAACTGCATTGAAAACAAATTGTAATAATGAAAAATAAAAGAAATCTATTTCTTTACACATAATAACAAATAAGATCCATATTTTCGTAACACAAGTCTAACTCCATATTTTCGTAACGCAAGTCTAACTGTTGAAAAATAACATCCGAAGTCGGAAAACATTTGTGACCATAAAATAGACGGACGCCATTTTTAATAACCATCGCTGTAAACTTTCTCGACTTTATAACTATTTGGATGTAGAAAGATGAGGCACCTATTCGACGTATTCGTGGGGGGTTGGATATTCGTAGGGGTTGTGTACACGCATACTTGATTATTGTGCTGCTAGATGGTCCTGGTTATAGTCAATATTATTAAATTCAATAATAATATTATTATTATAATAATAATAATATTGAATTATTCGGGGCGCCCGAAGAAGTGTTGGAGTGACCAACTCTAGTTTACATGCTTGGGGCCGGAACAAACCATTTCTGGTTTAATCCTTGCTGAAGATGATGACTATTATTATTATTATTATTAAAGTCAAGAAGATTATTAATCTTCCGGCTCAAGTGGGAGACCCTCAGGAGTGATCTAGATTCTGATCCCTGGGGTCTGGGGTACAGGCTTGTAATGAGCAGGCTTGGAGCCCGGCCTTGTAGCCCAAGGATGGACGAAAATCGGATGCGCTTCATTGAGGACGATCTATTTCCTCGTCACCCACTGAGGGATCGTGAGGAATATCCGGGCCCATTGGAAGACGTCCCGATTTTCAGCGAGGACGAGCTATCACTAGCTGCTAGCTCCCTGCGCAACAAAAAGGCACCAGGGCCGGATGGTATACCTGCGGAAGTGCTGAGGGTGGTCGCTAGATCCTGCCCCCAGGTGCTACTCAATATGTACAACCGCTGCCTCAAAGACGGAGTCTTCCCGAAGAGGTGGAAGATCCAGAGACTAGTCTTAGTCGGCAAAGGGAAGGGCGGCCCGAATTCCCCGTCGGCATACAGACCTCTTTGTATGCTGAACACGGCGGGGAAACTACTGGAACGTCTACTCAGGCCTCGGCTAGTAGCGGCAATTCGGGATGGGGGAGATCTGTCAGCGAGGCAGTACGGGTTCAGAACAGCCAGATCCACCATTGGAGCCATACAGGAGATCTTGCCCGCCGTCCAGGTGGCCCAGTGGGGTAATCACTTCTCCCGAAGGATGGTGCTACTCGCTACACTGGAAGTACGCAACGCCTTTAATTCGGCCAGGTGGACAGACTTGCTACCGGCTTTGGAGGACGTCTTTCAAGCGCCGGACTACCTGCTCCGGATAATACGAAGTTACCTGAGGGACAGGGAGCTCCGGTACGACACAGCAGATGGGCCACGCAGCAGAGAAATAACAGGAGGCGTAGCTCAGGGCTCTATCTTGGGCCACGACCTGTGGAATGCCTTCTATGATGGAATCCTCCGGATGGAGATGCCAGATGATACCTTTCTGGTAGCATATGCTGATGACGTGGCTGCCGTGATCACCGCGAGAGACGCAGAGGAGGCGCAGCGCATGCTGAACCAGGTCATGCGCAGGGTCCGCATCTGGATGGAAGAACACGGTCTGAGCCTTGCGACGGAGAAGTCAGAGATTGTGCTGCTCACTCGACGACGTATACCCACAATCACACAGTTCGTGGTGGGGGAAAAGGCGATAATATCAAAGCTTGCGGTGAAGTATCTAGGGGTGCACCTGGATACTAAGCTTTCCTACTGGGAGCAAATTCGATGTTCCTCGGAGAAAGCCGCTAAGGTCGTTGCTGCGCTGAGCAGGCTAATGGCAAATGTCGGAGGCTCAGCTGCAGGAAGACGGCGACTGCTGATGTCGGTGACCAACTCGATTCTCCTCTACGGATGCGAGGTCTGGGCCGACGCACTGAAGCAAGAAAAATACCGCAAGCAGATGGCCGCGGTACAACGAAGAGGAGCACTTCGGATTGCAAGCTCCTACAGAACGGTGTCGGAACCAGCAGTGTTGGTCGTCGCTGGAGTAATGCCAATAGATCTGATGGCTGAGGAGAGGAGGAGGGTCTACACGACCAAGGAAGACTTGGGGTTTGTAGAAGCAAGAGCAGTGGCCAGGGCACACTCCATGCGGAGCTGGCAACTACGATGGGAGCAGGAGAGTCGAGCTAGGTGGACGGCGAGGCTGATTGGGAACCTCCCTGAATGGGTGGACAGAACGCACGGCGAGGTAGATTATTACCTTACTCAATTCCTGACAAGGCATGGTCATTTCTGTGCATACCTGCGACGGATGGGTAAGATGGAGGATCCGTCGTGCGTGTATGGCGACTCAGACTCTGATGACGCTCATCATAATTTTTTCGAGTGTCAACGGTGGGTGCTGGAGAGGCGAGGACTGGAATCGAAGATTGGTCCCATGACGCCTGATAACATCATAGGCGTCATGCTCAACAGCAAAGAGAACTGGGACATGGTTGTGACCTTCGTGAGGATGGTCCTGCGGCAGAAGAAGCCTGAACTGGACCGTCTCACAGGTCGATGATATAGATAAAGCTGTAGAAGCCTAGTAGGCGCAATACGAGGTGCCACCCTGAAGCCATACGAATAGTTGTTCCAGGGGGGGTTCCCTGCCTGTAAAGTGGAGGTTTTTTAGTGGGTGTGAGTCCCACACACCGGGAGACCAGTCGGGTGTCTCCTGATGGTGCATACTGCATTTTCCTCCCCCGTAAAAAAAAAAAAAAATTAATAGTATCAGTAGGCTATATCAAAAGTTATAATTACTACAACGCCCGATCGTAAATGACTAAAACCTTTTTAAACCACAAAATATCTATTTTATATACATCGCTTAAAACACTATAACGTCGTTTACAACGTTATACAAAGCCCAACATTAATTAAACTGAATCACGGACAATTATCAATAAGGTCTTGTACTTCATTATTTCCAGAAAAGAAACCGACGACAGCGTCACAAATAACTTGAACAACAGCCAATAAGAAGCGACCGGCGACAGCGCAGGCGCATTGAATAATTACGTGTCGTATCAATTACCGCACTTTGTATCGACACAACAACTGATATATTTTACATCAACAAAAACGTTTAAAAAATGCTGTAAAAACGCTTTGGCTGTGGAAACATTCGTTGTGTGCGTGCGTCAAAAGCTAATTACTGCCGAGCACAACAAACCGGTTACAGAGCAGTATAGTGTAGTTTCGATGTAGACGCTCTGTATTGCGGAAATCCGCGCGCAGAAATATAGTTAAACCGCTAACCCAACCTCACTCAACTCCCGACTATCCGGAACTGTAGCACGTCAGAACAAGATAGGAATGCAAAGAAGTGACTCCAGCAATACTACGAAAAGAACACAACTCTAGATCGATGGAAGAGAAGATAGGTTTATAGCTTGTCTCCCGAAACAACGACTACCTACATGGAAAGTATCTGAGGGATAAGCCTTTACCCTGTGCTTCCTACCGTTATGCGCCACCCACTGATGGTAGAAGAAAAGATAAATAACACTAACAATATCAATAATAATAATAACAAATGAACCAGCGAAACGAATCTTCCGTTTGGCATATATCTCTGTCTACTATTTATCTGTACGGGGGATGTCTAACGATGGCTGTAGAATGCATCCAACCTATTGCCGTAAAACTCTGCACGCCTGTCCATTCTTTAACCCCACACATCCCCACTGTTTTTCAGATTGATTCTACCCAAAAAATATAGGAAGGTAAAAATTTGAGGGTCAAAATTTAAAAAAAAAATTGCTAAATTCCAGGTGAATACCAAATTAACGAGAATTTTAACCAGAATCAGCAACATAATATTCAAAATTTGGAAAATCAAAATTTGCGGTCCATCTTCCTCTATCCTCTTTATCCCAACGATATTGCCAGTGCTGGAGAGTGAGTTCTCTGGCTTCATGCTTTATGGCACCTTCAAATTTCCTCTCATCTTTTGAATAAATGCTTCCGCTCTAGGACCAACAGGTCTGTGAGAATCACTCCCGCTATCTCCAGGACTACTGGCTCTGGCAATGTCCAGTAAGAGGATACCACTCTCAGGGCTCCTCTTCTCTGCATCGATGCCATACGTTTCCTGTACTTCTCCGTCTTTAGTGCATCGGCCCAGATTTCGCAACCTGGGATTCCGTGACCGCCGTCAACAATCGCCTCTCGCTTGCAATGTGACCTCCTATGATGGCCGTAAGTCTGTTGAGCTTGGTTGTACCGTTAGTCGTCTTATCAGTTGCATACTTTATCTGCTTCCAATAGGAGACCTTTGAGTCTAGTCTCACCCCTAGATATTTCACAGCGTTCTTTGTAAATACTGTCTCAGCTCCCACTAAGCCGCTTACAATAGTAACAACAATAACAATAATAATAAATAATAACAATATTAATAAAATAATCTGTTAATCTATATTTTGTAATAATCCATTAATAAAATAATATTTAATTACATCAAACGGTCATTACGCTATAACGATACTGTAATAACATTACTAGAGTGTATAGAATTGACGAGAAGGGGACGGTGTGGTACGGTAAGGTACAGAAGTCGGCGCCCGGCCCAGTCACGATCTGTAATAACAACAAATTGAATAATTCATTCAAACGTTATTTATAACAGCCGCGGCGGCTTGCCTACTAGACGCTGTAGAGCTGTTCCTCATCTACATACAAAACGTATCCACACTGACATTTAGCACGATAATATCGTGTTACCGTAATGAATTACTTCGATGCTGATGAAGACACCGCTACGAAGTTAAAACCAGATTCCAGTTAAAACAAACCAGTTGAAACAATAGCTCAACCAAAAATAATAATAATAATAATAATAATAATAATAATAATAATAATAAGAAGAAGAAGAAGAAGAAGAAGAAGAAGAAGAAGAGGAAGAATGACATTACGCATTATTAGCTAAAGTCAATAATTTTTCTTCTTTATCTAAATATGTGATCATTTATTCGCGGAAACAATTAGTGAATCAGTATTCTTTTTTAATTGTATCGGGTTAAACATTACGCCTACTTATCATGGGCGACAGTTGGGTTGTCTCAACACCATCTTCTCCATTTCTTCCTACCAAGCTTCTTTCTTCCCCTTGACTCCGTTTCTGCCCTACTGCTACGTTTCATGACCTATCTAGAGATATTTTTTGAAAGAGTGAAGCGAGTACTCAGTTTCAACTCGATCGTTTGGCATTTGTCTGTCTGTCCATTGGGGTGTGCCTCAGAACGCATCAACCGAGTTCCGTAAAACTTGGCACGCGTCTCCATAATCTTATCCTACAGTTTCCTATTGTTTTTTAGATTTATTCCCCAAAAAAAGTAGGGGGCGGTAGGCACAAAATCGCAAAAACCCATGTGGTGTATCAAATTAAATGGAATGATAACCACAATCTGATAATAGCGTTAATTTTTTAAAGTTTCAAAATTTTTTGACGTCACGGTCTAAAAAGTGGGTGAAAATTTTGATAAAATCCCAAAAATTCATGTGGATATCAGATTAAAGAGAATTTTAACTAATATTTAAAAGTAGTATTAAATTTTGGAAATTTCAAAATTTTTGGACGTCAGTGCCCCCAAAAAAAAGACATCAAAAATTTTGTTAACTTGTGAAAATCCAGCAGGGTGTCAGATTAAAAAGAAATGTAACCTAAATGCGAACGTTTTAAAATTTTAGTGTTCATTGTATGGTTGTGAGCTCTAAAATTGTAATATTATTACTAAATTTTTCAGTGGAGGTTAGTGAGGATCGGTAAAAAATAACACAAATTTTTTAATTTGTTTGAGTCGACGTTTCGACAATGTTTATTGTCATCATCAGGACCTGTGTATGAAATACACAAGAAATGTCAAACACAACAGAACATTTAAATTATTTGGGTAAACTATCTCAAGTCTTCACATATACAATGATACATACATACGCACGCACACACACTCAACACTCACATACACGAACACGTTCACCCAAATATTTAATTGTTCTGTTTTGTTTGACATTTCTTGTGTATTTCATACACAGGTCCTGATGATGACAATAAACACTGTCGAAACGTCGACTCAAACAAATTAAAAAATTTGTGTTATTTTTGACCGATCCTCACTAACCTCCACTGAAAAATTCATTGATTGACGGTCACTACGAATTTAAGGATTATTACTAAAGAAACAGTAGTGGAATCGAGACTTATAGATTTTTCCATTTTTGAAAAATGATCTAATACCAAAATTTAAGTAATAGTAAATTTACTTCGATCAAAATAGTGAGGGAGTTCTGCAGCTAAGGGAGCTTACTAGTTTTATAGTTTTGCTTCGAACACTTCACTGATTAGATCTGTCGGGTTGTCGGTACTGGACGGGGTCTTCACCATCCGCTTACCTGTCTGTACCATTCACTTCAAGGAAGGTTATTTTTATCATTATATAATAATTAAATATCATTATATAATAACAAAATTAATGTTTTTTGAACCAACTAAAGTTACATACAACAGACTAAAATGCCACTCAATCCGCTGGATGTGGCCTCCTCAGTACCTCTACTGTAAAACCCTCTTAACAATAGATGCACCTTTTTAGTGGCCACAAAAATAACCTTTCTTGAAGTGACGGGTACAAACAGGTAAGCGGCCCCGTCCAGTACCGACAACCCGATTTGTCTCCTCCATCCTTTTTGAAAGGCCAAAGGCTTGAAAGGCATCTTAATCTGTCTCCTTTCATTTTACTACTTAGCCTACTTGTAAATTAGACATCATACTGACATATTTCGAAAAATATGTGCTAGAAGGCCAATTAAAACGTTCAAAAACTAATTAAATTAATAGTTTAACAGTTAATTAATAGTTTATTAAAGAATAATTAATCATTAGTTTTAATTCTGAACCACTATTTGTTACGTATCAGATAAAAAAGAACTTGCACAATGTTTCAGAAAATACGTAATACGCATTCACTACTCCCGGTTTCGTATAGAAAATAAACAAACACTACAAAGTATGGTGTTACGGTAGTTAATACAGGAGGGCGTCGATTGTCCGGAATAATCTCAACAGTTTTTCGGCTACACAAATTCTCGGGATCATTGAATGACAATGTTAAATGGTTAATTTTACGGAAAATGTTCATAAACAATCCGTTAGTAACGTATAAATGATAATCATCCTCAGCATCATCATCATCATCTTCACGGATTAAACCAAGGATGGTTTGTTCCGGTCTCAAATAGGCAAAGATTAGAGCTGGTGACTCCAGCGCTTCCTCGGACGTCCCACACCTCTCCGCCCATCGGCTTATAGTTCCATAGTTGTTTGGGGATGCGTCAGTCATCCATTCGGCAAAGATGTTCTCACCAATTCAGCCGATACTGGCGATCCTGTCGAGTATACTCATAATATTCAGTTCCTGCCGTATATCTGTGTTTCTTCTATGAGCATGGAGAGTATACCCTGCCACGTGCCTGAGAAATGTCATTTCAGCCGCTTGGATGCAACTGGCCTGGCCTTTCTAATTCTCAGACCCATAAAGGAGTGTGGGAAGAGCCATCACCTTGTAGAATCACTTTTAGGTGTGTTCCTTTACTTGCTGACTAAAAAAACTACAATTGTATACAATTACAATGAGAATGATCACAGTTAATTACAATGGTTAACTAAGTTTCTATACAGGATTACTGTATTTGCTGAGTAAAATAAGTGTTCATGTGGGATTGATTTAAATCTGTGAATCTTCTTCTTCTTGCGCCAGGATACAACACATTACTACGCAGAAGAAACGTGATATTTCCTGTTTTTTTTTCCTAACCACTTAACAGCTGTCTCTAGTCCCGAATATGTAAACTCATATGAAGGACCACCTCTCTAATAAATGTGCCAGATAACTGTAGTTTCGATTAATCGAAGTACCCGGTTTCAAGTTCATGATATTTTACTGTATAACGATTGAAATAATACATACATTGGCCAAACAGGCTGAAAAGTTACATTGGGACTTGTAATAGTCTTCTTCTTCTTCTTCTTTTTCTTTACTTCAAGGATTAGGTTATATAAACCTGTTCCGACACCTATCTCATCCTCGGACGACCCACGTCTCTTCTACCAATGGATTTATAGTTCAGTGCTGCTTTCGGGAATCGATCCTCTGTCATCCTTTGCAGATGATCCCACCATTGTCTTCTGCAAGCTGACATAATTTCATTTATGTCCTCTACTTCGACTTCTGCTCTGATATCCTCGTCCCTTATTCTATCTTGCCATGTATAGTTTAAAGTACTTCGAAGAAACTGCATTTCAAGGACAAACTTGTGTCTTATTTTATTTTTAATATTTCAGTTACCATATAAGATTCAATTACAAACACCTCACACACGGACATATACATAATCTTTGATTGCAAGATTTAAAAATGTTGAATAATAAAAAATACTAATAATAATGGCAAAACCAACAACAAAAATCTCGAAGAAGTTTATTAAACACAGTTCATATTCTACCATTCGTTACTAGTCGTACTCCACTATATAACTGTGAGCAACGCAAACGGATTTATAAAATCCAATAAAATCTCAGAACGTACAGAAACTAACGAACATAATAACATACGGCCACAGTTACCCAACGCGCTCTAGGCTCATAGAATTCTGTTGCAACTATAGCCTAGTTGAAATAACTTTTTCACGTGACTTTTTTCTCTAATGACTTTTAATGATCGCGGTAAATTACACAAAAATTTTCGTAAAAAAAAACGTTTAAAGCACACTTATACCGCAGTTCTGAACATACACGTCGTACCGTGAAATCGCCGAATCATGTGACTTCGGTTTACGGACACGTCCTCGTGGCCAGTGGTACCTATTATTAAACTGCAGTTACCGCGAGTTCGATCACCTCTCACAACTTACTGACAAAAAAAAAAAAAATATCAGTTACGCGTGCAACGAAAGCGTCCCGCGCGCCGAGTAAATATTTACACTGTTGATCCGACGAGTTCTATGCGCTGCAGATGTCGCGTCTCGCCTCCTTATTTTGTTATCGACTTTTGTTCGAAACTGAATTCATCGCCACTTGCACCCCTTTAGTGCATTGAATATAGGACGATTGTTTGAAGCCCACGACACGGAGAAGGCAAATTTCGACACGGAGAAGGCAAATTACGACACGGAGATTTTCGAATTTCATTATTTCAAGTCGCATACTCTTTATTATTTTTTTAATTTATTTTCTGCGGGTTCACAACCTAACCAATGTCATAAATTAATGAGTCTAAATGATGAAATAGCAGTATTCACTTGAGCTGCTTAGGTATCATTCATCGTGTCAGGTTCTCAGGTCTTCTGACCACTGCCTCTTCAATCTTCTTTCTCCGAATGGTCGATTAAAGAATACACGGAATGAGTTGTTGCTGAAACCTATGTCGCTTTCTATACCCAATTGTATAAATCTTAACACCATCAATAATGTAACAAATTTTCACGTCATTATGGAAAGTAATGTAACGACGGAAAACTATCGAACAGCCGAGAGCGTTCTCCACCCGTCCGTCCACTAGTCGAGCAGGTGTAGCCTTAGTCAAGGCCGCACTCAAGTGCGGTCCAGATTGTTGCGGAAAGCACCTGAACATACCCATTATGCTGCCAGCTGCAGTAAGGATGATAAGTTGTTAGCGAACACTGTGCTACCTATAAAAGCAAGAGTACCTGGGTTTGTCAGTCAGTTAAGGTTGAGCGATTTCCATAGTGCGGATCGAGTGGTAGTTGAAGATTAGTGGAAAGTGTTTATTGTGTTATACGTAGTGCGGAACTCTTAATAGTTTAATTACCTTTTATCCGTCAGTGACTTCGTTCTAGCGTTTTTTATATAGACGCGTTTCGTGACATGTGTCACATCTTCAGTAGTCCTCGTCAAAAGTTAAAATTCACATAAAACACATAAAAATACTTTTTGCACATATTTACAAAGACGACACACACATATAACACGATGTAACTTCGGCTTCGTTGGACCGGTCCGACCGCGCGTGTAGTTGCCGAGCCACTCAACGTGATTGGCTCGGCAACTACACGCGCGGTCGGACCGGTCCAACGAAGCCGAAGTTACATCGTGTTATATGTGTGTGTCGTCTTTGTAATTTTGTAAATATGTGCAAATGTGTTTTATGTGAATTTTAACTTTTGACGAGGACTACTGAAGATGTGACACATGTCACGAAACGCGTCTATATAAAAAACGCTAGAACGAAGTCACTGACGGATAAAAGGTAATTAAATTATTGTGAAAAAGTGACTTGGATACTATATAAAAACAAAATCTTAATAGTTGACATTATTATTGCATGTGGACAAATTTAACTTGAATTATTGTAAGAGACTATGTTATTGATTTGTGATTAGTTAAAGCTGATAGTTAGTGATTTCATTGTTTGCACTGTATCATACGACGATCAGTGAGATCGTCATAACGGTATTATGTAGTTATGTTTGGATACGTACTTGTTATAACTTCATATAATATTATGAATGCGGTGCTGCACATTTAACAGACTACCCTTGAGTCTCGGTAAAGAAGATTGTACTTTTGCGTCAGCAATTTTATCGTATTTACAGTCCCTTCCGCCGTGGATTATTTTATATTACGCCTTTGGGAGTTTAATGTAGACACGTTTCTCCGCGTTTTATTTGTGTGTCGCTTACGCCATCGTAAGACACATCTGTAATGACGGACTGATCTATCTATTTATTTCCTCACCTCTCAGCTCGTGACATTTTTCTGCTTCACAACTTGTACTCGCTTTCTTTTTCATAAAGTTCAATTTCCAGATTGGTTTGTATAAACTATTTGGACGCTCCTCGACGATATACAAAGAGCGTCCGTCTGATGCGCAAGATTTTTGACTGAACTGTTTGGAGAATTTTAGTATCTGTAGGTTTAGTACCGCTACTGCCTCATAATTCTTATGTTATAAGACTATATTGGTTTGAATACGATTTTATATTAAGGCTACGTATAACTCCTTTCTTTAAAACTCCTAAGCGACGAGTGATTTCTATCAGGTAAATCTTCTACTCCGACAGCCTCCGTTGTAATATATTATCAGTTGACGTTTCGACCTGTAGAATCTACGAACGTCCTCAGAAGCTGTGATTGGCGGCTGAAAGACATAACAAGTGGAACACCGTTGGGGGGTACCTGAGACGACGGGACATCAACAGTATTATCGCAAAACGTATCGTAATATTACGAACAAAACATCCGTTAAACCTAAAAAGGAATATTTTCCAGACTGCAGAGCCTTGGACCCCGGTCACGTTTCTCCGACCACAGCTGCAGTGGTCATCCTGGTTGTGACAATTTCGGCAAGTACTGGTCCTTAGGATGCCAAGAACTTACCACGCATCCGCAAAGACCTTTGACCCTGAGGATGATCATAAAAGGGTGGCTCGAAACGTCTGACCAAATAGTAAAAATTCGTGTCTTCTACTGGAACAGTGGAACCATCGTTTGTAGTTAGAGAATGTACCACTTGAGTACACATAGGCTACTGGCTCATTGTTTACGTTGGGGGCGGACTGGGTTTACCAAATACTGCCGCTTAGAATCTCGTGTGTCTACTGCTCACAAGATTTTAACGAAATCGTATTATGGGAAAGAAAATAACAAGAACCATGTTTACATTCGACAATGCAGGTACTCTGTTATAGTGTCAAAATTTGTTGAATGTAGATTTAAAGAGATAATGTGAATAACTGATGGCACAAACTCCTCCGCTCAAAAGTAAACACACATTTCTGGCTATTAGTTTATTTTACATTTCAGAAAATCTTTTATCATATGAATACATATTCAAAACTTAATTTGGCTTACTCCTAAGCAAGGATATACAAATGTATTATACATGTTAAGGGAGTGATAGATCGATGTAAGTATATTTGGATCATTTCGAGAGGTTCCCTGTTTAAGTAACCCCAGCTCTTCATATAAAATCTATTTCATTATATTAGCCATTTCTAGAGATTTCAGGATGCACGAAAAATCATTTTTATTTTAATTACAATTCAAATTTTAGATGCTTGGAAAAAATAGCAAATAACTGAAATACCACAAAACTAATTTGTCACATCCGTACCATACACTAAAAGACTGTTCCATCGGTTCAATCGAAAGGTTGGCCTGGTTCAATCGAAAACAAAATTAAATTTTAAATACTTGACCTTGTGCTAAAATTTGCAAAAATGTAAAACAAAATTAAATTTCCTACTATTTCAGAACTTACTAATTGCTCACAGGGTTGCTAAATCACTAAGAATGGATGATTTTGACAGGTCCATTGCATCAATTTCTTCCCCTTCCATCTTCCTTGTCTTAAACAATAGATACACGTTCAATGACTATGGGGCAACAACCGTGAAGCAACAGTGGAGCATTTCAACTGTCTGCCACATACGTATTTGGTCGAATCTCAAGTGTTTCAATCAAATAAACCGGATACTTATTACTCTTACACTCGTGTCAGTGGAATGAACCATATATATATATTGGTAAGAAATAAAACCTAGACCCCAGTGCACTCGTTTGCATAAGCCGAGTTGACCCGGAATTGAAAACCAGAGGTCGAACCCGGAAATACAGGCGACACACAATAACAACTTCGAATATCCGTTTGATCTTGACTCCTGCCGGAAACAAACCGTGGTTATATTACCGTTTCTACACAATTAATAAAATCCTTTCTATTTTACGGTGTGCACGCGCGCGAGTGTGTGGCTGTCTGGGGACGGGGGTCAGTTGCGTAACTGATACGTAACTACCAACTGGTCTAATAAAAACATGCGTTATTTGTATTTACAGTAGTCTATCCAGCGTGCAGACGAACCATAGGTATTGTCGTACGATAAAAGCAACTATCTCGCTTACGGAACACATCACAACGGAAGCAATTATATCACATCAGAGACGAGCTCTGCTCGCCTTGTGAAACTCTGAGTTCTGTGAGTTCTGTTTACTTTTGAGCGACAAGTACCATTTCAGTTTCTACGTACGATGCTGAACGAATAGACACAAACAGTATATACTTCTTAAAAGAGAAAAATTCTTACGCGACGTAGGAGGGACTGTGTAAGACGACGCTAGTTTCGTCTGCGATGACAAATGAACGGGAGTCTTTCTGCTAATGAAAAATGGATTTCGGATAATCCATTACCGCATCGTCCCCTTTACTGCGGGAGCCTTCCCCTCTTCTTCAATAATAAATGTTTAATTTCCCTCAACCTCTAACTTTGTCTAGCTAGCGGAGTCAGGGGTTTTCTTGTACAACGCTCCTACCCCCACGCATTAACCGGATACCGACCGTGGCGGCGGGATCACTTGTAATTATTAATAAACCCGTGCTGTGCAAAGCGAAGCAGACGCGACGGATTCAGTTGTCGCAAACGAGTCTAATGAACTCCGTTTTCATTCCCGTTGTTACGACATAAAAACTGGTAATTACGACGCTTTGTCTCCGCAGACAATGCGCCAATACTTGGGACCGCGCGAACTAACTTTCAATCCGTAGCAAACGCTGATTTCGGCTCGTCTATCGAAAAATTTAAATATTGTTGTTCTCGTATGTATGATAATACTGATAGGTAGTATTATGCACTTTCAATTACAATGAGATATACGAAAAAAAAAGTAATTTTATTCATAGTAGCATAAAGGGATGCTATCCGAATACTACAATTAAACATAATTATGGGACACTAATGGATACTATAATTAAACATACAGTTTTGGACAAAAAATATACATAGGGAATCTGGAAATTATACCAGTGTACGTGTGAACTGTAAGAACAAATTTCTTCAGCAAATATAATATTTGAAGTTTTATTAGTATAGATAAAAAACCTGGCACAAGTTTCATACAGTATTCTGTAGCTTCAAAAGTTTCAATGTGAATTAACGATTCATCGATTTTCATTCTATTATAATTCAATTTAACGAATAATCGATTTTATTACGATTTGAATTTTCAACTGTTGTAATGTTTGTTTTTGTAGTCTGCTGATTTCATGTTACATTAACATATTTAATGTTTATATTTTTAGTTTAATAAATTTATAATTTTTAATAAATCATCTTGCTTTGTTTTTACGAAGTGTAAATGTACGTCTATTTTATTTAATAGGAATATAACCTTTCTCAAAAAAAGAGAAAAATCTTTTTTTTAACCAAATGATCCCAAATGAAATTAATATAAGCTTTTAAGTCAGACCTGCCTATTGATATAGAGTTATAAGGTTGAACTTATGCAACTTGTTCACCACGTCGTTGCTTGCATTATAAGACACACTGTAGCCCAGGTATTCGAAACTGCTAACTTGTTCAAGGACAGTACCGTCTATTACAATTTTTGCCCGTACGGGATCAGCCCCTTTATTCTGATTTAAATAACAGAACTTCCACAGTATGGAATTCTATGGCCCACCTTTAGGTCCACCCAGACAGATTAGTGAGCTGAGATCTTTGACTCATGCGCGCGTGCTTGTGCGTTACACGGTGACTGCGACACAATTTATAGTCCATTCTGCTGTAAATATAACTCATCTGCAATTCAAACGCGACGTAACGATCGACAAAAGGTTTAATTTACGTGGTAGCATAAAACAAGTGGCTACGTGGCTATGCATACACGATGTTTAACACGTATCCCTTGCGTGGCTCGCTTGTACCGACGCGACGCAAAGCAGCAGTAGCGGCCCGTTCCTCTGTTCTCCAACGTCTAGTTCTGAGGTTCTTAACCCTTTGTATGTGACTGGTTTCTAGCAGTATGTTACCTATATATTATATTCTTATGCTACATAATGTTGAAAGTTGTTTAAATTTAAATTATAACGACACATTTTTAATTAAATTTTTTTTTTGTAAGTGAACATAGTAACTAGGGTTTGCTGACAGCTTGACAAAGACATACGCTGGCACGGTACCATGTGTCGCCCAAGAAAAGCGAAGGCAGGGTGTAGAAGAACAATGCCTCTGTCGTAGCAGCTGTTCGTTTAAGAGAATTATTGCGGGTGACGCGCTGGACCTAAGGAAAACAAAGGAGAAAAAGTATCACTGAGAAGAGACAAAGGAAGGCGGACAGGGCGACATAGCGACGCTATACGAGAAACTAAGCCACGTGCGTGGAGCTGAACACCAAACGCGGCGTTACACTGTCCACAATAGACAGGAAAGGCTCGGACTGAATGGCGACAATACGTTTGCGCAATTAACGAACTGCGGGACGTACAGCTTTACCAGAAGGGTGCACCGCTAAGGGAAGCCTGCAGAGCAGATGTAGCAGCTGTATGGGATACTCAGAAACGACCACACCAGTCGTGAGAACAGCTAGAAGAAGCTGATAGACAATGCGACCATTGGTCACGGGTAAGCAGCAGTACACGTGTTGAACAAAAGGGCAGATGAGAGGCCAAACAGCAATTAAGTGTACTTTGTCTGAAAGGACAGGACGCGAAAGACAAAAGAGTGATAGACGGGCGTTAAATTTGGTCATCCGCCGCAAACGATGGGTGGAGCCAACCAGGAACTATTAAGGTAGGGAATCAGGAAGCCTATCAGAATCGAGAATTGAGGAAGGCGTTCCTACAAGAAGAGGTTGCCAAGGAGACGAGATGGAGGAACCAATGAAAACCATGCCAGAAGAAAATCTAGAGTGTTAAGGAGGAGTTTTCACCAGAAAATAACTAAAAACCCAATAGAAGCGAAGAAGTTGAGAAGTTGAGTGGGAAGTAGAGAATGTAGTGGGATTCATGTAGTGGGATTCGGGGTATAAACTGGAGTCTTTACCGCGAGCGTGGGTCTTAAGTCTTTAGTCATATACCGGAGAGTATGATCTCTGAAGTCTTATGTCGGAAGTTTATATCGTCGGTCTTAAGTCTTACATCGGAGAGTCTGATATCTGAAGTCTTATAATTTATCGGAACTATCGTGAGTGCGGAAGCCTTAGAGGAGTAAAGTCGTATCAGTTGAAGAGTCGGTGTGAATTTATAAGTACGGACAGTCGAGAATCGGAAGCCGGTAATGGGACTTGGTGATTAAAAGACATGTCGAAGTATAACTAAAATCGACTTAGTCTTGTCGTCTACAGTTAATATCATAACCAAAGACGTTAATCCGATCTGTGCCGTAATGCGTAAGAGATAGACAGAATGTCGTAATAGTGATAGCAAAAGAGAACCGGTAGATGAACTATTACGGTCATGACATTAGAGACAATTATAACTACTAACACCATTAAACATAATCAAATGGCATGTTAACAATGTTAATCCGCGGAAGAACAGTGCGAATTAAAAACACAGAGCATCCAACACTTAGTATAATTTCAAGAAATTACCATACTAAGAATAATTCAATGACACTTGAGTAGAAACAATTCAGCAAAATTTAGAGTTATCGAATAACATGTGTTAAAATTCGAGATTCCAATAACAAGAACAAACCCAAAATGTATATATGTGTCGGAGTGCGAGAGAATAAGTGATTTGCACAAGTGCCTTCCACGAGATGATAATGTCATCCGCAAGGACATCAAGGAACCTGGAGACAGAGAGAGAGAGACAGAATGGCAGCGCAGAGGACTCTTCGCAGTAAAATGGATTAACGTACCAACAAGTAAAATTTATATACATGCACTACTAATGTTAAGTAAAACACTGTCTGTTCCTCTGAAAGAACTCATAATTAATATTTAAAGAGAATAATATCTAGTAGCTAGTCAGGGTAAATTGATAATACAACTTTTTACAGATGATTTTAATTATATCCAATACTTTATGAATCCATTTATTAGGAATACCTTAATATAGAATAAAAGGTTATAATTATGATTGTTAATGTTTAATAAGTAACTAAGAGAAAGAAATTATAGAAGATTAAGCAAGTGTTGACAAAACAGTAAGTGATAGATTGATGTATTAAGTCCTATTGCAAGGTACATGTTGTATTTATTTTCAGGAAATCACGAAAGTGACATCAATGGTATTAATTGTGAATAAATTAAGTTAACCTCGTAAAGTCTGGTGTACGTTGTCAATTATTTGAAAACACCTAAGATGGAATACTAATGATATCGAGTATGAAAGATTAAAATTTAGTATATGACATCAAAGGAATTGAACAACGCCTTCTAAATCATAATTTTCTAACGAATACACATACTTAAGTAATAACAATCACAAACAAATTATTACTATCCTTCGTATTGTTTAAATTAGCAGCCATCCTTACTATTTCTTTTATGAATTTGCTAACTGCTACAATTTTTATTGTTCGACTAAGCTTTTCGTCATCGCTGACATCATCAGGTTATAATAGTTATATTTAATATCCCATCACGGGACATTAATTAACTAATAAATAACTGTAAAGTTATATTTGACGCCCACACTAGGAGCACACACGTATTGTTATAACATAAACAGTAACGACTATTTAATAACTTCTCTTAGCGTTATGGTTGTCTTTACATTCCACTGAATACGACTCTGAAGAAAAAAGGAAATATAATTTAGTACACAACATTTACATGTTTAGAAATACATTTACTGAACTAAATAATAAAGGAGACAACTAACCGCTACTGGTTAAATAGCCCTACATAAACTGTCATATGTACAAAAATAAATAAAATTAGTGGAACATATTAATTTATATTATAGGTCAGATAGAATTTATACAAAAGAATGCTTTCAGGCTTTTAAAAGAGAAACAAGTTCTACTTTAAAACCTACTCGTTTAAGGCATCATAACTAACTGTTTTAATAAATAAAAACAAGAAATCTGGGAAAAAATTTACCCTCTACTATGAGCTTAATAATCCCTGTTTCAGTTCTATTATAAATACTTTCGTTGCAAACGTCTGATGATTAATCTAAAATAAGCCACTTGCCTAATATTGCCGTTTCTTGTGTAATATTTCCTTGTCTAGCGATGGCTTCTCTCGTTTAATTCCTGCTTGTTTAAGGCTTTTCTCCTGTAAGTGTTACTTCTCTCGTCTAATACCTCCTCGATAAGTGTAGTTTTCTCTCATGCAATTACTTCCTTATCTAGCACTGTTTTCTCTCATGCAATTACTTCCTTATCTAGCACTGTTTTCTCTCGTGCAATTACTTGCTTATCTACCACTGTTTTCTCTCATGCAATTACTTCCTTATCTAGCACTGTTTTCTCTCGTGCAATTACCTCCTTATCTAGCACTGTTTCCTCTCCTGCAATTAATTCCTTATCTAGCACTGTTTTCTCTCCTGTAATTACCTCCTTATCTAGCACTTTTCTCTCGTGCAATTACCACATTATTTAGCACTTTTCTCTCGTGCAATTACCTCTTTGTCTAGCACTGCTTTCTATCATGCAATTACCTCCTTAACTAGCACGCACTTTTCTCTTGTGCAAATACCTCCTTACCTACCATTGTTTTCTCTCATGCAATTTGTCCTTATCTAGCATTGTTTTCTCACATGCAATTACCTCCTTACCTAGCACTGTTTTCACTCATGCAATTACCTCCTTATCTATCATTGTTTTCTCTCATCCAATTACCTTCTTATCTAGCACTGTTTTCTCTCATGCAATTACCTCCTTATCTAGAAATGTTTTTTCATGCAATTACCTCCTTATCTAGCATTGATTTCTCTCATGCAATTACCTCCTTTTCTAGCATTTTTCTCTAGTGCAATAACCCCCTTTACTAGCAACGTTTTCTTTCATGCAATTACCTGCTTGTTTAGCACTGTTTTCTCTCATGCAATAACCCCCTTATCTAGCATTGATTTCTCTCATGCAATTACCTCCTTTTCTAGCACTGTTTTCTCTCATGCTATTACCTCCTTATCTAGCACTGTTTTCTATCATTCAATTACCTACTTGTCTAGCACTGTCTTCTCTCATGCAATTATCTCCTTTTGTAGCACTTTTCTCTTATCTAGCACTGTTTTCTCTAATGCAATTACCTCCATTTCTAGCACTGTTTTCTCTCATGCAATAACCCCCTTATCTAGCATTGTTTTCTCTCATGCAATTACCTCCTTATCTAGCAATGTTTTCTCTCATTTAGTCTCACAACAGTTATTAAACTCGAACAGAAATAAACAATGGCTGTGTTTTTTATGTCTTCTTCCTTAATTGGCGCTACAGCTCTTGGAGAGCCTTGACAATCCGCCTCCAGTCGTCTCGATACTCTGCTCTCAGTCTTCATCTTCTTACACCGAGCCTGCCCAGGTCGTCCTCATGATCATCCACCCATCGTTTTATGGGGAGACCCTCCTTCTTCTTCCACCAGGTCTCCCCGTAAAAATTTTCTTCAACGTGGATGTCTCTAACATTCTCCCGACATGTTCTGCTCACCGGATTTTACTTTTCTTTATGTCAGTGATGATATTTGGTTCTTCATAGATTTGCTGGATTTCTGCATTCGTCCTTATTCTCCATGCTCCTTGGACATTCACTGCACCAACTATCCTCCTGAAGACTTTTCGTTCCCATCTGCGCAGCCACTCTTTCTCTGTCACTGTCCAAGTTTCGGACCCATACACGACCACAGGCTTAAGAACTGTTTTATAGATACGAATCTTGGTTGGTCGCTAATGTTTTTACACTTAAATGTTCCTTGTAGGGAGAAGTAACATCTGTTTCCAGCATATATCCTTTCTTTTATTTCTTCGGCCATAATGTTGTCCTCACTAACTAGTGAGCCCAGGTATTTAAATTTTTCACCTTTTTTGTGTCCTGGTAATTGTGTCCTCAAATTACCAGGGGATTTTCTCTCTTGTATTTTACTGCCTGTTAACATGTTATTGGTCTTTTCGGTGTTTAACGTTAAACCTAAATTCATTACAGCCTCTTCTAGACTCAGGACCCCTCTTTTGGGTCTTGTTGGCTTCTTGAGATAAGTTCTATGCCATAAGCATAAGCTAGAACTGCACTTTCATATAAGTAGGCCTACACAAATAATTTTATTTTACTTAAGTTTCCTGACACCCTACGTCTTACGTAGCAGTATCGTAGAAGGCGGCTTCAAATCAGCTACAATTATTACCAAACGGTATTTAATTTTACACGTATATAGCAGTGGCGGCTGATGATAGGACTACAAGGCTGCACAACCCTCAGATTAAACTGGTATCTTATTAATAGGTACTATTATTTATAAAATACATAATGTTAACACTTTCCAAACTGCTATATTTTTAGAAAAAATATACGCCTACAGATTTTGTAAATGCTTCCAACATGTAACAAAATCTTTGCCCGGCAGGTGCGCTGTATATGATCGTTCATCAGTGACTCGTGCAGCATAATGTTTTGACTGTCTTTGTTTCCGCCCACGTTATTGTTTACGAAGGAGTAGAGCCTACCGTGTTCTTTGTACTAGTGTAAATTATTCTCTGAATCTTTAGTGTTAACAGTGTAAAAAGTGATTTTAAGTATTACGTTTAGTTTACCAACCAAATAGGTGAGAGAAGTCGATAATTGACTATATACTAGTTGAAAGGAACAACAGGAAAATGATAATGGACACTAAAGTCTGGAGAGGTGCTGAAATATATAGAGACCAATATTTAGACCAAATGTAAAGAACAGTTAGATAAAAAACAGATAAACAATGGAGAAGGAAGAATAGAATATAAATCTATCAGATAGTATAAACTGAAAAGTAGAGATGTAAGTAATAGGTTTAAAGATGTGATCGAGGAAAAATTACATAAGGTAAGTGAAAATATGAGGCATGCTAATATAGTCTACACCAAGGCTGGAGAATAATGAAAGATATAATTATAGATACAGCTGTGGAGGTTTATGGTGTTACTAGAATGAATAATAAAAGAAAACAGACGGTATGGTGGACTGATGAAATAAAGGAGCAGATTAAAAGGAAGAAAAGGGAATGGAAAAAGTATACAGCTAATAGACCTGTGGATAACTATGAAGCATATAAGCATCAAAGAAAAATTGTTAAAGAATTAGTTAGAAAATCGAAAGAGAGTGCATGGAAAGATTTTGGAGAAAAATTGGAAAGAGATAGGTGGGAAAATCAAAAGCTTTTCTTCAGAGTATTGAAATCTTTTAGAAAAGAAAAAAACTGATAATGATATATGTATATATAATGCTAATGGGAAAATACTGACAGAAAGAAACGATATAATGAATAGTTGGAAAGAATGCTTTCAAGGATTACTAGGTGGTAAGGAAATCAACAAAGATGATCATAAAGTCAATAGTATTAATGAAGAAGATGATAGAGAGGATGGTGAAGTTGCGGAAGAAGAAAAAATAACGATGCATGAATTAGAAGTAGTGATTAAAGGACTTAAAAGTGGGAGATCACCTGGGACAGATAAAATTACAGCAGAAATGATAAAGAATATGGGGAAAAAGGGGACAGAAATACTTTTAGAAATTATCAATAAAGCGTGGACAAATGTAGACATACCAAGAGAATGGGAGGAAGCACTGATAGTTCCTATTTTTAAGAAAGGTAACACAAGAGATTGTAATAATTATAGGGGTATCAATCTGTTAAATACAATTTGTAAAGGTTTATGAGCAGATAATTAATAATAAATTGGTCCCAATTTTAGAAAATAGTTTGGAGGAATCGCAGAGTGGCTTTAGATCAGGGAGAACTGTGCAGGATATCATATTTACTCTGCAACAGATAGCTGAGAAGTCGATACAACAAGATAAATTGGTATGTTTGGCTTTTATTGATCTTCAGAAGGTTTTCGATAGTGTGCCTAGAACAAAAATACGGGAAAGTTTAAAAAAATAGAGGAATAAGGAGTAAAATAATTAAGGTAGTACAGAGGTTATACAAAAATAATGTAAATTATGTAATTGGTAAAAATATGAGGTCGTTAGGATTTACAACAAATTATGGATGAAGACAAGGAGGTGGATTGAGTCCGACATTATTCAACTTGTACATGGACGACATTATTAAGAAGTGCTCACTGAAGGTTAGGAAAATGCATGTTGGATACAGGAACTTGCGAAGTATAGAAGTAGCAGAAGGGGCTTTTGCGGATGATGTAGTGTTAATGGCTACAAGTGAAAGGGCGTTACAGGGTAATTTGAATATATGGAATGAAGTTCTCCAGGAAAAAGGGATGAAAATAAATAAGACCAAAACAAAGGTAATGGTAATGGGGGGGGGGGAAATAATAAATA
Source organism: Magicicada septendecula (assembly GCA_034769895.1). NCBI lineage: Eukaryota > Metazoa > Arthropoda > Insecta > Hemiptera > Cicadidae > Magicicada > Magicicada septendecula. The sequence goes on from CM068374.1 coordinate 475,138,908, forward strand.
TAGAGATTGGAGGAGTGAAGATAGAACAAGTAAAACAATTTAAATATCTACGGGTTATAGTAGATTAGTAATGGGAATCAAGAAGCCGCATTAAATGAAAGAATTGAAAAGGCAATAACAGTATACTATGCATTAAACAATAGATTTATAAATAAGAAGGATATATCAAGAAAAACGAAAATGAGTGTGTATAAAACAGTATATAGACCGGTTTTAACATACGGCTGTGAGACATGGGTGCTATCCAAAAGCCAAAAAAGTTAAATCCAGGCGGCAGAAATGAAATATCTTAGGAGAGTAGTAGGAGTAACAAGGAAGAACAGAGTTAGGAATACACAAATAAGAGAGGATTTAGAAATGATATCGATTCTGGATTTTATTGAACAGAGACAACTATGCTGGTGGAGACACATGCAGAGAATGGATAGTGATAGAATGGTAAAAAGGGTTTGGGAGGCAAAATCAGGGAGGAGAAAGAAGAGAGGAAGACCGCGACTGACTTGGGATGGAATGATGGGAAACATTTTGAGAGAAAGAAGCTTGGGCTAGAGTGAAGCGAAGACATGTCAATGGATAGAGTAAGATGGAAAACATTTGTATATAGAGTGTAATTGATGTAACCCGACACCAATATGGTATAAGGGTATTTTGATAATAAATAAAAAAACGTTTAGTTTACAAGTGATAATTTATTATTATTTAAAAATGAATTCAGTAGACAATTTGTTGGAAAAGCCGTTTAGCTTAAGGTTGAAACGTTACTGTGAAACTGTATCTTAATTTAATATGTATATAAATCCATAAAATAATCAATCAAATATTAATGATAAATATAACAATATATTATAATATAAAGTATTGAAATGTACGTAGATGTAAGTAAAATATAAATGAAAAAGTTGAATCAAAAGAGGCTCGGCTATGCGACAGTCCGGCGCCGACAAAATATGTTACAATAGACCTAAAACACCCTTACATATCATAAAAGCATAAAATGTTTTGTAGTGTAAAACTAGCAAAAAACGCCTATATACCGTTAGGTTAACGGTACTGTGTCCTTCAACAGACAATAGATACCACGCCAGTAAATATGACGATTTTAGAAAGTCGCGTCACTTTTTAGGGAGTATAACGAACACCCGCGTAAAATTATCGCCCGCTCTCTGGCCACCAATCACAGATAGCGTCGGTAGTGAGCGCGAAAAGGATACGACACCGGAATGGATACATTCAAATATACCGGCAAATATTTCAAAGTCAAGCCAATGGAGTTTGATCTACAAGAGTTGTAGTGAGGGTAGGACGCGAAAAACTATAAAAAAAGAAGCGAAGCAAACAACGAGGAAGTGTGACGATTTAATTGGTAATAAAAATTTTAATAAAAAGAAAATTAGAAAGCAAATAAGTTTTTTTTTTAAATCGCACAATTAAACCAAATACCCCTGTACTAACGCAGAATAAGTATGAGATTTAAATTTAGAAAATCTAACTAAACAAGTAATAAAAAATTCGTAATGTAAAAAAATTAAGAATAATACAGTTAACCCTTTAGTAAATCATCATGCGTTGACCTGTTTAATTCCGGACACAACGTGCATAGCGAACCGTCTGATAACTTAGAAATATCTGAAAATAGTAATGTAAGTAATTAATAATTTGAAGGCACAAGTAGTAGTTAAAATAATTCCTGTAAACTAAATAAGTCTAAATAATTGTTTCGTCTTGCTATAAGAATGTCTATTTAAATAAAAAGTTGGAACTATATTATGGCGGAGTACTCGCTCCGCTTCGTTGTAATGTACCTGTCGTAGCAATGCAAGAGTTACGATGCAGCGTTCAGACAGTACGCACCTCCAAGCGAGGGCTCTTCAAAAATGTTTTATTTAAACTTTCAAATAATGGTTAGCTACCACTAAAAACGTGGGGAGCTAGTGCGAGTTATATGTATAAGATGTAGTAAAAGGTTTGTTAAAGAAATGTGGTAATATAAAAAAAATTAAGAACTCGTAAACAAGGTGACGTCTCAAGTTAAGATGCAAACTCCAGTACAACTCTACCAGTGAATATGTGACGTGCCCAACTGTATATACGGACGTCTACAACCCATACAACACTGACCAGGACCGGCGAGGATCAACTTCATGCAGCATTACATCAATCTCCTCACTAATACAGCTATAAGATATTCACCAGAGACACGACCCAGATGACTACCCCGACTACCAGAGTTCCGAAGAGTCACGCCCCAGGACGAGGACAGCAAAAGCTTATTTGAGAGGTGACTCGGTGGCTTGCCTACCGAGAATTAAGTACCTTTAAAACATAACTTTTCATACACGGCAGACACTTTTCAAAAGACAATTATTTTCTCTAAGTAATAAATAAAACAAAAGAAATGTAAACTGTAATATCGAAAATCATACGTTGTAACATTAATCTTGAAATGTAAGTTATAATCACTTAATTAAATAATACCATTCTTCAAATGGTTTATGTAATCATGCAAGCTCCTTGATTAGCAAGGTATAATTGAGACGTCTTTAATAGATTTAAAGAGACTCGGATCCGAGGTAAATTACATGATCAATATGATCCCTTGTTTGACAGAAAACCTTTTTAAATATTTCAGTATAAATTTTTATGTTATGGGATCCATTTATATAAATTGTTAATAAAGAGATGTCATCTTATTACAGATTGAAGTGAGTGCATAAATCAGTGAAATACCTTCCCCTTGTGTCCTAATAATTAGAGTAAATATTATTGTTCTATGTGTTGAGTTTAATTTCAGTTTGTTACAACGTAGGCAGCCTGTATAATTGGCTAGCGTCAATTATCACGGGTTCCCTGGATTTGTAACGTAGCCCGGAACGTTACAGAAGTCTAAGTTTGAATTTCACGCAAAACACGGGAAACCTGCGTCACTCGATGTAAACAATTTTAATAATATTACTCTAAGTTCAAATCAACATTATCTCGGTTCAATAGTGTCAGTTATCAAGAAGTTTATTTATATGTGTGCGCGATAGTACGTACGGACAAGAAGATATTTAACATGTGCGCGTAGATTGCAACAAAAAGTATATTTATTTATATGTGCGCGACGTCTAGTAATAACGCGAGCGAGTGAGGTGATTAAAGAAAGTTTAATCAAGCGTGATCAGTGTAAAGTGTAGTGCGATGGTTAACGCAGGATTACAATTCGTCATTCTTCTATTTGGAATCCAGCAACAAGTAAGAATATATCAATTATGATTTACAATACAATAAATTAACATAATTTTAGCATCTCAAAATTAACTCATCTCATTCTCAAAAGACCCACGAGTTCAGATACTAAACATACAATTTATGCTATATGACATGTTTTGGTGAATTATGATATACGGTAGTAAAGTAAGAAACAAGTAATAATAATTATAGAAATGATAACTGAACTAAATAATTGAATCTACTGAATATTATAGAAGTTTGTAGCAGTTAAGAATTGATGACACATATATTTGTTTTGATTAATATTAATGATTTAAATATGTTAATGCAGTAAATTTGAATATACTAAGAACTCCTCTGAATATTATTTGATTAATATGATTTCAAAGAGGCCGTAAACTAGAAATATTAATAAAATTTTGTTGTTATTAATTATAAAGATGATATAAATGATTAAGTCTCAGATGTATTAAGTGATAAGAATATAACAATATAAATATTAGTATCTGAACAAAGTGTTAATATTTCATAACAATCCTGAGATCTTCTGCTCTGGCGCCCAAGTAAATAATCAATAATACAAATTTGAGAGGAAGTATTCGATAATAAATATAGCTAAATATAATTTATAATACGATAAATCATTGTAATTACCAAGTATATGCAATACTGTTTCGAATAAATTATTTAGCGCATCAATACATTGAGCTAGTCCTAAAAATCTTAATATTGACGCCCGAACACAAAGGGGCAACTCCAATAATATTATAAGGTCTCTACAAGAAAACTAGAAACAACAAATTTAGGCAGATCTACAACGATTAATATTTAAAATTTTTTTTTAACTTTTAAAAATTTATTTAACTGATACATTTAAATAATTTCATTAAAATTGTGTACGCAAAAAATATTTTGTCTTAACCAACCTCGAGTTTTACGCTCATAATTATGCCGACATAATGAGGAATATAAAAAGTGATAGTCATCATACGTTCATGTAAACTTGCAACCCCTTCTTCTTAACACCATCGGCCGCCATTGATACACAGTATTACATAACACACAAAACACTTAATACGGTTACGCAGAATAGAATAATCGTTGAATGAAAGAAGACCAAAATACCATAATATTTTATTACCACACCTATTAAAGAGAACCAAACTAAACGTTTTTAAGTAGGTACACTGAGTCTCCAGAACAGCCAACTGTACAACACAACGGTGTTCGAAACACATTTACTATATCATCACCACTCCAGCAAAACTAAAAACTGGGAATTCATCCCAATTCCGTTACGTGCAGCTAATTATGTGTGCATTTTTACTAAACAATCTGCAAAGACTCTGGATTGCAGAGACATCCACAATGAAAACCAAGGTGATGGCTTTTTGTGGAACTCATCCAGTACGGGCAAAAATTGTTATAGATGGTACTGTCCTGCAACAAGTTAGCAATTTTGAATACCTGGGCTACAGTGTGTCTTATAATGCAAGCAACGACGTGGTGGATAAGTTGCATAAGGTCAACCTTATGCGCGGGACCTTCAGGCGAACCCTTAAGTCAGCAAGTAAAGGAACACGCCTAAAATTCTACAAGGTGATGGCTCTTCCCACACTTCTTTATGGGTCTGAGAATTGGACTTTAACGAAAGCACAGGCCAATCGCATCCAAGCGGCTGAAATGCGATTTCTCAGGAACGTGGCAGGTTATACTCTCCATGATCATAGAAGAAACACAGTTATACGGCAGGAACTGAATATTATGAGTATACTCGACAGGATCGCCCAGTATCGGCTGAATTGGTGGGAACATCTTTGCCGAATGGATGACTGCCGCATCCCCAAACAACTATGGAACTATAAGCCGAGGGGACGGAGAGATGTGGGACGTCCGAGGAAGCGCTGGAGTGACCAGGTGTAATATTTGCCTATTTCAGACCGGAACAAACCATTCGTGGTTTAAACCTTGAGGATGATGATGATTTTTACTAAACGGTGCACAATGAAAATACTTTACGTAGAGAATTTCATTACTTAGAAATTCGTCCTATGGAAGCTCTAATGTGATATGTTCCCAATAATTGTGTCAATATTCAGCAGCCACATACATCACATTTTCTTCATATTGATGTTTCTAATCAGAAGGATGGTTGGTAACCTTCACGTTAAAAAGACTGAAGATAAACTAGCGTCGACAATGACAACTCTGTTCGAAACGTCAGTGGGAAAAGAATACGATACAGGAAGTCTATAATGAATTACCGGAAGGAGTGGTCACCTTCGATAGCAAGTTTACAGAAAACATATTAAATTTCTTATATTGTTATTGTTATTACTTAATAGTCGATTTAGTTGCACGGCTTACTGTTATTTAAAAAAGACACGTTTCCAGCGATATTTGAACCTGTACTGAATTGAAGTATCACGTGATCCGTGGTTGTAATTATATGTGTTTCTGGTTCATTGTTAGAAAACAATAAGATCGACCGTTTTATCACATTGTAAACATCGCTTCTTATATATACGATTCATTATTCCGGATCTAGTTCTTATTTTTAAACATGTCGACAGCAAAGCGGATGGATTGATAAAATAATAATAATAACACAATACAAACACAACACAAATACTGTTTCTGAAGTTTTTATAGACGTTAATACGCGTTATATACACACTGTCACTTTCGCACTTCAAAAAATCTTCCGAGTAATTCCTAGTATCAACGTGTTATTTTCTCTACTGGCTTGTAGTCTTGAAAGCTGACGAATAACTGTGGCGTTATTTTTATCCTGATCCATTCTATAGTATCAACAGATTTGGACAATGACATGATCATACAGCGAAATCCTTTAAAAAATGAAAACTTTTTACTTAAAGCAGAGGTCTCCAAACTACGGCCCGCGAGAACTCGGCCAATGCTACGTGCAGTTTTTAAATAGATCGTCAAAATACTTCAAATATTATAACATTTTACTAAATAACTAAACAACAAATAAGTATAAAATCAAAGTACAGGGAAACTTATCAGACGAACACTTGAAATCCATTCTAGTGATAGGAGCATCAAAATTTGACCTAAAATGAACAGACATTATATGTCACAAGCAAATCCACATATCCCATACATACATAAGAAAGCCTAAAAATAATACATAAGAAATATCTTTGAATGTTATTTTTTCCTTACTTTTATTTACATTATTATCAATAAATGAATTTGTTTTCTTTGGATAAGAAGACTTCTTAATTTTTTATTATTGTGATTATTTAGTAAACTTAAAAAAAAGTTTAAAAGATATATATATATATATATATATTACGACGATACTTACACTTACTTTTGCACATATACTCTTACTCATTTGTGCGCACTTACCCACGTCTCGAAGGTATACTCTTCTTCTGCAGTATTTACCTTGATGTTACCCGGCTGGGTCGCAGGCTTTGGTCGTTGGTTGAGTGTGGATAAGCACGTGAATATCGTTATACAATTTTAATACAAGTAAAGAGTACAGAGGATTTAATACTGGTTGTGAAATTAGTACGACTGTGTTAATAAAATCATATTCATTTGATTTATTATTTAAAAAATTCAAATTATCATATTATTTATTATTTTGTGTGGGTTAATTACTATTTGAACCCTTATATTCGATACGAATATAATATAATTATAACGTGTTCAAAATCTTATCTCTTATATTCTAAGACATATTATACACAAATATAAGACATATATGACCTGAAATATTTACACATACATATAATACATAACACATATATTATTATAATACGTGATTAACACGTCTGAAATTGACTATTCATCTTGTCTCAGCAAATGTGGTTTTTATTATATACCACTTAATATAAAAAAATTAATTAATTAAACCTTTATTAAAAATACTAATAGAGACCATTCTATTACTTTAATCAATTATATTATTAATGTCTCAATTAATTAACAATCTTCAATTCAAGTAACTCTTATACTTGAATTTAATTATCTAATAAAATATAAAAATATCATATAATAAAAATATGGTTCTATACTGACCATTTATTTATGAGATTACTAAATTTATATTCTCTGTTCAATATTATTCTTTGAACTTATTTATTACTCATTATGGAAAACAAAAATATAATAATGTTTTTGTAAACTTGTCTATGGAATCTAGAGCTTCTTTCGATAGACCTCAGGGTCATTTATAATATTAAATAAATGTCTGACTTCACCTGCATATTTAATACTGACTTCACTGCAACCATTTAACTGTGTCGTTACCGTCATCCGGACTCTCGAGTTTGTTGATCCTCTTCGGTATCACCTTCTCTGTCTCTGCGTCGTTGAAATTACTCTCACCGTCTACTGGATGCTGAGTTCTGACGTGGACCTCTCGTCGTGATGATGTACGGCTGGATGTAGCTGCATGTGGCTGTCCCTGCGTCCTCTCGTATTTTGCTCTGGTTCCTCTCCTCTTCTTGTCTTGTCCCTCGTGGATGTCTCGAGAAGTTCTATGTGTACTTCTTGAAGTTCATCGACGTTACAACTTCTTGTAGATTACGATATTATAGTCTTTTAAAATAAATCGTGTTTCACTAATACTCTCACCGACGTACTGCCGGTTACATCGTACTTCAAGTTATGTAATACAGTTTAAAAACATTACTTGACTTTGTAAAATTCGCGGCTGCGAGATGTGTGGATTTTACGTAATGTCTGTTACTGATCTGAGTTTATCTGAGAAAGCGTGTGTCGCTCGCTGGGGTTTTATACTGCTGCCGTCGTTCCATTCCTGTTGGAAACTGTTTGGACAAAATTGAACAGGTCCGCGCGTCGATTTAATTGCTAATTACAACCTACGCGTCTTTCTATGAAGCGCACACTTTTTTATAAATATTATTTCACACATCGTTAGGTATATTATTAAACTTAAATTATGCAAACTATGAACCTTAAGGTGTGTAAACTATGGCAGTTATGGCAAAATTTCACACGGTGGCTGAACGGTTCCCACGATCATTGACCACTTAATCTTCAATTGGTAGCGCCAGGCGCCAGCTATGTTTTTACATATGTCGCTGATTCGTGTGACTTCTGGTTATCGTTCAGTACTTCCACAATCGTATGCGTAATTCAACCTGTCTTTCATTTACACACGTACACTACCACACACACGCAGACTGATACACACGCGGCGGCCTGTCGTTATGACGTCACCCTTGCCAGTCGGCGCGTGTTGGTTTCCCCCTTCGCTGCGTTTAAAAACCAACTAAGCTTTTAATTCCATATGCAGGCACACTTACAAATATTTATTTCTTTAAAATTAAATACTACGTTTATTTCTTTCATTATCTCTTATACCTAACGCTTAATTATTACATTATTTTTATTATTTACATGTTATATATCTCATACGTGCGTTCGTATGTTATCATACCTCAGTCAGGGGTTGATACATAGGCTTACGGTAAACGTATCGTTGCAATATATATTTATACTGTTGGCCCTCGGCCCTCAAGTGAAAAAGTTTGGAGACCCCTGACTTAAAGTATCATGCACACACTTTTTTATTACTTAATACACCCCACCGGACGGATTTAAGACTTAAGTTTCTGATAGTACTAGACGGTTTAGGTTGGCATGTCCCATCCCTAGGCAGGTACTAGTTTGTGCACTCCGTTCTCATTATGTGCTTCATCTCGATTAATTTGTTGTACGTTTACTGGCTAGATAATGCAGTACACAAACCTGACATCGCTAGAGTGTGAGAATCATATAGGCCTTTACAAAATCATGACGAGCCAGTACTAAAATTAACTCCTAATACAGAAAAGAATCGTAATAAAATAAAAAACATTTTTTGTTCACCAGTTCTTGGGTTAATACACCAGTGGCTGAACATTTTCAACGCTCTGGTTTTATGGTGTTGCAAGTAAATCGACCACCCACCTATAGTTTAGCAGCCAGAAGAGACAACAAAAAGATAAAAAATTTACTCATTTGGTTACGAGAAAACGAACGTTAATGAACGACAGTGAAACTTGGGTCTCCACACAGGGAGATATAAATGAGATTCAAAAAATTAAAAAAAAAAATTACAAGACTAATCAAAGGACATGCCAGGATATTGTTACGTAATGCGAAAAAACGGTACGTGATTACAGAACATTCTACGTGTTTCTCGGCCATCCCAGTGGAATCCGGCTGTAATGTGTGTGTGTGTGTGTGTGTGTGCGCGCGCGCGCGTGTATATTGCTGCTATTTCGAGATGAAGGACAATTACGTGACACTTGTCACGTGTCCGTAGCCGAGACTGATCCAGACTGCACCCGTCCGCGCGCACTGTGTTCAAGGCGGCAAGCAACTACGCTCTAGTGTTTCCTAGTAGCGTTGTTGCTGCGTAGTATGGACTGTTCTGGAATTTCAGCGGGGTATAAATACAAGCACTCAGTGGCGGTTAGTTCAGTTTTAGTGGCGATTTGTTCCAGTGCGGTTCGAAGTATTGTGGCGAAGTGTTATGTATATTATAATTGTGCGAGACTCTACTACAGTTAGCATTATTATTGCGTGAGAAAAATTTGTATTTGATATGTTGTAAGAGACTATCTTGTTGATTACAAACTATTTAAGTGTAATAATTAAATCTGGTGATTAATGATTTACTTCGTTTTATTTTGTTTTTATATAGTATCCAAGTCACTTTTTCACCCATAAAAGGTAATTAAATTTACTTCGTGTCTTGTATTTTGTTTTCCACTGTACCATACGACGATCAGTGAGACCGTCGTAACATATGATGAATTGGAAATCAATCTGCAAGAGACGAACTACACTTTCATGATCTAGGAAACAAAATTAAGCACATTTACAGGAAAATAGCGTGTTAATATATCAGAAAAACGTAAATTAATGAAAATCTAAATCTTAAAGCAACATAAACTGAGAAAATATCAAAACGTCGTAGGCCCATAAAAAGATGGGAACAGTTCTCACATGGTGTGAAAAGAGTACAGACAAGCTGCCTGGGCTTTGTACTGAAGAAGACGTTACTGTACAATTTTGCCTTGACGATGAGTAGGTTACAGCATTAATAAGCGACTCACAAATCACTACGACCTGGGCAGATAATTCCCACAAAATACAACAATGTTTATATTTTTAATTAGCAGACAGCAAAACGTTCGTTTTGCCATCGATACAAAAATAATCTCACCGTAAATATATGCAGCGGCTGGTTGTGTTGGCGAGAGTAGAGGCCGACACGACACTAGGCGTCGCAGGTTAGTTTACTGACTGACAACATCGACAGGCGTCAAATCCAAGGCCAAACTAAACTTCCTTTTTGTTTCCACCACTGCCATTATAAATGCACGGCGACATGATTTATCCGCTGTAATTATATCGAGATACAGAAAAACGCCAGCGCTCGTATTGTTGGGGCGCTGGTGAAAGGTGTGCAGAGTTAGCACCGAGGATTGTTAAGACGAACACAAACGTGACTGATGTGACCTTTTGTTGCGAATATTGCACCCGCGCCACGTTTTCAGTGCATCATAAAAACGCGTCGTGCGTTATCAACATTTCTCACGGCCTTAAAAAACACCCCGGGCGGTGTTACAATCTACGTTCGTCTCGTTTCTTCTCCATTGTTAATTCACTCTAATGCACTCGCGGACTGAAAACGAATTGGTGACCATGCGCACGCGAGTAATTCGGGCGTGGTCGACACGCCAGATATACGTTTTACATAATATGAAAAAAAAAACTGAAATAAATATAAGTATATCACTACCGACTCCGGTAGTGATATATTTAGTTAATCAACGGACACATCATGGGCAACAAAACCCAAGAAAAACTTAAAACATGTAAAATGGATTCTTTTACAAGCATTTTATGAATTTCGCCTTAGTTTTTGGTTTCTCAGGTATTAAGGGTTGAGGTCCACTGTTCAATACGGGGGTCTGTAGACGATGCTTCTGCTATATCTGCAGGTTATCACTATATACTTTACAATAATGTTTATAGAAAAGAACACGTAGGCCAACATGGAATGAAAACCACACTCTTCGATAAATGGCTTAGGTATTTGCCAATTAGCTGTACCGACTTCAAATATCTGACCATATTTTTTGTTAGCTCCCATTACTTGTACATTTTGCTTTGTATCCAAAAGCTAGTTTGGGCAGTCTTTCGTTACCTATCTTTCTCACCGCTCTTTCCATTTTCACGTACAGTTTTATATTTTATAAAACTACAATCGTTCTTGTATGTACCGAATTTTTTTGGGCACAGTAAATCTTTAGTACAAAAGTTTTCATAATCATTTTCTACATGTTTAGAAAAAAATAAAAACGTTTAGGATGGTACTGCTGCTAAATAATGAAAGAGCTCAAAATTATAAATACAATGGACAAGACGCTTGCTTTTAATAAGTAAGGTATTACAAGTGAACAAGTTACGACGGTCTATACGATCGTCATAGGTACAGTGGAAAACAAATTACAAGACACCAATTAAGTCACTAATCACACCTTTAATTTTTACAGTTAAACAGTTCGTAATTAACAACACAGTCTCTACAACAAATCAAATGAAAATTGTTCACACGCAATAAAATGTCCACTAAACACAACTGTATTACAATTATACCGTCCGATTATAAAACACCACTCTTAAATAATAACCACTTGAACGCGCACAGTAATATCGCTACTATAACATCTCGAACCGCGCTGTAAATATATCGCACTAATACTGAAACTTAAGGCCGCTGCCGTCATGTATTTATACCTGCGCTCACAGGCCAGAATATTCCTAATTGCGTCTTACCGCTCGTGTGAACTACGTAGTTAACTGCGGGCTTGACACAGTCCGCCCGGGTGGCGCCTTCGAGAAGCCTCTCGAAAATGCGTCGACAAGCACGTACGCCACACATGTTACATCGAGATTCTTCTGGCACATTCGACAAACACGTAGATTGTTCTGTGATGTCGTAACAATATACAGGCTACCAAAAAAATGAAATGTTTTTATTTTTAGAGTGAAGCTGTACTAAGTGCGACGTGATCATTACGAAAGATTTTAAAGAACTGATTACAGGCGTTTCGAATATGATGTTGGTGTAGGACGTTGGTCGGACCCGCGCAACACAAAGTAAGCAATTTTACAAAGGATTAGAGAATGGAGAGTGCTCTTGGAAATAATAAATCACACGGAAGCCTGAATTAGTACAATGTATGAGAAGTAAAGGAATTTGATTTCTATACAAGTTGAGAAGCAAAAGGACATACTATATAGTTAAAAGGCAAGCGAAAGGTACGTTACTGTGAAGTAATTCACCTCACACAGTGCCCTCTACACTATCTATTTTGTTTAATATTCAGCAGGTCCTACAAAATAATATTAATTCTAGTATATACAAATTAATATTCCAACGAGTTATTTATATTAAATCTTCTTGAATACTTATCAGCCAACAATCTCTGTTTCCGAATTCGATTATACATTTATTAATCTCCGAGTGGTGTCGTGTTGACGCAGCAATGAGCTGAAGGGTACGTAATACTGTTCACATTACCTTGCTCGGTGCCGTACAGCTTACATAAACCGACTACTGTGACTCTCCTAAATTAAAAACGTGGTAAACAAACTAATACGTCATTCTATTGTAACGTCTCCCTTGTTAAGACATTACAAAAGTCGGGAACCAGTTCAATTTGTTACCTGTTAATTAAACTAGCTGCCGTTGTTAGTAAACCTTACTCACTAACAAATTATAACACATTATTATTTAGGAATTAGTCAAGGATTGCATAAATTTATTCACTCGCTGGGTGTTATCAAAAACATCTCTTTATTATTATATTTATATCTCATAGTTTACTTTACTCTTAAAGAAGTACTCTAATAAATTCTGCATTTAATATTTTGAAAATTTTTACTTCTTATTCCTTTTATCTCAAAAGCATTCAGCTAGATATTGTTTTAAGTACCACGGATCCGGGTCTCAACTTTGTTATGTTTTAATTTATCACAACTTTAACCAAATTATTTGAAGAATAATTTTGGGTGTAAATTTTAGAATTACCTTACATCTAAACATCGTAATGTTATTACTACTTCATTACAGAGATTACAAATATTTATATGTTAATCTTTAAATTATCAAAAGCTCTTTACTGTTCTTTTGTTACTTCTCTTGTTGAAACAAATTTTTACAAATGTTATGATTTGATATCACCTGAATATAACATGAGTTTGCTGTGTGGTCCGTGATGGTCATCTTCAGTCGTCTTCTAGGGTGTGATACACTGTTCCTCTTGATGCTCCATTAGGTTGACTGTTTCCGAAAGGTAGTCTCGTTCTAGACGATTGGATTTTGGTACTAGAAGTTCATACGGTTGTTGTTGTTTTCTTCTTCTGGAGTCGGTTGTTCACATTTTACATTTTAATTACAGTTCTTATTTTAGCAGCACTAAAATCTGGTAAGTAACATATCTTACCAATTACAGTTTGTTAAGAGATGTGTCGGCTAAGTTTCCCTTTTTTTTTTTTTAATTACATATTTCTTCACGCACTACATTATATTTTTTTTTATTATTATTATTTCCACGCTACATTGGGTCAAATCGAAATCACTACAAACTTGATTGAATATTTTTTAACGGTATACACCTACGTGTATATTGACAACACAGTAGCGACATCCTTACATGTCGAAGTTTCTCCGGCGAATGTGGGCATTGTTTAGCGGCGAGGGGTCTGTAAGCTGGCGCGGTTTTACGCGCTGAGAAAATAGTTCGTTCTTTTAAGTAGTATTAATTATTCATTAATTAAATCGTAATACTTTATGTTACCTTTTGGTTATGAATTAGGAATTTCCTTATTTATTTAGTACGTCTTTTATTTAATTAACGGAATTATTATTTTTAGCTAAATAACACCGTGCTTTGCGTGTTGGTACGGGGAAATTTGCAAGTTGATGCAGGAATCTAGGTACAGGTAAGGGGTGGATAATACTCTTATTTGTTATAAAAGCAAAAATTTCATTTGTGCTATTTAAACATTTTTTTAAATCGTCACACTATTGATAAATCTTCTATTGTGGTGTATTCATTGTTAATAACCTAAAGACAGCATGGTATGAACAATGGATACACCACAATAGAAGATTGAGATTATAGGTACCATTAGTAAACAACAAGTGTGTGTTATTATAAATACATCACATTATCATTACTATTTATCAGAATTTAGGACCAGGTTTTAACATCAGAGTAGGGAAAATCTGAACCGCGCTGCGGGGTGCCAAACACGCGGCTGTCTGCAAGTTTGGCTGAAGTTAGTATACAAATCAGTTCACCGACATAGGCTATGGAGTGCTTGTAAACAGCACTCTGTCTTAGGTTTACGTATGTATGGAATAATGGAGACATTTAAACTTGCTAGTTGTTGATTCGTTTTCAAAATGATAATAAAACACCAAATTAAAAAAAAATATATTAATTACAGATCGAAAAACCGTGTCCTACAATAATAGGTTCGTGTATATGAGATTCGAATAACACGCAAAATAAGGTTTAACGTAGACAATTTTTAAGGTTCTGTGGAATAAACTGCTCCATTGCAAATATCATAAAGCGGGACTGATACACTGAGGGCTGAATAAACACCAGTATCAGTACCCGACATGACCCCGGAATTCTGACGACGGGCTGAAAACCAAAATGACAAATTGACAACGTCCAGATATTGTATAAAAAATCCACTTTACCGTCAAAAACGTACAGTGTTCTATGAATTCAGTTGAAAATTACTAGCCTACTATGCCCTACAAGCGACCTAAAATGAACACATTTCACAATATGAACTGTCACGAGGCACACAATTACAATTAGCCAGAGGTAACCGAATTATCTGACAATGAATGTTGGTGTGTGCGCACGCGCGCGAGCCGCCTGTTTTATCCTTAATTAGATTTCAAACGCGGCGCGGACACATGCAGAGGTCTGACAACCTAAATTTCACGTTAAAGCCATACTACAAAGACGACTGCACACAGCTTTGTACAGTACGCGAAACGACGTCACAGTCTAACAATGCGTGTCGCATACATAAGCCTATGCAAAATAGTGTTTTACAACTGACAAACCACAACATTCGAATTTTTTTCACGAATCCATTATTTAGGTGTCAAGAAATTGATATTTTAAAATATAACGGGTCGACAGTACAGAAATAATCACACACAAATTTAAAAACTTTTTTATGAATCAAGACGGTTTGTGATAGCTGAGGACAGGACAAACGCCCAGTGAGAATTTCTTTCTGGAGAAGGGGAGGTTTTGGCGAGTTCTGTGACGGGTTAGGTTTTTGTGAACAAAATTACAAAAATGAAAAGACAAAGAACTCGATATTTGTTATTTATTTTGTTTTAACGAAGCAGGTAAGGGTAGAAACATGAGGGTTACACTAATAGATATCTAAAATTTCACAAAGTAACGAAACAATAAAGATTACATTTTACGTTACAGTATAAATGAAATAAACGATATCAGACAAATAGAACAAATTTTATCTCATCTTCTGCAGACGTTAAATGTTCTGTACGATTTTTTTTTTATTTCGTCTTCATGAGTAGCAAATATCTGCAACAAACGGAATTAAATCAATCTACTAGTTTTACCACAAAATGGACACTACCATGGACTGGGATAATAAGCTAACAAAATTTAGACGCATCTGTGGAACGATAATAGACTAATCTACCTGAAAAATAAAACAAGGAAGGATACCCGAATGAAATTCACAAAACTGTGGCTGTCCCCACACTCCTGTATGCTAGTGAGACACTGTTAAAAAGGGCGTACAGGGGATTCAGGGCGCTGAAATGAAATTTCTAAGAGGGACGCAAGGCTGTTCTCTCCTGGGTCGGAAAAACAACGAGGATATCAGACCCGAATTAAACAATGTATCGTTGTACCAGAAGATTGAAGACCACAGAAGGAGATTGTGAACACTTGAACTGCATGCATGATATCCGTCTACCCGTGGCTGCCTTGGGTTATCACCCTACCGGGAAGAGATATGTCGGTAGACCGAGGAGGAGATGGGTTCCGGAACAGGTCTAGGGCCTAATCCTTGGAGTGTTGATGATGATGGACTCTACCAGCCCTCAAAAACAAATACTTCAAAATTGCGCTACAGATACGTAGCCACAAAATGGAGTTTCAGATACGTCGTTTACCGGAACTTTTATTGAAATTACCACACAATTTAATTCACCGGTAGAAGCTATGAGCGCTTCTAATCAACGTTCGGTCTAATATTTACCTGTGTATGGAATAACGGACACATTTTAAGCTTTTGATTGTTTAGTCGTTTTCGAAATGCTAATAAAACATTAAACTGAAAAAAAAAGAAAAATTATTAAATTAGGAGCGAAATATAGTGTTCAACAACACGTTCATCTGTATCCCATTCGAACAGCAAGCAACAAAAGTGTTTGATATAGAGAGTTTGTACGTTAATGCGGAATCAATTACTGAAGTGTAAATATCGTAAACAGAGATGGATTCACTGCGGGCTGAATGTACATACCAAGGTTGTCCCTTTCCTATTCACCAAGAGGACATGATCTCAAAAACTGGGATAACAATTTGAGCCATCCGTCAACCACAAGGCAACTAGCAATGTTTACTTGCAAGGCAGCTATAGAGTGCCCGCACTTAAAAATGTTTTAAGACTAGCCAAACAAGTCTGGAAACATAAACGCACAGGACACAGGTAGACCCAGTAAGAGATGGCTGGAGAATCATTGAAGGCGGAACAGCCAGCATCTTGTCTATGCCGTGTTGTGATGATGTTGAATTAAAAACGTTCGTACTTACGTAACTAATTAGCCTAATTATGTAACTCGACTTTTAATATCTACACTATTTTTCACTTATTTATTTTCCTTATCCCTCAGGGAGGATGGTGATTAACGCCAGATAAAGCCAGAGCATTATGGCACGATGCTGTTCTGTAATAACAATACGAGAAGTCCCCACAGACCTACTCATATTATGAGGAGTCAATAAGTGCCAACGACAGACAGATGTTTACTGATAATGCTCAGCTCAACAAACGAGATGAGGCTCTCCACGAACGGTAAGAAAGCTAGTGAAAACATTGACAAAGCAAAATAAAGTTATACCCGTTCTGTGTTATTAAAGGTCAGATGAAGACACAATTTAACAACGACTAGAACCACTACGTCACAAAATGAACCGTTAATAATGAAAGGTATGACAAGTCGTCACGAAGCATATTAAAATCCACACTCAACTGAGAACGATTCTGCACCGTGGACACTATGCTGACTACATCATGATAGTAAGTTACAGCTACAAGGTTCATGACGTTTAATACTTAACAGACGTAATGAACGTGATTTGGAGTTTGGGAAAGAAAATACTTTTCTACAACGGAAACATTTCAATCGTCTGGTTTAGTAGCCAGGCGGTCTGGCAAAGTAATCAAGGAGAACATGAGAAGCGAGCAGAGTTATTTTAATCTCACAATTTTACCCGGAACAGAAAAAAAAGACAAACAAAATCTTATTGCAACATAACACATGTGTGGGAGCGCACTGCCAGCACACATTTGAACTGTCATTTTGGGTTACCGCAGGCTGGCGCACATGGGAAACACATGTGCCTTGTATCGCAAACTGTGCTTAACTTGTGAATGCATGAAATTTACTTCACGGATTACAGTATATCGCGTTATGTATTTAAGTCGGTGCTGATTATTCACCCTCGAAATGTCTTCTGTACCAAATTCCCCTTACTCACGGTAGATAAAACTGTACCTTTATATTAATACGGACAAACTTCACGTCATTATGTGCAGTTGCCTAGTTAGTTGAGATAAGAATATGCATAGGAATAGGGATGCATGGGAAGAATTTGAAATCTATAGTGGACATAATAACCCAGTTACTCATGATGGCATACTTAACGATAAATTAAATTTCAAATCAAACCCGCTGTATGACACCGCGCTGCAATCTATTATGAGATAACACACGGCATGACACGCGTTTGCTCAGAGTCCAGTGGGCCTCACGCAGTGCACTGTGTCGGACGCTTGTATAGGTTTTACAATTGTACATATGTGGTTTTTGTGAATTTTAATATTTGATAATCTCCTTGTGAGTGATAACTATCTGATGAAGGGTCATATGACTCGAAACGCGTCATAAATATACAACTTGAAGTCACTGGACGGTTTCAATAAGGTAAATCATTACACACAACCATTTCACTGATTCTGTACTTCCATGGCCGTGACATCCGCAATTCCTATCATAAGAAAAGTCGACTGTACAAACGTTTTTACGACGATCTGAAAATTATTTTACAAACAATATTTATAAATATTTCTTTAATACTTTTTGTCAGTTATAGTTTTTTTCTGAAGTTAAAATCGTGTGTTGGAGCATAGGAAACTAAAAAACTGAAATTGAATTTTTGTTTTAACGACGCAGAATGTATCTGCCATAAACAACGGTGAAAGGATAGCTACTAAATTTTTTACAAATTACAATGGCAAACGGTTTGTAAGTGTAGTATGTTCACTGGCGACACCAGCCGAGGGATAACCTGAAAAGATGAAGACTTGAATATTCGTAAAAATTCAGAGAAATAGTCTATTCAATTGCAAACAATAAATGTTACATAATATAAAATAAACATTTTATTAATTCAACCATTTAAAATAATAAATTTTATAACATACTCTATACTGGAGCGACGAATTAAAAAAAAAAAAAAACTGTCACCAACAGTGCTTATTTTCTTTACAATCACGCCTACTATTATTAATTAAATGAGTGTTATGACGTCTAAATTAACTGTTCTTCAAATTACGGTTTCCCACGTTTAATGCAAGTCACATTCATATTCACGTTCAGGCCCACTCACGCGCATTAATTAAAAAAAACCTTTCTAACTCTATATTTATATGACGTAGCGAACCTCTAAACGCGTATTTCCGGAGTAATTCGATTTCCCTTCTACGGGCCTAACGCATTACTTCCTCTTACCGCATATTTCATTCAGTAAATAAAAACATTAAAACGAAATTATTTAAAAATACGCGCAAGTAAGGAACGGTGCGCAGGCGAACACTCCGTTTAGCGACTATATCAACGCAGACCATTAATCAAATCGCCCCTCGCGCACTCGATTCAAACCCTACGCCGCGAGTTGAACAACCCGAAATGGGCGACGTGCGTGGCGTGCGCGCTCCTCCGAAGCGTACGCCGAAGGTCACTTACGCTTTGTCCAAAACACGGAGAGAGAGCGAAAGACGACCGTGCAACAAAAGACAAAGCGGAAACACGGACAGAAAATTTGTGAATGAATAAGTGAAGCGACCGCTCTGTTACGTTACGTAAGCGACCAGCAGTGGCACACATTGTCTAAACGTCGACACATACCAGACAATGCACTGCCGTTATATAGCAGAACGTTTTACGAAAATAGTCCGACCGCATGCATATTTATGATTCCAATAATACATGCACACCTCACTGCACAAGAATTTCGACCGCCAGCAAATATAATTTATACAGGCATTCTGTATTTACTTGTTCTTACAGACTAAATGTGTATACTGTACTTAATGTGTATGTCAGCTGGGAATGACGTGCGTGCCTACAGTTATTTTTGCAAAGATATGTACGCCTAACGGCCGTTTACATAACCTACATCGGATTTTTCACTATACAAGGAAACATAATTACAGTGAAGTCAGTTACAGTCATTACACGATCAATTATTACTACAGGTGATCAGTGGCGTACGCAGAAATCAATGTGGGGGGAGGGGGCTTAACCTTAGCAGTCCATATATTAGCCTATTGATCTAAAACTTATAGTATAAGATAAAGTACATATGCCAGTTAATGGTTACAATTTATTAGTAAGGGTATTATTTTCCGTAGGTTTTCATTTTCTGTATTAAAAATGTATTATTCGTGATTGGGAGACTTATCCAAAATTTAAAAAAAAATTATCCAAAAATTTCATATAAATTTAAAGTGTTTTCAAAGTAATTATTTTCATTATTACAGCAGCATTATTCAAGATATGAAATTAGAAACCATTATTAAAATTATCGTTTTATTTATCAACTGATATCTCCAAAAAAGTGCTGAATTTAACTTAAGTATTAAATAAGAATTTTTATGAAAAAGGCTTATGTACTTATTTAAGTTCCATAAAAATATTATTTAATACTTAAGTACAAATTCTTAGGGTTCACTGATAGTAGTGGCCGGGTCGATGTGGTGCCATCAAATGACAGCGAGAGAGAAAGAAAACAGGTAGCTTACTGAACGTTACACTCAGCGTAATACACTGCTCAATGAACTACAAGTTATAATAGAAGTTATAATTGTTATTATAAACATTAGTTTATAATATGTTTGTTAGTATTTATATCCTCGTCCAAATAAGCCGAAATATACAATTTTGTAATTTTAAACGAGAGACTAAGTAAATTAAGGAAGTATATATCACATTTTTGTGGTTGGGAGGGGCTTGAGCGCCCTGATCCCCCCCCTTCGTACGCCACTGCAGGTGTTACTTACGAATTACTACATAAATTCGTTATCACATCGTCGTCGTCGTCGTCGTCATCCTTTACGGCTTGCGCTAGTAGCCTGTTCCAGTCTCAATGGAAGTCATCCAACCATCGCTTACGGGGTCTTCCCACACTTCTCTCCCCCCTTGGATGATAGTCAAGGGGTCTTCTCGAAAATCTAGTTGGATCCATTCTCTCTACGTGTAACCGCCACTCCGTTTTGGGCCGGGAGATTTTCTCATTTAAGCTTTCAGCTATTCCTAGCTCCATTCTAATATATCTGATAAGTCTGTCCTGGGACAACAATTTACAGCCCTTAAGAACCGCATTTCCACCCCTTGTATTCTAGATATATATCTTTCGCCTTTCTAATCCAAGTTTCATTACCATACTATTAGTTGAGGTATGGCCATTACATTATAATATTTCAATTGCGTCTCTTTTTCCTTGTTTTCTTCTTTAAGTGTTTAATGATACCCCACAAAGCGACCGAAAGATACTAATTTTGCTTTCAACCTCCTTATCATCTTGATATGTAATGCTGCACCCTAGATACTTGAAATCTGGCACCTGTTCTATTGACGAGTCCTGTATGACAATCATTGTTCTAATATATAATTTGTCCCAGAAAAAGCTACAACTTTTGTTTTAGATCAGTAGTGTACAGCGGTAAAACTTCGAGAAATGCCTACTGTTTTCTGACGAATGAGTGAGAGGTTCGAGGAATCAGCCACTCAGCTCTGCCAACAAATCCTACTCTCACGTTCTCGACATGGCGTGCAATGGGTGTACGTTATGTAGCAGACGAGAGGGGGTGAAAAGGCGAGTTAATTAACTGGAACACATCTGATAAGGGTAGACCACAACGGCGGTGAAGGCGGAGAAGAGGAACTTTGGTACGGCGGATCCGGCAGAGGTGGCACCCCAGCTCTTAGGGTGAAGATGGTAAAGATGGTGATCTTGCCAGGCTATGGTAAAGCTGCTGCCTTGCAGTTAGGTGTTGGATCACCAAAGGCTACAGGAATAAAACCTTGATGCCAAATTGCCTGATCCACCAAGTTGGGGGGTTGTGCGATGGGCTGGTAACCCATTCACGTCAAAATTCATATACTCATAAGTTTCAGAGGAATATGCCGGATGGATTTCGTTATCACATGAAACACCATTTCGACAGTATGTAGGCCCACTAACGTGACATGTTAGAATTACTGTTATCCGGGCTATTAGGCCGTGGTCTACTGTTGTAAAACAGAGACGTTTCGGCCTCGGAAAACCGATTGGGAAGGTGTCCGCCAATTCATCCCAGTACTCGGGTGGGGCCGAAACGTCTGCCGTTGACAACAGCAGACCACGCCCTAACAGCCTAAGGAGTTGAAACTTGACTTTTAGAAAATGTAACTCTTGTGTAGCGAAACTATTGAATAGGTTTTTTTAAACATGGTCTCCCATTTCGAAGCGTAAGAACGAACAACTGAGAAGTAAATACACATAGCCTAAGAGAACGAAATATAATTGCTGTTGAGAAATTGAGTTGTTTGTTACATTACCAAATTAATTAAATAACATACGGTTTTTTTAGAAGAGCATGCCCTGTATTTAAACCAGTTCACGTAATGTAATTTCTTAAGAGAAGTGTACGCAAACAGATTAAAACAAAAACCAATTGTGATCGGAGGACCAGGCACTGCAGTCGGCGTTCCCACCATTATACAGTTTTAACGTCTAACAGTTAATCGTAACCAAAACCCAATTGTGATCGGAGGACCAGGCACTGCAGTCGGCGTTCCCACCATTATACAGTTCTAACGTCTAACAGTTAATCGTAACCAAAACCCAATTGTGATCGGAGGACCAGGCACTGCAGTCGGCGTTCCCACCATTGTACAGTTCTAACGTCTAACAGTTAATCGTAACCAAAACCCAATTGTGATCGGAGGACCAGGCACTGCAGTCGGCGTTCCCACCATTGTACAGTTCTAACGTCTAACAGTTAATCGTAATCAAAACCCAATTGTGATCGGAGGACCAGGCACTGCAGTCGGCGTTCCCACCATTATACAGTTCTAACGTCTAACAGTTAATCGTAACCAAAACCCAATTGTGATCGGAGGACCAGGCACTGCAGTCGGCGTTCCCACCATTATACAGTTCTAACGTCTAACAGTTAATCGTAACCAAAACCCAATTGTGATCGGAGGACCAGGCACTGCAGTCGGCGTTCCCACCATTATACAGTTCTAACGTCTAACAGTTAATCGTAACCAAAACCCAATTGTGATCGGAGGAGCAGGCACTGCAGTCGGCGTTCCCACCATTATACAGTTCTAACGTCTAACAGTTAATCGTAACCAAAACCCAATTGTGATCGGAGGACCAGGCACTGCAGTCGGCGTTCCCACCATTATACAGTTCTAACGTCTAACAGTTAATCGTAACCAAAACCCAATTGTGATCGGAGGACCAGGCACTGCAGTCGGCGTTCCCACCATTATACAGTTCTAACGTCTAACAGTTAATCGTAACCAAAACCCAATTGTGATCGGAGGACCAGGCACTGCAGTCGGCGTTCCCACCATTGTACAGTTCTAACGTCTAACAGTTAATCGTAACCAAAACCCAATTGTGATCGGAGGACCAGGCACTGCAGTCGGCGTTCCCACCATTGTACAGTTCAAACGTCTAACAGTTAATCGTAACCAAAACCCAATTGTGATCGGAGGACCAGGCACTGCAGTCGGCGTTCCCACCATTATACAGTTCTAACGTCTAACAGTTAATCGTAACCAAAACCCAATTGTGATCGGAGGACCAGGCACTGCAGTCGGCGTTCCCACCATTATACAGTTCTAACGTCTAACAGTTAATCGTAACCAAAACCCAATTGTGATCGGAGGACCAGGCACTGCAGTCGGCGTTCCCACCATTATACAGTTCTAACGTCTAACAGTTAATCGTAACCAAAACCCAATTGTGATCGGAGGACCAGGCACTGCAGTCGGCGTTCCCACCATTGTACAGTTCAAACGTCTAACAGTTAATCGTAATCAAAACCCAATTGTGATCGGAGGACCAGGCACTGCAGTCGGCGTTCCCACCATTATACAGTTCTAACGTCTAACAGTTAATCGTAACCAAAACCCAATTGTGATCGGAGGACCAGGCACTGCAGTCGGCGTTCCCACCATTATACAGTTCTAACGTCTAACAGTTAATCGTAACCAAAACCCAATTGTGATCGGAGGACCAGGCACTGCAGTCGGCGTTCCCATCATTATACAGTTCTAACGTCTAACAGTTAATCGTAACCAAAACCCAATTGTGATCGGAGGACCAGGCACTGCAGTCGGCGTTCCCACCATTATACAGTTCTAACGTCTAACAGTTAATCGTAACCAAAACCCAATTGTGATCGGAGGACCAGGCACTGCAGTCGGCGTTCCCACCATCATACAGTTCAAACGTCTAACAGTTAATCGTAACCAAAACCCAATTGTGATCGGAGGACCAGGCACTGCAGTCGGCGTTCCCACCATTATACAGTTCTACCGTCTAACAGTTAATCGTAACCAAAACCCAATTGTGATCGGAGGACCAGGCACTGCAGTCGGCGTTCCCACCATTATACAGTTCTAACGTCTAACAGTTAATCGTAACCAAAACCCAATTGTGATCGGAGGACCAGGCACTGCAGTCGGCGTTCCCACCATTATACAGTTCAAACGTCTAACAGTTAATCGTAACCAAAATTTCGTTGATCCACATACAGGTGCGCATACACAAACTGTTGAGCGCTATGCGCATCTGCAAAAAGCAGAAACAAAAAATAATATACCTGACTTATTAGATTCACGTCTATGTGAGTTTATGTGGAGGCACAGGAACAAAGATACAGACCTTTTCCGACAAATCTGGATTGCTATTAACTTATATTGGCCGCCTTAATAATAACCAGTTCTGTTAAAATCCGTTACATTTACGGTAGTTTAAGTATTCTTTTTTACAGACTGCAGGAAACTGACAACAATTTAAATCCTGCAGCTCCTGGACAACACAGTGTAGTATGTATTGTACTCAAATAGAACTTCGAGATACAGTAAAATGAATCGATAAAATAAAAGAGACTAACAGTACGCCTACCCTGTGAACTCTTCATTTAAGTTACCTTAAATACTTGTATGTTCTGTAATATGGTTTACTTCATTAATAGGGGGCACTAAATTTTGTTTTATAAACTGTGAAGACTCCGAAGTATGTTATGAAGACATTAAACATCTGATCTCGCAAGGAACAAACAGTAAAGTTCAGAGATATTTAAGACGCCCTAGGCGGCGTCCTACGTAGGCGATAAAAAATCGCACGCAACTGCGATCGTGCGTTTTTTTCGCAACAAAAGATTTCAAACAAATGCAAACGTATGGATGTGTCCTACGTGGACAACGCAGCCATGTGCGGGGGTCGCAGTTTCGCGCGTGCGGGCGGCTAAACACAAACCCGCTTGTGATTGCCGGCAGTGTAGTGCGTGCGACCTTCAGTCACCAGAGGCATCGGTGTGAGTGCATCATGTCTGTGGAAATGTTAATATCAGAAGTGCAAAAGCATCCTGGCTTATGGAATTTACATCACACACAGTACCAGAACCTAACCTACTCTAACTTAACCTATTTATAACAGTATGCAACTTTTAATTCTGCCTGTACCAGATAACTTTTAATAAATATTATAGACACCCTTTATTAAATGTCATTTAGTAAATATCAAGATTAAATAATAAATCTTTAATTAATTACCTGACAGTGACGATCAAACGTTTTCAATAGAAATTGGTGGCTGAAAGTTGGTAACTTGTAATCAAAAATCACTTTTTATTATATTCACAATGTAGTGAAAAGTATCAACAGACATTCTTATATAATGCTGGAATAGTTCTGGATAAGCTCTTAGTTTTCCAGACAGATGATGAAACTCGCCAAACGTTAATCTCTCCTTATCCCCTTCGAATCCTTCGATTTTATTTTCTCAAGTACGCAAAGGTAAGTACTGAACTGTCCAGCAACAACAGCTTACGCCGTTTCTCGGCGGAGAGCATGGTAGCAACTGAGCTAAAATCCTTGCGAGGAGAGAGTACCTACGAAGGACTCAAGTTTTTCCCGCGGGAGACGTTGAGAAAAAATCGCACGATCGCACTTGCGTGCGATTTTTTGTCGTCCACGTACGACGCCGCCTAAACAAACTCGCATCGCACCACTGAAAGCACTCAAGAGATTGATAAAGTAAATAAAACCTGACCAACACGAGGCGTACCGGTCCCCGTACGGACGCTTTTTATCACTCAACAATACGGTAAAAACTGTGAAGTCATAAAGGGGATCAAATCCCAGGCCACTTCGCCCTTTGTGATGGTAAAGAGAAGAGCAGTGCTGCGTCACAAACATTACAAAAGCAAAAGTAATCCACCTGCTATCGGAATCGAACTAGACGCACGTTATTTACGCCAACTGCGGATATCGATACATAGCATTACCCTTTCTTTCAATCATTTTTACAATTGTAACAAAGTTGTAGTCAATATGTCGTACAGGTAAATTCCATACTCAATATTTCACATTCCATGTTTAATATTCACAATTATTTTATCCCTATTATAATAATCATACCAAACCCTGTTCTTTTTACATTCCAATTCAAACTTTTCATTTCATAAAAAAAGTTGCTATACTACATTCTGTAACTGTTAGATGTGTGTGTTTAAATTGTAATTCGTAAGTTTTCGGTAGATGCGATGTAATAATAACGCACCAAATCCTACTAAAATGTAACAATATAATACAAACACACAGAGCAGAAAACGACCGCGCGCGCGCGATTTTTATTGTACATAAAATTGTTCTCGTTTATCTAAGCAACTAAATGTAATAAAAGTGGCACCGTTAGAAAGACATTTTAACTGAGTTCTGTTGAATGTTATTCCTATTACACAAAAACCACTTACTGTTCAATAAGTAAGGACTGAAAGTTAAATAGGACAAGCAAACAAGAGTTCATAAGGCAGACGTCCTTTCCCTTTTACACTACCTGATTTCTACAATTCTGTCTATAAAAATTAACTCTGTATACTACTCAATCAACTAATTATAGGCCTACATTCCCATGGAATGCAAGTGTAAGTTTGTTGTTGTATAGTTACATTAATCGCTACTGAAAGTTATGTGTTATTTTACAAGTACTATTTATATTAAATACATATAATCAAAGTGCAACTATTGAGTGATGGATGCTCGAAATAAATCGCGATTTAGGTACAATCAAATCAATACGAGTCCATAAAATATACATACTCTATACTTTGTACTTCCTTGAATGAACAGATTATAAATAATTATCATGCCTGTATAAAATATAAAGTGGAACCGTTAGAAATATCGTAAATTATTAACTTCTTGAAATTATTTCAGGGAATAGTTTGTAATCTGAGTTAGCCTTCGTTATAAATTCGTCATTTTTACATTATTTTGTAATAAAGTGTGGCATTATTAAACTTTTTACTTCCAACTGCTGCTACCAAATTTCTTGAACATTTGTTAGGAAAACCATCAACAAAAACTCGTGTTAATTATTCTCACAGTCCGGGTGGAAAAACATAATACTGCCGGAAGACTAGATCCATGTCAAACACCTTTCCTTATTATTGTTTCCCCTTCCTGATCTTCTGTTCTTATTTATAGCTATCTGGTTCTTATAAATATTAAAAATCATTCTTTTACCCTTATACTGTAAACCAATTTTCCTTAAAATTCCAAGTCATTCCACTTAATATTATCAAACGCTTTTTCCGAATCCATAAATGCGAAATGTGAATCTTAAGTTTTTTTAATCCTGCTTTCATTAATTAAACTCAGTGTCAGGATAGCTTCTCGTGTACCCGTATTTTTCCTAAATCCAAACTGTTAACCACTAAACTCCTTATGACCCGACACTTCACAGTTATTTGCTAACTACAAAACGTATGGTTCTTCAATTAATTAATGTAAGCACAATTAATTACGTGGATGCATTTTTAGACCATATTCTACGTGTAACAACGCTAACGAATGACAACGTATTCCGATAACTGGTTCACAGTAATCAGACCACAAATTCTGACCTATCTCATATAGGCCAATTTATGTGGACAACGATTGGACCAACAAACGAGTAACGGACAAATTAATTTCCCTTAGAGCGGCGGCATACAAATGCTCATAGTAAACAGTTTTAAGCTAAATACGTTTATTGGTTTGAAAAACAAAACGGTTTACTCCTTCAGAGAACGTAAGGCTTGAAATCAGAACCTGTTTATACATCTTACTCAAACTGTTTTTAATTTAAACGTTCTGCTAAACGTTTCTGTAATTTTAACGTTTAAATTTAATATTCAATTTTTTAAGTATTTAATTTATACTTAATTTTAGTCATTAAAATTGTATTTATTATTATTATAGTTATTACCTTATTACGGTTACACAATTAATTAAAGCCGCATACACAAGCGGTGACAAAATTTTTAAACAGTTATGCTGAAGAATAATATACAGACAGAACTAACAGTTAACCAATCTGCGCTTTTAAGGACGCCGTTACATCGTTATGCACAACGAATCTCTATGCCTGATTTTGAAATAAGAGAAGAATATAACCCATAACAACGTAGGAATAAAACGTTAGTACGATAAACATTGTGTTTGCAATACAGTCGGGGAGACGAATCCGCGAGTCCGAACTTGAATCATCGAGATTGATAATGAGGCCTAAAGCCCGTTAGAGGTAGTATGTTAGTTCCATAGAGGTATAATGTAACTACATGTGTATACTAATAATGTATATATATTATGTCTCAATGGTTAGTTCAAACCAAAAGCGTATACTGTATACGACAATAACATGCAGCACCTGAAAAGTGTTGCGCCATCTGGTCTCGTACACAATGTTAACATAACACATTAGTATATGTTATCACGTCGAATAGCATAACAAACGCTACCACTTCCCCTACTGTGTACAATCCATACAGAATTGTCTCAACATCAAGACTTTATAAGTTGTTGACTGAAAATAAAGACTTTTCATTATACCTCTCTGAAAACAGCATGTTCATATGTATTACTATTTATTATTTATTATTATAATTCTGGGTTTACGTATCATTAATATAATGACGCCGCCTACTTTCCAGTCGTAATAAAATTAGCTACTGAAAGTTGCTTAGTAACTCTAAACAGCGCTTATGTATTAGTCTTTCGTAAGTTGTTCAATGATTCAAGTATAGGAAACGCAACATCAGCATCATTGTAGTTAGGGGAGGCCAAGAAAATAATATTAAAGTACCATCTTCGATTTCAACTTGTGTTGAAAACATTTCAATTCTGAAGTACCTGCTAAAGGATTGCATATTTACAATGTAACCCTCTTTTTATTTGTGTGGGAGTTCAAATTTTTTTTTTTCGATATTTAAGACTAGGCTGAAGGCCTAGAAGGAAGCATAAAGTGTGCTAGGTCCAATGAGACAGAACTTGCAATTAATACTCTCTAGTAACAAGCAAGATAACCTTTATTATTTCGTAATTCATCTTATAATTTTTGAATATTCATAATTTATAGACAACAACCTTTATGAGACGATAACACATAATTCAACATACACCGTACATATAAATCACAGACACAATTATAAGTTTAAAAGCCTTGTGAACAGCCGGTATAGTTTTATCAAAACACAATTTATAATTTTTAAATTCATGTAAACAGCCTGGATAATTTTATCAAAAAATACAAATTTATAAATTTAAAATTCCTGTAAACAGCCTGTATAGTTTTATCAAAAATACAATTTATAAATTTAAAGACAATAACTTGGATTGGCCATAATAACAAGAAAATACAAATTACAAAATTTTAAATGCCAGTAAACAGCCTGTAGTTTTATGAAAAGTACAATTTATAAAGTTAAAGAAAATAATCTGGATTGGCCATAATAACAAGAAAATACAAATTACAAATTTAAAATGCCTGTAAACAGCCTGTATAGTTTTATGAAAAGTACAATTTATAAATTTAAAGAAAATAACCTGAATTGGCCACAATAACAAGAAAATACAAATTACAAATTTAAAATGCCTGTAAACAGCCTGTATAGTTTTATGAACAGTACAATTTATAAATTTAAAGAAAATAACCTGAATTGGCCCGGCCTCTGACATGTTCCACTCGGCAACCGAAAAAGCAATTAAACATTACAAATTTTTAGGAAAAACTCCCCCCCAAAACCAGACAGGGTAAAGGAAAGCTGGACCAGAGCCAGACCCGACATAAGGTAACATGTCCGGGAGCTTGCATGGATTTGCACAAACAGGTGACTACTCCTGATTTTAAAATGTAACATGACCTAACTGCAGACTACGGAAAAACTCCCAACCCTTTATGAAATCAAGAAAATAAATATGTGTAAAAGACCCAAGATTATAACAGATGCTAGACCAGCCGGTCCAGATCTGCAAGTCACATACTGCACCTAGATACTTAACTAACATGTCATTCAGTACCAAAGTAATAAAAAACAATAAAGTATAGCATAAAAAAATTTAAAGAGCGCTGGGCACATGCCAGCGAACGGGCCTACAATTGATCTCGAGACTAAGTACATTATCAAAGCAAGATTACATGAAAATTATGTCCAGCCGGGCACGCGCACAATTAAAACGGTTTTATGCTGTAGAGAGTCAATTTAAGTGGAAGTTGAGTTTTTATAGATGGTTAACGCACGATACCAGTTGTTTTATATAGAGGCCAAATTTAGGTAAGTATTGGATTAATATCACCTCGTTTTGTCCAGATGATTTTCCCAGGTGGTCTGTGCCTTGTTGGATCGTCAGTCGGTCTTGCTAAGGGGGTGTTTACAGTGGCATCTTTACGATTTTTCTCCTCCGGCAGGCGAGCAACGAGAGTCTGTGTTGGTGTGGTCCGTTCAGGGCATGGTGGAGGATGGAAATTCCACCATGCTTGGATCAAATCTCTGTCTGTCTCGGGAGCCCTAGGCATGAATAATAATTAATTCGCTGACAAACCACTTATTCCCGAACATAACACACACATGTACCACTGCCTAAGCTTGTATAGACAAAATCAAACAGGAATCAAACACCTGCCACCCCTGACCAATTCCACTATGTTCTTTATAAATAGGTGTAACATTTTCTCTTTTTTTTTTTAAATTAATAACTCACACACAAGGCCTCAATGCCACATAATCTGGTTCAATTTATAACGCATCCCTACATGCGTATGTAAGTTTAGCGTACTTCAACATGTTATAAGTTAATAATGGCCACGTGCTCTCACAATCGCTACATCACAGTTCCCCAGAATTACATAACTTTACACCCCTTTTGACATGGGCAATTACTATTTACTAAATACATATGTATAAGGCTGTTTCAGTGGTTAATAAATCAAGATATATGACAATGAACATACTTTCGGTCACACGCCACGAGACATGCATATCAAACATTATCCGTTCACATCTAAGCCAATTATTGTTAAAATTAGAACCTTTTACAAGCAATGAATAATTATATATATATTTTACTTACCGGAGGTCTGTAAGAGTCTACCTAGTCATGATAGGATAGAAAAAAAAATACAAAATTAACCAACTCAGTCTGCCGAAGACATAGGCTGTTCACGGTGCAGTTGACAAGGCCCGACTGAACATACTTGCCAATAGGTGCTTTGAGTCGTGGAACACGATTACCAGGTTTCGCTAACAAATGGGTCGGGCATGCAGTAACGCCGAAACACGGCGCAGCTGACAACGTTAAATAATCAAATAGCAATTTACATTTATAAATATATTTTTATACTGTCGCCCGGTTTCTTTGACAAACCGCGGCACAATAATAACACAACTTGTAATATAAATATTACATTTAGTAAAAATTAAAGATATAAGTTTGTTCATGTTTTGAAATAAAGGTTTCTAATAATGTGTAGTTGTTTTCAGAGAGGTATAATGTCAAATATCGTTCATTACACGTCCACAATGCTCTTCCCGTGCTCGGGTTCGCCTCGCACGAGAATTTGTCACGCGCGCACGGGAAAACCCTATTTTCTGGACTCCTAATGAAATATAGTATTTTGCTATGTCCACGCCGTCGGCGACCAGAGATTACAAATAATGATAAAAGCGATTACCTGTTTAATACGCAACCTTAATTCAACTCCCAACTGTTCATTGCAATACGACAGAATACAAGATTATATAACCTTGTAAATTACAACATCCCGCGGCAAGTCATTGAATTATACGTTCATTAAAGTGCATTCGGCTGCATCACGGGAAAAGGAAAAGAAGAACAAGAAATGTCACGATTCAATACGTTACGCCGCCATGGGTTCGATTTCTACAGCATAAATTTTAGTTATCGTTCGCTCGTTCTTCATACAACTCCATCGAAGAACAGTAATCGATATTTTCGTCTTCTAAAATATCGACGTCGCTCTGATCTGACGTTAAACTGAAATCCATCCTGTAAAATCAATACGAAATAAAAAGCGAGAGGGACCCAGAAGGTAAAGAAAGGAGAAGTAAGTATGCGAAGAATGATAGCGAGGAAAGGAAAAGGTAACCGAATTTCCACTCTCCACTGAAACATTACCTAACAGTGAAAACAAACCTCGCTGTCAGAAAGCTGTCAACAGCTTCCTCTTTGCATGGACGCAAACGAATAAAACAACAATGATCCACGTATCAACAGCAGACAACACCCATGAGTATTTTCTCCTCTCTTCACACACACACACGCGCGCGCGCAGGATTTCCGTTGTGGTCGAAATACACAGTTTCGGACATTAAAACATATATAAGCAGTATTATAACTGTATGCGACAGGACTCTGCTTGCGTTAAAATTTATTAATTTTACAGTGCTCAGCTGTTGGACTAAAATTTATTAATAAAAAGAAAGAGAAAGAGGGTGCAGAATAAGTCTTAAGAACGCTGTGACAAATGGCCATTAGATAGAATTTATTGTCCTCTGGGGGCCTGCCAATTCTCCAACTGTCTATTAGTTCCATCTACTATTTTATTAAAATTTAAGTTCACTACAAGCGACGCTGGGTACATATGGCGAACGACGATTTTTAACTGTACCGGCAATCTTGTTACCAAATAGTACCGGTACTTTTACGTTAAAAACAATTAAATAATTTTATTAATGCTAATTTTTTAATTATTATAATACAATAATACTAAAACAATTTTACAATTTATAAATATACTTTTTCAAGGATACGCGTGGTAAACACAACCACGAAACAATAATAAAATACCAACGATTAAAAACGGAGACTTTATATTAATCAAACGTTCTTCATTTTCAATTCAAGTTTATTGAAACAAAAACAAACGGAAAAACCAACACATTTTCACAACGCGGCTAACAGCTGTGCTCGGCCGCGGGACCACCACTCCATGGAAACAGAATAAACAATTTTTATCGCCATGACAACGTTCCTGCATCGAACGAGTGCCGACGCCGCGATTCTGGTACCAGACCTAACGAGAAATGCAATAGTGTTCTATGAAAACAGCTTTATTTCCCTTTACTCGCTCAATAGCTAATATCGCTCCATTCCCAGACTCGCGAACCGTTTCTTTCTCCGATTCCGGGTATCCAGGAATCCTTTGTTACGCAGGTACTAGCCGCATGCTCACACTGTTATGTCAAATCTGTTTTGCGTTAAGTGGAAATTAACGTTTCGAATTATTTTATTGGTTTTTATTATCATACGGAAAAAGCAGCTACACTGAATTGTTCATATTACGAAAATACGAGAAGGAAGACGATTTTTATACATTTTTGAAAATCCATCGTTTCTATTTAAGTAACTCGAAAGTTTCTTGCAATAATTGTTGTATAGACTAATATTAAATATATTGTGAAATACAATTAATTTCTTTTGCAAGTAGTTGTATTATATTTGTGTATCAAGATACTGAGTGAAATGTACGCCAGGTGAATTGACATAATACAACTACCTGCAGAATAAATAATACTAGTATATATAATATTACATTTTTGGCAACGTAACACGGAAATACTGAAGCATCGCGAAGCACTGTGAAAACTTGGTACAGGATTGTGTAGGATTACTAGGAAAACAAACGTAAGGTTTTGGGGTGCGAATCTCACACACCGGGAAGCACATACTTTTTGACAGTACATAGAAACTCTCCCCTTCGTAGAAAACATTATTATTATTGTTTTTCAGTGGAGGGTTAGTGAGGATCGGTAAAAAATAACACACTTTTTAACATATTTGTGTCGACGTTTCTACAATATTTATTGTCAGCAACAATTGTCTTGATGATGACAATAAACATTGTCGAAACGTCGACACAATATGTTAAAAAATTTGTGTTATTTTTGACCGACCCTCACTAACCCTTCACTGAAAAATTCATTGATTGACGGTCATTACGAATTTAAAGAGATTATTATTATTATTATTATTATTACATTAGGCATTAGACGTGTTAGTTGACTTAGCCGCTGGGAGAGAAACTGAGCGCGGAGGAGCCATGTACATATCGACCCACCTAGACTGTTAAACAGGATGTTGCACAAGCAATGATAATCTTAGACTTTTTGTACAATTTCTTGAGTTTACTTTTTATTGATAGTTTCTTTTGGCGGTTTGCATTGTAATTTTAATTTTAAAGTTTACATGATAACAGGCGCGTTTATAAATAAGCATTATAACCAGGTCGCGATTCCGCAAATAAGTTGCTGGTGGCGACTGGAATCGCCTGTGCTAACGAACGTTCGGTTTAAATGATCACACTAGAAGACTCTGGAAAATAGTCCGAGTAACGCTTATGCGGAATCTCGGTCGGGTACTGCCGCCATGGCCAACCACTGAGGAATGTTCCCCGGTGATAAAGTAAATCACTTAGGTTAAAGAAACTCTTCACCAGTTACGCGGCTGTAAAACATCAGTTTTCCTTTGAAAGTTTGAATACACACAGAGTTACAAATATAATTAAAACATTTTATCCGTTTGCGAATAGTATTTACTCATCAAAAGCACGCACAGATAGACAGAGACAGTGAACGGAACCGGACACTCGCTAATAATAAATGTCCACCAATTGCTGACAATTATGAATAACAGGTGGGTATCGTCTGTAAGGAACATTCAATTAACGATAATGAACACAGCAGAATACAAAAGCAGATTGTATCTATTCTGCTATTAACATAAGTATAATAGATTTAATGGAGAGGAAGAAGAGAGGGGAAGGAGAGAGAGAATTTTACTCTTACAGCCCGCGAAAAATATTACTGTAGTTTAGCCTGGGTGACAGATCCAAGACAGAAACAAGGCACCATACACAACTCGCGTAGCGAGTCACCTGGCCCCAGACCAAATAAATAGATGCCGACTTACTTGGGAGTAATGAATGTGAATCGGAAATCATCACGTCTCCATTAAGTCGCTATGAGGCCTTACGGCTAACGATCGACAGGCAGACGATAATGATGTTTATC
Organism: Magicicada septendecula; assembly: GCA_034769895.1. Classification (NCBI taxonomy): domain Eukaryota; kingdom Metazoa; phylum Arthropoda; class Insecta; order Hemiptera; family Cicadidae; genus Magicicada; species Magicicada septendecula. Next base: position 475,174,347 of record CM068374.1, read on the forward strand.
AGCATAACTCAACTCACTCCCGTATTCGTTCGAAGTGAAGGGGTCGTAGACGACTAAAACATCACATGAATAGTTATATAATAATAAAGGATTGTTCCAGATGACCAATACCGGTTTTGATACCGGTGATGACGTAAAAAAAAAAAAGAAATTTCAGCTGTCTCGTTGCAGATTATCATTCTTACGCCTCAATGACAATTCGATATTAAACATCGCTATTTCACTACAGTGGAACCTCACTAAATCGTCTCCCTCAGTAATTCGTCACTCACTCAAACTTATTTTTCTTTTTCTTTATTAACAAGCGAGTACCAATATACGCTCTAATTACAGCCGAGGTAAACCAGAAATGTGTTGATTGTGGCCGGTGTTCTTATAATGAGAACAGATTTCGGAAGGTATTGGTTCCCAGAATGGGTATTTCGTACCTACTTGTGTACACGGCATAATAAGTGTTGTGTTGTTACAGCGTAATACGTTTTCGAAAATTCAGTCGGATTGCTGATGCCTGGCAAAGTATTCCGGAAAACACTCTAAAATCTGCCTGGAATAAATTATGGTCAACCACAGCTACGGAACCAGAAGGTCTTGACCCCACATCTGAATTGTTAGATATCTCCCAATCCCTACTAGCATTTACCAGTTCGAATGAAGACGACATAAAAAAAAAAAAACTGGTGTGAAATATACTTACCGGATGAAGGCTACGAAATGTTTAGTGATGATGAAATTGTTACATACCTATCCACAGAAGCTAATGATGAAGACATCCACAGGTCCACAGAAGATAAAGATTACCAGCCAATAAAACCTGCAATCTCTCATAAGGAGGCCATTTAATCACTGACTACAACAATCAAGTGGTACGAAGACCAAGATGAAGCAGAACTGCCTAAAATAATTTCACTGCACCAAATACATAATTTGGCTCTTGAAAAGTACGGTTAACGGAAAAAAAACAGAAGAAAATTACAATTTTTCACACTCATTAAACAATGTTTTTTTGCAATTACATTACTTAACTTGTCTGAGTTTGAAAATTCCCAGCAACAAATATGTTCGAGCATAACATTAGTACTGTACATTGCTAGTGTTGTAATAAAACATTTTATATTGTCTTTAATGGGTTTGTTTCTTATTCCCTCACTAATCCGTCTATTTCACTAATTCGTCACCCCTTCGCTCCCGTAGGTGACGAATTAGCGAGGTTCTACTGTATGTATTTTCTAGACAACCTTGTAAACTCGGTTAAACCAGTCAAACCACCGATAATCTCGCCCGTTTAACACCATGCTTATTCAAACACATATCCATCCTTGTAACCACTGAAACGGGAGAAGACAAAATATTGTACGGTGCGTATAAAAAACCTAACTACTGTATACCTAATACTAGTAAGCTCCCTGACCTGCACAACTCTCTCTCTATTTTGAACGAAGTAAAGAAATTACTTTATCATATTAAATTAGTAGACTATTTGTATTATTAGACAAATTTCAATATTGGATATTTTTTAAATTATCAGAAAAACAACTCACGATTACACGCCTAACTTGTTTTAGTAAAATAACACCTGTCGACCAGACAATCATATAATAAACATTAAAAGTTTCAAACATTCGGATTTGTGTTAAAATCCCACATAGTCTGACGTCCTTTTTTTGGATCCTTTGGGTCATAAAATTTTTGAATTTCTAAAACTGTACACTAAATTCACGTTTTTGTTAAACTTCTCTTTAAATTAATACCCCATGTGAATTTTTGCGATTTTATCCAAATTTTTACGGTCCTACCGCCCCCAAATTTAAAAATTTCCAAAAACGAACCCTTTAGATAGTGGTTAAAACTCCCTTGAATCGGACACTTCACATAGACATTTTCTGATTTTTTCGTTATTTTTACCCCCAAATTTTTGCGTCTCGCCCCCTATTTTTCGGGGGATGAACACAAAAAAATAGTAGCGTTCTATAGGGTAAAAGGTATAGACACGCATCCCAAGTTTAATGAAAATGAGTCGATGTGTTTACAAGTTATCGTGAGATATACCTCAAACAGACAGGCATACAATCACCAAACGGTCGAGATAACCCTGAGGACGCTGCACTCGTTCAAAAATGAGTGACGTCCTATTGAAAACTAAATATAAAATAAATTATATTTTTGTAATAATTATTGTACGCTAGTAATTGTAGTGTTATATTGCCAGCATTCATATTTATCATCAACACTTTTGCATGAAAATAAACTTTAACACACGTGCGCGCTCACGGTACTCAATCCGAAGGCTGTTGAGACTTCATACTAGTGAAAATCTGAGAGAATTATTAGACACATGCGAGGTCTTGCACACACAACACAGTTCGTACGTGCGCGTTGGGGGAAAGGATAAATAAAACATACAAACTATCATCCGTATACTGATTACATCCAGTCCCTTCACGGGTCGATAACATTCCTTATTTCATTAACTATCATTATACCAAGGGTCAGATTCCCCGTACCGACAGTGAAACTCGCTGCCTTTGACAGCAAATCATACGGTAAAGAAGCTCATCAAAAGTAACCTCCCTCTTTTTATCAATTTCGAGGGTCAACACTAATGGAGACCCAAGCTGTACCGACCAGTTCCGATAATTGCTATTGCTATCGATATCCGTGCAGCAACGATAACATAACCCTGCGTCTACATCAGATTCGAGTTTTTCTAAAAAAAAAAAAAAAAAAAAAAAAAAAAAAAAAAAAAAAAAATCAATTAACCTATTTTTTTGTTATGAACAAAATTTCCAATCTCACTATGTAAACACATAATATATCTGAAAAAAAATTATCTAAATGTAACGTTCAACTGTACAACTGACGAACGGGTTGCGTAATAAACTGACTTACGTAACTTGCAAATTGAACTGTTAATGTTTTTCTTATCTACAAAAAACAAACAACAACAAACTAACGTACTGCAGAATGAAAACCACACGGGTTTGAATACGAATACGTGCACGAACGTATACGAACACGTTCAATCCTCGTCGTAGACTTTTTTTTTTAATATACATTCTCGTAGTTTTGATCATAAGGAGAACATTATCACGATGTTAAAACGACGGAAATAGGCCGTAATTTACATACATACGTACAAAGCGAGCCCCACGTAAGCTCAAAATAACGCGACTGATGTGACCCAACATTTTCGAGTGAATCGTTATAAACCATGGTTACTCACGTGATACTTATGACTAACGTTAACCCAGGCGGGGCATTCAAGAGAAAAAGGATTTTATTGTACGCCTGAATCTAACCTATTTCAAGTAGTGTGCGGTTCAAAATTGAGCTTCAATGGATTGTGATAATATGGTTTAGTTAAGCTCATCACTTTCAGTCTACAACCTAATACAGACAAGTATACATGTTGCCCCATAAAATTGTCTCCTAGTACAAACACACAATTGAAACAGTTTCTAATCGACTGCGTGAAACTGACCTGCTGTCGTTTGACAGACGTACATGCGATGCCTTCGTGAATTTCCATCTCGTTTAAAAGGTAAAATATTTCGTACAGCTCACACCTGTTTCTGCTCGCAGCGGATTCAACCGTCTCTCTGTCTCTCATATTTACACACCACACTAAGCAAACAAACGTTACTTCACTACAAGGTCGTTTTCGTTTTCGCCGGTGAAAATAAAATCCACCGCCCAGACACGGGCGAGGGCCGCTCCCCGCCCAGTTTGCAGTCTGTCGCACTCAACGAACTCCACCTGTGGCGCCGCCGAACTCGAACTATAATTTCATCTTGGAAAGTTTTTGTTTATATTTATGTACATATTTATTTTCAGTTTCATAATTCACTCCGTCCTACGCACGCGCGTACGCGACCGTCAATTAAACAATAATGTGCCTACCACGCTCTTCATGGCTGAATCTACTTCACGGTCAGCCGATTCTGGCTCGCGCACAAAAACGTGGCGCCTACTTAGTACGCCGTGTTATGGATTATTCAGCATTATCTTCTTTACGAATAGGCCTTTTACTATGCTGTGTTTGCAGCTTTACTTATAGGCCTACTTGTGCCTATCGTCCAGTCTTAACGAATGCGTGCGAACCCAGTTTGTGGAAACGTTCCGCGTCCACTGCCACACAGTATTCAGCCCAAGTCAGTACCAAGGTTAACTAACCTCGGCAGTCGATGTTGTCTGTGATTTGTATGCTTTCGAAACTCATCTATTAGGAAATATTAAGCACAAGAAAAGACGACAAAATTGAGAGAATGGCATTTTATTGAAATGAAAGCGGTTTCCGAACTTTCTCATTGGGAAGCGATTTACAAAATGATGGCAATCAGTACTACGGCTTCTTCTGAATAAAACGCGAAACATTCCAAAACATGCTTGACGTAATCAGTTTGAAAAATACAGTAACTTCCGAAAGACGACTTCTACTCGGAAACGACTGGTTGTAACTATAACGCAAAGATTATAAAAAATAATAGAAAAACTTTCATGAATCGTTCATATCTTTGGACACTGTGCCCCTCAACGTTTCTGGAAAATCCTCATGTAGTAGTTAATTGTCATAGTCGCAAAGAAACTCGATAAAAATCCAAACATAACTAGACGAGTTCGCAGTCGGCAACTGTACGCACGCAGTGGACGAGGTCGAAATTAGTCCTAGCCTTCTGGATCGTTCGTCCGTCTCCGACTGTCTTCTTCTTCTACACGTCAGGGATTAGGCAATGTGCCTGTTCTGACTTCAGATTATCAGAACCATTCCTTTCTTGGTCTTACTACATCCTTTTTTCCAGTAGGCTTGTACTTGTTTACAATTACTGCTATTCTATTCTTATCTGCTATCCATGCCAGTTAAATCCTGTCTCCATTTTCCCCTGTATTCTTCAATTTTCTCATTTAGCTTAAGTATATTTAATTCTTCCCGTATATCAAACGGGAGACAGTATACCCCGCACTCTTCCCGTGATGGACTTGTAACCGCTATCGGGCGCGTCCCCTGGGTGGCGGATGGGGGATCCCACTAGATATGGTGGGGTGGTCCGAATAACCAATAAGAATCCGTGGACCGACAAGGAACTCAGCTTCTGGGAGCTTGAAAGCGTTGGCACACCCTCTCTCCAGGGGATATAAATATGGAGGGCCCAACTCGCAGTGACAGGGTGAAGATCTCAACGGTGGAGTAACAGACCAACAGAAGAGGCAACCCTCCAATCAGGGATAGTATAATTGGTAGCAGGTCTGAAGGCTGAGAAGAGGCAGCCCTCCATTAGACTTTCCAGGTGACAGGCTGGTTCCCTATCCTGGGGAAAAATATCAAACTCGAATTCTTCACATTAAAAATCAGTCGGACAGGACTCCGTGCGCAATGGCAACTTTACCAAGTTTCTGCATCAAGTGAACGAGAGTCCTTACAAACGCTGCTAATACAGTGACTGCGTCGTGGATTGTTATTATAATGATAACATTTTATCACAATTAGGAAAATTATGTTTTCGCCCATTTTTCCTACAGCACTGCCAAAACGGTCAAGAGACTTACTTTGTAAATATTTTTGTTTTTGACACCTTCTACTGTTACACAGTTAGGGGCGATGGGCCGTAAGTAATATGCATACTACTTCCCGAATAGACCTACTCCTAACTGCCACGCGAGCAATCGGAAACTTCCATCGTTACTCGATATGTTCCAGAAAAGCACAGACGAGTAGGCAAGCCTAATTCCTTCTCTGCATCACGGCGTTGTTTACACTGCCGACATCCCGTCCTTTATAAAACAGCGTGGCTAGTTCAGCCAGTCAGTTCTACGAATTGTTTTACAGCGATCACAGGTCCAATATTAGTACAAGTTTCAAGTACTTAGTCGTAGTATTGTTTGTTTTACTGTCATGTATTTGTAACTGTTATTGGTTGTTGTGAGTGCGTGCTGAATGTCTGGACAACACAGGAAAGTAAACGTAACAATTAGACTATGCGCTCACATGTTTTTCATCTGTGGTAGATGGAAAGAAAAGAGGGTAACTCTGGAGAATGCAATGGGACCAATCACGCACGACAATATCATTGGGCTGATACTGCAGAGGAACATTACTGGGATCGTGTACCAACCTACACAGAGGATGTTCTAAGGCGAAAGAAGAAACCAGAAAACGATCTCGATAGGGCCGCTTACAGAATAGCAGAAGCGTGGACCCACTGAAGGGTAAAACATATGAGTGCCCACATGGACAACAGAACAAATGGCACCGCCCTAAAATGTTGCGAAAGCTGAGACCCGACGTGGAAAAGGCTTGTGGTTTGGTGGGTGGAGTCCTTCTGCGGCGATCATTAGTTTTTCACAGTGTCCCTCATAAAACAAAAATTATTAATTTTGGAACTGAGACGTTAATCAAAATTATGAGATGTAATAAAGATCTTTGTACTGATCAAACTTTAATTTCATTTATTCACTCGGTTGTATATCGAACTGTTTATATTCGCCGAAGCTCTCTGAAAGCAGAAAACAGAATGCAGAACGTCTTTATTAAAAACGGCACATCTGTATTAACTGGATTACAATTTAAACCCGGTTCCAACTGCATTTAATTAAAAACCGTTCCGTCGCTGTCTTTTGTCACGATCAGCGCGGCAGTAACGAAGCGACTCGTGTATTTTTAAACGAATGGCAATAGTACGGTACCGTAAACAAAGAAACTGGGTCGCTATAGTTGTGTGTATCTGCACAAATGATTTTATATTCAAGAATGTCTTGTTTCCTGCTGGCTGCACGATAATACAAACCGCGTCGGCTTCTCTTTTTAATTGACTTTACATTTTATTACGGAACGACGCAACGAAGTCTATCCACTTCTATCTCCTTCATTCGCTAACTCTCTATGATACGAATCGTGAAAAAGAGGAATAAGTAAATTTCATAAGCTGAAAGCCCGCACCCCGTGTGCGTGTGTGATACACTTCTAGCACGCCCGCAGCGTGTTTGCAGACTTCGGTAACACTCAATCGAAGACGTTGCCCCCCCCCCCATTTCTCATCTTACTGCAAGCCCGGCATACACTCGGTTAACATGGGTATGTTGGTATGTTGTCTGGTATAGGTACGTTGAGAAAACAGACTGACCTTTCCTGTTACATACCTGCCCGCCACAATTTGCTTAGTACGAATATGTGTACAAAATGAGACTGGATAGCAAATATTCTTTCACTGCACTTTTAATATAAGTTTTGAAACTGTTTACGAAGTACATGAAATAATTACAGCCTCTCTCTTCTAGGTTAGCAGCCCATAGGCTGGTTGGCAGCAGCTCGCCATTCTTCACGCTTCTCTGCTTTTCTTTTCAACTCATAATATGATGTGCAGTTCATATCGACCATAAGCTGTTAAGCTGTTTCATGTAGTCTAAACGGGGTCGACCCTCTTAACCAACCCATTGTGTCGTAGTATATGCCCTATAAACTTAGTGTTAACGAATTTGACGACTATGTTGGTGTACTGCAGTTTAAACACTTAGAACAAGCACACACAAACACTTCAACACTATTATATATGAAAAACGTTAGACATGGTTAGTGCGGGTACTTATGTAAAAAACCGATTGACTTAAAAAAAAATCAACGTCAAAAATCAGTACAAGAAAAACACGTGTGTAAAAAGTAAGAAAGGTTTAAGCAGTGACATAGCTAGAATAGGACAAAGGGGCCCCAAACGGCACAGAAAATTAATTAATTTTACGTAATTAATCGTAAACGGACTAGTTTACGTAATTTTTCTGATAACTACAAATTATTTAGTATTAATAATAAATGTATTCGTTCAAAACAGGGAGTCAGTTTTGCAGCTCAGGGAGCTTCCTAGTTATAGCCTACTCTAGTGATCAGAGTACACTCAGGTGGAGAAATACAGATTAATACATAATAGAATGAAAGCGACTTTTTTCGCACAAAAGTAACCGACACGTCTTGAATATTTCATTGAAATTTTGGAGCGTCGGCAACGTTACAGTGAAAACTTACTGTAATTCTGTAACGGTGCAACTTAAAAGCGAGGCCTCGGTGAGGATAGTAAACAACATCCATTTCAAACGCAGTTAGAACCAGCTCGGCTGGCTTCATAAAAACGTAGTATAACACGTAGTATCGGTGTCGTAACTATTAGCCCTTCCTGCCGGAGGGGGGGATGAAACTGGTTTGAATGTTGGACTCCCCATATTCCTCAGGCCAAATGAGAAATTTACACAATTCTTCCCATACAATTTAAAAAAATCTCTGCGTCTCAAACTTTTTGAGTCAATCGACTTGAAGTTATAAGGGTTGAAAAAATATGGAAAAGCGCTAATTTTAAACCACTCTATCTTGACTAACTCAAATTTAAAGGTAATACACGTCATGTCAATGGGAATTTACGTAATTTAAATTTATTAAAAGTTACAAATTAGAAAATAATTCTGAATTGCTCATATTTAATTAAAAATTAAAATTTGCACTACATTTACAAAGGTAAAATTGGAGTTATTGGAAACCACACAAAATCACCTTTAACTTGAAAGATGCGGCAATATCAGCGCATCGCAAAGTGTTTCTATAACAGAGATAAATGGTTGATTTTTTCATATGAAGAAGTGTTTGTGGAGGAGAGTACAGCGACTGCCGGTAAAACCAAGAAATACGACTACATATAAGGATGTGTAGTCAGAACACGTAGAACATGGATTTGTCCATATCCAGTCTGAAGTTCCAGATAATGAGAAACCTTCTGCGTTTTCAGATCATTTTGTCGAGCGACGGTTGGAAAATGAGGAAATCCCTTTAACGATCTGGACGTGCAACCAAAGACAACACAGGACAACCATCGCTCTTCAGCGATGACATCATAAAAATCAACAGCGTTCTTCTGAATCCCAAACCCAACGTGAAAGATGTCGTACAATGTTTGGAAAAAGAAGTGGAGGACACCAACAGCAGTATGTACATGAGATTGTAATTGAGCATGGAAGGAAAGCAGAAGAAAAAAGTACGCTACGTTAATATGGACGAAAGCGCAGTTAAAAAGTATGAAAAAACAGGCGATATCAAATCATGTTTAAAAGCTACTTCTTTTATTCCAAATCTGCAGTAGGGCAGTGTTGAACACACACACACACACACACACACACACACACACACACACACACACACACACACACACACACACACACACACACACACACACACACACACACACACTTATATAATTTAAATGTAACTACTACAAAATCAAATATTAAAAATATACCAAAAAATGTAAAAAAAAGGAAGATCCTGAAAGGTTGATTTTAAACACGCCAAAACAATATTTGTAATATAATATTTAATATGATATTTGCCAGCCCAAAGGCTGATGGGAGAAGGGTGATGGGAATCAGTTTGCATAAACGTGAAGTGGTTCCATACAGTGGATTTGGTATTGTCTAAACCTCTAAACAAAAATATTCACTCTCTCCTCCACTCCCCCCCCCCACACAATCATAGGTGGTGTCCGCACATTTCACATGTCAAATATTTGACCCATCGCAGTCTACCCTCCTCAGGTATTAGAGTGTACCACTGTCCCCACTCATCGTATATCCTTCTTGTTCTCTTTCTGCTTTTCAGTTTCCTGCATCGGCCCAGACAACGTTATTACTTTATATACTCAATTTTGTGTCTCTTCTTGCTAGATTCCCTAACGTTCTGTGAACTGTCACATAAAGTGCCACAAATCTTCTTGTCGAAATCTCCATCTTTGACGTAAGCGTCATCCGAGCCTAAATATGACACCCGTTTTATTATCATCTCATTCACAACTAACTTCGTATTACATAATATGGTTTTTAAATAAACGAAATAAAAAGTGAAATTTTAAATTTCTAATTAAATTAACAGTTAAATGTAAGCACAGAATAGTCATAGTCCTCTTACTTTGTTAGTGCACTGTGCTTTCACTCAATAAACATGCGTCAGGCCCACAAATTGACAACATTTAATAAACGCAATAAATCCAAGTAGGCGGACATAATTTATCAGCATCAATTAGACGACACGAGCACAAGTGTTTCTCTCCTAGGCAAGCGGTAACGACCTCAGTGTTAATGATCACAGTTAAATGACAATCAAGGTCGGCCGACACATCTCTTTGTACAGCTTTATCTTTTCGCCTAAAAAGTATTTTAGGTTTTTCAGAGAACCAGGAGGAGGGTTGTTTGTGACCGTTCATCACGACAGTCAACTTTCTGAGTTACAACGCACTTTCTGTGAACGAGTATTTGGCCAGCAAGGGCATTCCTGTGATGCCGTAGGCCCTTACTCTCCTACATCACTACTAATTCCTGTTTCCAAACATTAACAGCCGTCGTCGTCGTCGTTATCCTTGACGGCTTAGGCAAGTAGCCTGTTCCAGTCTCATGAAATTCATCCAACCATCGTTTACGGGGTCTCCTCACACTTCTCTTCCCACTTGGATGATAGTCAAGGGCTCTTCTTGAAAATCTAGTTGGATCCATTCTCTCTAAGTGTAACCGCCACTCCGTTTTGTACCGGGAGATTTTCTCATTTAACGTTTCAGCTGTGCCCTTCCCCATTCTGATATGATCATTTCTGATAAGATCTCTCCTGGAACAATTTTTTACAGCCCTCAAGAACCTCATTTCCGCTCCTTGTATTCTAGATATATCTCTTGTCTTTCTAGTCCAAGTCTCACTACCATACATTATGACGGACTACTGCGTCTCCATACATATTAAAAAGATTATGACGGACTAGCCAAATGCATCGATAGTTGAAGACTTCCGCCAACTTCTCGGCAAGTTTCGTAAGGGAACTAGTTTGAGGGAGACAATTCTGTTTTGTGCCTAATGTGTAAATAAGTAAAATTATACAATCGATATCATTAGTTTTTTAAAGAGTCTACCAAATCGTGTTACCGATTTAATAAATTTTATTAGTTTAATTAAAAACAAACTTTTCGTTATATTATAGTCTCCAAGTCACGTGTATAAGTATTTAATTGTAATACTGTATTTGTAAACACTTGGTTACTCACCGTCTTGTGACTTCTTTAAAACTTTCAATAACTACGCGTTTCAAGGATAAATCCTCATAATCAGGTTATATAAAAACACCAATCCTTCTGGAGAAGTCGTCAAAAAATCACAATTTTTTATCAAATATCACAGCATGTATGTCATTTAAGAACAGAGTAGTTGATCGCGTGTAGTGGTGCACACCAGATCGCGACCCGGCGTGAATTGCTACAATAATGTGTTCTTAAATGACAAACATGCTGTGATGTTTGGTAAAAATTTTTGATTTTTTGACGACTTCTCCAGAAGGATTGGTGTTTTATAACCTGATGATGAGAATTTATCCTTGAAACGCGTACTTATTGAAAGTTTTAAAGAAGTCACAAGACGGTGAGTAACCAAGTGTTTACAAATATTACAATTAAATATTCAAAACAAACTCACAGAGAATACTGCAATGCAGCAGCGGTACATGGGGACAGCTGAACGATAGTAATAATAATATAATTTATTCAATAAATATTAAATTAATTTAATAAATTTAATTTTAGTAAAAGTAAAATTTAATGCTTTTAAAAACGTGATATTACATTTGATCGTAACCCGCGTAGACAATTTGATAATTAAACAGAAGTGGCGCCGAATTCGTACCATGTGAAACTGTTCACCAAAAGACAAACAGAGAAGGAACGACGCCACACACACACACACACACACACACACACACACACACACACACACACACACACACACACACACACACACACACACACACACACACACACACACACACACACACACACACACACACACACACACACACACACAAGGAAAATGAATCAGACAAAAAATAATCTCTCACCCACTCGGCAGTTAGTAGTGTGTGACAGGGCGTGTATTCTGTCTGAAGTAGTAGGCCTATACCGGCTAAGTTCAAGGCGTTACCGGGTACAATGTGTGGTCTCTTTCTATAATCATACGCCTTAATATTTCAACCTCGAGAGCGAGCGAGCGAGCGCGCGCGTGTTGTGTGTAATTACGATGCAATACAACCGAACGCGTCGTGCAAAAAAACGGTTCGCATAAATTATTATATAACGCTTCCGTTAATACCATATCTGGCGGGCGATACAGCGTAGACAAGACGCAGTTTGCATGCGGCAAATCGAACCAAATCAATTATTTTCAATTTAATAAGAAGAAACGTACACGCGCGCGCTCTCTCGTTCGTTATTAACCAGACAAGAAATTGCAAACAACGTTCCACAGACGTAACTGATTCATTTCTTATGAGTACCCGACTCCAGTACACCGCAAACCAAATGGTAAAAAGTACACTTACAATCAGTATATGTGATATTCTACACCGGACAGCTGTATTCAAGTGTGACCAACGAGTACATCAAGTTTGCCGTGTGTCTACACAATTAATTCGTTGAAATGTTTGACTTAAATCACAACTTGACACGTGGGGTTAGCGCGTTCACGCGCTTTAAGAACTGCTGCGTCCATATATTTTTACTTTTTCATCCAAAAAGATAACCGTCGGAATCGTTTGATGTAGTAATGTGTCCTTAAAACTGTGGCACTGTCTCTGTGTTCTCATGTTCAGTTCACGTGGACGCAGCGCTGCTGCAATAGTATTTATCAACTGCAGCTTATCACGTTCAATGAAACCGACCGTGCGTCGTCATTGTGGTCTTTGTTTAAGTGATGTGCAGAAACATGTCAGTAAAGTAACTACTCGGGTGGAGATAAAAAATTATTTACTACTGATAAAGTCGCTGTGATTAACGATTAAAACGAAGTACAGTAGTATGTAACAGACCAGCGTTCTGAGAACGTTCTTACGGCGGCTGCTTTATGAGATATTTAGCCTAAACTTTCCAAACTCGTACACAATTTATGAAACAATACAACAACCTAATGAAGTGAGCCTAATAAGCATCATCATCAAACGTTCAAGGCTTGGAAGCATTCTCCTGTTCCGGCCTCTTGTCTCTCCCGATCATCCACTGTCACTTCTCCCTTAACGTTTATAATTATAGACTAACAACAGAATGCGAATATTGCCCATTCACGTATTTGTAAGACGTCATGTAAAACTGAGATTGTGTTCAATCCCTTTAAAATAACATTTTTACAATATTTATCAAATAAATCATAAACTACTGATTGACGCTATCGTCCATCGTTTAAAAAATATGCACTATTGAAAGGAATCGTAGGCTATATAAAATTGCAATGACATTCATATTCCAAGAAGCGATCGATAGAGTAACAGAAGACACCCGTCTAGGAGTAAACATACACGGGGAAAAAGTGGACATGCTTAGGTTCGCAGATGACATAGCAGTGACTGCAAAGAGCAACGAAGATCTACAAAAGATTCTTGACACAATGGATCCAGTAATGAAGAATGAATCCAATATGAAAATAAATGAGCAAGAGACTAAAGTCCTAGTCTGTAGTCGGAAGGAAGAAGATCCAGTCAGAATAACTCTTGGAAATAATGTTCTCCAGGCAGTTAAAGAATATATAACTATCTAGGAAGTAAAATCACAAGTGATGGACGTAGCAGTAAGGAAATTATAAGCAGAATTAACCAGGCTAAAATTGCTTTCAACAAACAGAAAAACCTCTTCACTTCAAACACTATCAGCCTAAAAATAAGGAAGAATCTAGTAGAGACATACGCGTGGAGTGTTGCCGCATACAAGAGTGAATCTTGGACGATTGGAGAAAGTGACAAGAAAAGACTCCAAGCATTTGAGACCTGGTGCTACAGAAGAATATTCAAGATAAGCTGGAGGGAGAAGACAACGAATGAGGAAGTCTTTAGAAGAGCTCGCGGGAGAAGATCTTTCTACGAAATTTAAAAGGTACAAGAGCTACGTTTATAGGGCATGTACTACGACACAATGGGTTGGTTAAGAGAATAATAGAAGGAACAATTCAATTATTGAAGGGAAGAATCACAGAGGACAACCCCGTTTAGGCTACATGAAACAGCTTATGGTCTATATGAATTGCACATCATATTGTGAGTTGAAAAGAAAAGCAGAGAAGCGTGAAGAATGGCGAGCTGCTGCCAACTAGCCTAAATACAAGGGCTGCTAAATATAGGGGTGAGAGAGCGAGAGACAGTCATATTTGCCCAATTATTCTTGTATGTATTTTTTATGTTATTATTAATAACAAATACAACTTTTCGTACAAGAATATATTTTTTTATTTGTTTAATATAACACTGTTTTGACAGTATGAACTATCATCATCATATATACAAATTAATAAATTTTAAAAATCAAATGCTCAAAACAGCTGTTTTATAAGTAGACAAAATTTAATGTTTTATGTATTGTACTGCTGTAAAAATGGACAACAGTACACAAAAATAAAATAGTTATTTAAGAAAACGCATAGGGATAAAATCCAGTAATATTTTTGGATAAACAGTAAAATTGTAAACAAAAAACTAATTAATTATTAATGATAAACATAGAGGTAACCTAAGGTATTGGAATTGTATGATACAGCACAGAGTGAAGAAAATATATGTTGTACTGTTAATGACAATTATAAGATATTATAATAAAATTAGATAAACATTAAAATAAAACCAAATGTTAATAATATTATAATATAATAGAGACAAATTAAGATGAGTAATGTAAAAAGTCAGAGAAATGTAATAATAATAATAATAATTAATAACATTATATTGTTGTTTAAGAGGAGTATTATGATAAGTATGTGACAAATTTAATGATGTATCACCAAGGCCAATGTGAATTGTTATAATCTGATTGTTTTTAAATGTAAGAAAAATTTGATTTAGTCTAATTTTAGTATTAATAGAATACACATCTCAGTGAGAGTTTATGTAACATATTGAAAATGTATTAAGAAGAATTAAATTTGTATAAATAATAAAAGAAGAAAGTCTAATTTCATATTTAATAAAAGAAGAAAGTCTAATTTCATATTTAATCTTATACGCATCACGGAGAGAGAGAGAGAGAGAGAGAGAGAGAGAGAGAGAGAGAGAGAGAGAGAGAGAGAGATCCTATAATTTAAAATAAGTCTGGAAATAAGTGTTATACTACACACATATCAGAGAGAGAGCTATGTCCCAATTATAAATTAATAAGAAGAATTGAGAACTGTAAAAGTAATTTAAAAGGAAAGGAATTACTTCTGTAAAGAATCTTAGGACAATAGGCCAAAGAAATCTAACCTATTCTGAATTTGTAACGGAGTTTGTAAAATATTATAATTAAAAGAAGTTTAATGAGGAATGCTATTAAAGGTTTAATGTAATTTATTCACAGTACCATCATCAAAAGGTAATCTACTACTGATCGGTGTTGTAATTCCAAATTGGAATAAAAACAAACTTGCATGAAGCCTAGTCGTCCAATTCACACACACGAAGTGAAATAATTAACATAATTAAGATACGTAACACACGAACACTTAAATCCACAAATAAGAGGATAAAATAATATATTTTACTAGCAAACAGTGGAACGAATTGTATGAACAAAGTTAATACTGTTCGGTGCGACCTCTATGCTTTTGACAAATTGTAAGTGAACTACAACTGTACGAGAATTGAAGAAGGCGCAGTTTGGAAGAGCGGGGATTCAAACGATTAGCTTTCACACGGTATATTATCTAAATATTATTTATTAAAATTTTGTTAACTATAGTTATTTGGCACTGACTAAAGAAAATAATTAATTACTTACAATATTAAATAACCTAAATAGAAATATTAGTTGTCTACCCTGAGATAGAGTCTTTATGATCACATATTTAATACACACAACACATTAAACATTATACACATACTAAAACAATCAGACAACGCGTAATTATCGCCCAAACCGAGGGGCAATTACCAAACAGACAGATAATTACAGCAAGTATGTATATAAAAATGTTATATAACTAGTTGTAAAATATAATATAAATATTTATTATTTTATTAAATTAGTAATTTTGAAAATACTATCATTTTTCGTATTAATTTGAATTTGTTCTGGTATGTATTTTAAAGTTGTGGGTTAATTACCCTGAAAGGTTATCAATTACATTCATATATGCTCAATTATTCTTGTATATATTTTTTGTATTACCGGTATTCTTAATAATAATAAATAAACTTTTCGTACAAGAATATATTTTTTAATACTTTTTTAAATTTTAATTGAGAAAGTTGTGTTAGTGGTTATAATCACAAACAGAATTATCACTGTTGCACACGACTAAGCGGAATAATTTTTCTATAGTGGTGTGCAACAGTGATAATTCTCTTTGTTTATTTTTTTTAAGATAACACTGTTTCGATAGTATGAACTATCATAATCAGATATACAAATTAATAAATTTTAAAAGTAATTGTTCAAAACAGCTGTTTTATATGTAAGGTAAATTTAATGTTTTATATACGGTATGTTTATAAAAATATGTTATATAACTAATTCTAAAATAATATAAATATTTATTATTTTATTAAATCAGTTTGTAGTACACAGAATAGTTACGGCACACCAACCACCAGAACTAATAACCAAGCGCAGGCACGGAAGGTGGGCTCAGACTGAACTCGAACTGGCGACTGTCGCCTGGGGAGTCTCGGATGTTACCGCTGCACTATCGTCGCGTCGGTGCGAGTTACAAACACGGACACGGACACGGGCGAAAACCTGTTTGTTCCCACCGGGTAGATAATAATAGGAAGAAGACAATACCACCATGTGGCCCTACAGTCGATTTTTAACGGCTCTCATTAATCGAATATTCTTAACGCCTTGGCCTTGAGCCGCTAATTACCATAACATATGGCTGCTACGTGTGTGTTGTGCCTACACACCCACCGCCGCCGAGCGCACTGTGCGGCAACAAGGTCAGCATTTTACATACATTCTTACATCACACACACACACACACACACACACACACACACACACACACACACACACACACACACACACACACACACCTGCTTTGTCTGTCTTCTTTGTTCTCACCCATCCATTCGCAGTTGGCTTGTTTCTACTCTCTCATTAATAATATTTTCTTTTCTCTCGTTTTTCTTTTCTTTTTAAACCGAGAAGTTAAGCCAAGAGTGCAGTAGTGTGGTGTGCGGTAATAGCGAGCACAACGGAAAACGGACTTCGTTAGCGACGCCAGAAACAATTTTTCCTCCCCCACTTTACGTCGGCCGCGTATGAATACGCCTTGCATATGAAAACGTTTGCACTCGAGTTAAAACTTTTCTTCCTGTTTGTTTTTCTGTTGTTTCCTCGAGTGGTTCACACGCGACCTTCTGTAGTCAAACCGCCGTACTTACTTATCACTTACCTACTGTGCCATATTTAGCAAATAACACCCACGACCAATATCTGGTCTCACACGCCACAGTTTGGTGGATTATTTTATCGTCGCGTAAACTGCAATTGCATAAAACCGTTCAAAAAATAATTAGCCATAAATGACCTCACATACGGTGAGTGAGCGTCTGCGCGCGTGTCCCTGAACAAATATGTGTATTCTCCGCTACTAGGTTAATAATTGTTGTCCTGTTCAATGGATAACAAAGAAATTCTGTACCACTAGCCACACTTTGCTCGAACGAGTAAAAACAATATAAAATAATTATTACAGAAGCTAGTCTCCTTACTAATAATAATCTTAAAACATAAAACAACTTTTTAAAAGCTACTACGTTCGACAAAACTAAAGTGGAATATAAATTCTGCGTGAATTTATTAAAAATCCGTAGAAAGATGAATTTTCACGTAGCAATAAAATAACTCATTTAATATTTGGGCCCTTTAAAGCTCTAATGATTAGGTGCTAAAAATAGTGTATAACAATTTGTATAAATAAATACGAGATAACACCTTGAAAACGGTTGTTGGCAAGCTGTAAAAAACATGTGGGGTGCCTCTATCTGATTAGTAACTATTTGCCTACTTAAAAAATACTGAAGACTAGATTATTATTGTACACATTAACATAAGTATATTTAATATTTATAACGACTTTACCTCAAGATGTTTCTTCTTATTTGGAACATGTTTCGGGAAGCCTTGTGTTCCCATCTTCAAAGGTTATTTTGAACACCTTAACGCATACAAAAAACCAGAAATATATAAATCTAATTTGGCCACACATGCAATAAACACTGGACATGAATTCCCACACGTAACCAACATGACACTAATGAAACACATACCACGCACAAAGGCACCATAATGAACACTTGGGAAAATTTGCAAATTTATAAACATAAAACACAGAACAAACTAATACCTGAACAAACACAAATCAATACAAAACACGACACAATTTTCAAAGCACTCGACATAGAAAATAACACAAAATACTAATATAGACACCACAATAATACCAATTTAAAGGACCAGAGGCATACAGAAAACCACAGTAAAAGCCAGCCAACACACAAATACCTCACAAGGCTCAAAATCAGGAAGGCTGAAGATGGAAACACAAGGCTTCCCGAAACATGTTCCAAATAAGAATAAACATCTTGAGGTAAAGTGGTTATAAATATTAAATATATTTTATACATCAAGAATCAGACTGTAGAAAAAAGTGTTTGAATAAGTATATTGACATATAGGGCGTACGCGTATAGCTATTCTGTTGTTTTTCACGGCGTTAACGTGGTCCTCCGTACTATGTCTATGTGTTCTTTATGTTTTATTGCGGCGTACTTGTTCACTCTCGCTTTTCACGTATTGAAGGATTACCGCAAACGAAGCCGGGCGCCTCACTGGAGAAAACGCATCCCAAAGTAGAAAACAGTAACAAGTTTTAAACTCAGTCCACGAAAAAAAAATCTTTCACAATATATTATTAAAAGATTGGCTCTTACCGGGTTGTAAGCCCGTGTTCTAGAGTTGTAGTTTGCAGACGTTTAGCCCGTACTACCTTCGACGGCCATCTTCAGTGCATACAAAGTTTAATAAATTAATTTACCTCCAATAATCCGCCTTGTGACTTCTTATAAATCTCTTCTATTACGCGTTTCGGAGACTATGCTCCATCTTCAGATAGTAAAATAAAAAATAAAACTATATCACTCTTACGAGATCGTTACATAATAAAAATGCCAATTTGCATATGAACTGCACGCGATGTTGGGTGCGCACCCGTTCAAGTTCAATCTGCTACTGACCGGTTGTTACTTTATCGTAGTCTTAGCAAGCAGACTCAAGGCGGTATCGTACAAGCGGTTGGATCCAAAGTGCAGTTGGTCATTTAATACGAAATCGCGACTGCATGCAATGGTATTAAGTTGGAATTAAAGTCTGTGTAATTATGACTGTGTGAAGTTAGGTGTCGGGCGTAATTAGATTTGCTGCTAATATCATTTCTTATTTTCTTGGGTATATGTTCCCGAAAACGTTTGAGGAAACCTCTCCCCGTCTGTCCAATATAGGAGCAATTGCAATCATTGCATATTAACTTATATATACCAGTTTTTTCTCCTGAAGGTGTTTTTTCGGTCTGAGAATGCTTAGTAACTTATTGTTAGTTCTGAACGAAATAGTAAAACCATTATTATTCAATACAAAGGACAAAATCCTAGGCATAAAGCTTGCATAATTAGTGGATATAAAAATTTTGTGTGTGTTACTGTTTAATCGGGGTTTAAGTTTGCTTTTTCGTGTTTTTTCAGTAGTTTGTCAATGGTCAAACTATTGTAACCATTGGCAACCGCGATGTATTTTATGGTATTCAGCTCATCACGAAAGTCATTATCATGCAGGGGGTTTGTCAATAATCTGTGAATAAAACTGTTATATAACTACTGTATGCCGCCATTTTTTGTGAATAAGGATGATGGGAGTCCGCGTGTATTGTAGTGTCAGTGGTTGTTGGTTTCCTATAAATGTTGAATTTTAGTTTGTTCATCTGTGGAGTGATGGTTAAATCTAGAAAGTTTATCATGTTGTCAACCTCTGTTTCGAGAGTAAACTGGATGTTTCTATTTACTTTATTTAAACAGTTTTTAAATAACTCGATTTGTCTTAGAGTACCATCAAAAATGAAAAACGTATCGTCCACATAACGTGTATAAAATATTATTTTATTTGTGTATATATTATTGTTTAACAAGTGAGTATTCTCGTAAAAATTCAAATAGATATCGCCCAGTAGGCCAGAGAGGGGTGAGCCCATAGCCAGGCCATCATCTTGGATGTAAAACAAGCCATTAAAAGTGAAATAGTTTTGTTTTAAAATAACCTAGAGTAAGTTAATTAACTCATCTATCATCTGTGTGTTCATGCAACTATTATCAGATAAATTGTTTCTCAAAATCTGTCATGTATCTATGACTGGGATATTCGTGTATAAATTAGTTATCTCGAATGATGCCAATTTGTGGTTAGGTTGTAGTTCAACGGACTTAATTTTATTCATAAAATAAACATTTTATTTTATTAATAAACATGAATATAAAAAGTTTGGTCCTATGAACTTTGAACACCGAGTGACTTTCGGACATCCCCCGAAAAAAAAAAGTTGGGCGGCTCAGTAGACCAGTGGGTATGGCACCTGGCTACTAACCTAGGGGTCCCGGGTTCAATTACCGGGCCCGCACCATAAAATCTAGGTGAGTTTTTCAGCTTCCAGGTCGACTCAGCCTGTTGAAAATGAGTACCTGGGATAACATCCTGGGGATACACTGCCTTCCTTGTATGCCGTACGGCTCACATAAGGCAGCCTACACTGCTTCAGGTGGTACACCAAGTTATCGCAGTCGAAGCAAACAACTCTAGAACACGGGCTTACAACCCGGCCAGCCAATCTTTTAATAAGATTGACGACAGCCGTGAAAGTCTCAGACATCAATTTCAGAATACAGTATATGTTTAATAAATTTGATAGCATTCGGCAAATAATTAGTGGTCACGAATCCCCAAAAGCGTATTAACCAAAGGCAGGTGACCACAGAAAAGTTGGAGAAAACAAGAACACTTTTTAAATGACGAAGGAAGAAGGAATCTGAAAACCGGACAACATCGCAGAACGCTGATCTGGATGATTTGAAAACCTTAAAGAATAAGAATACGTTTTTTATTTTCTTTACAGTGATCAGTGAACTTTAAGTCCTATTTCAGGCCAAGTAAGTATCAAAATGTGGAATGTCTTAAACAATAACAGAACTACTTGGTCAAATTTTGTTGCTTCTCTGCTATATACACTTTTTCCTCGAACGAGGCCTTTCGGTTTCGCAACCATTATCAAGTTCTTCCTACAACAACATTAAAATACCTACTTCCCTTATATATATACTAACCCTCCCACGCATCACCGGTTACATTCAACCAATAGAAGACAGTACTTACCGCCCAATCCTTGT
Organism: Magicicada septendecula; assembly: GCA_034769895.1. NCBI lineage: Eukaryota > Metazoa > Arthropoda > Insecta > Hemiptera > Cicadidae > Magicicada > Magicicada septendecula. The sequence goes on from CM068374.1 coordinate 475,195,786, forward strand.
TAGCCCCGCCCCTTACTCAGTCAACCTGACCTCGTCATATACATTATCCTCTAGAAATGAATCAGGAAATAAATAAAAATCATTATCCTGATTTCTAGAGGGTAATGTATATGACGAGGTCAGGTTGACTGAGTAAGGGGCGGGGCTAACAAGGATTGGGCGGTAAGTACTGCCTCCTATTGGTTGAATGTAACCGGTGATGCGTGGGAGGATTAGTGTATATATATAAGGAAAGTAGGTATTTTAATGTTGTTGTAGGAAGAACTTGATAATGGTTGCGAAACCGAAAGGCCTCGTTCGAGGAAAAAGTGTATATAGCAGGGAAGCAACAAAATTTGACAAAGTTGTGATGAAGACTGCTAACATAGAGAAAATAACTAATAACAGAACTGCAACTGTCAACAACCATGTAGACAATACAGCTGTCGTCATAACATTCGGACCGTGGCCAACTGCGACACAATCGTATAAAACCCAGTCAGTTGCGGCCAACGAAGAAATCTGAACCCGGTAAATTGCGATCAATTGCATTTTCATTTTATTATTACAATAATAATACAGAAATTACCGTTATAATTCTATTCATTCCTAGCCTAACCTAACTTAACCTATCCTAACCTGACCTAACCCTACCCTAACCTAACCTGACCTGACCTAAGCTAACCTAACCTAACATAATAAAAACATTGGAAGAAGGAGGTTACTCACACAAATAAAAAGTTGCAGAATTGAAATCTTATCGAAATTCAGAATAGTGACGTTTTTAAATGACAGATTCGGACAGTAAGTGAAAGTGCGGGGCCCAATTGACCGCGTAAGAATAGGTAGAAGCGTTGTTTCGTCACAACTGACCGAGACCGTAACATTCGTACGCTGTCAGAACTAAGTACTGTACTACTGTTTTAGTAGAACAGTACACTTACGATTATCCGCGGGAACGCGCGGATTTTTTGTTTTGTTTAATAAGCAGAACTAAATTCCATCTGAATAATAAAGCTTCTGTTCCACCGATCCTAATCATCATCATCTATCTGGCCAGGATTAGGCAGGTTGCCTGTTCCGGCTTCAGCATCTCCGTCTCGGTGTGCCAACATTTCTTCTTCCGGTTGGGTTATAATTCAGAATTTTTCTTGGCATTCCTTCTGGAGACATGCGCATAACATGCTCTTTCCATCTTTTTTTATAGTTTTTCGCTAGTTCCGTTACTGGTTGTACTTTTAATTCCTGTCTTATATCTTCGTTCTTTATATGATTTAATCTTATACAACCTTTCGCAGATCTAAGATATTTCATTTCAGACGTTTCCATCTGTCTATAATCTTTCGTTCTTGGTGCCCATGATTCGGACCCGTATAATAATAGCATGGGGACTGCCATCACCTTATAGAATTTACTGATCTTAATACACTACTGTCAACAATACTGTATCAAAATTATATAAGTTATGTAAATGTATGTGTCACCGCTAACCGACAGCACAGTACTGGCAGCTGGCTACCATGCATATAGTACACATGGTAGCATGTAATTTACTGCGACTGCGGGATTATTTACTGGGGGGCATTTAATTTTCTCACACTATGTGTCTGTATGTGTACGCGGTATTATTGATAATGCCAGATAATATTGAGCAATTAACCGAATAGTACAGGCACTTATTTTGTGTACACGCCACACTACGCTGGATAATTAAAAAGAGTCAGCTACACTTGTATTCTTAGATTAAATTTTATTTAGTATCTTTTCTTAGATCAAACTTAATTTTATGTACGTGAGTTATCTCATAGTTATTGCCAGCATTTCCTGTGGAGCAAATACCAACCTCTGCACTAAATTCTGTCTCGTTTGTATCATTTCTACCAATTACTGACCAATTCATCATATGATGCCACAGACATTCGAAAAAAATTAAAAAACGTCTCTCCGTCTTCCTGTAATTTTCCATAGAGGTTATGGAATGCCCCGTCAACAAAACGACTACGATCGATGGGATGAGCAGTTCATCGTCTTTTCCGTCGTTGTCGATTCACGTAATACAACACGACCGGATCCATCTTCCAAGAGCAGTGGCAAATGAATGTGAGAGAACGCATACAGAGGTTGGGAGCACTCTTTGCTGCGCGGCAGAAAACCTTTACGCGCGAGTGCATAAAATGGGCCTTACAAAACGCGCCGCAAAATAACGCGCGGCAAAAAACTATTACGCGCGAGTGCACAAAAGGAGCCTTTAAGCCGTTGTACTCTACTATTAGCTTAGTTAACGGATGTGATAAACTGGATATTGACGTTGAACGCCACCTGTGATGTTTGCCGACAGCTCAGCAGTAACATGTATTTTTGTATTTTTCTGACATTTTTTAATTCATACGTTTGCGATAATTCATTCCTGTTACGCATGAAAACTTGGGAGAGTTTACCTGGATTTTGTATAGGCCTATATAACTTTTGTACGTATATAAGCAGTAATTTCAGAAACACTCAGTGTAGACTATACACCGATGATACAAATATGACAATTTATCAGTACAACTTATTCTGACGAAATGTCAGTTTGTGTGAATTAGTATTTAAACTGCATATAAAATGTGACAGTTACACAGTTTTAGTATGTACTGTATATGTTGCTACTTGGTAATATCCCGCTTAATACGCGGTTTTAACGATGTCCCTTCATGAGCGTCTTAACGGGGTTTTGCTGTATTGCATTACTTTAAATAAACAGCTAATGTCAATAAACAATTTTCATTATTTTCTGCCCTTTTTTGTACACATTGTGGATTATCCACGGAATTCGGTTATCCGCGATGTTCGCGTCTCCCAATTCCGCGGATAATAATCAGGAGTTTACGGCATTAACTTTTGTTCTTTTTTTTTACCAACTGCCGCATTATTTACAGTCATTAGGCATTCCAAAAAACTGTACACACGTTTGGGCAAATTATCAATACAACGGTTATTACGATATACCAGTTTTTTTATAATCCATGATACAGAAGACAAATGTACTATGTTTTGTTCGTGGTTGGTGTTCTGGTCCAGGCACAGCTGATAAAGCAGACACATAGACAACAAATGCTGCAACAACACATTTTCTTCAACAATAGGACGCATTCTTTTTAATTGTTACTTTGAGAACTCATTGACTGTTGCACGGTTTTTGTTATACACTTAATCTCTGACATGCTCCTCCTCCCCCAATCGAACAGGGCTTGGGTGAACGTAAGGGAGGGGATAGTGAATATATTTTTGGTATAGTATTTACACTCCTCACCGCTTCTAATACTGCATCACAGTCGGTGGAAATACAACGATGTAACAGAGACAGAGACACAACAGTACAACTGATACAAAGACAAAATAATTACCTTCAGTACACAATACGCACGAGTATGTGAACAGTCGTACCGCATCCGCACTTAACTCACCTGAAACAAAGGAAAATCTATATTAATATCTACATGTTCAGATATGGCTGAGGATGGGAACAATATGTGTCCCGAAACATGTTCCAGAGAAGGATAAACATATCTTGAAGTAAAACAATTTAAATATTAAATAAATTATACATACATCAAGAAACTGACTGTAGCAAAAAGTGTTTGAACACACACACACATCTTCAAATAAATACACTGCAAGTAGGTTTATTTTCACCTCACGCACGTTTCACAGAAATTATTCTGTATCTTCAGAGGTTTGCTTGAATTGTAATTGGATGTTTCGCTTACAATACAGCTAACGGATAATCGAATTTACTTCGATTCTATTTTCGATTGTTTTAATGTTTATGTACTAGCTATTTATTATATATTTAATGTTCATTTTATTATTCTAATAAATTAATGACTTTAAATAAATCGTTTTGTTTTGTTTTATTTGTATTTGTTCTTTAATTAGTACATTATTACTGTATTGTTGTATTTGTAAATATTAAGATTGTCCCGGAAATTCATTTTGTTACCTTTTTTGTACGTTTTTAATTAATTTGACATTTTGAATGTCTGGAAATGTATGTTTATTGTTTAAACAGTGTGTGGCTAAATTAGATTTGTAAACATTAGGTTTAAGTAACGCATTGCGATGTTGACTGTATCACTCGGACAGTTTTTTCTTCGTTTGGCCTACGTAACATTTATTGCAATGTGGGCTTAAACTACATTTTTATTATAAAGGTTGAATTTAGTTTTAGGTTTTTTTTATTAAAAACAATGTTATCTGTGTTACAAGATATTTTTCAATTTTTAAATTTCTTTAAACAGTTTGCTTAGTTTACGAGTTATGTTTCCGTGATAAGTAAAGTTGATACATTTTGTATTATCATTAGTGGAAGTAGTGGAAGGGTTTTTACAAGAAGGTTTGTATGGTGTTTGTTTAGTGAATTTGTTTTTTTTTCCGTATCGGCCATCTAAGGACCACATGCCAATTTCAATTCTTTACTCTTCGTTCTTTCCTTTTTTTACAATATTATTTCATCTTCTCACTGTGTCTCTTCTTCCTGTCTTCAGTCCACTTTGAACTTGCGTTTTTATCTCCCCTACCCTGGACTCCCTCCATTTTTAACAGTTTTCCCCGAAAAAATTCTCCTTCAATTGCTTCTTCTCCATGTATATTATTTTTTTTCTAAATCCTTTTGGACTTCTGTGACGATTTAAATTGTAACCATTATAAAAAAAAAGAAAGAAATAAAAAAAATTAAGGTTGCGAGCCATTAACCATTTAAATCTCACAATAAAAAAAAAACATGTAGGTACTAAGTGTGATAGGAATAAGTAATTAATAAGGGCAAAGAAACTGTAATAAATAGGCATATTGTAAATAATTATTATTGTCGTATTTAACCCTTGCTTGCTATCAGGCGCCTACCTGTTGATTCCGGACTCGACATGTTTTCCGAGTCTTCTGTAATTAAGAATAAAATAAAAAACTAATGTTAATAATTAAAGAATCTGAAGACACAGATAGTCACTAAAACAACTCATTTAAATTATGTATTTTTATCTAGAGATAGTTAGTATAAATAAAAATGTTTATTTAGAGAGAGACAGGGACTATATTCTCGCGGAATAAACACCCCACTACCCCGTGCAGTACCAGTGGAAGCGGGCGAAAAATCTCTCTCTCGCTATGAAGTCTCCAAGCAGTGCACACGCACGAGCAAAAGCTCTGTTGGAATGTTGTGTGATTTGTTGTTAGTTTGGCTTATTTCAAATGTAGTTTATTTTCTGCTACACTAAAGAGTGTAACATGTAACATTAATTAAAAATCAGAAACGTGGTAACAAGAAGAAATATGTGACAACAAAAGTACGAGTATTAATAACGATGACTGCTAACTTCACCAACTGACGATACTTTTCAACATCCTACCTGGAGATGTGAGCTACCAGAATTTACAACTCTAGTAGACCCGACAGAAGATGCAGTTCGAGACATCAGAGAATCGACGCCTACCATCATAGAAGGTTCGACCTAGACTGCAGACGTTTAAGCCTTTAATGACTAAGACCAGACCTAGATGAGGACGACGCTTTTAAGGATTCCCAAGACGGACACTCCCGGAGGAAATTTCTACATACCAAATTAAAGGTGACTCGATAGCACGTCTATCGAGGAATAAATAATAATTATAATTGTAACACAATACACTTTAAAAGAGAGACTTTTCAGAGACGATTAAACTTGTAAAGATTAAAAAGAATTAACTCTAAGAATTTAATGTAACTATTCAGACATAATACATTGTAAAAGTTAAATCTTAATGTATCGTAGTATAATTAATACCATTCTTCAAATGGAATAATAATGAAGCATAAAACTAAAGGTCTTGCAAGCTAATATCATGAAGTGAATATAATTAAAGGTTTGATGACTAAATACCTAAGGTTACCCGGATCCGTGGTATAGCTAAATAAAATCTGTTGTGATCCCAAAGTTTAAATAAAGAATTCAAATAACTTTAATAATTCAATTAGTAATGTCATGGGATCTATCTTTTGAGTAAATGTTATTTTTTTTAAATGTTTAATAAAGAGAAGTCTTCTTGTTACACACATATACTGAGTACATAAATCAACAGTTTTCCCATTCCCTGATTCCTTTTATATTTACTCTGTGTTGTTCTGATTAAATTTCAGCTCGTCGAATAAGGCAGCCTGAATAATTGGCAGAACCAATTATTTCGGGTTCCCTAAGTTATAACACTAGAGAAGATGTTATACTTCTTTAATCCAACTTGATGTTGACTTCTTCCCCCACAGATATTTGAAGATTTGCTTTGTCAACCTATTCTCGTCCATTTTATATAAATGTCCAAAAAATAATTGTCTTCTTTTCTCATTGTTTCTGTTATATTTTCTACACTTTGATATATTTCATCATTACTTCTTAATTTCCAACCTCTGAAATTTTTCGTGGGCCTAATATTTTCCTAATAATTCGTCTTTCCAATATTTCTAGTTTGTCTAAATTATAATTCACTTGCATATAGGCATTCTGGCTTCACTACTGTACTGTAATGCCTTATTTTCGCATTACATTAGAGTTTATGTTTTATTTTATTCTCTAATTTATTGATAGTTTTTATTTTGTATCCATTGTGTATTGGTATTTGTTTGATAATATTTCATTCATTTTTTCTTGTTCGTTTAATGGGATCCTATACATACGGTATATTAATGAATTGAATGCTGCCATATATAGCCTATAACGTCTTGCTATAAACACACTGTCTATCGCACAAATACCTATTATACAGTTTCGGTGTAATGTAACGTAGGCTATACGCTGCTATTACTCTCGGGCGGTATCACCGTTTTATCTTCAACACAATAAACGGCGAATGCGATAACAACAGAGCTATAAATTTTAACCTCTGAACACAAGTCAGTGAACAGACAGTGCACAAGTTTTGCCTGTATCTGTTTCTGTCCCCCCCCCACACACACACACGAGCCATATCTCTGCGTACAACACGCTTCTGATACCAGTGCTAATAATAAAGACAGATAACACGGGCGTTGTTATTATTTATTTACTTTCTACGAATATTTGACTATTTTATTAGCGCGACGTCATCTTAGAAAGCTTTACACTAAACTTTATAGAAGGTAGTAACTTTCCCCGTATCATGTTCGTAGTTTCGATTTATTTTAATGTAGGCTATAACAGGGGTCTCCAAACTTTTTCACTAGAGGGCCGAACTGAAAAATCTTGGAAGTCTCCTGGCGGACACACTCTGCACAAGTAGCCCGAAAGACCGCCAATCGTCTCTATCAACTCTGTCCCGTATTATGCAGCAACGCCATGACCCGCCGCCTAGGGAAGCTTATCGTCTCCACCTATGTGGCGCCGATGGTTACCTACGCGATACCCGTTTGGGGCTACTTGGTCAAGACCCACAAGCGAAAGCTTCAGTCTCTCCTTGACCGAGGATTGCGCTGGGCATGCAAAGCCCATTACCTAACATCTAACAAAACGATCCGAGACTCCCTGCCTGTCCGTTCCCTGGACGCCACTATACGGACACTGTCCCGAAAATTTTATCGCCACTCCGCCCGATTCCAGGGCAACCACCTGATTAGCGCCCTCGGTCGCTACCAATCTGTGCCAGGAGAATCTTGGACCCGGCCTCGGCGTACACTCACCCTTAATTAAGTAATTAATTGAAAACCCACGGCCGGTAGCAGGCCACACCCTAAATCCAGACCTATCAGTCGACCCTGCGGCAGGAGCTCTATTTGAAGCTCGGAACGTAGTATATGAGCGGGCGACGGGCAAGCCCTTCGTACCGCACAGCCATTGAACTTGGGAGTCAGGCGGGCCAACACACACACACACACACACACACACACACACGCACACGCACACGCACACACATTATAAACTTATTTTAAGTTAACGAAATAATCAAGTCGATAAAATAGGTATTTAAATAAAAATTAAGCAGACTTATCCAAAGAAAACAAATTCATTTATTCAAAACAATGTAAATAAAAGTAAGGTAAAAATAACATTTAAAGATATTTCTTATGTATTATTTTTTGGCTTTCTTATGTACGTGTGGGATGTGTGTAGTTGCTTCTGACATACAATGTCTGCCCACTTTGGGTCAAATTTTGATGCTCCTATCACTAGAATGGATTTCAAGTTGTGACGATTTAATTGAAACTGTAATCTTAAATAAATAAAAATTAAATTTGCGACCGATTAAGTATTTTTTAAATCGCACTATTAAACCTAAAGCCCCTGTATTAAATCAGAATGAGAATGAGAAGTGAATGAAAATCAACAGAAGCACTAATAAAAAGTCGAATTGTAAAAAAGTTATTAATATCACAGTTAACCCTTTGCTAGTCATCATGCGGTGACCTGTTAGTTCCGGACTCAACGTGTTTATCGAGTCGTCTGTAACTTAGGAAGATATAAAAATCATAATGTTTGTAATTAGAAATTTGAAGGCACGAGTAGTAGTTAAAATAATTCACTTAAATTATATATGTATAAGTAATGTTTTGTTTTTGGTAATAAGAATGTCAATTTAAATAAAAATAGGAACTATATTGTCGCGGAGTACTTGCCCCTCTCCGTTGTTATGTGCCAGTCGAATCTAGTAGAGAGTCACTATGCTGCCGTCAGACCGTACAGACGTATGAGCGAGAGCTCCATGAAAATGCATTTGTTTTTTTTAATTTAATTTTAAAATGTTAGCTACCACTGCTAAACGTGGCGAGCGTTGTGTAATGTGTGACTGATATAAAGATGTGTTAAGAAGAAAAATGTAATAAGTAAAACAAAAACTTGACTAGTAGTAAACAAGATGACGTCTCCCCTCAAGAGGTACCAGTATAACCTTACACATGAAGATGTGATCTGCATAAACTTCATAAATACACGAATACGATGCATAAGACGCTGACGAGGACCTCCGTGGATCTACACCTACTTTCACAAAAGAAACTTCAATCTCCGCAGTGAACATCCTATCTAGTACTTGCCGAAGACACGACCCAGATGATGACGCCGACTTCAAGAATCCCCAAGAGAGACACCCCAGGACGAGGATACTACGACCTATTGTAAAGGTGACTCGATAGCTTGCCTATCGAGAGTTAATCATATTTGATACACAACTCACATTAAAAAGAGACTTTTCAAAGACTATAAATTTTGTTTAAAATTAAAATGAGACAAGCTAAGAGTTTACTGTAAGATTCAATATCATACGTTGTAACGACTTAAATGTAAATGTAATTTATAATCACTTTAAGTAATAATGCCATTCTTCAAATGGTAAAAGAAGTCTTGCAAGCGTCTAGATGAACTCAAAATACTTAGAAGTCTTTGCTATAAATATACTTAAAGTAAACTCGGATCCGAGGTAAAAGAATACATAATCAGTTTGATCCCTAAGTTTTTGTGAAAAGCATTTAAATATTTTAATCTAATTAATGATGTCATGGGATCTTGGAGTATCAGTTGTTAATAAAGAGAAGTCATCTTGTTACACATGAAAATGAGTGCATAAATCAGTGAAATACCTTCCCTTGTTTCCTTATAATTATCTTATGTAATTTGTTCAATTAATTTGAGTTTAATAACAGTTCGTTACAACGTAGGCAGCCCATGTAATTGGCAAGTGTCAGTTAAGATGGGTTCCCTGGATTTGTAACGTGGCAATACGTTACAAAGTTTTCGTCTGACAAGTTAGCCCTTTACTTTAATTTTACAAAGTTCATTTTACTTCCATATTCCTTAAGGAATGGAAGTATGGTGATGGCAAAAAAAATCGTGTTCGAGATTATTGCAGATTCTGGTTCTACTACACTCAAAACATGAAAAAAAGTCGTTTTCCGAAAAGTGTCTGTGTGTGTCTGTCTGTCTGTCTGCTGTCTAGATTTTTTTTTCTATGGCAAACGATAACTGCCGCAAACTCAAACAGAATCAAATAATTTTTTGCATACAGCTCTGATTTGCAGAGTACTCGCGACCTATTGTTTTTGGTGAAGATCGGTTGAGGGAAAGGGGTAGTTTACCTGCAACGGTTTTTTTTTAGCAAGGGTAATTTTGTTTGTTTGGCAAACGATAACAGCCGCAAATTCAAACAGAATCAAATAATGTTTCGCATACAGCCCTGAATTGTAGAGTTCTCAAGATCTGTTGATTTTGGTGAAGATCGGTTAAGGGAAAGGGGTAGTTTACCTGTAACGTTTTATGTTTTAACAAGGGTATTTCCTATGGCAAACGATAACAGCCGCAAATTCAAACAGAATCAAAAGATTATTTGCATACAGCCCTAAATTGTAGAGTTCTCAAGACCTATTGTTTTTGGTGAAGATCGGTTGAGGAAAAGGGGTAGTTTACCTGCAACGTTTTTTTAACAAGGGTATTTTCTATGGCAAACGATAACAGCCGCAAATTCAAACAGAATCAAATAATGTTTTGCATACAGCCCTGATTTGTAGAGTACTCAAGACCTATTGTTTTTGGTGAAGATCGGTTAAGGGGAAGGGGTAGTTTACCTGCAACGTTTTTTTATCAAGCGTATTTTCTATGGCAAACGATAACAGCCGCAAATTCAAACAGAATCAAATAATTTTTTGCATACGTCCCTGAATTGTAGAGGTCTCAATGACTTTCGATTTTGGTGAAGATCGGTTAAGGGGAAGGGGTAGTTTACCTGCAACCTTTTACGTTTTAACAAGAGTAAAGTACTTGAAAATTTATTTAAACTTTTTGAAACAATGGTAATTGTTAAAAATAAAATAATTTTGTTGCCAGGCAATAAAATTATAATTTTTTCATTTTAATGTAATATAATATTTTTCATTTAATACAGCAATAAAAAGGCAGGTAAGACACAGCCTGGTTGTTTGGCTGAAAATGATTTTAAATATAAATCTTAGAATATGGAAGTCATGTATGGTTCTCCATACCGATATTTTGATAATGTTTGTTCGCAGACATAGGTCGACCCAAACATTGAATCCATTGCTCTTGCCGAGTGCACGGGGGGAATCGGAATCTTTGCTTTAGGTTGATGCGAGTGAAAACCGTGATTCATTCAAGGGAGCCAGAAGAACAAGCACATTAACCACGTAAATGTTTTAAACTTGTACAAAATATATAACATTTTACTGAATTTATTTCTTGTTTAGTTAGTTAGCAAAATGTTATAATGTTTAAAGTATTTTGACGACCTATTTTAAAACTGCATGCAGCATGGGCCGGGTTGCCGCGGGCCGGACAATGACCCTTCGCGGGCCGGATTCGGCCCGCGGGCTGTAGTTTGGAGACCCCTGGGCTATAATATTAACTCTGTACGTTTACCTTTCTCTGACACAGACCACTATTAATTCTGAATTACTCTTCTTCTTCCTCTTCTTCAGCGGCGCAACAACCCATTACTGAGTCAAGGCTTCCTTTAACAGCCTACGCCAGTTGTCCCAGTCAAGTGCAGCTGCTCTCCAGTTCCGGGTCCAAAGGATATGGCGCGCATCACAGTTCACACCGTCTTCCCAACGTAGTTTGGGTCTACCGACTCTCCTGGTGCCATAGATCTGTTCTGTGAGTGCCTTTCTTGGTATTTCACTCTCTCCCATTCTGATCACATGTCCAGCCCACCTGAGTATACCAAGTTTTATAATTTTCACAATATCTGGTTCATTCAGAAGAGTGTTCAGTTCTTGGTTGGTCCTTTTCCTCCATTACCTCCCACACATGTTGAACCAAAACTGCTGCGGAGGATTTTGCGTTCATAAACCAGCAGGCTTGACTCAGACTTTCTAGAAATGGTCCAGGTCTCAGAACCATGGGTGAGAACTGGGCGGATCAGTGTTTTATACAAAAGCAGCTTGATGCTCCTGGCAATTGTTCTGCTCTGGAACAGGTGTCTGAAACCAAAGAAGCACCTATTAGCTGAGATGATTCTTGGCTTTATTTCTTCTGTTGTTTCCCCATCGAAGTTAACTTGGCATCCTAAATAAACAAAGTTGTTGACTTTTTCGAAGGAATACATGCCAATTGGGATGCGCTCTCCTTCTCTAGCTTCCTGTCCTATGACCTTGTATTTTGTCTTGCTTTCGTTTATTATGAGACCCAGCCTACCTTCAAGAGCAAGAAAGGCTTCAGTGACTGCTCGAAGGGACCTCCCGATTAGAACCATGGCGTATCCTAGGACCTGCACCAACCTGTTGAATACAGTCCCGGAGGAATCTATTCCATCATCTCTCATAGCTTTTCTAAGACAAGAATGAAGAGGAGGCAAGCAAGAGCATCGCCTTGGAGGACTTCCAAACTCTTGGAGGACATAGTCAAACTCTCCTGATAAGCCATTCTGGATCTTCACTATGCCCTGCACTGTCACCATTGTCATCTTACACAATCTTATTAATTTCTTTGGTATGCCTAGTTCTTGAAGGGCAGTGTAAAGTTCTTGTCTATCAATGCTATCGTATGCATTTCTGAAATCTATGAAGAGGTGATGGGTTTGTAGCTTATGTTCCCTACCTTTCTCCAGAATTTGTCGGAGTGTGAAAACTTGGTCTATTGTCGATTTTCCTCTTCTAAATCCGCACTGATATCGACCAATCACCTGATCAGCATGTGGAAGCAGTTTTTGGTACAATATATAGGACATTATTTTATACGCCACAGGGAGAAGAGAAGTGCCTCTGTAACTGTTACAGTCTAGTTGATCCCCCTTTTTATGAAGCGGACATTTAACTGTCTTCTATCAGATTGTTGGCAGTTTCTCCTCTATTCATACATCAATGACAATGTCTTGAGGGTTTTAACCAGCTCTGGGCCACCGTTTTTGAAAAGCTCCGCAGGAAGATCATCAGAACCGGGAGGTTTGTGGTTTTTAAGGCTTTCTATTGCGGCTATCACATCATCTTCATCAGAAGGCTCGATGTGTTCATGTTCCTCTGGCACAGGTGGTACATAGTTGTCCGCCTCGTCATTCTCCAGGGTGCCGTCAGTGTCACGACAAGCTGTTGTCCGGGGCTTGAAGGGTTTCCTACCTTGGTTTACCTTATTGTAGAATTTTCCGATTTCACTGGCATCCTTCCGAATTACTCTTACGCAGGCAAAACTTTCGCTATGATATATGGCACTGTCTATTCAAATGGAAATTACAAAAAACTCATAACTACTTTAACAAAAACAAAATCCCTGACTACGTAACTGTTATACCCAAGTTCCTCCATTACCATGGGAAAGGAAAAAACTTCATGGAGAGCGGCAGTAGGATAAATGTTTGACAAGTCCCTCCGCGCGCGCCCACACAGCACATACACAACTTTTCTTTCGTTCACTTCTTATAGAACACGAGGAGAAAACATTCCAAACAATTAGGTTGCTATGGTAACCAAACGAACGAACATACCACCAAATATAACGCCATCTTAGTTACGTGATCCAAAATCTGATTATTCACGACTATTTTAGTTCTTATAGGATACCTGCCTTTAAGGGCGGGGGGTTATCATTACTTTTATTAATGACATTCGGGTGTGTACCAGTTATTAATTAAAATTATATTTAGTAGATATAACAGATTTTCCGACATATTACACAATATAGTGTACAGCGTCCATTATTGTTTTTTTCCACATCTAAATACGGTATCCTCGTTGACGTCAGATGAATGATTTGGCACTTCACTTGTCAAACCTGTTTTAGGGTTACACGGTAACAAACAAACGAACACGCCAATTAGCCAAAATACCACCCTTCTTGCATAGTCGGGTAATGAATACAGATCCTCAAGATGATAAGAGGCCTGATATAGTGAAAGTAAGTCAAGTTCCAATGGATGGAACGTAGAGAGAAAGGCAGTAAACAGAACGGGAAGACTAGCAGATGGATAGAGATCAGTACGCAGAGCCAGGAATCGCTGGCTGGAGGATATGGAGAATTGTGGATTGAATAGAACGATTCAGTGTAACGAACACTACTCACTGTAGCACCACGTATGCATAACAAATTCCAACACTCAAAAAAGTAAATCAAATATCAAGTATATAAGAAAAACAACATAAAGAGAACTTGTTAATTTGTTTACTTAACTACAGTGCCAGAGATGTGTTTGGGAATGGTCATTGTTTTCTAAATAAGACAAGAATTACATAACTAACTTAGACAGTCCTTCTACGTTTTGTCAGGCGAAAATGACGAAATTAATCTAGACGACAAGGAACATCAATTCAAGGGAGAATCTTTTCTTGTCGAAGGTTACTGATCTCGACCCTATTTTTTTATTAGGGAAACAATAAATCAAAATATACTGATTGACGCACGTTTTCTAGTCAGGAAATCCGAAGTTTCCAACGGTCTGCCGTTTACCTTCTCTTTTGCCCCGAATAATAATCGTAAGATATCCCTCCTTATTGTTTCGGATAAGTATCCAAACTGCTTCAAATGCTTTTTCCTAACGGTTATAATGAGTTATAACTCATCCATTCTTTATATTGCTTCGACGTTGGTTTTCGGTCTATTCTACGAATCTATAGCGTCCTATACATGCACGTATCAAATACGTCTATTATATTCCGTATTTCAGTTTTCCGAATTAAGGGTTCAGCTCTCGAAGTCAGAAACAAGACAGGATCAGGTGTGACAGCTGATCACCCGTACCCTTGGAATTATTCAGTAAGAACATTAGCCTACTTCACACCTATAGCAAAGAATTGCTCTATGAATATGACTTTTATATAGGCCTATCGTCACTTCTGATGGTTTCCAGATACCTTTTGCATTAATAAATTATTCTTTCTTAAAATAACTATGAAAATGTCATTTCTTAATTTTATACATGGGAACACTGCGCATAAGTTACATTTGACCCAAATCAATACTTATTCACTCACACAATATTTTTTTCTTAAAGATTACTCGGCACGCAGCTGCCCTCCAGATAACAGTGGAATTTTCTGATTTTCCCAATAGTGGAGTCTTCCGTGTCATTTGAGCATTCCCGTCAACGATAATTATTTACAGCCCATTCCCCAATATGGACATTTTATGTCGCATGCGTTTCAAAGTGCTTCGCGGATAACTCTAAACGTGTTCTACCTCACTGATCTAATGGACACTCCACAACAGTACAGTATATCAATCTAAGGTCTCTCGTCAGCTTTCGTTCCAGAATTTTGCACAAAAACTACGCATTACATTCTCAGCTCGAACATGCCTTGCGAAAGCGTCAATACGCGGCGAACTGCACGTCAACGTCTTGAAACAACATCTGTGAAGCGGTCTGCAGTGTATAATTTACGATTTATGTAATAAATAGCAAAGTGGCGCTAAGCTCAGCTCTGTAGGCCTATTATGTAAAACAAAATTAATTTTCATCCTGTCATAATAATAATAATAATAATAATAATGCAAACGGGTTTCTTAAGACAAACGAAATTATTAAGTACTTTCTAAATTCTTCGGCAACATATCGTATACTCACAATAAATAACGTGTCCAGTGGTGTCACGTACGCGCGCACACATATACATAATATTAGCCATCTGAGACAATCGACAATTCTTTACGTAGTTGACCTGTGTGACATTACTTGTGAATAATAAAATAAAATAAAAAAATTGACAAGTTGCATGGAATGGCTATTATAAACATTTTAAAATTTTTGTATGTTAAAATAAATAGACCAGAATACAAAAAATATCGGTAAAAAATCATTTTCAAAATATTTTCATAGAAACTACTTCTTTCTACTTCTTGCCACAGTACTGTGGTCACTAACGTATACCACCTCACGTTAGTGCACTCCATTTTCACCGATGATGGCAGTCAATGGCACTGCCGAAACGTCTGGTTTTGCAGAAAACATTGGACTACGGCCAAACAGCCTGGAAAGGAATTTTAACAACAAACTACTTCTTTGTGGCCAATAATGTAGTACACATATAAAATATTATCCCCTCCCCACTCAACTACCATTTTCATTTATAGATATTTCATCTACCATCTACCTTTCTACAGTGGATTATTATGACCTTCTTTTCAGGATACTTTATCAAAATTAAGTACTTTACTCTTGTTAAAACATAAAACGTTGCAGGTAAACTACCCCTTCCCCTTAACCAATCTTCAAAATCAACAGGCCTTGAGTCATCTACAACTCAGGCTCCATATGCAAAGAATTATTTGATTCTGTTTGAATTTGCGGAAGTTATCGTTCGCCATAGAAAAAATTCTACACACAGACACTTTTCGGAAAATGACTTTTCTTCATGTTTTGATGGTAGTACAATCAGAATCAGCCCTTATCTCGAACACGATTTTTTCGCCATCACCATACTTCCGTTTCCTTATGGAACATGGAAGTAAAATGAGATATATGATGTTGTCTATATCACTTCTTTATTGAGTTGTTGGTACGTATGTGTCGGAGGAGCTTACCACCATAGTCAGTCTTCAACATTTGAATATCTACCCTCTACCCGTTAGTGTAAAATGGTTATGTGTCAAAAACTAAATAAAGAAGTGACAGACAACACAACGTGTTTTGTTTTTCAACACTGGATCAAATACAATGCAATCTCCGCACCTACAGTAAATCGATCAAAACCGATGCTTTATAAAACGGAAATTCGTCCAGTAATGGCATATGCAAAAGAGACAGTGTGTACACACGTGAGTATGACGAAGACAAGCTGATAATATTTGAGGGAAGAAGAGTAACAGTATTGTATAGGTACAGAGGAACGCAGAAAAAGGAGTGTACAGAAGGCTCTAAAAGCACAAGATGCAAGAAACATAAATAACCTACACACTATGGGGTGTACGACAGGGCTGTACATTGTCAACTTCTCTTTTTAATTTATATATAGATGGTGTCATTGGCAATTGGCACCATAGATGGTGCAGACGAACATTTCAGAACATTTTATGATTGGTAACTCTACAACTGACATATTATTATTTGGTGATGACCAGCCTATTCTGTCGAACTCGGAAAGCGCCTTGCAGATGGAAAGCGTACGCTCGTTGAGTCGAATCTGCAAGGACTTCGGATTACAGATCTCCACATTGAAGGCCAAGGTGATGACTTTTCTGATCCTATACGAGAAAAATTCTTGTAAATGGTACTGTTCCGGAACAGGTCAATACTTCTGAATATCTCGGCTGTAACGCGTCTTCCATTACGAACAATGATATGGTGAAGAAGCTGCAAGTTCAACCACATGCGGGGAACCATCAGGAGAACTCGTGACAGTAAAAAAAAAAACGCCTGAAGTTCTACGAGGTGATGGCCCTCCACACACTTCTTTATGGGTCTGAGTATCACTTAAACAAAATTTCAGGCCAGTCGTATTTAAGCGATCAAATGAGATTTCTCAGGCACGTGGCAGAAAATACTCTTCAAGATCGCAAAAAAGAAATGCCTATGAACTGAATATTATGAGTATACTTGATAGGATTGCTTATAATGATTGGAATATTTCAACCGAATGGATGACAGCTGCATCCCCAAACAACTATGGAATTATAAGCCAAAAGAACGGAGACGTGTGAGTGGTCCGAATAACCCCTGGAGTGACCAGCTTTAGAGCTTTTGTCTATCTGCTTGGGACGGATACAAACCATTTTTGGTTTAATCCTTGCTTAAGATGATGATGATGATGATGATGATTATGAGATATACTAAAGCATAAATGCTACGATGGTTCGGAAACCAACACAGACGAGACGAGAAATTTAATTCGAAGAAGAACGTGAAAGGAAAGAGCAGGGGAAGACTCTAAGAAAGGTCAAGGTGAACTATTTGGAGACTTGAAGGTGAAGACTATGAGAGTGACAGGATGGAATAAGACGCAGAAGGGAATGTAAAAAGGTGGTTGAGAAGATAGAACGAACGGAAACAATATGAGTAAAGTGACTCATCACTCCCCGACATCGTCGGCTATACTTGGTAAGGAGAGTAAACCCGTCGTCAACAGAAGTTAGTCATGGCAACCGTCATAATTCACATATCTCAATTTAATCAAAATCCTGACTTATCCCGCGAATGGATGCCACTGTTCACGCTGTTCAGCAGAGACGTAGAAAGGGGAGGAGATCCGAGGGTCCATTACCCCCCCCAAAAAAAAACTTAGGGTTAAAGAGTCAGTTTCGTTCGTAGAAAGATGGGATTCACGATAATGACACTTACATTATGTACAATTTTTTACGTTAATTCACAGTAGGCCTACAGGGTGACATTAAGCAAACTTTGTTTTCAAGGAGTACAATTTAGAAACATACGGTCGTTTTGTCTTTATTTATTTTAAATGACAAAAACAATATTAGACTTTTGTAGTAGGAACTATGTTGTAGATTACAGAGACTGATTAAATCAAATTCAAATTTTTATTATTAATTTATTTATTAAAATCTGGAAAAAAAGAAAACAACTGTAAATGTTTCTATTTGCTAGGTTTTCTTTTTATTTAATTCCAGGGTTCCAGGGGAAAATTTGGAACCTCCCACCGCCAACTTTCTGGAAAGAACATTACGGAATAGATATTCTCATATTTGGTTCCACGCCTCCAATCCAATCTAGCCACCCTTCAAAACAAAATTTTGGCAACGATGCGCAACTTCCATCCTCAAGCACCTGCTCGCAATCAGAATACTTTGTAAACGATTAAATTAGCGGACTCCGACGGGGGTCAATAAATAATTAATCTCGGACGACCGAATCACAACACACCACACACAAGTGGCCGGTCCCCGACGACAACAAAAACAACAAAACTGACACCGGAACGCTGTTATAATTTTAAACATGACTGACGCAAATTAGTCACTCAGTCAGTAGAGCAAAAACGGACTTGGCAGCGGGCGCGCCGAACAAAAAGTATTTGTGTAAAAATACACTGAAGGCGAACTGAACTCAATTACCTAACGCAGGCTCGCTCGAGGTGTGCATTAGTACCTCTCGGACAACGCGCGCGTTTTACACACTTATGACAGCTGCTATGGGCTATAATTTTCCAAAACAATGGATACGAAAACGTGTAGGAAATTACAGCACGAGACAAATTATTCACGCGCCTTAGAAGCTAACACAGAGGGTCCAGTAAAGAAAAAGATTATCTAAATAATAATCTACGAGTAATTAATGTAAGATTATCTACACAGATCAAGTTTGTCTGTTAATGTATTCATTACAACTAATCAGCTGAGAAGAGTATAAGAGATGGGGCGAGAAACAAATTGTAAGTCTGCAAGTCATTTACGAACACTTCAAATAAGAAACGGAATGACACGGCAGTGCAATATTGCTTTTTCTCAATTTACACTCAAAGAATGATACCTCTTCCGACTAACTGTGCTAACATAATATATAAATTTGCTTCTTCTCTTCAAGGATTATGATACATAAACCTGTTCCGGCACCCATCTCATCCTCGGACGACCCACGTCTCTTCTACCAATGGCTTTATAGTTCAGTGCCGCTTTCGCCAATCGATCCTCTGTCATCCTTTGCAGATGATCCCACCATTGTCTTCTGTAAGTTGAAACAATGTCATTTATGTCCTTTACTTAAAGTTCTCCTCTGATATCCTCATTCCTTATTCTATCTTGCAATGTATAATTTAAAGTATTTCGAAGAAACTGCATTTCAGGAATCTGAATCTTGCAGCATTCCTTTTTTTGTCGTAACCCACGCCTCACTCGCATAAATCAATGTGGGATTTGCAATTGTCTTATAAAATTTAATTCTGTGCTGTGTCTTGTTTTACTTCTAAGACTTCTATGAATCACAAATATTGCTAAATTTATTTATCTTCTCTTTTATATCATATTCAGATTCATAGCCTACTGCACAGCCGAGATATGTGAAACGGCTCACGTGTTGTAAAGTGCTGTTGTTTATAACTACACTATCTTAGTCCTCACTGGATACTGGCCATGGTTATAGTCTTTCTCACTGAAATTGTCAGTGAGTGATCTCTCTCTTGCTACTTCTTGTAACTGAAACATAGCTTTTTGTAAATCATCCTCATTCTCTTGAATAAGAAATATCTAAATCTCATCAGTTTTATTTTGCACTTTATGTATTTGCCTGTAACGGTATCCAATGATTTCTTAGTCGTCCTAAGTTTCAGCACCGTCCTGTTTATATAACCGGTCCTGGCGTTAAACCGAGCAAGTTTCTTTTAAAGTCTTCTATTTTCTTACGTACGATAAGAAAACTGTCAACTCGTTACGAGAGTCGCAACGTCTCGCTCTAATCCGCGTGTCTACACCAATCGATGTTACTGGCTGTTTGTTCAACACCCAAGCTTTGCTACATCAAACAGTGTTGGCACGCCCACAGTCTTAGGTCACCACATATATTCAATGTAACGATAGGAAACGCACACCCAAGATGATTAAAACGGTCCACTTGTTTGATTAGCTTGTTGTTAAAAGTGTTATTAATACTAATAGGTTAAAACACTATGCCGACGTGACTCGTACAGCTCCAGTTAAGTTCATTAACCTGATTAAAACGATTCAGTCTTTAACGAACCGACGCAGTGGCGGTTCGACTGAAGTCTGGCGCTACTGTGGTGCGTGATCCAATAAATTAAGTACACCAGAAGTTTAAGTGCATGCGTGTATCGTTTGTGACGTGATTCAATAAAAGTTAGACCACGTTCGGGCAGGAAAGATTACGACGAACACTTTACTACATAGACTTCACAAATATCAATACTTGGAAACTAATCGCTTAGGAAACCCTACAGTTTGGATTGCAAATGTCTAGCCTCTGTTTCTTATTTGTCTTTCCTTTCGAGTCATTTCTATTCACGATTGGATTTATCCATGGCAAGACAGGCGGCTGCCTAAATCACAAAATTGTTGAGCTATGATGGGGCGAAAAAATCATTTTATTTTCTCAAAGCAAATCATGGTCATGTCAAAAGAGACCGTGAAAATAATTTATGACCAGAGTAACGGAGATCTGTCCCAATATCTTACTACCTGACATACAAATTATACTGTACAAATACAGAAGATTATGATCCTGCAAAGTCGGAAAATAGCTTTCTGTGCGGCATCATTCAATGAATAACATTCCAGATTACAGATTTTAAATAACCGATGTGGTATAACGGGTTTTAAATAAATTTTGTATTTGGCTTACTTTAGATCTAAAAAACTGTACTCAATCAAAATAAACTCAGAATCGCAATTTTAACTTTTAATTTCGCATTAAGAATCACAATCGCATTTAACTGTATTATACAGGGTGATTCAGTTGGAGGTTACAATTTTAAGTTGGCAATACTGTTTTCTTGTAAAAGATGAACAGCTGATATTTGAAATTAGTCATTGTTAAGTATTGTCATTTGTTGCTATGGAGCGGTATTCGACTCAAGAACGTATTTTAATTGTTAAAACCTACTTTCGAAGTGAAGAAAATTTAACTAACACGATACGCGCACTGCGAAATGACTTAGGTAACCACAAACGTCCATCTCGTGCCGCGGTTAAAAAATTAGTCGAAAAATTCAATAGAACCCGGTCAGTGTTGGATGTGCAAAGACCAGTACGTTCTCGTAGTGGCCGGTCACTCACAAATATCGCCGCAGTGAGTGCCAGTGTCCATGACAATCCGTCGATCTCCATTCCTCATCGTTCCCAGCGTTGGACTTTTCCTACAGCACCACGCAGGGCATATTAACTAAAGATCTAAATTTGCATGCCTACAAGATCCAATTAACCCAGGAATTGAAGCCAACAGATCATAGACAGCGTCGTGACTTCGTTGATTGGGTGTTAGAGAACCACCAAGTTGATGGCGTTTTTGCGAAGAAAATCATATTCAGCGTTGAAGCTCATTTTCAACTGGATGGGTATGTAAACAAACAAAATTGCCGCATTTGGGGACTTGAAAATCCACAAGCCATTCTCGAACAACCAATTCATCCACAAAAAGTCACTGTTTGGTGTGGACTTTGGGTCGGCGGCGTGATTGGGCCGTACTTTTTTGAAAATGCCCGTGGTGATGCAGTAACAGTCAATGGTGAACGTTATCGGAAGATGATAAATTATTTTTGGCACCAATTGGATGATACTGATGTCGAAGACATGTGGTTCCAACCCAACAAGACTTGGCACACAGCGCGAGAAACAATACAGTTGTTGCACACAAAGTTCCCCGGCTGTGTCTCTCGTTTCGGCGATCAACATTGGCCACCAAGATCGTGCGGTCTCACACCGTTGGATTATTTTGTTTGGGGTTATTTGAAGCAGAAGGTGTATGCCATGGACCCCAAAACGATTCGAGAGCTAAAGGACGAGATACGCCATGTTATTCATGAGATGCCGCAGGAGTTATGCCGGAAAGTGGTGGAAAATTTCAAAAGGGCGAAAGTCTGCAGGGCCGCTCGTGGCTGCCATTTGGGCGATATCATTTATCATGTTTAATGTCAATGTCTAAACAACATATAGAAATAAATACATTAAGAGTTTATCAAAAACCAATGCGTTTTATTTTACATTAAGATTGTAACCTCTAATTGAATCACCCTATACAATTATGTCATAAAATACTGTCTACTCTCCTAGCCGTATTTTTCTAACCACCAACGACCAATATAATAATTGCTAAATTACGAGACATGCACAGGCACATACTAAGTATTTCATGGCAGAGTCAGAAGAACATACGAGGACTGTAGAAACACTTCATCAAACAGAAACATGGAACGACTGAACCGTTTAATTATCCGGGGTATTCCATACTACACAACTGTGGTAATAAAGAGAAACACTGACAGATGAATTGCTACGGATCTTGTATCAAACGGGTACAAGACGACTGTATGCCAGACGTGTACCAAAGTATAGTGTACAAAACCAAAGTACAAAAGACAAATACAAGGTATAAAAAGAAGAAGCTGAAAGAATTATATAAAGTGTGACGATTTAAAAGAATGGGTGCCAAATACAGTGAGTTGGACACAAGTTGAAAAGAACCTATAATTAGTACGGACAAGCGCACACCAAAATATATTACTGTATGTAAGGACCAGTGGCGAAGCTAGTAGTTAATGAATGGGTAGGCAAAATTCTTACCTTAAATTTTTTTAAGGAATCACTAAAACGACGGTAGTTCAAATCGGACGCTGAGGTAGAGTTTGCTGTTAGCGAATGGTTCCGCAAATAGCCGTAAGAATTTTACTAGGAGAGAATCTACAGATTAGTGCAACAGTGGGACTCATGTCTTAATGTTAATGGAAACTTCTTTTAAAATCGTTGAATAAAAAATGCTTTACAGCCCTAAACGTGTTTTTATTGAACAATCGTTGTATAAGTCATGCACTGATTGAATTTGTATACAACTGATTTGAATTTGTATACAATAGTTGTATACAACTAATTGAATTTCAAATTTTTAAACTTGATTAGTTTCTATATATGTTTAATGTTGCATATAATTCAAATAACAATCTTGATCATCTGTTAGTTCAGCGGTATAACAGGAACACTTTTAATAACCGCATAAAATATAAGTTTTTGCATCACAGAAGAGAGACATGCCTCGATGCTCTATGTGTACAGCACGGGACAATCCCCCTCTCCAGCACTTCCCTATCTCACCAACACATTGCTTACATACGATGTAAACAAAATATCGGTATGGAGAACCATACATGACTTCCATATTCTAAGATTTATATTTAAAATCATTTTCAGCCAAACAACCAGGCTGTGTCTTACCTGCCTTTTTATTGCTGTATTAAATGAAAAATATTATATTACATTAAAATGAAAAAATTATAATTTTATTGCCTGGCAACAAAATTATTTTATTTTTAACAATTACCATTGTTTCAAAAAGTTTAAATAAATTTTCAAGTACTTTACTCTTGTTAAAACGTAAAAGGTTGCAGGTAAACTACCCCTTCCCCTTAACCGATCTTCACCAAAATCGAAAGTCATTGAGACCTCTACAATTCAGGGACGTATGCAAAAAATTATTTCATTCTGTTTGAATTTGCGGCTGTTATCGTTTGCCATAGAAAATACGCTTGATAAAAAAACGTTGCAGGTAAACTACCCCTTCCCCTTAACCGATATTCACCAAAAACAATAGATCTTGAGTACTCTACAAATCAGGGCTGTATGCAAAACATTATTTGATTCTGTTTGAATTTGCGGCTGTTATCGTTTGCCATAGAAAATACCCTTGTTAAAAAAACGTTGCAGGTAAACTACCCCTTTCCCTCAACCGATCTTCACCAAAAACAATAGGTCTTGAGAAATCTACAATTCAGGGCTGTATGCGAAACATTATTTGATTCTGTTTGAATTTGGGGCTGTTATCGTTTGCCAAAAAAAAAAATTTCCCTTGATAAAAAAAACCGTTGCAGGTAAACTACCCCTTCCCCTCAACCGATCTTCACCAAAAACAATAGGTCGCGAGTACTCTACAAATCAGGGCTGTATGCAAAAAATTATTTGATTCTGTTTGAATTTGCGGCAGTTGTCGTTTGCCATAGAAAATACGCATGATAAACAACGTTGCTGGTAAACTACCCCTTCCCCTCAACCGATCTTCACCAAAAACAATAGGTCTTGAGTACTCTACAAATCAGGGCTGTATGCAGAAAATTATTTGATTCTGTTTGAATTTGCGGCTGTTATCGTTTGCCATAGAAAATACCCTTGTTAAAAAAACGTTGTAGGTAAACTACCCCTTTCCCTTAACCGATCTTCACCAAAAACAAAAGGTCTTGAGAACTCTACAATTTAGGGCTGTATGCAAATAATCTTTTCATTCTGTTTGAATTTGCGGCTGTTATCGTTTGCCATAGGAAATACCCTTGTTAAAACATAAAACGTTACAGGTAAACTACCCCTTTCCCTTAACCGATCTTCACCAAAAACAATAGGTCTTGAGAACTCTACAATTCAGGGCTGTATGCGAAACATTATTTGATTCTGTTTGAATTTGCGGCTGTTATCGTTTGCCAAACAAACAAAATTACCCTTGCTAAAAAAAAACCGTTGCAGGTAAACTACCCCTTTCCCTCAACCGATCTTCACCAAAAACAATAGGTCGCGAGAACTCTGCAAAACCGGGCTGTATGCAAAAAATTATTTGATTCTGTTTGAATTTGCGGCAGTTATCGTTTGCCATAGAAAAAAAATCTACAGACACACAGACAGACAGACAGACAGACACACAGACACTTTTCGGAAAACGACTTTTTTTCATGTTTTGAGTGTAGTAGAATCAGAATCTGCAATAATCTCGAACACGATTTTTTTTGCCATCACCATACTTCCATTCCTTAAGGAATATGGAAGTAAAAACGCTGAGGCAAGTCACGTTGCCTCATTCGCTTTATGCCGAATCGTACCTGTCACCCTCTAGCGGTCGCTCAGTAAAGCACCTTTCGGCTTAATAAATTCGAGTCACAGTAACAATGTATAATCTTTACGTTACGTAGTTCATACGTATTTATAATTTCTATTTAGGCATTGCCTCAATTGCCTCCATGTAACTTCGCCACTGGTAAGGACTTTTGAGGTAAGACACGTGACGCAAATACGATTTGATCCGTACAAGACAGTATTGTATTGTGAGGTTTTTGTCTTTTTTTATAGTTGAGTTTTTTTATAATGTAGCAGTCTTTGTATTCCTTTTTTTTGCGGGATGATGTGAAACGGAAAAATGTAGTGTGATTAATATAATACTAAGATTTCGTATTACACGAGATTTAATTCACTTTGTATTTTGACTTTTGCGACCGTCCTTCGGAGTCTCAGGGAGTTGATTGGAGCATTTTAAACGCGCATGCGCGACTGGTAGACTAATTCGTAATATGGGCACCAACCGATTATTATTACTGGATTCTGACTTTCAAAAAAAATGTGCCGATTTCTTCTCACTTAATCTTCACTCATGTTCTAGTAAACCGTAGCACAATTGTTTCACAATTAAGCGTATTAAGCACACCTGGTTCTCCTAGTTTTGGCTTTCCAAGTGGCAAACGCTTTGTAAATTCGACCTAGGCTAGTAAGGGGATCCTCCTCTGCTTCTATACCCGTGTATATTAATAAAATACAATCCGTACGTGAGACGACGAGTATGAATAATAATGCAGATAAAGGACTAAAACTAAACAAAAAAAACTTTTCACAGAGCGAGCACGTAAAAGATGAACGCACCCACAACGCAAGCTTGGTATCGTGCGTTTACACGAATGGTGGAGAACAGGACTTCACGACTCCAACGACTAGGCCTGGCCTGTAGACAAAGAAGAGAAGCAACATATTATAATCGTTTCAGAGCGTCTGACGCTGTCTATTACATTCAGCTGTTAATGTTTCTAACGCTCTATTCGTCATTAAACATTAAAGATTTCTTTCATGTAGCATATCTTTTTTTATTTTAATGCATTATTCGATCTCTTCTTTAGTCTTCCTCTTCTTCTTCTTCTCTACGCACGTGGCTGTCACTATACTATTTACCTCTGCAGTTGATTTTCGTTTATCCTACGTTCATGCCATTTACGTTGCTTATGTTCTGAGTCCCATGTTCTATGTTAATGTCCTGCCCTGTATGTATGTTAGTGTCCTGTATGTGGG
This sequence comes from Magicicada septendecula, assembly GCA_034769895.1. NCBI lineage: Eukaryota > Metazoa > Arthropoda > Insecta > Hemiptera > Cicadidae > Magicicada > Magicicada septendecula. Next base: position 475,222,377 of record CM068374.1, read on the forward strand.
TCCCGTAATATTGCATCCTTGCAGACAATAGTACGGTTCGTCTGCCTTTCGTGTCAATCGTGGTTTCTCGTTAATCATCTTATCTCAATGCGTCAATTACATCAGCCATTAATTTTCTCCTGTTTCATTCCATAATTTACTTACTTCAAACCCACATACCACCTACTGTTGATATCTGCATTATACATGTACCTCTTCCTCTGCTTCTTGATGTCTTTTGACCAAATTACTCCAAGTAGAGGTCCTATAAATTTTCTACTTTGTATTAGTATGTTTTAATTTTTTACGTCATTTCTTCATTTGGAATTAAAAGTAACGTCTGTTAATTTCATTGTGAATTATAAAACGATTTCTTTAATTTTCACATTTTTCTTTGGCCGTTCAACGCTCAAGTCGTGAGTCAACATAACTGCCTGACATATTTAATCTTTCACTCCACCAGCGTTGCTTATACGTTTTAATTTTAACTCTTGTTTATTTTTAACTGCCACCTGTTCAAAACGTTCGCGCGTGCATTAAACGCGATAACAGCCGTGGTATGTAATTTGTCTCTCTCCCCACTCTATTACACAGTCTTCTCTTTCTTCCGAGACACGTTCAATGAATTATTAAACGAAAAAAAAGGACTATCAAGAACGTACTGAACGCAGTTATATATTTCGTTACCATACTATCGTATTTTAAAATTTATTTTTTTATTAATATATATAAACTTTCACGTAATGAACTTACTATTCGTTGTCACTTCCCCAAACGTTTCGAGGTGATGTTCCTCTTCCTCAGTGGGAATATACTGAATGTCGATTACAGAATAACCTTTACGGACTATAGGTGTGTGTGGTGTGGGTTGATGGTGGGAAGGGATTGGCGCTGAGGTTCAAATTGTGTGTTTGGATCAGTGTATCGAATAGTGTATGTGATTTATAATGTAACTGTTCATTTAATATGTTGTTTGGTTGTAGTGTGTAGTGTTTAGTTTTCTACTTTTAGGTAAAAGTAGAAAACTAAACACAGCTGAACAATTTGAAATATACAAATATCACACACTTGGCAAAATTTTTACCGAAAACTTAACAAATGTATCCCCATCATGGAGAGTATACCCTGCCACGTGCCAGAGAAATCTCATTTCGGCCGCTTTCATATGACTGGCCTGGGATTTTGTTGAAGTCCAATTCTGAGACCCATAGAGAAGTGTGGGAAGGCCATCCACCTTGTAGAACTTCAGGCATGTTTCTTTACTCGTTGATTTTAGAGTTCTCCTCATGGTACCACACATATGGTTGAACTTGTTCAGTTCTTTGATAGTATACTGCTCCCAGTTATTTTCCACTTCTTTAAACCTCCCTGGAAATCCTGCTCTTGAAGCCTGTCAAGCACCAGCTGCGATTCGATTCTGCACTATCTGCCCGTCAAGCTCAGTTTACAGTACTCTCTTCGGAAGACTGCGATGTCACAGAATCCAAATCCGGCAATTAACACGGGTGACGAACAATGGCGATGCTGTTGCGACCTAAAAACTGTGAGAGGGTACACTGTAGTGATAGAGAATCCAATTGTTTTTACGCCACATTCAGGACTTTCTCGTCAAATGTCCTCCCTCAGAACACTGCAGTAAAACTTGGTGTTGACGACTTTAATTCACGGTACATAATCCAACAAATGCCGAGGGAAATGACGAGCATGCTCTTGATCACACTCCTGGCCTGTCTTGATCATATTTCTTGGAGACACTGAGTTCTTCTGGCGCGAAAACTGTTATTGGTCACCGGATTATAACCATAGGCCGCACGCTCATCACCACTGATGTCGGGTCATCCGAGATTGCGACGCGGTACGCCTTCTGTTCGGGTGTGAGGATTACCTATACTGTTCCGTACGATAGTAATGTCGATACTGGACAATGGTAGCAATGTCCACAATGATTCTCCGACGATTACCACACATACGTCCCTAATTTCTTACGGGAGCTGTGGTCACGTAAGTTCGACTTGACCTCTCTTTCGTCTTTCAGTAATGTTTTGACGCGCTTGAGCGCAAGTGCCACACAAAATATCTCTCACGATTCATTGCTTCATTTCCATAAGCCTGCCTAATCACTTTAAATGTTTCTGTTGCAGTTTAATCGAGTTTGACACTAAACTTCATGTTATAGCACTGTGGTCTATCCTACAGTTCATACTAATGAGCCACAAAACTACATGTGGCCACAAAACTCGTGTAGTACAGTTCTCGTTATTCAGAGTAATAACGACGCCACACAATATAGTAATTAACGAAAGGCTCTGTTTATGACCGCTGAGGAGGGGTGTATCCTCATGGTACCCTCTGGTTTCGTGTTACAGAATTAACTTAGGAACTTAATACGTATAAGTGTTTATGGGTAGCCTACTACACCTACCAAACTGTTGTTCAAGATAGTGAAGATACATTACAAATTGGCAATTAATTTGCATCTACTGGAATACTGCATGAAATTTTCAGTGAGTAAAATTAAAGCTTATTCAAAAACTTACGTTAATAGTTTCCGTCAGTGACTTTCTTTTTGACGCTACGACGCGTTTCAAGACATATGTCTCATCATCAGGTATTTCACTCCACAGAAGAGGTCGTCAATACATTGAAATAAAATAAATAAACGAACATATAAACACAAGCGTGAACTGAACATATTCGGCCGGTGCGCACTGCGTTGAAGTCAAGCCCGCACTGTTGTTATTACTGTACATTATCTACTCTGTTGTCCGTGTGTTTTCAGTCTTATCTTGGATATTAATTATTATGACGTATAGTGAGTTTGATTGAAACTGCAGTTGATCATTTAATAGGAACTCAGGGATATTCTTACTATTATTTGTGCCACTACCTTTAATTTTACTGAGACTTTTTTGTGCCTTATATACTGTATCTCAAACTCTTCAGCAGCGTTCATGTATCTGCCTTTCTTACATATATGCAGGGGTCTAAACTTGGTCTTGAAGTTTGTGTAATTATGATTGTTACTAACTAGATGGCGTGCAAAGCTGGAATTTAGTTTTTTAATGTTTTGTTTGGGGGGAGATGTTCTTTGAAACGTTTACCAAAAGATCTACCAGTTTGTCCGATATAATAGCTATTACAGTCGCTACATGAAATCTTGTATACCCCTGTCTTATCTTCTAAAGGTGTGGAAGTCTTTGAATATATTTACAAGTGACTTTGATAACAGTGAAAAATGAATCTTAAGTTAAAGCTTATGGCATTCAAGGAATCTGTCTGGTGGGTTGAAAATTGTTCTTCACCATGAGGTAAAGAGGTGTATAATTAGTATCACAATTTAAATATCTGGGATGTATTCGAATTTGACGAAGGAAAAACGAACAAGAATTAGCTAACTCAAAATTGCAGGACAATTTCTAGAACGTTGGGAAAAAACTGGACGAAGACAAGAAAATGTTTTTTGAAGTGAGAGCTGTAATTCAATGTATCGCATAGGTCGGATATCAAACGATCCTTCAGGCAGTAGAAATACAATTCTTCACGAAGTACATGGTTTAGAGTGGAAAAATAAGAAAATCGGGTAGGACTAGAACTTGAACACATCAAACGGAATTGTTAACCGGAAAACATAGAGTTCCTGTTCATAAAGGAACGCTCAATAATCTTGAACTAGCCAAGATTGATTGGTATTCGAAGAGGAATAACATCGAACATACCAAGAAGTTAAAGGTCTCGTACAGGTCAAGAAGAATATTTTAGTAGCTAATTGTCTGCTTTTACAGTTCTGTGACTGTACTACACGCGCGGATTGGCCTGCCAATTAAAAGCACTTGAGTCTTCCAATTAACAAGCGTACAACAGCGTATCCACGCTTTTCCTGAATTCAGACAGTCATCACTGGCGCCGTCGATCCTACGCCTTGGCGCCGAAAAATTTTAATTTTATTTTATAAATTTAAATCATATTCATTCTAATGCACGAAGGGAGGATGAACGACTGTCAAGTGTGTACGGTCCGTTTGTCCACCAGCGACAACAGCGCAGCCGTCACAAAGTCGTTTTAAGACCTTAACCTTGCCAGATCAGAAACCGTTGGAACGAATCCTACTGGTCCATTTCTGCTGCCATGTCAGATAAAACACAGAAAAACTACAACGCCGTGTGCCAAGTTTCCACACGCGAGCGAACGCGCCTCTACCACGTGTGCGCTCGTTAATATACTGTATGTGTAACGACGTTGCGATATAAACATGTGTAATGGGATGTATTTTTGAAACCTGGCTGACACGTTCCTGCATGAAAATAAATCCTCCAAACGACCCCAAAAATAAAGGCGTTACAACACAACGTACGCGTATGCTCGCTTTTCAAAGAGCAGGTTGGATGACACTGTTCTACATGTAGCCGAATTCTAAATGAAATTAATCGAGTTCGCGACGAGTTGACACAAAGGATTCGTCGGATATTGGGTATAGTTTGAGACCAACTTGCCAGTTGACTTTCGGCAATTGGTTCTGGCTCGTATAGCTCCCTCATTCAAACCGTTACCATCGGTAATCAAACCAATTATTACCAGTCGTCGTGATTTTTTTTTTTTATTTTAATACGTTGACACTAGGTGGTAAGACCAAGGTGATGGCTTTTCGTGGAACTGATCCCGTACGGGCAAAAATTGTTATAGATGCTACTGTCCTGGAACAAGTTGAATATCTAGGTTACAGTGTATCTTCTAATGCATGCAACGACGTTGTGAATAAGTTGCATAAGTTCAACCTTATGTGCGGGCCCTTAAGTCAGCAAATAAAGGAACACGCCTAAAATTCTACAAGGTGATGGCTCTTCCCACACTTCTTTATGGGTCTGAGAATTGGACTTTAACGAAAGGCCAGGCCAGTCACATCCAAGCGGCTGAAATGAATTTCTCAGGCACGTGGCAGAGTATAGCCTACTCTCCATGATCATAGAAGAAATACAAATATAAGGCAGGAGGAACTGAATATTATGAGTATACTCGACAGGATCGGCCAGTATCGGTTGAATTGGTAGGAATATGTTTGCCGAATGGATGACTGCCGCATCTCCAAACAACTATGGAACTATAAGCCAAGGGGACGGAGAGGTGTGGGACGTCCGAGGAAGCGCTGGAGTGACCAGCTCTAATTTTGCCTATTTGAGACCAGAACAAACCATCCTTGGTTTAAACCTAGAAGACGATGATGATGATGACGTTGTTGACACATTTCTGCATGTAACGTGCGACATGACGTCATTAAAGGTAATAAGCTTCTTTCGGCTGATGAATACTAATTGTGGCAACTGCACAGCCACGTGGACTCAACACGAAACAATCCAATCTGAAGCAAAGACTCCCTGAGCTGGTGTGATTACTTGTTACCATTTTGTTCTGTCCAAAAATCCTTGTTGAGCGAAAGCTAATGTCCTGCTGAACATCTTTTGTCTATACTTACTATATTCCTAGCATGGTTAGTCAGGATGGAGGTGCTCTTAGGGACGTGATAAATCGTATAAATAAAGCAAAAGGAGCATTTGCACAGTTACGAGCAGTATGGAGATCACCCCATATACGCAGGAAGACAATCGGTGTTGCCTTATGGATGTGAGACCTGGAACGTGACAAAGGACATTACCACAACGTTACAGACTTTCATAAACCGTTGCCTGAGGTACATAATGAGAATTCGGTGGCCCAAGACCATCTCGAACAGATATCTATGGGAGGCCATAAGTCCCACTACAGATAAAGAGAAGAAAATAGAGGTGGATCGGTCACACCCTGAGAAGACCACCAGAAAATATCGCTAGACAGGGAATGAATTGGAATCCGCAAGGTAGCCGAAGACGTGGAAGACCAAGGAACACCTGGAAGAGGACATGGAAAGAGCTGCCTGGTGTCAACAAGACATGCAGGGAGGTGAAGGCCATGGCAATGGACAGAACACGCTGGAGAAATTTCGTCGAGGCCGTATGTTCCACCTAGGAATTTAAGGACTTAAGTCAAGTAAGTACTATATTCCTAGGTAACAGATTTGTTTTACCTCTTCCATTTCCTTATCAAATTTCCCAACAAAATCAAAGATCTCTTTCCTTTCACTCTTAACAACTAACAACTTAGTTTCCACTGGTTCACTTCCATAGTCAACGTCTTATAAATTCCAGAAACAATAACTCAATTCATCTTTGTTTTTCCGAAATCTTCAGCTTTCAGTCGTTTCCTTTCCACGACATCAACTTCACTTCTCCAAGATCTTCTAGGTCCATCTCTTTCCATCTCTTCGGAGTTTGTCCACGTACTCCAATCCAAGGGACTTTTGCTAATTCCCTTCAAACAAAATAGTAAAACAAATCCCTCTCGCCAAGAAAGTAAAACGAATTCACTCCTCCACAGAAGTGTACCCCATTCTGCTCGGAGCGTACAAAAACTAAATTCTACTCGGAGTAAAAAGTCTTGCTATTCAATACACATACAAACGCAAACGCAAACGCAAACCATATGTGTATGCGTCTTTCCAAGAAAATAATGACTAATTCGTTCATTGTTTACAGTATAATGTGGTTTCAATTGAATATAGCCTATATTAAATACACAAACTGTCAAAAGGTATTATACATATGGTATTGTGTGTGGAATTTGTCCCAATACTTTCCTTCTTTTTGGGAGAATACCCAAAAAAATACTTAACTACAACCCAAGAGGGAAAAGAGATATAGGAAGACCACGAAAACGGTGGTCGTAAGTTTGTGAGGACGGAACAGGCAAATTAATAATCCTTGTAGTGCAGAAGAAGAAGAAGAAGAAGACTTTCCTTCTTAAGGCTTTTATTGTTTTCTTTGTCTTGCCACAATTGAAAGGCACGGCCAAGTTTGTGAATGAGTGTGAGCGTGCGTGCGTGTGCGCTTTTCTTCACACACACACACACACACACACACACACACACACACACACACACACACACACACACACACACACACACACACACACACACACACACACACACACACACACACACACACACACACACACACACCTGGAATTATACTCTGCCATCTTGGAAAGTATAATCACTTATGGCTCTGAAACTTGGGACATAAATGAAAGAAACTCTCGTAAGGTACAAGCAGTGGGAATGAAGTTCTTTTGGGGTATCCAGGCTCCAGTAAATTAGAATCAGGCTCCAATGGAGACATCAGGGGGCACTTTCGTGTTGACAAAACAACTTGGACACCATAAATACAACGCGGCTCCTATGGTACAGCCACGTAGAACAGATGCCTGTGACAGTCGTGAACAGATGGAGATAGAGATTTGCAACGAAGTGACTGGTGCAACAGAAGCCTCTGGTGTGTTGAATGCGAGAGACGGCAATGTGTTGTAGAAGACCCGCAATGGATGGATTGATATATCAAATTTTATCTGGAACCAAAATTTTGTACCAGAAACAGCACGTGGTCATATTTATTTCGACCAAGCTGTTCGCATTCCTCTGCATATGCCGCATAAATTAATCTAATGACTTAAGAGGAGTCCCTACTAAAAATGGCAAAAATGTTTATTCCGTAACTTTTTAATTTATTGAGATTTTTTTATTATTTATTGTTGCAATAAAGGGCAACTTTTGTAACTAGAAAAAAAATATTTTTAGTAATAAAAAATTGAATTTTTTAACGTTTCTTAGCAACGTTTTTGGAATATTTTTCAAATTGATATTCCTAGAAGTCCTACGACCTTTGGGAGGTGTCACTTTGAAGGGGATATAATTACCTAAAAAACACGTACTTTTACTAGGATGTAATTAAAACACAATTTTTTGTGAGGGAAATAGTAAAAATATTCTTTTTTAATTTTTACATTTATAAATAAACATTTATTACAAGGGAACTATAAGCCCAAATTAAATAAAAATACGTGTTTTTTTTTAGGTAATCATATCCCAAAAACCAGAGCAAAATTTGAGAGCAGTAAGATAGATTTTAGATATATCAAAAAGAATGTATAGAAATATGAAAAATTGAATTTGCGGGAAACTCGGATTTTCTAAAAATATTCCTTTCTGTTGGAAAATTAAATATTTATGGAGTACAAAGGCTTGATATGATTTTTTTATTACTCTATGGGTATTAAAATAATAAATTCTAATACAATAAACAATAAAATATTTTATTTTACATTTTTAATAATTTATACGAATAAATATCTTCTACAGCCTTACCAATCCTTATCAATCTTCTTATCGATCATGTCTCTGGAGTCCACATTTCACTTCTTGCGTTCCCACTAAAATTCACCTGGTCATTTTTACTTCCATGTTCCTTAAGGAAATGGAAGTATGGTGATGGCAAAAAAAAATCGTGTTAGAGATTATTGCAGATTCTGATTGTACTACACTCAAAACATGAAAAAAAGTCATTTTTCGAAAGGTGTCTGTGTGTGTGTCTGTCTGTCAATAGATTTTTTTTCTATGGCAAACGATAACAGCCGCAAATTCAAACAGAATCAAATAATTTTTTGCATACAGCCCTGATTTGTAGAATACTCAAGACCTATTGTTTTTGGTGAAGATCGGTTAAGGGAAAGGGGTAGTTTACCAGCAACGTTTTTTTTTTAATCAAGGGTAATTATTTTCTATGGGAAACGATAACAGCCGCAAATTCAAACATAATCAAATACTGTTTTGCATACAGCCCTGAATTGTAGAGTTCTCAAGACTTGTAGTTTTTGGTGAAGATCGGTTAAGGGAAAGGGGTAGTTTACCTGCAACGGTTTTTTATCAAGGGTAATTTTTACTTTTTCTATGGTAAACGATAATAGCCCCAAATTCAAACAGAATCAAATAATGTTTTGCATACAGCCCTGAATTGTAGAGTTCTTAAGACCTGTTGGTTGTGGTGAAGATCGGTTAAGGGAATAGGGTAGTTTACCTGCAACATTTTATGTTTTAACAAGGGTAATTTTTTTTATGGCGAACGATAACTGCCGCAAATTCAAACATAATCAACTACTCTTCTGCATACCTTTTTGAATTATACAGAACTCAAGGTCTGTTGATTTTGTTGAAGATCGGTTAAGGGAAAGGGGTAGTTTACCTGCAACGTTTTATGTTTTAACAAGGGTATTTTCTATGGCAAACGATAACAGCCGCAAATTCAAACAGAATCAAATGATTATTTGCATACAGCCCTAAATTGTAAAGTTCTCAAGACCTATTGTTTCTGGTGAAGATCGGTTAACGGAAAGGGGTAGTTTACCTGCAACATTTTATGTTTTAACAAGGGTATTTTATATGGCAAACGATAACAGCCGCAAATTCAAACAGAATCAAATAATTTTTTGCATACAGACCTGATTTGTAGAGTACTCAAGACCTATTGTTTTTGGCGAAGATCGGTTAAGGGAAAAGGGTAGTTTACCTGCAACGGTTTTTTATCAACGGTAATTTTTTTCTATGGCAAACGATAACAGCCGCAAATTCAAACAGAATCAAATGATGTTTTACATACAGCCCTGTATTGTAGAGTTCTCAATATCTATTGGTGTTGGTGAAGATCGGTTAAGGGAAAGGGGTAGTTTACCTGCAACATTTTATGTTTTAACAAGGGTAATTTTTTTAATGACATACGATAACTGCCGAAAATTCAAAGAGAATCAAATAATTTTTTGCACACTTTCCTGAGTTGTAGAGAACTCAAGGTCTGTTGATTTTGGTGAAGATCGGTTAAGGGAAAGGAGTAGTTTACCTGCAACATTTTATGTTGTAACAAGAGAAATGTTTCCATGACGAACGATAACTGCCGCACATTCAAACAGATTCAAATATTTTTTTGCATGCATCCCTGAATTGTAGAGGACTGAAGGTCTATTGATTTTGGAGAAGATCGGTTAAGACAAAGGGGTAGTTTACCTGAAACATTTTATGATTTAACAAGAGTAAAGTACTTAATTTTGATAAATAAAGTATCCTGATAAGAAGCTCATAATAATCCACTGTAGAAACGTAGATGAAATATCTATAAATGAAGAGGTTAGGTGAACGGGGTGGGGGTAATTTTCTATTAATGAAAATTATAGTTGAAGGGGGAGGGGGAATTTTGTATATGTGTACAACGTTATCAGCAACAAAGAAGTAGTTCTTTTTTAAAATTCCTTCCCGGGCTGTTTAGCCGTAGTCCAATGTTTTCTGCAAAACCAGACTTTTCGGCAGTCCATCGACTGCCATCATCAATGAAAATCGAGTGCGAAAACGTGAGGTGGTATACGTTAGTGACCACAGTACTGTGGTTAAGGCTGAAGCAATAAGTAGAAAGAAGTAGTTTCTATGGAAATATTTCATACCGATATTTTCATTGTAAATAAAACAGCTGATGATTTATACATGTAACGTTTATTTCCAAATTAATACTAATATGGTATATATGTGTAAAATTATATTATATAAACAATATTGTTTTGTTATAGTACCTAAATGAAATGTAAATCGCTTTGGTGCTAGGTTTTTCCAAACAATTTGTTTTTGCCTACAAAATATCTCGGAAAATGTTTTAGTGTGTTTTTTATATAAAGAACTAACCATAGAACAATTTGGGATGAAAAATATTAACCATAGAACAATTTGGGATGAAAAATATTATCAGTTTTTTGCCATTTTCAATAGGGACTCCCCTTAAAATTTTGTTCACAATCTGCAATTGTCCGCTGAAAGATGACACGACTAGTATTGTTGTTTCACTAAACCTTTATAAATTAAAAACAAACCTTTGTTAAGCTACATTTAGTTTTGTACCAAAATATCTATATTGTTATTGCATCGACACAAAAACTCGGCCTATCTTGTGTGCCAGACTGCTTATTTGTAGTTTTTCCGGTTTCCTAACTTTTAGTAAACTCGTACTCTGTTGACGTTTAATGGTAACACCTGAAAATGGTAAGACCTGGGGGTACACACACGTTTTTCCTACGAGCCTGCATATATTTGCGAATCGTTGAACGTTAAAATATCAAGTACCGTTTTCTTGGTAGTCTGAAGTACGCACATATCTTCTTATCATACCGCGCCTTTAATGCCGGTATGTTTCCAAAAAATGCAAGTAAGAACTCGAGCGATTAACGTTAAGATTATTATCAACGACGTAAACCAACGTTGTAAATACTGTAGATTACTAATCGGATTATGAATGAAACAGTTTCGCACTGTTGTGCAACTTGGTATGTCAACAAATGCCACGCTACAAGTACGAGACAACCCACGACACAGGTGGATACGTTTTGTGTCTGCAAACGTTGTTATTATTATTTTATGTAATTCGATTATATATAATGTACATATACATACGACTCAGGCACGTCAAAATTATCAGCAAAAATTTCTTCTTCTTTTACATCCTGTTAATCTCCCGAACCCAAAACAGACACGAGTAGAGTAGTAAGAGCAAACCAAGGCGACCCCAACGTCACACGGCCTTGGACGTTTAAATATTACAAAAAACATCAATTTATTTGAAATGCCATCAAGCACCGGTGTCGATATACCTATCAGAACACCCGGTTCTGTAACCGGAATTAACTTTTATAAACTCGGGTGATCTTATTGAAATAAACCATATCCAAATGCACTAAAATGATGTAATACGCTTCCGAGACGAACAAGTACGTTCATTTCGTCTGTCTTCTGGTTAGTAACCACGAATTTCCTGATTCTACCATGATATTATTCTTGGATACATCCACTGCGCCTGTATAACAGAAACAGACCTCCTATCAGGTAAGGACACCTACAGTCCTCGCTTACCTACGATACTGAATCTATAAAATGATTCTCATAGAATGTAGCGATAATCTACGCGTTTCTGAACCGTACAGATTAAGCAGGTAAAGTGAGTGTGTTACAAAGTGTGAATATTATTTATTCTCTTATCGTTTTTATCCCACCAGCTTTCTCCTAACTGTAATGCACGAAATTTCCTTCGATGATCATAAAATTTATTGATAAAACCAAAGATTCAGTATATATATATATATATATATATATATATATATATATATAGACTATATATAACACCTCTCTTGTTTGTAAATTTACACACACACACACACACACACACACACACACACACACACACACACACACACACACACACACACACACACACACACACACACACACACACACACACACATTTAGAAACGGTCCCCGAAACTGACTGCTAGGTAAATTCATAGCTCTCTATAACAAATCTGCAGTCAATAACGGTGAAAATAGTATTACATAAATTTAATCATACGAAGTTTAATCCAAAAGTTCATGCAGTTCTTGTTTATTTTAAAAATTATGTCTTCATTCATCGACACTCATATTGCCCCCTTCAAAGTGGTCTCAGTCGAATGTAACACGATTAAGCCAGCCGTTTTGCAGTCTACAAAATATTTCAAGCATGCACTTTTTGGTACAGCCTTGAGTTCGCTTAGCGATTTTAGTTTTACGTCTTCAATGGTCGCAAAACGCTGTCTTTTCGTGGACATTTGCACTACTGGGAAGAGGAAAGATCGCGTTGGGATACATCTGGTGAATACGGCAGTTGCCGTGTCATCATTATGACGTTTTCTTTTCGCTAGCGTGGAAAATTCTTAACAAGCAATGACGTGCGTCCTGGCGCATTACCGGGCTCCAATTTTCATAAATTCTTCTTCCGTAAATCGGCTCGTTTTCTACGAATAGCTTGTTAGAAATGGCAGAAAATGTCCAAATAGTATTCTCTATTTACCATTTCGATTACCGATGCAATTTCGTGGAACACAAAAACATAATCTTCATCTGACAACCACGATCTTCAACTCATTTACGGCAGTCTTTGAAGCTTGTAAACCGCTCGTTCGCGCGCAGCAGTTCACCAGATGCTTTCTGAACACGTTTTCAGACGGTAGAGCAGATTATCTCACAGTTTACACAAAATTTAATCAATGTTCTTCAATCTTGCATTGTAAAATGACAAAAAATCGCCTAATACACCTAAGGACAACTTGCTCAATTAACTGTGAAATCCAAACTATGTACCAAATAGGGCTAAAATTTCAGACGACTGACACTAACATGAGTACCAACATCAGATAAAAAAAGTTACTTTAATCGGACACTTGTAGCGGAGGAAATTGCAAAATTGCACGAACTTTTTGATAAAACCTCGTATAGAAAAAATAATAAGAAAACATTTTTAACAGATTAAGAGTAGATGCAAAGTCCACATAAATGTTATAATGCTTCACTATAGTAACAATCTAATTAACTCTAGGCCTAACAAACAACAACGCTCTCAATACAATTATAACGTGTAACAGGACCTTAAATAGGAAAACAAACAGGCTAAAGCATTAAAACAACCAAATACGTCCGTTTAGAATACAGTGAATTTAAGGCAATGGTGCGAGCGTACGTGCGCGCACCCACAACCGTTTGTATGACCCCACAAATGCTGATCTCAGCTGCTGCATAATTTCCAGTCGACCCAGCAGTGTCCTTTGTCTGTCTAACTATGTCATCCAAATCTGCTAGCTAATATGTTATGCAATAAAAATTAACCACAGGAAGCAAAAACTTAAAACATACGTATGCTCATGAATTTCCGCAAACATGTCCCTCTTGTCTACCTATTACTGGATAATCTATAAGTTCTACGGCATCGTGTTTATTATATATAGTTTTACACATCTAAAATACGAAACTTAGTATTCGATATACAAGATTATTAAATAAATGCTTTGCTGTATGCTGATGATGTGGTTATACTACAAAATAATGAAGCAGACTTACAACGCTCTGTGTACAGACCGTTCACACACAACGGTCCGACAATACTACAATCTAAAGATATCTACTAACAATAAAAAAATTATGGATCACTACCGAAAATTTCCAGTACGCTCAAAGATTATTATTGGGGATAAAGTATTGGAACAGACCTCAAATTTTAACTATTTAGGTTGTGATACATGTTTTGACGTTGACAAATAGGCTATATATAAAATAAAGTCAATAGACTTCATCCCATATGTGGAACTGTAAATAGAACACTGAAATAAAAAACGAGACGTGAGACAATATTATAATTCTTCAAAATAATAGCTGTTCCAGTGCAATTATATGACAGTGAATCCTGGGTTACAAAACAAACAGATAAAAGCAACATAGAATCAGCAGAGATGATATATTTAAGAAGGGATACAGAAGTAGGGATCGTATAAGAAATGACGATGTACGTGAAGAAGGAGGAGGAGGAGGAGGAGGAGGAGGAGGAGGAGGAGGGAGGTCTTGCGAGCTGGAAAAAAGACACATCGGTATATGTGAATACAAAGACGCTGCCTATTGAAGACATATTGCAGTTTGCAGATTTGGTTATGTTGACCGACTGTTTAGTAAGACTTGAACGAATTTTACATTTAACTGCGACAAACAAGACAAACATTTAATCACGTAGAGTAAAACTGTGGTGCAGACATGAAGCAGTGAGCTAAGACGCCCAGTAATTTAAAACCTGTAACCGTTGAAGAAGACAAAAACACGGTTATAAAGGGACGTTACAAACGTTCTAATGGAAATGAAATTAATATTTGTATAGAGTCCGACAGAGATATCTGATGGTTTTTTGAAATTAAATGACACACTAACTACAAGGATTTAATTTTATTAATTTTCTCATCATGAACATATATGCTTGTCATTATTTCTGGCACAATAAATAATTGAATCGAACAAAAATTAAGTACGGAAAATAACATTAAGTAAATGTCGTACGGTTTCGTGTCAACACACTGCTGGAGACGCTCTATGAAACTTTTCATAGCATTTTCTTACCTTTGTTAGGTCCGTCTTGTGACTTTTATCTTTAGAATCATATTAGCGTGACGCGTTTCAGGTCATCTGACCCATCCTCAGACACTTGCTCGAAAAGAGGTCGTCATATATTAAAATGACGACCTCTTTTCGAGCAAGTGTCTGAGGATGGGTCAGATGACCTGAAACGCGTCACGCTAATATTATTCTAAAGATAAAAGTCACAAGACGGACCTAACAAAGGTAAGAAAATAAGAAATTAAAATACGTGACTTGGACCGTTAACAAACAAAAATGTTTTCATAGCAGTTTTTTTTTTTTTTTTTTAGGTGGATATCTCACGTTGAACTGCTGCTCTTAGTTCTGGTAATGATTGTGGTTTGATGTAAGCGTTCCTTACGAACTCCTGAAAATAATGAAGAAGTATGGTAGGCCTTGAGGCTGGCCCTCGTCGTCATTGCTCCGCTTTAAACATCTCCGTCGGGAATTACTGGAAATACTAAGAAACTTTCAATATCAGAATAACTGATACAAAGCCATCAAATCCTATCTCAGAAAGAGAAGGGTGAGGGCGAATCTCCTGCGCCCCAAAACAGGGGCCTTTCAGCTAAGGTATGGTAACCCTGACAGAAGAGTCTCTGGTCCTCCTGGCAGGGGGTTGTGCAACAGGCCAGTAACCTGTTGAAGTAAAACATTGAAATACTTGTAGCATCCAAAACAGCCTCGGAGTAAGAGACGTGAGTCGTCCGAGGATGAGATGGGTACCGGAACAGGTTTATATAACCTAATCCTTGAAGAGGAGAAGATCAGATCAGTTTTAATAATGTTTAGGTTGTTTTATATCATGCTTGAAATGCAGGATGTAATGAAGATAGCAACAATGGGTAAAGTTACTCTAAAGCTTTGTAGCAACTCTCACACACTCTCTCTTTCTCTATCTCTCTCTCTCTACCGCCACTTCCCTTGTCCAAAAGCGATACGGGGAACATGAAAGTATTACAGACGGAAAAACTACTACAGACGGACTCACATATGTGATTGTTAAACAAAATCTGAACAATTATGCAATTCCTAATAAGACTGCAGTGACCAGAAGAAGAAACAAGGCAGGAGCATTTCACTCGGATTCCAAATAGCCCTACTTTCAAAAATAGCTCTACTACGTATTTCTGGGCCAACAAGCAAACGCAAGTGGGGAAGGTTGAAGAAGAGATGGGAGCAGAATGGTACCACACCAAAACATGGCAATGTAATAAAACATACGTCGGGGGTGGGGGGGGGAGGGAATGTTAACCCTTTTGTTAACAAACCCGGTGATGTAAGTCTGGAAAATTTAAAGATTTTTTTCGCCTTAGAACGATATTTTTAACGCCCATAAAGTAAAAAATACAGTTTCATACACAAAAATAATGAGACTACTAAGGTCATGTGCATCGTGACATACTTCATGCCAAACATACTCGAATGTACGACGATTGTTTAAACACGTTTGATCTGCCCAGCCGTAACTTCGTCGCCATGGCAAAGGAATTCATTTGTTTATATTGTCTGTTTAAATACTAGTGATGCGTCTGTCAAAAAAAATGTACAGGCATTGCACAAATGCAATGCACAGAGAAGGGCATTGAAAATGCTTCAGTAAATCTAAAATATATATATATTTATGTTCATTCACCAATCAATGAATTCATTCTTCATTTACCAATGTACAGATTATAAGTTAAATGTAGTCGCATTCATAAGCGAAGTTTTATATGTGTACTACGTTATTGACAACAAAGAAGTAGTTTCTATGGAAACTCACCGGTTCCCATTTTCGATAACGCACCAGCGATCGGCCGTAAATGTGCGACACGTCCTTATAAACATTTTCAATGTTATTTGCAGTTTGCTCCTTTCTAAGCGTTGTGACTGGGTTGAAAAATAGCATCTATGATAGAAAATCCGTCCAAAGATAATATGCGTGCCGTTATTCAGTTTTTGGCCGCTGAGGGGCGTCAGCCAATGGAAATTTATACGAGAATGAAAGCTGTATATGGTGACTATAGTTATTCTCATGCGGCAATGGTTCAATGGTGCAATAAATTTTGGCAAGGAAGATAATCCACTAAAGATTTGGCCCGTCCCGGACCTGCACGTGTTGCAGCATCAGATGAAAATGTGAGGCAGCTGGAAACTGCTTTACGCGCAAATAGGCGCATCAAAGTTAGAGAACTTTCTCAAATGTGGGAACTGTTCATTCCATCATTCATAGTCTTAGCTGTTACAAAGTTGCTGCTCAGTGGATTCCACGACTGCTTACTGATGAGCAGAAAAATTTGCGTTCGGCCTTATCATTACAGCATTTGATGCGGTATCAACAAGAAGGTAATGCCTTTCTACACCAAATTGTTGCCGGTGATGAGTTTTATAGACCATTGAATAAAGATTTTTACTGGACAAAAATCCTCCAGACACGAAATTTGGTAGAAAGTTAGGTTTTGGGGTCACTTCAATGGGGGGAAAAAATCGGACACTCCAGCTCACCGCTGGGCCCCCCTGGGGGGGTTAAATGGTGGGACAAAACGGTTTGTTGTAAATATGTCAAAAACTAAGCAAGATATCAAAACAAGTTAAATATAAAAGTTGTAGCTAACCAAATTTCCCATCAAAATGGTCCTTAGTAATTTTTTCGTCAGACGCACTGGGACAGAGATATAAGCGCTCAAAGTTGAGACCTTTTTTTGCAATTTTTCGTATAAGGCATTTTTACGAAAAAAAAACTTGCATTTTTTTGAGTTTAGGCCGATTTTTGTATAGTAAAAAGCGCTAAATATAGGTATGTAAGTGTTTGTACATGTAATACCAAGTATTTGGATGTAAATTTTTGCATGTATATATTTATGCACACATATACACACACACTACAACTACAAAAACGTGCATTTTTGAACGTAAGCGTTTTTAGTTGTATACATGTATATACACACACATATATGTGCAAATATGTGTAGAAATATTTTCAAGCATATATATTATACTTGTCTAAATCCAAAAATGCACATCTATACGCATGGATTAGTCAGTATATTCATGTAACGCTTACTTCAAAAATGCACGTTTTTGTAGTTGTAGTGTGTGTGTATATGTGTGCATAAATATATACATGCAAAAATTTATATCCAAATACTTGGTATTACATGTACAAACACTTACATACCCATATTTAGCGCTTTTTACTATACAAAAATCGGCCTAAACTCAAAAAAATGCAAGTTTTTTTCGCAAAAATGCCTTATACGAAAAATTGCAAAAAAAGGTCTCAACTTTGAGCGCTCATGTCCCAGTGCGTCTGACAAAACAATTGCTAAGGACCATTTTGATGGGAAATTTGGTCAGCTACAACTTTTGTATTTAACTTTTTTTGATATCTTGCTTAGTTTTTGAGTTATTTACAACAAACAGTTTTGCCCCACCTTTTAACCCCCGCAGGGGGCCCCAGCGGTGAGCTGGAGTGTCCGATTTTTTTCCCCCATTGAAGTGACCCCAAAACCTAACTTTCTACCAAATTTCGTGTCTGGAGGATTTTTGTCCAGATTTTCACAAAATCTGCCTTTATTCAATGGTCTATTAGTGTTATCACTACGAACCAGAATCCAAACCTCAAAGTATGCAGTGGAAGCATGCACAATCTCCGAAAGCGAAAATGTCGGTCACAACCTTCGGCAGGAAAAGTAATGGTGACCGTATTTTTTTATTATCAGAAAGAACCTCGTGTCAACATCAACGCTGAGCGATATGCAGACAGTTTAAAACGCTTACGGGTCAGCATCAAGAATAAACGTCCCGGGAAGCTCACAAATGGTGTCATTCTTCTGCATGATAATGCTCGACCCTATGTAGCCCAGACGATTCAAGATCTGCTTGGTCGTATGAAGTGGGAAGTCTTACAACATCCACCTTACAGTCCCGACTTGTCCCCGTGCGATTATCATGTTTTTGGGCCATTAAAGAAGTCACTAAAAGGACGGCGGTTCAAATCGGACGCTGAGGTAGAGTTTGCTGTTAGCGAAACTTGCGAGTTTGGTTCCGCAAACAGCCGCAAGAATTTTACCAGCAGTGAATCTACAGATTAGTGCAACAGTGGGACTCATGCCTTAATGTTAATGGAGACTTCTTTAAAAATCGTTGAATAAAAAATGCTTTACAGCCTCTAAAAGTGTTTCTATTGAACAATCCTCGTACGAGTAGACCCATATAATAATACCTATCAGAAACAATATTACAAACATCTTTTCTTTCATTTACGTAAATTTTTTAGGACACATGGGTCAGGTCACCGCGCGGCAATATTGTGACTCATCGTTAATGCAATAACCGCTGTTGCAAACCCAAAGCCGTAGTAGCCCACACACCCAGACACAGGATATGGCAATTACGCCGCAGCCGACAAACTGACCACTGCCCAAACACCACCCAAGTATTAACACACGGCTACGATTACTGAACTTAATGTGCATCAACATCAACAATAACTCATACAGCATCCTGTCCATGGAGGAGAGTTCTCGCACACCACTGTCCTTAGTTTCCCTATGCCATCCTCTCTTAGCATAGTGTATCATCAGTCTCTTCCCTTCCTTTTCCTTCCTACTGTGCCTTCAAAAACGTCGTAATATTCCTTTCCCTCTTAACAACTCTCTAGCTTCCCTTCCTAAAGTATTTTTTCCTTAACTCTATTAAATAAATTCCTCATTGCTCATCCTGTCATTCATTTTATTCTCTCCATTTTTCTCCATATCAACATCTCAACGCTTCAATTCTCCTCCCCTCTCTCTCTCTCCATGCTTCACATAAGTCTCCGTATAACGGAAGAATTCACACTTAGCACTTCACCAGTCACTTTCAGATTCATACTGTTGCAGAATAGGACTTCTTCTTGTTACGATACTTCTTTAACCAACTTTAACCAAAGCAAATCTTATTCTA
Source organism: Magicicada septendecula (assembly GCA_034769895.1). Taxonomy (NCBI): domain Eukaryota; kingdom Metazoa; phylum Arthropoda; class Insecta; order Hemiptera; family Cicadidae; genus Magicicada; species Magicicada septendecula. The sequence continues at coordinate 475,242,160 of CM068374.1, forward strand.
GCTTCCACTTCGCTACTCCAGTCCCCCGTTATCATACTCACCAAACGTCCCTACATCAATGTACATACGTGTTCAGTGAAAATTTATCGCTCCAAAAATGGAAGGTGGGAGGCAAAATTTTGAAAACATTGCAAAAATCCATGTGGGGGTATCAAATTAAAGATAATTTTAATCAAAATCTGAAGATAATATCCAGTTTTGGAAATTACAAACTTTAACGATACCAAGCCCCCAAAAAGAGATCGAAATTTGAGAAAAAAACCTGTAAAATTCATGCAGGCTATCAAAATAAAGGGAATTTTAACTCAAATTCGAATGTATTTGGATTCTGAATATTTTTTAACTTGAGGGGAGGCAATCGTGGATGAAAAATGGAACAAAACAATCGTGTCAATTTTAACAAAACAAAACAAATCTACGTGGGGCTTCAGGTTATGAGGAATTTTACTCAAAACATAAACTCGGTACTTTAATAATTTGACAAATATTTATAATAGGCTATCTCTCAACATCCCTTGCCTATTTTTGACCGTCTTCAAAATTAGTAAGCTACATTTGCAAAAAACTTTTACATACTGTTGTCCGTTACGTATTTCATATAATTTTATGCCTATAAGATATCTTTGGAACATACATAAACTTAAAAGCTAGGACTAAATTATTTGTCACTTAGGCATTATGGTTACAAATTTAACTATAAAAACAAATGTAGTAGTTCGTAATTTGTAGTTTTTGCATCATTATCTGCTTTACAACTGTTATTTTACCAAAAAGGTAGTATTGTTATTATACCAAAAAATTAAGGTTTTCGTAATTTATGTGATGACTGAAATATTGCCTGCAGTGGTATCTATCGAATAACAAATGTAATCCGTTTAAAATAAGGAGCAAGTTCTGTAGCTCAGAGAGCTTAACAGTTAGTTTATTTTCAAGTTGTAAATTTTTTTTAACGATAAATACAATTTAGTGGTTAAGTCTAACTCTTGCTAAACTTGTGTTGCTACCACTAATACTCACTTACACTTCCATGAGCGCTAATGGAAACACAAGTTTAGCAAAAGTAAATTTTTTTCCAGCACTTTACGGTTTATAAACAATTCGAGGATTTACAATTTTATGCACACATCGCAATGGTCTCATAAGCAGGGACACACGTTAAATATTAGCATGGTGCTCTGTTTAATATTACTTATATTAAATGTTTCTACTAGTAATTTTATACAAACCACTATGTTGTCTTTGGTATTGCCGAGCGCTTTCGGCAGTCAAACCATCTTCAGGTCATTTACCTGAAGGTTGGTAAATGACCTGAAGATGGCTTGACTGCCGAAAGCGCTCAATACCAAAGACTGGTTTGTATAAAATTACTAGTAGAAATATTTGAGACCACTAACACTCCAGTACAACAATAAATTATATTAAATGGTTGCAATTATTTTTGAATGGAAGTATTTTGTAATCGCTCGACATACATTATATCAGTGCTAGTTAGTCTCATGGTAAGGGGCGCATTTCGTATTTATGGGGGGCAATGGGACTCCCCCCCCAGAGGGTCGAGAAAAAGTTGACCAAGTTTGATAATCTCTTAATTTTTAGTCTGTTTTAATTAATTTTTTTTTCAGCTGTACAATAGCTAGCTAATATAGTGGTAGCTCTTTTTACTTCCATATTCCTTAAGGAATGGAAGTATGGTGATGGCAAAAAAAATCGTGTTCGAGATTATTGCAGATTCTGATTCTACTATACTCAAAACATGAAAAAAAGTCGTTTTCCGAAAAGTGTCTGTGTGTGTGTCTGTCTGTCTGTGTGTCTGTCTGTCTGTAGATTTTTTTTCTATGGCAAACGATAACTGCCGCAAATTCAAACAGAATCAAATAATTTTTTGCATACAGCCCGGTTTTGCAGAGTTCTCGCGACCTATTGTTTTTGGTGAAGATCGGTTGAGGGAAAGGGGTAGTTTACCTGCAACGGTTTTTTTTTAGCAAGGGTAATTTTGTTTGTTTGGCAAACGATAACAGCCGCAAATTCAAACAGAATCAAATAATGTTTCGCATACAGCCCTGAATTGTAGAGTTCTCAAGACCTATTGTTTTTGGTGAAGATCGGTTAAGGGAAAGGGGTAGTTTACCTGTAACGTTTTATGTTTTAACAAGGGTATTTCCTATGGCAAACGATAACAGCCGCAAATTCAAACAGAATGAAAAGATTATTTGCATACAGCCCTAAATTGTAGAGTTCTCAAGACCTTTTGTTTTTGGTGAAGATCGGTTAAGGGAAAGGGGTAGTTTACCTACAACGTTTTTTTAACAAGGGTATTTTCTATGGCAAACGATAACAGCCGCAAATTCAAACAGAATCAAATAATTTTCTGCATACAGCCCTGATTTGTAGAGTACTCAAGACCTATTGTTTTTGGTGAAGATTGGTTGAGGGGAAGGGGTAGTTTACCAGCAACGTTTTTTATCATGCGTATTTTCTATGGCAAACGACAACTGCCGCAAATTCAAACAGAATCAAATAATTTTTTGCATACAGCCCTGATTTGTAGAGTACTCGCGACCTATTGTTTTTGGTGAAGATCGGTTGAGGAAAAGGGGTAGTTTACCTGCAACGGTTTTTTTTATCAAGGGAAATTTTTTTTTTGGCAAACGATAACAGCCGCAAATTCAAACAGAATCAAATAATGTTTCGCATACAGCCCTGAATTGTACATTTCTCAAGACCTATTGTTTTTGGTGAAGATCGGTTAAGGGGAAGGGGTAGTTTACCTGCAACGTTTTTTTATCAAGCGTATTTTCTATGGCAAACGATAACAGCCGCAAATTCAAACAGAATCAAATAATTTTTTGCATACGTCCCTGAATTGTAGAGGTCTCAATGACTTTCGATTTTGGTGAAGATCGGTTAAGGGGAAGGGGTAGTTTACCTGCAACCTTATACGTTTTAACAAGAGTAAAGTACTTGAAAATTTATTTAAACTTTTTGAAACAATGGTAATTGTTAAAAATAAAATAATTTTGTTGCCAGGCAATAAAATTATAATTTTTTCATTTTAATGTAATATAATATTTTTCATTTAATACAGCAATAAAAAGGCAGGTAAGACACAGCCTGGCTGTTTGGCTGAAAATGATTTTAAATATAAATCTTAGAATATGGAAGTCATGTATGGTTCTCCATACCGATATTTTAAATATACAAACAGGTTTATTACATAGCATTAGGGTATACGTTTGAAATATGAAATATAGGAAAATCAATCCAGTCGATAAGTATCTTTTAACTATGTTTCAATAACGCGTATTTCTATTGTGTTAATTACTGTTTACTTTAATTGACTGATTTCAGGCCACGTTATCACGGGTTTTTCACCCACTTTAAAGACAGTAATGTTGATTAATCTTAACTTGTTTTTACTTTTGTATGAAGCCGACCCGACCCGGACCCTCCCCCCCAAGTCAAATTCTAGATACGCCACTGATCATGGGAGGATTGCTATTCTGGTTTATTCCTCTCATGACACTGGACAAGCTCTAGTGAAGTGTACAGAACTCAGATGAATTAAAATAATTATATTTATAAACAATATAGAAAGAGATAACATTCTTTTTTTCTTGTGTAGCCCAACACCCACCCTCAACTCTTAATAAACAGAATATATATACTGGGTGCGTCTCTAACATACGTAACTTTCTCCATATCAGGAGGGACCTTGAACCATTCTATACACATCCATCTTAAACACAGTAAATCTGTTATTTTATTATCTACAGTCAGTAGATAACCAACACTAACGGTAGATCATTAACAAACATATAACTGCAGGACACTTGTAAATATTTACACTCACTTTAAAAATGAAATTATTGCATCACAGTTTCCCAGTACGCATCAATTACAATAAAGTAATCAAATTAACTGATAAATAAATTTATTATGTAACCAATGATAATCTCTGCCACCGGCACAACAGAATCGCTGTATAAAAAATAGCGTAACGTTTCATCAAGGTTCACTGCACTACAAAAACGCTCAGTGCGCGTAAATTAAATCATATCTCACAACGGCATGGTCACCTCCCAACATGTGTTAATCTTCAGGAAATTATATTACAGAATTATGATGTATAACTGCAAATTGCCTACAAAATACCTATTTTACTCATAACTACCTGCTCACTATGTTTAAACTCGAACGGTAAATATTTGTTTGCATACACAAGACCGATTTTTTCAGGTTTCAATTTGAATTTTAGATATAGCTGAGAGTATAAATTCTGTTTCACTGACGACAGGTAAAGGTTAATCACAGCACTGATCAAGTTTTTATCATGTTTTTAAGGGCACCTCGTAACCAGCTATACCTACCATGTTAAATTCATCAAGTTTGAGACCCATTAGGCCTATGTTATAACCTGTAAACGACAGAAGTCTGTAATTGTATCTCGCAAGTAAGCACATTATACACTATAAACACTACTACAATTATAAGGTTATATCAAATTTCCTGATTTTTATAATTGTTTTATGTTTAGCTCTAAAAATTTGCATACAAAAAAGCATACTTAATATTTTTTAATGTTTTTATTGTTCAGTGAAACTGTACACTAGTAGTGTAGTTACGTCTCCATCAACCCAACAGCCATAAAAAAATCCAGCACGATAGTTCACTTGGTTTTTGCAATAATGCGTCATTTATCTACAAAAAAATAGATTTTCAGAAAAACGTATTTAAAGTTATTATCGTTTTACCTGATTTAAAATAGTCCACCGCCATATACTACTCGGGGTCTTCATTTATGTTCGTTTGGTCCTCTAGTCTTCTAGTTGACTGTCAAACATTATTCATCAATTCATCTACTGCTGTGTCTGCCTCAAGAATTCGATGGAAGTCAATTTTTTCATTACCTTTAAAATATTTGGTCCTAGTTTGATCCCCAATTTTTGTAACACTTAACACTCAATTATATTACCTTCGCTGAAGGTCAACACAGCATCACCCAATACAAAAGCACCCAAAACCAAAGTACCCATTCCAACAAATATATCTGTTGGCAATATATTCCAAACCAAATGGTTCAGCGATTCGTTACCATTATGTGTACTACGATGAAGTCATCTTTTTAACAAAGATCAGTGAATATTGGGTTCATTACAGACACTTGTAGTGAATGTTTATTGACATTCCCTTTCCAATGGTACAAACCGCATGTCTCTACTATTTGTGACAAGGGAGTTACAGTTTTGTTAAAAATGGTAATATTATGACCACTTTTACATTCCTACAATCTCAATTTTTACCGTATTTTATGTATACACATTTTGTCGATAAGTGACTTGGATACCAATTCAAACATGTTTTTCAAATCTCAATTTGTTTCTACCATCATAAAAAATTTATTATTAGGCGTAATAACATAAATTTAGTATCAATTTACTCAGAAAATATTTATTTTTTTTTAAGACAAGAAACCAAAAATCGATTTTTTTCGTCGAATTATCGAATAAGTGTTTGTTCTAAGGTATCAGTTGGTGCAATCCGCTGATCTAGCAAAAACAAACAAAAACTAATTGAAGCCCTTGATATATGACTGTGGACTTTACAATGAAAGGACATTATCTGCTAACACGTCTTACTTTCAAGGTACAGGCTTCACTCATCCTATTCCTCAATCCACATATATCTCTCTTTCCCTACGGCCACAAATAATGTATGTTGAGGCATACTTGCTAGGTGCTCACACCATCTTTTAAATTTTAAATTGTTTTAATTAATATGGTATTTAACTCTTTCCAAACAACAGAATTCTTTTCCCTACCTACGAGTGTCTATTCACGACTACTTTTTAAAAGTACCCCAGATGATTATATTTTGTTTTCATCTTGATGATGTGTATTCTCATCCTGTGTATACCCGTATCTATCGTGAGTCATACTTGCTACATGCTCACACCAACTATTTTTTTTTTTATTGTTTAATTTGTATCGGATAATTCTTACCATGCACCGGTATTTTTCACATCTAAAAGAAGAGAATTACTAGTACTTACACAAAAATCTCACCTATGATGACTAAATCTTCTCAGCTTGTTTTGATACTTTCCGTGCTGTATCATGGAATAACCGCTAAAATTTTACTTGCTTTCGTTCCAAGTTTTGTGTTTAGTTCGACAAATGTTTCTCCTCAATTTTACAATTTGGTTATTTATTCTATTTTCTAATACGATATAAAACCAAATTCTTTGTCGTTTGAACCACAACAAATAATGATATCAAAAATAGGATACAACAAGGAAAAAAGGCTATTCGTTTGCTAAACTCATTACTTTGGTCGAACAAAATGAAACTTCAAACTAAACTGACAATCTACACAACTATTGTGGAGCCTATTTTAACTTACGGCTGCGAATGCTGGCAACTTCCAGATAAAGAGAAAAAGATGATAGAAACTGTGGAAATGAATTTCTCAAGAGCGTGTAATATTTCTAGAATGCAACATGTTAGAAACGAAGATATAAGAAGGAAAACAGGGCGCATATTTACAACAGCAGAAAGAATAGAATCCAGACAGTTGATATGGTATGGTCACGTAATGAGGATGGAGAAGAAGCGATGGCCAAAGAAAGCATTAACTTACACACCACAAAATAGGAGAAGAAAAGGAAGGCTGACAACACAATGGAGAACAGGAATTAGGAAAAGCATGAGAGATCGAGCTATTGAAGACGATGACTGGAAAGATAAGGAGAAATGGCGATCGAAATGCGAGATGCGGCATAGACTGTCGGACCCCTGTTAATAATAATAATAATAATAAATAAAACCAAATACATAAAAGTGAAGTCTACAAATGTTACAGAAATATTATTACTTACTAAATAATATCTTCAAATAATAAGTACTTCTGCAAGTAGAGTTATTTATTTCCACCTTGACGTACGTTTCATTGAAATTATTCTCTATATTCAGAGGTTTTATTAATGAATTAATGTGTAACTGAATTTTTTCGATTATAATAAAATTAACGGAAAATCGACTTTATTTCGACTTAAATTTCCGACTGTTGTAATGTTTATTTACGTAGTCAGCTGTTTATTATACATTTAATGTTTTATTTTTATTACTTTAATAAATGTACATAATTTTAAATAAATCATCTTTTTTTAATTTGTTCTTTAATTAGTAGATTATTATTATTATTGTGTTTGCAAATGTTAAGATTTTTCCAGATATTCATTTTGTTACCTTTTTATACGTTTTTAATTAATTTGACATTTTGAATCTCTGGAAATTTATTGTTTATTATTTAAACAGCGTGTGGCTAAATTAGACTTGTAAATATTAGGTTTTAAAAACGAATTTGCGATGTTGAATGAATCTATCGAATAGTTTTTTCTTCGTCTGGCCCACGGTCTGGCCTAAGTAGAATTTATTCCAATCTATTTTTTAGAATAAATAGAATTTATTCTATTTTGTAAACTCCATTTTTAATGTGACCGTTGAATTTAGTTTTAGATTTGATTTTATTGAAAACAAAATATTAATTGAAAACACAGATAATAATCTGTGTTATAATATAATATACATTATAATATAATATATTATATTCATATATCTGTGTTTAATTCTAAAGTAATACATGAATGTGCGCGAAAGCTTCAAACAATATGCTATAGGAGATTATTTTATGACATTATTCTGTGGTCTCAGAAAAAATAAAAAAGTTATCGTTTAGAAAATAAAACCCTGCCACTGATGTATCACATTACCTCTTCTTTCGCTCCTACAATATTTTGTTCTGCTCTGTTTAGCCCTTATGACTGATGTAGGCTTAGTGTGCTGCAATATTTTATGCCGAGAATACTCCTCGCTACATGGGGTGGGGCTCGACTACATTTTACAGTATACTGACACGGACAACATTAAAGTTGCTTCTTTACTCCTGAACACCACACAAGAAACAAACCGGTATAATATTTACCTTATTCCGTCGTGTGACTTCGTTTGGCGTTTTGGTTTACTTTACGCGTTTCGAGACATATGTCCCGTCATCAGAAAATAAAATAAAAATTCACTCTTACGAGGTCGTTATACATTAAAATACAAATATTTGAAAACGATTACACATGCCCGCTTTACTTGAGTGCGCACTCGAGTCGGACCGATCGGACAGATCTTTCATGTCTTTCAAGAAACAAACGTTACAGATTAAACACTAAAAGTATAGGTGCGAAAGAGATAGGCTATAGATGCACACATGATAAGCGCTTAATCTCACGTATTGAGCTATCTAACTCAAAAGTGAACCGGTGATTAACTGCTTCAATTGTGAAAATTTTTCGATGATTATGTTGCAAATCTTGTAACGCAATAACAAATTCATAAAAAAATAATGACAAAAACGTTTAACACAATCTCTCTCTCTCTCTCTCTCTCTCTCTCTCTCTCTCTCTCTCTCTCTCTCTCTCTCTCTCTCTCTCTCTCTCTCTCTCTCTCTCTCTCACACACACACACACACACACACACACACACACACACACACACACACACACACACACACACACACACACACACACACACACACACACGGTAAAGTTCTCTTTCTTTGTTTTAGTAGATTGATACTGTATATACAGAGCGCCCATACTTCAGGAATGCATTCTACGCGTTGAATTAAAGAAGACATTTTTCATATAAACATAGGTCTGAAAACGCATCGTTTTCTATTTATGGCTTGCGAAAAATTTCACCTTGATTTCTGCTCCAACGCTACAATTAAGCCGTACTGAAATTCTTGGAACTTAAATTAATTGATGGCTTCATATGATTTTGATCTGAACAATTACAAAAAAAAGAAGGTTCCCAAACTGTATCATGAGTGTATAGAAAAATTTCGTAAATCTCGAAAGAGTGGTGTCAAAAAACACTATTTTAAGTTTGACGTGAATTTACTTTTTTAAACTACCAATAATAAATATATGTAAATTTTTAATACAATTTATAAATAATTTAATTCTGCGAAATTTTATGTAAGTAAAGTCAATAAAAAACAAATATTCCCGTATGTACAATCAAGATCTTTTTTAGCTTACTTGACATGTATTTTATTGGGACTTCACTGTCGACGATGAGGATACTGCTTTATGCTCAAAACACTTCTCCAAGTCCTAAAAAGCACTTCGACTGTACATTTACATTGTGTGGTGTATGTGGGGGGGGGGGGAGCACACAGCCAGATGATTTAATTACATTATACAACGTTTATGTAATATGAGACAAAAAGTAGGTGTCCCTTATAGGCAATTAATTAATTTAATAATTAACAAAATTAAATTGACGAAAATATATCATAAAAATGACAAATGTTCTTAAGTAATATTCCCTAAATTTCCTGTAGCAATATTACAACTGTCAAAAATGTAATGATTTCATTTGATTGTTAATCCTTCCTTCTTTATCAATGTAGATAATCATCTTGTGAAACATGAGAGACAAAACACGATTTTTTACTTGCAAAATAATTGTTTTACGATAAACACACACACACACACACACACACACACACACACACACACACACACACACACACACACACACACACACACACACACACACACACACACACACACACACACACACACACACACACACACACACACACACTTATAGATCCATTTAATCAAAAGCTCTTATACCATAAATGATGTTTGTCTTTACAAATCATTACTCACATTAATTACACACAGGCCTAATAATCACAATTCAACATTTCAAAAGAAACTGCAAATTACATCTAGATTTTAAAAACACATACTCAGTTTTTTAAGACGAACGTAAATTAGTATCCTACAATTAAATAAACACTAGGCCTATTAGTCTATTGTTCACGTTATTCAAAATTATCTTCTAAAAGCATTCATCCCACTGACCCCTGTTTACTGCCGCTAACTCTGCCTTATTCCAATTCTTTCCCCTTCTCTCCAGAAACTTCCCCAATATTTTCCATGTTTCCCTCTGTCTTCATTTCTTATCTTGGCCTCTCTGATACTCTTCGCCTGTTTGTAAACGACCCCACCAACTGCGTTATGTCTGCTCTATATGTCAACCCGCCCACACTCTACTCCCCGGTTCGTGGTCAACATCCATACTTCAATAAGGACCTATACATTGTCCTATCAACATTTAATATAGTAGGCCAATTTTTAGACACATCTTTCTTGTTTAAGAAACTGTTAATCAACACGAAGTAGATCTAATTGCTTTTTTGACTTTCTGATGGCTTGATGGCTTCCATTTCTTCTCTTCCTGTACTGCCTACTGTTACCCCTAGTGTATTCAAAATCATGAACTTTCTCAATGTTATCTCTTTCTATAATGTTTATAAATATAATTATTTTAATTCATCTGAGTTCTGTACGTTTCACTAGAGCTTATCCAGTGTCATGAGAGGAATAAACCAGAATAGCAATCCTCCCACGATCAGTGGCGTATCTAGAATTTGACTTGGGGGGGGAGGGTCCGGGTCGGGTCGGCTTCATACAAAAGTAAAAACAAGTTAAGATTAATCAACATTACTGTCTTTAAAGTGGGTGAAAACCCCGTGATAACATGGCCTGAAATCAGTCAATTAAAGTAAACAGTAATTAACACAATAAAAATACGCGTTATTGAAACACTGTTAAAAGATACTTATCGACTGGATTGATTTTCCTGTATTTCATACTTCAAACGTATACCTTAATGCTGTGTAATAAACCTGTTTGTATATTTAAAAAAGAGCTACTTTTATATTAGCTAGCTATTGTACAGCTGGAAAAAAAAAATTAAATAAAACAGACTAAAAATTAAGAGATTATCAAACTTGGTCAACTTTTTCTCGACCCTCGGGGGGGGGGGGGAGTCCCATTGCCCCCCATAAATACGAAATACGTCCCTTCCCATGAGACTAACTAGCACTGATATAATGTATGTCGAGCGATTACAAAATAATTCCATTCAAAAATAACTCCAACCATTTAATATAAGTAATATTAAACAGAGCACCATGCTAATATTTAACCTGTCTCCCTGTCTAAAACTATACATACCTACGTCTAAACATTTACGTTATGTCACTTAGAATGTAGGCTGTATTGCTATGTGCACAGACACAACAAAACTGACTGGACATGTTATATTAGGTCTATTCGTTGATTTCCCTCTAGACCATGTGACAACAAGCAGTCTCAATATTAGTAGTATTGACGCCACTACTGCACAAACTAACATAATTAAACACTTCTCAATTACATACAACTTCTGTAAAATATGATAATGAATATGATTAACGTTAAATGAGGGAGTGTTTCAGATGTTTTTGGCACAAGGCACTGTGAGCCTGTAAATCATCTGAAGTTTTTTGTAACAAAAAAAAAATCATGGCATGAAAGACTCAAAGGAACAGCTATAGATTTTCACTGTTATGTGCTTACCACAATTATTTTTCGCACCTTATAACTGAGGTACTAATAAAATCGGCCCAGAAATATGAGCATCACATTTACCTAACCTTTCTTGTATTTTGATCACCTGTTTTTGTAAGTCAGTACTTTGAGTGATAACCTCTTTCATCTTTGTGTAGATATTGCTTTGTGTGAGATATAGCATGTTAGATTCTTACTTTTATTAATGTATGTGGTGGAAAATTTATGTTAATATATTCTGGTAGCCCCCGGAATAACACTGTTAACCTAATTTGTTGGTATTTGTTTTCCTTACAAGAGTGTACCCTGCTACAAAAATTTTCTTAACGATGCATCTCATTGGCATAAATAGAATTATCACGGTTACACACCACTACAGAAAAATTATTCCGATTAGCGCTTTCAAGCTTCTCAGCTCATCGTCAGATCGGAATTAACAAGAAGAGTGTAAAACCAAACCCCCCCCCCTGTCCACACACAACAAGCTATAATTCAAATGTCCCATCCCAACCTCCGAGCCCTGTCACCCCATCTGTACAGTTACATATTTTTCTAGCACATTCCTTGTGTGTGTGTGTGTGTGTGTGTGTGTGTGTGTGTGTGTGTGTGTGTGTGTGTGTGTGTGTGTGTGTGTGTGTGTGTGTGTGTGTGTGTGTGTGTGTGTGTGTGTGTGTGTGCATTCTACGGTATAGAAAATAACTTTTCTATAGTGGTGTGCAACAGTGATAATTCTGTTTGTGATTATAACCACTAACACAACTTTCTTCATTAAACTCATTGGCATAAATGTTTCATTGGCACTGCTCGTCTGATGCCTCCAAATCTGATATTCAATTTACGCTGAATTAATGGCAAACTAATATAAAACCAACAACCTAATCATCACATTCAACAAAATACAGCCTCCTAGTGGCAGAAAGTTACCCAACACTATAGCATGTAATAACAAGGCCTGAAACTAGCAATTTTGTTTCCAGAATTTTCAACGCAACTTGATTTGGAACCATCAGTACTGTTATCTTGAATACCATCTTCAATTTTGTAACCATCATCTCTTCTCACTGCAGGACTTCTGTATTATAGACCGCCACATTTGCTTGACAATACTTTGTTCAAGGTATGCAAGGTATCTTGTACATAGTAGATATATATCCTGTGTTACTGGGTAACATAAACACACCATCATGATCATAATCATCGTCATATTTGTCTGATCTGCCACTGTTCACCAAATCATGTATCTATCCCCCACACATCCTCTACTACTCTACTAGTTTTCTTCTCAAGTAAATCACAATATCTTTATACTTAACCACGACATTACCACATAATCCACGCTCTCTCTCTCTCTCTCTCTCTCTCTCACACACACACACACACACACACACACACACACACACACACACACACACACACACACACACACACACACACACACACACACACACACACAAAGATTTTTTGGACAAAAGAAATTAAAACTTATTTTTCAGAAAATTGATGGTAATTCACATTTTCAACCTAAAATTATGGCTAATTTAGCACAACACTATTTTCCAGCTTCAACGTCTTATATAAATCTGTTACTTGTGGAGTACCATACCATACTCTTTCTCTTTTAAATTTAAATTAAAGAAAATATTTTGCTTACATGTAATATTTTATTAAGTGCACTTTGCCACATCCTCTACTTTCATAAAACATTATTTGACATTTAAATCTTTTTTTCTTTATAGAGGTTTTATCTAAATATAAGAGACTAATTTACAGGCAATGAACAGAAAATATTTATTCTGTTACTATTTCTTTTGTATATTCAGAAGAACTGAAATCTTAAAAAAATTTCATATTTCTGGTTACGGTAATAAGAAAAAATAATGATGAACAATTCAAATTATATTCTTTTGGACAGATATTAAAATGTCTAATTTTCTCTGTTTTGTTATCATTTACAAGCTATAGTCTTTTAAATTTTGTTGAAGTACATTTTTTGTCCCTAACTGACTAAAAACCTAATTTCCTAATTGCAAATCGCCTATTTTGTTAGTAATCTTCTAAAACCTGAAAGCCTACAATGTCTCTCTGCAACAAAACGTTCACAGGATTCGATGTAGTTAGCCCTAGTAGTTTTGTCATTTAATACTGTGTGTATACAAGACTGTAACACTTCAGTGGGGTACTTTTTAACTAATGAAAAGTGCATAAATTATTTGGTTCTATAGATTAAATCACACAATGCCTGATTGCAAGTATCAATAGTCTAGAATGCAGTAAATCATGTAGAAGTGCTTTAAGTACTAAAAATTATTGAAAACACATTTCTTCTTCCATTTGCTTTGATCCGATCTATTGTCGGCTTTATTAAGCACAGAGGGTTCTTCAAGTACAACTTTCCCCAGGCTTAAACTAAAGCTTTTTTACACATTTACCAACTTAAACAAATTGTCACATATTTCAGTTTTTTGAATTTACCAATTACATTGAGCACTTCGTAATAAGTTTGGATAATTACTACTGTGTTGTACTGAAAATTATGTACGCTAATACTCATAACGACATAATAAATAAAATAATAATTAAATTATTAGTAGCTAGTCCTATATTAGGGAGTGAGGTCACTTTATATTTACAGTACTATATACAAATAATAATTTTAAAACAAAATGTACAATTCCAGAAACTAAGCTTTTCAGGAACTCAAAAACTCTTTAGGTTACTCAGGCTTTACAAAATCTGTCTTTCTTTAAAGTGCATGACATAAATCAACATTAAATGTAAATCTGTTACAAGATAAAACAGTATGCAGGATTTTTTTTAGTTGTATACATGACCACTAGTGCTTAATATTTTGGTTTAAGTTCACAAAAATAAGCCAATAACATTTCCTGGCAACATAAATGCCAGTGCCTGTGTAAATGTCAGTGTACCTAGTTCAGTCCCTTGTAATCAAGTTAAATTGCCTCTGAAGGCTGCATTTAAGGCTTCTCAGTCATCTTATAAAACAAACTGCTTGTATACAATAATAAAACTGACAATTTAACATGATAGCCCCTACTACATATAGGCTACCTGTATCAAATTACAAAGTTATTTATAAGGAATCCTTCAAATTTTTTCCCTTGAGAAACCAACGAATTTTTATTGTGCATAACAATGTAATGAAAAATAACAACAAAACAGTATCAGCTTTCACAACAAAATATAATTTACTAAAATTAAATATCTACATTACATGGCCTTTAGAATTTTATAATCTGATACTTATTCAGAAAAACCACTAGGCCTACTTTTGTAATATTCCGATACATATCCCCAAAACAATCATTTACTTTACACACACTTTTTTTTCTAATCACTCATTCTTTCATTAACTTATTTTAAATAAACTTATTTATCACAAATCAATTTCCTATTTACACAATATTTTCTAATTTAATTATGTTTTCAAGTACACAACTTTCTCTCTTAATAAATCGGTACAAGTGGCAATCAGGTACTATATAATATAATCGGCTGAGAAGTATATAAATTACACTTTCATTATATCGAAATTTCACAATAGAAAATTATAACCAACAACAAAAGCATGCTTACCGGCGCGGTTTTCTTTACAAAACAAAATACATTTTTTAATTCACATTTAGTGCTTATATTAACACCATAGACAACAATTACATTAATATCCGGTAAGCGGAAGACAATACCCATTCATCTGATTCTGAAAACTTAGTTCTCTAAAAACGTACGTTGTTCAAAGCTGTTTTGTACCATACTATGCCGGGAAACTGAAATAATTAAATAGAACTCCACACGCGTACAACAAAGCATGTTCCTACACAAAAAACTCAAAACGCAATCTCAGTTTACATCAAAGATCTGTTTTATTTACTTATAGTTAGCCGGTAACTAAACTTATTAACTAGGGAAGAACGACTGCCTCGAAAAGGTTAACACAAGTTAATATGAAAAGTAAAAGTAAAAAAATGCCGATACACAAGGTAAGCCTCACCCTGTTAAATATATAAAATGAATAAACTACGTTGAAGTAAATATAGTAGCGTGCAAAACTTACCCGTTGAGAATCCAGAGATGTCGTTTCTTATAAATGTAACAACTACTTTTAATAAAAACACTCAAGCCGAACTGGTTTTTAATGCACTAATAAACTTCCATCTATCCAGCACAAAGCACAAGACAACAAATAATTATATAAATTTTTTATTAAATAAATGAACACAGCACTCACTATTATGATATATTTTATAACTTCATAAGTTATGTTATAACTTAATTTTTATCACTATAATAGCACAAACATTTCAAACCTTGCGTTCGTTCACCAGCTACTTGTCACACAATAACATTTTTATGTTTTCATTCCCCCCCTTCGGTTTGCATAGGTATTCCTCCCACAACAGACTGCATTCAATGAATACAACCAGTAATACCAACTACAGCACAAAATTATCAGACCGTGGAGTAAATAAATTGTAAATAAGCTAATTTATTTTATGCGTAAAACAAAACAGTTATTTGATAAAGCATGTTCCCTTTTAAATTATTCTTGTCATAAAACATTTTACTGACTCTAAATCTCTAACCACTCCAACAATATTATATTATTATTATTATTCATGTTTCAACAAAGTACATGATAATATCTAAAGAATTACTATGTGCATAGTGTTTCAGTTCTTAAGTTCGCTTACGTTAAATCATATTAATACCAGGCAAAACTGTATTGTATAATATGTAAAGACGTTAAGATACTTTATGTTATCACAAAGTATTGTGGTGACACTGGGTAAAGTTTGACGCCTCCACTGCCATCTATTAAAAATTTGTAAGTATTAAGGTATACATTGTGGCACAGTAGCACTATCTGTTATTGTATCGGGAAACTTACTATCGCCATTTCCATTTTCACCATAAATACAGACAGGCATAAATAAGACTTCAGTCTGCGGACTGACAGCGTGAAGCCACTCGGGCAACTTCGGCTACCTTCGTTCTCATCTATGCCCGCCTAAATTCTGTTGTCAGATGTGAGTTAGGTAAACGTTCGGTTAAAGTTTGTGTGTTTATTTTAGCACAATAATTTTATTAAGTTCACGGCTTCAAATACGTAAACTCAAGAGTACATTTTTCGTGTATTCAAGTGTCTGTGTGTATTCGTGTCTAACCTACCTATACATGTCCTGTAAGCATTTCGATGTTTCATTTTAAAGTTTTGTCATTTTATTTTTAGTGTAACAGTTTTTATTAGGTTCACGCGCTGTAAGTGTTCGATGTGAGGTTCGTGTAACATTTCAAAGGAGTCTTGTCAATTTAAGGGGGGGGGATCCGTATATGTTATAATGAATTTTTCTCAGCATCTATTTTGTTCTACAGACTTGAAATTTGTACAGGTTTAATCATCACACTTTCAGATTGTTATGGCACTAGAATAATAAATTCATAAATTTACAAAATTAATAATTTTCTAAATTTTTTATATTTTTTAAATAAAAACCTTTTTTATTTCGGTCAGTTTTTAAAACACTTTTATAATTCTAGTAGACAAATGTTATTAGTAGAATAACTGTACAAATTTTAACTTCCTATGTTATAAAGGTAATTATATAATTCTCGAAGATAAATAATGAACACAATTGAGAATAAATTCATATCATACCATTTCTTACATTTATTACCCTGAATTGTATATTTTGTTTCAGCGTTTATCACTCCAGAAAGAAAAATAATTGATTAAATTGACTCCTGATAAATACGAAACCAACCTGCGAAGTTAGTGCACAGGTAAAGAGGAGTTTTACAACTGATTACAGCAATATATATCAAAACCAACATTGCGAGTACAAAAAACTGAACTTAAAAACCAGCAAAACAGTATAAAATAAGTTTTCTTAATAAACGTATATTCCATATACTAATGCGACGATGTAGTCAAAAGGTTCATATTTATCTGGGGAGCCAGTGAAATTGTGTTTGTTTCTGGAGGAAACAAAGGTTAAAACAAAAACTACAATTCAAGGTAATAAATGGAGTACAACGATATGGTTAAATTAATTCTATATTATGTTTTAATATTTAACTGTGACCACAATCAGTATTCATTTTAATATTCAATTCATCCGCTATGCACACAGGAAAACCCCGATTTGGATAAAAATACGTGGATTTCATTATACTGTGGGTTGACGAGTGAGTAGAGAGAAGACAATAGCGGCAGACGAACAGTAACGAAGTTGCCCGAGTGGCTTCACGCTGTCAGTCTGCAGACTCAAGTTAAATAAGCAGTAGGCTTTTACAGTTTCTAGCATTAACCCAGTACTCTGTTCCATAGTCTTCGACTCTTAATATTTTACTCGATGTAGAAAGTCACCTTTCTTCTACACAGAGATATTTTTATTGTCATTTTTAATTTACTCTTTACAAATTCCTAGTACTAGGTTTCTATCTAATACCTTCTGTAAATGCACTGTGGTTTGCCTATCATAGTTATTTATATTCATCTTAACCTTGAAGCTGTTGATGTCATTATTAAGGTCAATTTTTTTTATACTAAACACAAAGCAATATGTCAAATTCTTGGATTTCGTTGTCCATGACGTGTCCATTACTTAACTAAATACAACTATTATATTAACGTCGGAACACAAAGTTTTTTATAAGTAAAAACAAAGTTTTACCTTACAACCTGAACTGGTTTTCACCTCTCTGAAGAAGCCTTTTAAAAGTGAAAACCGGTTCAGGTTATAAGGTAAAACTTTTACGTTTTTACCCATAAAAAGTTTTGTGTTCCGAGTCGTAGTGAAATACAGTAATTATATTTAGTTAAGTAACAGACACGTCATGGACAACGAAATCCAAAAAAATATTTTATATTGGATAAGTGTTTTTAAGTTACTAATTTGTACATTCTAAATTACGGCACTGAATCACTTCATAAATTATTTTATGCTCTGTATAATAAAAAATTTAATGTAAAACAAGTAATCAGTTTTTGAACGAGTAGAACAGTATAAACAACTGCAAATCAAAGTATTAATTACCATATAAAAGAAGAGAATAAACTAACTGGCATTAACAGATGAAAACACCAAGAAACAGGAAAAACTTCGATCACCAAAAGTGAAAGCAAAATTTGAACACTTCTGTGTGGGTGAGATCACTCAAGTTTATAACTAACCTACAACTACGACTACACAACACTCAGGTTAACTAAAAAAACACCAACAAACTGAACACAAGTGACAACAAAAGAAATAAACTTAAATTAAAACTGTGAACACACTAAAAATCATTTATTTCCAAAGGAATGGAGCGAGGCCATTTTCGGATAGCGTTTTCAGTTGACTACATCAACGGGCATTTTGTCCGTCTCACAGCTAGCCCGAGTGAACCAAAATATTCGCTGTTACCTAGCAACCAAACTTTATTTATCGTAATATTAGTTAATAAGATTTTAATTTTACCGACATTTGTGATGTATTGTACTTGTTATTTGCATTTCTGACTTCCATAGCAGTCTTAAAGAACCCAGAACCCTGAGATTTTTATTATTTTTTTAAAGTTAATGTTTTATAAAATTTGTATCCTTGCACAATTGAATTGAGCAACCGAGTCGACCTGATTATGACCTTGTTTGACCAAAAAGTCGACTATTTTATTTTGAATAACTGAAATAAGAATATATGTCATCAATCTGATTAAAAAGAGTTGTTATTTGTAGGAATGTTAGATCAGTTTCAGAAAAATTACAGGCAGCAGCAAGGAATGTGGACAAATGAACGAGCCAGACTGTGTAACCAGCTAACAAGTAGTTAAGGCTGGCTAACCTTCAACCAAAGTAGTTAAGGCATTAGAAGAACACCTGTACATAAAGGGAATGAACAAAAAGGTGAGTATGATAGTGAAGAAATGTGTGATATGCCAAAAAGTGAAGGCGAATAATGCAAGGAAAGAAGGAGAATTCATGCCATTACATCTAGTAGAAGATTAGAGAGAGTATTCCTCAACATTTGCGGGCCTTTTCCATGAAGCGGGGGCAGGCACCGATGCAAATATATTGTAATTATATGGGACCATTTCTCCAAATATACCAATCTGTACCCAATCAGCAAGGCATCCACCAATGTCATTCTCAAAATTATTGAAAGGTACACCAGTGATATTGGAACTCCAGAATCAGTGATAACAGATCATGGAACCCAGTTTAAGGGCAGAAGATGGAGAGAGGAGATGTTAGCTAGAAATATAAGAACCTATAAGACCTCCATATACCATCCTTCAAGCAACCCTGCGGAGAGAGTATTGCGAGAAATGGGCCGCATTTTCCGAACCCATTGCCACAACAACCATAAAAGTTGGAGTGAACATATCGCAAATACAGAAATATTTTAAAATCTAGCATATCACGAGACGTTGGGACTCAGCCCGTATCAGATGATGTTCTTAAGATCACCGCCGCGCGAAATCACCAAGATGATTACATTCCCTGAGATGCCTGAAGAAGAAGTAAATCTCACAAAAGTATACAGTAGGATCGCAAACAAAATAGCACTGAAGAAGAGCAAACGGAAAAGTAGTGGAATACTCGAACTTAAATTCGAGATTGGAGAAAGGGTACTGATAAAGAATAGACAGCAACCCAGTGGTATGGAGGGGATAATGAAGAAACTCCTGCTGCTTTACCACGATCCATTTAGTGTAATTAAAGACAATGGCAATAACACCTATATCCTAACAGATCCGAACAACAATAAAATAAAAGGAACCTACAATGTGACGGAGATGAAGAAGTATTTTGAATAAAGTAGGGAGGAGGAATCCTTGATTGACAGTTAATTTTTCCTAAGCCTCCAGGTTGAAAAAATAAACATGTTTTGGTGGGGGAGCAATTATGTAACGCGACATAATGATAGCCCTGTCTTAAATAAAGAATTGCTTAATTCAGTAGAAGTCAGAATGGGTAGGATCACTTATTCTACCAATTTAAACGAATAATAAACTTTTAAAAACTAGATCATAAAATGTAATAAAAATAAAAGTACAATACAAGAGTGCAGTAAGCAAATAAAATGTATAATAAATTATAAAATACAAACCTGTTAAAAGAATGTTGATGTAAGAGAGTGGGGGACAAGGGTAATCACTAGTTAAACAGAAAAGGACTGTAAAAATTAATGATCCCTATTATTACTTGATGTAAAAACAAACAAACACTAGGCAAATAGGATGCCAGTGAAACACCAAATATGTTATAAATACAATAAGTGTCAGTGGAGTGGTGACAGCATAAGTGCGGGTTAATTACTTTTAAAAAAAGGAAAACCCATAAATAACACCAATAGTGAATTGTGGTGAAGGGTTTCATCTCAGATTGAGATGTTAGTGAAGGCTTTGGTGTAAGTAGTTGTATTTGTGTTCTATACCAAAACCTATAGTTATTAACATTTATAAACTACGTTGTAAGTTAGTTTGAGCCTACTCAGTGGCGGCCTAGCCTATCCGGTGCCCTGGTGCGAGAACTATCGTGCCCCCCCCAACCTTTATCCAGTCGTTACATTTGAAACCTATCATGTTACTACAAACACCATCCACATCACACAAATTACTTACAAAATTGGATGGGAAAATAGGAGTAAGCCGTTATTGAGGATATCTGGGGTCTTATAGAAACCAACTTTTGTTTTATTTATGTTAAATAGTTTATTGCGCCATTTATACAAAGTATAATGAAACAAAATTAAAAATTGAATTAGTAAGTAATGTTTATTTATTATAAACAACTAATATAACTTACAAAGTTACAAAAAATTTACTTTTCGAGCCTTTGCATTAGCAAAATCCCTAACAATGTCACTTACTTCTATACAAGTTTCATGTTCGATACTAACTATTGATAAATTAGTTAATCTAGTTTGAGATATTGCTGACCTAAGATAATTTTTAACTAATTTTAATTTTGAAAAAGATCTTTCACTGTGACCCACTGTGACTGGTAATGTCAAATAAATTCGTAGTGCGGTTGACAAATTCGGAAATGCTGAAACTAAACTGTTTGGAAGCAAGTAATTCAAAATATTTAATGGGGTTGTGTAATCGTCAACGAACGTTGGTAAAATTTCGAGTTCATTGAATAAGTCCTCTCCATCAATGTCCGATTCTGAACCATTGCTCAATTTCTGCTGTAAATTTAAACACAGCATTCTTTTTTTCTCAGAATTAAAATTTTTCCAATTGTTAATATTTTGTAAAAAGGAAAAAGACATGTTGTTTTCATTTAAAAGTTCGAATCGTTCATCTAATTTTGATATCACGGTATCCAGCAAATAATAGTAGAAATTTATTTTGAAATTGCTTTCTGGATCAGAGATGGGTTCATCCACAACCTCGTAATTAAAAAATCTTTTTCTGGGACGGGGACTGGTAGCTAAGGGAAATTCAATTTCTACATCAACTTCTTCGGCAACAGTTTTTGCGTTACTTATCATTTCCTTGAATGCAGACTCGGTACAAGTTTTGACTAAATCATCTTTTATTTGAGATATCATTTTGACTGCCTCTGAAAGAGCAACATCAGATTTTTGCAAAGCTTTACTAATAATATTAATTTTTGACAATATATCGTACCAAATAACAAGAGAGCAAATTAATTTAAACGACTTTAGTTTTGATATTAACGAACTAGCTAAGTTTTTTGAGTCAGTATCTCTTTTGTCATCAGAATAAATTGAATATAAAGCATCATAAATTTTTCCTAGGTTGAAACGAAGCGTCTTTAATGCTTCGACTCTGCTCTCCCATCTAGTAGTAGATAATGGTTTTAAAGTCAAAGTAGGAACCATGCTCATAAGTGTCTGCCAACGCGAAGTTGATGATGAAAAAAATATATAAATTTCTTGAACAATAGAAAAGAAATTTGTTATTTCTAGTGAACACTTAGCTGCATCATTAACGACTAAATTAAGACTGTGTCCCACACAAGGAACATAAAAAGCTCGTGGGTTTAATTCTAGAATTTTTTTCTGAAGGCCGATATTTTTGCCTTTCATATTTGCGCCATTATCATACCCTTGACCGTGCATATCCTTTAAGTCAGTATTCAAGGATGTCAAAAATTCTAAAAGAAATGTCGACAGCCAGTAGTATCAGTGATAGGGAAAAAACCCAAAAAATGTTCCTTCACTTCAGCACATTTTGTAGATGGGTTTAAAAATACAAATCTAACAACAACTGAAATTTGCTCCTCATGTGAGATATCAGTAGTGCAAATCTAACTGAATAGTATTTTGAAAGTTTTAGGTCATTAACAATAGTTGTTTTAATTTTTTCGCCCATTATATAGATTATTTCATTCTGAATTTTATGACCAAGATAATGAGGCATACGATGTTGAGTTTTTTGGATGCGAGCAATGTGTTCCTCTAATACATTATCAAAATTAGAAATACATTCAACCAATTTCAAAAAATTTCCATTATCGGATTTAAATATAGTTTCAGTCTTTCCTCTTAATGCTAAAAATTGCTTCGCTAAAAATTGGAAGAGATAAATTATTCTTTCTATTATAGCTATCCACCTTTTTTTTTGTGCTCAAACTCAGCTAGGTTTATGGAGTCTACAGTGTTTCCTTTTAAAATACAACTTTTTAAATCAAGACACTTTTTAACACTCATTAAATGGTTATAACTTTTTTCATGTAGTTCTATACTTCTAGACAAATGTTGCCAATCTTTATATCCCTGGATTTTATTGTCCATGACGTGTCCGTTACTTAACTAAATATCACTATTACATTAACGACTCGGAACACTAGGTTTTTTATAAGTGAAAGCATAAAGTTTTAACTTACAGCCTGAACCGGTTTTCTCCTTTAAAAGGCTTCTTCAGAGGCTGCTGCTGGTAGCGCTGTCCGTCTTGTTGTGGGGACACACACACAGCATCGATCTTTCGAAATTCGATTCTGTCACCCACAACAAGATGGACAGCGCTACCAGCAGCAGCCTCTGAAGAAGCCTTTTAAAGGAGAAAACCGGTTCAGGCTGTAAGTTAAAACTTTATGCTTTTACTTATAAAAAACCTAGTGTTCCGAGTCGTTAATGTAAATAGTGATATTTACTTTATATCCCATTTTATCATTAAAAGTAGTGGCATTAACATTTACAGTAAAAACAATAAACAGAATCATTTGATTTTGAGTAGACGAGCCAGTCTCTTTCAACAGTTTCATTATTTCATAACTTCTTTATAAAATATACATTTGAAAATGACCTGTTTTTATTATCCTTCGGAAAAATAAAATTGTTTAACTGTACTGGTCTGTGATTTACTAAACATATCCTTAGGTTATCTTCAGGCCATAAGGCAAGATAATTCATTGCATCTTTAGGAATTAATCCTATTTCCATTTCTGAAGAGGAATTGGCGCATTCTACTGGGTTACATTCAATAACTGGTAGAGGGGAAGACTCTGCAGACGGAACTGCAAAAATAGGACTAGAATCTTTGATATCTTCTTGATTTTCTTCTGTAACTAGATTTTCGAAAGCTGAAGATGGGCATGTTAAAGAAAAGGTAACAAAAAGTAGGTAAATTAACCCTAAGAAGTGTACATTTTATTTCAAAAATATGATTTTTTATAGAACATATTGTTTGTTAACAAAAAAATTATTGTTATTACTACATTTATTCTATATATTATAATGAATACAGTTCTAAATATTATTAAAAAATAAATTATATATTAGACTCTTTAATTTTTAAAAAAAGAAGAAAATTATTTTAAAAGAATTTTATTCCAATGAAGGCAATGAGCCAGATCAGGGTATCAAAATATTTCGATTAATCTTTTTTCATTCCTAGTCAACAATAAAGAAAAATCTAACACATTAGAGAAAAATGGAGTTTATGAAATACAATGTGCAGAATACGATGCAATTTATACTGGACAATGTGGCCGTGCTCTGAAACATCGCATTCCTGAACATAAAAAGGCGATTTTATGTTAACCAACTAATATTATGATATGATAACCAATACAGGTTTTGCAGACCATTGCTTACAACACGATCACTTCATAGATACAAAAAACATAACACTACTGCACAACATACAAAAAGGTAAAAAAATGGATTTGTTAGAAATTAAAAAAGCAATAAAAAGTAACAAAAATTTAACAAATCAACAAATTGAATTCTGTGTATCTGCATATTAAAAGCTGTTATTTAGTTTAGTTAACTTTATATTTGCATTTAAATTATATTTAGATTTTTAAGATCCCTTCAATCCCACAATCCCTTCCACCTTCACCCCCTACACGTGTTCTGTTACACGCCCTAAACATCCTTACATCCTCTGTTTTGTGTTCATCATATCTTTGACGGTGACCTAATTAGTCGAAACAGCTGTCAGAATTAAAATAAAAACTGGGAAACTTACCCCGTGTTTATATATTTTTAAGAAAACCTTTGAATTATATAATTTGTTTAAAAAAATTTCTATAAATAAACAATGTACGCCATTAATAGCGTTAGTTAGTAATAATCCATCAAACTTCAAATTAAATGAGAAAATCGTTAAATCAAAACACACAATTAGTCATTTATTATTTTTGTAAATAAATTTATCAAAAAACGTTTGCTTTAATTTGAGATAAAACCAAAGCATTTTTGGTAGACATTATTTGAAAAAATAAAATCGTAATTTGTCTGTTTATAAAAAATCGTTTATATTTTATGAATGACGTCTCGGCAAAATATCGTCAAATATAATCAGATCTGAATATAAATGTACAGATCAAATTATATCTAATCAGCTATAAATATATATGAAAATTGGCCTCTTTTGTTTTGATTAAAAGCTATTTCTTCTTTAGTTCTTAAACCTTTGAGGAGTTAAGGGGGTAGTATATGTCTATGTTCGACTTCAAAAAACTATTATGTCACAAATGGGCTCTCAATAAGTGCACGGGTGTTGATAGTGATGAGGTAGACGTTCACGTCATCACGTGTGTATATTTTGGGAAAGAATGTAACAAACAATTAATAATATCCCTTAAAACTGATAATACGAAAAGGTCGTCCCGTCTTGCCCTTCATATGGGGCAAGAGGGGACAAAGTGCATTTTCTCAAAAAAGCGTTAATTTATTCTTTAAAAACTAAAAACATAAAGGTGGAATGTTTACCTCCCACCACTCCTTACAGGGTTAATAAATTAGAACAATTACCGCAACTTACTGGATTGAAGAAATTTTTTGATGGAACCTGTAAATTTCTTTGCATTTACTTCTTTTTCAACTTTTTTTTTTCGATTCTGTGCACCGGAAAGTTTTTTTGTTCACATCCACATCAGCCATCTGCAAACATTAAAGTTAATGCAAATAATCTGTATTTCTCGCCGCTAGCCCGTGTTTCCACTGCCATATATTTTTAGTTCAGGTTAACTTCAACTATATAAATAAGATTGATAAAATAAGTAGAATCGATAAAATTTACTTACTTTTCAGCAGGTTTCAAATAAATAATAATCGATCCGGTTGAATAATGGCGTTAACCGACTTCTTCGCTCAGAGCTCAGAGCGACGTCTGTGGAGATCTAGAAGAAAGTATATTTTGTTTACATTCCACACTCGAAGCGCTACGAATGAATTTCGCCCACGGTAGTTCATTCGTAGTGTTTTGAGTGTGGACTGTAAACAACACCGTTTTGGCGCTACGAAAATAACAGCTCTGGTGTTTTGAACGACTTTGCATAGTTGGTACTAGATCTCCACAGTGGTTGCTCTGAGTGAACAAATCTCATTCCGTGTAGTTTCCCACAATAAATTTTATGATTTTACACCCGTAACAGTGGGTGTCGGGAAACTCTTCGATAAATAACTTTAGCAAATATGCACAGATTTTCACTTATCAAAATTTAATTGAATAAAAATTGAATTTAAGTTGAAATCTGAATAATTATCATGCCTGATGTGTTATACGTATCTAAGTCTTACTAAATAAAAATTAACCTAAATTAATTAGAGTATATTTCCTACTTAAGGCTTCGGCACCCCCCTGGGCCCGGCGCCCTGGTGCCGTGTACCACTTGCACGTATGGTAGGGCTGCCAATGAGCCTACTGGCAAAGTAAGAACATTGTCTACTAGAAACCAGGACCTATGAACAATGATCTATTCATTAGCCAGTAATGCTTGATAAGATTGATGGGATGGAAGTATGGTACACCAAGTAGTTTGTGATTGTTTGTCAATTTATAAATGTAGAATTTGGCCATGAAGCCAATACCTTAAAGGTAACATGTTAAAAGATTTTGTTCTAATTATATTATTTGTCAATTTATGATTGTAAACTTGGCCATGTAAACAATACTTTAAGTAATATGTCAAAAGATTTTATTGTAACTATTGTTAAAACATGTTAAGGGTCAAGACTCATGTAATAAGATGTAACTCAGGAAAAAGGGTTCAAAACCAAAAACCTAGGTAACGATAAATATAAATTAGAATATATTAATGAAATGCTATTGATGGCCTAGGCCACAAATTCAATACAAAGGAAATAATGTCAGAAATGAGTAGATTAGTAAACCAATGTGATAAAACAGGAAAGGGACAAAATTTATGTGATGAACTTAATTGTTTTAATGGTAATATTACATATTAGATTAATTTAAAGAATTGTAAAGTGATATAACAAATGTAAAAGTAAAGTATAGGTCCAAAATTAGAACTTTTGTAAGGTGAGAAATCATCCTTTATAATGACCAACTCATGTAAAATGAGGTATCAAAATACCTATAATTTTACAAGGAAAAACACTATGTAAATTAAATTTAATATGGTCTAAAGCTAGAAAAGGAGTATTTTGTAGCATAGGGGTAAGGATATTTGATTTTTGTAAACTGGTCATGTGACCCCAAAGTTCACAGGTACTAACCAATAGCAGGCCAGAGTTTCTTGGTCAAGACCGTTAACGAAGAAACGGAAAATTCATTCCATTGTTAACTTCAAGAGAGGGCAGATGAGCTCTGTATAATAAAAAATTTAATGTAAAATAAGGAATCAGTTTTTGAACAAGTAGAACAGTATAAACAACTGCAAATCAAATTATTAATTACCATATAAAAGAAGAGAATAAACTAATTGGCATTAACAGATGAAAACACCAAGAAACAGGAAAAACTTCGATCACCAAAAGTGAAAACAAAATTTAAACACTTCTGTGTGGGTGAGATCACTCGAGTTTATAACTAACCTACAACTACTGTAACGGTACAGAATTGGGTGTTAAAGATAATAATTTAAATCAGTTTTAATCAAAGTAGTTAGTGTTCACCTTTGTGGAACCTCGATTTAATCAACCACGCATGCAGTGTTATTACAAAACAACACGTCTGTGTTTTGTCTCTGGACTCAGACAGGCAGGACATATTACATAACGACATACCGTTTGTGGCAGTCGTGAATCACGGAAAAAATGAAGCCCAGTCGTAGATTTCACCAGGCGGCAAAATGTTGCAAAACTCGCTGTCCATATTACAGAACCTTTTAAAAGAACCAATTGGAGTGCAGACTGGCGATCACGTGACCAGACTCACCCTTGGGAATCATTGTACTAACGCCAGTTTAAGCGTTAGTCAACTCGTAACTCTGACCGCGCGGTCAACTAACTCCAAACCCAATCAGTGCTTGTGAGCAAACCTAAAGTCGGCCGACTGAATGGTGCATTTATGTTAAAATAAACACAAACTATGGGGTAACAAATAAGCAACAGCGGACGGAAAATTTAACTGTAAAAAACTAGTTTTGGAGTGTATTAAATGAAGAAAGTGGGGAACACAAGGTGGTGAAACAACGATAGGAACACCGGATGGATGGGGTAACTGTACTGAACACAATTCATTGATAAAAAAAAAAATAGAAAATTTTAATACAATTTAATATTTCCAAGTTAAAACATTTTATTAATGAGATCTCAGTAAGGGAGTCAAAAGAGTATGAGAGAGAGAGAGAGAGTGGATGCAAAGTGTTGGTTACCAAAATAACGCTATTGTTAAGGCATTTTTTATAGTAGTTTATACTGAGTGATTAAACATTCATGTATTCTTGTTTCTTATTGAAATTCTAGTGTGAAGATAAAGTGAAAGGAAATAATTCAGTTTAATAAAAGAAAGCTAATTTGATAGAATCCGAAAAATTTGTGTTAGCGTAATTATTTCGTAACTCAAACCTAGATAATCCTTCTGCAACTGGTTTCGTCTGTAGAACCCTGGAGTGAAACCCGAAGGTAAGATATTATTATAGTAATTGAAATAAATTCAATTGTTTCAATGGCCCCCGAACAGTGATGGTGAGTGTAATTTATTAATTACACAAACCAGACATAATTGAGTTGCAGACAAGGATTATTTGGAAGCGGGGGCGATGTTGTAAATGATTGTAGATTGTGATGAGAAAGGGGTAAAGCAAAACTAAGCATATTTGTATATGTAAATACAATAATTTCATAATGGAGAATAATGAGATTAAAATAAATAAAACTGACGTAACTGTCAGTGATGAGTCAGAAAATAAGACGATGTTTATAAATAAAGAAAATATATTAACTGAGTCAGCTGAAAAAAGCGACTCAGGAATCCAAACAGATGTAACGCTGGCAAATGAAAGTAATTTTGGTAATTTTACCGAATCAAAAATAATTAATGAAGTTGAAATTCATTCAACGCCAATTTCAATTAGTCAAAATAAGAAAGCGATGACAGTGGTATGTTAAAAGATTTGTATAGCATAATATGTAGTATGAAAGAAAGTTCAGAAAAGCAATACACAGTGTTAAATAATAATTTTGCTGAAATGAAAAGTGATAATGAGGTTAAATTTGATGCATTAAGTAGTAGGTAGTGTCAAAGAAATAAAAAATAATTTGAATGAACAGAATAATAAAGTTGATACATTGAATGCAAAGTTGAATGAAGTGAGTAGTAATTTAAATGAACAGAAAATTAAATGTGAAAGTAGTTTTAACGAATTGAGTAAACGTTTTGAGATGAATGAGATTAAACTAGAAAGTAAATTTAATGAACTGAAGAGTGAAATTAATAATATAAAGTCACAGAACTTTAATCTTGACAAACGTATAAACGATATAGATGAACAATGTAGCGTTATTCAAGAACAAGTAGTAGAGTCAGTAAAAGAAGAAGTTAAAGAACAAACTAATGAATTTAAAGAAAGTGTAGAAATTAAACTAAGCAATGTAAATGCACAAGTAGTAGATAAGATAAAAGTACAAGTTAGGGAACAATGTAGTGAAATAGAAAGTAATTGTGAAAGTAAAATAAATGAATACAGTGCTGATATTGAGTACAAAATAAGTGAATGTAAATTTACTATTGCAAACAAAATTGTAGAAATTAATGAGAATATTGACAGTGAGATTAGCGAAACAGAAAGTAGCTATAAGTCAGAAATACAGCTATTAAAAGGTGCTGTAGAAATGGTAAATAATGCCAGTATTCAATCTGAACGTGTAACTAACAACAAGTTTAATTTAATTGAACAAAAACTAATCAATGTCAAAGATGATTTAAACATGGAAATAAGTAAAAAACTAGATAGTGTCAGCGAGCGAGTAGTAATCACCCGCGACGCAGATAGCGAGATAGAGTTAGAGTCATTTAATGGGGACAGTAGGGGGGTACACCCTATGCAATTCCTAAACAGAGTAAGAGACTTTAATCGATTTTGTAATACTAATTGGGAGATGAAATTGTTAAAAGTTATGAAATGCTTTAAGGGAAGCCCCGCGGTTTGGGCGGAAGTGCATAAGGGAGATTGGTTAAATTTCCAAAGTTTTGAAAGGGATTTTAGAAGTAAATACTGGTCTGAAGAGGACCAAGAAGTGCTCAGAAGTAAGATAATGGGGTCAGGCAATTTCGGGACTCATGGTAACAATGTTACCATTTACGTGATGAAAATGTATAAAGAAGCCAAATATCTCGAACCGCCATTACAGTTTAGATCATTTGTACGTCATATAAGCAAACACTTACCAAGGGAGGTGCAAATTAACCTAATGACGCGGGAAGTGGAGGGCATAAACGACCTTGAACAAATATTAGATATTTTCCAGAATATCAGGGACCGGGAAATGGGTAGGCGCTCAAACCCATCAGTCTTGCACACCAATGACAATCATAATCGATCTAGTGGGACAACAACCACATATAGAGGGACAAGGGGAGGTTACAATAATAATAATAGACGCGATGACTGGCGGTGTGCCGAGTGCCATTGCAAAAATTATGTCAGCAGAACGACCTGTTATAGGTGCAATAAAGAGAGGAACTGTCAACGAAATAACACTGAGCATAACCAAAACAATCAACAACAGCGAGGAGGTAGCAGTAACCGAGGAGCACTGGGAAGTAGTGGAATTGCTAACAGAGGCCATGGTGGGTATAATCCAGGCCGTGCAACAACTCAAACGAAAAACTAGCAAGGACAGTGGGTGAAGGGACCCCACCATTGTCGACAAAGGACTGCAGGGTCCAAGACAACGACGGCTATCTAAGTAACGTTATTCGCATCGACCTGTCCAAGGAACTGATGGAGGAGGATGACACAGAGGCAGCAAGATTAGAAACCGGACTGACCGAAGTAAGAATCCAAATTGAAGGTAAGGAAATAAAAACTTTAGTAGATACAGGTAGTGAAGTTTCTGTTATTTCCGAACACATACTAGAGGAATTGCAAGAAACAAACAAAAATATCCCATCTTTGCCAGTTGCGGGGGTGACTATTGTAGGTGTTACCGGGGTTAGCAGTAAACGTGTAACTAAACAGGTACATTTGAATATGGTAATTAACGGGGTAGGGCACGATAACACATTTTTAGTAGTACGGGGGTTAAATCTGGAGATTATTCTGGGGAATGATTTTTTGATAAAGCATAAAGCAGTAATTGATTTTCAGAAGTGGTTGTTAGTACTGAATACTGAAGTTGAACCAGTTCAGATTAGTTTTGAGCGGGTAGTAGACAAAGTGAGAATTTCGAGAGTTAAGGTGATACTAAATCGGGCTAGTAAAGTAGAAACGGAAGTTAATATGTGTGTATGTAGAGAGAGAGAGAGAGAGAGAGAGAGAGCGAGAGGGGGGTGACAAATGAAGAACGAATTTGGGAGGATAGTGTGGTGAAGTTTTGTAGTGAGGGTGGCGTCGTAGGGAGTTCTCAATGTGAAGCGTTGTGGCGGGTAGTAGAGTGTTTTAGAGAAGTGTTTGCCGATATACCCGGGAGGGCAAGAAATTATGAATGTGAATTAAAGGTGAGGGAACACGCACCCTATGTACTAAGAAGCTATCCGGTGCCATATTCAAAGAGAAGAGCGGTTCAGGCTGAATTAGATAAAATGTTAGAGGGGGACATAATAGAGAGATCAGTATCACCATATTCCAACCCGTTAGTAGTCGTTATTAAAAAAGATGGTCGAGTCAGATTATGTTTAGACGCCCGCAGGATGAATCAAATAATTATTCCGGATCGAGAATCGCCCGAAGCAATAGACAAGATATTTCAAAAATTTAGCGGAGTTAAATATATGACCTCATTAGATATAACCGTGGGGTATTGGCAAGTCCCGTTAGCATGTAAAAGTAGGAAATATACAGCGTTCCTTTTCAATGGAAAAAATTACCAATTTTTACGGTTACCTTTCGGGCTGAATACCAGTGTGGCCAGTTTTATAAAATGTTGAGATGAGATTCTATAGGCACAAAATTTAGATTCTTTAACCATTTATGTAGATGATATACTGATAGCCTCACGCACATTCTCAGAGCACGTGGAACATTTAGAATATGTATTAGACAAATTGGATAAAGGGGGTTGACTGTCAACTGGGAGAAATCTAAATTTTTACAGAAAGAAATACATTTTTTAGGTTACATAATAACACCAGAAGGGATAAAAGCTAACCCAGAGAAGGTAGAGTCAATTTTAAAATTCCCGGAACCTAATTAAGCAATTGCAAAGTTTTTTAGGGTTATGTAATTTTTATAGAAAATTTCAGAAAAACTATGCCCATATAACTTCAAAGTTGAGTGCAGTGTTACAAGAGAATAAGCAGTGGAGATGGGGGGAAAAAGAACGAGATGCATTTAATGAGATAAAGGACCATTTTATGAACATGATCATGATGAATCACCCTAACTTTGAACGCACATTTTACTTACAGACGGATGCCAGTAATATCGCTTTAGGTGCTGAGTTGTACCAGGAGGACGACAACAAGGAACATCACACTATCGCTTTCGCCAGCCGGACGTTGCTAGCTGCCGAAAGGAATTACACAACAACCGAGAAGGAATTACTAAGCATTGTCTTTGCCGTGAAGAAATTCCGAACCTATCTGTTGGGAAATTTTACCATCATCCAGACTGACCACAAGGCATTATCTTTCTTAAACACCTGCAAATTGACACACAGCAGAATAACCAGGTGGGTGCTAGCGTTACTAGAGTATAATTTTACTTGGGAGTATATAAAAGGGGTGGAAAATAAGATACCTGACACTTTATCCAGGGTAGATACAGAGGGAATGAGAACAGGGAGAGATTTAAAAGAAATAGAAATCTTTAGACTTAGTAGGGAAGATAGACTGTTTGGGGAGGAGTTGAAAGATATTAATAGCATGCAGAGGACAGATATTAAATTAAATTAAATAATAACTAGTTCAGAGTCCGATTCAGATGAGTTAGGTTATAGCCGATATTTTCAGATTTATCAAGGGAGTCTGTTTAAGAAAGTAGAGAGGGGAGAGCGTGATTGGGGGTTAGTTATACCGGAAGGGTTGGTAGATAAGATAATATGGGACTGTCATTTTCGGTATGGGCATTTCGGTGCTAGGAAGTGTGTAAATGTACTGAAAGAATCATGTTTAATTAAAAATATGGAACGGAGGGTTAGAACTTTACTCCGGGGTGCGATTTATGTCAGAAGTCAAAAGTAGTTAATTA
This sequence comes from Magicicada septendecula, assembly GCA_034769895.1. NCBI lineage: Eukaryota > Metazoa > Arthropoda > Insecta > Hemiptera > Cicadidae > Magicicada > Magicicada septendecula. Next base: position 475,275,642 of record CM068374.1, read on the forward strand.
CCGATTAGAGGGAGAAATGAAATACATTAGAGTCGAAAGACCCTTTGATTTAGTTGCGGTGGATTTGTTTGGCCCTCTACCAAAGGGATGGGGAGGCGGAATGTACATTTTTGTGGTATTAGGTACATTCACGAAATTTGTAAGATTATATAGTGTAAAAAGGGCAACAAGTAAAGTATTAAGTGAAAAAATAATGAAGGATTATACGATTAAAACTGGAAAACCTAAAATAATATTATCTGATCATGGACCCCAATTCATTAGTGGAACGTGGCGACAAACTTTGGGTTGGGAAGGCATCATACCTAAACACACGGCGGTATACCATCCTCAGTCAAACGAGGCCGAAAGGGTCATGCGAGAATTAGGGAGAATTTTTCGGGCATACTGCCATGCTAAACACAGCGAATGGCCAATGTATGTGGGAAAAATTGAAGAATGGTTGAATTGTACTACTCATGAATCAACTAGATTTAAACCTTACGAACTGGTCAAGGGGACACACCCACCTAGAATTCTGGAACAGCTGTTCAATTATCCACCAGAGAGCAACACCCAAGATTTGGAGGTAAAATTAAAACTATCAAATGAAAATTTATTAACCAAGGGAGAAAAAAGAAAACGGCGGCATGATGCTAAAGGCAAATGGACTAAGTATGAAGTAGGCCAGTTGGTATTAGTGAGAAGGCATGATTTATCAAGTGCACAGGTTAAAGAAATTAAGAAATTCTTTTTGTTATATGAAGTAATCGAAATTAAAATGGATAACGCATACGTTTTACGAAATCAAGTGACGTGGGAGATAGTGGATACCCATAACAGCACCAATTTAAAAAAGTATTGGTCAAAATAAAATAATAAAATAAATCATGTAATTATATATAAAAATTTATTGTTTTCAGAAGGGACCCTCCCCCATTTTCGGGCTGCCACGGTCTCACCAGCCCTGGTCGTGGATTTTGGACACATAGGGACAGACCATGGTTGTAGCCACCTCCCATTTAGGTGGGACAAGGATGGTCTTTCCCTGCCAAATTGGTAGAAACTAGAAATTTTGCATAGTACAATCAATGGGGAGGGGGACCCCTAAAGTCCGTATTTAAAGAAACAGAAAAATAGGTGCACAAATTGGCACACCCCATGGACCATTGATTGCCTTAATTCTAAATTATAATACATTAAGGTAATCCTCAAGTTAATAAACTGGTGTTATTTGCGGATTGTAAATTCATCCCTTCATAGGTAGGTAGTGGAGACGTTTTGTGGCTGAGGTAACAAACCGAAATAATAAGTTTTCGTATAGTCTGACTGAATTATGGCCTATAGAGATGGGGTCGTAGATTGGCGGTTGGGGTTTGTTTTTTATTTCCGGAAAGGGGGGCAGGTAAGGAATTCAGGGCTGCCAGAAGGGTTGTTATTCACATTCATTTATGTAGGGGTTCTGTTCGTTTTCGGTAGCATCTCGATAGACCATAATTCTGTACATCTAATATATAACCTATTCATGGGTAATTAAAGAAAAATACTTTGTGAAAAATTTTTAAAATAAAACAGTCATGTAACCTAAGGGTTAAATTATTATTTTGTAGTACCTGCTATGTTAGGTTATGAGTAGAGAAAATTGGGGCTAAATTGTGATTATGAAGGAATTTAAGGAAAGATTTGAACCAAACGATGTGATGCTTGTAAACTTCATTGAAATACCAAGGCGAAACTAAACATTAATTTAACTAGAATCATTTTGAAAAATGTAATTAAAGTAACTGAAATTGTTTTGAACAAATGAAGAAACTAAATTAAATTTGAGTTGGCCTTGGATTAACTTAACAATGTGAATTTTAGTGATGCGTTTAAATTTATTTTGATCTGAATCTTGACTGTAATTGTAAAATAAATGATAATGGACTAAAACGTAATGTTATATATATATATATATATATATATATATGGGGTGCTGGGGTGGGGGTTGCTGGTGGGAGGGAATTGGCGCTGGGATTCGAAGTTTGTTTGAATCAGTGTATCGATACCACCAGCAACCCCCACCACACACACCTACAATCTGTAACCGTTACTTTGTACAGACATTCAGGATTTTAAATCCCATTGAGGAAGACAAACACCACGTCGAAACGTCTGGGAAATAAACCAAAAAGTATGTGTTCACAATGAAAGTTTAATATATATATATAATATTTTAAAAAGTGAATGAAGGGGATGTACCAACAAGATAATTATAAAACGTAATGATTGAAATATTCATTTAAAATTGAAAACTGAAGGAAATTTTTGTGTGAATATAATCAAAAATGTTTAGGCTGAGATAGTGTTTGTAAAACAAGATGTGCATACAACTGTTGATGTAAACCTGTATAAATAGTCAATCTATGTTTTATGTTTAACTGTAGATTCCCCACCTAAGTGCGGCCATGACCTCACCGGATCATGACCGTGAAAGTAGTTAATTATGACAAATCATAAATTTTAATTGTTATAACCGGCTTGCGGTTTGTTTTTGTTTTGTCGACCTGGTGGTTTGTTAAAGTTAGTTGGGGAGTTATTTTTGGGGGAATCTACAAATTTTTGGAACAGGGCTATTTTCACCCATATAAGGGTGGTAGTCCATTAGGGGCATATCAATCATTATTAGTAAGTATGTTATTGAAGTTTTAGTGTAACGCCGAAGCAAGGATGGGGGTGGAATAAAAGAAAAAATGTCCACCCCTTCCGCATCAGTCCTTGTGGAAGCAACTGGGCGCTACAGTCCAGGGGTGTAATAGTGAGTGTGGATGGGGGGTGACCAAGTTACAGGCCACGAGGGAGATGTGGTTTATGGCTAGGATGAGGCCGGCGATGGTCAAGAAGCCTAGTGCAGAACACAGTAAATTTTAACGGGTATCAGGGGTTAAGGGATTTGAAAGGGGGTTTGTAAAGAAAAAAAAAATTTTTTTTCTTTAGGAGCTAAGGATAAGGCATTCTTGAGGGTATAATCTGTATTTTATAGCCATGATTGTTATGATGTAATGGTATTTTGTGTAATCAATGTGTTCTATTGGAGGGGTAATAGTGTTGCATGAACAATATTTAATTTGTATGGAATTTATATGCATTAGATATAAGTATACCGTAAAGTTATATTGCCTTGTAAACATTGTATTTTCTAGGGTTAAGCTATAGGTTTATTAAAATTAAGGTAAAATGTTTCTGTCTAAGAGCAATGAATATAGAACAGCTGTCATTGTAGGCTAACCAAACTAAATGAAAAACCAGCACTTTATAAAAAATTGAACCAGTACTTTGCTAATAATGAACCAATACGACTAAGAGGAAACAAATCAGTTGGAGATATGGAATGATGGAAGGCCATGTGTCGATATTTGAATTGAATGTTTCAGAGTCAGGTGATACTGTGGCGGGTGCCTATCTGATTTTATGGTGTTGGGATCTCGAACAGAGAAGTCCAGTAAGGTCATATGGATGCAGCCACAGCCACCGGACTAGGGGGGGTGAGTACCCATGATTTTAGTAGAAAACTAAGGGTGATGTGGCGCCATATCTTCACTGGTCCTCTTAGCTTAGACAATGAGAGTTTTTATACTTCGGCATAAAACCTCTCATTGGGGGGGGGTATTGTAACAGTACAGAATTGGGTGTTAAAGATAATAATTTATATCAGTTTTAATCAAAGTAGTTAGTGTTCACCTTTGTGGAACCTCGATTTAATCAACCACGCATGCAGTGTTATTACAAAACAACACGTCTGTGTTTTGTCTCTGGACTCAGACAGGCAGGACATATTACGTAACGACATAGCATTTGTGGCAGTCGTGAATCATGGAAAAAATGAAGCCCAGTCGTAGATTTCACCAGGTGGCAAAATGTTGCAAAACTCACTGTCCATATTACAGAACCTTTTAAAAGAACCAATTGGAGCACAGACTGGCGATCACATGACCAGACTCACCCTTGGGAATCATTGCACTAACGCCAGTTTAAGCGTTAGTCAACTCGTAACTCTGACCGCGCGGTCAACTAACTCCAAACCCAATCAGTGCTTGTGAGCAAACCTAAAGTCGGCCGACTGAAAGTAATAGTGTATTTATGTTAAAATAAACACAAACTATGGGGTAACAAATAAGCAACAGCGGACGGAAAATTTAACTGTAAAAAACTAGTTTTGGAGTGTATTAAATGAAGAAAGTGGGGAACACAAGGTGGTGAAACAACGATAGGAACACCGGATGGATGGGGTAACTGTACTGAACACAATTCATTGATAAAAAAAAAAAATAGAAAATTTTAATACAATTTAATATTTCCAAGTTAAAACATTTTATTAATGAGATCTCAGTAAGGGAGTCAAAAGAGTATGAGAGAGAGAGAGAGTGGATGCAAAGTGTTGGTTACCAAAATAACGCTATTGTTAAGGCATTTTTTATAGTAGTTTATACTGAGTGATTAAACATTCATGTATTCTTGTTTCTTATTGAAATTGTAGTGTGAAGATAAAGTGAAAGGAAATAATTCAGTTTAATAAAAGAAAGCTAATTTGATAGAATCCGAAAAATTTGTGTTAGCGTAATTATTTCGTAACTCAAACCTAGATAATCCTTCTGCAAATGGTTTCGTCTGTAGAACCCTGGAGTGAAACCCGAAAGTAAGATATTATTATAGTAATTGAAATAAATTCAATTGTTTCAATGGCCCCCGAACAGTGATGGTGAGTGTAATTTATTAATTACACAAACCAGACATAATTGAGTTGCAGACAAGGATTATTTGGAAGCGGGGGCGATGTTGTAAATGATTGTAGATTGTGATGAGAAAGGGGTAAAGCAAAACTAAGCATATTTGTATATGTAAATACAATAATTTCATAATGGAGAATAATGAGATTAAAATAAATAAAATTGACGTAACTGTCGGTGATGAGTCAGAAAATAAGTCGATGTTTATAAATAAAGAAAATATATTAACCGAGTCAGCTGAAAAAAGCGACTCGGGAATCCAAACAGATGTAACGCTAGCAAATGAAAGTAATTTTGGTAATTTTACCGATTCAAAAATAATTAATGAAGTTGAAATTCATTCAACGCCAATATCAATTAGTCAAAATAAGAAAGCGATGACGGTGGTATGTTAAGAGATTTGTATAGCATAATATGTAGTATGAAAGAAAGTTCAGAAAAGCAATACACAGTGTTAAATAATAATTTTGCTGAAATGAAAAGTGATAATGAGGTTAAATTTGATGCATTAAGTAGTAGGTAGTGTCAAAGAAATAAAAAATAATTTGAATGAACAGAATAATAAAGCTGATACATTGAATGCAAAGTTGAATGAAGTGAGTAGTAATTTAAATGAACAGAAAATTAAATGTGAAAGTAGTTTTAACGAATTGAGTAAACATTTTGAGATGAATGAGATTAAACTAGAAAGTAAATTTAATGAACTGAAGAGTGAAATTAATAATATAAAGTCACAGAACTTTAATCTTGACAAACGTATAAACGATATAGATGAACAATGTAGCGTTATTCAAGAACAAGTAGTAGAGTCAGTAAAAGAACAAGTTAAAGAACAAACTAACGAATTTAAAGAAAGTGTAGAAATTAAACTAAGCAATGTAAATGCACAAGTAGTAGATAAGATAAAAGTACAAGTTAGGGAACAATGTAGTGAAATAGAAAGTAATTGTGAAAGTAAAATAAATGAATACAGTGCTGATATTGAGTACAAAATAAGTGAATGTAAATTTACTATTGCAAACAAAATTGTAGAAATTAATGAGAATATTGACAGTGAGATTAGCGAAACAGAAAGTAGCTATAAGTCAGAAATAAAGCTATTACAAGGTGCTGTAGAAATGGTAAATAATGCCAGTATTCAATCTGAACGTGTAACTAACAACAAGTTTAATTTAATTGAACAAAAACTAATCAATGTCAAAGATGATTTAAACATGGAAATAAGTAAAAAACTAGATAGTGTCAGCGAGCGAGTAGTAATCACCCGCGACGCAGATAGCGAGATAGAGTTAGAGTCATTTAATGGGGACAGTAGGGGGGTACACCCTATGCAATTCCTAAACAGAGTAAGAGACTTTAATCGATTTTGTAATACTAATTGGGAGATGAAATTGTTAAAAGTTACGAAATGCTTTAAGGGAAGCCCCGCGGTTTGGCGGAAGTGCATAAGGGAGATTGGTTAAATTTCCAAAGTTTTGAAAGGGATTTTAGAAGTAAATACTGGTCTGAAGAGGACCAAGAAGTGCTCAGAAGTAAGATAATGGGGTCGGGCAATTTCGGGACTCATGGTAACAATGTTACCATTTACGTGATGAAAATGTATAAAGAAGCCAAATATCTCGAACCGCCATTACAGTTTAGATCATTTGTACGCCATATAAGCAAACACTTACCAAGGGAGGTGCAAATTAACCTAATGACGCGGGAAGTGGAGGGCATAAACGACCTTGAACAAATATTAGATATTTTCCAGAATATCAGGGACCGGGAGATGGGTAGGCGCTCAAACCCGTCAGTGTTGCACACCAATGACAATCATAATCGATCTAGTGGGACAACAACCACATATAGAGGGACAAGGGGAGGTTACAATAATAATAATAGACGCGATGACTGGCGGTGTGCCGAGTGCCATTGCGAAAATTATGTCAGCAGAACGACCTGTTATAGGTGCAATAAAGAGAGGAACTGTCAACGAAATAACACTGAGCATAACCAAAACAATCAACAACAGCGAGGAGGTAGCAGTATCCGAGGAGCACCGGGAAGTAGTGGAATTGCTAACAGAGGCCATGGTGGGTATAATCCAGGCCGTGCAACAACTCAAACAAAAAACTAGCAAGGACAGTGGGTGAAGGGACCCCACCATTGTCGACAAAGGACTGCAGGGTCCAAGACAACGACGGCTATCTAAGTAACGTTATTCGCATCGACCTGTCCAAGGAACTGATGGAGGAGGATGACACAGAGGCAGCAAGATTAGAAACCGGACTGACCGAAGTAAGAATCCAAATTGAAGGTAAGGAAATAAAAACTTTAGTAGATACAGGTAGTGAAGTTTCTGTTATTTCCGAACACATACTAGAGGAATTGCAAGAAACAAACAAAAATATCCCATCTTTGCCAGTTGCGGGGGTGACTATTGTAGGTATTACCGGGGTTAGCAGTAAACGTGTAACTAAACAGGTACATTTGAATATGGTAATTAACGGGGTAGGGCACGATAACACATTTTTAGTAGTACGGGGGTTAAATCTGGAGATTATTCTGGGGAATGATTTTTTGATAAAGCATAAAGCAGTAATTGATTTTCAGAAGTGGTTGTTAGTACTGAATACTGAAGTTGAACCAGTTCAGATTAGTTTTGAGCGGGTAGTAGACAAAGTGAGAATTTCGAGAGTTAAGGTGATACTAAATCGGGCTAGTAAAGTAGAAACGGAAGTTAATATGTGTGTATGTAGAGAGAGAGAGAGAGAGAGAGAGAGAGAGCGAGAGGGGGGTGACATAAATGAAGAACGAATTTGGGAGGATAGAGTGGTGAAGTTTTGTAGTGAGGGTGGCGTCGTAGGGAGTTCTCAATGTGAAGCGTTGTGGCGGGTAGTAGAGTGTTTTAGAGAAGTGTTTGCCGATATACCCGGGAGGGCAAGAAATTATGAATGTGAATTAAAGGTGAGGGAACACGCACCCTATGTACTAAGAAGCTATCCGGTGCCATATTCAAAGAGAAGAGTGGTTCAGGCTGAATTAGATAAAATGTTAGAGGGGGACATAATAGAGAGATCAGTATCACCGTATTCCAACCCGTTAGTAGTCGTTATTAAAAAAGATGGTCGAGTCAGATTACGTTTAGACGCCCGCAGGATGAATCAAATAATTATTCCGGATCGAGAATCGCCCGAAGCAATAGACAAGATATTTCAAAAATTTAGCGGAGTTAAATATATGACCTCATTAGATATAACCGTGGGGTATTGGCAAGTCCCGTTAGCATGTAAAAGTAGGAAATATACAGCGTTCCTTTTCAATGGAAAAATTTACCAATTTTTACGGTTACCTTTCGGGCTGAATACCAGTGTGGCCAGTTTTATAAAATGTTGAGATGAGATTCTATAGCCACAAAATTTAGATTTTTTAACCATTTATGTAGATGATATACTGATAGCCTCACGCACATTCTCAGAGCACGTGGAACATTTAGAATATGTATTAGACAAATTGCATAAAGGGGGTTGACTGTCAACTGGGAGAAATCTAAATTTTTACAGAAAGAAATACATTTTTTAGGTTACATAATAACACCAGAAGGGATAAAAGCTAACCCAGAGAAGGTAGAGTCAATTTTAAAATTCCCGGAACCTAATTAAGCAATTGCAAAGTTTTTAGGTTTATGTAATTTTTATAGAAAATTTCAGAAAAACTATGCCCATATAACTTCAAAGTTGAGTGCAGTGTTATAAAAGAATAAGCAGTGGAGATGGGGGGAAAAAGAACGAGATGCGTTTAATGAGATAAAGGACCATTTTATGAACATGATCATGATGAATCACCCTAACTTTGAACGCACATTTTACTTACAGACAGACGCCAGTAATATCGCTTTAGGTGCTGAGTTGTACCAGGAGGACGACAACAAGGAACATCACACTATCGCTTTCGCCAGCCGGACGTTGCTAGCTGCCGAAAGGAATTACACAACAACCGAGAAGGAATTAATAAACATTGTCTTTGCCGTGAAGAAATTCCAAACCTATCTGTTGGGAAATTTTACTATCATCCAGACTGACCACAAGGCATTATCTTTCTTAAACACCTGCAAATTGACACACAGCAGAATAACCAGGTGGGTGCTAGCGTTACTAGAGTATAATTTTACTTGGGAGTATATAAAAGGGGTGGAAAATAAGATACCTGACACTTTATCCAGGGTAGATACAGAGGGAATGAGAACAGGGAGAGATTTAAAAGAAATAGAAATCTTTAGACTTAGTAGGGAAGATAGACTGTTTGGGGAGGAGTTGAAAGATATTAATAGCATGCAGAGGACAGATATTAAATTAAATTAAATAATAACTAGTTTAGAGTCCGATTCAGATGAGTTAGGGTATAGACGATATTTTCAGATTTATCAAGGGAGTCTGTTTAAGAAAGTAGAGAGGGGAGAGCGTGATTGGAGGTTAGTTATACCGGAAGGGTTGGTAGATAAGATAATATGGGACTGTCATTTTCGGTATGGGCATTTCGGTGCTAGGAAGTGTGTAAATGTACTGAAAGAATCATGTTTAATTAAAAATATGGAACGGAGGGTTAGAACTTTACTCCGGGGTGCGATTTATGTCAGAAGTCAAAAGTAGTTAATTACCGATTAGAGGGAGAAATGAAATACATTAGAGTCGAAAGACCCTTTGATTTAGTTGCGGTGGATTTGTTTGGCCCTCTACCAAAGGGATGGGGAGGCGGAATGTACATTTTTGTGGTATTAGATACATTCACGAAATTTGTAAGATTATATAGTGTAAAAAGGGCAACAAGTAAAGTATTAAGTGAAAAAATAATGAAGGATTATATGATTAAAACTGGAAAACCTGAAATAATATTATCTGATCATGGACCCCAATTCATTAGTGGAACGTGGCGACAAACTTTGGGTTGGGAAGGCATCATACCTAAACACACGGCGGTATACCATCCTCAGTCAAACCAGGCTGAAAGGGTCATGCGAGAATTAGGGAGAATTTTTCGGCATACTGCCATGCTAAACACAGCGAATGGCCAATTCATGTGGGAAAAATTGAAGAATGGTTGAATTGTACTACTCATGAATCAACTGGATTTACACCTTACGAGCTGGTCAAGGGGACACACCCACCTAGAATTCTGGAACAGCTGTTCAATTATCCACCAGGGAGCAACACCCGAGGTTTGGAGGTAAAATTAAAACTATCAAATGAAAATTTATTAACCAAGGGAGAAAAAAGAAAACGGCGGCATGATGCTAAAGGCAAATGGACTAAGTATGAAGTAGGCCAGTTGGTATTAGTGAGAAGGCATGATTTATCAAGTGCACAGGATAAAGAAATTAAGAAATTCTTTTTGTTATATGAAGTAATCGAAATTAAAATGGATAACGCATACGTTTTACGAAATCAAGTGACGTGGGAGATAGTGGATACCCATAACAGCACCAATTTAAAAAAGTATTGGTCAAAATAAAATAATAAAATAAATCATGTAATTATATATAAAAATTTATTGTTTTCAGAAGGGACCCTCCCCCATTTTCGGGCGGCCACGGTCTCACCAGCCCTGGTCTTGGATTTTGGACACATAGGGACAGACCATGGTTGTAGCCACCTCCCATTTAGGTGGGACAAGGATGGTCTTTCCCTGCCAAATTGGTAGAAACTAGAAATTTTGCATAGTACAATCAATGGGGAGGGGGACCCCTAAAGTCCGTATTTAAAGAAACAGAAAAATAGGTGCACAAATTGGCACACCCCATGGACCATTGATTGCCTTAATTCTAAATTATAATACATTAAGGTAATCCTCAAGTTAATAAACTGGTGTTATTTGCGGATTGTAAATTCATCCCTTCATAGGTAGGTATTGGAGAAGTTTTGTGGCTGAGGTAACAAACCGAAATAATAAATTTTCGTATAGTCTGACTGAATTATGGCCTATAGAGATGGGGTCGTAGATTGGCGGTTGGGGTTTGTTTTTTATTTCCGGAAAGGGGGGCAGGTAAGGAATTCAGGGCTGCCAGAAGGGTTGTTATTCACATTCATTGATGTAGGGGTTCTGTTCGTTTTCGGTAGCATCTCGATAGACCATAATTCTGTACATCTAATATATAACCTATTCATGGGTAATTAAAGAAAAATACTTTGTGAAAAATTTTTAAAATAAAACAGTCATGTAACCTAAGGGTTAAATTATTATTTTGTAGTACCTGCTATGTTAGGTTATGAGTAGAGAAAATTGGGGCTAAATTGTGATTATGAAGGAATTTAAGGAAAGATTTGAACCAAACGATGTGATGCTTGTAAACTTCATTGAAATACCAAGGCGAAACTAAACATTAATTTAACTAGAATCATTTTGAAAAATGTAATTAAAGTAACTGAAATTGTTTTGAACAAATGAAGAAACTAAATTAAATTTGAGTTGGCCTTGGATTAACTTAACAATGTGAATTTTAGTGATGCGTTTAAATTTATTTTGATCTGAATCTTGACTGTAATTGTAAAATAAATGATAATGGACTAAAACGTAATGTTATATATATATATATATATATATATATGGGGTGCTGGGGTGGGGGTTGCTGGTGGGAGGGAATTGGCGCTGGGATTCGAAGTTTGTTTGAATCAGTGTATCGATACCACCAGCAACCCCCACCACACACACCTACAATCTGTAACCGTTACTTTGTACAGACATTCAGGATTTTAAATCCCATTGAGGAAGACAAACACCACGTCGAAACGTCTGGGAAATAAACCAAAAAGTATGTGTTCACAATGAAAGTTTAATATATATATATAATATTTTTAAAAAGTGAATGAAGGGGATGTACCAACAAGATAATTATAAAACGTAATGATTGAAATATTCATTTAAAATTGAAAACTGAAGGAAATTTTTGTGTGAATATAATCAAAAATGTTTAGGCTGAGATAGTGTTTGTAAAACAAGATGTGCATACAACTGTTGATGTAAACCTGTATAAATAGTCAATCTATGTTTTATGTTTAACTGTAGATTCCCCACCTAAGTGCGGCCATGACCTCACCGGATCATGACCGTGAAAGTAGTTAATTATGACAAATCATAAATTTTAATTGTTATAACCGGCTTGCGGTTTGTTTTTGTTTTGTCGACCTGGTGGTTTGTTAAAGTTAGTTGGGGAGTTATTTTTGGGGGAATCTACAAATTTTTGGAACAGGGCTATTTTCACCCATATAAGGGTGGTAGTCCATTAGGGGCATATCAATCATTATTAGTAAGTATGTTATTGAAGTTTTAGTGTAACGCCGAAGCAAGGATGGGGGTGGAATAAAAGAAAAAATGTCCACCCCTTCCGCATCAGTCCTTGTGGAAGCAACTGGGCGCTACAGTCCAGGGGTGTAATAGTGAGTGTGGATGGGGGGTGACCAAGTTACAGGCCACGAGGGAGATGTGGTTTATGGCTAGGATGAGGCCGGCGATGGTCAAGAAGCCTAGTGCAGAACACAGTAAATTTTAACGGGTATCAGGGGTTAAGGGATTTGAAAGGGGGTTTGTAAAGAAAAAAAAAATTTTTTTTCTTTAGGAGCTAAGGATAAGGCATTCTTGAGGGTATAATCTGTATTTTATAGCCATGATTGTTATGATGTAATGGTATTTTGTGTAATCAATGTGTTCTATTGGAGGGGTAATAGTGTTGCATGAACAATATTTAATTTGTATGGAATTTATATGCATTAGATATAAGTATACCGTAAAGTTATATTGCCTTGTAAACATTGTATTTTCTAGGGTTAAGCTATAGGTTTATTAAAATTAAGGTAAAATGTTTCTGTCTAAGAGCAATGAATATAGAACAGCTGTCATTGTAGGCTAACCAAACTAAATGAAAAACCAGCACTTTATAAAAAATTGAACCAGTACTTTGCTAATAATGAACCAATACGACTAAGAGGAAACAAATCAGTTGGAGATATGGAATGATGGAAGGCCATGTGTCGATATTTGAATTGAATGTTTCAGAGTCAGGTGATACTGTGGCGGGTGCCTATCTGATTTTATGGTGTTGGGATCTCGAACAGAGAAGTCCAGTAAGGTCATATGGATGCAGCCACAGCCACCGGACTAGGGGGGGGTGAGTACCCATGATTTTAGTAGAAAACTAAGGGCGATGTGGCGCCATATCTTCACTGGTCCTCTTAGGTTAGACAATGAGAGTTTTTATACTTCGGCATAAAACCTCTCATTGGGGGGGGGGTATTGTAACAGTACAGAATTGGGTGTTAAAGATAATAATTTATATCAGTTTTAATCAAAGTAGTTAGTGTTCACCTTTGTGGAACCTCGATTTAATCAACCACGCATGCAGTGTTATTACAAAACAACACGTCTGTGTTTTGTCTCTGGACTCAGACAGGCAGGACATATTACGTAACGACATAGCATTTGTGGCAGTCGTGAATCACGGAAAAAATGAAGCCCAGTCGTAGATTTCACCAGGTGGCAAAATGTTGCAAAACTCACTGTCCATATTACAGAACCTTTTAAAAGAACCAATTGGAGCACAGACTGGCGATCACATGACCAGACTCACCCTTGGGAATCATTGCACTAACGCCAGTTTAAGCGTTAGTCAACTCGTAACTCTGACCGCGCGGTCAACTAACTCCAAACCCAATCAGTGCTTGTGAGCAAACCTAAAGTCGGCCGACTGAAAGTAATAGTGTATTTATGTTAAAATAAACACAAACTATGGGGTAACAAATAAGCAACAGCGGACGGAAAATTTAACTGTAAAAAACTAGTTTTGGAGTGTATTAAATGAAGAAAGTGGGGAACACAAGGTGGTGAAACAACGATAGGAACACCGGATGGATGGGGTAACTGTACTGAACACAATTCATTGATAAAAAAAAAAAAATAGAAAATTGTAATACAATTTAATATTTCCAAGTTAAAACATTTTATTAATGAGATCTCAGTAAGGGAGTCAAAAGAGTATGAGAGAGAGAGAGAGTGGATGCAAAGTGTTGGTTACCAAAATAACGCTATTGTTAAGGCATTTTTTATAGTAGTTTATACTGAGTGATTAAACATTCATGTATTCTTGTTTCTTATTGAAATTGTAGTGTGAAGATAAAGTGAAAGGAAATAATTCAGTTTAATAAAAGAAAGCTAATTTGATAGAATCCGAAAAATTTGTGTTAGCGTAATTATTTCGTAACTCAAACCTAGATAATCCTTCTGCAAATGGTTTCGTCTGTAGAACCCTGGAGTGAAACCCGAAAGTAAGATATTATTATAGTAATTGAAATAAATTCAATTGTTTCAATGGCCCCCGAACAGTGATGGTGAGTGTAATTTATTAATTACACAAACCAGACATAATTGAGTTGCAGACAAGGATTATTTGGAAGCGGGGGCGATGTTGTAAATGATTGTAGATTGTGATGAGAAAGGGGTAAAGAAAAACTAAGCATATTTGTATATGTAAATACAATAATTTCATAATGGAGAATAATGAGATTAAAATAAATAAAATTGACGTAACTGTCGGTGATGAGTCAGAAAATAAGTCGATGTTTATAAATAAAGAAAATATATTAACCGAGTCAGCTGAAAAAAGCGACTCGGGAATCCAAACAGATGTAACGCTAGCAAATGAAAGTAATTTTGGTAATTTTACCGATTCAAAAATAATTAATGAAGTTGAAATTCATTCAACGCCAATATCAATTAGTCAAAATAAGAAAGCGATGACGGTGGTATGTTAAGAGATTTGTATAGCATAATATGTAGTATGAAAGAAAGTTCAGAAAAGCAATACACAGTGTTAAATCATAATTTTGCTGAAATGAAAAGTGATAATGAGGTTAAATTTGATGCATTAAGTAGTAGGTAGTGTCAAAGAAATAAAAAATAATTTGAATGAACAGAATAATAAAGCTGATACATTGAATGCAAAGTTGAATGAAGTGAGTAGTAATTTAAATGAACAGAAAATTAAATGTGAAAGTAGTTTTAACGAATTGAGTAAACATTTTGAGATGAATGAGATTAAACTAGAAAGTAAATTTAATGAACTGAAGAGTGAAATTAATAATATAAAGTCACAGAACTTTAATCTTGACAAACGTATAAACGATATAGATGAACAATGTAGCGTTATTCAAGAACAAGTAGTAGAGTCAGTAAAAGAACAAGTTAAAGAACAAACTAACGAATTTAAAGAAAGTGTAGAAATTAAACTAAGCAATGTAAATGCACAAGTAGTAGATAAGATAAAAGTACAAGTTAGGGAACAATGTAGTGAAATAGAAAGTAATTGTGAAAGTAAAATAAATGAATACAGTGCTGATATTGAGTACAAAATAAGTGAATGTAAATTTACTATTGCAAACAAAATTGTAGAAATTAATGAGAATATTGACAGTGAGATTAGCGAAACAGAAAGTAGCTATAAGTCAGAAATACAGCTATTACAAGGTGCTGTAGAAATGGTAAATAATGCCAGTATTCAATCTGAACGTGTAACTAACAACAAGTTTAATTTAATTGAACAAAAACTAATCAATGTCAAAGATGATTTAAACATGGAAATAAGTAAAAAACTAGATAGTGTCAGCGAGCGAGTAGTAATCACCCACGACGCAGATAGCGAGATAGAGTTAGAGTCATTTAATGGGGACAGTAGGGGGGTACACCCTATGCAATTCCTAAACAGAGTAAGAGACTTTAATCGATTTTGTAATACTAATTGGGAGATGAAATTGTTAAAAGTTACGAAATGCTTTAAGGGAAGCCCCGCGGTTTGGCGGAAGTGCATAAGGGAGATTGGTTAAATTTCCAAAGTTTTGAAAGGGATTTTAGAAGTAAATACTGGTCTGAAGAGGACCAAGAAGTGCTCAGAAGTAAGATAATGGGGTCGGGCAATTTCGGGACTCATGGTAACAATGTTACCATTTACGTGATGAAAATGTATAAAGAAGCCAAATATCTCGAACCGCCATTACAGTTTAGATCATTTGTACGCCATATAAGCAAACACTTACCAAGGGAGGTGCAAATTAACCTAATGACGCGGGAAGTGGAGGGCATAAACAACCTTGAACAAATATTAGATATTTTCCAGAATATCAGGGACCGGGAGATGGGTAGGCGCTCAAACCCGTCAGTGTTGCACACCAATGACAATCATAATCGATCTAGTGGGACAACAACCACATATAGAGGGACAAGGGGAGGTTACAATAATAATAATAGACGCGATGACTGGCGGTGTGCCGAGTGCCATTGCGAAAATTATGTCAGCAGAACGACCTGTTATAGGTGCAA
The DNA here is from genome assembly GCA_034769895.1 of Magicicada septendecula. Lineage (NCBI taxonomy): Eukaryota > Metazoa > Arthropoda > Insecta > Hemiptera > Cicadidae > Magicicada > Magicicada septendecula. Next base: position 475,291,727 of record CM068374.1, read on the forward strand.
TAAAGAGAGGAACTGTCAACGAAATAACACTGAGCATAACCAAAACAATCAACAACAGCGAGGAGGTAGCAGTATCCGAGGAGCACCGGGAAGTAGTGGAATTGCTAACAGAGGCCATGGTGGGTATAATCCAGGCCGTGCAACAACTCAAACAAAAAACTAGCAAGGACAGTGGGTGAAGGGACCCCACCATTGTCGACAAAGGACTGCAGGGTCCAAGACAACGACGGCTATCTAAGTAACGTTATTCGCATCGACCTGTCCAAGGAACTGATGGAGGAGGATGACACAGAGGCAGCAAGATTAGAAACCGGACTGACCGAAGTAAGAATCCAAATTGAAGGTAAGGAAATAAAAACTTTAGTAGATACAGGTAGTGAAGTTTCTGTTATTTCCGAACACATACTAGAGGAATTGCAAGAAACAAACAAAAATATCCCATCTTTGCCAGTTGCGGGGGTGACTATTGTAGGTATTACCGGGGTTAGCAGTAAACATGTAACTAAACAGGTACATTTGAATATGGTAATTAACGGGGTAGGGCACGATAACACATTTTTAGTAGTACGGGGGTTAAATCTGGAGATTATTCTGGGGAATGATTTTTTGATAAAGCATAAAGCAGTAATTGATTTTCAGAAGTGGTTGTTAGTACTGAATACTGAAGTTGAACCAGTTCAGATTAGTTTTGAGCGGGTAGTAGACAAAGTGAGAATTTCGAGAGTTAAGGTGATACTAAATCGGGCTAGTAAAGTAGAAACGGAAGTTAATATGTGTGTATGTAGAGAGAGAGAGAGAGAGAGAGAGCGAGAGGGGGGTGACATAAATGAAGAACGAATTTGGGAGGATAGAGTGGTGAAGTTTTGTAGTGAGGGTGGCGTCGTAGGGAGTTCTCAATGTGAAGCGTTGTGGCGGGTAGTAGAGTGTTTTAGAGAAGTGTTTGCCGATATACCCGGGAGGGCAAGAAATTATGAATGTGAATTAAAGGTGAGGGAACACGCACCCTATGTACTAAGAAGCTATCCGGTGCCATATTCAAAGAGAAGAGTGGTTCAGGCTGAATTAGATAAAATGTTAGAGGGGGACATAATAGAGAGATCAGTATCACCGTATTCCAACCCGTTAGTAGTCGTTATTAAAAAAGATGGTCGAGTCAGATTACATTTAGACGCCCGCAGGATGAATCAAATAATTATTCCGGATCGAGAATCGCCCGAAGCAATAGACAAGATATTTCAAAAATTTAGCGGAGTTAAATATATGACCTCATTAGATATAACCGTGGGGTATTGGCAAGTCCCGTTAGCATGTAAAAGTAGGAAATATACAGCGTTCCTTTTCAATGGAAAAATTTACCAATTTTTACGGTTACCTTTCGGGCTGAATACCAGTGTGGCCAGTTTTATAAAATGTTGAGATGAGATTCTATAGCCACAAAATTTAGATTTTTTAACCATTTATGTAGATGATATACTGATAGCCTCACGCACATTCTCAGAGCACGTGGAACATTTAGAATATGTATTAGACAAATTGCATAAAGGGGGTTGACTGTCAACTGGGAGAAATCTAAATTTTTACAGAAAGAAATACATTTTTTAGGTTACATAATAACACCAGAAGGGATAAAAGCTAACCCAGAGAAGGTAGAGTCAATTTTAAAATTCCCGGAACCTAATTAAGCAATTGCAAAGTTTTTAGGTTTATGTAATTTTTATAGAAAATTTCAGAAAAACTATGCCCATATAACTTCAAAGTTGAGTGCAGTGTTATAAAAGAATAAGCAGTGGAGATGGGGGGAAAAAGAACGAGATGCGTTTAATGAGATAAAGGACCATTTTATGAACATGATCATGATGAATCACCCTAACTTTGAACGCACATTTTACTTACAGACAGACGCCAGTAATATCGCTTTAGGTGCTGAGTTGTACCAGGAGGACGACAACAAGGAACATCACACTATCGCTTTCGCCAGCCGGACGTTGCTAGCTGCCGAAAGGAATTACACAACAACCGAGAAGGAATTAATAAACATTGTCTTTGCCGTGAAGAAATTCCAAACCTATCTGTTGGGAAATTTTACTATCATCCAGACTGACCACAAGGCATTATCTTTCTTAAACACCTGCAAATTGACACACAGCAGAATAACCAGGTGGGTGCTAGCGTTACTAGAGTATAATTTTACTTGGGAGTATATAAAAGGGGTGGAAAATAAGATACCTGACACTTTATCCAGGGTAGATACAGAGGGAATGAGAACAGGGAGAGATTTAAAAGAAATAGAAATCTTTAGACTTAGTAGGGAAGATAGACTGTTTGGGGAGGAGTTGAAAGATATTAATAGCATGCAGAGGACAGATATTAAATTAAATTAAATAATAACTAGTTTAGAGTCCGATTCAGATGAGTTAGGGTATAGACGATATTTTCAGATTTATCAAGGGAGTCTGTTTAAGAAAGTAGAGAGGGGAGAGCGTGATTGGAGGTTAGTTATACCGGAAGGGTTGGTAGATAAGATAATATGGGACTGTCATTTTCGGTATGGGCATTTCGGTGCTAGGAAGTGTGTAAATGTACTGAAAGAATCATGTTTAATTAAAAATATGGAACGGAGGGTTAGAACTTTACTCCGGGGTGCGATTTATGTCAGAAGTCAAAAGTAGTTAATTACCGATTAGAGGGAGAAATGAAATACATTAGAGTCGAAAGACCCTTTGATTTAGTTGCGGTGGATTTGTTTGGCCCTCTACCAAAGGGATGGGGAGGCGGAATGTACATTTTTGTGGTATTAGATACATTCACGAAATTTGTAAGATTATATAGTGTAAAAAGGGCAACAAGTAAAGTATTAAGTGAAAAAATAATGAAGGATTATATGATTAAAACTGGAAAACCTGAAATAATATTATCTGATCATGGACCCCAATTCATTAGTGGAACGTGGCGACAAACTTTGGGTTGGGAAGGCATCATACCTAAACACACGGCGGTATACCATCCTCAGTCAAACCAGGCTGAAAGGGTCATGCGAGAATTAGGGAGAATTTTTCGGCATACTGCCATGCTAAACACAGCGAATGGCCAATTCATGTGGGAAAAATTGAAGAATGGTTGAATTGTACTACTCATGAATCAACTGGATTTACACCTTACGAGCTGGTCAAGGGGACACACCCACCTAGAATTCTGGAACAGCTGTTCAATTATCCACCAGGGAGCAACACCCGAGGTTTGGAGGTAAAATTAAAACTATCAAATGAAAATTTATTAACCAAGGGAGAAAAAAGAAAACGGCGGCATGATGCTAAAGGCAAATGGACTAAGTATGAAGTAGGCCAGTTGGTATTAGTGAGAAGGCATGATTGGATTTTGGACACATAGGGACAGACCATGGTTGTAGCCACCTCCCATTTAGGTGGGACAAGGATGGTCTTTCCCTGCCAAATTGGTAGAAACTAGAAATTTTGCATAGTACAATCAATGGGGAGGGGGACCCCTAAAGTCCGTATTTAAAGAAACAGAAAAATAGGTGCACAAATTGGCACACCCCATGGACCATTGATTGCCTTAATTCTAAATTATAATACATTAAGGTAATCCTCAAGTTAATAAACTGGTGTTATTTGCGGATTGTAAATTCATCCCTTCATAGGTAGGTATTGGAGAAGTTTTGTGGCTGAGGTAACAAACCGAAATAATAAATTTTCGTATAGTCTGACTGAATTATGGCCTATAGAGATGGGGTCGTAGATTGGCGGTTGGGGTTTGTTTTTTATTTCCGGAAAGGGGGGCAGGTAAGGAATTCAGGGCTGCCAGAAGGGTTGTTATTCACATTCATTGATGTAGGGGTTCTGTTCGTTTTCGGTAGCATCTCGATAGACCATAATTCTGTACATCTAATATATAACCTATTCATGGGTAATTAAAGAAAAATACTTTGTGAAAAATTTTTAAAATAAAACAGTCATGTAACCTAAGGGTTAAATTATTATTTTGTAGTACCTGCTATGTTAGGTTATGAGTAGAGAAAATTGGGGCTAAATTGTGATTATGAAGGAATTTAAGGAAAGATTTGAACCAAACGATGTGATGCTTGTAAACTTCATTGAAATACCAAGGCGAAACTAAACATTAATTTAACTAGAATCATTTTGAAAAATGTAATTAAAGTAACTGAAATTGTTTTGAACAAATGAAGAAACTAAATTAAATTTGAGTTGGCCTTGGATTAACTTAACAATGTGAATTTTAGTGATGCGTTTAAATTTATTTTGATCTGAATCTTGACTGTAATTGTAAAATAAATGATAATGGACTAAAACGTAATGTTATATATATATATGGGGTGCTGGGGTGGGGGTTGCTGGTGGGAGGGAATTGGCGCTGGGATTCGAAGTTTGTTTGAATCAGTGTATCGATACCACCAGCAACCCCCACCACACACACCTACAATCTGTAACCGTTACTTTGTACAGACATTCAGGATTTTAAATCCCATTGAGGAAGACAAACACCACGTCGAAACGTCTGGGAAATAAACCAAAAAGTATGTGTTCACAATGAAAGTTTAATATATATATATAATATTTTTAAAAAGTGAATGAAGGGGATGTACCAACAAGATAATTATAAAACGTAATGATTGAAATATTCATTTAAAATTGAAAACTGAAGGAAATTTTTGTGTGAATATAATCAAAAATGTTTAGGCTGAGATAGTGTTTGTAAAACAAGATGTGCATACAACTGTTGATGTAAACCTGTATAAATAGTCAATCTATGTTTTATGTTTAACTGTAGATTCCCCACCTAAGTGCGGCCATGACCTCACCGGATCATGACCGTGAAAGTAGTTAATTATGACAAATCATAAATTTTAATTGTTATAACCGGCTTGCGGTTTGTTTTTGTTTTGTCGACCTGGTGGTTTGTTAAAGTTAGTTGGGGAGTTATTTTTGGGGGAATCTACAAATTTTTGGAACAGGGCTATTTTCACCCATATAAGGGTGGTAGTCCATTAGGGGCATATCAATCATTATTAGTAAGTATGTTATTGAAGTTTTAGTGTAACGCCGAAGCAAGGATGGGGGTGGAATAAAAGAAAAAATGTCCACCCCTTCCACATCAGTCCTTGTGGAAGCAACTGGGCGCTACAGTCCAGGGGTGTAATAGTGAGTGTGGATGGGGGGTGACCAAGTTACAGGCCACGAGGGAGATGTGGTTTATGGCTAGGATGAGGCCGGCGATGGTCAAGAAGCCTAGTGCAGAACACAGTAAATTTTAACGGGTATCAGGGGTTAAGGGATTTGAAAGGGGGTTTGTAAAGAAAAAAAAAATTTTTTTTCTTTAGGAGCTAAGGATAAGGCATTCTTGAGGGTATAATCTGTATTTTATAGCCATGATTGTTATGATGTAATGGTATTTTGTGTAATCAATGTGTTCTATTGGAGGGGTAATAGTGTTGCATGAACAATATTTAATTTGTATGGAATTTATATGCATTAGATATAAGTATACCGTAAAGTTATATTGCCTTGTAAACATTGTATTTTCTAGGGTTAAGCTATAGGTTTATTAAAATTAAGGTAAAATGTTTCTGTCTAAGAGCAATGAATATAGAACAGCTGTCATTGTAGGCTAACCAAACTAAATGAAAAACCAGCACTTTATAAAAAATTGAACCAGTACTTTGCTAATAATGAACCAATACGACTAAGAGGAAACAAATCAGTTGGAGATATGGAATGATGGAAGGCCATGTGTCGATATTTGAATTGAATGTTTCAGAGTCAGGTGATACTGTGGCGGGTGCCTATCTGATTTTATGGTGTTGGGATCTCGAACAGAGAAGTCCAGTAAGGTCATATGGATGCAGCCACAGCCACCGGACTAGGGGGGGGTGAGTACCCATGATTTTAGTAGAAAACTAAGGGCGATGTGGCGCCATATCTTCACTGGTCCTCTTAGGTTAGACAATGAGAGTTTTTATACTTCGGCATAAAACCTCTCATTGGGGGGGGGGTATTGTAACAGTACAGAATTGGGTGTTAAAGATAATAATTTATATCAGTTTTAATCAAAGTAGTTAGTGTTCACCTTTGTGGAACCTCGATTTAATCAACCACGCATGCAGTGTTATTACAAAACAACACGTCTGTGTTTTGTCTCTGGACTCAGACAGGCAGGACATATTACGTAACGACATAGCATTTGTGGCAGTCGTGAATCACGGAAAAAATGAAGCCCAGTCGTAGATTTCACCAGGTGGCAAAATGTTGCAAAACTCACTGTCCATATTACAGAACCTTTTAAAAGAACCAATTGGAGCACAGACTGGCGATCACATGACCAGACTCACCCTTGGGAATCATTGCACTAACGCCAGTTTAAGCGTTAGTCAACTCGTAACTCTGACCGCGCGGTCAACTAACTCCAAACCCAATCAGTGCTTGTGAGCAAACCTAAAGTCGGCCGACTGAAAGTAATAGTGTATTTATGTTAAAATAAACACAAACTATGGGGTAACAAATAAGCAACAGCGGACGGAAAATTTAACTGTAAAAAACTAGTTTTGGAGTGTATTAAATGAACAAAGTGGGGAACACAAGGTGGTGAAACAACGATAGGAACACCGGATGGATGGGGTAACTGTACTGAACACAATTCATTGATAAAAAAAAAAAAATAGAAAATTGTAATACAATTTAATATTTCCAAGTTAAAACATTTTATTAATGAGATCTCAGTAAGGGAGTCAAAAGAGTATGAGAGAGAGAGAGAGTGGATGCAAAGTGTTGGTTACCAAAATAACGCTATTGTTAAGGCATTTTTTATAGTAGTTTATACTGAGTGATTAAACATTCATGTATTCTTGTTTCTTATTGAAATTGTAGTGTGAAGATAAAGTGAAAGGAAATAATTCAGTTTAATAAAAGAAAGCTAATTTGATAGAATCCGAAAAATTTGTGTTAGCGTAATTATTTCGTAACTCAAACCTAGATAATCCTTCTGCAAATGGTTTCGTCTGTAGAACCCTGGAGTGAAACCCGAAAGTAAGATATTATTATAGTAATTGAAATAAATTCAATTGTTTCAATGGCCCCCGAACAGTGATGGTGAGTGTAATTTATTAATTACACAAACCAGACATAATTGAGTTGCAGACAAGGATTATTTGGAAGCGGGGGCGATGTTGTAAATGATTGTAGATTGTGATGAGAAAGGGGTAAAGAAAAACTAAGCATATTTGTATATGTAAATACAATAATTTCATAATGGAGAATAATGAGATTAAAATAAATAAAATTGACGTAACTGTCGGTGATGAGTCAGAAAATAAGTCGATGTTTATAAATAAAGAAAATATATTAACCGAGTCAGCTGAAAAAAGCGACTCGGGAATCCAAACAGATGTAACGCTAGCAAATGAAAGTAATTTTGGTAATTTTACCGATTCAAAAATAATTAATGAAGTTGAAATTCATTCAACGCCAATATCAATTAGTCAAAATAAGAAAGCGATGACGGTGGTATGTTAAGAGATTTGTATAGCATAATATGTAGTATGAAAGAAAGTTCAGAAAAGCAATACACAGTGTTAAATAATAATTTTGCTGAAATGAAAAGTGATAATGAGGTTAAATTTGATGCATTAAGTAGTAGGTAGTGTCAAAGAAATAAAAAATAATTTGAATGAACAGAATAATAAAGCTGATACATTGAATGCAAAGTTGAATGAAGTGAGTAGTAATTTAAATGAACAGAAAATTAAATGTGAAAGTAGTTTTAAACGAATTGAGTAAACATTTTGAGATGAATGAGATTAAACTAGAAAGTAAATTTAATGAACTGAAGAGTGAAATTAATAATATAAAGTCACAGAACTTTAATCTTGACAAACGTATAAACGATATAGATGAACAATGTAGCGTTATTCAAGAACAAGTAGTAGAGTCAGTAAAAGAACAAGTTAAAGAACAAACTAACGAATTTAAAGAAAGTGTAGAAATTAAACTAAGCAATGTAAATGCACAAGTAGTAGATAAGATAAAAGTACAAGTTAGGGAACAATGTAGTGAAATAGAAAGTAATTGTGAAAGTAAAATAAATGAATACAGTGCTGATATTGAGTACAAAATAAGTGAATGTAAATTTACTATTGCAAACAAAATTGTAGAAATTAATGAGAATATTGACAGTGAGATTAGCGAAACAGAAAGTAGCTATAAGTCAGAAATACAGCTATTACAAGGTGCTGTAGAAATGGTAAATAATGCCAGTATTCAATCTGAACGTGTAACTAACAACAAGTTTAATTTAATTGAACAAAAACTAATCAATGTCAAAGATGATTTAAACATGGAAATAAGTAAAAAACTAGATAGTGTCAGCGAGCGAGTAGTAATCACCCACGACGCAGATAGCGAGATAGAGTTAGAGTCATTTAATGGGGACAGTAGGGGGGTACACCCTATGCAATTCCTAAACAGAGTAAGAGACTTTAATCGATTTTGTAATACTAATTGGGAGATGAAATTGTTAAAAGTTACGAAATGCTTTAAGGGAAGCCCCGCGGTTTGGCGGAAGTGCATAAGGGAGATTGGTTAAATTTCCAAAGTTTTGAAAGGGATTTTAGAAGTAAATACTGGTCTGAAGAGGACCAAGAAGTGCTCAGAAGTAAGATAATGGGGTCGGGCAATTTCGGGACTCATGGTAACAATGTTACCATTTACGTGATGAAAATGTATAAAGAAGCCAAATATCTCGAACCGCCATTACAGTTTAGATCATTTGTACGCCATATAAGCAAACACTTACCAAGGGAGGTGCAAATTAACCTAATGACGCGGGAAGTGGAGGGCATAAACGACCTTGAACAAATATTAGATATTTTCCAGAATATCAGGGACCGGGAGATGGGTAGGCGCTCAAACCCGTCAGTGTTGCACACCAATGACAATCATAATCGATCTAGTGGGACAACAACCACATATAGAGGGACAAGGGGAGGTTACAATAATAATAATAGACGCGATGACTGGCGGTGTGCCGAGTGCCATTGCGAAAATTATGTCAGCAGAACGACCTGTTATAGGTGCAATAAAGAGAGGAACTGTCAACGAAATAACACTGAGCATAACCAAAACAATCAACAACAGCGAGGAGGTAGCAGTATCCGAGGAGCACCGGGAAGTAGTGGAATTGCTAACAGAGGCCATGGTGGGTATAATCCAGGCCGTGCAACAACTCAAACAAAAAACTAGCAAGGACAGTGGGTGAAGGGACCCCACCATTGTCGACAAAGGACTGCAGGGTCCAAGACAACGACGGCTATCTAAGTAACGTTATTCGCATCGACCTGTCCAAGGAACTGATGGAGGAGGATGACACAGAGGCAGCAAGATTAGAAACCGGACTGACCGAAGTAAGAATCCAAATTGAAGGTAAGGAAATAAAAACTTTAGTAGATACAGGTAGTGAAGTTTCTGTTATTTCCGAACACATACTAGAGGAATTGCAAGAAACAAACAAAAATATCCCATCTTTGCCAGTTGCGGGGGTGACTATTGTAGGTATTACCGGGGTTAGCAGTAAACGTGTAACTAAACAGGTACATTTGAATATGGTAATTAACGGGGTAGGGCACGATAACACATTTTTAGTAGTACGGGGGTTAAATCTGGAGATTATTCTGGGGAATGATTTTTTGATAAAGCATAAAGCAGTAATTGATTTTCAGAAGTGGTTGTTAGTACTGAATACTGAAGTTGAACCAGTTCAGATTAGTTTTGAGCGGGTAGTAGACAAAGTGAGAATTTCGAGAGTTAAGGTGATACTAAATCGGGCTAGTAAAGTAGAAACGGAAGTTAATATGTGTGTATGTAGAGAGAGAGAGAGAGAGAGAGAGAGAGCGAGAGGGGGGTGACATAAATGAAGAACGAATTTGGGAGGATAGAGTGGTGAAGTTTTGTAGTGAGGGTGGCGTCGTAGGGAGTTCTCAATGTGAAGCGTTGTGGCGGGTAGTAGAGTGTTTTAGAGAAGTGTTTGCCGATATACCCGGGAGGGCAAGAAATTATGAATGTGAATTAAAGGTGAGGGAACACGCACCCTATGTACTAAGAAGCTATCCGGTGCCATATTCAAAGAGAAGAGTGGTTCAGGCTGAATTAGATAAAATGTTAGAGGGGGACATAATAGAGAGATCAGTATCACCGTATTCCAACCCGTTAGTAGTCGTTATTAAAAAAGATGGTCGAGTCAGATTACATTTAGACGCCCGCAGGATGAATCAAATAATTATTCCGGATCGAGAATCGCCCGAAGCAATAGACAAGATATTTCAAAAATTTAGCGGAGTTAAATATATGACCTCATTAGATATAACCGTGGGGTATTGGCAAGTCCCGTTAGCATGTAAAAGTAGGAAATATACAGCGTTCCTTTTCAATGGAAAAATTTACCAATTTTTACGGTTACCTTTCGGGCTGAATACCAGTGTGGCCAGTTTTATAAAATGTTGAGATGAGATTCTATAGCCACAAAATTTAGATTTTTTAACCATTTATGTAGATGATATACTGATAGCCTCACGCACATTCTCAGAGCACGTGGAACATTTAGAATATGTATTAGACAAATTGCATAAAGGGGGTTGACTGTCAACTGGGAGAAATCTAAATTTTTACAGAAAGAAATACATTTTTTAGGTTACATAATAACACCAGAAGGGATAAAAGCTAACCCAGAGAAGGTAGAGTCAATTTTAAAATTCCCGGAACCTAATTAAGCAATTGCAAAGTTTTTAGGTTTATGTAATTTTTATAGAAAATTTCAGAAAAACTATGCCCATATAACTTCAAAGTTGAGTGCAGTGTTATAAAAGAATAAGCAGTGGAGATGGGGGGAAAAAGAACGAGATGCGTTTAATGAGATAAAGGACCATTTTATGAACATGATCATGATGAATCACCCTAACTTTGAACGCACATTTTACTTACAGACAGACGCCAGTAATATCGCTTTAGGTGCTGAGTTGTACCAGGAGGACGACAACAAGGAACATCACACTATCGCTTTCGCCAGCCGGACGTTGCTAGCTGCCGAAAGGAATTACACAACAACCGAGAAGGAATTAATAAACATTGTCTTTGCCGTGAAGAAATTCCAAACCTATCTGTTGGGAAATTTTACTATCATCCAGACTGACCACAAGGCATTATCTTTCTTAAACACCTGCAAATTGACACACAGCAGAATAACCAGGTGGGTGCTAGCGTTACTAGAGTATAATTTTACTTGGGAGTATATAAAAGGGGTGGAAAATAAGATACCTGACACTTTATCCAGGGTAGATACAGAGGGAATGAGAACAGGGAGAGATTTAAAAGAAATAGAAATCTTTAGACTTAGTAGGGAAGATAGACTGTTTGGGGAGGAGTTGAAAGATATTAATAGCATGCAGAGGACAGATATTAAATTAAATTAAATAATAACTAGTTTAGAGTCCGATTCAGATGAGTTAGGGTATAGACGATATTTTCAGATTTATCAAGGGAGTCTGTTTAAGAAAGTAGAGAGGGGAGAGCGTGATTGGAGGTTAGTTATACCGGAAGGGTTGGTAGATAAGATAATATGGGACTGTCATTTTCGGTATGGGCATTTCGGTGCTAGGAAGTGTGTAAATGTACTGAAAGAATCATGTTTAATTAAAAATATGGAACGGAGGGTTAGAACTTTACTCCGGGGTGCGATTTATGTCAGAAGTCAAAAGTAGTTAATTACCGATTAGAGGGAGAAATGAAATACATTAGAGTCGAAAGACCCTTTGATTTAGTTGCGGTGGATTTGTTTGGCCCTCTACCAAAGGGATGGGGAGGCGGAATGTACATTTTTGTGGTATTAGATACATTCACGAAATTTGTAAGATTATATAGTGTAAAAAGGGCAACAAGTAAAGTATTAAGTGAAAAAATAATGAAGGATTATATGATTAAAACTGGAAAACCTGAAATAATATTATCTGATCATGGACCCCAATTCATTAGTGGAACGTGGCGACAAACTTTGGGTTGGGAAGGCATCATACCTAAACACACGGCGGTATACCATCCTCAGTCAAACCAGGCTGAAAGGGTCATGCGAGAATTAGGGAGAATTTTTCGGCATACTGCCATGCTAAACACAGCGAATGGCCAATTCATGTGGGAAAAATTGAAGAATGGTTGAATTGTACTACTCATGAATCAACTGGATTTACACCTTACGAGCTGGTCAAGGGGACACACCCACCTAGAATTCTGGAACAGCTGTTCAATTATCCACCAGGGAGCAACACCCGAGGTTTGGAGGTAAAATTAAAACTATCAAATGAAAATTTATTAACCAAGGGAGAAAAAAGAAAACGGCGGCATGATGCTAAAGGCAAATGGACTAAGTATGAAGTAGGCCAGTTGGTATTAGTGAGAAGGCATGATTTATCAAGTGCACAGGATAAAGAAATTAAGAAATTCTTTTTGTTATATGAAGTAATCGAAATTAAAATGGATAACGCATACGTTTTACGAAATCAAGTGACGTGGGAGATAGTGGATACCCATAACAGCACCAATTTAAAAAAGTATTGGTCAAAATAAAATAATAAAATAAATCATGTAATTATATATAAAAATTTATTGTTTTCAGAAGGGACCCTCCCCCATTTTCGGGCGGCCACGGTCTCACCAGCCCTGGTCTTGGATTTTGGACACATAGGGACAGACCATGGTTGTAGCCACCTCCCATTTAGGTGGGACAAGGATGGTCTTTCCCTGCCAAATTGGTAGAAACTAGAAATTTTGCATAGTACAATCAATGGGGAGGGGGACCCCTAAAGTCCGTATTTAAAGAAACAGAAAAATAGGTGCACAAATTGGCACACCCCATGGACCATTGATTGCCTTAATTCTAAATTATAATACATTAAGGTAATCCTCAAGTTAATAAACTGGTGTTATTTGCGGATTGTAAATTCATCCCTTCATAGGTAGGTATTGGAGAAGTTTTGTGGCTGAGGTAACAAACCGAAATAATAAATTTTCGTATAGTCTGACTGAATTATGGCCTATAGAGATGGGGTCGTAGATTGGCGGTTGGGGTTTGTTTTTTATTTCCGGAAAGGGGGGCAGGTAAGGAATTCAGGGCTGCCAGAAGGGTTGTTATTCACATTCATTGATGTAGGGGTTCTGTTCGTTTTCGGTAGCATCTCGATAGACCATAATTCTGTACATCTAATATATAACCTATTCATGGGTAATTAAAGAAAAATACTTTGTGAAAAATTTTTAAAATAAAACAGTCATGTAACCTAAGGGTTAAATTATTATTTTGTAGTACCTGCTATGTTAGGTTATGAGTAGAGAAAATTGGGGCTAAATTGTGATTATGAAGGAATTTAAGGAAAGATTTGAACCAAACGATGTGATGCTTGTAAACTTCATTGAAATACCAAGGCGAAACTAAACATTAATTTAACTAGAATCATTTTGAAAAATGTAATTAAAGTAACTGAAATTGTTTTGAACAAATGAAGAAACTAAATTAAATTTGAGTTGGCCTTGGATTAACTTAACAATGTGAATTTTAGTGATGCGTTTAAATTTATTTTGATCTGAATCTTGACTGTAATTGTAAAATAAATGATAATGGACTAAAACGTAATGTTATATATATATATGGGGTGCTGGGGTGGGGGTTGCTGGTGGGAGGGAATTGGCGCTGGGATTCGAAGTTTGTTTGAATCAGTGTATCGATACCACCAGCAACCCCCACCACACACACCTAAAATCTGTAACCGTTACTTTGTACAGACATTCAGGATTTTAAATCCCATTGAGGAAGACAAACACCACGTCGAAACGTCTGGGAAATAAACCAAAAAGTATGTGTTCACAATGAAAGTTTAATATATATATATAATATTTTTAAAAAGTGAATGAAGGGGATGTACCAACAAGATAATTATAAAACGTAATGATTGAAATATTCATTTAAAATTGAAAACTGAAGGAAATTTTTGTGTGAATATAATCAAAAATGTTTAGGCTGAGATAGTGTTTGTAAAACAAGATGTGCATACAACTGTTGATGTAAACCTGTATAAATAGTCAATCTATGTTTTATGTTTAACTGTAGATTCCCCACCTAAGTGCGGCCATGACCTCACCGGATCATGACCGTGAAAGTAGTTAATTATGACAAATCATAAATTTTAATTGTTATAACCGGCTTGCGGTTTGTTTTTGTTTTGTCGACCTGGTGGTTTGTTAAAGTTAGTTGGGGAGTTATTTTTGGGGGAATCTACAAATTTTTGGAACAGGGCTATTTTCACCCATATAAGGGTGGTAGTCCATTAGGGGCATATCAATCATTATTAGTAAGTATGTTATTGAAGTTTTAGTGTAACGCCGAAGCAAGGATGGGGGTGGAATAAAAGAAAAAATGTCCACCCCTTCCGCATCAGTCCTTGTGGAAGCAACTGGGCGCTACAGTCCAGGGGTGTAATAGTGAGTGTGGATGGGGGGTGACCAAGTTACAGGCCATGAGGGAGATGTGGTTTATGGCTAGGATGAGGCCGGCGATGGTCAAGAAGCCTAGTGCAGAACACAGTAAATTTTAACGGGTATCAGGGGTTAAGGGATTTGAAAGGGGGTTTGTAAAGAAAAAAAAAATTTTTTTTCTTTAGGAGCTAAGGATAAGGCATTCTTGAGGGTATAATCTGTATTTTATAGCCATGATTGTTATGATGTAATGGTATTTTGTGTAATCAATGTGTTCTATTGGAGGGGTAATAGTGTTGCATGAACAATATTTAATTTGTATGGAATTTATATGCATTAGATATAAGTATACCGTAAAGTTATATTGCCTTGTAAACATTGTATTTTCTAGGGTTAAGCTATAGGTTTATTAAAATTAAGGTAAAATGTTTCTGTCTAAGAGCAATGAATATAGAACAGCTGTCATTGTAGGCTAACCAAACTAAATGAAAAACCAGCACTTTATAAAAAATTGAACCAGTACTTTGCTAATAATGAACCAATACGACTAAGAGGAAACAAATCAGTTGGAGATATGGAATGATGGAAGGCCATGTGTCGATATTTGAATTGAATGTTTCAGAGTCAGGTGATACTGTGGCGGGTGCCTATCTGATTTTATGGTGTTGGGATCTCGAACAGAGAAGTCCAGTAAGGTCATATGGATGCAGCCACAGCCACCGGACTAGGGGGGGGTGAGTACCCATGATTTTAGTAGAAAACTAAGGGCGATGTGGCGCCATATCTTCACTGGTCCTCTTAGGTTAGACAATGAGAGTTTTTATACTTCGGCATAAAACCTCTCATTGGGGGGGGGTATTGTAACAGTACAGAATTGGGTGTTAAAGATAATAATTTATATCAGTTTTAATCAAAGTAGTTAGTGTTCACCTTTGTGGAACCTCGATTTAATCAACCACGCATGCAGTGTTATTACAAAACAACACGTCTGTGTTTTGTCTCTGGACTCAGACAGGCAGGACATATTACGTAACGACATAGCATTTGTGGCAGTCGTGAATCACGGAAAAAATGAAGCCCAGTGTAGATTTCACCAGGTGGCAAAATGTTGCAAAACTCACTGTCCATATTACAGAACCTTTTAAAAGAACCAATTGGAGCACAGACTGGCGATCACATGACCAGACTCACCCTTGGGAATCATTGCACTAACGCCAGTTTAAGCGTTAGTCAACTCGTAACTCTGACCGCGCGGTCAACTAACTCCAAACCCAATCAGTGCTTGTGAGCAAACCTAAAGTCGGCCGACTGAAAGTAATAGTGTATTTATGTTAAAATAAACACAAACTATGGGGTAACAAATAAGCAACAGCGGACGGAAAATTTAACTGTAAAAAACTAGTTTTGGAGTGTATTAAATGAAGAAAGTGGGGAACACAAGGTGGTGAAACAACGATAGGAACACCGGATGGATGGGGTAACTGTACTGAACACAATTCATTGATAAAAAAAAAAAAATAGAAAATTTTAATACAATTTAATATTTCCAAGTTAAAACATTTTATTAATGAGATCTCAGTAAGGGAGTCAAAATAGTATGAGAGAGAGAGAGAGAGAGTGGATGCAAAGTGTTGGTTACCAAAATAACGCTATTGTTAAGGCATTTTTTATAGTAGTTTATACTGAGTGATTAAACATTCATGTATTCTTGTTTCTTATTGAAATTGTAGTGTGAAGATAAAGTGAAAGGAAATAATTCAGTTTAATAAAAGAAAGCTAATTTGATAGAATCCGAAAAATTTGTGTTAGCGTAATTATTTCGTAACTCAAACCTAGATAATCCTTCTGCAAATGGTTTCGTCTGTAGAACCCTGGAGTGAAACCCGAAAGTAAGATATTATTATAGTAATTGAAATAAATTCAATTGTTTCAATGGCCCCCGAACAGTGATGGTGAGTGTAATTTATTAATTACACAAACCAGACATAGTTGAGTTGCAGACAAGGATTATTTGGAAGCGGGGGCGATGTTGTAAATGATTGTAGATTGTGATGAGAAAGGGGTAAAGCAAAACTAAGCATATTTGTATATGTAAATACAATAATTTCATAATGGAGAATAATGAGATTAAAATAAATAAAATTGACGTAACTGTCGGTGATGAGTCAGAAAATAAGTCGATGTTTATAAATAAAGAAAATATATTAACCGAGTCAGCTGAAAAAAGCGACTCGGGAATCCAAACAGATGTAACGCTAGCAAATGAAAGTAATTTTGGTAATTTTACCGATTCAAAAATAATTAATGAAGTTGAAATTCATTCAACGCCAATATCAATTAGTCAAAATAAGAAAGCGATGACGGTGGTATGTTAAGAGATTTGTATAGCATAATATGTAGTATGAAAGAAAGTTCAGAAAAGCAATACACAGTGTTAAATAATAATTTTGCTGAAATGAAAAGTGATAATGAGGTTAAATTTGATGCATTAAGTAGTAGGTAGTGTCAAAGAAATAAAAAATAATTTGAATGAACAGAATAATAAAGCTGATACATTGAATGCAAAGTTGAATGAAGTGAGTAGTAATTTAAATGAACAGAAAATTAAATGTGAAAGTAGTTTTAACGAATTGAGTAAACATTTTGAGATGAATGAGATTAAACTAGAAAGTAAATTTAATGAACTGAAGAGTGAAATTAATAATATAAAGTCACAGAACTTTAATCTTGACAAACGTATAAACGATATAGATGAACAATGTAGCGTTATTCAAGAACAAGTAGTAGAGTCAGTAAAAGAACAAGTTAAAGAACAAACTAACGAATTTAAAGAAAGTGTAGAAATTAAACTAAGCAATGTAAATGCACAAGTAGTAGATAAGATAAAAGTACAAGTTAGGGAACAATGTAGTGAAATAGAAAGTAATTGTGAAAGTAAAATAAATGAATACAGTGCTGATATTGAGTACAAAATAAGTGAATGTAAATTTACTATTGCAAACAAAATTGTAGAAATTAATGAGAATATTGACAGTGAGATTAGCGAAACAGAAAGTAGCTATAAGTCAGAAATACAGCTATTACAAGGTGCTGTAGAAATGGTAAATAATGCCAGTATTCAATCTGAACGTGTAACTAACAACAAGTTTAATTTAATTGAACAAAAACTAATCAATGTCAAAGATGATTTAAACATGGAAATAAGTAAAAAACTAGATAGTGTCAGCGAGCGAGTAGTAATCACCCGCGACGCAGATAGCGAGATAGAGTTAGAGTCATTTAATGGGGACAGTAGGGGGGTACACCCTATGCAATTCCTAAACAGAGTAAGAGACTTTAATCGATTTTGTAATACTAATTGGGAGATGAAATTGTTAAAAGTTACGAAATGCTTTAAGGGAAGCCCCGCGGTTTGGCGGAAGTGCATAAGGGAGATTGGTTAAATTTCCAAAGTTTTGAAAGGGATTTTAGAAGTAAATACTGGTCTGAAGAGGACCAAGAAGTGCTCAGAAGTAAGATAATGGGGTCGGGCAATTTCGGGACTCATGGTAACAATGTTACCATTTACGTGATGAAAATGTATAAAGAAGCCAAATATCTCGAACCGCCATTACAGTTTAGATCATTTGTACGCCATATAAGCAAACACTTACCAAGGGAGGTGCAAATTAACCTAATGACGCGGGAAGTGGAGGGCATAAACGACCTTGAACAAATATTAGATATTTTCCAGAATATCAGGGACCGGGAGATGGGTAGGCGCTCAAACCCGTCAGTGTTGCACACCAATGACAATCATAATCGATCTAGTGGGACAACAACCACATATAGAGGGACAAGGGGAGGTTACAATAATAATAATAGACGCGATGACTGGCGGTGTGCCGAGTGCCATTGCGAAAATTATGTCAGCAGAACGACCTGTTATAGGTGCAATAAAGAGAGGAACTGTCAACGAAATAACACTGAGCATAACCAAAACAATCAACAACAGCGAGGAGGTAGCAGTATCCGAGGAGCACCGGGAAGTAGTGGAATTGCTAACAGAGGCCATGGTGGGTATAATCCAGGCCGTGCAACAACTCAAACAAAAAACTAGCAAGGACAGTGGGTGAAGGGACCCCACCATTGTCGACAAAGGACTGCAGGGTCCAAGACAACGACGGCTATCTAAGTAACGTTATTCGCATCGACCTGTCCAAGGAACTGATGGAGGAGGATGACACAGAGGCAGCAAGATTAGAAACCGGACTGACCGAAGTAAGAATCCAAATTGAAGGTAAGGAAATAAAAACTTTAGTAGATACAGGTAGTGAAGTTTCTGTTATTTCCGAACACATACTAGAGGAATTGCAAGAAACAAACAAAAATATCCCATCTTTGCCAGTTGCGGGGGTGACTATTGTAGGTATTACCGGGGTTAGCAGTAAACGTGTAACTAAACAGGTACATTTGAATATGGTAATTAACGGGGTAGGGCACGATAACACATTTTTAGTAGTACGGGGGTTAAATCTGGAGATTATTCTGGGGAATGATTTTTTGATAAAGCATAAAGCAGTAATTGATTTTCAGAAGTGGTTGTTAGTACTGAATACTGAAGTTGAACCAGTTCAGATTAGTTTTGAGCGGGTAGTAGACAAAGTGAGAATTTCGAGAGTTAAGGTGATACTAAATCGGGCTAGTAAAGTAGAAACGGAAGTTAATATGTGTGTATGTAGAGAGAGAGAGAGAGAGAGAGAGAGAGCGAGAGGGGGGTGACATAAATGAAGAACGAATTTGGGAGGATAGAGTGGTGAAGTTTTGTAGTGAGGGTGGCGTCGTAGGGAGTTCTCAATGTGAAGCGTTGTGGCGGGTAGTAGAGTGTTTTAGAGAAGTGTTTGCCGATATACCCGGGAGGGTAAGAAATTGTGAATGTGAATTAAAGGTGAGGGAACACGCACCCTATGTACTAAGAAGCTATCCGGTGCCATATTGAAAGAGAAGAGTGGTTCAGGCTGAATTAGATAAAATGTTAGAGGGGGACATAATAGAGAGATCAGTATCACCGTATTCCAACCCGTTAGTAGTCGTTATTAAAAAAGATGGTCGAGTCAGATTACGTTTAGACGCCCGCAGGATGAATCAAATAATTATTCCGGATCGAGAATCGCCCGAAGCAATAGACAAGATATTTCAAAAATTTAGCGGAGTTAAATATATGACCTCATTAGATATAACCGTGGGGTATTGGCAAGTCCCGTTAGCATGTAAAAGTAGGAAATATACAGCGTTCCTTTTCAATGGAAAAATTTACCAATTTTTACGGTTACCTTTCGGGCTGAATACCAGTGTGGCCAGTTTTATAAAATGTTGAGATGAGATTCTATAGCCACAAAATTTAGATTTTTTAACCATTTATGTAGATGATATACTGATAGCCTCACGCACATTCTCAGAGCACGTGGAACATTTAGAATATGTATTAGACAAATTGCATAAAGGGGGTTGACTGTCAACTGGGAGAAATCTAAATTTTTACAGAAAGAAATACATTTTTTAGGTTACATAATAACACCAGAAGGGATAAAAGCTAACCCAGAGAAGGTAGAGTCAATTTTAAAATTCCCGGAACCTAATTAAGCAATTGCAAAGTTTTTAGGTTTATGTAATTTTTATAGAAAATTTCAGAAAAACTATGCCCATATAACTTCAAAGTTGAGTGCAGTGTTATAAAAGAATAAGCAGTGGAGATGGGGGGAAAAAGAACGAGATGCGTTTAATGAGATAAAGGACCATTTTATGAACATGATCATGATGAATCACCCTAACTTTGAACGCACATTTTACTTACAGACAGACGCCAGTAATATCGCTTTAGGTGCTGAGTTGTACCAGGAGGACGACAACAAGGAACATCACACTATCGCTTTCGCCAGCCGGACGTTGCTAGCTGCCGAAAGGAATTACACAACAACCGAGAAGGAATTAATAAACATTGTCTTTGCCGTGAAGAAATTCCAAACCTATCTGTTGGGAAATTTTACTATCATCCAGACTGACCACAAGGCATTATCTTTCTTAAACACCTGCAAATTGACACACAGCAGAATAACCAGGTGGGTGCTAGCGTTACTAGAGTATAATTTTACTTGGGAGTATATAAAAGGGGTGGAAAATAAGATACCTGACACTTTATCCAGGGTAGATACAGAGGGAATGAGAACAGGGAGAGATTTAAAAGAAATAGAAATCTTTAGACTTAGTAGGGAAGATAGACTGTTTGGGGAGGAGTTGAAAGATATTAATAGCATGCAGAGGACAGATATTAAATTAAATTAAATAATAACTAGTTTAGAGTCCGATTCAGATGAGTTAGGGTATAGACGATATTTTCAGATTTATCAAGGGAGTCTGTTTAAGAAAGTAGAGAGGGGAGAGCGTGATTGGAGGTTAGTTATACCGGAAGGGTTGGTAGATAAGATAATATGGGACTGTCATTTTCGGTATGGGCATTTCGGTGCTAGGAAGTGTGTAAATGTACTGAAAGAATCATGTTTAATTAAAAATATGGAACGGAGGGTTAGAACTTTACTCCGGGGTGCGATTTATGTCAGAAGTCAAAAGTAGTTAATTACCGATTAGAGGGAGAAATGAAATACATTAGAGTCGAAAGACCCTTTGATTTAGTTGCGGTGGATTTGTTTGGCCCTCTACCAAAGGGATGGGGAGGCGGAATGTACATTTTTGTGGTATTAGATACATTCACGAAATTTGTAAGATTATATAGTGTAAAAAGGGCAACAAGTAAAGTATTAAGTGAAAAAATAATGAAGGATTATATGATTAAAACTGGAAAACCTGAAATAATATTATCTGATCATGGACCCCAATTCATTAGTGGAACGTGGCGACAAACTTTGGGTTGGGAAGGCATCATACCTAAACACACGGCGGTATACCATCCTCAGTCAAACCAGGCTGAAAGGGTCATGCGAGAATTAGGGAGAATTTTTCGGCATACTGCCATGCTAAACACAGCGAATGGCCAATTCATGTGGGAAAAATTGAAGAATGGTTGAATTGTACTACTCATGAATCAACTGGATTTACACCTTACGAGCTGGTCAAGGGGACACACCCACCTAGAATTCTGGAACAGCTGTTCAATTATCCACCAGGGAGCAACACCCGAGGTTTGGAGGTAAAATTAAAACTATCAAATGAAAATTTATTAACCAAGGGAGAAAAAAGAAAACGGCGGCATGATGCTAAAGGCAAATGGACTAAGTATGAAGTAGGCCAGTTGGTATTAGTGAGAAGGCATGATTTATCAAGTGCACAGGATAAAGAAATTAAGAAATTCTTTTTGTTATATGAAGTAATCGAAATTAAAATGGATAACGCATACGTTTTACGAAATCAAGTGACGTGGGAGATAGTGGATACCCATAACAGCACCAATTTAAAAAAGTATTGGTCAAAATAAAATAATAAAATAAATCATGTAATTATATATAAAAATTTATTGTTTTCAGAAGGGACCCTCCCCCATTTTCGGGCGGCCACGGTCTCACCAGCCCTGGTCTTGGATTTTGGACACATAGGGACAGACCATGGTTGTAGCCACCTCCCATTTAGGTGGGACAAGGATGGTCTTTCCCTGCCAAATTGGTAGAAACTAGAAATTTTGCATAGTACAATCAATGGGGAGGGGGACCCCTAAAGTCCGTATTTAAAGAAACAGAAAAATAGGTGCACAAATTGGCACACCCCATGGACCATTGATTGCCTTAATTCTAAATTATAATACATTAAGGTAATCCTCAAGTTAATAAACTGGTGTTATTTGCGGATTGTAAATTCATCCCTTCATAGGTAGGTATTGGAGAAGTTTTGTGGCTGAGGTAACAAACCGAAATAATAAATTTTCGTATAGTCTGACTGAATTATGGCCTATAGAGATGGGGTCGTAGATTGGCGGTTGGGGTTTGTTTTTTATTTCCGGAAAGGGGGGCAGGTAAGGAATTCAGGGCTGCCAGAAGGGTTGTTATTCACATTCATTGATGTAGGGGTTCTGTTCGTTTTCGGTAGCATCTCGATAGACCATAATTCTGTACATCTAATATATAACCTATTCATGGGTAATTAAAGAAAAATACTTTGTGAAAAATTTTTAAAATAAAACAGTCATGTAACCTAAGGGTTAAATTATTATTTTGTAGTACCTGCTATGTTAGGTTATGAGTAGAGAAAATTGGGGCTAAATTGTGATTATGAAGGAATTTAAGGAAAGATTTGAACCAAACGATGTGATGCTTGTAAACTTCATTGAAATACCAAGGCGAAACTAAACATTAATTTAACTAGAATCATTTTGAAAAATGTAATTAAAGTAACTGAAATTGTTTTGAACAAATGAAGAAACTAAATTAAATTTGAGTTGGCCTTGGATTAACTTAACAATGTGAATTTTAGTGATGCGTTTAAATTTATTTTGATCTGAATCTTGACTGTAATTGTAAAATAAATGATAATGGACTAAAACGTAATGTTATATATATATATGGGGTGCTGGGGTGGGGGTTGCTGGTGGGAGGGAATTGGCGCTGGGATTCGAAGTTTGTTTGAATCAGTGTATCGATACCACCAGCAACCCCCACCACACACACCTACAATCCATAACCGTTACTTTGTACAGACATTCAGGATTTTAAATCCCATTGAGGAAGACAAACACCACGTCGAAACGTCTGGGAAATAAACCAAAAAGTATGTGTTCACAATGAAAGTTTAATATATATATAATATTTTTAAAAAGTGAATGAAGGGGATGTACCAACAAGATAATTATAAAACGTAATGATTGAAATATTCATTTAAAATTGAAAACTGAAGGAAATTTTTGTGTGAATATAATCAAAAATGTTTAGGCTGAGATAGTGTTTGTAAAACAAGATGTGCATACAACTGTTGATGTAAACCTGTATAAATAGTCAATCTATGTTTTATGTTTAACTGTAGATTCCCCACCTAAGTGCGGCCATGACCTCACCGGATCATGACCGTGAAAGTAGTTAATTATGACAAATCATAAATTTTAATTGTTATAACCGGCTTGCGGTTTGTTTTTGTTTTGTCGACCTGGTGGTTTGTTAAAGTTAGTTGGGGGGTTATTTTTGGGGGAACCTACAAATTTTTGGAACAGGGCTATTTTCACCCATATAAGGGTGGTAGTCCATTAGGGGCATATCAATCATTATTAGTAAGTATGTTATTGAAGTTTTAGTGTAACGCCGAAGCAAGGATGGGGATGGAATAAAAGAAAAAATGTCCACCCCTTCCGCATCAGTCCTTGTGGAAGCAACTGGGCGCTACAGTCCAGGGGTGTAATAGTGAGTGTGGATGGGGGGTGACCAAGTTACAGGCCATGAGGGAGATGTGGTTTATGGCTAGGATGAGGCCGGCGATGGTCAAGAAGCCTAGTGCAGAACACAGTAAATTTTAACGGGTATCAGGGGTTAAGGGATTTGAAAGGGGGTTTGTAAAGAAAAAAAAATTTTTTTTCTTTAGGAGCTAAGGATAAGGCATTCTTGAGGGTATAATCTGTATTTTATAGCCATGATTGTTATGATGTAATGGTATTTTGTGTAATCAATGTGTTCTATTGGAGGGGTAATAGTGTTGCATGAACAATATTTAATTTGTATGGAATTTATATGCATTAGATATAAGTATACCGTAAAGTTATATTGCCTTGTAAACATTGTATTTTCTAGGGTTAAGCTATAGGTTTATTAAAATTAAGGTAAAATGTTTCTGTCTAAGAGCAATGAATATAGAACAGCTGTCATTGTAGGCTAACCAAACTAAATGAAAAACCAGCACTTTATAAAAAATTGAACCAGTACTTTGCTAATAATGAACCAATACGACTAAGAGGAAACAAATCAGTTGGAGATATGGAATGATGGAAGGCCATGTGTTGATATTTGAATTGAATGTTTCAGAGTCAGGTGATACTGTGGCGGGTGCCTATCTGATTTTATGGTGTTGGGATCTCGAACAGAGAAGTCCAGTAAGGTCATATGGGTGCAGCCACAGCCACCGGACTGGGGGGGGTGAGTACCCATGATTTTAGTAGAAAACTAAGGGGGATGCGGCGCCATATCTTCACTGGTCCTCTTAGGTTAGACAATGAGAGTTTTTATGCTTCAGCATAAAACCTCTCATTGGGGGGGGGGTATTGTAACAGTACAGAATTGGGTGTTAAAGATAATAATTTATATCAGTTTTAATCAAAGTAGTTAGTGTTCACCTTTGTGGAACCTCGATTTAATCAACCACGCATGCAGTGTTATTACAAAACAACACGTCTGTGTTTTGTCTCTGGACTCAGACAGGCAGGACATATTACGTAACGACATACCGTTTGTGGCAGTCGTGAATCACGGAAAAAATGAAGCCCAGTCGTAGATTTCACCAGGTGGCAAAATATTGCAAAACTCGCTGTCCTTATTATAGAACCTTTTAAAAGAACCAATTGGAGCACAGACTGGCGATCACGTGACCAGACTCACCCTTGGGAATCATTGCACTAACGCCAGTTTAAGCGTTAGTCAACTCGTAACTCTGACCGCGCGGTCAACTAACTCCAAACCCAATCAGTGCTTGCGAGCAAACCTAAAGTTGGCCGACTGAAAGTAATGGTGCATTTATGTTAAAATAAACGTAAACTATGGGGTAACGAATAAGCAACAGCGGACGGAAAATTTAACTGTAAAAACCTAGTTTTGGGGTGTATTAAATGAAGAAAGTGGGGAACACAAGGTGGTGTAACAACGATAGGAACACCGGATGGATGGGTAACTGTACTGAACACAATTCATTGATAAAAAAAAAAAAAAGAAAATTTTTATCAAAGTTTAAATACAATTTAATATTTCCAAGTTAAAACATTTTATTAATGAGATCTCAGTAAGGGAGTCAAAAGAGTATGAGAGAGAGAGAGAGAGTGAGAGAGTGAGAGAGTGGATGCAAAGTGTTGATTACCAAAATAACGCTATTGTTAAGGCATTTTTTATAGTAGTTTATACTGAGTGATTAAACATTCATGTATTCTTGTTTCTTATTGAAATTGTAGTGTGAAGATAAAGTGAAAGGAAATAATTCAGTTTAATAAGAGAAAGCTAATTTGTTAGAATCCGAAAAATTTGTGTTAGCGTAATTATTTCGTAACTCAAACCTAGATAATCCTTCTGCAACTGGTTTCGTCTGTAGAACCCTGGAGTGAAACCCGAAGGTAAGATATTATTATATTAATTTAAATAAATTCAATTGTTTCACTACGACAACACAGCATTCAGGTTAACTCAACAAACACCAACAAACTGAACACAAGTGACAACAAAAGAAATAAACTTAAATTAAAACTGTGAACACACTAAAAATCATTTATTTCCAAAGGAACGGAGCGAGGACATTTTCGGATATCGTTTTCAGTTGACTACATCAGCGGGCATTTTGTCCGTCTCACAGCTAGCCTGAGTAAACCAAAATATTCGCTGTTACCTAGCAACCAAACTTTATTTATTGTAATATTAGTTAATAAGATTTTAATTTTACCGACATCTGTGATGTATTGTACTTGTTATTTGCATTTCTGACTTCCATAGCAGTCTTAAAGAACCCAGAAACCTGAGATTTTTATTATTTTTTTTAAAGTTATCTTTATATATATATTTCGTGTGTGCGTGTGTATGTCACTGAACTCCTCCTAGACGGCTGGACCGATTTTGATGAAATTTTGTGTGTGTGTTTGAGTGGGTCCCTGGATGGTTTAGATTCACAATTGGACCCGGTAGGTGGCGCTGCGATCGGGTTCCAGGAAATTATATATAAAAATGAATGTTTCTTTGTTTGTCCCGTATGCGTTCCTATACCATTCATCGGATTGCAATGAAACTTCGGTGAGTTGTTGTGCGCCCGCCCGCGAAGGTTTCTGAATTAGTGGTGTTTTTTCGATGGGGTCCTTTGGGGGGTTCTTTGGGGTCTTCCACATCTCCTCCTAAACCACTGTACCGATTTCAACCAAACTTGGCACAAATATTTTACGCAAAGGGAGAACCAACATAGGATAGGTGTTTTTTCGATGGGGTCCTTTTGGGGGTTCTTTGGGGTCTTCCACATCTTCTCCTAAACCACTGTACCGATTTCAACCAAACTTGGCACAAATATTTTACGCAAAGGGAGAACCAACATAGGATAGGTGTTTTTTCAATGGGGTCCTTTTGGGGGTTCTTTGGGGTCTTCCACATCTTCTCCTAAACCACTGTACCGATTTCAACCAAACTTGGCACAAATATTTTACGCAAAGGGAGAACCAACATAGGATAGGTGTTTTTTCGATGGGGTCCTTTGGGGTCTTCCACATCTCCTCCTAAACCACTGAACCAACATAGGACAAGTGTTTTTTTCGATACAATCCTTTGGGGGGTCCTTTGGGGTCTTGCACATCTCTTCCTAAACTATTAGACCGATTTCAACCAAACTTGGCACAAATATTTTACGCAACGGGAGAACCAACATAGGACAGGTGTTTTTTCGATACGATCCTCTGGGGGGTCCCCCAAACTATTAGATTTGGTTACTATGGCAACCCAATAGAATAGATTCTGTTATAAATATATTATCGCATTAAACTGAAGACCACGCGAACGAAGTCGTGGGCAACAGCTATTTATTTTTAAGAAACCTACTTTAATTGAACTTTATTAATTAAACTAACATTTTCATTACGTACAACGTGAAACTCCGTAGCGAAGCACGGGTATTCCCCTAGTGTTTTATAAAATTTTTATCCTTGCACAATCAAATTGAGCAACTGAGTTGACCCGACTATGAACTTGTTCGACCAAAAAGTCGACTATTTTATTTTGAATAACTGAAATAAGAAAATATATCATCAATCTGATTAAAAAGAGTTATTTGTAGGAATATTAGATCAGTTTCAGAAAAATTACAGGCAGCAGCAAGGAGTGTGGACAAACGAACGAGCCAGACTGCGTAACCAGCGAACAAGACGTCTAGCCGGTCGAAGCTGAAATCAATTACAGCAACAAGGCTGTTTTTACCCTTTCAGAATAAATTTTTCTTAACAATTCTTTTTCAATAAAAAAATTTAAATCAACACTTTATTTTTGGCAACGTAACACGTTTCATTACAGATGGCGTCCAAATGCGGGGCATTATTTTAAAGGAATCCGCTACCCAGAAGGAAGATAGAAATAAATTCCAAACTATAAATAGGCCTATTCTCATCTCATTCCATAAGGTAACACGTTTAATTACAATATCTCTGATAAGTTAAATGGCTTTCCTTACAATTTTTGAGGTAATAATATAATAAATAGTTGAAACTTTTTATTGTGAATAAAGTTCCTTTATTTGACAATGTTTTTGTTCCCTTTGATATTTGTTAAAAAAATTAACATTGTCTTCTTACACAAGGATAATAAACAACAAACATGTACAAGGATGTATACACCAAAATTTTTATTAAGTTAAACAAATAAACATTAAACAATAAACAAATAAACATTAAGTTAAAGAAATGAACAAAAGTTATAAATAATAACTTATTATTTTGTTTACTTTTAATTCAAGTCTAATATTAAATACTCTACAGTATTTAATACAAAATAAAAATTATAACAAGCTTTGAAACATATTATAAAAAAATACACTGTTAAAACGACTGTTAAAAAGACTGTAAAAAAGTAAAACACTTCCCATGCATAAAAATTAAAGTAGGCCTTCAGTATCTGAGAAGTTTACTGATTAATATACATTCAACTGCACTGCAGCAGTGTTTTGTACAAAATAAAAATTATGGTAAGCCTTAAAAATAATGTAAAATAATACGTATATTTGAAAACAATTATTTAAAAACAGAGTCTGTTAAAAAGAATTACTTATCATGAATTAAAATTAAAAATAGGTTCTCTATTTTAGAAGTTTACAAATTAAAACATTTTAATTCACAGATTTAATTTATAATCAATTCACAGTTAATGAATAGTTAACCTATATAGTTAATGAATAACATTATCCTATTACTTCATATGTCAGTCATTCCATAAATTTTTGTGAATTTACAGTAGGGCATCTGTCACGACAACAATATATAGAAACTCCATATCCTGATCTTCTTCCATTTAAAACTTTGTACTTAACAATACAAGATAACATGGCCACTTCATGATAAGATAAAAATGACTGAAAAACCAATTGTTACTGATTCCAGTTGCAAAAACTGCTTTTTTGCCTCCATAATTATTTTCTAATATGCAAAAAATTTAATTTTTTCATTCAAACATGAAGTAAGATGAGACAACCGGTTACATTGAATTCCTGAAATTATTATGGTATATGCAAAAACTAGACATAAAACACCAAACGTTTTTCTACAAGTCAAGAAATATTGTACTCATAAAAATACGATTGTTCACATAATACTGTCAGTGACAGAGCTTTTACAGGAGGAAAAGTAACTTAGTTGAAACACCCAATTATACACTGTTTTTAGCCCTGTGTCACTTTTTTATTTACTAAACATTAAAGAAACAGTGAGATGGACATATTTTGGTAAAATCAAGACCAATTTTGAAGGTGATTACACAGAACTTGTTTGAAGGGTTGAGTAGCAATTTCTCCAGTGTACAGTGTGCCAAGGATATTATTTTGAATGGACTGAATGATATTCAGCACTACATAGGAGTTTTAGACTACACAGTCACACAAGTTGTATCAGTCGAACTTTATTAGTGTTCCTTGTACATGTCACAACACATTGTAAACAGTCTGCTATTGAACAGATTGATTATTTCATATAACATAACTTTATTATTTGACAATTCAAAATTAATTCACTAATTTAAAATTTTATAAAGTAATTTTAGATATCACTATTTTTTTGACGACTCGGAACACTAAGTTTTTTATAAGTAAAATCGTAAAGATTTACCTTACAGCCTAAACCGGCTTTCACCTTTAGAAGGCTTCATCAGAGGCTGCCGTAGGTAGCGCTGTCCGTCTTGTTGTTGGTGACGGGATAGATTTTCGAAAGATCGATGCTGTGTGTGTGTGGTGAGATGTGTTCGAATAATGCGTGCGATTTGAATTGTGTCTGTTCGTTTAGGATGTCATTTTTATTTGTTTTTGTGTGTTTGTATATTTCTAATTGTTCTAGAGCGTCTAGTTTTCGGCCTTTTGTGTGTACGCGTAGAATGTTCATGTTATTGTCGATGTTTTTATATGCGTGGTTTGCTTCAATGAGGTGGTTTGCAAAGGTGGATTCTGTAGTGGTGTGGAGTGCCTTTGTGTGTTCAATGTATCTCTGTTTGAAGCTACGTCCTGTCTGGCCTATGTACAATACAAATAGCTTGTATACAAGCTGAATTGCTCAAATTGCAATAAATTCTACATAGGCCAGACAGGACGTAGCTTCAAACAGAGATACATTGAACACACAAAGGCACTCCACACCACCTTTGCAAACCACCTCATTGAAGCATATAAAACACATATAAAAACATCGACA
Source organism: Magicicada septendecula (assembly GCA_034769895.1). Taxonomy (NCBI): domain Eukaryota; kingdom Metazoa; phylum Arthropoda; class Insecta; order Hemiptera; family Cicadidae; genus Magicicada; species Magicicada septendecula. The sequence goes on from CM068374.1 coordinate 475,321,847, forward strand.
ATAACATGAACATTCTACACGTACACACAAAAGGCCGAAAACTAGACACTCTAGAACAATTAGAAATATACAAACACACAAAAACAAATAAAAACGACATCCTCAACGAACAGACACAATTCAAATCGCACGCGTTATTCGAACACATCTCACCACACACACACACACAGCATCGATCTTTCGAAAATCTACCCCGTTGCCAACAACAAGACGGACAGCGCTACCTATGGCAGCCTCTGATGAAGCCTTCTAAAGGTGAAAGCCGGTTTAGGCTGTAAGGTAAATCTTTACGATTTTACTTATAAAAAACTTAGTGTTCCGAGTCGTCAAACAATAGTGATATTTAGTTAAGTAACGGACATGTCATGGACAACGAAATCCAAGTAATTTTAGAACATGACACAGTTTTGGTGAAAGCATTCCTTGAAATGATATTGAAACACTTTGATCACAAAACAATATGTTAGTTGTCTACATATAAATATCATCAAGTAATTATCAAGTAATTTTATAAAAGATAATTTTGTCTTTTTTAGATATGCACAGATCTTTCATTTGTAAGACCACATTTGTAGGTTTATCAATCCTAAAAAAATACATAATTTGTTTTAACAATTTTGTAATACAGATCACAAATTATTGATGATAAAATTTTATCCTCATTGAACAATTTAGAACTAATAATGTTACAATTGAATCAGGAAATATAATGCTATCAAGAACAACATTAGGAATCAATTAATTCTAAATTGATAGGTTAAACTGAGTTATAATTATTCATATATACTGTAAATAATATGTAGGAGTAAGATTTGCAATATACTATGACACTTGTGCTCAGTGTACATTACGGTATGTGTGCATACATGTGTAGCCATTTTAATATAAAAATGTTATTTTATATAAAACAAATTGAATATTAAATAACTTAATGAGCTGAAGATATATAATATAAAACCTTAGGTTGCTAGTTATAATGAAATAATATTGGTGATGAAGAAACTAATATTCAGAATATTCAGTGAATTTCCTATTTCCACAACAAGCTGTTGTTTGCATGTCTATACATACAGTTTAACATACAATAATTAGGCCTACTTACTTAAGGACACAATAATAACATACAGTGTTACTTATAAATAAAAACATTACAATAAAACAAAAAGCAAGGACGGAATAAACACAGTAATGGACAGGAACTTTCTTCAGAATCAAATGCTGCCTTATTACTGAACGTTTAAATCATTCCTGAAACAAATAAACAATCCAAAATAAAATTAATGTAACAATACATAAGTTTAGAAGGCAGGAAAGAAATAATTGAAATGCCGGTGTTTGCTTTTGTTGGAAATTTTGTATGCTTATATTATACTTGAGAGAAAGCTGTGACAACTCTAGTAGGATGTACTTGGAGAAACATCCAAATTACAAATTCAATAGGAAAGAAAATTCTATAATATTTTGTTTTGTCCATAAATCACATGCTTATATGAGGATGGACCATACATAGCATCTAACAAATCTCTCTCCGAGACGGGGCCCAGTGTTTTGTAAGATTTCGATTATAGTTTTGATCTCCTCATCAGTATCCGAGGATTGATTGATCCAGCACCCAAGATATTTGAGATGCTTTACTGTTTCTACAGATTCATTATCCGGGTAAAGTTGAACTGGCCCCACATCCATTCTGCTTATAACCATAAATTCAATTTTATTAATGTTAATTTTCAGTTGTAATGAAACTACACCATTGGAAGATGACTTAGTCTACTGAAGAAAAAGGAATCTGATGAACTGGCCACTGCAAATAAGTGGAGAGACAGATTCTAAAGCTAGACAGAAAACAAAAGTAAACCCAAGATGGAAGATGTAGCAAATTTAAGATTGGGCATATCTACTTAGCAGCTGACTTAAGAAAGGATGGCATATACTAGACTAGCACATGCTTGATGTAGGCTGTATGAAAAGTATTATCAAACTATACTGGAGTATACTGGACCAATGTTAATGAGATAATTTCTCTACCATCTAAACAGAAACAATAAAAACAAGAACACTCGAAGGGTGCTTCAAAAAATAATTTCGAATATGCTGGGCTATAATGTTGTAGTATTGTTGCTTTTTGAGTACCAAAGAAATGGAAGTACTGAGTGAGAATTATTTATACAACAGGAAATTTGCAGATCTAAAATATTGACATGATGTCTGTAAATCCATATCAAGTACATTGAAGTTGCACTGTTTTATTTACTTATTCTTCCAACAAATACAGGTTCCAACAAATTCACCTAACATGCGGAAGAGAAGAATTTTAGTTAATTAATATCCTGTGTACAATAAAACAATTATAAAATATATAATTCCCATTAATAATACAGTTACTCACTCCTGAATTTAATTTACTGTATTAATGTTATGCCTAATCCTTAAGTACATTATGCTTTATATTATACTATAAATTAGCTAAGATTAATGTACTTACCAGATGTTAAAAGTGTGGTATATGGCAAATCAGTGTCATCCTCTTCAGTACATTTCTTTAAATAATGTGTATAAACGTCTATAGAAGAACTGCTTGTTGTACCATCTGAACTATTAAGTAAATCATTATGGCTGAATGAGGAATTGGTTGTGTTTGTGTTTTCTCCCTTAGAGTCATCCACAGATGTAGAGAACATTCTCTCAAGGTAAGACAGATAAGATTTTCTATCTAGAGCATCTAGTAACTCTGCCTGAGTTGTGTTGTTGTTCGAACCTTCAACAGGAGAGCTAAAAACATGATCTGAGCATCCATTAACTGATGAATAGAATGGATTGTTTTGCTGTTCATGTCTTCTGGCAGTTGCAAGTAAATCTTTCCTTGCACCATTTGAATATCTGTTTTCTTTATCAAACTCTTGCACTTGTTTGGTACACTGATCCATCTGAAATTTAAAAAAGTTGCTTGTTAAAACATATACTCCTGGTACTGGTCATTTAGCAGTGCAAGAAACTGTTGTCTCAGCATTTCTCCTGGGTCCTGTTTTGTGAGTTTCGATGGGAGGTCTACTTTCATTTTGTTGTCAATGATCATCCGTGGTGGTTCCAAGTAGCAGACAGATACACACAAGTAAATGAATAACTAATTTTTTTTTAACTAACTGTTTGAAATGAATTAGAAGCAGTGGTGAAGCTATTGAGAGGCTTTTGAGGCTTAGCCTACCCAAAAAATAAATGAACAAATGAATACATGAAAAGCTAACGTTTCAGGATTATCGTATTTTATAAGTTCATAACAATTGGTTTACAAAACACACTCTAAGAGTGCGGTACGAATGTAACTGCCGCCAGGCTATGTGAGGCTTTCTGGCAAAGCGTCTCTCCCACCACCATTTATGACGTGCGATGGGCGTTATGTGTGTGTGGGGGGGGGAGAAAACTGTTGCGTTGCAGGCCAAGAGGCTAGTCTCCGTCTCGGGCAGTGAGCGTGAACGGGTATATCTTCCGTACTTAGTGCAATTACAGTAATTATTCACTCTACCAATTCATTTACGTTTAATTTAATTAATTTACGTTCGTTAGTGTTCGTTTTATGTTTTTACTTGTGTGTTAGTGTTAGATATTTTTGTGTACAATGGGTGATACTGAGAGAAGATTAACGTCATTATTTAGTGAATTAAACGTGAAACTGTTTTCAAGTTGGAGTTATGAAACAAAGTGTGCCTACAAAGATAGGAGATTGACACCACATTTAGATATTAAAATAGCAGATAGCAGAAAAAATAGAAAGTTTCAATTCTCTTGGTACAAGAAATATCCTTAGCTAACAGGGTGCTCTGAGAAAAATAAATTATACTGTTATACCTGTATTCTGAGTGGGGGCGAAAAAGAATGGTCATCAGCTTCTTATGGTGTCTGTGTAACAAAAAATTTTGACAGAAAGGCAAAAAAACATCAATGTTCAAGAAGGCATCTTCAGAATGAAGAGACATTTTTATTGTTAAGTCCTGGAAGAATTGAACATTCCATTTCTGAAGGCGCTAAGCTTCAAGCCATGAAACACAATGAAACTGTGAAGCAAAATAGATTTGTAATTGAGAGACTTATCGATGTTATGTGCTTCTTAGGTAAACAAGAGCTTGCTTTTAGAGGGCATTTTGAAGATGAAAGTTCTGACAGAAAAGGTAATTATCTTGAATTATTGGAACTTCTCTCCAGACAAGAACAGTTTTTACGTGATCATTTGCAGTGCACTTCTAGTTTTAAAGGTACATCAGTACAATTCAAAATGAGCTGATTGAATCAGTAACTTACATAATTAATGAATGCATTAAAGAAGAATTACATTCCTGCGAGTTTGTTAGTGTGCAAGCAGACGAAACTCTTGACGTTCCTTGTAAAACTCAAATGAGCATCATTCTTAGATTCTGTACGCAAGATGGGCCTAAAGAAAGGTTTATTGGTTTCTATGATGTTTCAAAAGACAAAACAGCTGTAGGGTTATCAGAAGTTATTATCCATGAACTTAATGCTCAGGAAATTACTGACAAAATAGTTAGTCAAACCTATGATGGGGCATCTGTAATGGCAGGAGATCAAGGAGGCGTCCAACAGTTTGTGAAACAGCTCTGTCCACGAACTACATTTTTACATTGTTATGGTCATAAATTGAATCTCGTGTTACTATATTGTTCAAAATCAATCAAACAAGTTAGACTTTTCGTTTATAATCTTGCAGCTTTCCATACATTTTTCAGTAAATCCTCAAAAAGAACACAGCTGTTAGAAAATAAAGGATTTAGATTACCACAAACATGTACCACCCGCTGGAATTTAAATTCCCGAGCAGTGCAATAAATTCAATAAACTGAAAGATGTTTTCCACACAATTACAGACAACATTGAAGAATGGGATGCAGAGTCATTCAACTGTGCTTCTGGCCTGCTTAATATCTTGAACAAAACACAATTCACTTACCTGCTTTGGCTTTACAAACAAATTTTTGTATATATAGACCACCTTTTTGTACTCCTTCAAAACACAGTAACATCAGACATAAATATGTGTAATACTGAAATCCAGAAGACTATCGGAGTAATAAAGAATATGAGATCAGAAAATGCTGTGAAATCATGTGTTGAAAACTCTAAAAAGATTTGCAACGATTTAAGTATAAGTGAACAAGAATTCGGGTCCTTCAAACTTTTAACCTACGAAATTTTGGACACACTGACTGTACAAATGGAAACGCGTTTTGGAGATATTGAAAAGATCAGATTTGTTGAATTGCTGGATCAAAATTGCGGGATATAAACTAGATTTTTCTGCAAAGAAATTAAAACAACCTTCTGTCCATGTATCCATTTTTCAACAAAGAACGATTGGAAAATGAATTAAAGAATATTTATGTAGATGAAGAAAAACATGTACCCCCTGTAGACCTTCTGAAATTCATAACTAGCAATGGTCTTCAAACCATCTATAAAGAAGTGACAAGACTTATCAAGTTGGTCTTGACATTTCTTGTTACTACAGCTTCCTCTGAAAGACGTATGAGCACATTAAAAAGGATAAAAAATTGCCTCCAAAATTCAGTGACAAATGAACGATTAAGTTCTCTCAGTACAATAGCCATTGAAAAAAGTTTAGTTAAAGAAATTTCTATGGGTCAGAGTTTCAAGGAATGTGTAATTGATATTTTTGCAACAAAGAAGAATTGACATGTGGACCTATTGTATAAAAAAATATAAGGTAAGGAAGCATATTTATATTTTATCAGACAACCCAGTACTTACACATTAGCTTCGCCACTGATTAGAAGTACTTGGATAAGTAGTGGACAACATAACAAAAAGAATATAATATTATAATCTAACTTGGTACTGTCTCTTTTTAATCGCTTACTTTAATTTTGACAAACTGAGAACCTAAAATAATGTTAGATATACACTGTGTGTAGTTAGTTTGTAAAGTAGTATAAACAAAATAAGTGAAATGAATAATTATAATTATTCGATAAGGCATAATGTAATATATAAGGATGAAAGAAGGGGAAATTGCTAGTAGTAGTACGGTATATAACAACACAGTATTAGTGTTAACTATAAATTTCATTTAGGATTATCATACAACTTCTTTTTCCTTTACATATCCACTTTCTGTTGTCCATAAAATGTCTGTCCAGTCAAAACGATGAAAATATTGAGCATTTTAACCTATAATTAACTTTTTATATTTCATAATTTTATTTTCCATATTTCAAATGAAACAATTTTTTTATAATTTTAATATTTTGTAAGTAATATTTTACTTATCTAAAAATGAAGCTTTTTCTTGTGAACTTACTGTTTATTCTCTTCTCGTCGAACGCGTTTCGGTGTACGTATTCGCCTTCTTCAGCTTAGAGACAGACTGCCATCATTTAGTAACGGTTGTTGTGTGGAATGTGTAGTGGGGGTGGTGCGTGGAAGAAGGGGATTGGCGTGTGGATTCAACTTAATGTTTGTTTTTTGTATAATTGTGTCAAAAAGTGTATGTGATTTATATTGTAATTGATCATTAAGTATGTTGTTTGGTTGTGTTGTGTGGTGTTTATATATTTCGTATTGTTCAGTTGTGTTGAGTTTTCGACCTTTGGGTAAGTAATGTAAAATTTCAAGATTAGTGTCTATGTTGGTGTAACTGTGGTTTTCTGTGTGTATGTGTGTGGCAAATGCGGAGTGTATATTGTTGCTGGTTAAAGCTTTTAAGTGTTCAGAATAACGGGATGAAAAAGATCTTCCCGTCTGGCCTATGTAGAAACTATTGCAGTCATTACAGTTTAATTTGTAAACACCTGGTTTGTTATATTTGTCTATGTCTGCGTTTGTATTATTGATGTGTTTTTTTATGTTATTATTGATGTGAGAAGATGATGATGATATTGATGATGATATTGTGTTATTATTGATGTGAGAAGAGAATAAACAGTAAGTTCACAAGAAAAAGTTTCATTTTTAGATAAGTGTTAGTGCTGTGAAAGAAGTGATGAATAATCAAGACAACTATAATATTTTACTGTCAATTGTTACATTTGTACATACATGTTACTTCTTGAGCATATAAATATTTAATGATTTTCTTAAAAGTAATGAACAAATACTGTTGAAGAAGATGAGATCAACTGAAAGGCATAATTAAGTTAAGACAGGTACTTCAGAATAATAAAAGAAGAATTAATTTCTACTGAAGACTAAACATATATTACTTGAACATTTTAAAGCAGTAAATATTACATTTAAAGTAAACATATGAAGATTTCAAAGATAATAAATCATAAATTCAAAAATTAAAGAAAACTTTTAATTATTAATAAAAACATCCGTTTGTTTATAAATTGTAAAGTAGGTGCTACAAGTATTGATGATAACAAACTGTATGAGTCCACTTTTGTTGACTGGAAAAGTAGAAAATGTCATAGATTTTTATGACTAAAAACTGTAAATTGTCCATTTCGCTGGAGTTTGAAAATATGACAACTTCAGACATCACTTTAAAAATTTTATGTGATGGAAATAGACACTTGTTAGTTTTTGCCTGACAAAATTAAAAGAAGAATGAATAACAATATTTTCTTAAAAATTTGAAAACAGTATGGAAACTACAATGTCATAATAATTAAAACAGTTGTGATTAGTGTACAAACGTCTGAATTGATAAACTGTAGCAAAACAAGTGATGTAAGAACTTACAAAGCAAACTGGGACTTCACTTCGGGTATTAATTTATTATAAATGAAAAACTGCAAAATAGAGAACTGTCGCGTTGTGAAGCCTCAAGCTGTAACTGCAGGGGCAGCCACTCTGCTAATTATAGGGGGTTGTTACCATTATAAGAAAGATCTTTAGAAGCAGCAACTTGAGCACAATCGGCAGGTGCTACCTGCCCGCCCAGCAACCTGACCGTTGACACTTGAGGCTGTCCTGCCTCCCGCCGCTGCAGCTCCGCCTGCTGGTGATACCCAATCCTATGCTGCCGTGGTAGCTTTGGCCCCTAGGACCAAGGCACCTGCCGGGGTGTCACAACCTGTTATGGGCACTCCCACAGTACTCCCCGCCCCGACCTTGCTTCAGAAAAAACACCGCCGGAAGGTACCTGTACCTTTACACTAGTTCAGAGCCATCTCGCCCAGGTGTAACCTCCAGATCCTGCTGCCCAGTCCTTCGCGACTCCAATGGAGTCCCGAGAAGCTACGATCTCCAACTCGCGCTACTCCAGCGGCAACGTTTGCATCCTATGCGGACCCAGCGCCAACAAGTCAGGATTTCGGTGGTCAGTGGATCTCCGCGAACAACCGTTGGCGTGGGTAAGCAGTATTTTCAAACAAATTTTAGCTCCTCGGGACATCCCGTCCGTTCTGATGGTCATCCCTACTGCGTTAATAGAACTGATTACCCCAAGTCCCTCCCAAGGCTAGGCAATTCGGTTCGTCAGATGGCGTTCTAACCCGCCGGGCCGAGCTGGCAGATTTCCTGGTGGAGTACGACACTTATGTCGTTCTCCTTTAGGAATCTCAACCTTGCTCCCAACAGACGATTCCCCTGCCAGCCAATACCTGCTATAGGAAATACAGGAAACCCAGGTCGCCGCTGGAGGCGTGGCGTTCTTCGTCCACAGGGGGATCTCTCATAAAGAACTCCTACCTCCAGCAACGACTCAAGTCGAAGCGTGTGCGATGGCGCTCGACGTCTACGACTTGGAAGTGCGCCTTGTTTCGGCGTATCTCCGGCCCGGCCGCCGCGAGTGGAGTATTAATTTATTATAAATTAAAAACGGCAAGATATCTTACTAATGCAATATTAAAGACTTAAATATTTTGAATATCCATCTAAATTGAAAACTATTTCAAAACACTTTTAGAAGCCAGTGTCAGCGTGAACTTTACTGTTATAAATAGTTTTGGTTCCTGACAATGAATATTAATACCATATTTATGTTGACTACTTTGTAGTTTTATGTTATAAGCATTTGTACTGAAAGAGGTTTTTATTTATTCATTTACAAGCCCTCAAATAGGAGAAATTTATTTTTCGAAACAAATTTTAGTTATTAATTTATTAGAAAAAAATTAAAAGGCACTGAATGGAGAGTGCAGGTATGTATTTTGTCAATAATAATAAAAAAATGCGTATTTGATAAAATTAATGCAAATGAATGTAGAGATTATCGAACATGAGTGTGTGTGTGTGTGCGCGCGCGCGCGCGTGTGTAATGGCGACAAAAAGTGACAAAAACTGGGTATCAGTGAGGAGGAAATTTCTGTGTACGCAGCGCTGGAGTAGACGACGAACCAGAGGAGTTTATGAAAATACACACAGATCTGTCCGCTTTTGCATCAGTGAAAAGCATAAAATGTCCACTTAAGCTCAAAAAATGATAATTATTACGCAAATGAGTTTATACACCGTTAAAAACAAAATTGTAATGACAAAGTGACGCCAGTACCGAATAAGTGACTGCAGGGAAAGAGTGATACAAATCTCCAGGAATGTTTGGATTGCTCTCCATAATGTGACTGTGTATGAATACTACGTAATGCACTTCTTCAATTTCTCAACTCTAATTTTTAGACAAAGTCGTTTAATTAAATTTTACCTCTAACTCATGAAGCTTATAAACAAGCGAACGCTGTGCCAGCCACAAGTAAAATTTAGTTTAAAAATTAGACTCAAGAAGTCGAAAAAAATAAAGAAATTTCGACGAAACCGAAACATCGAAGCATGATGTTTTTAGGCTTTTGTAACGTATAATGTGCATATAACAAATATTTACTATATAACAAATATATTTACTATATAACAAACATTATCATGTTAAAACGACAGAGAACGAAGATTTCTAGACTGTGGGGAATCGAAAGTGTGGAAGCGTTACATTTTTGTGGAATGACCCCCAACCTATAGATGACGTCATACAGCGTGACGGTAAATAAAATGTTACAGAAAGTTTCAAACGATGTCCAGCTAAAAGACATTATCATGTCAAAATTCGTTGTGTAAGTATTATAAAGTCTGTTCTGCATGATGATACAAAAAATTAAATTTTGCTTACCTCAAGTGCGGAAAGTTCCGTGACGCGTTCGTCAACATTGAAGACCTGGACGACGCAACTTTCAACGCTTTCCTGTACGACCAGACGCCGACCCAGTCGAATTTCCGAATTGTCCAATCGCTGTATGGCCAGTTCGGCTGCTTGGCGAGTGAAGTATCTCACGTAACAGTACCCTCTGTTGGTGCCGGAAATGTCCATCATCAGCCGTATCTGGAAGATTTCACCCACAGACGAGAAGTAAGGATATATCTCGTTTTCGTAACAGTCTCTTGGAAGGTTGGCGACATACACTTGGTTTGCTTTTGTGGGTGGTTGCTCTTCGTTCTGCAAGACTCTGTGCGGATGACAAAACCTCTGTCTGTCCCGTTGGTACATAACGCACCCTGACACGCTAATAAAACGATTAATGTCGAGAACACTTTTGGTATCGGATCGATCCATTACAATGATTTAAATAAATTAAAAATGGAACAGATAATATATATGGTATTACAGAAGTGTATAAAAAATTCTATACTTTAAAATAAAAGACAAGGAATAAATTCTATTAATTTAACACTAAGAGCTCCAAACGCGACCAGCGATCAGTTGCAACTGTGGCGAGTTCCGATTCTCACTCATTAATATACTGCGCGCGAAACACCCCCCACCGACGTCACCCTTTTGGCGCGCGCCCTCTACATACACACATGCTCCACATAAGGTTAACATTTTCAGTAATCAGCTACTAATACTGTAAGACAAAATATCCAATAGATTAATCAATGTAATAAATACAGTTTTGTACATTCTGGCTTCAATTATATCAATACTAACGGGTTAACATACTCATATACTGTAATTGTGCAGATTAAGAACACTGTACCAATGTGTGGTCGCACCTTTTCTAAGCTACAACACAATACATTTTTAATTGTACATTATATTTTAATTTTCCTTGACGGAATTTCCTACAACTCATGTAATATTTAGTGTAAATAAATGTTTTTTACACTATATTATATTCCCTCATCCCATATTTATTTTGTGTTTTGTATGGTTACATTTATTTATCAAGACATTGTTGCGCGCCTGTATTCTTTTGAGGTTAATTTCACCCGGTACCCGTCCCTTACTGTACAGTCGCTCTCTCTCTCTCTCTCTCTTTCTCTCTCTCTCTCTCTCTCTCTCTCTCTCTCCCTTCATTCCCCCTTTTATCATTCTGTCTTATATATAAAAGAAACAAACGCATACGCAATATTATATACAAAAAGTAATATTCTGTGTTAGAATAAATGTTCTGTTTGCTTAAATTTGTGTAGCCATGCAATTATTAAATATTTGTTTCTTTTTCAGTTTCAATAAATATGATCGAACAAACAATAACCGATGTGCTCTGAATTTACACGATGTAAGTGAGCCAACATAATCATGCCTTAATTGTATTTAATAGTAACAAACGTTCTCGAAAATGGCATTACTTGGAATCTCTATTTATTTAGTTTCTCTATGTATTACAGATCTCTGTTGAAATGAATTTCTACCAGTTTTTTAGTACCAGTGATCTCCTGAGCAATTTGCGTATTTTTTGGTCTTGGGATGTTGCCAGCCAACATTCTGCTCCCTAGACCCTTCCCTCTTGTTTACACTTGCGCTGTTTGTATAATTACTCTTTTTAAAAGTCTTTTTATCAGGTGGAGGCTTTAATAATTTCCTATTTACAACATTTATCGCGGGATGTGCCCTCCTTTACATTTCTTTGTCCTTCTACCACATCCAAAGATTGACAAAATCTGTGTTAAGCCAACTGCAGCTTCAGAAATTCTTCTTCCATCAGGGAACAGATGAATCACCTGTTTTGATCTCAAACAAATACATCCACTGCAACACGTTCCCTAGGTTCTTTGTCCAATGGGCTTGTGTTGCCAAAGTTGCTTGGACAACCTGCCATCTGCCATCCTATTCAGATGAGTAGTCCATCTCCCTTTGTTTTCCGCAATTCGATCTTGGACATAAGAAATTTTCAGCTCTTTGCGAATGTCTTTAGTTTTATGAAGATATTATGATAGTTTTATGAAGATATAATATATTAGTTTTATCGAACCGCGATATTATGATAATGACTTTCGTGATGAGCTAAATGTCATAAAATATATCGCGGTTGCCAATGGTTACAATAGTCTAACCATTGACAAACTGTTGAGAAAACATGAAAAAAGAATGCTTAAACCCCGAATAAACAGCACACGCAAAAAATTTTATATCTACTAATTACACTAGCTTATTGCCTAAGGTTTTGTCTTCTATATTGAATAATAATAGTTTCACTGTTTCATTCAGGACTAATAATAAGTTACTGGATATTCTCAAACCGAAAAAACACACGCCTCCAGAAGAAAAAAACAGGCATATATAAGTTAACATGCAATGATTGAGATTGCTTCTACATTGGACAGACTGGGAGAGGTTTCCTTAAACGTTTTCGAGAACATTTACCTAAGAAAATAAGAAACATTGACAACATAAAATCAAATTACGCCCGACACCTGACTTCACACAATCATAATTACACAGATTTTAGTTCCAATTTAATACCGTTACATGTGTGTAAGAAGGGCCGTTTCATGAATGCCTTGGAGGAATTTGAAATTTACAGTGCATATGCAAACCCAAGGAGTCGCGATATCGTGTTAAATGACCACCTGAACTTTGTATCCAACCGATTGTACGATACCGCCTTGAGTCTGCTCGCTGGGGCTACGATAAGGTAGCAATCGCTCAGTGGCAGAATGAACTTGAACGGGTGCGCACCCAAATCCGCGTACGGTTCAAATGCAAATTTTGACATTTTTTACTACATAACGATCTCGCAAGAGTGATAGTTTTATCTTTATTTAATATCTGATGATGGAGCATAAGCTCTGAAACGCGTAACAGACGAAGTTACAAGAAATCACACGGCGGATAATTGAAGGTAAATAATTTATTAATTCGTACAAGTGATTTAGATACAGTACCATATTAAACATGAATATTAAATTTTTCGTAGTCAGCGAAGGCAAGGTGTGTCTTCAAATTAAATTCCCTTCTTTTCACTATCAATATTCTCGAAACGAGTATGTCATTAATTCTAAGATCGGCCCTTTTGGAATCCTGCCTGACCGTCAAGAAGTAAAATATCCGAGGTAGAACGATGTCTTTCATTACTACTTTTTTCATATAATTTTTAAGTTGTGGTTATCAAGTTTATATCTCTGTAATTTAATGTCATAGTTCTATTACCTTTCTCAAAAAACAGAAATAATCTTGGCTGCTCTCCATTAATCCGGGATCCTGCATCTCCTCCAGCACATACTGAGCAAATGTAGCAGTCTATACCTAATTTATGGGCTAGAATATTTTAGGAGTTCTGAGTTTATCCCATCCAAAGAAGCGGCTCTTTGTTTCTTCGTGGATGATAGTGCTCCTTCTGTTACTTAAATGTTATTGAATCAACACCTGTGTTCCCTGTTATGTTTATTGTAGCCTCATGGGCAACGTCGGGATCACACCATAATAATCAATCCATTACCGCATTACGTTCCTGTTAATATATATCCAGATCTTGATTGTTTCTTCTCTGATACTATTTGGCATAAGCCGATTCCTTTTCCTTGTATCGTTTGCTCTATCTCTTTACTGTATATTTACCACCACAATGGGAGCCAAAAGATAGCGAGGAGGCAAGAACAAATGGACACTAACAGTTTGGTGGGAAGAGTAATGTTATACTTGACACCGCAATGAACTTAATCAAGTACAGACTCCGTAAGTGCTCATATCACACTGCCTATACATACATACATCCTCGGCGCTACAGCCCAGTCCGGGCCCTGGCCTCCAAAAGAAATCTTCCCCACTGGTCTCTACTCCCGGCCAATGTCCACCAGTTTGCTGCACCCAGCCTCACTGCCTCCTTACCAACCTGGTCCAGCCATCTTGTACGCGGTCTTCCCTTCCTTCTCCTTCCCATCGGCAAATAATTCATCACACTCTTTTTGGGATTCTATCCTCCGCCATTCTCTGCACATGACCAGCCCAACGCAATCTGTTAATTTGTATGAGTTGCACGATCGGAAGGTCTTTAAACCTTTCGTACAACTCTCGATTATGCAGTCGCCTCCAAATGTCGTTTTCCCTCACAGGGCCATAGATTCTCCTCAGTACCCTCCTCTCAAAAACGGATAGTTTCCGCTCATCTAGTTTTTTTAACACCCAGCATTCCGAGCCATACATCAGGACTGGTCTAATCAAGGTCTTGTATAGGGTGGCTTTTGTATCTTTACTTATTAACTTTGACTTAAAATGTTTCACCAGTCCGTAGTAACACCTATTAGCAGATAATATCCGTTTTTCAATATCTCTAGAGGAGTCATTTCCAGAGTCCACATATGACCCGAGATATGGAAAACCCTGAACCTTTTCAAATTCATAATCGTTAATGCGCAGGGACAGGGCACGAGTGTTGGCACCTACAACCATATATTTGGTTTTGCTTTGGTTTATAACCAAACCCATAGCCTTAGCGGACAACTCCAGTACCTGAAAGGCTTCCTTTAAGCCAGATTCAGACCTACTTATGACGTCAATGTCATCGGCATAGGCCAGAAGCTGTACCTCCTTGTGAAATATGTGTCCGCTAGTTTGAATTCCTGAATCCCTGATGACCTTTTCTAGAGCTATGTTGAACAACAGACACGCTAAGGCATCTCCTTGTTTCAACCCATTCAATGTTTTTAAGGAGTTAGATAGATTTGATTGTATTCTGATTTGGCACTTAGAATTGGACATAACTACTCCAACCATACGCACCAACTTAGATGGTATATTCAACTCCTTCATAGCTCTATATAGCATTTTCCGGTTGATTGAATCATATGCCGACTGGAAATCCAAAAAGAGATGGTTATCACACTGCCTATAGTTTTTATTTGTTCTTAGCATGCGTTTAACAATTGTACGCATTTGTACAAACAACGTATTGCACTGAATAAAATAATATGCCGATTATCTAAGCATAAACGTGGATATTAAAAAATATAAATGTAAAACTTCCAACTGCAAACATTTACTGCATAGAAAACCGTTGTGTCTTATGCTACTCGGTCACATAACGTTTCCGATTTCCGCGATTTCATTATTGGCGACAGAACGTATTTACCGCGTATACCGAGATTTGCTGTAACATTTACGAATACCCCAAAGGAATCGGCTCCCCCCACCCCACAACCTAATCACCGCCACTATCAACTACTGCAAATTTGTTAGCTATAATCAATTTGTTTCATGCAGTACATTAAAAATAAATTAATGTGATTCTACAAAACGTAATGTAGAGTACAAATATAACGTACACATATACAAAAATAATGGTAAAAAATTTAAATTATTATTTAAATGTTAACAAACAAAATAAAAATATAACATGGAATTAATACAGAGGTATAGGCCTACGTTACTGGTAGTATACTTCTGATGTTTAGAAGGCAGTAAAAAATTTACAGGTATTCTTTATTTTATATTTACTATAAATCTGGACAAACAGTTTAACAGATTAAGTTATAATATTCAAACAAAAACAAACCGTGTATTACTTTATTGTTTTTAATAATTTTGATTAGAAATAAAAATGTTACTTTATAATTACAAATAATGTAAAGTATAGGCATATTGTCAGTACGTACAGTATAGCAGGCGATTTTGGAGTGGGGGGAAAAGTAGTGGTGGGGAATGGTGGCGGGAGTATATAACATCTGTCACCGCTTTCAGACCGCCTGTCTTCACTGTCGGGCACCGTGCGTACGTACTCCCTCAGTTTGTGTACTGCGTTTGTCAATTCCTCCCGCGACTTTTTTGTCTTAATTAATACACTATTTTATTTATATAGTTTTACAAAATAACTTACAACTTTCTTTTAAAAAGTTATATATTTTTTTGATTAATTACGTGTATTTCATCAGGATGGACCGATCCACAACTAAATTGGACGTACACCGTTTTTTCAGCAAGACAGGGTGTGCTGTATATCAAGAGAACGGTCAGCGTTTTTGTCAGTCGGTCAGCGCCTTGATGTCAAATACAGTACCCCCCAGAGGTAACGAGGTGTTCGTCGCCAAACTGCCGAGAGACTGTTACGAGAACGAGTTATACCCCGTGTTCTCGTCGGTAGGTGAAATCTACCAGATACGACTGATGATGGTGTATTCCGGGGTCAACCGAGGCTACGGGTACGTAAAATACTTCACTCGACAGGCAGCCGAAAGTGCCGTGAAGCTGATCAACAACTACGAAATTCGACCGAATCAGAGACTGGTCGTTCGTCAGAGTCTTGAGAATAGCCAACTGCACGTTTACAACGTCGACGAACGGGTCACGGAACACGACGCAGCTCAGGTAAGGACTATTTTAACATTTTCACAAAATATTCTATTGTGCTAAATTCTCACTACAAGCTCTTATTTTCGCCACCATCGTGTCTGCCCTCAACTCATTCCTTACAGCTCTCAACAGACAACCTTAATCCTCCATTATTTCGGACACTGCTACAATTCTTTGCTGTTGATTTCTTGGTAGTAGCCACGTCTCACTCCCGGATCTGATACTGCCTTACAGAATTTACTAATGGTAGACCTATTTGCTGTGTTCATAAAAGTGTTACTAAAAATTTGTTTTTAATCTAGATTGTGAGTTAATATTCAAATAAAACACTAAAATTCAACCAGTTACTACATTTAATTTTTATTTTTTGTAACTTTAGATTTATTGTACGTAATGAAAAATACGCTTTTCATAACACAAGAATCATAAAAAAGTAAGATTGTTTTGCGTAAGGAGCGACAAGTGTTTGGAAACGAGATAAACGGTAATGTGGATTTCCACGGTGTGTAGCATTAACCACAGTACTGTGGTCCTAACGTATACCATCCCACATTAGTATTTGACTCGTTTCCACTGAAGATGGCAGTCAGTGAAGCGCCGAAACGCCTAGTTTTGTCATAAATTTTGGACCACTGTCAAACAGCCCGGGAGTTAATTTTAATCAAATAGACAAGTGTTTGTACTTCAATATTATTAGTACATGTTGTGCTCAATGGAAATCCAGAGTACATTTTTTTTAATACAAATTAGTTCTGCAAAGCTACAAATCAGTATCGCCTAAGCTATCAGCTCTAATTAGTTTAGTGAAGTGTTATAAAAAGTACTGTAACATTAGTATATTATAGAATCTCTGTCTCTGTCATGTATGTACTAATTTATTAGTCCTTAGACAGGTTATGATAATCGGATTATTTCGTATAATTGTGGAATTCAATAGTACTGTTGGCTTGGGAAAGCTTGGGTTTGGTATTGTACTTGCCTTGCAACAGAATGCAGAAAGTCTCTCACAGAGTGCTAAATCTACAAGCTTGATTGAAATCTTTTGTGTTACAGAAAAATTCTATACAAAAATAATTTTATATGTCACTAATGAATGTATGTGTAGCTGAAAGTACCCAAATATGATTCAGCAGCCTATAATTGTTTACTTTTCTATTTTATACATTTCACTTTGCTAACATGATCTCTCTCTCACTCTCTCTCTCTCCATTTTTATAAAAAGGTAAGTTTCTTTAACAGTCCACTTCATTTAAAGTTATTTACTCTAAAGATGTCTCCATTCACTGAGAAAAATTGTAGACACATGATACCAAATTCCTTTGAATGCTTCATTTTATTAAATTCTATTGAATTTGTTATTTTCTAAAATAATTGTACATAATAAGTAAATTGATATAATAAATGTATGTTAACATAATTGATATAGTATAGGTTGTGTCTACTTGACTTAATAATAATCAATATTTTTTATTTCGAGAGATGTTCACTACCCCATAGGTGGAAATAATGACTTAGTCTTCATCTGCACTACAAGGATTAGGCATTTGCTTGTTCCGTATGACTTAGTTTGCATTATAAATAGTTCTTGGATTTCATTGTCCATGACGTGTCCCTTACTTAACTACATATAATTAATTCACTACCGACTCGGAGCACAAAGTTTTTTATAGGTAAAAACGTAAACAATTTACCTTATAGCCTGAACCAGTTTTCTCTTTTAAAAAGCTTCTTCAGAGGCTCATTGCTGAAAGTACCTGAATATGATTCAGCGACCTATAATTGTTTACTTATCTACTTTACACATTTCACTTTGCCTCTGAAGAAGCTTTTTAAAAGGGAAAACTGGTTCAGGGTATAAGATAAAACTTTTACGTTTTTACCCATAAAAAACTTTGTGGTCCGAGTCGGTAGTGAATTAATTATATGTTATAAATATTTGTTTTAATCTTTTTATTAGTGTTTTGAATTTACTTACTATCTTATTCCTCTTGAAAAGTAATATTTGTGGGAAGCAAGGAATTCATTTAGTAAATATAATTATTTTGATAAATGATTTTCATGGAACTCATAACATATTGTTGAGGACAGTAAGCTTCCATTTAATGTTATTATTATTATTATTATTTAAATTGTTTCAGGTGACAGTAGTTCTCAAATATTAATATCCATGTGTTTATTTTGTTACAGAAACTTGACAGCATCCTTGACGATGTGACTAAAAAACTTACTGTGACTGATTTCAGAATAACTGAAAATGGTAATTTAAGGCAAGCAAAAATAGAATTTGATAGTCACTCAAGTGCTCTTCTAGCAATGAAGAAACATGCAATTGCAATGCAGGCAGTTTTTGGACCCAATGCTCAGATCACTTGGAGGAGGCCTGTTCCTTTTTAATAAACAAATGTGGATAACACAGCAGGTACATAATAACTACATGTTTTCATACTTACTGTCTTATAAGTAGTATATAATACAATTTGAGGCAGACACAGCCATCTCAGGGGGCTCCAATAAACAGACAAATGATAAAAATTTTACATCATATCAATAATAACATTCCACTTCACTGAGATTAGTAAATCATAAGAAACAAAATGGTATACATTTTTAATGCTACTATTTTCTCGGAATTGGAGGGTGATAATTACTGTGTCTATAGTAAATGGTTTACATTATATAACACTATAGATCTGAAATGTCTCACAATGAAGTGTCTCACATTTTGCTAATAAGTCCTTGAGATTGATTTATTAATGGTAAGTCTAATATTTACTATACTGTTATAAAAATTAATTTAAAAATGATTCTAAAATTGCAAATAAATTATAAAAATTGGTATGGAGAACCATATATGACTTCCATGTCCTAAAATTTATATTTAAAATCATTTAAATATTAATTAAATAAGTGGATGCTTGAGTTCTGAAGAAATTAAGTATCAGCTAAAATGGTACCACCATGTCAGGTGGATTAAGACTATCCTCAACCTTCGTGAGGAAGGACTGTACTTTTGAATAAAATGTCTGTAGGTTGAATGAAGAGCTAGCTAAAGGTAGCTGCGATCTGATTCCTGTAATGAAATTGGACTCTCGCTGCGAGGGGCCGAGGGATGTCTATAGTGTTATCAAAGTCTTTCCTGTCAATACTATACTAGTCATTTTTCTTGTTTAAAATTGAGTCTTGATTTCTTTCTTTCCATTTGTCTTCTGATTTCCTGAACGACTATTCTGTTCACTCGTATAATTATAAATTTCTCAGCAAAACATTTCTTCCTTAATACGTTTGTGTCTCCTGTTTAACACCCACCATTCTGATCCATGTCATCACGATATATTCCACACAGGCTAGTAAATAACTATCAGGGAGGTCAAAATATTTACAAGGAGGGGCAAACAATTTTCCAAAGGAGCAAAATATTTATAAATTTTTTATACACACACACATGCACATATTAGTTTATAATTCTCATATCATAATAGAAATAAGTACACAGATTGTATTAATTGCATTAATACAACAACACTGCCCAGCGATCCACAGGAAGCAAATCAATGTCCATCTTTTCGGCTTGCACGCATTGTGTTGGTGTGGGTTTCGGCACTTTCCATTTAAAAAGCATGCAAACATAAGAAAATAAACATGAGTGAGGCCAGAAATAACACGAATTTTTATGTGTGTGTGTCCTGCCGGCCTTTTTATTATGGTAATCACAATAATAAAACTTTGGAAAAGTAAACATTACATAACTGAGATATGCTTGCCTGCCAGGAATTATATCTTTTCACTCATACGTGATTTAAATTAAAATGAAAAATATAGAATTTTGTTAAAGTGAAATGAAATGTTTCCATAGAAACTACTTCTTTGTTGTCAGTAACATAGTACACATATAAAACTTATAAAAATTTACCTCCTCCATCATCAACTACCATTTTAATTTATAAAAAATCGGTATGGAGAACCATACATGACTTCCATGTCATAAAATATATATTTAAAATCATTTAAATATTAATTAAATAAGTGGATGCTTGAATTCTGAAGAAATTACGTACCAGCTAAAATGGTACCCTCATGTCAGGTGGGTGAAGACTATCCTCAACCTTCGTGAGGAAGGACTGTACTTTTGGATAAAATGTTTGTAGGTCGAACAAAGAGCTGACCAAAGGGAGCTGCGATCTGATTCCTGTAATGAAATTGGGCTTTCGCTGCGAGTTATTGGCCGAGGGTGAATGATGTCTATAGTGTTATCAAAGACTTTTCTGTCTATACTATACTGGCCATTTTTCTTTTTTAAAATCAAGTCTTTGTTTCTTTCTTTCCATTCGTCTTCTGAATCCCTGAACGACTATTCTGTTCACCCGTATAATTATAAATTTCTTAGCAAAACATTTCTTCCTTAATACGTTTGCGTCTTCTGTTTAACACCCACCATGCTGATCCATGTCATAACGCTATATTCCACACAGGCTAGTAACTAACTAGCCATCAGAGAGGTCAAAATATTTTCCAGGAGGGGAAAACAATTTTCCAAAGGAGAAAAATATTTGTATATTTTTCATACATGCACACATGCACATATTAGTTTGAATTTTCTTATATTATAATAGAAATAAATACAAAGATTGTATTAATTTATTAAAACATTTATTGCTTCAAAACTTGCATAAAATTAATGGCTTGTAAAAGTTAATGTTTTATCTCCATTAAGTAGTGCTCATTTCCAAAGTTTTAAAATTATGATGTCCGTAATCAAAACATCAGAGCAGGTTTTAGTCTGTATGGGGGTACACTGTGGACAAACATTTTCAACATTCCCTATGGAGCGTTGCTCAGAGTAAAACTGTGAATATACAGTGTACGTTTCACAGAACAAACAAGTGGAAAAGAAGGAGCACTCCCAAGTCTCTCATGGACCCTGAGTATCTTGCAGAGGGTTCATTCCCTAAAGACAAAAAGTCTGTTTATGGACTGTTCCTCTGTAAACATGTGCAGTTACACTGGCGAGCGATCCACAGGAAGCAAATCACTGTCCACGCTGGACACCTTTTCGGCTTGCACGCGTTGTGTTGGTGTGGGTTTTGGTACTTTCCATTTATAAAGTGTGCAAACGTAAGAAAATAAAATGGAAACGTAAACATTACATAATTGAGATATGCTTGCCTGCTACAAACAATATATTTTCTCTCATACATGATTTAAATTAAAATGAAAAATATAGAATTTTGTTAAAGTGAAATGAAATGTTTCCATAGAAACTACTTCTTTGTTGTCAATAACGTAGTACACATATAAAACTTATAAAAATTCCTCCATCATCAACTACCATTTTAATTTATAAAAAAATTACCCCCTCCCCATTCAACTACCCTTTTCATTTATAGATATATCATCTACCTTTCTACATTTGATTATTATGACCTTATTTTCAGGATACAGTACTTTATTTATCAAAATTAAGCACTTTACTCTTGTTAAAACGTAAATTGTTGCAGGTAAACTACCCCTTTCCCTTAACCGATCTTCACCAAAAACTATAGGCCTTGGATCCTCTACAATTCAGGGTTGTATGCAAAAAATTATTTGATTCTGTTTGAATTTGCAGCTATCATTTGCCATAGAAAAAATTCTACACACAGACACTTTTCGAAAAATGACTTTCTTCATGTTTTGATGGTAGTACAATCAGAATCTGTCATTATCTCGAACACAATTTTTTTCTCCATGACCATACTTCCATTTCCTTATGGAACGTGGAAGTAAAAACACTTTACTACTCAATTAATATTTTGGATAATTAAATAAGCACATATAAATATTTTTTCTTAATCATTTACAAATATTATTTATAAGTAGATAATTTGGAGTTTATAATAGTTGCCTAATTACAAGTTCAATTACTTTACACTTTCAAATGCATATGATGTAAATATGCTGTATTAGACATATTGTCAGTTTCCTGTAATATAAAATTTGAAATGTAGTATATGAATCTTGATTCTCACAATGTTTTGTAATTTTTTATATTACAGTTGGCGATATTTACCATTCTTCCTAATACAAGGAGCAATTAGTTTTTAAACAGATACTATAATCTTTGAAAATTTGACAAAATCTTCAGACTTAAATGTTCACTCATCTGCGTGCATAATATATTTGCTACCGAAATAGGTGTTATTTTGATTAAAAATGCATGTATTGTATGTTACTCCTTACAGTTATACAGCATGTCAAACAGCGTTACTTCCATGTATGGAGGTGCATATTACAAAATATTACAGAGCTTTACCAAGTTGGTTAACATTTGAGATCTTTACAGCTTGCCATATAATACAATAAACTAACATTTACAAAATAATCATAATACAAATTTTGATTCTTTCATTATTCTTAATGAAAATGGATTGTGATACTAAACAAATGGTTTTTTATGTCTGTTTTCATGTAAAAATTATTCTGATATGATGAGTAGCTTTTCCATATTCAGTAAATGTATAGCTTTTGTGAAAAATATCTCAATAGCCACAATTACCAATCTTGAGATTTTAATTGGAGTTTGGTATTTTAATTGGCTTGAATTCTTCATGTTACCACTGACAACCATAAACAATTGGGGAATATAAATAGTTTTTAGTCTTATATGTTAATTCTATATTTTCTTTGTTTCAGTAATGATTTAATATGGAAGAAGAGTACTTCATGTTTTGAGAGAAATAACTAACTATTTATTTTTATTTAGAAATTTTATTGTTTATTTAAGTGTTCACTAAAACAGAGAATAGTACTAATAATTAGTAACAATATTTTCTTAATCACTTGTGCATAAAACCCTGTTTGAGCAGTAGGCATAAAGTTGATAGTATTTACTACAGAAGAAAAAACTAATTTCTTCAGAATCATTGTCAGAATAATCGTCTGCACTGTTATCTATTTTATAGAATTGTCTTCATTCTGCCTTGTTATGTTATATAAATTTAGTTAAAAAATCTTACCTATTTTATTTTCTACTGCCAACATATTCATAGCAACCTGTACTCACTCACACACATGCTTTATACGTATAATATTATTAAATTACTTCCTTTGTATTTAATACATCACAACAAAACACTTATATAGTTGCTTTTAAATTAATAAATACAAAACACGTTTAATGTAAACTGTGTATTAATCATGTCACTGCCAGCTCTTCCTAATATTGTTTGTTCTGATTCAATAAATTTTGTATTACTTGTAAATTACATGTATCTTCCTGTACCTGAATATGTATTCTTGGATTTCGTTGTCCATGATGTGTCCATTATTTAACTAAATATAATTAATTCACTACCGACTCGGAACACAAAGTTTTTTATAGGTAAAAACGTAAAAGTTTTACCTTATAGCCTTAACTGGTTTTCGCTTTTAAAACACTGTCCGTCTTGTTGTTAGGGATGGTATCAACTTTTGAAAGATCACATCACATATCATATCATATCACACCCCACACACACAACATCGATCTTTCAAAAGTCGATACCGTCCCCAGCACCCAGCAACAAGATGGACAGTGCGCCAACGGCAGCCTCTGATGAAGCTTTTTAAAAGCGAAAACTGGTTAAGGCTATAAGGTAAATCTTTTACATTTTTACCTATAAAAAACTTTGTGTTCCGAGTCGGTAATGAATTAATTATATTTGAATAATTTTCTATTGATAGAATTTCACAAGAAATAATATGTATTCATAATTAATTGATGATAAATATGTTAAAATATTATTAAAATCACCAGCATGTTTTTGATTTCATGACTATGACAAAATGATCTCATAAATATACTGTACATGTGTGTGTATGAATAACGATAAACTGATACTTAACTAATATTAGAGTTGTAATGATCTCATACTCTGAAATCAAATATTATACATTTCTGCTAATTGAATTTTTAAATAAAATGAAACTAGTTCAAATGAAACTTTAGATTGATTTAATCCACATTTTAAAAAAAATTGACTTGTGTACTGAGAAGCAAAATTCTTGATAACCCTGTTTATGGTGTGGTTTTGTATACCCTGCGACTGGACTAGACTTCTCGTTCTATTATGGTAGATTTCTACTTTACCAAGAAGTGGAAAAGGTAAAGCGTTTTGATTAATCTAAATAAATATTGTGGTTGAAGGTAAAAAAGTTGTTTTTAATTACAAAAACCACAAAAATTAATGTGAGGTGAAGTAACCACTTTTGATTGAATACAAACATTTTTCGTGTCACTTCTAAGAATACTTTTGTAACAAGTATGTATTATTCTAAAATACCTGTAACTAGTACATTAATTTTAAATTGTCAGCTAAGAGAATCAACATTATCAGTTTCTTCAAACTATTGTTTGTTTGTGTCATTACACCTAATATATAATAGGAACGGATATGAACTAGTTACTAGTTATTGCAATAATTGTAAGTGAAATCAGCAGTTAAAAATAAATAGTTCAGTAAACTTCATACAAAAATACTTTTTAATACTTAATACTAATACCTTTATCAATTTATTTATGATAAATTATTTGGTTTTAACAGTACTCCATAAAATTATTGGTGACTTCCAACTTATTTTTCTATCAGATATAGTAGATTCTTTACAGACAATACATAATGTAATTTGTATTTCTTAATTATAATTTTTTTTAAATTCATTAGGTATTTGAAAACTTAGTAATAACCCTTGTGCATTTTATAACTTTGGTTTAATAATTATAACACTTTGTATGTGCTAGGTATGTTATTCCTATGAGATATATATATACTTACTTTTACAAATGAAAATCAAGTATGTTTTATTTATAGTAATGAGATTTTGTTATATATACCGCAGACTGACAGAAAACGCCAGATAACTAATAACATCTGTTATAGATAAGACATCACTGTTTTTAAGTATATTATTTTAAAGAATTTCACAAAACATTTTTGTATACAATATGTGTCTTTTAAACTTAAAGTTTACAGCAAATTTAGTAGAGTTTTTAATGAATGCTTAATTTCATATTTATTAAAACTTTAACTGTAATAAAAATTAATACATGGTCATTAGTAACCAATTAATAACTGTTTATAAATTTTCCTTATATATTTTATTTAATTTTTTATGATTTGTATGTATATGATACAGTGTTTGTACAAGAGATATTATAGTTACTGAATAAAAAAAGTCAAATGAAATAAAAAGCATTTTTGATTTACAGTAGTTTAATTCATTAGTTACTACCTCAGACTGTCACATGATTAACCAGACCTGTTGTAGATAATATACTGTCCTTTGATATGGAACACTAAGTAGGCTGTTACATAACATAACATAAAATGATGATTAAAAGTTTGTCACTGGAAAGCTATGACCACGCTATATGGAGAATGCCTCGCTAAAATGGACCTATGAAGATTTGTCACATACGGTAGTATGGCTGAAGAACAATGATGAATGATGAACTTCCAAAGTTGGTATTAGAATTTATTCGAACTGGTATCAGTTTTCTGTAACATGTCAAAGCTCCCTTCAACTTAGAACTATGTTGTACCTCTTGTTCATCACTCAGTCACACTTTGTGTCCAACACTGGAACCCACTTGACAAGTGTCGCATCAGCCTACACCACATGACGGCTTCATTTTATAAAGCACGGAGTTAATTAAATGTAAATTAGTAATAGACAAGTCTACTTTAATGGTGCATGTGTGTGTCCTAAGACAGCAATTACTTTTTGTTTGGAATTGATAAATCAAATTCAAATATAATTTAGACAAAAATTCTTATTTTATTCCTATTATTATTATAATACAATAATTAATAAATATATATGCTATCAATTATGTTTTATACATAATAATTAGTAACATTCTTTTCAAATAGATTAATTTTTGATACAGATACTGGTATATAAAACTTCTACAAATACTTTCTGTTACTTTTTTTTCTGTTCACAATAAGAGCTTTAATTTTGGAATCAAATTTGTCAAAGTCAATGTAGAGTGAAAGTGTATTGTGTGCTGCATATATTTAAAATAGAAGTCGAACCTACGCTCTCTAAAATGTTAGACTGGCAGAATTATTTTAAGAAAGAAACCAAATTAAATAATATTAAAATATTTGGAAGGATTCATTATACACATATACCAAAAAGTAAAAGATCTGGAAAAGTAGGTCCAAGAGTACAAATTAATATTATGACTGGTTATTCACACAATTTTTACAGATTGTGGAATCCTATAGCTGTTAAAAAATACTTTTAGAAATCTTACAATGGTTCAGAACAATTCATCAAGCATCAAGAAATATGACAATTATAGAAATTTAGAAGGATGGTGAAACTGAAGAAAATCTGTTTAATGAAGACAATATTGTGGATCCAAATATTTTGGAAGAAAACTTAGACAATTATAACATGCATAGTGATGATAATAATGTACAAAATGTAAGCAGTAATGAAGAGAATTTTGAAGATGGTCAAGCAATTCTTAGTGGCGATGAAAATGTATTTAATGGATTTGATAACAGAAATGATGAACCTCAAAATGTACCTGATGAATATGTAAAATCTATTGTAAGAGAATGTGCTAGAAAAGAAAATGTAGAACCTACAAGACAAAGTATAAGAAATAGAAGATCACCAGATTGTTTAACTTACTTAAATGCAACTCATTTAGCATTAAATTCAGAATCATTTGTTGATGATGTACTAGAAACCTTTGAGCTAGAAAAACAAGATCATATTTTGATTCCTGGAAAACAGCAATTAATGAATAATTAAAATCACTGAATAAAAATACAATTTGGGAATTAGTAGAGAAACCAAGTAATGCAAAACTTATTGATTGAAAGTGAATTTTGAAAATAAAGAGAAATGAAAAATTTAAATAGTAAAGTATGGAGCTCAACTTGTGGCTAGAGGATTTATGCAAGAAAATGGATTTGATTGTCAAGAAACTTTTGAGATGGTTGCAGAATGAGCACAGTAAGAGTCTTATTAGCAGTTATCAATCATTTGAAACTTGAAGTCAGAAAAATGTATGCTGAGTCAGCATTTCTGCATTGAAATATTGAAGAAACTATATACATGAAAAAACCAAAAGGATTTGATGAAAAGAACAATAATTAAGTATGTAAACTACTAAAATCAATGTATGGATTGAAGCAAGCTTCTAATGAGTGTAATGCTAATTTCAATGAATTTTGTGAAAGTCAGAAGTTAGAAAGGTCAAAATATGATTCATGTTTATATATAAGAAGAGGTAAGGAAGAATACTGTATCTTCTAGTTTACATGGATGATATAATTATTGCAAGTAATTGTCAAGAAGAATCATAAATAAACTGAAAGCAAACTTTGAGATGCAACAGGTCGTCCTTCAGTCATTACATATGATTTGCTGCATCAAGTTGACGAATTCATCAAACAGGATCAGCATATCACACTCATAGAATTAGTGAAAACTTTTCATTTGCTTCTCACACTTATCCATAAAATTGTCACCATTCACCTGATGTACAGAAAAATTTGTGTGAGTTGGGTTCCGCATGGTCTTAGTGATGAACACAAAAAACATATGGGTGCTGCATTGTCTTTTTTGGATTGTTACTCAAAGGAGGGAGATGAATTCCTGACATCCCCACTCATACATACTATTCGGCATAAACCTCTACCATAACGCTCTCTGCCATTAACCACACGCCACTTTGTTTCTACACTCTTAGTAGTCTCCCTCCTTCTCTGACGATCAGCGCCACGTGACAGGACTATCGCAGTTTCTTTTTCATGAAATTAATGGAAAAGACACAAAGCTCAAATTCCAAGAAGAAATAGGAGGATTAAATAAATAAAAATAAACCTCCGCTCAACAGTCCGTTAAGGACCACGGCGTACCGCGTGGCTTTTGTTAGAATGACGGTGTATGGCTAGTACTATGCGCCACCAGCCGCTAGTTGCGGCATTCACAGCCAGGAGGCGGCGCTGTTATCTCAGCGCCTACTCAGTTTGCCTCACAACGCTGAGTGCACGCCGTACGGAACCTCCGCCGGGAATTGAACCCGGGACCACGAGCGCATCAATCGCCCGCGTTAGCCACTAGACCACCTGGAGGCTCAAATAGGAGGATTAGAAATCAATTATTTAGATATAAATATAAAGATTGACAACAGCAGTTTCAAGTTTGATATATACTGGAAGAAGACTTACACGGATTTAATTATACCCGAAGAATCATACCATCCTATAGGTAAAAAAATGGCAGCATTAAATTCATTTTGTTACAGAGCAATGAATTATTTAGCAGACGCTGGAAGCAGGGATGCAGAAATAAAAAGAATCAAGGACATAGCTAAAAATAACAACTATAAGACGAGACTGATAGACAAAATTGTGAAAAGGATTAGTAGTGATCGGAGATTAGAAAAAGAAAAAATAGAGAAGAAATATAAAGAATCATTACATACATGGGCTATGAAACAAATAAAATAAAGTGTTGTAAGAAATATCATACAGATATAGCCATAAGTAAGGCACCAACAGTTTTTGATCAAGTTAAGAATAATAATATTGGAGAAATACCAATATTACAGAAGAGTGGAGTGTACAAATTAAAATGTAATTAATGTGATAAGGTGTACGTGGGCGAAACTGGACGTAAATTTGAGGTTAGGCCGAGAGAACACGCAAGGGGAGAAGGAGATAGGACTACTAATTCATTGTACGCTAGGCACTTCATGGAAACACAGCATTTTACCAACCCTATTGAAATATTAAAAGTGGAAAATAGTTTAAATAAAAGGAGGGTATATGAAGAGTTAGAAATTTTAAAGGTAAAAAAAAGAACAGTAATATACTAATGAATATACGAACAGAATTTAGTAATGAAGAAATATTTTATCATATTTTGCAAGGGTGAAGTATGTGTATTCCGTCAGAGTGTTTGGAAAGTAGACAAAGCCGAGTGTGGCTTAATAAGATAATAGATGAAGAGACAAAGCTTCATGGTAAGTAGCAGCGGCTGACCCAATAAGGTAGTGACAAGTAGACTTGTTAATGATTCGACTTGCCATTAAGGCGGATTCACGGTTCCAGTGGGATATTTTTTGTCATGGTTTAGGACTTGAAAATGGTGGAAACACTAAAAGTCCTAATCCAGTACATGACAAGTAGCAATTCAGGAAGTAAACATAAAAAAGTTGGATATAAAATATTGTTTATTATTAAAATTTATATAAACAAGAATAACTGTAGCAATTATGAATTTTCTTTAAATTATACAAATTTATTAAGGCATAAAAAAACCACAAAAGAAATTCACAGGCACATTAGAAACTAACAATATTAATAAGTACCTAATGCGCAAATGCAAGTTTTTTCAAGGCCTTTGAGGATGAGTCTCAGGCTGTTTTGGTGCCTAGTCCCTTTCAGCCAGTGGCAAAGTAAGTTCGAGAGAGGTAAGTTACCTCAGGTAACGGGCACCTGTTCAGGCTGGACAATAAGAACATGAAGATATTGAGAAGAACAAAAGGCTTATGTGTTAAGGGTCCCCATTTACATTCGAACCAGTCAGTCAATGGGGTTGAATGAGAATGAGGGGAGGAGCTTGAGGTTGGGTCAGTGTTGGTGGTTCGACAGATGCACTGGTGACCCTGACCAGCCTACTGGTCAGTGTGTGTGTGTGGCCAACTTACAAATGGCTTATCATTTTAGTTTGTGAACTTTACAAGGTTTCTGTATTTGTAACTAATTTAGTGTTTATGTACATTTCAGTTGTGTAGTCAGATTGCCTATGAGGTTAGGGGTCAGAATAAGTTTTGTTTGCCAAATTGCTGTGCAGCAGTGATGAAGCTGAGGAGCTGGGGATGAAAAATGTATCAACCGTGGTGTCAAGTGTTTGGTGAAGGGTAGTTATGGGGTTTTCCAAGCTGGGTATTGCAGAAGGAGTTATGAGAGTGTGAGAGGTGGCTTTAACAGTCGAGTTGGCTGCTCATTGTGTACAGCTGGAGTGTTAGTGAGTGCCAGCAAGCAGTTGATTAGGTAAGTTGAGCATTTGTACCTGGGTGACCTATTAATTATTGATTCTGTCTGCTATTGTCTGGAGGGAGGGGCAGAGTCTCGTCCAGCATATCTGTGGTTGAATTTATGTTGTGGTATCATTATGGTGTTGTTCATGTTGGTAAACTTACCAATATACTTTTGTTTAAAAAAATATCTAAACACATGAGCTGGTGCATTATCATGGCTCATACTCTTCCACAACTCTAGCTGTTTCTACAAATAGCTCGTCACAAGTGACTTATAATATCAAAAGTATTCTTTATTGTCCTTAGTTTCTTCTTCTCATAGTATTACAGCTCATTCTAAGCCTTGACCTCACTTAAACTTTACCTCCAATGAACTCTTGTAGCCCCTTGGTAGTCTCACATAAATAAAAGAGTCTCAACATCTTGCTGAATGTTTTCCTACCAATGGGTCATTGTCCTTTGCACTTAATGACAAAAAGTCATGGATGTCATCTCACTATTGCTATCTTCAATTGATTCTTGTAGCTTTTGGATACTTCACCATCCACACGTCAGAGACGTTTATCTCATTCTTCTCACAAAATTTGATACAAGTTCTTTTAATCTTACATTGTAACAATATACCAACACATATTACTCAATCATATACTTTTAACAGCAGGTGCTGCTCCAGTATCCTGTAGAATCTCTTTGGCTATTTTGTCAGTTTAGGAGTAGAGAAGTATTTTTCGCACCTTTTGCATAACAAGTATGAATTCCTTCCTTGATTGATATAAATTTCCATTTAAGCAGGAAAATAGGAACAGAAGTTATGAATAAAAGCTTTTCACACATTAGTAACATTAAATGTGGATTATGCACTTAAGCTTCTGTTACTGAAATATCAACTTGTGCATACACAGAAATTTAGTAAGGATTTACTCTACGTTACAACTCTTTTAGCACAGCACTATATGCGCTGTTTGCATTCACCATTGATTTTATTCTTATAGAAAACCTCATCATTATGATCACATCAAAATTGTCAAGATCATTCACATCTTACATATCCAAACCTACACACAGGCCTCGTTAATTCTGTTCGTCTACTCTGGTCATGTGCAGCTGGGATTCAAGTTTGTCCACCTTATTGGATACGTAACTTTACTTCTGCATATATCTTACTTTAGTTTCATAAGTCTCCATTCTATTACTCCTGTTGTTACCTAACGTCCATTAACTTCACAGCATTTTTTTTTACTTCAACCATTAATTCTACTTAAATCTTAGTTATTACCACAATCACAGTACTTTGTCCAATGCGTTGCATGCTCTTGTTTCTTACTGTTATCTCCTCAGTACTGATCATTCCCCGTTGCTGTTTTCAGATCCGCATTTTCTGCACTTGCTTTTTATTAGTACATGACACAAAAAAAAACCTCTTTCCTTGATCTGAGTATGTGTGTTTGTAATCAATACATAGGCTAAGGTATTGAAATATATTAATGCCTAGAATGAATGTCTTTTTTGTCAAATAATTTTAATTATGAGACAAAGAATCTTGACTTGTATTATTCTGTATTTATCTCGGCATTATATTATCGAATACCTTCTTCACAACAAAAGTTTCAAGTATTTATTAAATTTTTCAACAATTCTTCATATGCATTGTAGCAAAATGGTGTTTAATCAAGTAATACATATAAAGCACACCACTGAAAACACACATTCATTGACCAGAGGAAAAGGATTGAGAGAATAAATAATACAGAAACTCTGAATTGTTTATTGCAATTTTATTTTTCATAAGAGTCAGGGAATACAAAAAATAATAGTTTTGTAAACTACCTGTACATCATTTCTGCAATATCTTTTCAATGACAACTTTTTAAAAAAATGTTTTTTGCTCTCAATTTTGTGAAATCATATCTATAAATAATAACAATTGACAAAAAACAAAGTTAATTTTTTATGTAAAAACACGATAACAATGATGTGGTTACAATTCCATTAACACAAATCAATTACTAGAAAACTGTACTCAATAAAAGGACAGATTTAAGAATTACTTATTGTATAGTATATTTTTTCTCTTTTCCAGTTAAGATTTATTTTTGATTATAGTAATAACATACTGTATCACACGCGCACATGCAGTCACATTTCCACTACCCAGTCATATTGAGCACAGGCAGTCACATCTGATGCCTATCACATGCACACATATTTCTTGTACTTTGCACAATACAATAAAATACAAGTGACACTGTAAAACCTCATTATTTAATGTCATTGGTCCAAATGTTACACAGCATGCAACAACAAAATTCAGAAATAGTCTGATAGTCACACCTCGTGAGTTAAATAATTCCAAAAATTTAAAAACCATATCTGAAAGCTAAATACTAATTTGTTAATTAGTACTTTACTCAATAACCTGAGTCAAAGTATGGTCAAAGATTACCTGTACGTACTCAAGTTGTGACATAATTTACACATCGTTTAGTACTAAAATGTATGCCTATTATATTATTATTATATTAGTATTAACTTAAAAAAAAAGAATCTGTTGTATTCTGTATGTAAAACAATATGTTTACAACTGAACTTAAAACTGACAAAGTTTCACATTTTAGAAATAAGTTTCTGTTCACTAAAAATAAATAAATTTTCAAATAAAAAGTATTCCGTTTACTTTTACAGTACACTAACAGCTACTGGGAACATTTTGATAGCTGTAATAGTTTTGTACAAATCAGAAATCGGTATATAGTTCTTGTTATCAAATACTGAACCTCACACCCAGGACATGCAAGCATACTATTGAAATGTACCTGTATGGCATATTAAATATTTTGCAGGTTAAATTAGTGAAGGACTCATTGTCTTAACGAATTAAATTTAACCTTGTGGTTAAATATCTACACTCATTATCCTTGGTGAGCTTTAGGTTTGGTGACATAAGAATAGGTTTTTGTCTTTCTCCAATACACAGCTCTAATGGAAAACAAGTTTATCATGGTAGACAAGAGTTGTAGCAAAATATCTTTTGTCCAACAACAACACAAACTGATGTACTGCCACACAGTTCATATCCCAGTAGTATCTGGTTAGACTAAGTTTTAATCCAAAATAATACTAAATCAATACAAATGCTTTGAAGACTGTTTAGTTAGATCTGAAGATGAGGTACATAAAGGTGCTTGTCATCAACTGTTTGAAAAAGTGGATTGAATTATATTAATTCTCAAATGTAAATTCTTCAAAATTTGTAAATATAAGTTTATAAATTTTAGAAACACAATCTAGATCTACAGTCATGTCGGAGTAACTTCTCTACAGCAATTAGTAAGACACACAGCTAGAAAAATTAAGTGAATATCATTCAGTTACTTACAAAAAAGTCAAGAATATGTGGGTTACACAACAAAGTGTAGTTAAAAACTATTCAGCACTCTATTACTGTTCATATTTGTATCTCTTTGTCATACATATGCTCCAGTCATGGCAGAGATGTTTGATATTTTGGTTCTGTCCTTAGAACGTACATTCGGCCTTACTACATACAGAGTTAAATCACAAACTCCAAGTACTCAGTTTTAAAACCTGAAATTTTGACTGTCGAAAAATAGAGACCAAACCATAAAAAAAATAGTGCATTGTAGATTATACAAAGTTCCTTTCTTGAAGACATGCATTCCAATCTGCACATTCTTCTTTGAATTCACAACTCTGTATATCAATTAAATTTCTCTTCTTCTAAGTGAGGTCCAACAAAAATGTTCACGAAACTTCTGATTTTTATACCTTTATTCATCTGCATTTATAAACTGATCCTATCTGACATTTCTGAGATGCAATTTCTATACAGTATTAAGCTTGCTCAGTACGTTTTACGTGCTCAACAGCACATTTTCCAAATGTCCTGTCGTGGTTTCCTTTGATGTTGAAATGGGCCTACAACAAATACAGTAATCATTACCGTGTTTCTTATTTTGTTATGGTTACCAAAATACTTCTGGGTAAAAGTTTTTGATAAGCTGCATGTGAGAAGGTGCATTATCATGATGGAATTTCCATGAATTTTTGTTTCATAAATCATGAAGTTTTCTACAACAGCATATACATATGGCAATTTCACAGTGAGTGACCGTAGAAGCTACAATAGAAACTACAATGAGATCACTAAAAATACCATATGTGACAAGAAGTATCATATATTACTGGTTTAAAATTGTTTAGTTTTTCATATTCCTGAGTACAAAAAACAGGAGTACCAACACAGACATGAGATCATTACACACACACACACACACACACACTACCATATACACTTTTCTCTTTATAATATTGTACAACCATGTTTTTTCTCTGTATAATCTTGTACAATCTACCAGCTGAATATTGCATACATAAATGTGTGTGTGTGTGTGAATCATACGTGCACTGTGTAATGTTTTCATATGTATGTACTGATTTATTTATTAAAATTAATAAGATTGCAACTAAGCAACTCTATGTAAATACATTGACTTTATATGTCATGGATTATATGACTCTGTATAATTATGAAAAAATAACCCCTACAATTATATTCACATTATGAAAAATTTATTAATTTTCCATATATATAATTTATTGCTTCTCTGATATGTTAAAAAGTGAATATGTTTTGTTCATGTTTCTAACAACTGATCTACCATAACCTATCCATTATCTCAGTGATATTTGTCTATTATAAACTTACTTCAAAATAGATTTATATATAAAGGTCAAAGATCAAAGGCTTTCTAGTCAGCTAGTGAATAGCTAATGGTGTTATACAGCTGTAAGTAGCAATACTCAATGACATTTTCACATTATGCACAATGCTACTTGTATACTTACAATACCTGTATGCTTGTTTTAAAAAATTTTTAATAAACCCCCCTGCAATTGAACCTAAAACACATTTGCAATTCAAATAAAACTTGCAATTCATTAATAAACTACATAATATTAACATTGAAACTAATTTGGAAACTTTTAAGTGCACATATAAAAACTTGTGCATTAAAATGTAAATAAGTAAATTATTTAAAGACTTTAAGAATTATTGTTCTCTATAAATTATAAGAAGTACATCTACATGTACATCTACGAAAATTTGAAACATTTCTGAACATTATAAACACATGCGATTTCAGTACTTTACACTGTGACTGAATATTTCCTTTATATTTATTAAACACTACTAAACTATATTATTAATTCATTAAATAATGAGGTTTCTGCATTTGAAAGAGAGGTAAAAATTACATGTATTCCAAAACTTGAGTTTTAATGAAAAATTTATTTTACACAATTACTGTTCACAACTTTTTTTGTAACCCTGTTGAGACAACATCGTAAAAAAAAAGACTATTGAAAGTAATAATTACATATATAATGAAAAACTATCTGAACAGTTGGTCTGACTAACATGTAATCAAACGATATGTCATTTGCCTCACTTAACATTTACCTCAGCCTGTTTTACACCCAAGAACCTATAAAAACAAATTTTCTTACTTATCCATTCACAAAACCATTTATTACAGCGCTTATAAACTACTCCGGGCTGCGCAATTCAACAGCTGCAGCAGCCTGAGTTGGACTTAAACACATTAAATGAACATATGATTGGATATGAAGATGTGTATAGTGACCATATTAGTTAAATGGTTAAAAATTCTAAATATCCACACAAATTCTTTGTACTGTGCTGCAATACCAGCTCATAAAATTTTCGCATTTCTTTTGCCTGCAAAGATAAATGAGACCTCCGCAATTTAACATACCTCTTGAGTGCATGCATAGAATATTACCTCAGTAGCATATCTATAATTTGGTCGAATCAGCTACATACAAAAGAAAAAAAGATAAATATCACTAAACTGGCTGAAAAATGTAATAACATACTGAAATCAATCCCGCTAAAATAATAACACAATAAAAATAAGCGCTACTGAAACATCGTTTACAAGATACTTATTGACTTAATTAATTTTCCTATATTTCATATGTCAAATGTACACGCAAATGCTGTGTAATAAACTTGTTTGTAGACCAATATTTAAAAAAGGGTTACTACCGTATTAGTGTACACAGCTGAGAAATTAATAAAACAGCTTAAAAATTAAACAGATTAACAAAATTTTTCATCAATTTTTGACCCTCGGGGGGGGGGGGGGGTCCTCCAGTCCCGTTTGCTCCCCCCCATAAATACTCCCCTGGTGTGCATTGTCAGAAATCTAAGTTTCTGATTTTTTAAGAACATCAATTCTGCTTCTTGTTGTTTCAATTTTTCCCCAATGCATGCATGCATCTTATCAATACTCACTAGCTAAAAAAATATTCAAATTGTATCATACAAAATTGCACATTGTATATCACGTTGAAAAACTAAAAGTGAATTGTTTACAAATAAAAAGATAATAATAGTCATTAAATACAGAAAAACATGTATAAAACACACTTCTTTACGCAGAGTTCAGTTAAAATACACTATGGGCGAAGGAGACAAGAACTAGATGTCCACACTCCGTGCCTAAAAGGTTAAGTTTGAATAGATAAATGAAGACAAACAGCTTGTTGTTTCAACATTACTTTGAATGATATATTCATAACAAACATGAAGCAAATGTATGATATAATCTATACGAGATATTAATCTTCGAATGAGAGCATCAATGAAACATTGCAACAAGTGACAATGTACATAGTTTTATACATGATTTTTAAATAATTTTAAAATTAGTACTTATATGGGAGTGTTATTAGTGTTACAATGTGTAGCTTACTAGCTAATTTCTTGTATGCAGTATTATCTACCAATGGAGCCTCGCACAACAAAACCAGTACAGTTCTTGTAAATACAGTATCAGTCTCTGCAACCACTGTTCTGTTGAACTTGATCAAATTCTATTTTCATTCCTCCACTAATCTGCTGTAATGATAATATTTTATATTCAGTATATATACTAGATAAAAATCTATAAATCAATTAACGTGCCCACACAGTAGCTATAAGAACTGCTACAACTGTGGAATAAGCACACGTAGCTTGAAAATAATTTTAGATATTATGAAACGAATAAGAACACTGCATTATCTATATGAAGAATTTCAAAATGACGTATGCAAGTTTGTGCATACTTGGTCAAGTTAGCCTATAACTATAGTATTATCATAGTTATCATAAGAGCATTATCATGCAGAGCTAGTTAGATATAAGCATACTGGTTTACAAGCTTCAAGTCAAATGTTACTTTGCCCAACACTATGACATACATGCAGTGATGGCTCATGATTCTTACAGTTGGGTGTTCAATGTCTGAATGTCTCTAGTAAAGTAAGGGCAATTTACCCCATTCCACACGTGGTGGGTCGCAACACGAAGAAATTACTGTTGTATTAGTAACATTAGGTTATGTTTGGGCTATTTGTAAATTATTCTAAAAGTATATAGTTAAAATAGTCGAGTAGTTAAATCCCTACTTTATTTTAGTATCACACATTTTGTGGATACAGACCCAGTTGGTACGCTGCTCCCAGCATCTTTTAGACTTTGTGTTGCACTGTTTGTTGTTGAAGTTGCTAAATGTTTATGTGAAAAATCCTCTTTCATTTCTTTTTAGCACCAAATTTATCAATAACACTTTCATTGAAATTTACAAGTTAGTGAACAAATTCTTTCTCCATCGACAACATAGGACTATTTTATTTTTAAGAACTTCACTGCACACATTTTCATTGCCGAATGTCTGAAGCAGAGAAATCTGACACAAAACTGAAAGTAAACGGACAAATCATATGGTAAAAATTATAATGATGGTGGTATAAAAATGTTGACATTCCCGGTCGGGGCGGTTTGACCCTCGTCAGAATGATTTGACTCCGTCGCTAAGCTGGAATGTTAGCGACAGTTCAATGTAATTTTCCGTATAGTTAGTTCCCCCTCTGAAGCTCTCTACATAGCCTAGTAGGTGCCGAGAGCTCCTCTGCACCTTGCACAATAGTAAAGAGCAATTTGCTTATTACGAGAATCGATTATTGGTCAGTCAACACGATTAAACTCACAAATCTCGTTATATTAAAACCGAAACAAATCCTTAAAAATATTTAAATTATTTAGGGGTTTAATAAACCATTGAACCTTACGGGGCAAGCTGCCATTGCATACATGGCTCCATAATATGTGGGCCACACTTATGCCTACAAATTTTTTTTTCACAAAAATAATGGGGTGTACATGTTTATCTTAAGGAATAGTTTTAAAATTAATCTGAAAAACAGTTTTCACTCCATGTGAATTGTACACTGAATGTTTTTGCTTTTGGAATTATAATTGGCGTACACACAGATGTATGAAAGCTTTCCTTCAATATGAGAACTCTCTTTGCAGCAGCAGAATATTTATATTCCGCTTTCACAAAACTCAGTCTAGTAACCAATCAACTGTTCAGATAATCTTTAAAGAAGACGTCCACTTCAACGATAAGTTCACGACATTAACATATTCTCTGGTGATTACATCCTTCTGCAACAACCTTGTTTTTTGTTGCACACAATAATAATGTTGATCACAATGACCAATGGGGCAGAGAAAGTGTTAATAGTCAAACATTGGTGAGCACTGGTCATAAAATTTTGTCTGTTTTTTATACAATTTTCGTTTTACCTTAAACACTACACAAATGGAAGAAAATTGACAAATTTATTGCAGAGTTCAAATAATAAAAAAAAAACTTCAGTGAGAAAACAAAGAACAGTAGAAAGTATATTTTAATTTTATTCTAGGATCATTATACACGTTATTATCTTCATATTTATTAAAAAATGAAAAATATTAATTTTTAGTACAATCATAATATGAGATATCAAAAATTAACTTTCACCTTTAAATTTTAGGCTGGAGCCATACACAAATGAATGACTTGAATATTTTGTGTGGAAAACTATAATTTTTGCAACAAGTATACTATTTCCTTTTTAATTTCAGGAATAAAATTAGTTATAGCTATTATTATTATTAGTGTTTTAGTTGGTTATTATTAAAAACTCCACGGCACACATTTTACTGTGTAGTGTTTTATATTACCTTACATGTCAATAATTATTAAATTTAAACTATCTGTAGCATTGTTTATTTCTAAAATATAACCTTTGGTAATAAAAAAATGTTAAAAGCCAACATACGTAATTAAGATTAAAATTGAAAATATAAGATTATAAGATATAAGATTTTTGAAAATATAATCTTCCAGTTATTCTGGGATAAATATAAGTGTTCCCCATTTCAACTTGTAGCTCATCTTATAATAAATAAACCTAGTGTGATATGTTGAAACATACTCAACAGTGAGAATGTTAATTACAGAAGGCGGTGTACATGAGAGCTTGTAGCTGTGCAGACTAGCAATCCTCTGTAGCTGTCCCTACACAGCATAGCTGACGTTTACACTTGTGTGCATAATTCTGATTTCCCAATCCAAGTTGGATTTTATTTTCATGCACATGATCAAGGAATGTTAGAGTAATTTCAAAATTAAGTTTTTTTTAACACTACACACTGATAAAATACTGTGCAGTTTGGTGACGGTATACTGTTCTGGATTGTGGATCAGGAATATTTAGGCATTTAATTTTCTTTTAATGATTAAGATGGTGGAGCATGATTGTCTATAAATGTGAAAGTTATGGAAGATATTGTTGAGAAACAAAAAGTAGACCACAGTTTTATGTTTTTACTTTCTTATGGCTACGACTTGCTTATCTGGCACTACACGGCTATTGGAACCAGGGCTGTCGGTTTACAACCTGATTGTGACATCAGTTTCACTACAACCACTTGGTAAAAATCAATTAATTTTAAGTTTGAATTAAATAAACATTTAACGTTTTCTATCTGAAATACAGGTGCTGTTTCCTTATTTGTGTATATGGTAATTCCCCAGCCTTGTACACATTGGTGATATCATGTTTAACATTTATTTATTTTAGAAGACATATTTATTTCACAGTTTGTATAAGATTTTCATTAAAAATACGGGAAAACATAGATATTCATCATTTACGTACAAAATGTTATATTACTTCAACTGAAATGAGATTCTTAAAAAACAGAGAACAAAACAATCAGGGCCAAAGTAAGAAGTGAAACGTTCAGAGACAGAACGCATAGATTCTGTAACAGAAGAAAACTAAATGAGACGGTTTGATACATTAAGAGAATGCTTGAGGAGAGAGAGTATAACTTTATTATTATATGAGACATAGTAGAGAAGAAGGAAAGCATAGGCAGTCTTAGAAAAAGATGGCCAGACAAAATTACAAAAAACACATGAAAAAAGGAGCAAAACTACTAGACACAGCCAAAAGAACACAAGACACGTGGAAATAGAAAGAAATATGGATAGAACCCCTATAAAGTATTCAACTCCACATGCCACCTTACACCTGTAATGGTAGGCAAGTCATAAGAATTATGTAAGTACAAAATCTTATGAGTTTAACGACTTAGTTGAAATCCTGATTATATCATACAGGGTCTACATTGATTAATTATACGAACTAATCCTGACTGAAGAAAAAAATTCACAATTTGTTATACAGCTTCAGCCTAACAAATCACATTATAAATATGTTTGTTACATTACAGTTTAACCTGCTTTTTAATAATTTATTTATAGTCGGATGTTCTTTCTTCAACATTTCAAATGGCACAAAACTAAAGTGAATAACAACATTGAACAGATTCATAAAAAATTGTAAAAACCTAAAATAATTTAAAATTATATATCACTTGACTCGGTGAATAAAAAACCTGAAGTACGCAGTTCACTGATTAAATATAATGTACATAAACTGTTTGCAACACTGCAGAGCTGTCTATGCAAAACTGCGTTCTGAATATGGCAACATACACTATCATGTGAGACGTATCATAATAAGCTTCGAGCCCACTGCGGTATTGCCAGTGTTTGGAACAGACCTCCCCTCCCCGCCTTTGCCTACGCATAACAAAGTGTAACGTGTGACAATGCTGGAGGGAGAGGGGCGGGGAAGAGCTGTTACTATTGTGTAACCTTGAAGCTTATAATGGTAAGTCCCATACTATAGTAAACATTTTGTTTTAAAGAAAAATATACTACCACGATTGTTCACTGCTTCTGTAGCAAACCAAAAATTAAGTCATTTTGAAGTACTTCTCACTGAATTACACTATTCTGAACAACGAATACTTTCTACTATTTAGGTTTTTGTCTTTGTATTCACAGAAAGTTAAAAATTTCACTGTAACAGAAAAAACAGCCATATTTCAAGATCCATTCCATTTCACCTGATTCTGAAAACCATAAACATTATACATATAGGTAAAACATTATTAATGCCAAGCGGTGTATACTGAAAATCTTAATGTTATATGCTCAACACATGACAGAAAGTTTAAAACTGTAAAAAGTACATGACAAACCTATCATTAAATCAGTATACATACATTAAAAAAAATACAAATTATAGAAGCACCAAAGTCATCAGACAAAAAAATATCACAGACACTATAAAAAGTATTTTATAATAGGAATGCTAACTGTACCAAAATTCTACATACCCAAAGTAGAAATCTGATAACCTGTCCTCTGTTTTGAAATATTAAATTTCACCTGTGTTACACTACAAGGTAAATAAATGGAAAAGTACATAA
Source organism: Magicicada septendecula (assembly GCA_034769895.1). Taxonomy (NCBI): domain Eukaryota; kingdom Metazoa; phylum Arthropoda; class Insecta; order Hemiptera; family Cicadidae; genus Magicicada; species Magicicada septendecula. Next base: position 475,364,045 of record CM068374.1, read on the forward strand.
TACAAAATCGTGTATTATAAAAAAAATAATATTTGGTACTTGTTGGGTGCAGTCAGACTTGTATTTTTATTTACATGCCATTAAATTTGGTGTTTGCAAACATTTGAATTTTACCTGTTTAATGAGTGAATAATACTTATTTGTTTCATGAACACACATTTAAGAGATCAGCTTTCTGCATAATCACAGAAATGTACATGCTGCAACAAAGGTATATTAGTGCCATCGTCAGTAAATACTACTTATTAGTAATGTATATCAATACTTTATTTTTTTGGGCTTGGAATTGCTCCAATTTTTTATTTTTTGTATTGCCAAAATTATTTCTTCCACAGACAAGTTTGGTATGTTAACAAATCCAGACATTAAAAAATTGTTAATTTTAAAACCAGTACCACACACACACACACACACACACACACACACACACACACACACACACACACACACACACACACACACACACACACACACAAATAAGTACAGTTATATAATAACCATTTCCTTGTGCAAGTATTAAATTTTTACTTTTTGTACACTTCATTGAACTGAGAACAACAATAAAGGTACAAGTGGTGACACAGAGCTGTGCACTTCTTGCCATCTGCATTTTGTTTACTATCCACACCTAAAAATATCAAACATGTTTCCTTTTTCCTGTTTCTTTCTGACAATTCGGATTAATTTTTTACTTTATAATACTGATTTGTCCCCGTCTCTAAATTGTGGGAGGTTCTACAGAACACTAACTAATATAAACCACACTCATTCAGGTAATACAAGAAATTTATAGACTCCAAAATAAAGATCAAAATAGGGAAAAAAGTGTCAGCAGGGTTAGAGTATCGAAAGGTATAAGGCAAGGGTGTTGCATCTCCCCGACATTGTTCAAAATATATATAGACACAGTATTGTGACAGTGGAAAAGAAAGTGCAGAGATATGGGAATTCCAATAGATGGAACCCATATTTTCACATTACAATTCGCAGATGACCAGGTCTTAGTAGCACAAGACAAAGAGGACTTGGAGTATATGACTCGGAAGATCAAAGACGAATACGAGAGATGGGGACTGTCAATAAATCTAGAAAAGACCAAGTATTTATGCGTGGGAGGTACTGAAACCAACATGCATTTGGAAAATAATGAAGAAATTGAACATTGCCAGGGATATAAGTATTTAGGAGTACAGATAAAGCAGGATGGAAGAGATACAGATGAAATAAAGGAGAGAGTAGGCATGGGACGGAGAACTATGAAAAGGCTAAACAGTATATGGTGGCATGACCAGATAAATAGAGGAAGGAAAGTATGGATATACAATACTATCGTAAAGAGTATTCTGTTGTATGATGCTGAGAGTTGGAGAATGACAGAAGCAGACAAGAGGAAAATACTAGCTGTAGAGATGGATGCACTAAGGAGACCATGCAGAGTATCCAGGCGAGAGAAAATAAGAAATGAACATATCAGAGAAATGATAAATGTGAAACATGCAGCAGTAGATGAAATAGAAAGAAGACAGTTAATTTGGTTTGGGCATATTAAACGGATGGGAGGAGAAAGGTTGCCAAAAAGGATAATGGAATGGTTACCCCTGGAGAAGAAAAGAGGAAGAGGGGAAGACCCAGACGATCATGGGAAGAGAGTATCCAGAAAGCTCTAAGTGTGAGGAATCTGACAGAAGAACATTGTCAGGACAAAAAATATTGGACAGAAAGTCTGGAAATCGGACAACGACGACAGACGCTATAAAGCAATGTTTATATAAAGTTATATATATAAGCTTTCAAACCGATTTCATACAAAAAAGCTTTTATAACAAATAATGCAAACTGAATGACTGAACTGAGCTGCTGAGTCACCAATCTGTTTATGCATAGCTGTATGTAACCACTTTAACTTTACATTTTAATACATTTTCTATGTAAAATCATTATATTATTTAAAATTGCCAATTAATTAGAGTTTTTATTAATGTAGATAAAAATGTCAGTTTCTTCATCCATCGAACAAAAGTTCTGAACCAAAAACAAATACTAGTAGAAACTGTTCAGAACTTAGTTTTAGTGCAGACTAATTTGTACAGTACCGGTACATTAAAAAAAAATTTGTTTAATAAGATGGCAAGACTTAGATACCAGTAACAGTGGAGAGACTATAAGAAGAAATGTATTTAGTAATAATGTCAACAAGTTAATTTATTTTCTTGCAAGCTTGTCTCATTATATGAAAATCTTTCTTTTCTTGTAACTGTGTACAATTGAGTCTATAGTGACACGAAAGTGGTTCTTAAAATATGTGAATCTCATACTGTAGTATGAGGGTATCCAACAAATACCAACCATTATACAAATACTTTAAACCTTAGATGGCTGTAGTTTAAATCTTTTTATATCCACTACAGGATCTTTTCCGTTTAAGGGCAGCATGCCAGTGAACAATTACTCAGTGTAGCAATTGCTGAAGACAGTGCTATTCATTCTGCACAACTCCATCAGATTTTTTAATCGTTAATTTATTTTTATTTTTACATTTTATTTATAATTTACTTTTAAATGAATTTCCTACATTACTAACAACCAAAAATTAATTATAATTATAAATTTTATTTACAACTAAAAAATGTTTTACCACTATATGGCTATAAATAACATAATGTAAATTCATTGTGAGGCACATAATCAGGAATATTATAAAGAATGTTTTTAAATTTATCAACATCTCAGGACCCCAACTACCACATAAATTCAGTTAGGTAAGAATCCATCATCAGTCGGGAAGTACCCACTTAACCCACACACTTTCTACATTTTGGGTGTTTTGAATTACTGGACTGACACTGATAATTTTGCCTTAAATTAAACTCCACTTGTCAGACAAGACATTTGTGCCCAGGGCATCCTACTTATGCACTATGGACAGTAGAGCCCTTGTGGATCAGGGCAGAATGCTCACAAGGAAACAGTCTCTTGTTTCATGACAAATTCTACCAAATATCTATTAATTTGGTAAAACTCTTTCTTTATTACACTTCCATCTCAAAAACAAGCCACATCCACTGTTAAATGTAATGATAAAAATAAAATAAAAGAAACAGTAAATAAAATGTTAACATAAATTTAACTATAGATGGTTAAATAAACTATAAATAGTTGAAAAATGTAATGGAGTTGTGTGGAGCGTGCTGTAGCTGAAGCCACATCAGTAAATGCTCACTGTCATGCTGGCACTAAATGGAAAATATCCAAATTTCCTTTAACTGCTATTATAAAAAAAAACCGCCAAACAGAATAAAAATGAAATAATATGTTGTTTGTATTTCTAATACACCTAAGAAATATATTTCGCATGCCTTCCACTAAGCAGTTCTAAAAAAAAACCACCCCAAAATATGTAACTTAAAAACTGATATCTTACTGTTTGTACACTCTGCGGAGAATGGACTATGACACTTTGCTTGAAAATAAAAATCAACTGCCTTTTAACTCTTTCAATCAATGGGAGGTCCCATTTCAGGCACAGACTCCAACCTATACTACGTAACAAACCGTAATTCCTTCATTTTATTTTCAATGCATCGTTATTTCTTATAAATCATACTGTATATATATTTTTGATTTTCTAACCATTTTAACAAAATTCAAAACATAATCTTCTGCCACAATATACAACTGGCAGTGTTAACTACAGACGATTATGGAAGTCTACTTATTAATAACAACTTTCAAATAATATATTGTTTCACTTGAAAACACATGTAAAATTTGTTTAAAGTATAACAAATGTTATTTGAAACAATGTGAGGCACATAATAATGAAGTACACACTCAAATTAAATACTTTTTGTATAAATTCTTTTTTTCTTTTAATTTATATCGAGCAACATCTAAATAGTCCGAACTATAAAATGTTAGTTTTATTTAAAGTTAATTAAATAATAAAACCAGTGCAATTTACCTAGAAAATGGTATGGCAGTGTAGTACAAGCATCTTATGTATTTGTGTCGTTTCCTTGCCATGTGCTGATGAAACCTTTGCAATTAATAATTAATTTTGTGGACTGGACACTTGTAGTTATCAGTGACCACATCAGATCAGTAAAATATATTTATGAGTCTACACTGAGAAAAGCATGTCCCAGCCAATCCTGCCAGATCTGAATGTGATAACAGAAATCACTATCTTTTAAAGAGGATACTGCATACACCTGTAATAATATACACCAGCAGCAGAATGTACACAATAATAAAGCTAGACCTGGTATGGATCCATCCAAACCTATTTTTTTAGGTTAAAATGTGTTGGTATAACAGACTTTCCATACCATCATAAATTCATAAGGCATATACTTTTCTGGTAGCCTTGGTCTGACGATGTATAAAAGACTGTGGCTAGTTTGAGAAGATATTATACTAGAGAGCTTAAAAGGATTGAATGCTATCAATGTCTTAGTTGTACATACAGAAGATACAAAATAGTGGCTAGTGGTGGTCCCTTGGCAGAGCACGGTAATGAAGGAAGGACAGTTTTTGTGAGCTTAAATATACTCTTGCATTACGTCAGAGCCTCACACGACCAACAGGCTCAATTAACATGTGCATCCACTTGATCTCCATTTTATAGGTAATAAGAAAATAAGTTCATCAAAACGATTACCTAAAAAGACTGTACCACTCCCCATTATGTAATTAAAACACTGTACTCTTTCCCACAGTGCATTGAATGTTCTCTTTACAAACCAAACGTTGATCAGCTGACATCAATATTTTAGCTCAGCTCAGTCAAAGATATACTAAACTGACTGTCCTCACGAGTACACATTTAAAAAATGTGATTATCTAGTGTAACAGCCTGTTTGACATAAAAGTGTACATAGTTCAAGATTTAACAATATGAATCTGTAGCTTAAATCACAAAGACGTATCAAGAAGTCAGGTGTAACCGAGCATATTTTAAGCAATAAACAGGTGAAAAAGGATTGACTGTGCCTAATCTAATCTTCACTCTATGGCAGTACAGACCTACATATTTGTGTATGAGAATTTATCAGGGCGCTATTAAAAGTGTAACTGGCCTTGCTTAAGCATGCTTCAAAAACTCGAATGTTAGGATATTTTCTTTAAGAGGATTTATATTTTTGTGATAATATATTTACATTACAAATAAAAACTAATAACATAACAGCAAACAGCTTAAGCCTAATGATGATCAGATTTATAATAAGGCAGGGAACTCAAGAGTAACAAAATTTCAAAGTGAGCTTTTCGTCTAAGACCGTGAAAACTGAGTACTTTCTTTATTCTGCTCATCCTAAACATTTTATTAACCTTATTGGTACTTTACCAATACCTTTATTTATACCTTATTTGGTAATTTACCATATCTAAATAATTTTCACTTATTATTTTTATTTGCATTCCTGTAGTAACGTGCACATCACACTGTAATGTACTTCTTGAATATTACATAATTAATTATAATGAATCCATTTGAGTGTTTGTGCTGTTTTTTTTTTTTTCTTAATTTTCCTGCCTAAAGCATTTTTGTCTATTTTTACAGTTAATTTCACAAATATCACCATCTTATTTTAACAGGAAAGATTAGCAAACTCAGTTTGTGATATAACCCCATGTTAAAAACAGCAAACAAAAGTACAACAAATGATACAATAAACAAGATGATGATTCCTGTTGATGGCAAGGATGGGAGAGGTAAACCAGAAGATCGTTTGATGATTATGCTGATGTTGATTAAAACTGCCAATACCACAGAAGCCACAACCAAATCGGAGGATTAACATTCACCAGGAACTGGGAAGAAAGATGTTGACGATGAAGAGCTGATGCACACACCATGAGGTTTAATGATGCTGTCAATACATTAGAGGGAATCAAACACTTTGTGATGCCTCATAATGTGCCTGAAAAAAATTATGACAAGATGTTTTATGGTTTAAGGGCACAGTTAATGCTCAAGCTGCAAGCAACAAAAACACTGCCAGGTAACAGATTTTTTTTGGAAAGTGATAACTTTTTCTGTAGTTTTGTGTGATTTGAGGAGAATATTTATATAATACATTTTAGGTTAGTTGTCTCCAAGTCGCTTATATTAATATAATAGATATTTACCATAAATCCGTCGTGCGACTTCGTTTTTCTCGTCTTATTTTGACGCGTTTTGGCAACGAATTGCCATATTCAGAAATCTTAATCACTCATAGGAGATCGTTAAAAACTTAAAAACACTAAAATCATTACGGTAAAAGTGCACTTTTACGACATTGGAAACTCACAGACGCCCGTGACGGAGTGATTTTAGTGTTTTTAAGTTTTTAACGATCTCCTATGAGTGATTAAGATTTCTGAAGATGGCAATTCGTTGCCGAAACGCGTCAAAATAAGACGAGGAAAACGAAGTCGCACGACGGATTTATGGTAAATATCTATTATATTAATATTTATATGCTGAATTTTGCAAGTTTATACTTTTTTTTTTACAAAGTATCATTGTAATTATAGTCAGTATAGTCCTTTATTATTTATGTACTTATTTATAATATATCGTGTAGCATTTCAGTTATGTGTTTTCGTGCTTACACAATTTTTCAGTTATGGCTTCTATAAGACATGTAAACAAAGTTTTACTGTATATACAATGGATCTGTAAACTTTTGGGGATTTCCTAGTTTTCACACAATATATGCTTACTCAGTACTTCCCCATCTTATCAACTTCCATGATAAACAAGGAAGTGAAGAACATATACTTATTGATTTGGTGGTAACTACAAAATTAATACAAACATAAAAACACAGAATTTCACTATCATGAGCACTAAAAAATACATTTTATATAAAACAGGTTTATCATGTAATTTGTTAACGTAAAGTGTACATAATGTATTACTTAAAGTAAGAGCTCCTAACTGAAACATTTATATATATAACCATTCTTGTCTACAAACACTGAAACACTCTTCCTTCCAAACATTTAATTTTCAGTGAAAGCTACAATACTCAGTATTATACTTTCAGATTTATCAGTTGAGTAAACCCTTTCTCTTTAAAACACTTCTTACACAATACAAAAACATCAACTTAACATTTTCTAGTGTGTGAATTACATCGGAAAACTTAAAAAACGCAAAAATGATAATTATGAGTCACTTTAAAATATAAGCGTGTATTATAAATGGTGTTAAAATATTTATGAAACCACAATTCCGTACAATCTATAGAAGCAGGCTAAACAAACTGGAAATTTTATGTCCCTTTTTAATAATAATCATAATAATATTTTTAATGTTAAAATAGTTATAAGGCAGTTTCATGACAACGTACAACTATTCTTTACACTTTCTCTTCACATTTGATTATTAACAAAATTCACTATAATATATACTTTTTTACATATTTAACCTGATACAATACAATACTATATTATATAGGTACATTAAAGTGGTGTATTAAAAGAGGAGTACAGTGTCAACATGGCCACATGTGTGAATTTCAGTACACAAACGTTCAGTGACAGAATTTGTTTTCTATTCCCATTTACCAAGTATCAGATGCCTAATACCAAACAGCTCTAAACTTTAGTTAACACTGACCGTTACTCACTGGATTTCGTTTGTAAATACATGTTAAATGAAAACAAAAACTAATAACATGCTGCAGGTAACTCGGTATAAGGCTTGGGATTGAGATTTATAGAGAGCAGTTTTCAAACAACACATTATGTGACGATTTAAATGGTAAATAAATAAAAAAAAATTAATAATAAAAATATAAAAAAAACGGAAAGCAAGTAAGTACTTTAAATCGCACGATTAAACCAAATACCCCTGAACTAACTCATAATAGTAATGAAAATTAAATTAAGAAAATCTAACTAAATAAGTAATTAAAATCTGAATGTAAAAGTTAAGAATAATACAGTTAACCATTTAGTAAATTTATCATGCGTTGACCTGCCTATTCCGGACACAACGTGCATACCGAACCGGCAGTAAATTAGAAATATCTGTAAATCGTAATGTAAATAATTAATAATTTAAAGTAACAAGTAGTAGTTATAATAATCCCTGTAAACAAGATAAGTCTAGATAGTTTATTTTGTCATACTATAAGAATGTATTATTAATAAAGAGTTGGAACTATATTATGGCGGATTACTCACTCCGCGTCGTTGCACTCTACCTGTTGTAACCATGCAAGAGTAACGATGTGGCTTTCAGACTGTAAACACCTCCAAGCAAGGGCTCTTCATAAAATGTTTTGTTATTCTTTTTGACTTTTAATTGAGTGTTAGCTTCCACTAAAAGCGTGGAGAGCTAGTTATATATTGAAGATGTAGTGAGGAATTTGTTAGAAAGTGTGATAATGTAAAAAGAACTCGTATATAAGGTGATGTCTCAAGTTAATTAAAAAAAAAAACGAACTCTCGAATATTGTTCGAGTAATGTAATTCAGATATTAATGTAAAAAGAAGATGCAAACTCCAGTACTACGCTGCCAGTAAATATGTGACGTGCACAACTGCAGATAGGGACGACTACCACCTAAACAACACTTACCATAATCGCCGAGGATCAGCACGACTTCACGTAGCATAACATCCATCTCCTCGTTAATACACCCAGAGGACTTTCACCGGAAACACTACCCAGATGACTACCCCGACTAACAGAGTACCGAAGATTCACGCCCCAGGACACGGACAGCAAAAGCGTATCTAAGAGGTGACTCGGTAGCTCGTCTACCGAGAATTATGTACATTTAAAATATAAGTTGTCATACATGCCAAAGACTTTTCAAAAGACAATAATCATCTCTAAGCATTAAGTTTTAGAAAAATGTAACCAGCAATTTCTAAAATCATACGTTGTAACATTACTCTTGAAATATAAGTTTTAATCCCTTAACTAAATAATACCATTCTTCAAATGGTGTTCATGTAACAATGCAACCTTCTTGATAAGTAAAGTAAATACCAGACGTCTTTACTAGATTTAAAGAGACTTGGATCCGAGGTCAAATACATGATCTGTTTGATCGTTTGTTTGACAGAAAACCCCTTTTAAATATTTCAGTAAGAGAACTTTTTTTTTGTAATGGGATCTCTATATATATCATTTGTTAATAAAGAGATGTCATCTTGTTACATATTGAAGTGAGTGCATAAATCAGTTAAATTACCTTCCCCTGTGTCCTATAATTAGAGTAATTATTATTGTTCTAAGTGTTGTGTTGATTTTCAGTTTGTTACAATGTAGGCAGCCTGTATAATTGGCTAGCGTCAATTATCACGGGTTCCCTGGATTTATAACGTAGCCCGGAACGTTATAAAGTTGCGCCACTCTGCTTTGTACAAAAGAATTGATCGTGTACAGAGTGTCACATATAGAGTTGCGGCACTCTGCTTTCGTGTGAAATAATTGTTATGTAGTAAAAGAAAAATAGATAACTCTCTGCTGATCTATGCACTCAGTTAATGTATTTCATGTCACCCCAAAAAGGGTAAGTTGCAAAAAAAAAAAAAAAAATAGCGACAGTATTAATTTACCATTGTGAATTTATTTTGTGTAAGATTACGCACGAACTTGTGTATAATTTATTTAACGTACGCAAAAATAATACAAACTATCATTGTATTACACCAATGCAAGTACCTACATGAATTTTGGTGCTTGTCAAACTGTTCAGTCTTTAACAGGTTTATATTGCGACAATTCAAGACCTGTAGTTTCCTGAATATGCCTGCATAGAATGTAAGTTGTATGTCTGTTGTCACGGTGAAACATATAAACTATTGACTAAATTAGACCAGGTTAATTACGTGTAAATAAATTTGTAAGTTTAATTTTGTTACTAGAGAGAAAAAAAAAGGTAGATAGAATTACAGAAATTAAAATTAGAACGTAAGACAATTAATAACTAAACTCAGCTTATTACGGGCTGTAACTTGTGTAAAACGTGTATCATTGCCTCGCACTCACCCCCGTGTTGGAGCCAGTTGAAACCAGTCGAGAAAGATAGCCGTCAGCTATTGTTGTATAGAACAATAACATCCCTCACCCCAAGTGTATTTCTCACATTCCCACGCATACAACAAGTATGCCATTGTTTACAAAGAAAACTAGTCTGACCTACATTCCAGCGAACAGCTGATCGTTGACAATACACTGAGATCTGTGTGGAATTTTTGTCTTTCTCTGAGAAGAGAGGTTATTCTCTTACGAACAATGCAAATGCTTTAACCATGAATTAAATTGTCTATGTAATAAGTGTATAGTCTAGTAAAATAAATTTTAGTGTGTTAGAAATAAGGTAAAAATGGCATAATTTAATCCAGATTTACTATTAAAGGACGAGCTGTCTTATGAAGCTCTTTTACGTGGTCTACCCCATGCGAATGTAACAGTCGTGGAATTGTGCAAGTCTATACGCGAAAGTGGATTTGATACACCCGCGCAGTTAAGCAACCTAAGCGGACTCGATTATGAGAGCGAGAGAGAAACTTGTAATGCCAAGTATAGTGAGTTGACTTTATTGTCCCAAACCCTCCAAGACGAGAAATCTCCTGCGGTAATATTGCGTACAACTCAAAGGATAGAACATTTAACCCGGCGAATGAAAAATTTATTGAACTGGCCTAACCTTACTGAAATACCTCCTGAAGTCCAAAGTTTTGCAGATGAAGCTTTACGTCAATTACCCACTGACGTACCCACTGAGAAGTCCTTGAAGAAACTACACATCTCCCCAGTTCAATCCCCTACGTTAGAACACCCTCCACCCAACACGGATCGGGACTCACCTGCCGTATCGCAAATACAACCTACTCGAGAGCAATACCCAAATAAAGATTTAATTGCCCCGACCATATTTGAAGCCCCTCCTCCCAATGGTTTCCAGATTCGCCCCGGAATGCACGAATTGACAACCCCGAACGCATCATCTGGTCCTCCTAAAGCGATGCCACACGTAAATTATAACGCAGACCTCTGTGGAAAAATCACTCATCCCGTAGAAAAACTCTTAGCTGAAATTCCATACACTGATGGTCTAAATGTCACTAAACTACTGAATTTCATCAAATATCTCCTGCAGATAAAGAATCTACAGCAGCTAAAAGACTGGCAAATTCTGCAAGTCCTCCTACCGAAATGTAAACCCCCGTTAAAGAATCGTGTGCTAGAATCATTAAGCTCTACCCTTCCAGTAGAAGAACTGCATACCACAATAATAAAATATTTTATTCCCACTGGCATTTATGAAGAACTTAAGAGAAAGACCATACTACGAGTACAAGGAAATCACGAGAGATTGGCCCATTACATCTCAGACATCAGGGAGTCCTCTCGACTACTGCAAGTAGATTGGAACGAGAGACAGATGGTCGACTCCATTTTAGTAGGATTGTCTCCAGAAGAAAGATCTCGTTTAGCGTTAATAAATCGACCCAACACCTTTGCGGATCTAGAACAATGCAGTATCCACTCTTCGAATGTATGGTACTCAGATCAGAACAGACATGCGATGAAATCAACCGAAGCGAATAGAAATGAATTGCAAGCCCTAGTGCCCGATGTGACAACCCAGCATGAAAGGCGAGTATTCAATAGACCGCACAATTTGCACAGCCCTGGTAAATCAAATGAAACACAACCTAAAACGGAAGCAAGGTACCCTCCTCGTAATAAGAATATGTGTTATAACTGCGGTAAGTATGGACACATAAGTAGAAACTGTAACTACAAGCAATACGAACGTAAACACCCTAATCCAAAAAACATGTAAGGCAGGGAGACCCGAAATCCTGTGTCTTCCGCAGCAACTTGAGATCCGGTAAACCCAAAGAAATGTACAACCATATAAAAAAAAAGAAGGAAAAGAAACACTAGAGAAATAGATCCCTATGTTAGAAAGTTTATTGAAAAATGTAACGCGATAACTAAATGTGATTGGACTAAAAGTCTATTGCCCTTAATACAAATTGACCTAGGTGTTACCTCCACCATCGCATTAATCGATTCTGGATCTACTAGAACCTTAATCAGTCAAAAGTTAGCAGATAAATTATTCTAACACAACCTAGTTAAATGCAGTCAAGCTGTGAATATAAAATGTGCTACAGCCAATAAACAGAATATAGTGATAAAACTTATCATCACCATTAAAGTAAAAATCAAGAATCTAACGTGGTTTTTTACAATGTTAGTATGTAATGATTTAGGACCCGACTTAATATTGGGAGCTGACTTCATAAGTAAAACGGGAATAATTCTTGACATCCATGAGCAGAAATATTATTTTAGATTCGACCGTACACGGAAGTATAATTTTGATTGTAAAACTGACGAACAAGAAAGTATTAGATCATCGACTGCACACATAGTACACCAAGAGTCTGAATTATCTCATCTAGGAAATAGAGATAGGCTGAGAATGCAGAAATTAATAAAAGAATTTTCCACCGTTCTTACACCTAAGCTAGGACTTACTAAGCTAATAGAATATAAGATCAATCTGAGCGATCACAAAGTAATATGCCTACCCCCATACAAGTTGTCGCCTCCCAAGATGGAAGTGATGAGGAACCATATCAACAAGTTGTTAGATCAAGGAGTCATTGAACCCTCTACGTCTCCGTATTCATCACCCTCCTTTTTAGTACCAAAAGGTCACGACAAACATAGACTAGTTGTGGACTACCGGCAATTAAACAAACGAATAGAATTTGAATCTATCCCGCTTCCAGACATCCATAGTGCTTTTCTTTACTTCACAAAAGCGAAAGTCTTTACGGTAATGGATCTAAATCAAGCATTTCACCAAATACCCCTTTCGGAGGAATCCAAACGTCTAACCGCGTTTGCTGTTCCTTTCAACCTGTACCAATTTACTAGAGTACCCTTTGGAATATCTCAAGGAAGTTCCGTATGTAGTAGACTATTAGAAAGAATATTTCATGATATTAAATTTAAATATGTGTATCACTACCTGGACGACATCATAATCTATAGCGAATTAATGGAACAACATCTTAAACATCTACGTGAAGTGTTATCTCGATTACAAAAAGCAGGATTAACAGTTAACCCCAAAAAGGTAAATTTTGCAGTCCCACAATTTTCATTTTTAGGTCACATCGTGAAAGCCAACGGAAAGGTAAGCATAGACCCCGAACGAACCCGTGCAATCAGAGCATTTTTACCCCCGCGAGATGCAAAAAGGTATAGCCAGATTTTTGGGAATGGTAAATTATTTCCACAAGTATATTCCCCATCTTGCCGAAATAGCAGCATCACTGAATGCCTTAAGAAAGAAGGGAGCGAAATTTGAATGGACTGCACAACACCAAAATGCGTTCGAACAACTAAAAGAAAGCATCATATCTCCCCCAGTATTACAACTAGCAGATTTTACAAAACCTTTCGTAGTTCAGACCGACAGTTCAAGTGTAGCTTTAGGTGCAGTCATCTATCAGGAAATAGAAAACAGTAGACTACCGATTAGTTATGCTTCACGAACACTGAATGACCAAGAAAAAAAATATTCCGCATATGAACTGGAATGTTTAGCCATTGTTTTTGCGTTTGAGAAGTTTAAACCCTTTCTAGAACATAAAGAATTCCTTTTGGAAACTGATAATCAAGCATTATCTTGGTTACTGAATCACCCTAAACAGTTAGGACGTATTGGAAGATGGGTATTGAGGTTAAACTGTTACAACGTCAAAGTGCAGCATATTAAAGGTACACAAAACGTAGTTGCTGATACCCTGTCCCGTATGTTCCAGTCACCCACTAATACTCCTGAAAACAAGGAGAGTCTGGAAACACCCATTGTTAACACCGTAATTACTGAATTCCCCCTTGCGTTTACCAACATTGCTCAATATCAACAACAAGACCCTCTTCTTAAACCTATTATAGAACAACTTGAGCAAGGAATTAAATCAGAGAAATATGTATTAAGTAAAAGAATACTATGCCACAAAATAGGAAATGGAAAGGAATTAAGGATAATCGCCCCCGATGTAATTAAGCCCATGCTGATGGAGTACTTCCATTCATCCACCATTGAAGCCCATATGGGAATCAATAAAACAATACATCGCATTCGTAAGGAATATCATTGGAACAATATGAACAGCGAAATAGCTAGTTTCGTAAAAAAGTGTAATTTATGCGCGCTCAGTAAACCGGCAAGAAACAGTCAGGTAAGCCAATTAATTTCAGAAATCCCTACTACCCCTTTCTCTAAACTTTATTTAGACTTTTCAGGTCCCTACCCACGATCTAAATCAGGTAATATTATGCTACACATATGTGTAGATTCGTTCACCAAATTTGTTTGGCTGTATCCCAGGCAGCGAGCGTTAGCGTCGACTGTAAAAATATTACAGGAGAGATTATTTAAAGATTATGGTACACCTGTACGTATAGTGTCAGATAACGGACCCCAATTTAAGGCGAAGGAATTTAAGAATATGTGTTTCACGTTAGGAATAGACCATATTACCACGATGGAGTATCGACCGCAAGGCAATATTGCTGAAAGGTATCTGCGAAACCTCAAATCTGCATTAATCGCCTACCATGCGAACGATCATACGTCTTGGGACCAGAACCTATCCTGGATACAATACGCCTTTAATTCAGCTTATCACGAAGGACATAAGTCTACCCCATTTGAGTTACTGTATAAATACAAACCAAACCATCCCTTGTCCACAAAATGGAAAATACATGACTTGCTACCTCCGCAAATAATGGATAAGCAGATTAAACAAATCTGGAATAAAGCTGGCGCAAATTTAAGAGCGAACTTAGAGAAATCCCGAAAATACCACGAGAGAAATATTCATAACAATAAAAATTTAGTTAGGTACCAAGTCGGTGACTTAGTAATGTACAAGACACACCCGACTAGTAGTGCAATTGTTAAGACCACCTCTAAACTATCATACCGATGGTGTGGTCCTTACCAAATCCAGAAGTACTTCGAGACTCGAGAATATGTACGAAGAACACATATTTCGCAGATAAAATTGTATAAAAGGAAAAGAGGAAATAGCATCGCCAAAAATAAAAAAGGTAATACTAGGTAGACAAGTTATCTTGAACCTCAGTAACCATGCTAAGTGTTAATCGTAGAATTGGGAATGAGGCCTGATTAACCTTAGATACTGTTCAGCGAAAGATGAGCAAAATGAGTAGTCAGCTGACCACTAAATGCCCACTAAATGACAAATTATTTAGAAAGTAACTCTATGAAGAGAGTAACCAAAACCCAAAGAAAGAAAAAACCGGTAGTAGATTTAAGTAATAGAAATAAGAAGAAGTTTTGTGTTTTAAAATGTAGTTATTAAGTGTGAATTTTATGTAAAAAAAAAAGGTAGTTTGTAAGAATATATATATGTATATTGTTTTATACTCAAAACAAATAAATGTGTATAACACATCCCAATAACTTAGTGAAAGAAAAAGGGAAAGGAGAGAAATTCCACACAGTAACGCCAAGCATACTCCCAGTACCCCACCTTCGAATTTTCCTTATTAAAATTCCCCCACGTCGATTTTAAGCGGCGGAGTATGTGACGATTTAAATGGTAAATAAATTAAAAAAAATTAATAATAAAAATATAAAAAAAACGGAAAGCAAGTAAGTACTTTAAATCGCACGATTAAACCAAATACCCATGAACTAACTCATAATAGTAATGAAAATTAAATTAAGAAAATCTAACTAAATAAGTAATTAAAATCTGAATGTAAAAGTTAAGAATAATACAGTTAACCCTTTAGTAAATTTATCATGCGTTGACCTGCCTATTCTGGACACAACGTGCATACCGAACCGGCAGTAAATTAGAAATATCTGTAAATCCTAATGTAAATAATTAATAATTTAAAGTAACAAGTAGTAGTTATAATAATCCCTGTAAACAAGATAAGTCTAGATAGTTTATTTTGTCATACTATAAGAATGTATTATTAATAAAGAGTTGGAACTATATTATGGCGGAGTACTCACTCCGTGTCGTTGCAATCTACCTGTTGTAACCATGCAAGAGTAACGATGCGGCTTTCAGACTGTAAACACCTCCAAGCGAGGGCTCTTCATAAAATTTTTTGTTATTCTTTTTGACTTTTAATTGAGTGTTAGCTTCCACTAAAAGCGTGGAGAGCTAGTTATATATTGAAGATGTAGTGAGGAATTTGTTAGAAAGTGTGATAATGTAAAAAGAACTCGTATATAAGGTGATGTCTCAAGTTAATTAAAAAAAAACGAACTCTCGAATATTGTTCGAGTAATGTAATTCAGATATTAATGTAAAAAGAAGATGCAAACTCCAGTACTACGCTGCCAGTAAATATGCGACGTGCACAACTGCAGATAGGGACGACTACCACCTAAACAACACTTACTATAACCGCCGAGGATCAGCACGACTTCACGTAGCATAACATCCATCTCCTCGTTAATACACCCAGAGGACTTTCACTGGAAACACTACCCAGATGACTACCCCGACTAACAGAGTACCGAAGATTCATGCCCCAGGACACGGACAGCAAAAGCGTATCTAAGAGGTGACTCGGTAGCTCGTCTACCGAGAATTATGTACATTTAAAATATAAGTTGTCATACATGCCAAAGACTTTTCAAAAGACAATAATCATCTCTAAGCATTAAGTTTTAGAAAAATGTAACCAGTAATTTCTAAAATCATAGATTGTAACATTACTCTTGAAATATAAGTTTTAATCCCTTAACTAAATAATACCATTCTTCAAATGGTGTTCATGTAACAATGCAACCTTCTTGATAAGTAAAGTAAATACCAGACGTCTTTACTAGATTTAAAGAGACTCGGATCCGAGGTCAAATACATGATCTGTTTGATTGTTTGTTTGACAGAAAACCCCTTTTAAATATTTCAGTAAGAGAAATTTTTTTTGTAATGGGATCTCTATATATATCATGTGTTAATAAAGAGATGTCATCTTGTTACATATTGAAGTGAGTGCATAAATCAGTTAAATTACCTTCCCTTGTGTCCTATAATTAGAGTAATTATTATTGTTCGAAGTGTTGTGTTGATTTTCAGTTTGTTACAACGTAGGCAGCCTGTATAATTGGCTAGCGTCAATTATCACGGGTTCTCTGGATTTATAACGTAGCCCGGAATGTTATAATTACTATGATTACACCCCCATATTACTATGTCTGGCATTCCTCACCAACACAATACACATTTACACATCCAACTGAAACAGATATACACAGCTTAATTCTCAGAATACAAGAAATGAAAAGAGAAAACAAATCTATTTTTAATATCACCCAACCCTTTGTACTTTAAATTTTCGCTCACGTTTAACAGCCTAGTATCAGCTGAAGAAGAGTTTGTTATGTACAATAAATTGTTGACTCTACACCTCGTTACATTTTCCAGCAATACTGTTCAGACACACGTATCAATCAGTACAAAAGATTAATTACTAGTTTTGCTCATTGTAATTCACTATTAGCCATTTAAATTATAATCTAAGTTGTTCACTTCCATCCAATTAAGAATTTTAAAATATAAGTATATCACTACTGACTCGGAACACAAAGTTTTTTGTTGGTAAAAATGTGAAAGTTTTACCTTATAGCCTGAACCAGTTTTCGCTTATTATAAGCTTCGTCAGAGATTGCCACTGGGAGGGCTGTCTGTCTTGTTCTTGGTGAGGGCACCAACTTTTGAAGGATCAATGTTGTGTGTGTGGGGTGTGATATGTTCGAATAGTATGTATTATTTTAATTGTGTCTGTTCGTTTAGGATTTCATTTTTATGTGTTTGTATTGTTGTTTTTATGTGTTTTTGAGTGTTTGTAATGAACAGACACAATTCAAATCACACAATTGGGTTCCGAGTCTCGATAGTGATATACTTATATTTAGTTAATCAACGGACACACGTCATGGACAACAAAATCCAAGAATATTAAAATGTTATGTTTGGATATTAAAATGCAATTGTGCACATTAAAAAATAAAAAGAGGACATTTTAAACAACTTTAGAATTTCGAATGTAGGTGTACAAAAGATTGTTTCACAGTTAAATGAGCAGACAGAAAAGCCAACAGCATAGTGAAGACTAAACACATCAGACTATTTTTTTTTAATATCTGCTACTTAAAGAACTTAATGTGGTTAATGAACTCAACAGTTTGTTAGTGATGATACAGTAAATGTCAATTCTTAGGTTGAGCTATTGGGGGAGGGGGGTATGCTACTCCCCCATTGTACACATTATCCCAAAAGTCAGTTCTAAAAACATTTATTCACCAGACTTCTGCATCAATGTGTCTGTCAGCATAACATAAATTTTAGACACTATTATGGGCTGAATTTTTGTTTATATCTTATGATATAAATAAAATACATTGGTAATAGGTTAATAATTTAAGACTCAAGATATGCAAAGCACTGTGATGTTCAAGACCACACTAGTGCGTAGTAGCAGCAACACTCCCCTTCTTAGCTACTATTTAGTTCACACAGCGAGTAGTATTTTATAAATAAATCAATCTACAAGATGTCTAGATTGACTAAACTTCCATTCTATCTGTAGCAAACGGGAAATAGATTGGATTGACTCGACCATGAGCACGTCTCCAAGTACAGCAAGAAACATTTTGTTCATTATATAGTAATCACCTGCACCTCCATTCTACTGCGATACATCTCGAATAAAAAGTTAACATTATTTTTTTATAGATTTGTCATTCTGAACAGGCAAGTTTATTTTGTAACAATCTGTATCCAAACGTCTTGGACTTGCTTGTTATACAGGGTGATTAAAAAAGGACTTTACAACTTTGAAAGTATCCAGAAATTTATTCAGATAACTTACAGAGTCGGTTGAGGTGTCATTTTGAAGCAAAACACATCAAGTTTTGACTCACGTAGTCCATAAATACCGAATACACCCACCAGTAGCGCTGTCACCATTGTTGTTGAAAATGGTTACTTTTACTGGTGCGGAACGTGCTCCCTGTGTGTTTTGGTTTCACGATACGCAATTAGCAACTGCAGTTCAACGTAAATTCCGTACGGAGTATGGTAGGGAGCCTCCTAGTAGGCATACAATTTACTCTTGGCACCAAACTTTTGTTGAGACTGGTTGTTCTGTACGACATGCAAAATCACCAGGATGTCCACAATTTCCTGAAGCTGCTGTGGAACAACTCAGAGAAAGCTTTTCCCGTAGTCCTAAGAAATGAACTAGACGTGCGTCACGTGAGACTGGCATTCCACAACCGACTGTTTGGCGAGTATTACGTAAACGCTTACACTTGAAGCCATACAAACTAACCATGGTTCAACACATTACAGATGAAGATAAAGTTGCTCGCCAGCAATTTTGTGTGAAAATGTTTGATAGAATTGCAGACAATGTAATTTTTAGTGATGAGTCAACGTTTCACGTCAGGTGAACACCCATAACTGCCGAATATGGGGTAGTGAAAACCCCCACGAAACCTTGCAGCATATTCCTAATAGCCCTAAGGTCAATGTTTTTTGTGCCCTTTGCAAACAAAAAGTGTATAGCCTGTTCGTCTTCCAGGAGGCAACCATAAATGGTATCGTGTATCTGGATATGCTAGAAAATGTTCTAATTTTTCAGTTAGACAAGGATGACCAAGATGGATGCCTTTACTATCAGCAAGATGGGGCACCACCTCACTACCGTGTAGAAGTCCGAGATTTTCTTGATACCCGATTCCCAGGTCGGTGGATTGGTCATGCAGGTCAAATTGCATGGGCACCTCGCTCCCCAGATTTGACACCGGTAGATTTTTTCTTGTGGGGTTTCATTAAAAATCGGGTTTTTGTACCACCTTTACCTGCTGATCTTGCTGAGCTGAGACTTCGAATTAACGCCGCCGCTGCAGAAGTGACGCCAGGTGGGATGTATGCCGCATTACAAATGGTAGCCACATCGAACCACAATGAATGTTGGATGACAAACTTGATGGGTTTTGCTTTGAAATGACACATCAACCGACTCTGTAAGTTATCTGAATAAATTTCTGTATGCTTTCAAAGTTATAAAGTCCTTTTTGAATAACCCTGTATTGTCTTTCAGTT
Organism: Magicicada septendecula; assembly: GCA_034769895.1. Lineage (NCBI taxonomy): Eukaryota > Metazoa > Arthropoda > Insecta > Hemiptera > Cicadidae > Magicicada > Magicicada septendecula. Next base: position 475,384,202 of record CM068374.1, read on the forward strand.
TCCTATGACTCTGAATGTGCTATTTAATACCTTGCGTTTTATACTGATTAATTATGATGTTATTATTTTTGTTTACTGTTCTTTAAAAGTACAATTACTATGAAGGTGGCAGTTGCAGCATGATATGTGTTCAAACAAACTCTTCACTCACAGTTTAATGTGTACAATACAAGCTAAAGTTTATTGAAAAAAAAAAAAAAATTACAGCATATGAAAATCCATTAGTGGAACCACTTTTGGAGAATAAGGACAATACATAGCCTACCAATCTGATATAAACAAAATTACCAATATTTGGTTGCTCATCACGATATATTATAATGTTATAAGATTACCTTAAAGAGCATATTTTTTTAACCACAGGTTAAACAAATTAACATAAAAATATCTCAAGGTAATGAGATAAAAAATATGGAAAGGTAATGATTTCCATACATATTATGGGAAAATTTGATTATACATAAAAAAGTATAGTGCCCCCTGGTAATACTATTACGATAAGAGAGTCATGTCTTCTACAGTGCTGATAGGAAACTAATGCAGCAAATATGAACGAATAGTAAGTCCTATGATATGGTTTCAATTTAGTTTTCAATCTTGTAAAGGACATTTTTTATACAATAACTGCTACTGATAATAATCACAATATCAATTATAGGGTTTCAGTGAGCTATTAAAAGGAGTTTATGTATTTAAAAACATTTCACGTTATACAAATTTCTGCACAAATCATACTCAAATTTGTCTGCACCAGCACAATGAATATATGAAACAATGAAATAATTAATTTAAGTTATAAATAATGATTAGATACACAAATAAAAAGGCCAAATTTATTTGGAGGTACATTAATGTAGACAAACTGAGACTGGCACATAATACACCGTTTTAAAGAGACAAAATATTGTATAATAATGCAAGAGGTTGTAATCACGGAATTTATTGGCGCACATTCAGATTATTGTTGATCTTGACCCCTTCATCACTGTGGTTCCTCTACCCCATTAGTCTCCTTTTAGGAATTGTAATTTGAGTATGTCAAGTTAGGCATGCAAAATACAGTTTATTTTATACAGAATTGGTGTGCCCATTTCAGTAAGAATGCAAGGCTAACTTGCTGGCAATAGTACCGTATGTTATAAGCATAAATTGCACAGCACGCTTCAGCCTGCTCATACTAAAGTAGTTCTAAGACAGTCAGTTATGATGAATAATATGAACTGTCACTTGGGTAGCAACAGCCAGTCCACCACAACACGAGACCACGCGTGGTTATACAAAAATTTGTTTTTAGCTAAATACGGTCGGCCGGCCAAAACACCAGTATAGTTTTAATGTGTACAAAAGTGCAGTCATAATGTAACAGTAAACGCAGTAAGTCATCAAAAGTGCGGGCATAATTTTGAACATCGAAAAAGAGGAATAAGTGTGTGACGCGCCATGCGGTCGGTGGGGGACTCCACTGCAACAAGTAACAGTATCTCATTCAAATATTTCTTTAATAAAGGCCTAAATTAAGTAAAGGTGGGGTTCTGAAATGGTATGAATGTGCGTGTAAGCAATCTGGGTCGTTTTTGATAAAAAATAAGTTAGTATTTAGATTATAGCCAGTAGTAGGTAAATTTTAATAGCAGGTATATATGAATTAAATATTGGTCGGAGTATTAACTCAACAATGAAAGTCATAAGTCATAAGTAGTTTCACAATTCATTATGTATCATATTGTACGATCAAAAGAACGAGGTGTATTTTAGTAAATTTAAATTGGAAAGAAAACAGAAAAAATGTCATGCTAATTAAATAAAATAGCATTTTATTTGTGTTTGTAAAATATGTGTTTATTAATTTGCATTCACCTGTGTTTTTTCTCTGCCAAGAGTACATCAGACGACACCTTGGTAAATTATCGATAAGGTAAGTAACTACAGTCTCAATATTTAAATTTAAAGAACAAGTAAAGTTTCAGTTGCCGCCTATTAATAGGTACAGATTTATAGATTTTAATAATTAATTAAACTCGTACAGCTTCAGTTGGCGCCCGAACAGGGACGTTGTAAATTAATTTTTAATTGAATAGAAACTAAATTAATTTACAACCTGATCGAAAATGGCAGAGAAAAATAAGAATGCAGATTTATGTGAAAGTAGTGTAGAAGAATCTATTTTAAACGTTACGCAAGACAATTTAATTTCAACAAACGAAAGTAGTGATGAGAATGTACAATTAGAAATACCAAATGTAATTGAAATGGTAAATGTTGAATGTAGTAATAAGATCGATAATGCAAATATATTTAACCAATTAGCGTTGATGATGGAGATGATGTCAGGAATGAGAACTGAAATGAAAACAGAAAATAATAATTTAAAAACTGAAATCAAGTCAGAAATAAACATAGTAAACGAGAAAATAAAATCAGAAAATAATAATTTAAAAACTGAAATCAAATCAGAAATAAATGCCGTAAATATTAAACTTACCGATTTAAGTAACGAGTTCATGAACGTAAGGAGCGAATTGAGAGTGAGTGAAATAAATATGACTAGCCACTTAGAAAGTATGAATAAAACTATTGCGGGCATGAAAGGTGAGATAATGATAAATATAAATAAAATACAAAACGAAATAAACGAAAGTAGAATGCTGAAGGAGGAGGTAGAAAATGACAGTTACGAGAGAATGTGACGAAATAACAGACGACCAGGGTAATAATAAAATAACAAATAATTACGAAAATGAATTAACAACCGATAGTAGTAAGATAGTTGAAAACGAGATATATAAAAATAATACCGTGAAAATAATTAGCGACTATAATAATATAGAAACGGTGAGAGAGAGAGAGGAGAGAGTGTTTGTAAGTTAGAGAGAGAGTATGAAGAGAATGATTTTGTGAATATAAGGCAGAGGGTAGATTTTCCCCAGTTTTATGGTAAACCAAGCTGGTTACAAATGTTTTTGAAGGGCAAGAGTTCCTTACAGGAAAGCGATGTGTTTCTAAGTAATTTTTTAATTTTTAGTAGGCGTTTTTATGATTTAATACCCTCTGTACGAAATGATAGCAAAAGTATGAATTGGTGTTATGGTGAAAGATATGTTGACAAGAAGGTAAAGTTATTTAAGGTTAGTAGAGGTTATGACGAATTAATACAGAGATTAGACATTGAAAGAGTTATTGATAATAAGTACTTACCTTGTGAAATAGTTAGTACAGCTATTGATGTTATAGACTACTTACTTTATGACAAAGCAAATGCAGCAGCAGATAATAATGATAATGAAACTGTAATTGACATAACTATGACAGATCGTACTAAAGGCGACTGGACTATACTCGATGATAATAAATTACATAATTTAATAACAGGGAATAATCCTGTTGATATTGTGGAAGAATATAAAAATTTGGATAATCTTTATATGAATAAAAATAATATAATGTGTTTAGTAAAAAATGAACTGTGTAAACGTAAAACAAGATTTTTGTACGATGATTGGGGGTAAAGACAATGAATGTTTATGAACGTTTAATCATGTAATTAATAGTTTTGGAATGGACTACTTTACAAAATGAAGTGTGGTAAACTGAAAAATAATGACAAAGATAAATAAATAAATTTATATAAAATAAATAAATAAATAAAGGCAAATAAATTTTAGTGAAATTAATTGTGTTTGTATTGTAACAAGTATGTAATGTAAACAATGTGTGTAGGTATTAGAAATCAATTTAATAATAATAATAATAATATTTTGAGCAAACTGAATAAATAACAAGAATAATTATGAAAGTAATTAAGGAATTGTAATTGTTTTGATAATAATTGAAATATGTTGTGTTCTTGAATAATTGATGGAATTAAAGTAATTTGAGAGGTTTAAGTATTTTTGATTGATTTACAATGTTATATAATTGAATTTTGATAATGAATTTAAATTATTTTATGAGATTTAAATTTGATAACAATTAATAAATGAATAAATGTAGGATGTATTTAGTTGTGGAATCATATTGTTATTGTTTCAGAAGGTAATGGAGATGTATTGTTTTGGAATCATATGTTTTGAATGATGTACTGTGAGTATAAATTTTATAATACAAGTTAAATAGAGTAAAATGTTTACAGGTGTTGGAAAGATGTTAAACTCAATGACGAAACTAATTTGAGATAGTTGTACTAAATAGAAACGATAGTTAAAAGATAATAATAATTGAAATGTGATGTAAAATAAAGGTTAATAATAAATTTGAAATTTTTGAAGAATCTAAGTGTAAGTAAGTGATAAATAATTAAATGATCATATATAAAAGAGTTAATAAAAATTACAAGTTATAATGTTTATAATTTTCTATACAAATTATTTAAAGGAGAATTGTTTAGTTTAAAGTAACAATGTCAATGTTCAAGGTAAATGTGTATTATGTTCTATCATGTTATCATACAAGATATATGGGTAATTTTGCGGGGTTGTGTGGTGTTAATAAAAGTGATATAATTATGGAATGCAGAGACTGCAAATGTAGAAGGACATTAAGTTTAGCTATAAGTAGGCTATTGCAGTGGTGGCATGTGCCACTGTAGATAGCAGTAAGTGTTGGGGAGTGACAGAGAGTGTTACCTCCATCGGAGGCCAAACTGGCGTAAAATACACTGCACAACTTTTATATAATTTTATATTATATGTTGAATTGTTGCCGTGCAGTGTATTATAAAATGAAGTTAAGCATGCCTGAATTTAAAGTTGATTTTCCCGCCTTTTCGGGCGATTATTGCCTTACCAGCACTAATCGTGGTTTTGGACGACGGCCAGCTATGGACAGAAATTGTAAAACTGACCATAGCTGTGCTTGAAATTGGTATAAATTTGAAATTAATGGGGGGTGACTTTAGGGGAAGTCCCCGGAACTATGGAACAGCGGCTGCCACTTTGTTCGCGTAGGAACAAGCAAAAAGGTGGTAGACCCATTTTAAGGGCGTAAATATGAAACAATAGATATTATATCTAATTAATTTAAAAAAATGTAAGGCCGAAGCAAGGACACGGAGATGCCAAAATTCCTCCACCAATGCCGTCTTTGTGGAAGCAGCTGAATGCCACAGTTCAGTGGGGGGTACAATAGTGTGTGTGGAAAAGGAGGTTACTCAGGGGAGTAACGAATGTAAAAATTTGTTTTTATAACTAAATGACACTGACCAGCCAATTCGATTTTTGACTTGAGAAGTGGTTACTGTAGACGACTGACACGTATTATACTGTGTTATGTTTTATAAATAACGTTACTGATTTTGAAAAATGATTCCAGTAGATAAGGTGTTTATGGTTTTTTGTTTTGTTTGTTAGGTTTGAGTATGTCATTGTTGTTATTCTTATAGTGTATAAGAATTATGAGCATATACCATGTACAGTAGAAGCCCGATATAGCGTGGTCCGATATACCGCGGATTTGGATATAACGCGGTGAAGAGTATGTCGCCCGTTATTAGCGAAAATTCTTACTTGTAGAGAGTGAGTAAATTATGAATTGTTTATCGTGACTTCCGTAGCCACAACATTGGAATGCGTTGCGTTTATTGTAAACAAAGGCTTGTTGTTGGAAACGGCGTTGTAAACAACAGCCAGAATTGCCAGTTCAAGTGTACCTGTAGACATAAACAATTGCCCGAGCTATTTACAGTCTCTACGTTTCTAAGAATTCATGCCAAGGCAAGCAGCCAACTAAATCCCTTCTCTCCCTCATATTACAGTACAGTATAAGATCATACTCTGATATTATCTTATCAAAGTGTATAGTCTTTGTCATAAATTCGCATAGTGTAGAGTTTTGTGATGTCGCAGAAAAGAAAAGCATATTCTGTGAGTGATAAACTCAAAATAATTGATCGTGTGAAGAACGGAGAGTCAAAGGCAAGTTTATCACGTGAGTGTGGCATCCCAGAAGGAACAATTAGAGGGTGGATTAAGGAAGAAGATAAACTTAAAAGTTTTGTGAACACAGTTGAAAGTGAAGTGGGGTTGCAAAGAAAAAAGACTAAAGTAGGTAAGGATAGTGAACTAGATGAGTGTCTGTACAGGTGGTTTTTAATAAAACGAAGTGAAGGTGTGCCACTGTCAGGACCAGTTATTAGAGCTCAAGCTGTGAAATTCCATAGTGATTTACATGGCAACAGTGACTTTAATGCATCTGTTGGGTGGTTTTCGCGATGGAAATCTCGTCATGGTATAAGCCAGATAAGCATTGAAGGGGAAGCACGATCATGTGACAGTGAAGCTGCAGCACTTTTTCCTCAGGCATTAAACAAAATAATGATCGATAACGATTTAAATGGCCATCAAGTGTATAACTGTGATGAAACTGCTCTGTACTTTCGAATGCTTCCTACCAGAACTCTGGATGTGAATAATTCAATAAATAAATCTGGATTAAAAATAAATAAGGATAGAGTTACCCTCCTGTTTGCCACAAATAAATCAGGCAGCCACAAAGTTAAACCTCTCTGTATAGGGAAAAGCCGAAATCCTAGATGCTTTCAACATGTTAACATGACGTCATTACCCATCACATATCGTAATACAAAAAATGCTTGGATGACAAGTGATATTTTCAGTAAATGGTTCCATAAAGAATTTGTTCCATCTGTGAGAAGCCACCTGCGGTCACTCAACCTCGAAGAAAAAGCTGTACTGACCCTTGACCACTGTCCAGCACATCCACCTGCTGATATGCTACAGTCAAGAGATGGGAAAATCGGAGTCATGTTCTTGCCGAAAAACACTACAGCACTGATCCAGCCATTAGATCAAGGCATCATAAAAGCATTTAAAGCGCATTACCGCCGTGAACTTCTGAGTGCTATAGTGAATTCTGATGAGGAAATGGAAATTTACCTTAAGTCAATAAACCTGAAAACAGTTGCATATTCAATAGGTCTTGCATGGGAAAGTATTAGTACGGCTACGATTCAGAATTTCTGGAAGAAATATTCCTTTGAACAAAACATCGCCGATGGAAATTTCTCTGTTGCCGGATTCACTAATAGTGATGCACAGTCTGCGAGTAGTGCTCTGCATTGCAACTTCACTCTAGATGACTTGAATGACTGGGCAGAAGTTGACAACGGTGAGCCTGTTACAGAATGTATAGGAGATAAAGATATCATCGATGCAGTCCGAAATGCAAATTGCGAAGAAAAAGAAGACGATGACGATGATGGAAATGAAAATGGGGTGGAAGTGAAAGAAGTTATTCCAAATGTTAGTGAAGTGATAATACACATAAACAAAGTAATTTCGTGGATGGAGAGGCAAAGTGAATTTAATAATGTTCATCTGCTGCACCTCGCGTTTATAAAACAATACACGGAAAAGAAACGCTGTGCATTATTCCGTCAAACAACAATTACGGACTTTTTTAAGACCAACAATTAGGCCTACAGTAGGTCGAGTGAGCAATATATAAATAGTGTATTTTATATTCCAATAGATTAAAATACGTATTGGATTAAAATACAGTTTTCTTATTTTTTATTTCTACATTTGGTGACATAATTTACGTACAGTATATAGTAGTGCATTATGCTGTAGCCCTTTTCCCGGTCCTCCCTCCCCATCATTTGTCACTGTACAGGTCACCTTCCGATATACCGCGGTTACGCCTATAACGCGGGGGAAAGTATGTCACCCGACAACCGCGCTATATCAGGCTTCTACTGTATTTTGTATTGTATAATTTTGTGTAGTGTAGGTAGGTCAAGGTCATTTACCTGACACAGAGAGATCAGCTGATGGGTTGTATCGTGGTCCATATGACCCATATATATTTTTAACCAGATAAATGCTAGTTATATTTTTTGATAATTTTCTTTATTTACCAGAATAACCATTTAATAAAAAGTTATTAAATTTTAATTAAAATTTATGGAAAAAAAAATTGCATTAAGGTACGTAGTTGTAAAGTGTAAGGTTCCTTTTAAGTGGGGAAGGTGCCAGCTGATTTATGAGATATATTTTATGTTCTCTTTTGTACTCAAGGGCCTTTATGGTGAATTTTGAATTTATAGTAGGAATAAGTTGTGTATTTTATTTGTTCATTATTATAAAAAGTAAGAGAGTTATAAATTCAATTAAAAGATTTTGAAAAACTAAATTGAGAAATGAAATGAAATTTAAAAGTTAAAACGTTTTAATTTTGAGTAGGGAGCTATGTACAATACAATAATGAAAATGTGTACGTACCCAGTAATTGTTAAAAGCGACCCAGTGTGCATGTAAGGGGGAATATATCGGTTGAGGATTTGGCACGGTATGAGGCCAGGGGTTTGATTTTGGGGGTAGAATGTTAGAAGGTTAGGTGCGCTGTGGTGCGTGTCTGTTCGATTTTATGGTGTTGGGATCTCTGACAGAGAAGTCCAGTAATATTGTTCAGGTGCAGCCATAGTCACTGAGCTAGGGGGGTAGTTTACCCATGATGCGTTAAGAAATTTATGGGGGGTTATTGGCACCATATCCTCACCGATCCTCTTAGGGGTTTAGTGATGAGCGTTCTTCTGTTTCAGCAGAAGATCTCTCATTGGGGGGGTATTTTGAAGGGTATAATTTTTATTCAATTTGATAATTATTTGGGGACGATCTGTTTGGACACCTTTTGCGGACAATAGGACGTGCTTTATTGGACACCCTGTAGACAATTCAGTACCTGTCTGTGCCTAGTACACAACGATAACAGCGTCAGAATGCGAGCCGGTGCGCGTATGCTTGTATTTTCCGTTGGGGAGAAGTAACAAAAACTTCGTAGCTAACAACCAGCTACAATGGAATGTGGCGGTGAGTGTGCGCTCGTGTGCCACTATCTATACTCTCGACACCAAAGTCGATCACCGGAACCTGCCATGTAAGAGCTGCAGCCAATCACAGCGCGAGCTGACAGAAATGATGTGACCGACGCACTTGGGTAGCAGCAGCCAGTCCACCACAACACGAGACCACGCGTGGTTATACAAAAATTTGTTTTTAGCTAAATACGGTCGGCCGGCCAAAACACCAGTATAATTTTAATGTGTACAAAAGTGCAGTCATAATGTAACAGTAAACGCAGTAAGTCATCAAAAGTGCGGGCATAATTTTGAACATCGAAAAAGAGGAATAAGTGTGTGACGCGCCATGCGGTCGGTGGGGGACTCCACTGCAACAAGTAACAGTATCTCATTCAAATATTTCATTAATAAAGGCCTAAATTAAGTAAAGGTGGGGTTCTGAAATGGTATGAATGTGCGTGTGAGCAATCTGGGTCCTTTTTGATACAAAATAAGTTAGTATTTAGATTATAGCCAGTAGTAGGTAAATTTTAATAGCAGGCATATATGAATTAAATATTGGTCGGAGTATTAACTCAACAATGAAAGTCATAAGTCATAAGTAGTTTCACAATTCATTATGTATCATATTGTACAATCAAAAGAACGAGGTGTATTTTAGTAAATTTAAATTGGAAAGAAAACAGAAAAAATGTCATGCTAATTAAATAAAATAACATTTTATTTGTGTTTGTAAAATATGTGTTTATTAATTTGCATTCACCTGTGTTTTTTCTCTGCCAAGAGTACATCAGACGACACCTTGGTAAATTATCGATAAGGTAAGTAACTAGAGTCTCAATATTTAAATTTAAAGAACAAGTAAAGCTTCAGTTGCCGCCTATTAATAGGTACAGATTTATAGATTTTAATAATTAATTAAACTCGTACAGCTTCATCATCTAGTCAGCCATAAAGCACAGTGTGTATTTCCTCAAGCAAGGTTTTGCCACTGTTACAGGTAAACATGAATAAATATAATTCAAATACACAGTGGCACAATATATTTTTAGAATAACAGTTGCTAAACTTTTTTTTTTTGGAATATCTTGTGTTGCCAACATGAAAGTCGTTAAAAAATAAATGTGACACCAGTTTTAAAACACTGTTATTCCAAAACAACCATTTTCTGTAAAATCTGAATGGACGAGCATGCACATGCATTGCTAAGAACTAACAAAGGTGACTGGCAACAATATGTTTTTACTGTTATTATTTTGTCAGCATGTGCTTCAAAGTTGTTTAGTGTGTTCTGTTCACATTCTTCAGCAAATTTACAATAAAGTTTGCATGTTATACAACAGATCTCTGTTGCATGTTATATCACATTTATATCTCTAACAGATCACATTTTTCAAACATCATACTCATCAACTTTTAGTGGGACATCATAAACAGCTGTTACAAGACACCATCATGAAACCTCTTATGCATTAAGCATTTCTGTTACATAAACAGAAGTTTTAATTTTAATTACATGACAGAAACTGGCCAAATGTATTAGGGTAGGATGCTTATTTGTTTATAAACACTTTCTTTAAAGAAAAAACAAGTTTTTAAAGAATTTTTTCTCTCTAGCATTGAGTATAATATGCAACACGTCACTTTGGAGTAAAAGGGTACCATTTCTTGAATCCTGTACCATTCAATGTATCCTGTAAACCAGTGACACTTACACAAAAGAATTCCTATTAAAACATCTGGTTTAAAAATTATTAAGCCCGATGACCACAAGACATTAAAGTCCCATTAGTACACTGTGAATATCCTGGTATCCTGGAGGTCATAAAAGTAACAGCAATTAGTCAGTCAATGTAGCACAGTCCTTACGTGTTTTTATCACATATAGCGATGTTGTGTCTGGCATATAAGTGGCACCCAAACGTTAATATCTGGATACAGCTGGTCCCAGATTCTGGCACATTACTTGAGTAAACATATGATCACACAAGGGATCTGAACCCAATCACCTCTATAAATAGACAAGTGCAGTATTGAACAGCACTACCATCAATCAAAGGTCCCAGTTTATGAGTTTGAATAAAACTACATTAGTAAAACTACAAAGTGATTTAAAGTACAACCGATGTAAGAAGTCAATACAATACAAGAGAAAATGAGTAACTTGAAAAAAAAATGGTACGAAATTAGGACTAAGGGTTAGATTCTAACAAAGGCGACAAGTATTATCAATATAAATATTATAATCAGTATCAACATAAATTTAAATCACTGTCTTATACACTAAGTTTTGTGTAACTTACTTCATTTACTGGAAAACCTCTACACAAATAATCACATAAGAAAGTAAGCAAAACATCACAGTTGTTCATGCACAATTCTGAAAATACTTTTTTATTTAAAGAGATCTGAGTTAAAGATGGTCTATTTGTAAAACTTGTTAAATGTGTTCTAAGTTAACATTTTTTCTAAAAACAGTCTAACAATGAGATCAATCGATTCTAAAGGCTGTGCACTATAAAAATCCTCTCACACACTTTCTTCGTACGAATACTTATTTTAATACTTAATTCAAACAAGATACATGTTTAATTCACATACTGTGATCACACATCCGTTATGAATATCACTAACTGTTAGTGCTACTGTATTTAATAGTAATTTTGTAAGTTCACAAGCCGCATTGCAGCTTTATACTCTTGACATAATTAAACTTTCTAAAGAATGCCCATTAAACATGAAACAACACCATGGGTTAAGATAAAACCTACATTGTTTTCAAGCCAAGATAAATCATTCCCATTATCACTAGCATGGTCAACGCAGCCACTACAGAAAGACTGATACAGATGTACACTAAAAACTCGTTTATCCGAATCACGTTTATCTGAAAATCCGGTTTATCCGAAACAATGTTTAGTAAATTTTAAAAATACACAAAAGCATTTTCCTGTCGCTATAATCTATATTTAATAGCGTACACAAGCGATTCCACGTGATACAAAGTAGAAAGTTAATAATCAGAACTAAATGAAATTACTTCGAGATCAGTCAGCCAGTAAATGAGCTTCAAAGCTTACGCAAAAAACTATGATTGACTACTGTACAAAACAAGCAATAGCACTTTTCCAGTACTGTAGAAATTATAATTTACAGTGCGGTGCTGTTTTATAGTTTATTGTGTCATATTCACTGCACGTAACTTTTAAATTAATATTATTAAATAGTTACTGTACTTAAATATGTATTATTATTTAAATAGAAGTTTTGGTTTATCTGAAGTTTCGTTTATCCGAAACAGGCACGGTCCCATCAAATTCGGATAAACGAGTTTTTAGTGTACTTATTACAAATTATAAGAGTTCGGACATTAGCCATCGTAAGTTAAAATTAATAACCACATTAATTAATTTATTAAACACAATCAAACAAATGTGTTTTATAATTTTAACTTACAATGGCTAATGTCCGAAAGCTTATAATTTATAATGAGTATACTGCACCATCCATTAATAATAATTTTAAGAATTGCACAAATCTACTTGATATATCTGGCTAGAAAACATCCACTAACAAATCATGGTCTTAATATTTAGGTACACAAAATATATGTAAAGACTAAAACCTGCCAATGGAAAACAAAGAACTTCAATAATTCTTTTTTCTTAATTCAGACTGTTGTTTTAGCTCTTAAGTGTCATAGACTACTTTTAGCATCTTTAAATGTGAACTCTGTAGTCTGGCAGCCAAAGTGTATCTGAAAGAAAACAATAAACAGTATAAGCTAACTCTTCTGTCATCTAACTTTAGTACCATACAGCATTTCCAGGATGTGTTTAACAAAATACCTTTGCAATAACAAAATCCTTAACATGTTTTACAGATCTTCAAGTGACATAAACAGCACTAACACTCAGTTGTACCAAGAAATGTGTTGTCACAGTATGCATAAAACGAATGCTTACAATGGCCAACAAACTGTCATGTATCTACAAGAATAAGAGATCAGCAACTTATATAAAAAAGTTGTGTACAATTTGTAACTTTTACAACCATTAGAGAAGCCTTTTCTTTTTAAGCATAAATCACCTTGTGATAAAGAATTTGACAAAAGAATAACAGATTATTAGGAGATTATGAAAAACTAAAAATTACTGAAATGACGAAACACTAACGGAAATGGAAGACATAAGATATTACTTACTTCGACTAGTAATCACTTGTCTGATAAAGATGAACATACAGTGGTATGCTAATCCTGCAACAAGCACTGCTGTTCATTTCCTCCTTGTACCAAAATTAACAGAACAAAAACAAACTGACATAGACAAAAAATTCTGCCATTAAATTGTGTACCGAAATCGTATATTGAATACCTATAATTATAAATATTAAGTGTTTTTCATTTGTGTGTACATGAATAAAGTTTTTAGATTTTCTCCATTTTTTTTAATAATCTATTTTGATATTAAGTTTATTATATATTATTCATTATTATTATTATTATTTTATCAACTACAGGTAACTTAACGACCTACCATGGGCATATATCATAAACAGTCTTACGTGGCAACCAGGCCTATACATGTAAGCTGTGCACAGCGTTCTGTTCTTCTCTTTACCATGTTTCTGATAAGATGAGCTATTCTTTACAAATTTTTTAAAGATTGCACTAAAAACCAATTAATTACACATAACAAAATTGTGCACACAGACTAATACTATTTCTGCTATTGATAATTATTTAGGTCTATGCATTCATTACTGTTTGACATAAGCATATTGTGGAATATTACTAAAAAAATTATTACAGCTGTAAGTAAAACTTTTACTGCTGGCAGTAATTGCTAGACAGTTCAGTAACTTATGAATAATACTAATTATACGTAAAAATAAATTCACAATCAGTTGCCCAGGTTTAACAAAAATTATTGCTTTGTTATATAAACATGAATGTAATTCTTATAAATTAAGACACTGTTTATTTTCACAGCCTGTTAAATACATTCTGTTACACCAATCGCCTTCAATACCATTATTTGTAAAATACAGTCTTGTCTATTTCATATAGCTTAAAAGAAAATAATATGTTATTTTTGTATGAATATGAAACTCATTTATTTGTGCTTAAACTTATTATGTATTCTAGACCAATAATTGCAAAACCACCAGTATTAGTAGCTTGCAAGGATATATTCAGTAGCTTGTGAAAGGTTAACTACACTGTACAATCATCACCAAATAATTTACCAAGGCAGTTGAAATATGGATACATTCTTACGTTGGAGCTCAAACAATATTTGTATTCTACTATCTGTCTGTTTTTAGTTGAATCCTAATGTACACAAAACCTTGTGACATTTAAACTGCTACTTCCTGCTTGAATTAACTTATCACACTGACATGAGGAATACAGATATAGTTCATACTGTATAAAGTCACAAGTTAACTGCCTAAAACTGTCATTACTGTTGGCAGTATTTTTTATAATGATAACGGTATTGACAGCATCAGTAATGCTGACGTACGCCCCTACCTCATCTTCTTCTGTGACAACATGTAACTATTGTTTCAAGTTATATTTCATACACTGTTGTCTCTGTAAAGTAGAGACACTTCCATACCACTTGTTTGCAATGTGCTTAGTGTATGTTACAAATCATCTAATGAAAAATGTAATTGCACCACATAAGTCTCATATACTGTGATGTATCAATGAGATTCAATGTACACTAATCACTCGTACACTGAGATAATGGTACTCCTGGTTTTTAACTTACGTTTTCTGTCAGCAGCAGCAAAAAGACGAAAATATTGCAACGTGCAACACTGTTTTCAACCATTTACAACTATGTGGCGAATTATGTAATGCTGTGCACTGTTCTAAGTCACATGATGCCAACGGTCCTTCCAGACGTTTACTTAACTGCTCTACCAGCATCCAAGCTCTCTATCTAACTACACCGCAAGACACCGTAGGTATAAATACCGAATTTTAAAGTGGCCCAGTTCAATTACAGATTACAATTTATTGAAATGTGGATTGAAGTACAGGATGCGTCAGCTAAATCTGGACAAAATTCAATTTGAATTTCCCGCCACATTTTACTTCGGCAGTAGTCGATTGTTGGTGTTTAGGAAAGTCAGCTGTATGTGTAAGACGTGCATAACCTCAAAATGGGTGAGTCTGTGAGATTGAGTGTGGAATATAATCGATGAGCGGCGCGTGCGTAATTGAAGCGCTTTGCGATGAGTGTTCGCCGACCGAAATTATCTGCTTCTTCGGATACCCACGAACGACCGTTTACAACAGTGCGCAAAAGTATGCAGATGCAGAGAAGTCTGAAGAAGGTTCCGCGAACCCTGCAAGGCAAAGCCATTCAAGAGAGAAGACTGCTAGGGCTCCAAATGCCCATTCAAGAGCTCATTTCAGAAGACCCAGCGATGTCGCTTCGTAAATTGTCCACCACACTGGGGTGAGTGAGGCCACCATGCGCCGAATCGCAGAAAAGGACCTGAGATACACATCTTATGTGCTCAAGGTATGACAAATGCTGTCTGAGGCTGCCAAGGTCAAGAGAGTTGCCCGCTGCAATTTGCTTCTTTGTTCATTGAAGCACAAAGCTGCGGGTCTCACCTCAGGTTTTTTATGAAGAAAAGATTTTTACTGCTGATGCAAAAGTGAACCGAAGAAACGACCGTTGGCTTGCGCATGATCCCGAGGATGTCCCTATAGTAGCCAGGATGAAGTTTCCGCCCAGTGTTCATGTCTTAAGCGTCGTCTCCAGTGAGGGTGACGTCATGCTGCCACATTTCTTTAAAAAGGGAGAAACCATCACGATGGACGTTTACCTCCAGATTCTGAGAACTGTAGTGAAGCCATGGGTGGAAACTGTGGCCTCCAGGAGACCATACATCTTTCAATATGATGGTGCACCTGCTCACACAAGCCATTTAATGCAGAACTGGCTTTTCGATAACGTGAACGCATTCTGGTCTAAGGAATTCTGGCCTCCCAATAGTCCTGATTTAAACCCCTTGACTACTACGTTTGGGGCGTTATTGAAAGGGTGTCTAACAAGTCCAGGCACCCCAACATTGCAACCCTTCAGGCCAGTATTGAGGCAGCATTCACGGATTTGGACAAGGAGCAGTTGAAGAGAGCGTGCCCGCGCTTCAGAACAAGGTTCGAGGCAGTGATCACAGCAAACTGGGGTTATATCGAATAAATATTGTTTTATATAAATAATAAATGATTAAATATTATTGTTCTATTATTGTTTTAATAAACTGTTTGTTTTATCCGGATTTAGCTGATGGGCCCTATATTAATTGTGGATCACTGTGTTAATTAGTGCAGAACTGTAATAAGGTGACTTTTTTACTTCCATGTTCCGTAAAGAAATGGAAGTATGGTGATGGCAAAAAAAATCACCATTATGTTCGAGATAAGGGCTGATTCTGATTGTACTACCCTCAAAACATGAAGAAAAGTCATTTTTTGAAAAGTATCTGTGTGTAGAATTTTTTCTACGGCAAATGATAACTACCCCAAATTCAAACAGAATCAAATAATTTTTTGCATACAGCCCTGAATTGTAGAGGACTCAAGGCCTATTGATTTTGGTGAAGGGGAAGGGGTCGTTTACCCGCAACATTTTATGTTTAAACAAGACTAAAGTACTTAAGTTTGATAAATAAAGTATCCTGAAAAGAAGATCATAATAATTCACTGTAAAAACGTAGATGAAATATCTATAAATGAAGAGGATAGTTGAACGGGGTGGGGGTAATTTTCTATAAATGAAAATTATAGTTGAAGGGGGAGGGGATAATTTTTATATGTGTACTACATTATCGGAAACAAAGAAGTAGTTTGTTGTTAAAATTCCTTCCCGTCCTGTTTGGGCGTAGACAAAAGTTTTCTGCAAAACCAGATGTTTCGGCAGTGGCAATGACTGCCATCATCAGTGAAAATTGAAATAATCAGTGAGGTGGTGTACGTTAGTGACCACAGTACTGTGGTTAAGGCTGAAGAAAGAAATAGAAAGAAGTAGTTCCTATGGAAATATTTCATTTCAAAAATGATTTTAAATATAAATCTTAGAACATGGAAGTCATGTATGGTTCTCCATACCAATATTTATTATTGTGTGTTGAACAAATTTAACCTAAATTACTGTGTACGAGTGCTTTGTTGATTGGAGGCAACTGCTGTTGGTGTATAATTAAGTTTGTAATTAGTGACTTCATTAGTGGCAGTTATTCTGTTTCCACTTAATAACACAGACCACACTTGTCACCTTTTCATAATTTGTAGCTTCATACTAAATTTTCATAATTTGTAAATTCCCCCTCAAAATTCCTCTCTTGATCTATCTGCATAAATATTTAATTATTTGCATTCCAGAAATATTACACGATATTTACTATACAAGCATACAATAAAATGTTATTTACACATTAACATCTCAGTATCAAATAACGTCTGTTCATTTTGAGAAATTATAAAACAAGAGATAAATGCTAGTGTTATAATTGTTTGCTGTTACACGATATATTCATGTACGGACAATCAATGCATTTTATGTTAACAGAAACTGCCAGCAGAAATGTTTGAATTTTGAAATTTTCTAGTTACACTCTGGAAGAAACAATTTGATAAAACTCTTACTAACACAGAACACTGTGCACACTTCTTATCATCTTATCAACTAAGTAAAGACACATTTTCACCAAACTGGGATCATTTTATATATTCTATATACATGCATATGTAGCATATATATATATACACACACATTTTAAATTAAAATTCATCTGCTTTCTTTAAACTAACTAATAAAAAAATAACTATCAACAAATGATATTACTGATCCCAAACTGAACCTTTTCTGTTATCAACTTCAACATAAATTCAGCGATATTAATTTCAATTATTCAAATAATTAAAATTAAGCTTATACAAAAAAATTATATAAAAACTAGTCAACATATTTATGCATTTCTTACTTAATACTTACTTGTACATACATAATCCATTATATGTATACAT
This sequence comes from Magicicada septendecula, assembly GCA_034769895.1. NCBI lineage: Eukaryota > Metazoa > Arthropoda > Insecta > Hemiptera > Cicadidae > Magicicada > Magicicada septendecula. Next base: position 475,402,072 of record CM068374.1, read on the forward strand.
ACACACATGCATACACACATATTTTATCCATACAGAGAACAAATTAAAAACAACATGTTTTTTTAATACATAAATTCATTGAAATCATTTAAATATTCTTCTGCATTAAAACTGTGTACGTACTATATACTGGCTCAGTAAGAATTTTTGCAGTTGATTCAGAAGAAAATACAAATTCCAGTATACCAGTTACATTGGTAAAACTGCATTCCAAAAAGTTCTTTTTGTTTTATTAATTTAAGAGGTTATTGTACATAAAAAATAATTGCATGATGTACTTAGGAACACATTGTTTAAATCATATTTGTATACAGTGGAACTTGGTTATTACGGCCTCGGCTGTTACGTCAACTCGGGTGTAGTGTTATTTTGTCATAAGTCCGGTCAAACTGATATCTTTAACATTATAAAAATTCCCGGTTTTAATGTCACTAAATATTGTACTACTCTGTTATAGCGTCAAAAATTTCTCAGATATTTTACTCTAAATTTCATATAAACGTATTATGTGCGCGCACTACGCCCATGGCTACAGACATACATTGTATGCAAGCGATAAGCACTGTAACAGTGTAAGTTACACTGCCAACAAAAAAGCGTGGATGACTTCTAGTATTTTTGAAGATGAACTAAGAAAGTGGGATAAAGAACTGTCATCGAAAAACAGAAAAATTCTACTTCTAGTTGACAACTGTGCAGCCCATCCAAAGTTAAATTTGACAAACATTAATCTGGTCTTCTTACCGGCCAACTGTACAAGTGTCCTGCAACCTATGGACCAAGGCGTCATTAGAAGCCTAAAGTGTCACTACCGCAAACAACTTAAAAAAAAAAATTATTTTCTGTATGGACACGGAGCAAATCTGCCACAATTTCACTCTTAGATGCAATACAATTCCTAGACGACTCTTGGAAGAGTGTAACACAGAAGACGATAGCAAAATGCTTGTGCGTATTAAAGCACAACTCGTACATGAAAATTTACCCGATGATGACGAAGACGACGACTTGCCGCTCTCGGAGTGGATTAAGAAATTCGACGTAAATGAATTTGGAAATGAACTTGATTCCTATGCATCAGTGGATGACCAAGTAGAAACATTCCACGTGTTGAGTGACGCAGAAATTATCGCGGAAGTAAAAAACATAGAAGCAGAAGATAGTGTTGAAGAAGGTGCTGAGCAAGAGGAGGATGCCGACATCGTTTGTCCGACAGTACAGGAAGCAATGAGAGCCGCCGAAACTCTTTCACGATTTTACTGCTTTAGAGAGACGTCTGACGACACGTTCAATGCAGCGCAGCATCGCCACAGCACAACAGAAAGAATTTATTTTTCAGAAAGGAGCGTTCAAAAGAAAATTACGGATTACTTTCGACAGTAAGCCTGAATGTAAGTTACATGTACTTTCTTTTGATCTTTTAAAATATTCTTCATGCTGTTTGTATAAATGAAATGCAGTTTGTAAACTTTAGAATAAATATCACGAATAATGTTAATAATGCAAAGATCTTTTTTTTTATTTCTCCTTCCTTACTAGTGATTAAAAAGGGTCTTTTATACCGACTCTTTTATAACGTCACTCGGACATAACGTCATTATTTTTTTGGTCCCTTCAATGACGTTATAACCAAGTTCCACTGTATAATATTTTTACTCTAAAATATTCACATATGTTTGTATTATGACCATAAAATAACTATTTTATGAGGAAAAGAAAATGCTAGTCAAAACTCTAGCAAAGTTTTCCCTTTACACCACCACATAAAATCATTAAATTTAAAACTACGGAAAAAGTAATTGGGTAACCATTATTATCATGATTATTATCATATCTCTCAACTTCTTGTGAAGATATAGCTGCACTTTGAAGCTCTTCTGGGTAAATGGAAGTGATGAGTTACTTCATTCCAAACCTTACTCTATTCTTTCTACATTCCCTGATGCAGATCTTTTGAAAATTGTATGTGTATTGCTGCTGAATTTCAAAACTGAACAGCAAATTGGTTTAGTAAAATTAAACATACTTTCAATAGGAAGGTATCAAATGATGTTTCAAAATAGCAAATAGCCCCACACCAAAGACCATGGCAAATACAGTTATTCTGGTAAAAAGTCACAGCACACAATTTCTTCACTAATAAGCCTATTATAACTAAAAAGAATATCCACTGCTTAAATCACCTAAGATGTTATAAAATATGTAAGTTATTTATTTATTTATTCTTTTTCCCTGTTTACACACATGGAAGTAAGGCAAATATGTAAATTACTGATGGAAAATATTATAAATACTGTTATGAAATTATCTGCATGCATTAAATAATTACAGGTTTTCAAAAATTCTTACTGAACTGTACCTCAATTTTTCCAGAAGAAAACTTTAAATAAATAGCAAAATAAAAAACATACAATTCTTATATATAATTACAAGCAATTATATAGTACAATTAAAAATAAACCAAACAATCCTAAGCTCGATTTTCTAGTCCTTATTTTATATTCAATTCACTGGTATCATTAATATTATCATAGTTGTCATTACTGAAACTGTCGTTTTTATAATTATCAATATTATTAGTGTGGGTTTCAGTATGGCTCCTGAAAAAAGGTTCACATCCCCACCCTACAGTTTTAAAATTTAAAAAATAACAGTATATAAAATAACTTTAACAATAACAACAACCATAATAATATTAACAATGTATATGGTATATAAGACATTTAAAAAATGAACTAAACTCATATAATTAAGAAGCTAATATTATTGTACTTTTTTTATAAAGATTTTTCCAACTAAATGGAAAAAATGGAACCATCTGCTTCAGGTGTTGTCACCAGATAAGAACGATCAAGGCTGGATGCAGAGTCACCTGTAACACCACTACATATTATTACTAACAAAACACACACACAATCGTGCAATTGCGCGTTTTATAAATTCCTGTTTGCTGGCTTTTCCCTTACAAGAGGGCTATTTGTTTTTCAACCTCCGATGGATATCAATAAACAGACACATGAATGACATCAATAATTTTATTATATACGAAAGTTTCATATATATGTAAACTCCTTTTCTACATAGTCACCACCATTGTTGAGGTACTTATCATAGCGAGGCACCAACTTTTCTATGCCCATGTTGTAGAATGTTCGCTCCTGAGTAGTCAGCTAATCTGCCACACTGGCTTTAACTCATCATTGGAGTCAAACCGCTGCGCTGCCCACCTAACCACTTTTTTCAAGTCAGTGAACAAATGGTGCTCACTTGATGCCAAGTCTGGGCTATAAGGTGGGTGATCAAGGACTTCCCGACAAAATTCATGAAGCAGGTTTTGTGTGAGTGCAGCTGCATGAGGTTGTGCATTGTCGAACCCACCGAGCACAGTGTTTCCTATTTCCAAGCTTCTGAGTAAGAATATCATAAAGAACAGACCTAGAAATTTCAGGAAAATCAGCAGAAAGTTCAGTAATTGTGAAACGATGGCGCTCTTGAACATCCTGTCTACCCTTTCAACAACATCATCAGTAGCCACGGACTTTCTTCCTTGCCCTCCAATAACAGACTGAATCTCACACTTGGAGGCAATTTCAATTGTAGTTGCCATAATTAAACTGTCGTCACCACAGTAATAGACAAAATAACTATAAAACCAGTGGTTATAGGTTACAACAAAGCCTCAAAAACATTAATCAACTATCAGATTGTTGCTACGACAACAGAACCAGGTTTGCTAACTCACTGGAGGTTGAAAAAAAAATAGCCCTCGTATCTGTGACCATATCTTATTCATCAACTTTTAACTTGATTTTGTTTTCATATTTTTTAATTAAACTGTAATTTTTAAATTACATTTGTATGCTGATCAATACAAAAAAACATTGCAACAGAATCCCAAAAAATTATAATGGAATTCGATACTGAAGTTTCAAAATATCAGGTACAGTGAGAACAACTAACTTGATGTGATCAATTATTAGTGAGGAAGGTAAAGATAGGAAAGCTATTAGAAACAGATAAGGAGGAAATGATTGTAGTACAGGTGAATAAAAATATTTCAAAAATCACACAAAGTAGGGGGTTACACAACCATACAAAGTGTGATGATGGAGGGGGAGTTTGAGAAACTAATGGAAGGTCAAGTGTCTATAAAAACTAAATATAATCTGAATGCAAAAATATAAAAATTAACTAAACTAAATAACAACTTTTAATAAAGGGGATACACAGAATTCAGTTTGTTCGTTTTTTTAAATTTTGGTTACTTTTTATTGCTTTTCTAATTTCTAGAATTTCTAATAAATCCATTTTTTTACCTTTTTGTATGTTGTGTAGTAGTGTTATGTTTTTTGTGGATACAAATCACTTCATAGATACATGAATACACTTATGATACAAATCACCACTCCATCATCACACCCCACACATGTCCGGATACATGCCCTAAACATATGTTCAGCACCCTAACTTCCTTTGTTTAGTTTAGTTGTTCACTGATCTCTTTGACAACAGCTTAATAAGCTGAAACAGCTGTCAGAGTTAAATAAAAACTGTGAACGTGCGAAGTGTTTATATATATATATATATATATATATTTTTAAAAACCTTTGTATAAATATTATAATTAAGATCCTTACTTATAATACTAATTATTACACCTACATAATATTAAAACCTACACTAAATATCACAAACCATTACATTTAATTACAATTGAATATATTACAAAATATATAAAAATTATAGAATGTTATTTGAGATTTGGTTTTTTAAAATTAACTGTTTAGTTTTCTTTGCTTAACCATCATGCATCATACTGTAACATATATCACTCAAGGATTAATAACATTCAGCTAACTTTAAAAAAAGGGCAGATCAAAATAAAACTAAGAATCATTAAAGTATCTCTGTTAAATATTACATACTTGTAACCATGGAATGGCGAATTCTCATTTCTTAAATGGATTCACAAAACTTATTAAAACACATGTGACAGTACAATAGGTATTCCCAAAAGCCACACAAAACTTTGTCGGTGCATTGTGTATGTCCAAAAGCTATACAAAGTTGTTATATAAATCGTATATATGAGCCAGAGTGTTTTCTGCATATATGTATTATGCGATATCAGTCAATATCGCTCTAAGAAGTGATTTACAAAAACCTAAATAAAAAATGATTCATAAAAAGTTTTATATACGGGTTGGAAAAGATCTAACATTACAGATATAGAAGGCAGTCGAGCGCCATTTTGTCCATATACAAGGATGACTGGGTGGTCTCCGTCTCACAACCAATGCCATTATCAAGGTGTAAGCATCTCGTCTCAAATGTGTGGAAACTAAAATACGATTTAAAAAATCTAAAGGTCACAATTCTTGTACAAAAATGAGCATTCTTGTACTGTTCTGTAGTGAGAACAGTGTTTTTGGACCTAAATTATTATAAATTCACTGAAGTAAAATTATATTAACAGTTTTGGGATTCACGTGATGGACACACATTCACTACATATTACTTCAACTTGCATTTTGTCAAATTATTATTGATCCTTTAAATGATATTCTTTATTTCGGAATAATAAAGTTGAATTCAATATTAAAACAATTCAATGAAATTAAGAACTGTGACCTTGTTCGAGAATGTGTGATACAATGGCATAGTTACTGTTATACATATTGTTATGACATCACAGAACAATCTACGTGTTTATCGAACGTTCCACAGAGATCCAGAATGTAAGCATGTGGCGTACGTGCTTGTTGACGCATTTGCTAGACGGTGCAAGAATTGACGCGGTCGCTCTCACTGTGTCAAGGATGCAAGCAATTACGTCATAGTTTAGAGGTAATACGTAGTATGTGGAATCATCTAGATTTTCAGCCGGCTATAAATACCAGTACTCAACGATGTTCAATTGAGTATAGCAGTGATATATTTTCAGTGCGGTTCGAGTAATAATCGGGCAAGATTACTGTGTGCGTTCAAGTGGTTATTAGTGAAGTGTTGTGTTTTATAATCAAGCGGTATATTGTAATACAACTGTGTTGTAATATTAGTTGACATTTATTTGCATGTGAACTATTTTTACTTCCATATTCCTTAAGGAAATGGAAGTATGGTGATGGCAAAAAAAATCGTTTTTCGAAAAGTGTCTGTGTGTGTGTCTGTCTATAGATTTTTTTTCTATGGCAAACGATAACAACCGCAAATTCAAACAGAATCAAATAATTTTTTGCATACAGCCCTGATTTGTAGAGTACTCACGACCTATTGTTTTTGGTGAAGATCGGTTGAGGGAAAGGGGTAGTTTACCTGCAACAGTTTTTTTTATCAAGGGAAATTTTTTTTTTGGCAAACGATAACAGCCGCAAATTCGAACAGAATAAAATAATGTTTCGCATACAGCCCTGAATTGTAGAGTTCTCAAGACCTATTGTTTTTGGTGAAGATCGGTTAAGGGAAAGGGGTAGTTTACCTGCAACGTTTTATGTTTTAACAAGGGTATTTTCTATGGCAAACCATAAGAGCCGCAAATTCAAACAGAATCAAAAGATTATTTGCATACAGCCCTGATTTGTAGAGTACTCAAGACCTATTGTTTTTGGTGAAGATCGGTTAAGGGGAAGGGGTAGTTTACATGCAACGTTTTTTTATCAAGGGTATTTTCTATGGCAAATGATAACAGCCGCAAATTCAAACAGAATCAAATAATTTTTTGCATACGTCCCTGAATTGTAGATATCTCAAGGACTTTCGATTTTGGTGAAGATCGGTTAAGGGGAAGGGGTAGTTTACCTGCAACCTTTTACGTTTTAACAACAGTAAAGTACTTGAAAATTCATTTAAACTTTTTCAAACAATGGTAATTGTTAAAAATAAAATAATTTTGTTGCCAGGCAGTAAAATTATAATTTTTTCATTTTAATGTAAATTATGTATGAGTTAATATACATGTATAAAATAATATATCGTTCGTGGCAGGTAAGCATATCTCAGTTATGTAATGTTTACGTTTCCATTTTATTATTATGACTACAGCAATAAAAAGGCAGGGAACACGCACGCACGCACGCACGCACGCACGCACACACACACACACACACACACAATTCGCGTTATTTCTGGCCTCACTCATGTTTATTTTCTTACATTTGCACGCTTTTTAAATGGAAAGTGCCGAAACCCACACCAACATAACGCGTGCAAGCCGAAAAAATGGACATCAATTTGCTTCCTGTGGATCGCTGGGCAGTGTAACTGCACGTGTTTACAGACGAACGATTCATAGACAGACTTTTCGTCTTTAGGAAATGAACCCTCTGCAAGATGCTGAGGGTCCATGAGTGACTTCGGAGCGCTCCTTCTTTTTCGCGTGTTTGTTCTGTAAAACATACACTGTAGATTCGCAGCTTTACTGTAAGCAACGCTCAATAGGAAATGTTGAAAATTTTTGTCCACGGTGTATCCTCATTCACACTAAACCTGCTCTGATGTTTTAATTACGGACATCATAATATTAAAACTTTGGAAACTTGAGCACTACTTAATGGAGATCAATCATTAACTTATACAAGCCATTAATTTTATGCATATTTTTTATATATATGTGTACAATGTTATCGGCAACAAAGAAGTAGTTTTTGTTAAAATTCCTTCCCGGGATATTTGGCCGTAGTCCAATGTTTTCTACAAAACCAGACGTTTCGGCAATGCCATCGACTTCCATCATCAGTGAAAATCGAGTGCGATAACGTGAGGTGGTATACGTTAGTGACCACAGTACTGTGGTTAAGGCTGAAGCAGTAAGTAGAAAGAAGTAGTTTCTATGGTAATATTTCATTTCGAAAATGATTTTAAGTATAAATCTTAGAATATGGAAGTCATGTATAGTTCTCCATACCGATATTTATTTGATTTGTTGTAGACTGTGTTGTTAATTACGAACTGTTTAACTGCGAAAATTAAAGCTGGCTTATCATGAAGACAGTGCCCGGAAGACTGCCGACATTGCCACAGAAAGGAAGAACAAAACTCAAGCGAACATGTTCAAGCCATCACTGTAGATTTCTTGGGAGACGGCTGGACAACACAAGACTGTTGACAAGAACAGATGACTGATGAAGACATTGGACCGATCTTGACAGCAAAAGAGGAAGGTCGCCGCCCGGATTGGCAAGATATCTGCCATTGTCCCAAAGTGCTGAAGGGCTACTGGGCACAACGGGAATCTCTCACCTTAGAAAATGGATTGCTGAAAAGGGCTTGGGAAAGTGCAGATGGACGAGACGTGGTCATGCAGTTGATAGTTCCCCGAAGTAAAGTGCAGTCTGTTTTGAAGGAGATGCATGATGGAACATCTGGAGGCCATCTTGGCATTAACAAAACCCTTGAAAAAATACGGAAGCGATTTTATTGGCTTCATCTTCGCCACGACGTAGAGGAATGGGTTTGGACCTGTGAAATATGTGCTGCAAGCAAGGACCCACAAACCAGAAGCAGGGGTAAAATGAGACAGTATAACGTTGGACTGCCATTAACCTGAGACTCAGTCCCAAGAGCAGCAGAACTATTCCTCCCAATTAGAAAACCAACTGAGAGAAATGAATCGCTTGGTAAGAGGACGGCTGAAGATTGCCAGTGACAAAATGAAAACTCGGTATGACATTCGCAGCAATAGTGTGGGTTTCCAAGAAGGAGATCAGGTCTGGTTGTTCAATCCAAAGCACTGTCGTGGTCGCTCACCTAAGCTTCAGTCTAACTGGGAAGGACCCTACACTGTGAAAAAAAGAATCAACGATGTTGTTTATCGGAGTCAACAGGAAGGACAGCGAAAGTTCAAGGTCGTCCACCTAGATCGCCTGGCTAAGTACTTCTTCAGAGACGGTTTGCCAGTTCGGGACGAACAGGCTTAAGGAAGGGGCAGTGTTACGACATCACAGAACAATCTACGTGTTTATCGAACGTTCCAGAGAGATCCAGAATGTAAGCGTGTGGCATACATGCTTGTTGACACATTTGCTAGAATTGACATGGCCGCTTTCACTGTGTCAAGGGCGCAAGCAATTACGTCATAGTTTAGAGGTAATACATTGTATGTGGAATCGTCTAGATTTTCGGCCGGCTATAAATACCAGTACTCAACGACATTCAATTGAGTATAGCAGCGATATATTTTCAGTGCGGTTCGAGTTATAATCGGGCAAGATTACTGTGTGCGTTCAAGTGGTTATTAGTGAAGTGTGTTGTGTTTTATAATCAAGCGGTATATTGTAATACAACTGTGTTTTAATGTTAGTTGACATTTATTTGCGTGTGAACTATTTTTATTTGATTTGTTGTAGAGACTGTGTTGTTAATTACAAACTGTTTAACTGTGAAAATTAAAGCTGGTGATTAGTGACTTAATTGGTGTCTTGTATTTGTTTCCACTGTACCTACGACGATCAAGTAGACCATCGTAACAATATTTATGGTTATACAGTAACTTAAAACAAAGCAGAGTTAAACTAAATTATAAAACATTTCGATTTGGGATTGTTTTAAAAAACATTAAAGTGAAAATTCTAAATTATTCAAGTGTTTCATTTCATTTATGAACAGTCTTGTAAAAAATGGAGTTGGTCGGCCTAGGGGTAGGCCATGACATCACTGGGCTGTGGCAAAGTGAGGAGGGGACTCATCCAACTTCTGTGTGGCCACCAAAACACACTTTTTTTTTTTTGGAGAGAGAGAGAGAGAGAGAGAGAGAGAGAGAGAGAGAGAGAGAGAGAGAGAGAGAGAGAGAGAGAGAGAGAGAGAGAGGACGGTTAACTGGAGACAAAAAGAGAGAATAAAAATCATAGTAATAAGTGCTGGTTGTTTTGGATTTACTCTCAAAAATATAACAAGTTTCTATAATTTTTATGTATCAACACTAAGTAGTTGAAAAGTATGAAGTAGCCACAATTTATTGCCATTTTGTTTTTCTTAAATGTGTGATTTTTTAAAAGAGAAAAGTGTTGTAGTTTTGGGTTTGGAGTTTGAATTGAAAACTCAGATCAATATTGTAACGATAAAATAGAGAATTTAAAGTTACTCTATTGAAACGTAATGTATGTAGCCTCACTTCAGGTTCGTCTATTGGTAATCGGATTTTTTGTTACGTACAATGTTATTGTGGACGGGTTACTTGTATTTATATAGTGTGCACTTGAATTACACCACCCGTTGGAAGTGTCAACTTGTAATATAGGTAAATAATGTAGCGACAAACTCGCACTGGAGTCGTCGATGTGTAATTATAAATGTGTTAGGTTGAACGGCTAATGGTTTTGTAAATTGCCGCTTACTCCCACTATGCTCCACGTTTCCGTGACGTCACTCAAACGATGCCAACTGTCGGGTACACTGCAATCGGTGAATTCTATTTACTAATGTAACAGCAATAATAACGACACACAAATATTATCAAACATATATCCTTGTGGAATCCTTTATTCGGAAAAACACTGATTGACTGTTTTAATAAATTTAAACAGAATAATCGCAATTGTAGCGCAAAATATAATTCTTCCTTTACCAGTTGGCAGCAGTAGCCAAACGTTTAGTCTTCCTTCCAGACCAAAACAATGCTTTTGTTAACGTTTTTAAATAAAAATATCAATTATCTCAGGGCGTATATGGTTCGGGGATAATAATTATATAAAAATATTACACTATTAATCAAAATACAAGTTTACAATTATAGGATATTACAACGTTAGAGTGTTACGTGCACACAGAAATTGTATAGTGGTTACCGGTTTTAAAAAGGTTATGTCCAGTTCAGGCTTTGATAGTTATTATGTGAATTAAAAGTTCTTGTTGTGTTTAAAAAGGTGTTAATATTATATGGTGTTATTAGTGGTTGTTTCTAGTGTTCGTGTTATATGGTGTCTGTAGTTTAATTGATTATTGCTTAACAGTAGTGCATACAAATGTGTGTGTTGTAGTACGATATAATGAGATGTCAGATTCACCAAATCCTCTTCTTGTACTTTTCTTGGCTGAAGATAGGGCCCACGTACACGTCAGATCTTCCTTCTCGTCCCTCGTCCACTTCAAATCTTCTTCCTGGTTGTTATTTCTTCTAATCCGTATAATGGCTAGTCTTCTGTTGTTGCAAAAAGTTCGTGTAGTGTACTTCTAACAGTATTTATCTAGTTGTATTGTTTTTTCACGTTTTATAATATATAATGTAAGACGATTTAAGAACGCGTCTATCTGCTAAGATCATTGTCAAAGAAGTCCCATTTATTTATCCGAAATTTCTGGTTGCTAAGGGTAAACTTGGAATCTGGTTGGTTAATTCGGATCTACATTGTCACATACTTTCGTTATTTCAAAGTCTGAAATTTGTTCAAAATCTTTAAATTAACATAACTTTTCTATACTGAATGGGAATTTAAAACCATTATCAGCATTATTTTGATCTTCACATTTGTTATATTTAGACACCAAACATGCCTATTTTTACTTAAAACTATGGATGTTACAATTTTATTATTTGGAATTTTCTTAAATAACTTGATATGTGTTATTTTGTTTCTACATTCCTTGTACACGTTATTACCTATAAATACATCTACCTTTTCACATTTGCTTTACAAAATTTCTAATATAATTGTTCAAAATTTACTAAAGTTGGTTTCACCTGGCCTATGTAATAGTATTACCTTCATCACCATGTTTTAACATCTTTAACAATTAAATTAATTTTTAACACTCATCAAAATGGTTTAACATATAACGTTATTTTAACAACACAAAACATATATATTACTCCAATAGTTAAATTCATGCCCACATGGCTATGATTATACCAAATCCTTGCACAAATAACTGTTTTCTACTCAGACTGTATAAGTGTTTGACACTTAACAAAACATCCTTGTATAGTCCATTCTGCTTTGTCAATTAATCAATTTACCATGGTTTAATATCAGTTCTATTGTTATATTTGTTAACACAACATAAAAAAAATGGAATTAATATCATTAAATTGACATTCCTTTAAACTAACTGTATCATCAGTTACATATAAAAAACACAACACAAATACTATGATATAACACTGTGCCTAAAACATAAAACATGCACATTTTACAAAACAAATTCTATACTAATTGGTTAGTCCCTTGTCAGCTAATCTACTCATTATTCTGACACTGTCTATGTCATATTTACTATTTATATGGGTTTCAACATCTGTATACTTACTGATGTCTGACTTACAAAAATTACAATAAAGTGAACACTGTTGCTCTACCTCACCACACAGTTCTAATAATCTTGTTACATTTATTGTTTATCTGGGTTTTACTCTTGTTATAAATGTTATTGTGACCATGTTATAATTTGTTGTTTACTGGACAACCCTATGAACTCTATATGTGACAATTATTTGTATGGTTCATGTATCTATAGTCATGTGTATTTATATTTTTGTTACATCAATTAACTTAATTATTTACTAATATTTCTTTTACATGATTTTACATGTTTGGGCCTATTATCCCTCACTTTGTATTTTGATTATCTGGATATACTGATACATTAATTGAAACCATTTGTTTCTTTATAGTCCTGGTTCATAAGCTGTTTGTCTTTACAATTCTTTGTTTGGTCAATACTGAAAGTTCATTGTCATAGTTGGGGTTAAAGGTGTTTTGCATCACTTAGCCTAAATCATTAATTTGGGTACGGTCAGTTGTCTTACTAGTCAGTCTATAATTGTTAGTCGTTCCTCTTCACTATCATCTTGGAAGATATTGTTCTCCTTGTCAGCTTCTTAACCAAAGTCTTCATTAAATCAGGTACGATATTATGTTGTTCCAATATGTAATGTTACATATTACCCTGCCACCAAATTTGATCATTTTAATAAAATATTGTTTTTTGTTGAAATTATCAATTATCTTAACTTTCACATTGTCATTTGTTATTCTTATTATGATCTGGTATACTTGTCTTTAATTATAAGTGTTCTATCCCTGGAACATGTTACTTCCCTAACAAATTAATCACCATATATTCTGGAATCAGTCAGGGGGCTCTCTTGACCTAATACCCCGCTGTCCTTACAATACATAATACATAAATAATATCGATTGCTGGAGCTACCTCGTCAGTCAATCACATTTAATAATCACTAGCCTATTCACGACTAAAATAAATAAAATAATATAATATATTCTTGGGATTGTTCACTCAGTCTAACTTCTCAGATCTAAATATTTCTTTCCATTGATTCTTTCAGATGTTTATTTTCTTGTGGCGATATTAATAACATTTTTTATTTTCTATTGGTACTATCTTCCTTCCTTCTTTATCAGTACTGCTTAATCTTCATTTTTCATTCACTATCTTCATTCAAATTAAAACATAACAAGTATCTGTATCTTTAGTTGTTGTGGATTCTCTCACAATCATGATAGGTTATTTGTAATAAATTCGTTTTTAGTCTTGTCTCATTTTCATCGTTGATTGTCTACATTTGACCTTTCTTATTCATTTTATAGCACTATAGTTTCTTCTAATTTATGGATGTTGCATCTTTCTTTTATATTCCAATAATAAGTTCATAACTGTGTTTAATAAGAGGTGCTTATTTTGTTTAGAATTTGGAAATTTATTCCCAGTTGTTTATCTGCTTGATTCATCATAACATTATTAAACTGTACTGTAATTGGTCCTTACTATTTATTTGAATTCTGATATATTCAAATTTGTTTATTTGGCTTAATTTAAAGTTATATTTTGGATTATCAAAGTTGGTTAGATGAGCTTACTATGTTCTTTGAGTTTTGAGGTTTTATAATAATAAGTTCTTCAATTCCATGTTAATTCTCATAAATAATTAGTTGTAAGTTGTTCTTACTATTTCTTTAGAATTTTGGTGGTTTTATAATAATAAATTCTTCAATTCCAAATTAATTCTCATAAATAATTAGTTGTAAGTTGTTCTTACTATTTCTTTAGAATTTTGGTGGTTTTATAATAATAAATTCTTCAATTCCAAATTAATTCTCATAAATAATTAGTTGTAAGTTGTTCTTACTATTTCTTTAGAATTTTGGTGGTTTCAACTTTGTTTATTAGGTTCATAATACATTTTTAAGGAAACTTGGTTGTATGTTCCCTTAATCTTTTTTGTTTCCACATCACTAATGACATAAGTATTATTGTTATTGTTTTTTATAACAACATATGGTCCATTATACAGTAATAATAGCTTTTTTGCTATTCCTTCCTTAGAACTTGGCAATTCGCGGTTTTTTAACAATACCTTATCTCCAATCTTGTACTGGATCACCTTCTGCTGAATTGTTTTGTATTTTTTCCTTCTTTTCTCCACTTGTTTGTTCAGTTTGCTGTGGAATCTCATGTTGTCGAACTGGTAAGCTGGGTTGTTTGGGAAATTGATTATTTCACTAATTTCTCGGGGTGGTAGTCTTTCATGCATTATGGTATATGGAGTATCCTGTATTGCTTCATGGTAAGCTAAGTTGATAAAGCTCTCAGTTTGTGTAATGTAGTCACTCCACTTCTGGTGTTTATCAAAACAATATGTCCTGAGTATACGGCCGACCTCCCTCAGTACTCTTTCCGCCGGGTTGCTATTTGGGTGATAGACAGATGTTTTATATGTCTTGACACCTAAGTCTAACAAAGTCTCCTTCCATACCCTTCCTCGAAACTGAGTTCCGTGATCGGTGATAATTGATCGTGGAGCTCCTAACTCTGGTATGTATTGTTGGATCACTATTTGCAAAATCTTTTTTGTAGTTGCCCGATTAATGGGGTATAGTTTTGTAAACTTGGAGTAATGGTCGAACATGATTATAATGAATTTATACTGTTTTCTCCCTCCACTACGAGGTAACGGACCACACACATCTAAAAATACTCTCTCTAATTTACTAGTTGATGTAATAGGTTGCATAATTCCTTCTGTTTTTTCGTTATTGCATTTTGCTAATTGACAGATGTGACACTGCCGAATACATTCTCTAACTCTTCTGTTGATATTCTTAATGTAAGTGTGTTCCTCAAGTGCCTTCATTACTTTTAATGCACCCATATGCCCATATCGGCTATGGTAGTCCAATATTAATTCTGTTTCTAAAGTTTTAGGTACCACCACCTTCCATGAGCCTTGGTTATTATTTGGTTTGTAAAATAATATGCCTTCATGTAGACAGTAATATGCAGTGATTTTTTCATCCTGTTGGATCAGTCTTCGTCTAAAATTGTTGATTTTGGTATCCTCGGTTTGTTGTTGTGCAATGGATTTCATGATGTTTTCCAAATCTGACTTGTTTTTTATTATAGTGTATACCTTGATGACTGTTTCTTTTTCCCCTTCAAAAGTTTGTTGTTCTATGTTAATCCGGGACAATATATCTGCAGCAATATTCTGTTTTCCTGGAACATACTCCCAATTTATATGGTACTCCTGTAGTGCGAGTATCCACCTTGTCAATCTCCCATGGTTGATCTTGCAATTTTTTAGGAAAGATATTGACTTATGATCGCTCCTCACAGTTATCGGGTATCCAAGAATGTAGGTTCTGAATTTCCCACAAGCGAATACAACGCTTAATAACTCTTTTTCTGTTACACTATAATTGCGTTCACATCCATTAAGTATTCTGCTTGCAAAACTCACCACCTGATGTTCTCCCTCACCATCTTCTTGATATAATACAGATCCTAAACTTATATCACTGGCATCACAGTTCATGAAGAAAGGTTGATTGAAATTAGGATGTTTTAATACAACTGAACTTAGGAAATTGTCTTGTTCCTGTCCCCAGGACCATTTGTTCTTAGAGGATAATTGTGGAGAAAACTTTGCTGTCATTTCAGAATAATTTCTCTGAAACTTCCTATAATAATTGCAGTCCCAGAAATGATTGAAGTTGCTTTTTATTTTTAGGACTTGGGAACTTCTGGATAGCTTCAATTTTTTCATTGGATGGTGTTATTCCTTGTCTTGTTAGGCTAAAACCCAGGAATTGGACTTCACTGGCGATAAGCTTAGATTTTTGAAGTTTTAGTGTAACGTTATTGTCTGATAGTTTTTGTAATACTTGTCCTACTCTGTCACAATGGTCTTCCCAATTCACTGAAGTAATCAACAAGTCATCAACATAGACTGTGGTATATGGAATAGTATCTGGACCCAACACCTGGTCCATACATCTTACGAATACAGCTACTGAATTTACCAGTCCAAACGGTAGTCTCTTGAACTGATAGTTCCTTCCTTCGAAAATAAAGGCGACGTACTTTCGACTATCTGGGTGTAGCTCCACCTGCCAATACCCACATACCGTATCCCAGGTGCTAATAAATTGTATGCCATTGAATTTTTTCAGTATCTCCTCAATCTCTCCAGGAGATGTTCTGTCATTAACTATGATCTTATTAATCTCTCTAGCATCTAAACAGAGTCGTACTTTGCCATCTTTCTTTGGAACTGCTATTAACGGACTGGTATATGGGGAACAGCTATATTCAATAATGTCTTCTGCTATCATTTTGTCTAGTTCAGTCCTCACTGCTTCCTTTAATGCATAAGCAACGGGATATGATTTTTTATTAAAATTGACAGGCTCCTTGAATTGTAATGTAAATTGATAATCCTTTACCTTGCCAGGTACATCAGAGAAAACATAGCGGTATTTATTATATATTGAAATTAACTTTTCTATTTGTTGTGTGGTTAGATTACATTCGTTTTGTTCTGACCGAAATTGTCGGATCTCTTCTAATTTTTCCAACCATAAACTATCTTCACACCCAAAGTATTCCCTTCTTACATTCCATGACTCATCTTGATTATTATTGAATTTTCTTATGCTATTGCATGAAGGTACATTTTTGTTTTCTACCAATTTTGCTATCCATTCTATATTATCCACCCTTAATGACACTATGGCTTGTCTCATGTCAATTATTGCTGAGTATTTTCTCAAAATATCACAGCCTATTAGTAGATTAAATGGTAGATTACTAGCTATTAGAAAAATCATAGGTATAGCTACGCTTCTGCTGGTCACTGTTAATGATACCTGTTTTCTTATTGACTTGTTTTACCTTCCAGTGGCTCCGATTAAAATTATATTTTGAATTGGTAAAGTTGGTAAGATGGCCTTACTATATTTTTGAATTTTGATGTATTCATTGTTGTCGATTAACGACACGTTTGCGCCCGTATCTATCATACATCTTGTCTCTAGTCCATTCACTTGGGCGATGATATAAACAATCTCACTATTTGAATTATTTTGCGTTATCGTGTCTTCGTTCAGTAGTTCTTCTCTAACATTTTTTAGGAAATGATGGTGCACTATTGTCAATGTATCGTCAGTCAATTTGTCTCGTCCTAGTAAGTACCCAAATTGCCGGTTCAGTGATGGGACCTGGTGGATTTTCACTGCCGCAGTTCGTTTAAATCAGGGCTGATCTCCTCAGTCCTGTTGTCTGATTGATTGGGTCTGTCTCTGCTCTGTGACTCTTGTACCTCAATGGCGTTATTATTGAACGTCACTGAGTTTCGGTTGTTTCTGTTGTCATCGCAGCTTCTACTTCGCCGATGTTCATCGCGGTAGTGCTGGTTACTCTCCTCCCGAAAACTTCTTCCACGGTTTCCATTATAGTTTGCTCGTCCCTGGTACCAACGTCTTCCCACATCCCTGTCGTCAACACTTACATAGTTTACTTGTCTTCTATATGTTTGATTTTGACTGTTATTATTGCCGTTATTATTGTGCCTGTATCGATTATCATAGTTGTTGTTATAACCCCGGTTGTTCTGGTACTGGTGGTCTCTGTCATTGGCACGCTGGTATCCATTGTTGTTATTATTTGTAGGAGGGCTACGGTAGTAGTGGTTGTTGTTATTGTTGTTGTTATTTGCGTTATTTCGTGAATAGTTATTGGTGTTATTCTGGTTTTGGTAACCGCGCTGATATTGGTTACCGTTGTTGTTATAACTATTGTTTGGTCGTTGTCCATTATTTTCATATGGGGCGTCGCGGCGACCATTATTTCTATTTATCTCATCGTTCCTTCGTCTATACTGGAGGAAGTTCTTCTCCTGTTCCATCTCTGCCAATAATGTTGACATCTCCTCGATGGTTTGTATACGTCCATTTATTCGGCCTCTGGTAATTTCGCCACCATAGTGGTATGCTAATAGCCGCACTAAACACTCTGTAGGAATTGCAGGCTCTAAATGTCTGGCTATATTTATTTTGCCCAGAAAATATGCGGTTGGAGTTTGCTTGCCGTGCAGGTCATATCTGCCCAATCCTATGTCACTCCTTATCATGTGTTGTGTGGCATCGGACCAATATTTAGATTTGAACTGTTTTTTAAATTCCTGGAAGTTCTGTATACTCGGCCGCATCGCCGTCCACCAATTGTCATATACCTTTCGGAACATCTCGTCCAACATGCTCCTTATCACAAACCATCTGTCTTCTCCGGTTTTGGCTATCTTCTCTTCGACTCGTTCTAAGAATAGCATGGGGTTTCTTCTATAGTTTTGAAAATCGATCACCTCTCGATTTTCCTCGCATGTTGTATGGGCACCGGTACACTGTCTGTTCTTTAAGGAATTGATTTCATCTCTATGAGCAGTTGTTTGGTCTTGTACTCGATTGAGACTATTACTCATATCTTCCAACCTCTCTCCCATCACTGCTTGGTTGGTTCTGATATTTTCAACTCGTCCATTCGTTTCTTCCCGGACGCTCAGTATCTCTTGGTTCATCCGCTCACACTTTTTCTTGGTCTCGGATTCTACCCTTTTTATTTCAGTCACCGGTTCTTCCAGCTTCTTGTCCCATTCTTCCTGCAATTGCCGGTTATTAATTTCCATCTTGTTATTCCACTCTTCTTTTAATGACTCCTTGTGTTCATCTAGTTTCTTCATGGTCTCTTGGTAATTTTCCTTCAATTCTTCCCTCAATGCTTTATTATTTGCTTCAATTTTCTCCTCCATTTTCTTGCTATTCTCCTTCAATTCTCCCATTTTTTCTTCAATTTTCTTATTAGTCTCTTCCAATTTTCGGCTTAATTCCTCCGTAGACTGTTTATTTTCCGTTTTTAATTCCTCTATGGACTGTTTATTTTCCGTTTTTAATTCCTCTATGGACTGTTTATTTTCCGTTTTTAATTCTTCCATTTTCTTGCTGAAGTCTTCCTTCATTTCGTCCTTCAGTTTCTTATTACTCTCCTCCGTCCTCTTACTAGTTTCCTGTATTAATTCCATCATACATTTGAACATTTCTTGCGTCTTCTCGCCTTCCGTTTGTGTGGTTTCTTCTAGTTGTTTTTCCGGCTCCTTTCTTGTTATATTTTCTATTTCCTCAACAGGCGTCGCTTCTTTATCTTCCATATTTAACTCGTCTACCTTCTCAGTTTCGGCCGCTCGTTTTCGCGATGTTTCTCGCTTCCTCATCTTGTTTATTTTGGTTTATTTGCCTATTAATAATAATTTAATTTATATTAAATTACACGCCTCACACGTTGGTGCGCCAATTTGTAACGATAAAATAGAGAATTTAAAGTTACTTCTATTGAAACGTAATGTATGTAGCCTCACTTCAGGTTCGTCTATTGGTAATCGGATTTTTTGTTACGTACAATGTTATTGTGGACGGGTTACTTGTATTTATATAGTGTGCACTTGAATTACACCACCCGTTGGAAGTGTCAACTTGTAATATAGGTAAATAATGTAGCGACAAACTCGCACTGGAGTCGTCGATGTGTAATTATAAATGTGTTAGGTTGAACGGCTAATGGTTTTGTAAATTGCCGCTTACTCCCACTATGCTCCACGTTTCCGTGACGTCACTCAAACGATGCCAACTGTCGGGTACACTGCAATCGGTGAATTCTATTTACTAATGTAACAGCAATAATAACGACACACAAATATTATCAAACATATATCCTTGTGGAATCCTTTATTTGGAAAAACACTGATTGACTGTTTTAATAAATTTAAACAGAATAATCGCAATTGTAGCGCAAAATATAATTCTTCCTTTACCAGTTGGCAGCAGTAGCCAAACGTTTAGTCTTCCTTCCAGACCAAAACAATGCTTTTGTTAACGTTTTTAAATAAAAATATCAATTATCTCAGAGCGTATATGGTTCGGGGATAATAATTATATAAAAATATTACACTATTAATCAAAATACAAGTTTACAATTATAGAATATTACAACGTTAGAGTGTTACGTGCACACAGAAATTGTATAGTGGTTACCGGTTTTAAAAAGGTTATGTCCAGTTCAGGCTTTGATAGTTATTGTGTGAATTAAAAGTTCTTGTTGTGTTTAAAAAGGTGTTAATATTATATGGTGTTATTAGTGGTTGTTTCTAGTGTTCGTGTTATATGGTGTCTGTAGTTTAATTGATTATTGCTTAACAGTAGTGCATACAAATGTGTGTGTTGTAGTACGATATAATGAGATGTCAGATTCACCAAATCCTCTTCTTGTACTTTTCTTGGCTGAAGATAGGGCCCACGTACACGTCAGATCTTCCTTCTCGTCCCTCGTCCACTTCAAATCTTCTTCCTGGTTGTTATTTCTTCTAATCCGTATAATGGCTAGTCTTCTGTTGTTGCAAAAAGTTCGTGTAGTGTACTTCTAACAGTATTTATCTAGTTGTATTGTTTTTTCACGTTTTATAATATATAATGTAAGACGATTTAAGAACGCGTCTATCTGCTAAGATCGTTGTCAAAGAAGTCCCATTTATTTATCCGAAATTTCTGGTTGCTAAGGGTAAACTTGGAATCTGGTTGGTTAATTCGGATCTACATTGTCACATACTTTCGTTATTTCAAAGTCTTTAAATTAACATAACTTTTCTATACTGAATGGGAATTTAAAACCATTATCAGCATTATTTTGATCTTCACATTTGTTATATTTAGACACCAAACATGCCTATTTTTACTTAAAACTATGGATGTTACAATTTTATTATTTGGAATTTTCTTAAATAACTTGATATGTGTTATTTTGTTTCTACATTCCTTGTACACGTTATTACCTATAAATACATCTACCTTTTCACATTTGCTTTACAAAATTTCTAATATAATTGTTCAAAATTTACTAAAGTTGGTTTCACCTGGCCTATGTAATAGTATTACCTTCATCACCATGTTTTAACATCTTTAACAATTAAATTAATTTTTAACACTCATCAAAATGGTTTAACATATAACGTTATTTTAACAACACAAAACATATATATTACTCCAATAGTTAAATTCATGCCCACATGGCTATGATTATACCAAATCCTTGCACAAATAACTGTTTTCTACTCAGACTGTATAAGTGTTTGACACTTAACAAAACATCCTTGTATAGTCCATTCTGCTTTGTCAATTAATCAATTTACCATGGTTTAATATCAGTTCTATTGTTATATTTGTTAACACAACATAAAAAAAATGGAATTAATATCATTAAATTGACATTCCTTTAAACTAACTGTATCATCAGTTACATATAAAAAACACAACACAAATACTATGATATAACACTGTGCCTAAAACATAAAACATGCACATTTTACAAAACAAATTCTATACTAATTGGTTAGTCCCTTGTCAGCTAATCTACTCATTATTCTGACACTGTCTATGTCATATTTACTATTTATATGGGTTTCAACATCTGTATACTTACTGATGTCTGACTTACAAAAATTACAATACAGTGAACACTGTTGCTCTACCTCACCACACAGTTCTAATAATCTTGTTACATTTATTGTTTATCTGGGTTTTACTCTTGTTATAAATGTTATTGTGACCATGTTATAATTTGTTGTTTACTGGACAACCCTATGAACTCTATATGTGACAATTATTTGTATGGTTCATGTATCTATAGTCATGTGTATTTATATTTTTGTTACATCAATTAACTTAATTATTTACTAATATTTCTTTTACATGATTTTACATGTTTGGGCCTATTATCCCTCACTTTGTATTTTGATTATCTGGATATAATGATACATTAATTGAAACCATTTGTTTCTTTATAGTCCTGGTTCATAAGCTGTTTGTCTTTACAATTCTTTGTTTGGTCAATACTGAAAGTTCATTGTCATAGTTGGGGTTAAAGGTGTTTTGCATCACTTAGCCTAAATCATTAATTTGGGTACGGTCAGTTGTCTTACTAGTCAGTCTATAATTGTTAGTCGTTCCTCTTCACTATCATTTTGGAAGATATTGTTCTCCTTGTCAGCTTCTTAACCAAAGTCTTCATTAAATCAGGTACGATATTATGTTGTTCCAATATGTAATGTTACAATATTTACAAAAATTATCACAGAAAAATAAAGAAAATTTAGTAAATTATAACCTCTTGGATTATGTTGTCCATGACTTGTCCATTACTTAACTAAATATAATTATTTCACTACCGACTCGGAACACAAAGTTTTTTATGGGTAAAAAAGTAAAAGTTTTACCTTATAGCCTGAACCGGTTATTGCTTTTAAAAAGCTTCTTCAGAGGCTGCCGCTGTATTATTTCATACAACCACTCTTACTTAATTTTAATTATGTTCACCGTTTCGTCCATATTTCGGACGTCATCTTACATTGTTGCCAAATTTACTTACCTAAGGTAACACCAGAGTTCGGATCAGTGAACCGGGAGAACAGAATAGGATTATGTAGTAAATGAATTAATTATTTGTTCACAAATACTATTACCTTTTATTACTTTCATCAACAATCATACATTAAACTTTCCTTTAAACATTGTATTTGCCTCCAAAAGTGTTTTAAGACTATAAAACAGGTTAATTACCTACCGTCACGCTTTTTGAAATCCGAAAACAGGATTACTCGAGTTTCGACACATTAAGTGTCACCTTCAGATCCTCGATGAATATAAGTTAAAAATACATTTGTTGATGTATGCACATCCCGTCAGATAATAAAAACAACACAAACATAACAACAAAAATACTTAAATAATTTAACACATATTAAAACCGAGACAAAACAGAACGAAAACACGATACACGCGGCCGACGCGGACCTGCGCAGGAACACGTTATGCAATAAAATCAATCGATACCGATTTGGCCTTTGGTAAATTTTATCGATCTGACACAGCTAGTATCTCGTTCGATATCGTTTACTCTGTTGAATAGAATATTATTTTTATGGATCGATTTTTCATTTAAGATGCGATCGTAATTATCTTTAGTGGCCTATTCAACAGAGTAAAAGATATCAAACAAGATACTAGCTGTGTCAGATCGATAAAATTTACCAAAGGTCAAATCGGTATCGATTGATTTTATTGCATAACTGCAATAGGTCCTGCGCAGGTCCGCGTCGGCCGCGTGTATCGTGTTTTCGTTCTGTTTTGTCTCGGTTATAATATGTGTTAAATTATTTAAGTATTTTTGTTGTTATGTTTGTATTGTTTTTATTATCTGACGGGATGTGCATACATCAACAAATGTATTTTTAACTTATATTCATCGAGGATCAGAAGATGACACTTAATGTGTCGAAACTCGAATAATCCTGTTTTCAGATTTCAAAAAGCGTGACCGTAGGTAATTAAACTGTTTTATAGTCTTAAACTTTCCCTTAAAACTCACGAAAACATTATTTGTTCATTCATGGACCATCAATCTAACATGATTAATAAATTTTTCCTTTTATATTATAAACGCAAATAGAATTGACAATTAAATCATTTATCAAAATCATCATTAATGAACCCACAAACCAGCACTTCTTAGATGTTAATTAGGTACCTCCACACACACTCTCACGCAGTTTCACACAGTACATTCTTTTTATTTTCTGATTTCCCTTTTTGAGCTCATATTTTTCTTTTTTAAGTATATGTAATTTAGATGACCATTTTTATTATTTATAGAATTTGGATTTTATTTATATTTGTCTGGTACTTATCTGACCATCCTCCAAACGACTCCCCTTATACCACGCACTCCCGTTTACAATCAACTAAATGCTATGCAACTCACCGTCTGTGGCTTAAGTAAATGTCTTCACAATGCAATTGACATGTTTCGGGACACTTGTCCCATTCTCAGAATTTTAAAAATGTCTCTTCATACCATCATACGATAGCACAGTCGTCAATATATTAAAAAATATTAAAATCCACATAAACACAAAACACAATTACATTACACAAAGTATGCGCACACAGTTTTACGGTGTACACCGCACGGCAACCGACAGCGCACTCAACCGACAGTGTACACCGATTTATTCCATTAACAACTACCGTTTACGCCTTGCATTTCACTGTCTTTCACTGTTTTTTCCTTCTTTTAAACAAAATAAGTTACTTAAATCCAAATAACAATTAAACTTTGTGAATTACATTTTTTACGTTTTATAAATGCGGATGTCCGCGATTTTGTTCCGGCATTTTTATTTGTTTTGGGCGTGCCCGAAATTTGTCCGTGGACTATACGGCCGCACAGTACGAGTTGTTATTCCAGACTGGGACTAACTCTTGTGTCTCAATTTCCAAAGTAGTGAGGGAATCACGTGATTCCAACCTTTTGTTCTCAATCGTTTCAAAGTCATTTTTGACAGGAGGATAATTTTGGATCGACATTCCACTGAAAATAAGAACCTGGGTGGGTCTCTGACGTCATCTCGTACGATCCGTTGCATTACAGAACTTGCATGTCATGTATCTAAAAATAACTGTTCTGCCTGCGTCTGGAGCTGGCCTTGACACTGTAACGGTACAATTCTGGTACCATAATAATTTTGGGAAAAAATGGTTCTACAATATAATTATTGTATTTTATTTTAAAATACCATATAAAAGATTGGTGAAGTTTTAGTGAGAATTTTCAATAACGTAATATTGAGCGGACAGGATTTGTGTCGAGGTCAGAGTAAAATCCCAAAACCAGCAAAAAACAGTTCATCATAATAACGTGTCAACAAGCCGAACCCAGTGATGACATCAGCTAAAGGAATGCGATGCGCATAATTATACAATTGTAAGCCAGAGGCTTGGCCGTTCAAACAAAAGAACCAGTGACGTAGTTTTGCCCCACCTCTGCAACGCTCAGTGGTGAAACGTCATTTTCGTCTCGCCAGTGAAGAGAGCCGGCCAGCAAATTCACGAAGTGTGTTTCTCTAAATTTTACACCACCAAAAGTTTATTAAATAACAGTTTTGGTCGTTTGGCGATGATTAACATATTAGCTGTATTTGGCTGTATTAACATAGAAAGCGTGTAATCACGATGGGACACTACAAATCGAGAGTGTGAGATCACGATGGGACACTACAATCGGGAGTGTGAGATCCACGATGATACGTTTTTCAATGCTGTGACAGCTAAGTACTACTAAAAACCAATCAAACATATAAAATATACTTTTTATATTCAAAATTAATCAAATATTAAATATTTATCAAAATGAGCTCATAACGAAATTGTACCAGAGAATGAAAGGGAGGGAGTGAGAGAGTGGATATTATTAAATATTAATAAGTGCTGGGTTGTGCCACTATATATATATATATATATACATTTTATCATGTTTATTATGTCATATATTATACATCATGTTTGTTTTTGGAGGGTTAACATGCTAAGGGTATAATATTTGCTAAACACCACATGGCGTAACATGTAGTCAATTTTCAAGCCATCTTAAAAAATAAAAGGTCAATGGTACGTTTTATTTTGAGTGTAATTATTTCAGGTAATATATTTCACAACCCTGGTTCGTGTAACCCGAATTCTGGACCTCAAAGTAAGTTACATATTCTGTTGTACAGTGTGGCAACATGGCGCCCGATAAATCTCAAAATAATTCAATTACAAAATAATTAATTTGTAACAGAGAAATTAAAGTTACATTGGTGCGGCCGAACTTGGACTCAATATAAAATTTAATTTTATGTGGAGTATACCTACCAGAAAAGCGGAATATTTACCTGAAATAATTTCGAAAGTACATAAACACGTGCATAAGGTAGGGTTAAGTTACGAGGTTATAGACATATATGTGTTAGAGATATAATGACCAAAATGAGTTCCAATGACAATAAAACCACAGAAATCAGTACAACTGATGAAAATTTGACTAGTGAGATGGATGTTCCATTAACACAAATTAGTCAGATTGGCGAGTCGAGTACGACTGCATTTGTAGAATCAGAATCAGTAACAGTAACATCCATCTCAAGTCATGAAAATAAAACAGATGAGACAGCTGCTATGATGCAGTTACTATTACATAAATTTGATGAACAAAGTATGAAGTTTGATAAATTAGACGAGAAGTTCAGTGAAATAAAAAAATGAAATTAAAACGCAAAATATTCAAATTAAAAGTGATTTTAATGAGAAGTTTGACGAAATAAAAAATGAAATTAAAAGACACAATTGCCACTTTGATGAGAGAATTAACAAAATAGAAACATGCTGTGATAATGTCCAGAAACACAGTAGAAATAGTTAATGAGAAATTTAATATTAAAATAAGTAATTTGGAGAACAAAATTGATCAAATTAATGAGTCAGTTAATGACACAGTTAAAAACCAGATAGAGTCACAAAATAAAGAAATAGAAAAGAAATGTTTAACTTATGTAGAAAGTCAAATAGAAATTAAAACAAATTGTGAAATAAATAACTAAATAGAATTGAAAACAAATGTTTTGAAAAGTCAATTAGAGAAAGTTGAATCAAATGCTGTGGACATTACAAAAAACATTGAAACTATAGATAATACAATATCAGAACATGAAAGAAATACTAAGAGTAGAATAAGTATTTTACAGAATAAGATCAAAGAAATAGATGATTTAGCTATACAAAACAATAATGATGTGCATGATAAATATGATTTAATTTCTAATAGTTTAACAAGTGTGAAAAATGAGTTACGGGGGGAAATTCATAAAAAATATTTCGAGTATTAATGATAGAGTGGTAGTGACTAGGGATTTATATAATGAAATAGAACTAGAAAATTTTAGCCAAGAAAACAGGGTGATACATCCCATGCGTTTTTTGAATCAGACACGGGATTATAATTATTTCCGTAGCAGTAGTTGGGAAGTAAAATTAACCAAAATAGTAAAGTGTTTCAAAGGTAATTCAATAATATGGGCTGAGGCTCATAGACTAGAATGGGATTGTTATGACATTTTGAAAAAACTTTTAAGGGCAAATATTGGACGGAAGAAGAACAGGAAACGTTAAGAAGCTGTATTATGGGAGCGGGTAATTTCATCGGACATAACCCTACCAATAATAATATCACCATATATGTGACAAAACTATATAACGAGGCAAAATACTTAGAGCCACCAATACCGTTTAAATCATTTGTTAGATACGTGAGTAAGCACTTACCAAGAGAAGTGCAGGTTACATTAATGACAAAAGAAATAGAAACTCTAAACGAGCTAGAAAGAGTGTTGGATATACTACAGAGTATTAATGATCGTGAAATGGGCAGACGACCCATACCACATACTATAAATACTAATAACACCGAGTTTAATCGGCAAAGGAATTATTATAATGGAAATAATAATCATAAGATGTACCGTCCTGATTTACAGTAACCAGGTGAGTGGAGTTGTTCTAGGTGTAGGACGGGGAATCGTGCACACATGCAACATTGCTACAAATGTAAGGTACCAACAAACGAACCAAGGAGTAGTAACAACACCAAGCAGTTTGTACCGCCAAACCGAGGAGCACCGAGTACCCGAGGAACACCCAACCATAACCAGGGACCGACAAGGGGACACCAGGTACCCACCACCAGTAACAGTAGGCCACAGCCGGAAAACTGAAGTCAACAGTGGTAACTAGGACCCGACCACTGTTCAGGGAAGCTCATGAGGTCTGACCAATAGAAGATGTCCAATCTAACGTCATCAAAACAGATATAATAGCTGACTTGCTGGAGGAGGAAAATAACAACAATGGAGGTGAGAGCTGGACTCACGGAAATCCAGGTAACAATAGAAAATAGGAAATTTAAAACACTTGTTGACACGGGGAGTGAGATTTCAGTAATAGCCGAAAAAATTTTAAGTGAATTAAAAGAATTTAAAAAGAATATTCCAGTTCTACCCGTAGCAGGGGTTACAGTAATAGGAGTCATGGGAGTACGTAGTAAACGTGTGACTAAGCAAATACATTTAAGTTTTTCAATTGGAGATATGAATTTTGATAATACATTTTTGGTAGTCAAGGGACTAAGTTTAGACATCATTTTGGGCAATGATTTTTTACAAAGAAATAAAGCTGTGATAAATTTCAAAGAGAAGGTGTTAGAGCTAGATGGGGGTGATCGGTCTGTTAAAGTTAATTTTGAAAGTGTGATAAATAAAGTTAAAATAACTGGTGTGAAATTACTACAAAAGCGAGTAGTGGAGAATAACATAGATACTAAAATAAATTTGTGTAGAGAGGGTGAGTATTTTGAAGATGTTGATAATGAAATGAGTAATATTAATAATGCAGTATGGGAGATAAGGGCGGATGAATTCTGTAGTGGGGGTGAGGTGATAAGGAGTGGCCAACGTATAGCGTTATGGCAGGTAATAGCACAGTTTAAGAGAGTGTTTGCCGATGTTCCAGGAAGGGCAAAAAATTATGAATGTATGTTACAGATTAGGGAACACACACCATTCATGCAGCGGAGCTATCCAGTACCTTACTCTAAACGACGAGCGGTGCAAGAAGAGTTGGACAAGATGATGGAAGGTGGAATTATAGAGAGGTCAGTATCTCGCTACTCAAATCCATTAGTGGTGGTAATTAAAAAAGATGGAGGAGGAAGATTGTGTTTAGATGCGAGGAGGATAAACCAGATCATCATACCAGACCGGGAATCACCGGAATCAATTAATGAAATATTTCAAAAGTTTAGTGGAGTGAGGTTCATGACATCATTAGATCTGACGGCTGGATATTGGCAAGTACCATTAGCAGAGGTAAGTAGGCAATACACAGCATTTTTATTTAATGCGAAAAATTATCAGTTTAGACGACTACCATTTGGGCTAAATACCAGCGTAGTTAGTTTCATTAAATGTTTAGACAGAATTTTGAGACCAAAAGATTTAGATTTCCTCACAGTGTACGTGGATGACATTTTGATAGCATCACGTTTGAAGACCATTTAGAACATTTAAAGTATGTGTTAGAAAAATTAGAAGCGGGAGGATTAACAGTAAATTGGGACAAGACCAAGTTTTTACAAACAAAGATTAATTTTTTAGGATTCATTATTACATCGGAAGGAATTTCCCCCAACCCGGACAAGGTCGAATCGATTATGCGCTTCCACGAACCGCGGAACATCAAGCAACTTTAGAGTTTTCTTGGGTTGTGCAACTTTTACAGAAAATTTCAAAGGACCTACGCACACATCGCAGCAAAATTAAGTGCTGTATTGCAAAAGAACAGGCAATGGAAATGGGGAGACGTGGAGCGGGGAGCTTTCGAAGAAATAAAAAGAAAATTTAGTAAAATGATTATGATGAACCATCCGGATTTTGATAAAGTGTTTTATTTGCAGACGGACGCCAGCAATGTAGCCGTAGGTGCTGAACTGTAT
Source organism: Magicicada septendecula (assembly GCA_034769895.1). Classification (NCBI taxonomy): domain Eukaryota; kingdom Metazoa; phylum Arthropoda; class Insecta; order Hemiptera; family Cicadidae; genus Magicicada; species Magicicada septendecula. The sequence goes on from CM068374.1 coordinate 475,431,763, forward strand.
CAGGAGGATGACGAGAGGGAACATCTAACTATTGCATTCGCCAGCCAATCATTGTTGCCAGCCGAAAAGAACTATACCACAACGGAGAAAGAATTGCTCAGTATTGTGTTTGCAGTCGGCAAATTCAGAACATACATCTTAGGCAACAAAACAATTATTCGAACAGATCATAAAGCGTTGTCGTTCCTCAACACTTGTAAGCTTGCTCACAGCCGTTTAACCAGGTGGGTACTTGTTTTGCAGGAGTACAACTTCGAGTGGGAGTATATCAAAGGAACAGAGAATAAGGTACCCGATACTCTTTCCAGAGTAGATTGCGAGGATAATAAAACAGGTAGGGATTTAAAGGAAATTGAAATTTTCAGATTAGCAGAGAAGACAGAATCTTTGGAGAAGAGTTGAAGGATATCAAAACCATGCAGAGAGCAGATGGTAAGTCGGGGAAAATAATAAACAGTTTAGAGACGGAGGTGGATGAATCAGAGTATAATCCATATTTTAAAATTTACAAAGGATTGTTGTTCAAGAGGGTAGTATAGGGGGTGAGCGTGACTGGAGATTAGTAGTGCCCGAAGGGTTGGAAGAGAAAATTATTTGGGATTGTCATAGAAGATATGGTCATTTTGGGGCTAAAAAGTGTGTGAATGTTTTAAAAGAATCATGTATTTTCAGGAATATGGAGAGACGAGTGAGACAGCTGCTGAGGAGTTGTGATTTGTGTCAAAAATCGAAGGTGGTAAATTACAGAGTGGAAGGTGAGTTGAATTATGTTAAGGTAGAAAGACCTTTCGATTTACTTGCTGTGGATTTGTTTGGACCATTGCCAAAGGGTAGAGGCGGAGTAGTTTATATATTTGTATTGCTTGACACTTTCTCAAAATATGTAAAACTGTATAGCGTGAAAAGAGCTACCAGTAAGGTATTGAGTGAAAAGGTGACGAAAGATTATATGATTAACGTGGGTAAGCCAAAGGTAATTTTGTCAGACCATGGGCCGCAGTTCATCAGTGGAAGATGGCGCTAGACCTTAGGATGGGAAGGCATCCTCACGAAGCATACGGCTGTGTATCATCCCCAGTCCAGCCAGGCTCAGCGTGTAATGAGAGAAATAGGCAGGATCTTCAGAGCCTATTGTCACGCTAAACACAGCGAGTGGCCATTGTATGTAAGAAAGGTAGAAACTTGGCTAAACAGTACCACCCACGAGTCCACCGGCTATACACCTCATGAGTTGGTAAGAGGAACACGCCCCCCAAGAATTTTAGAACAACTGTTCGATTATCCACCTGAGAGCAGGACAACTGATGTGAGCATTAAAATCCGATTGGCTAACGAAAACTTAATAAGCAAAGGTGAACAGAGAAAACGTAGACACGACGCAAGAGGTAAGTGGGTTAAATATAATATAGGACAAATGGTATTAGTAAGACAACATGACTTATCGAGCGCTCAAGACAAAGAAATCAAGAAGTTCTTCCTACTCTACGAAGGACCGTATGAGGTAGTAGAGATTAAAATGCAAAATTCATATGTGTTGCAGAACAACGTGACTGGAGAGATAGTAGGCACGCACAATGCTATAAATTTAAAATTGTACTGGTCATCTTAGGTATTATAAATATTGTTGTTTTGTTTTGATACTAGCGAGTGTATGAGTATTAATTTGGTGTATATTATTTTTTTCAGGAGGGACTCTCCCCCATTTTCGGGCGATCACAGACTCACCACCTCTGATCGTGGATTTTGGTAATCTGGAGGCGGACCATGGTTGGTGGAACTGCCATCTGGGGTGAAAGCAACGATGGTCTTACTCCAAATTGGTGCAAGTAGAAATTTAATTTTATTGTTGAACAGGGAGGGGGACCCCTAGTTTCGTGGAAAAAAAAAGTAACAATTGGCATCTTTTCCACGAACATTGGTTTTATTCTAAGAATTATAGAATAGAACATCCAAAATTTTGTAACATAAAACATTAACTCATTAAGGAGTTATTTTTCTGTATAACCTAGAAATTTAAGATGATCCATTGTTGTACTTGTTATCCAGTAGTAAGAAGGTACTGTTTTTGAAAAGTGAAAGTTGGAACTTGCAAAGTGTCTATACTCAAAATTAATTATGTGAAATAAAGAAATAAATCAACCGTTTTTGGAGATAATATTTAAATTTTGAAAATTATGTTTATATTTGTCAAGTGATAAATAAAATTTTATGTTGAAGCAACAATCTTAAGTGGTTAGAAGAACATAGTGATACTATGGTGATGTATTGAGACTGCTTTATAAACAGTGATAATATGATCATTATGTATGTTAGTCTTGTAAGGATTTATATATATCTGCAATATGTATAAATTGTTAATTTTAGGGTAGTTACAAATGTGACTACATTAGACACAACGTGTCTAACTATTGCGATTCCCCATATTTCGGGCGATTACTGTCTTACCAGCACTAATCGTGGTTTTGGACGACAACCAGCTGAGGCCCACAATTGTTAAACCCTGACCATAGTTGGTTGCCTATGAAATTGGTTCAACTTGGAAATTTAATGGGAGATTCAGGGGAATCTAAGATTATTTGTTTGCATACGCTACTTCACCTCAGTGGGGGTGGTAGACCTTAGGGGCATATTATAAAAATAAAAGTAGGGGTACATACCTTGAATTTTTTTTGTAAAGCTGAAGCAAGGATGGGAGAGAGAGAAAAGAAAAAAGTGCTCACTCCTTCTGCCTCAGTCCTTGTGGAGGCAACTGAACGCCACAGTTCAGGGGGGGAAATAGTGTGTGTGGAGGAGAAAGAGGGGTAAATATTGTTAACAGCGCCGGATAATATTGTTAACTGTTAATGATAATATTAATAATAATAATAATAATAATAATAATAGTAACTTTTTTTTATAAAATGTTTTAGGAAGAGGGAGATTTTAGTAATTGTATCCATAAATTGTGGATTATATGTTTCAATTGTAATATAAAGATTTGTGTTTCTTCTATAATTATATTAATTATGAAAACAGAAAAGGGTTAATTATTATCGATGGGATTCGAAAACATTTTATAATGTTAAGGGTAGTCAATGAAGAGAATGGCATTTCTATATAATTCTTGTTGAGTTGAAGCAAACCCAGTGCTTCTTAACACAAACCAGCACATAGCTAAGGGGAAACAGATCAGTTAGGGGTATAGCATTATACCAAGCCACTATTTTGATATTTTTGATTTATTGTTTCAGTGTTTGGTGATGTTGTGACAGCGGTCCTGAGCTGGCCAGTGCGTCAGAGCAGGAACGTTACGTGCCTGACTGGCCTTATAGTGTTGGGATCTCTCTGGAGAAGTCCAGTAAGGTCATGCAGGTACTGTCACCATCATCGGACCACGGGTGAGTTGTTGTATTCTTTTATATAAATAGTAAGGGGGTTGTGGCGACATATCCTGGCTGATCCCTTTAGGAAGTACGAATGTGTCAATGAGTTTTTATGCTTCGGCATAAAATCTTTCATTGAGGGGGTTTTATAACGGTACAATTCTGGTACCATAATAATTTTGGGGAAAAATGGTTCTACAACATAATTATTGTATTTTATTTTAAAATACCATATAAAAGATTGGTGAAGTTTTAGTGAGAATTTTCAATAACGTAATATTGAGCGGACAGGATTTGTGTCGAGGTCAGAGTAAAATCCCAAAACCAGCAAAAAACAGTTCATCATAATAACGTGTCAACAAGCCGAACCCAGTGATGACATCAGCTAAAGGAATGCGATGCGCATAATTATACAATTGTAAGCCAGAGGCTTGGCCGTTCAAACAAAAGAACCAGTGACGTAGTTTTGCCCCACCTCTGCAACGCTCAGTGGTGAAACGTTGTCATTTTCGTCTCGCCAGTGAAGAGAGCCGGCCAGCAAATTCACGAAGTGTGTTTCTCTAAATTTTACACCACCAAAAGTTTATTAAATAACAGTTTTGGTCGTTAAGCGATGATTAACATATTAGCTGTATTTGGCTGTATTAACATAGAAAGCGTGTAATCACGATGGGACACTACAAATCGAGAGTGTGAGATCACGATGGGACACTACAATCGGGAGTGTGAGATCCACGATGATACGTTTTTCAATGCTGTGACAGCTAAGTACAACTAAAAACCAATCAAACATATAAAATATAAACTTTTTATATTCAAAATTAATCAAATATTAAATATTTATCAAAATGAGCTCATAACGAAATTGTACCAGAGAATGAAAGGGAGAGAGTGAGAGAGTGGATATTATTAAATATTAATAAGTGCTGGGTTGTGCCACTATATATATATATATATATATATATATATATACATTTTATCATGTTTATTATGTCATATATTATACATCATGTTTGTTTTTGGAGGGTTAACATGCTAAGGGTGTAATATTTGCTAAACGCCACATGGCGTAACATGTAGTCAATTTTCAAGTCATCTTAAAAAATAAATGGTCAATGGTATGTTTTATTTTGAGTATAATTATTTCAGGTAATATATTTCACAACCCTGGTTCGTGTAACTCGAATTCTGGACCTCAAAGTAAGTTACATATTCTGTTGTACAGTGTGGCAACATGGCGCCCAATAAATCTCAAAATAGTTCAATTACAAAATAATTAATTTGTAACAGAGAAATTAAAGTTACAACACGATTTCATGCACTTGTCTGCGTCATTACAAACTCTACCATTATGATTTCTACTTTTGAATTACAAATACAATTTATGTTTATTTTCCCCCAAAACACTAGGTGGGCTGAAATGTCCCGTTGCACCGCTGGGAGCACTGTCCGTCTTGCTCTTGGCGATGGTATCAACTTTTGAAAGATCGATATTGTTACGAGAAGCCTACCGAACAACCCAAAACATTCTCCACTCCCCCCGTCCAGTGTGGCAGCTGTGAGTCATTCAAGTAGGTGATTCTAGTGAGTTCCAGGAACACTTGAGATACTACGCCGGCACCGATGTCGCCGGCGTCGTGCAGTTAAGGAGGGAAAGCTTTACTCGGCCTCAGCGCGGTGTATATAAAGCCATAGCTGCGGGTTGTCAGTTCAGTTACGTGAGCGACTTTCGCTAGTGCGGATTGAGTGCTTGTCAAAGTGAAGGATTATTGTGTTATGTGTTTTATAATTGTGCAAGACTCTATTAGTACACATTGTTATTGTGAGTGTGAACTATTTTTATTTAATTTGTTGTAAGAGACTGTGTTGTTAATTATGAACTGTTTAACTGTAAAAATTAAAGGTGGTGATTAGTGACTTAATTCGTGTCTTGTATTTTGTTTCCACTGTACCTATGACGATCAAGTAGAGCATCGTAACAGTGGTGTCAGAACTGGGATAGAACGGTTAACAGTAGAAACAGAGGACACTTCGTAGAAGAGTGGTGTTAGTGGTAGTTGATAAAAATAAAATGGATACCAGTCAGATGGTAAAAGCATTCCGAGTAATGCTACGGCAAACACAGGAACAACAAAAAGAAGAATTTAGTCGTCAAGCAGACGAAGTTAAGGCGTTCGTACAAGATGATATCACTGCAAAATTCAGCCTGTTACGAGGTGAGCTGAACAAATAAGTTGACAGAATATCTGTAATAGAAAAATCTGTGTCAACTATGAAAACAAGTATGTCAAGTTTAGAAGATTCAAAATATCAGAGAAATCAAAGAACGCTATTAACTGAAGTAGGGCCAGTTTTTGCAAAGCCCCATCGTTTAATGGAAGCACTCACTGGGAAACTTATCATCGCCAATTTGAAGCTGCCGATCGCTTAAATAACTGGACAGAAGAAGAGAAAGGCCTTTCACTCAGTCTTGCGTTAATAGGAGCTGCCGCAGAGCTAATACACAAAGTGCCATCTGACAGCCACAACATATATGCCGAATTAACAAGAGCTCTGGAATTACGGTACGGTGACCAGCATTTGTGCAAAGTGTACCATGTTCAACTTAAAGCGAGGCGACAGCAGTCAGGGGTGAGCCTTCATGAATTTGAAGCAAATGTCGACCAACTGATAAGATTGGCTTATCCCAAAAAACCGGAGGACTTCCAAACGTGGATTGCTCACATTGTGTTTATTGACGGTATCAGAGATAGTAAATTACAACAAGTGTTAAGAATGGCACGGCATCAGAATAGTTCAGACGCTCTTGTTCATGCTCTCCATTTTGAAGCTGCCAATTCGGCGACCTACATTAATCAAAGTATGTCATCACGTTGTAGTCGAATGGATCCAGTACCACAGTATCGTCATAACGTACGGAATAAAAAGATGATTCAAGAACAACAGTTTAAGAAGTCAGTAGCGCCACAACGATCTTTTGAACAAAAGGATAAAGACAAAAGACCTAAATGTTATAACTGTGGGAAAAGTGGTTATAAGCAGATTGTTGGCAGGCGAAAAATCGGAGAGAAGAGCGTGAATGCACGAATTGGAGATGTAAAGATACGCAACTGCACACCGTCTCCACGCTTCATAAAACCATGGGTAACCAGATTGTCAAAGAACCTGATTGTCAAAGGATTCACTAAAGACAAACCTGCAGCATTTACAGTTGACACGGGCGCCACAGTGCCATCGTGCGCACTGACTTAGTCTTAAGAGAGAACGTCCTGAAGGTTGGCCAAGAGAAGGTAAAGCTTTGCATGGCTAAAATGTCAGGGTCTGCCAACCATTCAATCAAGCAAGCGTCATTTACTGAAGAAGAAGTTAACAAGTCTGATCAAGGAACCATTCCTATTGCAGGTGGAAATGGAAGAACTATCATAGGAAGTACAAATAAGTGTAACGGCAAAAGAAGTGATTGAGAAGCCAACTATGGATGTCAAGGAAAACCCGTTTGTTCCTGAGTTAATAGAAGCGCCCGGGGAAACATTGTTGAAGATGAAGTTACGCAAGAGGTTGTTGACGAGAAACAAACAGACTTGGATCAGCCAGTGGTGTTTAGGTCATCAATACATGACGCAACGGGAGTGATTCCAGCAAAACTAGCTGTTGAGCAGAAGACTCGTATTCCTGGGAACTTGATGTTAGGATCACACGAGACCGAATTCGAAGGACGGGAGAATTATCTTTCACAAGGACGTCCACCTAGATCGCCTGGCCAAGTATTACTTCAGAGACGGTTTGCCAGTTCAGGACGAACAGGCTTAAGGAGGGGGCAGTGTTACGAGAAGCCTACCGAACAACCCAGAACATTCTCCACTCCCCACGTCCAGTGTGGCAGCTGTGCGTCATTCAAGTAGGTGATTCTAGTGAGTTCCAGGAACTCACTTCCAGGAACTTGAGATACTACGCTGGCGCCGATGCTGCCGGCATCGTGCAGTTAAGGAGGGAAAGCTGTACTCGGCCTCAGCGCAGCGTATATAAAGCCATTCTGTATGGCTAATTCAATAGCCCACAAATTCAAAAAAGCAGGATACAGAATCGCATACAAAACTACTAACAAAACAGAACACACACTATCAAAACACACACACAAAGCACAAAACAAATTTGATCTACTTGGTGTCTACAAACTAAATTGCTCAGACTGCAACAAATTCTACATAGGCCAGACAAGACGTTGCTTCAAACAAAGATACATTGAACACACAAAGGCACTACACTCCACTACAGAATCCATCTTTGCAAACCACCTCATTGAAGCAAACCACACATGCAAAAACATCGACAATAACATGCACATTCTACATGCCCACACAAAAGGCCGAAAACTAGACACTCTAGAACAATTGGAAATATACAAACACACGAAAACACAAAAACGACATCCTAAACGAACAGGCACAGTTCAAATCACACGCATTATTCGAACATATCACAACCCACACACACAATACTGATCTTTCAAAAGTCGATACTGTCACCAAGAACAAGACAGACAGTGTTCCCAGTGGCAGCCTCTGAAGAAGCTTTTTAAAAGCGAACACCGGTTCAGGCTATAAGGTAAAAGTTTTACGTTTTTACCTATAAAAAACTATGTGTTCCGAGTCGGTAGTGAAATAATTATATTTAATATTCATGTTTAATATGGTAACCAAATCACTTGTACGAATTAATAAATTATTTACCTTAAATTATCCGCCGTGTGATTTCTTGTAACTTCGTCTATGACGCGTTTCAGAGCTTATGCTCCATCATCAGATATTAAAAAGGTAAAACTATCACTCTTGCGAGATCGTTAAGTAGTAAAAATGTCAAAATTCGCATGTGAACCGTACGCAGATTTGGGTGCGCACCCGTTCAAGTTCATTCTGCCACTGAGCGGTTGCTACCTTATCGTAGCCCCAGCGAGGAGACTCAAGGCGGTATCGTACAATCGGTTGGATACAAAGTTCAGGTGGTCATTTAACACGATATCGCGACTCCTTGGGTTTGCATATGCACTGTAAATTTCAAATTCCTCCAAGGCATTCATGAAATGGCCCTTCTTACACACATGTAACGGTATTAAATTGGAACTAAAATCTGTGTAATTATGATTGTGTGAAGTCAGGTGTCGGGCGTAATTTGATTTGATGTTGTCAATGTTTCTTATTTTCTTAGGTAAATGTTCTCAAAATCGTTTAAGGACACCTCTCCCAGTCTGTCCAATGTAGAAGCACTCGCAATCATTGCATGTTAACTTACTTTTAATGTTAATTTACTCGAGGTTGTTTTGAAACAAAACTATTTCACTTTTAATGGCTCGTTTTATACATTCAAGATGATGGCCTAGCTATGGGCTCACCCCTCTCCGGCCTACTGGCCGATATTTATTTGAATTATTATGAGAATACTCACTTGTTGAACAATAATATATATGCAAATAAAATAATATTTTATGCACGGTATGTAGACGATACGTTTTTAATTTTTGATGGTACTATAAGACAAATCGAATTATTAAAAAACTGTTTAAATAAAATAAATAGAAACATCCAGTTTACTCTTGAAACAGAGGTTGATAACAAGATAAACTTTCAAGATTTAACCGTCACTCGAGAGATGAGTAAACTAAAGTTCAACATTTATAGGAAACCGACTACCACTGACACCACAATACACGCAGACTCTCATCATCCTCTTTCACGTAAAATGGCAGCGTACAATAGTTTCATTCATAGATTATTGACAATTCCTTTGGATGATAATGCCTTTCGTGATGAGCTAAATGTTATAAAATATACCGCGGTTGCCAATGGTTACAATAGTTTAACCATTGACAAACTGTTGAGAAAACATGAAAAAAGAATGCTTAAACCCCGAATAAACAACAACACGCAAAAAATTTTTATATCTACTAATTACGCTAGCTTTATGCCTAAGGTTTTGTCTTTTATATTGAATAATAATAGTTTCACTATTTCATTCAGGACTAATAATAAGTTACTGGATATTCTCAAACCAAAAAAACACACGCCTCCAGAAGAAAAAACTGGCATTATAAGTTAACATGCAATGATTGCGAGTGCTTCTACATTGGACAGACTGGGAGAGGTTTCCTTAAACGATTTCGAGAACATTTACCTAAGAAAATAAGAAACATTGACAACATCAAATCAAATTACGCCCGACACCTGACTTCACACAATCATAATTACACAGATTTTAGTTCCAATTTAATACCGTTACATGTGTGTAAGAAGGGCCGTTTCATGAATGCCTTGGAGGAATTTGAAATTTACAGTGCATATGCAAACCCAAGGAGTCGCGATATCGTGTTAAATGATCACCTGAACTTTGTATCCAACCGATTGTACGATACCGCCTTGAGTCTGCTCACTGGGGCTACGATAAAGTAGCAACCGCTCAGTGGCAGAATGAACTTGAACGGGTGTGCACCCAAATCCGCGTATGGTTCACATGCAAATTTTGACATTTTTACTACTTAATGATCTCGCAAGAGTGATAGTTTTACCTTTTTAATATCTGATGATGGAGCATACGCTCTGAAATGCGTCATAGACAAAGTTACAAGAAATCACACGGCGGATAATTTAAGGTAAATAATTTATTAATTATATTTAAATTATAACAATATTTTACCATCCTTGTACTGAAAAGTCATGTCAGTACATGTTAAATAAAAATGTGAATATGAGTTCTTTGTGTGTCTAACAGTCCTGGTATAATTGAAACTTTTGTAAGGGAATTCTTTATATTATTTACTGTTTCTGTTTATTTGTTTTACAGGATGATGAAAGGGTATCATGCGCTGTCTGTACAAGCATGATTGATGACCCTGGGTTTTTGTTTTTTTGGGGGGCTTTCTTTTTCTAGTTAACAGTAAGGGATTGGAGCCAACTTTTAAACACACAGGTAAGAATATGGCAGCATATTAACAGGTTATTCTTACACAACTTACTGTGCATTTCCTATAGCTCTGGTGGCGGTGGTTCATGTGAAGGTGAGGGAAGAGACGAAGATGTCTGCCTGCTACATTGAGCGAGGGGCATAAATGCTGATCCTAAACTGGGTTTAAATTGGAAGTTGACACTTGGTTTTATCGGACAGTAATCCATCAAACTCAGGTCCAACATTGGTCTTCTTCCGCCACTGAATACCACAAAAAATAACAATTAACTACAATAACATCCAAGTTTATAAATCAAACTATTTTGCTACAGTGTCAATTTCATTTCTAGCAGATTCACTGAACTAATGTACCTAAGTTCGTTATAAAACTTTCAAAACAAGAGTTTCATTTTTGATTTTACCAACCATACATTAACAGGCTATAAAATTTGTGCAAAATAATGACATAATAAGCCGAATTATTGTACGTCTATCAAAAAGATAACTCAAGATATAAAAACAAAATCAACTAAAAATAAAACAAATCAAACATTGAAAAATATTTTATATTAATTTAAAAAAAAAATAAAAAAAAAGAAAATAAAAGAAAGAAAGACACAGTGAGAAGATGAAAGAATACTGGAAAAAAGGAAAGAACAAAGAGTTAAAGAATTGAAATTGGCACGTGGTCCTTAGATGGCAAAAAAAAAAAAAAAAAAAAATTTGTTCTGTCTCTTATCCTTTATCAAATAATTAAGAGGTAATGAGTAAGAATGCCTTTTTAAGAAAGACAGTTTATATCACTTTGTTATTATGGCCATGATAATTTTAAAAACCTGTAAAGTAAAATAATCAAAATATATAAATTCATTGAAACATATTTACATGATGTTTATAGTTCGTTTCAAACTCAATCAACAAGAAATATAACTTCAACTAGGCAAGTGATCAGGAACCCATTTGAACTTTACACAATGTAGGTGCGATATTCACTTGAACTTTACACAATGTAGGTGCGATATTCACTATCAAATAAAAAACTGATCTGAAATTTGTACATCCATGTACATGTTTAAAAACAATATACAGTACCATATTTTCTCATATATAATGCACACTTTTTCCTCAGATTTTCTTCCAAAAAAAGTGGGTCCACATTATACAGGGTGCGTCACCTAAATCCGGACAAAATTCAATTTGAATTTCCCGCCACATTTGACTTCAGCAGTAGTTATTGTTGGTGTTTAGGTAAGCCAGCTGTATGTGTAAAACGAGCATAACCTCAAAATGGGTGAGTCTATGAGATCGAGTGCGGAATATAATCAATGAGCGGCAGTAATAGAAGCGCTTCGCGCTGGTCATTCACCAACCGAAATTATTCGCTTCTTCAGGTACCTGCGATCGACCGTTTACGACATCGCGCAAAAGTATGCAGACGCGGAGAAGTCTCAAGAAGGTTCCATGAACCCTGCAAGGCAACGCCATTCAAGAGAAAAGACTGCTAGGGCCCCAAATGTCGTCCAAAGGGCTAAAGAGCTCATTTCAGAAGACCCAGGGGTGCCACTTTGTAAATTGTCCACCACACTTGGGGGTGAGTGAGGCCACCATGCATCGAATCACAGAAAAGGACCTGAGATACACGTCTTATGTGCTCAAGGTACGACAAATGCTGTCTGAGGCTGCCAAGGTCAAGAGAGTTGCCCGCTGCAATTTGCTTCTTTGTTCATTGAAGCACGAAGCTGCAGGTCACCTCAGGTTTTTTTCTGATGAAAAGATTTTTACTGTTAATGCAAAAGTGAACCAAAGAAACGACCGTTGGCTCGCCCATGTTTCCGAGGATGTCCCTGTAGTAGCCAGGACAAAGTTTCCGCCCAGTGTTCACGTCTTAAGCGTCGTCTCCAGTGAGGGTGACGTCATGCTGCCACATTTTTAAAAAGGGAGAAACCATCACGATGGACGTTTACCTCCAGATTCTGAGAACTGTAGTGAAGCCATGGATGGAAACTGGCCTCCGGGAGACCGTACATCTTTCAACAGGACAGTGCACCTGCTCACACAAGCCATTTAGTGGAGAACTGGCTTTCCGATGACGTGGACGCATTCTGGTCTAAGGAATTCTGGCCTCCCAATAGTTCTGATTTAAACTTCCTTGATTATTACATTTGGGGCGTTATTGAAGGGTGTCTCACAAGTCCAGGCACCCCAACGTTGCAACCCTTCAGGCCAGTATTGAGGCAGCATTCGCGGATTTAGACAAAGAGCAGTTGAAGAGAACGTGCTCGTGCTTCAGAACAAGGATCGATGCAGTGATCACAGCAAACGGGTGTTATATCGAATAAATATTATTGTTTTATATAAATAATAAATGATTAAATATTATTGTTCTATTATTGTTTTAATAAACTGTTTGTTTTATTCAGATTTAGCTGACACACCCTATATATGAATAATATAATTTACATACTAAATCTGCGATCTGTATGTGTGTGGTCAGATTGCCATGGCAGAGTTGAGTGACAAATTGGTATGCTTTTGAATGTAATAATAGTAAAGCGAAAGTTACTGGTGACTTGGTTCACAGTTTTCATCCCTTCTACACCAGTTATTTGTTCACATCTAACGGTACTCTGTTGTAGAAGTCTGTTACTGTACTTGTTTGTCATCATTAGTCTGTTGTTTCTACAGTAGTTCATTACCAGTAATCCGTGTGTTGTGAAGAAAAGGTTATATATTCATAATGGGTGGAATAACAACTCGCATGTCCTATATGGCTCAGTTTAAATTATCCGTAATCAAATTTGCAAAAGAAAAATGGTAATCATGCCATACAGTGTAAATTTGATGTACTGTAGTGGAATCTAATGTTCGGGAGAGGAAAAAAACCAAAAAGGAAAATTAAGTGTTACTACTCGTGATCAGCATTTTTTCCTTAGTAAAAAAACTAAGTTTCCAGAAGTAGAAAAACACTTAATCGAGTTTATAAAAAAATAAAATAAAAAGGAGTGAGGCTTTCACCGTTATTACTGAAATGGTACAGATTCAAGCCAGAAAAACCACTCCATGTCTTGAAATAGATAATATGCAATTTTGTCCCAGTTTGGTTGGTTTGTCCGGTTTTTCACAGACGTAGACTTTTAATTTGAAAAAGAGCTACTCTGGTTCAATGTTACCTTGATAGTACAAAAATAAAATTACTGAGTTTCATTGATTTACTGTACTAACGAGGCATACAAACAATTTTGTATATTTGACTAAAATTGACAATACAAACCAATCTCCTGTCTTTCTGGATATACCAATAGCCATAGGTATTAGTGAAAAAGGTGCAAAATCTATCCCAGTCAGATCAACAGGACATGACAAAGGTGCACGGTTATGGTTTTGATTACAGCCAATGGACACAAGTTACCTATACATGTGGTTCTAAAGCGAAAAACTCTGCTTAAAGAAAAATTTCCAAGGAGTGTAATCATTCACATCCAGGACAAAAGGTGGATGGAAGGAAACCTTATTTTAGACTGGAATGATACACTTTGGAACCAAAGGCCAGGTGCTTCTCCTAAGGTTAGAAAAGCTTGTTAGATTTGGAGAACTTCAAAGCAGACCAAGTAAAAGCAAGGATTCAAGAAACAAAAGCAGTTTTGGAAGTAGTTCCTGATCAATTAACATCCATAATTCAGCCTTTAGATATGTCTATTAATAAACCTTTTAAGGCCAATTTTTGACAACTTTATACACAATGTTTAATGAAGAAATTTGTGTTAGTGGTTGAAATCACAATCAGAATGATCACAGTTGCACACCACTATATAAAAAATTATCCCGATTAGCGCTTTCAAGCCTCACAGCCCATCGTCAGATCGGAATAGCTGATATTCCGATCTGACGATGGGCTGTGAGGCTTGAAAGCGCTAATCGGGATAATTTTTATATAGTGGTGTGCAACTGTGATCATTCTGATTATACACAATGGATGTGCAATGGTGACCATACAAACACAACATCTGGAAAATTGAAAAGACCTCCAGTTTCACTTGTATTAGACTGGATTGTAAATGCCTGGAAAGCAGTAAAATCTGATACAGTTATAAAAAGGTATAAGAAATGTGGTATTTCAAACAAGTTGGATGGTACCAAAGATTGTGAGCTCTGGGATGACAGTACGTCAGAAGAATCAGAAAAGGAGAGTAATCCAATACTGTCTTCCTCAGAAAAAGATGAAGAATATTATTAAATGCAAGAATCACGTGCTAGTGAAAAAATAAAATCATAAGAAACTAAACAAAACTATAACTTGTGTATGTTTTAAGTTGTTTAAAATGTTATACAATTTTAAGTATTCTGTTTTGTGGACATGATACACACATTTTTTCTATTATTTCGTATAAAACACTTTTTCTGCACAGTGTATTTAATATTCAAACAATATATATTATCCTAATATATTTTTCTACATCCTGATAAATTTTTTCAACCGTTTAGTACCACAAATACAGATATTTCTTATACATGAATTACATTTTTTTCTGTGAAATATTCTGTAAAATGGAGGTGTGCATTACACATGAGGGCACACTATACATGCAAAAATACAGTAGTATAAATACAGAAGTGAAAACAAATAAAAAATTGTGTAGTTTAATTTTATCCAAATTAACTGTTCTGCTATTTTACATAGAGCAATCAAGGCAATGGACAAAAGACATTATGTCATAATGTTAGTCGCTGGGCAACACATTTTTATTTGGCAGAAATTAAGTTTATGTTTCTCCAAGGCAAAAACGGGTACTTTCAGTGGTTGTTTAAAACTAAAAATGTTTACAAATAATATTACAAAACTTACAAAGAAAGCGGCTAAATTTTAATATAATTTATGCTCTAACTTATTTATCCATCCATTTTTTTTTTATGTATATCTGAATTTGAGTTTAGAGATTTTGCAATGGACAGTACATGCAAGAAACTAATCTCTGCTAAAACAATATACTGACTTCAACAATAATTTATAAACATATGCAAACCATTAATAATTATATTGCAATGTTATCGGTTAATTAATTATTAAATTGTACCTGTTCGGGCGAAACAACTGCAACGTTACTCAGTAATTGTTTATTAAAATTAATATGATTATATTGTATAATATTATATGATTATGTTTGGTCCAGGGAATCGTTTAGTGTACTTAGGCAGAGAACAGTGAGCAAATACAAATAACAAAATGCGTATATCAAGTAAAATATAAGGTTATTTATTTTCTCTTAAAAAACATGACAAAAATCATGAACACACTTATTCCGCCTTAAGGCGTAAAACTGATTATCAACAAACTACGACATCAAAATACTACTACGTATATCAAAATTATGCAACTCAACACTTCTTGTTAGGCCTATATTTTTTCATTCACTCAATCACGCACACTTTCACAATTCTACATTTCTTTATTATTGAGCTCAATTTAAAAATGCCAGTATTTAATTATATTTAAAATGGTATATATATTGTTGAAATGTCTACTTCCCTTGATTATGCTGCGTAGAATTTCACCACATGGCGTGCGTTGTTTTACTGTTTTCACTGTCACATTTTTTACATGTTACTGCCGAACTGTCAATTTGTTTTAATTAGTTACTGTTGATGAATATTTAGCCAAATACGGTTTTCACTTTTAAATGTATAGAAAGATTCACATTTTCGTTGTATGCGGGCGCCCGCGATTGCTACTGCAGACAGCCAAAGATGAAAATTGACTGGCATTCAGTGTTACAAATTTTTCGTTTGGTGCGTCTCAAACTGCTTCACCCCGCTCCCCGCCGTACGTCTCGTCCTCAGTATTATAACGTTCCGTTGAGTTGTTTCGCTTTTCAACTTCGTCGCAAAATGTTTTCCGTCAACAAAGTACTTGCTGTGTTGGTCACTGGCTATAAATAGATTTTCGTTTTTTACTGCATAACCAAATATGGCCATGGAAATTATTTACTGGCTTCGCCTCACCTCAAAGGGGCCTCATCTTTGCATGTTATAGAATTTATGAAATTACACAATAATATTTAGGTAAATTTAGACCCATTACAATACCCCCCCCCCCATGAGAGGATTTATGCCGAAGCATAAAAGCTCTCATTGACACTCATACTTTCTAAAGGGATCAGCCAAGAATGTCGCCACAACCCCCTTACGTTTTATTCAAAATTATGGTTAACTTACCCCTGGTCCAGTGACTGTGACCGTACCTGAATGACCTTACTGGACTTCTCTTTAGAGATCCCAACACCGCAAGGCCAGACCGGCACTTGACGCTCCTGCTCTGACACGCAGGCCAGCAGAGGACCGCTGCCACAGCATCACCAGACACTGAAACATGAAATCAAAAAATATCAAATAGTGGCCTGGTATAATAACATATCCCTAACTGATCTGGTTCCCCTTAGTTGTGTTGGTTTGCGTTAAGAAGTACTGAGTTTTTTTTTTTTACATATGGATGAATACTTAGCCTAAGTATAATACATTATAAGAATTATATACCAACATTCTGTATAACCTTCTCTAGTTAACTCTTACCCCAAAATTCAAAATGATCGCTCTGATTCCCATCAAAATTTAAATAAGCATTTCCATTACCACGTATAAATCCCTTCCATTCACATTTCAAAATTAACAAACTCCTTATATAGAGTAAAACATATTAAATCAACTACATTAGAACAAATTACTTACTGAACAATCGTTAAGTTTCTTCATATTACTCTTTGTTACATTAAAATAAAATACTTCTTGTCAACACAGCATCATTCATTTGTTTACATCAGAAAATTAATTACATACTCTACATTATTGATGTAACTCATTTTAATATTTAATATTTCGTTACTAACAACCTAGTAACCACCTTCTCCATCATCACATAATTTATTATAATTTATTAAATTGTGAATTTATTTTAAACTTCTCCTTCCACACACACTATTATCCCCCCTGGACTGTAGCGTCCAGTTGCCTCCACAAGGACTGAAGCGGAAGGGGTGAACACTTTTTTCTTTTCTTTCTCCCCCATCCTTGCTTTAGTGTTATACAAAATTCGGCACTACTGATATCACGGATACCAGTAATGCTACTATATTAATATTCACACTCCCTTAATCGGTCTATCACCCGTAGTTAGGTATATAGCCGTGTTCCAAAGTTCTATAATCTTAGATTCCCCGGATCTAAACCCCCCAGTTGTATTTCTAAGTTCACCAAATTAGAATATTAAGCCAAATCCATGGTCAGGGTTCGGTGAAGCCGTGACCGCCAGAAAATGGGGAATCGCATTTACCATGTATCTTGTATGGTTTATTTTTATACATTGACAACTTAAATCTAATTAATTATGATGACCAACTACAGACAAGGCCACAATCTTTTTTTTTTTTACTCAAACGGTGCCCAACAATTACCTTACTGTTTAAACTAAAAGTTATACTTTCAGGTACCCCCCAATTCATTATAAAATAATCTTTTTTATTAATACCAGTTGCCCTACCTCATATTGGATGGGTGTTAAATTCCTATCATGTCTTCTTTTCCGCTGTTCTGCTTTACTCAAAAGCCACTCCTTGGCAATCACCAGTTTCCTCCCATGTGGTACCTCAGTTCGCGTCAGAAATTTTATCAGTTCCTCTATTATGCGTGATGGCCTTCTCTGAAACATTAACTCATGAGGACTGTAACTAGTGGACTCATGTAAGCTACAGTTAATGTACCCTTCTATTTTGTTCACAAATGTGGCCAACAATGAATGTGGCAGAAGGTTCTAAACATACGCCCTAATTCCCGCATAACACGCTCACTAGGATTTGATTGGGGATGATACACTGATGTATGTCTAACTAAAATGTTTTACCAACCTAATGTTTCCCTCCAGGTGTTGCTGGTAAACTGAGAACCATGATCCGATAATATTATTTTAGGTCTACTTACTTCAGCAATGTATTCACTGACTATCTTTCTAGCTAATACCAAGGATGTAGCTTTTTTAATCGGGTACAATTTTACAAATTTGGTAAAAACACCTAGTACAACAAATAAATAATTCACCCCTCCTTGACTTTTGGGTAGCGGGCCATATAAATCGACGGCAACTATTGCTAAAGGACTGTCTGGTATTACATGTTGCATTAAACCCTCCTGCTTACGATAATTTACTTTGGCTTTCTGACAAATTTCACAAGCTTTTAACAGTTTACGTACAGTTTTTTCCATATTATTAAATTTACAAGACTCTTTTAATATGTCACTGCATTTCTTGGGACCTATATGACCATACCTCAAATGACAATCTTTCACTACTTCAGGTATTATAACTTTAGGGATGCATACTTTCCAATCATCACCTTGTTCATTTGTACGGTGAAATAAATGTTTATTATATAAACTAAAATGTTTTTCCCATTTGTTAGGTATACTGGGTATCTGATTTAACGCTATTATTATTTTACCAAGTTCTGTATCTCTTCCTTGTTCTGTTGCTAGGTTATTTATTAATTTTTTCATATCTACTCCCTCCACTTCTTTGATTATAAATATTTTATATGTATTTGCCATATCTACCTCAGCATTATTGTCAAAATCAGTTCTAGATAGGACATCAGCTACTACGTTTTCTTTACCCCTACAATACTCTATGGTTAAATCATACTCTTGTAGAATTAACATTCAACGCACTAACCTACCATGCTTTAGTTTACAGTTGTCTTGATTATTCATCTCTTCTTTCACAGCACTAACACTTATCTAAAAATGAAACTTTTTCTTGTGAACTTACTGTTTATTCTCTTCTCGTCGAACGCGTTTCGGCGTACGTATTCGCCTTCTTCAGCTTAGAGACAGACTGCCATCATTTAGTAATGGTTGTTGTGTGGAAGGTGTAGTGGGGGTGGTGCGTGGAGGAAGGGGATTGGCGTGGGGATTCAACTTAATGTTTGTTTTTTGTATAATTGTGTCAAAAAGTGTATGTGATTTATATTGTAATTGATCGTTAAGTATGTTGTTTGGTTGTGTTGTGTGGTGTTTATATATTTCGTATTGTTCAGTTGTGTTGAGTTTTTGACCTTTGGGTAAGTAATGTAAATTTCAAGATTAGTGTCTATGTTGGTGTAACTGTGGTTTTCTGTGTGTATGTGTGTGGCAAATGCGGAGTGTATATTGCTGTTGGTTAAAACTTTTTAAGTGTTCAGAATAACGGGATGAAAAAGATCTTCCCGTCTGGCCTATGTAGACATTACTTACCCAAAGGTCGAAAACTCAACACAACTGAACAATACGAAATATATAAACACCACACAACACAACCAAACAACATACTTAACGATCAATTACAATATAAATCACATACACTTTTTGACACAATTATACAAAAAACAAACATAAATTGAATCCCCGCGCCAATCCCCTTCCTCCATGCACCACCCCCACTACACCTTCCACACAACAACCGTTACTAAATGATGGCAGTCTGTCTCTAAGCTGAAGAAGGCGAATACGTACGCCGAAACGCGTTCAACGAGAAGAGAATAAACAGTAAGTTCACAAGAAAAAGTTTCATTTTTAGATAAGTGTTTAGTTTACAGTTTTTCAAAAATGTTAAGGCTTGATGGTCTGATCTTATTATTACTTTGTTTCCTAACAAATACGTCCTGAATTTTCTACAGGCGAAAACTATTGATAGCGCCTCCTTTTCCGTTATTGTATAGTTCTTCTCACTAGTTACTAAGGATCTACTAGCAAAAGCTATCACTTTATGGTTACCATCCCCATCTAACTGAAATAGTTCTACGCCCAAAGCTATGTCCGATGCATCGATATGTATATAAAATGGTTCTATAAAATTAGGATGAGCTAATATGACTGTGTTTAAAAATTTATTTTTTATTAGCTCAAATACAGTCTGTTCTTTTACACTCCATTGCCATCGATTACCTTTATTTAACAAATGCCCCAATTGTACCGTTAAGTAAGAATATTTGTCTACAAATTGCCTATAATAATTACACAAGCCTAAAAAGCTTTGCGATTTTTTCACATTTTTAGGTACTGTGTGACAGTACAAAAAGTCTGATATAAAAAGTATGGTATGCAAGGTAGTAAATTATGGTATTTCGATGTTTTTAAAGTCATTTCTATGGGTAATACAATTTCCCTTGGTTTTTGCCTACAATGACGCAGTTCCGAGACAACAAAATAATTTCAAGGACAGCAGTGTACGTGCAGATAAAGACACTTGAAATGGTTACATCCACTAATAACGGCGCTACTTGCTCCCGTTTCATTGGCCGACAACGCCAAACGTCATTAAAACCACAATGACGTGATTAAAATACGTAACTAACAAGGCGATTACGTAACAAAAGACAAAGAACGATGACGTTTACTCACACACACACACATACGTAAAATTTGCATAGTATTCGCCCAGTCTGCAGAAATTCATCATGGCGATAACACGTTAACAAATTGTGCTGGCCTGAAATAGTCAGTTTAAGTGCTTTAAAGAATTAACAATGTAATCAAAATGTAAATCAGTGTCAACTACAGAAAAGTCTAGACAGTGTGAAGTAATAGTTTTCAAAAGTATATGTAGAATCAGTGTATTCAGAAAGATGTAACCACTCCGTTTTGGAATCAACATGTGACCCGCTGCCAGAACTTCCAGTCTACTTAACAAGGGAAGTGCCAAACCAAAGTTTTATTTAAAGAGCTCTTTTAATCAAAATTGCCGTTATTATGTGTACACAATTAAAAGTAAATTGAAAATTGTATGTATGGCTGTGAGAGAGAGAGCAGTGTGTGAACGTTAAATGTCGACTTCTGAATGGGGGTTGGTTTGCGTTAGCGATAAGTAAATATAATAAGAGTCAATTAATTATGAAGCTGCTTCACACTCAGTAGATAGAATTTGATGAATTAATTTTTAATAAAACATAAAGGAGTTTTATGACGAAAGAGCCAATATAAGAAATGGCCGCCATATTGAATCTTTATCCGGTGTACACGCTTAACTAAATTACTGAATAAATTGATATTAATGGTCACTGTTTCAAATAAACGTACTCTCATTTCTGTGCCTATCTCTGTCAGCAATCTCGCTGAGTCGAATCCTTGGACCCTAGGTAAGAATAAAAAAAAACAACAAGATTGAAGTAACCAGATTCTCAAATTATGGTAAGCACCATAATTATGGTGCGCGTGACACAAGTGCTTCATACAAGTAATGTAAACAGAGACGAAGATAGGTTATTTGGTATTTCCTCTTACAAATACATTTATATTTATATAAATATAATATAAAACGTCACAAATTTTGTGTTATCTCTACCTTCTTAGGGTCTGTACTGATACCCTTGGCTGAAATTATGTGGCCTAAAAAATTAACCTGTTCTTTTAAAAATTCTGACTTCTTAAACTTGACAGTTATGCCATACTCATGCAATTTACTTAATACTCTAACCTTTCACAATGTGTATTAATATCTGGTGAAGTTATTACTATGTCATCCACATAAACAGTTGTAAATTCTAAAATCTCTCTCCCTAGTACGTAGTCTAAACATTTAATAAAAATTGAAACACTTACGTTTAGTCCAAAAGGCAATCTACAAAATTGATAGTTCCTGCCATTATATAGGAATGCCACATACTGGCGAGACTCTTCCTCCAGTTCTATTTGACAATATCCAGCCGTTAAATCCAATGTCGTAACATATTTTGTCCCATTGAAACGTAGAATTTCACTCACTGGTTCTGGCGACTCTCTGTCTGGAATAATTATTTTGTTTACCTGTCTCGCGTCTAAGCATAGTCTTATCGATAAGTCTTTCTTTGTAACCACGACTAAAGGGTTGGAATATGGTGAGGTGGATTTTTCTATTATCCCTTCTGCTAACATCTTGTTTATTTCCTCTTGTACTAACCCCCTTTTAGAGTATGGTACCGGATATGCTTTAGGCACAAAAGGCGTCGTTCGACATAACTAATTTATACATGAACATCCCAGTCATAGATACATTACAGATTTTGAGAAACAATTTATCTGACAATAGTTACATGAACACACAGACGATAAATGAGTTAATTAATTTACTCGAGGTTGTTTTGAAACAAAACTATTTCACTTTTAATGGCTCGTTTTACATTCAAGATGATGGCCTAGCTATGGGCTCACCCCTCTCCGGCCTACTGGCCGATATTTATTTGAATTATTATGAGAATACTCACTTGTTGAACAATAATATATATGCAAATAAAATAATATTTTATAGATGGTATGTAGACGACACGTTTTTAATTTTTGATGGTACTATAAGACAAATCGAATTATTTGAAAACTGTTTAAATAAAATAAATAGAAACATCCAGTTTACTCTTGAAACAGTGGTTGATAACAAGATAAACTTTCTAGATTTAACCATCACTCAACAGATGAATAAACTAAAGTTCAACATTTATAGGAAACCGACTACCACTGACACCACAATACACGCAGACTCTCATCATCCTCTTCCACGTAAAATGGCAGCGTACAATAGTTTCATTCATAGATTATTGACAATTCCTTTGGATGATAATGACTTTCGTGATGAGCTAAATGTCATAAAATATACCGCGGTTGCCAATGGTTACAATAGTTTAACCATTGACAAACTGTTGAGAAAACATGAAAAAAGAATGCTTAAACCCCGAATAAACAACAACACGCAAAAAATTTTTATATCTACTAATTACGCTAGCTTTATGCCTAAGGTTTTGTCTTTTATATTGAATAATAATAGTTTCACTATTTCATTCAGGACTAATAATAAGTTACTGGATATTCTCAAACCAAAAAAACACACGCCTCCAGAAGAAAAAACTGGCATATATAAGTTAACATGCAATGATTGCGAGTGCTTCTACATTGGACAGACTGGAAGAGGTTTCCTTAACCGATTTCGAGAACATTTACCTAAGAAAATAAGAAACATTGACAACATCAAATCAAATTACGCCCGACACCTGACTTCACACAATCATAATTACACAGATTTTAGTTCTAATTTAATACCGTTACATGTGTGTAAGAAGGGCCATTTCATGAATGCCTTGGAGGAATTTGAAATTTACAGTGCATATGCAAACCCAAGGAGTCGCGATATCGTGTTAAATGACCACCTGAACTTTGTATCCAACCGATTGTACGATACCGCCTTGAGTCTGCTTGCTGGGGGTACGATAAGGTAGCAACCGCTCAGTGGCAGAATGAACTTGAACGGGTGCGCACCCAAATCCGCATACGGTTCACATGCTAATTTTGACATTTTAACTTCTTAACAATCTCGCAAGAGTGATAGTTTTACCTTTTTAATATCTGATGATGGAGCATAAGCTCTGAAACGCGTCATAGGCGAAGCACAAGAAATCACACGGCGGATAATTTAAAGTAAATAATTTATTAATTATACTTATAGTCATTTCTCCTTTCACTCCTGCAATAGTTTTACTCTGTTTCTCTAGTTTTTTATTTATTTCCACGAATTTATCACTCACTCCATCAAAATTCTCACTTATACTTTTAAATTGGTTATTCATACTTCATTTACTAATTTCTATTTCACTTCTTATGCTTACAAATTCGTCATTCATGTCTCCTAATTTCTCGTCTTGTTTGTCAAGTTTATTATTTACTTCATTTAAACTCGTGTTTAAATTATTATTTTCTGACTTCATTTCAGTTTTAAATTCATTGTTGGTCAAACTTATTATTCATTCCTGACATCATTTCCATCATCAACGCTAATTGGTTAAATATATTTATCTCGTTATTCCTACTACATTCAGCTTCGACATTTTCATGCGTGGTTATCATACTATCTTGTGTACGATTAAACACTGCTCCTACCTCTACACTTTCATCTAAATTTGTATTTGCGTCTTTCTCTGCCATTTTTTGACTAAATTGTAAATCAACTTTAACGTAAATAATGTAAATTTCACTGTTAATTTACAATGTCACTGTTAATCGGGCGCCAACTGTGTAACGGTACAGAATTGTATGAAAAATAAATTTTTAAATCAAGTGTATTCCCTATATAGCCAGCGTTCACCTTTTTGGAACCTCGATTGAGTCAACCACGTATGTAGTGTTTATTACAAAACAAAAAGTCTGTGTTTTGTCTCCGCACTCAAACAGTCCAGACAGATTATGAAACAACCTACAGTTTTGCATCAGCCGTGAATCACGGAGAAATTAACGTCAAGTCATGCATTTTACCAGGCGGCAAAATGTTGCCAAACGCCATGCCTGTCTTATAGCGCCTTTTAAAAAGCACCAATTGGAGTGCAGACTGACGATCACGTGACCAACCCTGAAATCCATGTATTACCGCCTTAGCGCAGTAATGAGTTTAGTTCTATTGCAACTCATGGTAGCGCGGCCAGAAAATCAGCATACAGTTAATTAATAAAACGGTGGCCTCGGGCGTGTAAGATAGGCCGAAATATAAGTAGGCCTATCCAATACAATCAATAAAATGTATAAACAATATAGCGCGGCCAGAAAAAATTAACCATCTAAGTCCGAGTGAAGTTACGTCGGCCGACTTTATCTTACATTTATAATGTGGAACCATTACACAAATCAGTGAGAACTTAATTAAAAAAAAAAAAAAAAACAGTAAACTCAGTACCAACAGTGGCGTGAGTGCGCGAGAACCAAGAAAACGGTCAACACAGTACAACAAACCACAGGGACACACACGGTGGACGGGTAACTAACAACCCTAAATATGCATATTAAAAAATCAGTTAAAAAAAAATGTTGATAGTTACATGTAAACCTAAATAATTGAGATCTCTAAGGGAAAGGTTTTTTGTTTTTATAAAAGAAAATAAGAAGGGGAAGAGATATAAATACGTATTGGTTCATACAAAAAATAAATAATTTGTAATAGGTTAGAATTAAGAAAGATTCCATTTGTTAATCTGTGTGATTTTATATTATTTGTTACTTATTCAATGTATTTTTAATACAACAAGTAGAACTTTAATTGTTATCAATGTAGCCTAAAACAAAGTAATTAACTTATTTAATAAACCATAAGCATTTGTTTGAATATAAACTGCATATTTATATTTATACCGTTCATCTCAAATAATCCTTTCTGCAGCTGTGTTCGTCTGTACGACTCTGGAATAGAACCCTAAGGTAAGAGTTTAATATAAATTGAATTAACTTATATTGTTTCATTGACGCCCGAGAACAGGGACTCGAGTAGTTAGTTTGATATAACTTATACTGTTTCAGTGGCCCCAAACAAGGATGGCGAGTTTAATTTTTTATTACATTCGGCAGACCTAATTAAGCTGCAGAACGGGTTGTTTGAGAGTGTTTGTAAAACATATAAACGTCTAATGCGTTTAATGAAGCTTTATATAATTAGTTTAAGAGGGTTATAATTGTGTAGAGCAGTAAATTAATACTGAATATGTATTAGATAAAAATTTTTATGTAACATTACATAAATAAGATAAAAATGGCAGGAAATAATAATGAAAGTACTGTAATTGATTTTAATGAATCAGCTATTATGAATAATTGTGAGGTCCACTCGACTCCAAATGTGGGTCAGGACAATAAAATAGAACTAAATGGTACAAGTGAAAAGAATATTACAGATGATTCGGGGATTCAAATAACCCCAAAATAAGTAGAGAAAGTAAAATTAATGATGATGAAGTCAGCTTCACTGACAGTAAAACAGAAAGTCAGTCAACGCCGACCTTAGTTAAGAAAGAGAATACTAGTGATATGATGAATATGATGCAGTTACTGCTGAATAAATTTGATAGCAAATTCGATGAACAAAAAAGTAATTTTAATAATAAATTCGAGGAACAAAAGAATAGTTTTGAAGTTAGATTTGATGAACAAAATGATAAAATTAAAAATAATTTTAATGAAAAGTTGAATGAGATCAGAGATGAAATTAAACAACAAAACATTAATATTAATGAAATACACGAAAAAGTGACCGAGTCACAAAAGAATATTGATGAGAAACTGAATGAAATAAATGTTAAGCTAATACAACAGTTAGATAAGTTGGGGAGAAATATTGAGAATAATGAGGTAAGTAGGGGTGAAAATAGCAATGATATAATTGAAAAGGTGGTATTAGAGAGTAAGGTGATTAATGTCGAGAGTGATAAGGAAGATTTTGTTGAAGTAGAATTTAGTAACGAAGTGTTGTTAGCGAGTGCTGATGAAAGTTTGAAAGAGTGTGATGAAAGTTTAGAGGGGCAAAGGGCAAATTTTCCCCTAGTTTGTGGTGAAACAGAGGTTTCACAGAGGTTTTATGAGGACAGAGTTTCCTCCAGTAGTTATATGGAAGACGAGGTGTCTTCATATAGTCCCTTAAGTTGGGGTAGTGATGTATCTGTATCTGGTAAAACCAGAAAGTATTTTAACAATGTTATATTGCCCTTTGCACGGAATGAGATAGTTCAGGGGGTTGTAAGAAGTATTGTGAGAGAGACAGAATAATAGAGTTATTTACGTTGAGAAGTAGTTATGATGAGTTGACAGAGCGGTTAGAATTGAAGGAGAGAGATGATTATTTTGATGATACCTTTATAAATGATAGTCACTTACCTGATGTTGTGATTGATATAGTAGAGGAGTATAATGATAAAATAACTTACCTTATGTTGAACAAAAATACTGATAGAGACAGAACTAAGATCACCAATGTAGACGGGCTTTATGAATTAATGGTAGACACAAATGTAGTTAATTATTGTGTTGATGTAATAACGAAAGTAGTCATTACAATAATAATAATAGTGTAACGAGTGTGAGTAAGGACAATAAGTGTTATATAAAGATAAGACTAATTTTCGATGATGGGGGTCGAGAAATATTGAATGAACATTTAATTATGTGAGTAATGGTAGAATGACCTGGCTGATTTATGTAACGAAGTGTGGTAAACAAGAAAATTATGACAAAAATCTGTAAATAAATGTGTATTGGTGTTAAATGTATTGTGTCAGGGTATACTGAAAGAATGTACACAATAGTTTATGTAACAATGCTTGTAGCATGTTATCATAATAATAATATTTGATTTTACTAAAATAACTAACAAGAGGTAATAATGAATTTTATTTTGCATCGTGTATTTAAATCAAAAATTTTTTAAATAATATAACTAAAGCTAAATTGTCTTGAGTGTAGGTGGTTATTAAAGTAACTTAAAAATGTGAATTTTATTAATATGTCAGCACTAAAAGATTTATAGGAACCAAAAAATTGAAGGAAGTAATAGAGTAGTGTTGTAATCATGAATGTTGAGACTGAGTTAGTGTTTATAAAAACAAGTCTGGCATACAACTGTTGATGTAAACAGGTGTGTTTCCTGTTGTGTGACTAATGTTTACAGGTTGATGTTTGTTTCATGCTTGAGTTGACAACAAGAATGTTGTATTCTGCTGAATCATTGCCAGTAGTAAAATCTCATTATGAAACCAAAGAAATGAAGTTAATTTTTTGCAGATAATATAATAATGAGGTAATTACCGTAACTCAGAGTTTTGAGAAATTAAATTAAATCAAATTGGTAATTAAATTAATTGTAAAGGTGAAATTTAATAATGAATTTAAATTCATTTTGATTTGAATCTCAACTATAATGATAAATTAAATAAAAACTGATGAAAACTAAAGGAAATTTTGGGTAAAAAATAATTAAAAATGTGTGTGTTAAGATAGTGTTTGTAAAATAAGACATGCATATAACCGTTCATGTAAACCTTTATCAATGTCAATCTATATTTCATGTTTAACTGTAGATTCCCCACCTAAGTGCGGCCATGACCTCACCGGATCATGACCGTGAAAGTAGTTAATTGTGACAAATCATAAATTTTACTTGTTATAACCGGCTTGTGGTTTGTTTTTGTTTTGTTAACCCGGTGGTTTGTTAGATTTAGTAGGGGGGTTATTTTTAGGGGAATCTACCAAATTTTGGAACAGGGCTATTTTCACCCAGATAGGGGTGGTAGTCCATTAGGGGCGTATCATTAAATACTAGTAAGTATATAATACTGAATTTTTTATTGTAACGCCGAAGCAAGGATGGGGGTGGGATAAAAGAAAAAATGTCCACCCCTTCCACATCAGTCCTTGTGGAAGCAACTGGGCGTCACAGTCCAGGGGGGAAAATAGTGAGTGTGGATTAGGGGGTGACCCAGTTACAGGTCACGAGGGAGATGTGATTACGGCTAGGATGAGGTCTGCAAGGGCCAAGAAGCCTAGTGCTGAACACAGTAGAATGTAACGGGTATCAGGGGTTAAGGGATTAGTAGGGGGGTAGTAAAAAAAAAATATATATATATATATATAGTAGTTAAGCATAAATATTCTTGAGGATAATTTATATAATAATGATAAATAATAAATTGTTGTGATTTAATGCGATTTTGTATAATTAATGTGTTATTTTGGATGGGTAATATTGTAATGGGAACATTATTTAATTAGTCTGGAATGCATATGTACCAAGGCTAGGATACTTATATTGTTCTGTTAACATTGTATCTTCTAGAGTTAAGCTATATTGTTGAACCAATGTAACTTGTTGAAGGTGAGTCGAAATCATTGTGATAGTGTGTGAGCATGGGCCTGATGGTTAAATTTTAATTGATCGAAGTAACTGATGGACGATTTACAAGTTATATCACAATGTAGTCAAATGCATATTATATTTTGTAATAAACATGAACCAGTACTTTACAATTAATGAACCAGTACGGCTAAGAGGAACCCAATCAGTTGTGGATATGGTATATTGGAAGGCCTTTTTGTTAATTTTTAATTGGATGTTTCAGAGTCTGGTGATACTGTGGCGGGTATTGGTCTGAGCTTATGGTGTTGGGATCTCGAGTAGAGAAGTCCAGTAAGATCGGATGGGTGCTGCCACAGTCGCCAGATTAGGGGGGTAAGTACCCATGATTTTAGTAGAGAGTTCAGGGGGGTTGCGGCGCCATATCCTCACTGATCCACTTAGGTTTTAGGCAATGAGAGTTTGTATGCTTCGACATCCAACCTCTCATTGGGGGGGGGGGTATTGTAACGGTACAGAATTGTATGAAAAATAAATTTTTAAATCATGTGTATTCCCTATATAGCCAGCGTTCACCTTTTTGGAACCTCGATTGAGTCAACCACGTATGTAGTGTTTATTACAAAACAAAAAGTCTGTGTTTTGTCTCCGCACTCAAACAGTCCAGACAGATTATGAAACAACCTACAGTTTTGCATCAACCGTGAATCACGGAGAAATTAACGTCATCATGCGTTTTACCAGGCGGCAAAATGTTGCCAAACGCCATGCCTGTCTTATAGCGCCTTTTAAAAAGCACCAATTGGAGCGCAGACTGACGATCATGTGACCAACCTGAAATTCGTGTATTACCGCCTTAGCGCAGTAATGAGTTTAGTTCTATTGCAACTCATGGTAGCGCGGCCAGAAAATCAGCATACAGTTCATTAATAAAACGGTGGCCTCGGGCGTGTAAGATAGGCCGAAATATAAGGAGGCCTATCCAAGACAATCAATAAAATGTATAAACAATATAGCGCGGCCAGAAAAAATTAACCATCTAAGTCCGAGTAAAGTTACGTCGGCCGACTTTATCTTACATTTATAATGTGGAACCATTACACAAATCAGTGAGAATTTAATTAAAAAAAAAACAGTAAACTCAGTAACAACAGTGGCATGAGTGCGCGAGAACCAAGAAAACGGTCAACACAGTACAACAAACCACAGGGACACACACGGTGGACGGGTAACTAACAACCCTAAATATGCATATTAAAAAATCAGTTAAAAAAAAAATGTTGATAGTTACATGTAAACCTAAATAATTGAGATCTCTAAGGGAAAGGTTTTTTTGTTTTTATAAAAGAAAATAAGAAGGGGAAGAGATATAAATACGTATTGGTTCATACAAAGAATAAATAATTTGTAATAGGTTAGAATTAAGAAAGATTCCATTTGTTAATCTGTGTGATTTTATATTATTTGTTACTTACTCAATGTATTTTTAATACAACAAGTAGAACTTTAATTGTTATCAAAGTAGCCTAAAACGAAATAATTAACTTGTTTAATAAACCAGAAGCATTTGTTTGAATATAAACTGCATATTTATATTTGTACCGTTCATCTCAAATAATCCTTTCTGCAGCTGTGTTCATCTGTACGACTCTGGAATAGAACCCTAAGGTAAGAGTTTAATATAAATTGAATTAACTTATATTGTTTCATTGACGCCCGAGAACAGGGACTCGAGTAGTTAGTTTGATATAACTTATACTGTTTCAACTGCAATGTTATTGGTTAATTAATTATTAAATTGTACCTGTTTGGGCGAAACAACTGCAACGTTACTCAGTAATTGTTTATTAAAATTAATATGATTATATGTAATGTTTGGTCCAGGGAATCGTTTAGTGTACTTAGGCAGAGAACAGTGAGCAAATACAAATAACAAAATACGTATATCAAGTAAAATATAACGTTATTTATTTTCTCTCAAAAAACATGACAAAAATCATGAACACACTTATTCCGCCTTAAGGCGTAAAACTGATTATCAACAAACTACGATACCAAAATACTACTACGTATATCAAAATTACGCAACTCAACACTTCTTGTTAGGCCTATATTTTTTCATTCACTCAATCACGCACACTTTCACAATTCTACATTTCTTTTTTATTGAGCTCAATTTAAAAATGCCAGTATTTAATTATATTTAAAATGGTATATATATTGTTGAAATGTCTACTTCCCTTGATTATGCTGCGTAGAATTTCACCACATGGCGTGCGTTGTTTTACTGTTTTCACTGTCACATTTTTCACGTGTTACTACCGAACTGTCAATTTGTTTTAATTAGTTACTGTTGATGAATATTTAGCCAAATACGGTTTTCACTTTTAAATGTATAGAAAGATTCACATTTTCGTTGTATGCGGGCGCCCGTGATTGCTACTGCAGACAGCCAAAGATGAAAATCGACTGGCGTTCAGTGTTACAAATTTTTCGTTTGGTGCGTCTCAAACTGCTTCACCCCGCTCCCCGCTGTACGTCTCGTCCTCAGTATTATAACGTTCCGTTGAGTTGTTTCGCTTTTCAACTTCGTCGCAAAATGTTTTTCGTCAACAAAGTACTTGATGTGTTGGTCACTGGCTATAAATAGATTTTCGTTTTTTACTGTATAACCAAATATGGCCATGGAAATTATTTACTGGCTTCGCCTCACCTCAAAGGGGCCTCATCTTTGCATGTTATAGAATTTATGAAATTACACAATAATATTTAGGTAAATTTAGACCCATTACAATATTCAAAATATTTTATTGTTATGTTATTTTTAATGTATTTACAAGACAAAACATTAATTTGGATAATCACTTTTTAAGCAACGTAAACAAAGAAGGGCTACATTTGCATTAGAAGTTTAGGTTTCATTGCAGTAGGAGTTGTCAGTTTCTCTGCTGTTCACAGTTTTACAATGTGCCATAACATCACCTTATTTCCTCCTTATCAGTTTATGTCTTGGGAATAATTTCATTATTAACAATAAAAATTAATACCACTACTAGTGTTCACATACTGCAAGATTTGTGTAGTATGTCTCATAATTAGTTTCTGTTAATGTCATAAACAATTGTGTTTCTCAAACAGAATTATCACTGTTGCACACCACTATAGAAAAATTATTCCGATTAGCACTTTCAAGCTTCATCAGCTCATCGTCAGATCGGAAATAACAACCAAGAGGATAAACGAAACCCTTCACACCCCCACCCGCCCCATTGTCCACACACACGCTCACAAACAAGCTATAATTCAAATGTCCCTTCCCAACCTACAAGCCCTGTCACCCCGTCTGTACAGTTCTGTACATATTTTTCTAGCACATTCCTTGTGTTATAGATTCCTTGAATTATAGCTTGTTTGCGAGGGTGTGTGTGGACAGTGGGGTGGGTGGGGGTGTGAAGGGTTTGGTTTTTCCTCTTGGTTGTTATTTCTGATCTGACGATGAGCTGAGAAGCTTGGAAGCGCTAATCGGAATAATGTTTCTATAGTGGTGTGCAACAGTGATAATTCTGTTTGTGATTATAACCACTAACACAACTTTCTTAATTAAACTGTGTTTCTGCTGTGTTAGTGACAATTTTGTATCTCATAAAATAGTACTACAAAGCTGTCTTATTGAATGTATAGCAGAATTTGTGAAATGAATTATTCAAACCATTGGAGCTTTAAACAAACAGATGTATAGTTGACAGAATAAGAAGTTTCACTGTCACCAGTACACTGGTTGTTTAATGCCCCCTGCTACACAGTGCAATAATGGCTTTGTGAAATATATAGAAAGAAAATTTATTTGAAATGGAGTTATGAGATTTTCAATATAACATGATAAAATTTGGCAATAGAACATGCAAAAGAGAAATAATTCATCTCAACTTGTCATGAAATATAGCATAAAAATAAAACTTTTGACCAAAGTCAGCCACACCTAGTGGTAGTGTATACAGAATATATAACTCCATACTATAACTAGTTTTACTATTACAAAACTGTTTTAATCTTGTTTTAATAATCTGCTACAATAAATTGCTACAGTTAAATTTTTACAGGAGAGGGATTGACAGCTGTCTGCAAGTGAGTGGGGAAGTGGTGTTTAGTGCAGTCTGATTGAACGCAACTATACAGCACAGCGCTGTCAACTTGTACCTGTTGTTCAGCTGTTTATGCTTTACCACACGCACATACTAAATTGAATAGTATGCCTGGTGTGTTTACTTTTGTAGCGGGGCAGTTTTGGGCATACCTGGGGCAATCTAGAGAAATTTGTATATTTTTTGTAATAAATAAATAAAAATCTTCATTAGGAACAAAATTTATAAAGAACGGTAAATTTATTATTTGGAAGCGATCCCAACAACGGCAACACTGCTTGAGGCGTTGGAAACCAAGTTATTAGACAATATTCATATAATAACCGGCAACTGTACCAAACTCAGTTCAAGGACAATGACGAACACGAAAAACGTAAACACGTTATGTAACAGTAAACACGTTACACAACCAGACATCAGGCGATGTGTTGCGTCAGCAAATTATATAACGATGTGTGTCACCAGTTCTGTCAACAAGCCAAAAAACAGTCCACTGGCGCACGAATACAAAATGTAAACCAATCAGAATTGAACGAACAACAGCCGCTTCACAAAGTAGCGCCTGTAATTCTGCCCAGTAACATCTCATCACCACTCGCGAGTGGTATCTATAAAAAGTTTCGGCAGTAAGTGCGGGCCCGCATACGATAAAATGTGATTTTAAATTCAAATTAATAACTTTTAATAGCCATGAAGTAAAATGCAGTGACAGTTTTTGGTGATATATACAAAATTATAAGCAATAGCATTGTGCGGAGTGGACGGAATTACGTGAGGAGTCTGGACTGGGTCGAATCGCTAAAAATTGGCAAGATAAGTAACCGACATGGGGTAACACCCAAGAAATTGTCAAAATTGTAAAACCTTTTAATTTTAAAAAGAAATGGCAGCCTAAAATATCGATACATAAATTAAACTAAATATGAGATCTCTAAAATAACTTGGTATGTGTGTTGCGTGTATACGGGAGAATGTAACTATATTAAGAAGTCTGGTTTTGCGTTTTCTTTAAAAGATTATTTTAATTTAATATCTTGATTCATATAAGGTTTATATAATATTTCAATGTTGTTTTATTCTTTTTTATACTAAAAGTTTTTTTTTTTCTTTACTTTAAAAGTTTCTTTCTTTCAAATTTATTTTATGTGCGTTTCTTTTTGA
Source organism: Magicicada septendecula (assembly GCA_034769895.1). Taxonomy (NCBI): domain Eukaryota; kingdom Metazoa; phylum Arthropoda; class Insecta; order Hemiptera; family Cicadidae; genus Magicicada; species Magicicada septendecula. The sequence continues at coordinate 475,466,004 of CM068374.1, forward strand.
TTTGAGAAATGTTAATAAATTTTAATTAATGTGTAAACGTATAAAGTTTCTTTGTTTGATTAAACAACCATCTGATCTCCTGTTCGCCTAAAAAGAACCCTCATAAATTATTTTCTTACAGTTGGTAAGATGGCGCCCGAGAAATATACAATGTTTGTTAGTTAATTTTATGTGATACAAAAAGGTAAGTAGCTTCACATTTGGCTTCCGAACGTAGGGACGATTTATATAATAATATTATATAAATATAGGCCCACTGGGAAAGCAGAATGGTTGTTTAAGGTAAAATAAATTTTTTTTTTGCATACGTAAAATAGACGTATAGAATAGGGTTATGTCATGTTTTGTAGTATGAGTGAGCAGAACGTTTTTTTTTTTTTTTTTCTTTTCTCAATAATAATTATGTATGACAAAATAATATTTTGCTAAGAAATATATATATAAAAAATTTTTTTTTAAAGAAAAATGGCAGACAATCAGGAAACTGTCAGCGTCACTGACAGTGTAGATGAAAGCCAGATAAGCATAACTGAATCTCAGATCATGCATGAAGGTGTTCACTCAACACCAGTCGCGAATAAAACGGCTGAAGATAATGATATGATTAAGATGATGAAATTGCTTTTTAATGAACAGAAAAACGATATGCAAGAGTTCAAAAGTAGTATCAATGAAAAGTTCGATATCCAAAAGAATAGTTTTGAAGAGTTATTAAAAAATCAGAATAAAGAGTTGAAACATGAGATACAAGAAATTAACAAACATTGTGAAAATACCAAAGTAGAATTTACTTATAAAATCAGCCAAGTAGAAACTAAGTTAGATGATTCAATACAAAAGACAGATATTAAATTTAGTGAAATAGACAGTCAGATAGATAGAGTTGAGAAGCAAATCAATGAAAATAACGAAATATTAATAAATTCAATGAATGAGTATAACAATGACATAGAATCTAAAATTATTAAACGTAATACTGAAACTGATTGTAAGTTGAGTAGTGTAGTAATGACAGTTGAAAAATTTAGTCAGAATATTGATGAACACCAAAATAAGATAGACTCAAAAATATATGAAATTGAAAGTAATTATAAGACGGAGATACAAGCAGTAAATGAATCTATTGAAATAATAGCAAAAAATAATGTACAGTCTGAATATAGTAATGATAAAAAATTGTATTCACTTGAACAAAATATTAGTAATATGCGAGATGAATTAAGTTTAGTGAAAAATCAAAATGTAAACAATGTTATTGAACGAGTATTTATGACACGAGATACAAATAATGAAATAGAATTAGAAACTTTCAATTGTGACAATCGTAGAGTACACCCAATGCAATTTTTAAATAGGGTTAGGGAATTTAATCGGTTTAATAATAGTAGCTGGGAGGTTAAGTTGTTGAAGATTATCAAATGTTTCAAAGGTAGTGCCGAGATATGGTCGGAAGTACACCATACCGAACGGGAAAGTTATGAAGATTTTGAGATAGCTTTCCGCAACAAATATTGGTCAGAAGAAGACCAAGAAATACTAAGAAGTAAAATAATGGGTAATGGGAATTTTGGTAGAATTAATAACCACCTAACCATATATGTGATGACCATTTATAACGAAGCAAAGTATTTAGAACCGCCGTTGCCATTCCGATCATTTGTACGACATATTAGCAAACACCTGCCCAGAGAGGTGCAAATAACTTTAATGACTAGAGAGATTACAAATATAAGTGAGTTAGAAAACATGTTAGATGTATTACAGAATATAGGGGAACGCGACATGGGACGACGTCCAAACACACCAGTAGTACCACACCATAATAATAATAATAATAATAATAATTTCCATCATAACAGGGGTACACAGAATTTTCATAGAGGAGCGCGGGGCGGAAGTTTCGATAATAGGGGCGAGAGTTGGAGGTGTAGAGCCTGTGAAATTGATAACTATGCTAATAGAACGAATTGTTTTAGATGTCATCGAACCAGGGAGGGCGCCAGAAACGAGAGGACAAACCCACCACCAAATCAACAGTCGAGAGGAGGAGAATTTTATAGAGGAGCGTCTCGGGGAGGAGGAAATCACAATAGAGGTAGAGGAGGAAATCATCAAGCTGTAGCAGGTCCATCCACGGAAAACTGAGGAAGACAATGGGGAAGCGGGCCCAGCCATTGTCAACGGAGGACCGGGTCCAAGTAATTAACGAATACACAAACAACGTCATCAAGGTGGATATGGCAAAAGAGTTGTTAGAAGAAGAGGAGAACAAGGTGGTGGAACGCAGAACAGGATTGACTGAGGTGACGATTAACATTGAAGGTAAGAATTATAAAACTTTAATTGATACCGGTAGCGAGATATCAGTAATTTCCGAAAATGTCATGGGTGAATTAAAAGAGTTAAACAAGAATATACCGTCATTACCAGTTGCAGGGGTTACAGTAGTGGGGGTAACTGGGGTGAGAAGTAAAAGAATAACCAGACAAGTACAATTAAATATTTTAATAAATGAAGTAGAATTTGAAAACACTTTCCTAGTAGTTAAAGGGTTAAGTCTAGATGTAATATTGGGAAATGATTTTTTGGAAAGAAACGGAGCAGTAATAGATTTTAATAAACAAATAGTAAAATTTGAGAAGGGAAATAAACCAGTCAGAATAGAGTTTAAGAGAGTAGTAAATGAAGCTAAAGTCACTGGAATAAAAATGTTACATAAACAGATAAGTGATAGAGAGATAGAAACTAAAATAAATATATGTCTAGAGAGTGATGGTGTAGAAAATGAGGAGAGAGAGATGCATGAGCGTAATGAGAGTGTGTGGGCAAATAGAGCCGATAAATTTTTCAATGAAAATACAGTTGTAGGAAGTACTCAGCGAGAGGAGCTGTGGGCAGTTGTGGAGCAGTACAGAGGGGTGTTTGATGAATCACCAGGGAAAGCGAAGGACTACATCTGTGAGTTGAAAGTTCGGGACCACGCACCATACATGCAGAGAAGCTACCCGGTGCCGTTTTCGAAGAGGAGGGCCGTACAGGAGGAATTAGACCGGATGATGCAAGGAGGCATAATTGAACGCTCAGTATCACCTTATTCAAACCCTTTGGTGGTAGTGATAAAGAAGGATGGCAAGGTAAGGTTATGTTTAGATGCTAGAAAAATCAATCAGATTATTATACCGGACAGAGAATCTCCAGAACCCATAAATGAGATTTTACAAAAGTTTAGCGGAGTCAAATACATGACGTCTTTAGACCTGACCGCTGGATACTGGCAGGTACCATTAGCAACAGAGAGTAGGAAATATACAGCTTTTCTTTTTAACGGTAAGAATTACCAGTTTAAACGCTTACCTTTTGGATTAAACACCAGTGTTGCCAGTTTTATCAAATGTTTAGATAATATTTTACAACCTAAGGACTTAGACTTTTTAACTGTGTATGTCGATGATATTTTGATAGCCTCTAGAACATTCACTGAACATTTAGAACACATAGAATATGTCTTAGATAAGCTACAAGTAGGGGGTTTAACAGTGAATTGGGACAAGTCTAAGTTTCTGCAGACAGAGATACACTTTTTAGGATTTATTATTACACAAGAGGGGATATTAGCCAACCCTGACAAAGTCGAAGCAATAATGCGATTCCCTGAACCTAAAAACATTAAGCAACTACAGAGTTTTTTAGGCTTATGCAATTTTTACAGGAAATTTCAGGAGAACTACGCACACACAACATCCAAACTGAGTTCTGTCCTGCAGAAGAATAAACAGTGGAGATGGGGCGATGCGGAACGAGCTGCGTTTAATGAAATTAAGAGAAAGTTCAGTCACATGATAATGATGAATCATCCCGATTTTAATAAGATCTTTTATTTGCAGACCGACGCCAGCAATGTAGCGCTAGGTGCTGAGTTATACCAAGAGAGCTGCGACAAGGAACACCTAACGATCGCCTTCGCCAGTAGATCGCTGTTATCGGCAGAGAAGAATTACACGACAACAGAAAAGGAACTTCTGAGCATTGTGTTCGCCGTGGGTAAATTCCGCACGTACATACTAGGGAATACTACGATCATCCGGACGGACCACAAGGCACTATCATTTCTGAATTCATGTAAGCTAACACACAGCCGATTAACCAGGTGGGTATTAGCCTTACAGGAATATAACTTTTCATGGGAGTACATAAAGGGGTCAGATAATAAGGTACCAGATACACTTTCTAGAATAGATGTTATAGATAATAAGACTGGTAGGGACCTTAAAGAAATAGAAATTTTTAGGTTAACTAGAGAAGATAGGATTTTTGGTGAGGAATTAAGAGACATTAAAAACTTGCAAAGATCTGATAGCAAACTGGGTAAAATAATTGTTAGTTTAGAAACAGACGTAGAGGGATCTGAATATAATGAGCGATTTCAAATATATCAAGGCATTTTGTTTAAAAAAGTAGATGGTGGGGAGCGTGATTGGAGGTTAGTTATACCTGATGGGTTAATAGATAAAATTATTTGGGATTGTCATATAAGGTATGGTCATTTTGGTGCGAGAAAGTGTGCAAATGTTTTGAAAGAGTCATGTATATTTAAGAATATGGAGAGGAGAGTGAGAAAAGTGTTGAGAGTGTGTGATTTATGTCAAAAATCGAAAGTGGTGAATTATAGAGTGGAAGGAGAGATGAATTATATAAAAGTAGATAAGCCTTTTGATCTAGTTGCGGTTGATTTATATGGACCGTTACCCAGAGGTAGAGGGGGTGTGGTATATGTATTTGTAGTTTTAGACACTTTTTCAAAATTTGTAAAATTATATAGCATCAAGAGGGCAACTAGTAAAGTACTTAGTGAGAGAATAGTAAAAGATTATATGCTTAATGTGGGAAAGCCGAAAATTATATTATCTGACCATGGTCCACAGTTTATAAGCGGCAAGTGGCGGCAGACGCTTGGATGGGAAGGCATCATACCCAAGCATACGGCAGTGTACCATCCTCAGTCGAACCAAGCAGAACGGGTGATGAGAGAGATTGGCAGGATATTTCGGGCGTACTGTCACGCCAAACACACAGAATGGCCATCCTACGTGAAAAAAGTAGAGGAGTGGCTGAATTGTACCACCCATGAGTCCACGGGATTTACGCCGCATGAGTTGATCAGGGGAACAAGGCCGCCCAGGATATTAGAACAACTTGTCACATACCCACCTGAAGGTCAAATTTTGGACAGGAATATGAAGATTAGATTGGCGAACGAGAATTTACTTACTAGAGGAGAGCGACGAAAACAGAAACATGATGCTAAGGGTAAATGGACCAAATATGAGGTAGGTCAGTTAGTGTTAGTAAAAAGACATGATTTGTCCAGTGCTCAAGATAGGGAAATAAAAAAGTTTTTCTTGTTATATGAAGGACCTTATGAAATCATAGACATAAAAATGCAGAATGCGTATGTGCTGAGGAACCCAGCGACGCAGGAAATAGTAGGTACTCAAAATGCGACGAATTTAAAATTATATAGGTCACTTTAATTGTTATGTTTATAAATAAGTTTTTCAGATATTATTGTATGTTTTCAGAAGGGATCCTCCCCCATTTTCGGGCGGTCACGATCTTACCAGTCCTGGCCGTGGAATTCGGAACTCGGAGGCGGGCCATGGTTGGCGGATCTTCCTTCGGGCGGTGAAAACAACGATGGTCCGGCTCCACCAAAATTGGTATAAAGTAGAAAACCTAACTGCACATTTGAACGGGGAGGGGGACCCCACAGGTACGTGACATAAATTATTTTCTTATACACTCCCGGTGCAGCGGTTTTGGTGTGCCTGTCACGTGCCTGCACTGCCTTAGAGTGTTTGTAAATAATGGAGGCTGCATTTAAGTAAAAGGCAGTGCATTCAAATTAAATTTTTTTTTAGTGTCAAGGGCAAAATTAAAATGGAGCCTTTGACAATATTTTCTGTTTGGCCCGAAACGACGAGTTTTGGGGCAAGACGTATTGGCGCACGGTAGAAGGCGGGGTAGAAGAAATGGTAGGAGAGGGGGGGTAGTGTGTTTTAGAGGGGGGACGTGAATTCACGTAGTATATCTACCGGGTGCCGATGCGTTTTGCAGCAAGACCCGGCATTTCAGGCGGCTGCGATCTTCCTAGACGTAGAGTAAGTTTATGACAATAGAGTCAGCCTCCTATGTAAATAGTATATATGTATAAAAAAAAAAAAAAAAAAAAAAAAAAAACCCCAAAATAATTTTGGATGTGTATAATTCTAAATTTAAGATAAAAATTTTTTTTTCTCTTCTAAATTTTTAGCATTAGGTGACCAAATATAATTGTTAGATTTTAGTATTAGTGGGTATAGGAACATTTTGAAGAAATGTGTAGTAATATGAGAACTTGTTATCAATACAAGATGTGGGGATAATTTTGGGGGGTAGTTTGGTGCTCAATGAAGTGACATAACAGTGTAGTGTGGAACTGCTATGGGGGGAGGTTGTAGATTTTGTATTTAATATTTTATGTTAACAATGGTTAAGCTTCCATATAAAGTGGGTTAAAACCCCATCTAAATTAATATTGTCATTTAAAGATAAATTCGTAAATTTAATAGTACGAAAGATATTTTACTTGTGATTCCCCAACTTTTCGGGCGGTCACGGCCTCACCGAACCCTGACCGTGGAATTGGTTTAGCTTTAACAGCTATGGTTGGGGCACATTACGATTGCGCGCTGCCATAACTGGCCATAGCTGTTATCGTTGTAAAGGTGCATTTTGAAATTGATGGGGGGTAATAAAAGGGGAATCACCAAACTATGGAACAGCGGCTGCCACTCTGTTCGAGAAGGAACAGCAGAGCCAGGTGGTAGATCCGTTTAAGGGTGTATAATTATTAACGAGAACATGTTGATGTTCAACAATTTTAAACTTAACAGCGGAAGCAGAGACACGGAGAGGTAAAACCCTGCTCCAAAATATACAGTCTCTGTGGAAGCGAAAAGGCGCCACAGTCTTCCATAATCTGAAATAGTGTGTGTGGCTGGGAGGTTATCCAAGGGGATAACGTATTAAAAATTTGATATATTTTAATTAATAATGATGATTTGCTACTCAATAATTTTGTTTGAATTTAAAAAATAGATGCACTAAATACTTCTTATATTGTGTTATTATGTCTTATTGTGTTGATTGCATTATAAGTATTATAAAAATATAATAATATGTTTTCAATGTGTTTATAGATTTAAAAATAAAATGAAAAATAGTTGTGATAGGTAAAATTTTCAATGGGTTGTAAAAGATAGAAATGGGTGATAGTAATTAGTTGAATAAAATGTTTGAATCAGTTCAAGTTGAATTTTGTGGGACATAGATTTGTCCAAATCGAAGTAAAAGTTAAAGTAATAGTGGAAATGAAAATAATGCAATGTTGTTTTGAGTTAATGTATGTTATAGAATTTTGAGAAATAAGTGGGGACACAGTAGAAATGGAGATTTTATGTAGAGTTTGGAGCGATATATTGTTTATTTGTTGATGTTAATTTGTTGTAATTGTAGTGAGGTTATGAGATTGAGATTTTTTGGGGATGGCAATTTTGTAGTAGTGGTAGTGTATTTGGGGAGTCCGCAACAAGGGTTGGGACGGGATAGGGACCGATTGGCGCCGGAAAGGGTTACCTAGGGTGAGTCCAGGGACCAACATAAGGGAATGAGTTTTGGGAAGGAAACACGTATCCTATGTACAAAGGGTTAGAGAGTATTTTTTTTATATAAGAGTAGAGGGTGGCGATTGGAGTTAAAGTAGTAAGTAGTTAGAGGTAGAGAAGGGTTAGTAAAATTTTGATAGTGGGGTGTCATACTAGTTAGAGATTTTGTAAGGGAGCATTAGAGTAATAAAAGGGGTAAGATTATGAGTAAATGCCAAATGGATGAAGTAAATTATAATGAAATAATGAATAACGTAGAATCACCCAAAGTAATGAAATGGAATAATGATGGCCAGAATTGAAAAAAAAAATAAATAAAATAAAAAATTTTGTAATTTTGAGAAACGAATTAATAAGAGTAAATCAAGTTTAAAAGTAATTTTCTGATTTCATATGCCAACTTAATGTGTGTAACATTTTAAATACCAATTGTTTATTTTAATGTGAATTAGAAGTGTATTATATTTTCTTATGTTATATTGTGTTTGTTAGTTTAAGAGAACTTTATGAAGTTAACTATTTTAAATGCATTTTTAAATTGGGGATGAGAGAAATGTAATATGGTAATGGGAAATGTTAATAAGTCAGTCGTCTGTTTGCTTAAATTCTGATGGGAATCAGGGCAATGATTTTGAATTTTGGGGTAAAGTTGATAAGGGTAAGTAGATGGAATTTTAAGAGGGGTATATATATATTGTTGGTAAATATGTTATGATATATACATGTTAGCGATAAATGAAAAACAAAACCAGTGCTTCTTAGCGCAAACCAGCACCGCTAGGGGGAAACAGATCAGTTGGGGATATGGTGTTGTATAAGGCCACTATTTAATATTTCGATTTGTTGTTTCAGTGTTTGGTGGTGCTGTGGCGGCGGACCTGAGCTGGCCTGCGGGTCAGGGCAGGGGCGTTGAGTATCTGTCTGACTCTACGGTGTTGGGATCTCGAGAGAGAAGTCCAGTATTGTCATGCAGATGCGGTCACAGTCACCGGACCAAGGGTGAGTTGATTATTCTTTTGTGTAAACCGTACAGGGGGTTGTGGCGACATATCCTGGCTGATCCCTTCAGCAAGTATGAATGTGTCAATGAGATTTTTTATGCTTCGGCATAAAATATCTCATTGAGGGGGTATTGTAGCGGGGCAGTTTTGGGCATACCTGGGGCAATCTAGAGAAATTTGTATATTTTTTGTAATAAATAAATAAAAATCTTCATTAGGAACAAAATTTATAAAGAACGGTAAATTTATTATTTGGAAGCGATCCCAACAACGGCAACACTGCTTGAGGCGTTGGAAACCAAGTTATTAGACAATATTCATATAATAACCGGCAACTGTACCAAACTCAGTTCAAGGACAATGACGAACACGAAAAACGTAAACACGTTATGTAACAGTAAACACGTTACACAACCAGACATCAGGCGATGTGTTGCGTCAGCAAATTATATAACGATGTGTGTCACCAGTTCTGTCAACAAGCCAAAAAACAGTCCACTGGCGCACGAATACAAAATGTAAACCAATCAGAATTGAACGAACAACAGCCGCTTCACAAAGTAGCGCCTGTAATTCTGCCCAGTAACATCTCATCACCACTCGCGAGTGGTATCTATAAAAAGTTTCGGCAGTAAGTGCGGGCCCGCATACGATAAAATGTGATTTTAAATTCAAATTAATAACTTTTAATAGCCATGAAGTAAAATGCAGTGACAGTTTTTGGTGATATATACAAAATTATAAGCAATAGCATTGTGCGGAGTGGACGGAATTACGTGAGGAGTCTGGACTGAGTCGAATCGCTAAAAATTGGCAAGATAAGTAACCGACATGGGGTAACACCCAAGAAATTGTCAAAATTGTAAAACCTTTTAATTTTAAAAAGAAATGGCAGCCTAAAATATCGATACATAAATTAAACTAAATATGAGATCTCTAAAATAACTTGGTATGTGTGTTGCGTGTATACGGGAGAATGTAACTATATTAAGAAGTCTGGTTTTGCGTTTTCTTTAAAAGATTATTTTAATTTAATATCTTGATTCATATAAGGTTTATATAATATTTCAATGTTGTTTTATTCTTTTTTATACTAAAAGTTTTTTTTTTCTTTACTTTAAAAGTTTCTTTCTTTCAAATTTATTTTATGTGCGTTTCTTTTTGATTTGAGAAATGTTAATAAATTTTAATTAATGTGTAAACGTATAAAGTTTCTTTGTTTGATTAAACAACCATCTGATCTCCTGTTCGCCTAAAAAGAACCCTCATAAATTATTTTCTTACAGTTGGTAAGATGGCGCCCGAGAAATATACAATGTTTGTTAGTTAATTTTATGTGATACAAAAAGGTAAGTAGCTTCACACTTTTGTTTAACATGATTGAAATTTAACAGCTTTAAAATTTACAATATTGTCATATTTTTGTGCGTATTGTATGATTTAGTGATATTTTGTAGAAATGAAATCTGAAAGAAGTGGTTCGCAGAATCATTATTAAAAAAAAACCTCACAGTGACGTCAACTATTGTAATGCATAACACCTCTTATCAATCGGTTATATACGACAAAGTGCCGACATTGGCTACACGTAAAGAAGAAATTATTCACTGGCTTTTTCACCAACATAACATTTCTACCACTGGTAGCATGAAAAAATCGAGCTGTTGGAACTGGTATTATCAGGCTGTAAACCCCCCATTTCCGCAATACGTAATTGACAAAGTAACTGAAGAAGATGGTCATAAAGTAATAAGATTGCCACCGCACCACTGTCATTTTAATCCCATTGAGTAAATTTGGAAACAAGTAAAGGGATATGTAGCAAGAAATAATAAAGAATTTAATAGGAACAGAAGTAGAAATAGAACAGAAACACATGGTTATATAGTGGCAACATGGTGATGACGTCATCACATCTGTCAATCCCTCTCCTGTAAAAATTCCAGTAAAACAAGCACTAGTATTTACCCTCAGGATTTCAGAGTGGAGTAAAATTTAACAAGAAATTAAATGAAAAATCAAAAACTAAGTGAGATGAGGTTAACACGTACCTTGCTTCTTCAGTAAACTTGAGACTGACTCTTTCGCATCCATCAGGAGGTTCTCTAGCCAGGAACTTGTTGATACGTGGCGAAGTTCCCAACTGTCTCGCTTCTTGTTCCGGTGACGAGTCTCCACTTCCTATAATTTAATAATACCCAATATTACATTGGTAGCCACGTGTTTTGTCCCAGCTACTATTTTTGCTGAAGCGCACATATTTTTATGCGAGACATTCAAATTTTCAGTCAGAATTTTTCTACTGTGTAGTTTTTTATATTCAGTAGGACGGATTATCATTTGTAATGTTAAAAACTTAATTTTACAAAATAAAATTTACTGAATAGCAGCCACTAAGAGCATGTATTTGTGTTTAATTATATATATATATATATATATATATATTACTTTAATATTTATAACTAAATTTACCTCAAGATATACTTTTTTCCCTATTAGGAACATGTTTCGAGAGTTCCTGTTCTCTCATCTTCAGCCTTCGCCATCTTGTTTCTGGTGAAGTATTTGTGTGTTGGCTGCTGGATGTTATTAAGGTTGTTTGTTGGTCTTTGGTCTTTTAAAGTTGTATTATTGTGTGTGGTTGTGGTATATGTTTTTGTATTTTGTGTATTTTCGATGTTGAGTGCTTTGAATATTGTGTCATGTTTTGTATTGATTTGTATTTGTTCTGGTATTAGTTTGTTTTGTGTTTTATGTTTGTATATCTGTAAATTTTCCCAAATGTTCATTATGGTGCCTTTGTGTGGTATATGTTTTATTAGTGATACATTGGTTATGTTTGGGAATTCGTGTCCTGTGTTTATTGCATGTGTGACTAAATTGGATTTATATATTTCTGGTTTTTTGTATGCGTTTAGGTGTTCAAAATAACGTTTTTCAGCTGTTTTTTTGTTTGTCCTATGTAACATTTATTGCAATCTTGGCATTCAATTTTGTATAAACCATTAGTTGTTGTATTATCTTTGTTGTGTGAGCTATTTAGAATTTGTAATTTATTTTTATTAGTTTTGTATGCTATTTTTATATCTGTGTTTTTAAATAGTTTTGTTAGTTTTGTCATTTTATTATTTATGTATGTGAATGTGGCCCATTTTTTGTTGTTGTTATTATTTATGTGTTGTTCATTTTGATTAATTCTTAATTGTTCCTAATAGGGAAAAAAGTATATCTTGAGGTAAATTTAGTTATAAATATTAAAGTATTATATACATCAATAACGAATATTATTAACTTACTATAATATAAGTATTATACTAATATATATATATATATATATATATATAATTTAAAATGTATAATTATGTTGAATTTTCTTTGAGTGTGTTATGCCAAAATATATTTTGTTCAACTTTTTTTTTAGCCGAGTAAGACTAATTTAAAAATAGCAAATTTCCAGAAATTCACTCATAAGACCTATTGTTGCCTATGGCTCAGAGGTATGGAGGACGACAGTGGAGGATGAAAAGAGTTTAAGAATTTTTGAACGCAATATCCTACAAAAAATATATGGCCCAGTGAGGGAAGGCGAGAATTGGAGAATACGAAGTAACGCAGAATTGCAACAACTGATACATGAGAGGGACCTTGTAAAATTTATCAAGTCACAGATGATAAGATGGTTGGGGCATGTGGAGAGAATGGAAGGGGATAGAATGAATAAGAGAATGATGCAGGGAAGACTCTATTGCGGAAGACGAAGGGGATGGCCAAGGATGAGATGGTTGGATGAGGTGTTGAAGGATCTGATGAAGTTGGGAGTTCGGGGATGAAGCTGGAGAGAGAGAGTGGCGGACAGAGATGACTGTGTAACGGGGCAAAATGGGATGAGGTATTTTAATTTGATTGTAAATGCGACGCACAATAGTACCCACACGGGGCCTCAGTCTGTAACAATAGACATTCCTGTAGGGAATGCCCATCTGCATGTTGGTCCAGAAAATGTATCAACATGTACCGTTTTCTGATGCTCTGGAATGTGAGAGTGTACGGAAGTGCGTGTCTGTACATAAATAAGCACGTACTCGGCTCGCTGGTCTCTTAGAGTGAATATACTATACATGGTGTTAACTCATTATGGTGTCACGTGATTCCTTTTTGGGCCAATGAGAGAGCAAGTTGGTCAGCAGCAAGAAGGCTGTGGCCATTTTTGGATGCTGGTGTTGGCGTCTGTCGATCTACAGCTGCGGCTCGCGGCCGGTTGAACATAAAAGGCTCGCGAGCCGAAAACCTTTTAAAAATCTTCAAAATGTGTTAAAAGTTTAATTTAAAGTGAGATAAATTGGAAAGAAACATATAACACCAAAGTAACAATTAAATTCGACTGTGTGACAAAAATGTGGACGAACTAAAATATACGGAGTGCGACACGTGGTTTGCAGAGACGCCGTGAGTTAAGTAACTGACGACCAAGTCACTATGTAACAAATTTAAATTAAAAGAGCTTTAAATTAGGGGGAAAAACTTAAATGTGTATGAGTGAGAGAATGAGTAAGATGCTGGGTTGCCTTCCTATAATATAATTAATTTTTTATGTTAAGGTTTGGAAGTAGTTCTTAGAATGTTTACCATGTTCAAGTAGCCTAAATGTTTGTTTTGTAATTTTCCGAAGAAAAGATAATTAACATGAACAGTAATAGTTGGAGATGAAAATGAATAATAAGTAAATTTAAAAGAAAATTAAAATAAATGTTGCAATCGAATAATAAACAGAGCTGATTAATATAGTCAAAAAGCATGTTTATTGTGTAACGAACCCAGTAACCTCTCTTACAGACTGTGAGTTCGTGTAACAGATCCTGGACCCCGAGAAGGTAAGAGTTAATGTAAAAAATATATTTATATGTCTTTTTTATTAATTGTGTCAATTAGATGAAAGTTATCAATGGCCCCCGAACTGGGACAGTTTATACAAATTATATTTCGTATAGGCTATGCCTACTCGCAGATGTAAGAGACGTTAGTGGGAGTTACGTATGAATTAAAATTAAGTACAGAGAAATAAGAGTATGTTATAATATGATTGATAGATGTATTATGAACAAGTAAAAAACTAAATAATATAAAAAATGGATACTAATGAGATTGAAGTTGAGATGAGCGAATCAGCTGTCATAAGTGGCCTGGGACTTCATTCAACCCCGAATGTGGGTCAAGAAAATAAAATAAAAGAATTAAGTATTACAGACGAATCAAATGTCACAGATGATTCGGGATTCAAATAACCCCAAAATTAATTAAGGAAAGTAATCAACCTGAAAATAATATGATGAAATATTTGTGTAGCACGCTGTGCAGTCTAAATAGTAAATTTGATGAGTTAAGAGATGAAATACAAAAAATAAAATGTAAAAATAATTTTGATGAATTAAAAGAGCAAAATAGTGATTTGAAAAACGATATTAACAAAATCAATAGGCGTTTTGACAATACAAATGAGATATTCGAAACAAAAATTTAACGAATTAGAACATAGTATTGAGAGAATGGGAGTGTGGGGAATAAATACAGGTAAGCGCAATGTAAACAAAAATAATGGAAGAAATAAACGATAAGGTAAGAAATGTGGTTAATACAAGCGAAAATAACTGAGATATATGTGTTAATAGTAACGGTGTTAGTTTAAATGCAAAACAGGTGGCGGTAGACAAGGTGAGTAATAACGATAATTCTAATAATGAGTTAACAAGTAATAGCAGTAAAATAATTGAAAACGAGCTACTTAAGAGTGAGACAGTGAAATTAAATAGTGATAATGAAGTTTCTGTTGAAGTAGGGTTTAGTAACGAAGTGTTACCGAGTGTTGATGAAATTGTGACAGAGTGTGAAGAGAGGTTAGGTGGGCAAAGGGCAGATTTTCCCCAAATATATAGTGAAACAGGGTTTTCACCGTGGTGGTATGAGGGCAAGGTTTCCTCCGGTAGTTGTGTGGAAGACGAGGTGTCTTCGAATAGTCCTTTAATTTTTTGTGGTGTTCTTGGAAGAGCCAAGAAGTGTAGTAAGTTTATGGCGCCCTTTGAGTGGAATGAAGTAGGTCAGAGGTGTTGTGACTGGTGTTATGATGAGAAATATGTTGAGAGAGATAGAGTGATAGAGGTATTTAAGTTAAATAGAGGTTATGAGGGGTTAGTTAAGAGATTAGAATTTGAGGGAATAAACTATAGGAAATACTTACCTTGTGAAATAAAGATTGAGGATTATTTTGATGATACCGTTGTAGATGATAAACACTTACCTTATGATGTGAGTGAGGGATATAATAGAAGAATATGATAAAATAACTTACCTTATGTTATAAAATAGGTTAATTACCTTCTGTCAATGTTTCTCAGAATCCTATAGGGATTACTCGAGTTTCGACACCAATGGTGTCATCATCAGATCCAATATGATTAAGGTTAAAACATTAATCAATGTATATTCATCTCGTCAAATATTAAAAATTAAAAAAATAATACATACATTGTACAATTATTATTGTGACAGCATGGCTATATTTGTCTTTTTTATTAATTGTGTCAATTAAGTGAAAGTTATCAACTGGAGGCGGATTGTTGAGAAGGCCAAGGCCCACCAAGGGCTGTAGAGCCGGAGAAGAAGAAGAAATTTCCAGAAACAGCATCTTTTGAGCTGATTTTTTTTTAAATTATAGGTTTAGTGCTTACCTAAAGGTTTATCCAAGTTCCAGACTTCGGACCCCCCATTTTCCCCGACTTTGCACTTCCGGCAAACAGTGGAGCGCGAGTCACTGAAGTTTTCCTCAATTTTTCCGATAACTTCACCAAATCATAAAAATAAAAATACCAGCGTATTCCCCGTCCTATCGATCCGTGTTAGTCGTGCATTTTTTTAAAGGCAACATACCCTACAAAAAAATTGAAACTTGCAAAATGTGCATTTTCAGATTTCTGTTAATAATGAGTGAAATAATGATTTTTTCTTCATAAAAAAATTGTAGAATATAGTATTCTAATAGACGAATTTCTATATTATGTTTTATCCCAAAATATTTTGTCATTAAGCTACAATAAAATATTCAAGTTGAAAAGGGAAATTTCTCAAAAAATTAGGTCCAGTCATCACCCTTGTAACGGTACAAATAGATCCATGTAGGGATTTTGGGTAAACAACAGATATAATTTTATTGGGAATTAAAATTATGTATGTGTGAGAGTAAAGTTTTCCCAACCATATGAAACAATGCAGAAAGTCATGAAGGGTCAGCGTCAAGGTCAGTGGCGTACGTGCTGAGTGGCAGTGACATTGCCAAAACAACCTGCCGATTTTATGTAAACGTCACTCAAAGAACATCAGACGTAATCGCTGCACCCCAGAAAACAAAGACGTCATCACCAAAAACAATAGGATCAATGACGCGACAACCCTTCCACTTGAGAAATAAGTGCCATATTGGCATCCTCAGTCGACTCGTACTCCTCATGCGAACTGCACGTTGTACAAATTGCTGGCCAGCAAGTAATTAAAAGGAACAACAAAATGTAATCAGATATGTGAAATCAAAACTATTTGCAAACTAAAAGTATAAAAGTAACGTAGAGTCAGTGGGTGCAGTTTAAAAATGAGAAATAGTTAATAATTCGGCCAAACACCAGTTGAACCATGAGGGACACCTGACTTGATCGTCAATCCAGCAAATTCAGGGAAGTAGACACTTTCAAAATATCAACCACCAACACCTTTTAATAATTGAGATCAAGAAAATTGGCAAAATGTACCGTTTCAAGTAATATGTGTGTGAGCATGGGTGCGTGCGTACCGGTACATAGAAAATCACAAGCATTGGTTAACGTTACGTGATTAACGTAACTTCATAATAGAAATTATTTAAAACTGCAGTAATGGTGTAGATTCATTTAAATAAGTAACCAGAATAAATTGGAGTTAAAATATACGTTGTGTAATGTATCATACGTAAGGCTGATGTAGCGGAAATACTTCGCAGCCATTTTGTATTTGTATTTGGGAAAGGAGGAAGACTCCATCTTGTTTTTTTGTTATTCAAATATTTAGACATTCCAATCATTAAACACAAGTTTTACCAAATTATATCAGAATCGATTATTTCTCAATAACCATTCCGTCTCTAGCTCATTTAAAAAGAATCCTGGAACCCGAACATAAAAAATATTATGTTGGCACAACACCACATGGCGATTGCCTGAACCAACATGGTGAACAAGTAAATGTTAACGAGAAACTTATGAAAGGTAAGTCAATTATAATTTCAGAAAGAGAAGTTTGTTAACACCCTGACATCACAGGACAAAGTTTTTTTTTTAAATACTCATATTTTCATGGTCTATCAGCTAATGAAAAAAGTTTGTTCTTTTATAGCTTCCCAAATAATAATTTTTACCTTTTTTTTTGCGCTTGTATACAGAGAATGGCCGCATAGTATGTAATGCTCTGGCAAGTACGTAGTACTGCCGCTTGGCGGCGCATATGTATACTCGATTCAGCCCGCGCGTCCATTTGCTGTGTAAAAGCGCAAAGAAAGGGGTAAAAATTATTATTTGGGAAGCAATGAAAGAACAAACTTTTTTCACTAGCTGATAGAGCATGAAAATACGAGTATTTGAAAAAAAAAATTTTGTCCTGTGATGTCAGGGTGATGACTGGACCCAATCTTGAAAAATTTCCCTTTTCAATTTGAAAATTTTTTGTGGCTTGACACAATATTTTGGGATAAAAATTAATATGGAAATTTGTCTATTGGAATACTATATTCTACAATTTTTTTATGAAGAAAAAATCATTATTTCACTCATTATTAACGGAAATCTGAAAATGCACATTTTTTCAAGTTTCAATTTTTTGGTAGGTTATGTTGCCTTTAAAAAAAAATGCACGACTAACACAGATCGATAGGAAATTTTCCAGGGAATACGCTGGGATTTTTATTTTTCTGATTTGGTGAAGTTATCATCAGCAAAATTGTGGAAAACTTCAGTGACTCGTGCTCTGCTGTTTGCCAGAAGTGCAAAGTCGGAGAAAATGGGGGGGGGGTCCGAAGTCTGGAACTTAAATAAACTTTTAGGTAAACACTAAACCTATCGTTTAAATAAAATCAGCTCAAAAGATGCTGTTTCTGGAAATTTGCCTTTTTTGCCCTTTTTTTTTTCGATAGTCTTACTCAGCTTTTTTTACAATTTCTTAATTCACTGTTGTATTAAAACTAAGCAGGTTTCTTTTTTTTTTTGAGTGGACTGCACCATATCCTTACCTGTGTATGAGAGGAGTTTCTTGTACAAACAAGGTAACATTCTAAAAGTACAAGATTAAACTGGTTACAAGGACTATTGAAATACAAGTAAGTCAACTGAACAACATGAAAAACTGAAAAATTAAACTGTAACATTACGACCAAAGTGAAGAAAAATGGATTAAATGAAAACCTTAATGAACTCGTCTATTGTTAGCACTTGTCATCTATAAAACAGAGGAATAGTATCAAAACATGATCAGGGTATACAACATAGAGGAAAAGAAGTGAACAGACAGTGTATAGAAAAAATGAACAATGAAGTAACAAGGGGTGTAACATATGATATGAGAAAGTGAGTTAGACTGTCCTGACAGCATCGTTTTATACCCAGGAATATCACAGATATGAAGAACAGTTAAACACAGGAGACATATGATGTAATGCTGTAAAAAAAATGCAGAAGACCGAGGGACTAAAACTGGCCAAAAATAAGACAGAATGGAGACATGCTATACTATTAATAGGAGTAAAAGGAAAAAGTGAACTATTACAACCCATTGCTATAACAAATCTCAATGGTTTATGTACAGAGCCCAAAATAAACTCACGTACCACTTAGGTATGTTAATAAAACCACATTAAACAATGACAACAGAATTAATTTAAAAACAGAAATATCAGTATGAGAACTTACCCTGTAAGTCACTTGGTGGTCTAGAAATGTCCATTGTACCAGCAACCAATGGTGAACCTGAGTCCCGAGAAGGTGGCCCTGTACACAATGCAAAATTAATTATGATATTTTCATCAATTAAAAGACCGAACATGCCTATTTCTTTGTGGATTTTTAAAAAATATTTCTGTTACTGGTAAATATTTGTTCTTCTTTCCCTAGTCTCTATACAAGCTTTCAGAATGTCGTACATAGCAGGCTGCTCAGTCACAGATTTTCTTCCATAAATAATTTTCAGTTGTTCTCTGATAGTAAGTGAATTTAAATCTTGTAACTCATCTGAAAGTATGTGACGATTTCATTAATAAAAATATGTTAATTAATTAAATTGTTAATGTATAAGCTGAGAAATTTTAAAATTTTAATAAAATCTCACATTTTAAACTAAATCTTATTACTATCATTAAATAATAATAATATTTAATAAAAAGTCTAATAATAAAATAAAAGGGAATACAATTGTACAGAAAGGGTAAAGCTTGTTAATTAATCCTGCATATACAGGCACTGACCAGAATTAACTTGTTTCTGACCCCTAAACAAACTAAATATAATTGTAAATTTTGTTATTATTTATATAATTAAATAAGACCACTGTAATGTACTTTGATAACGTCTGTAACTAAGAATATCTCTATTTAATTATTTAATCAAACTTTAGTCCTTTAATTAAATTAGAAACATGGAACTACTTTTATGTTGACTAGTAATTGTCGCGAGATTACTACTCTCCCCCTAACTATTTTTGCCCACTTGCAATGGAGCGCTCACGCCGTAAGCTGCGTACAGCGTTGTTTCGCGATGCGTGTATAATTATGTGAATGGTTGGTTCAATGAATATTTAAATAACTAAATTTGTGCGGCGATGACATCTCTCTCTCAATGAATAAATAACAAACTATGTAATTCATACAGTACTACAAACATGAAGGTGATATTCAACTAATCTATAATCATGTGAAGTGTATTACTGTGAAACAAACTTTCTATTTATTTATTATAACTACAAGAATTACAACAGTCGTCTAAGATGAGAGTATCCTACAAGAATTACTACAGTCGGCTAAGATGAGAGTACTTCACCCCAAATGATATAACAGACTTCAGGAACTTCACCGCCACCGGATACTACGGCAATGACCGACCTTCAGGAAACGCACGAGGACCGAAGAACTAATTCTGCAGCAAATACTGAAAACCAGGTGACATGGAGGCTTGTCTTCCATGGTTATGAGTTACTAAAATATTTACCCACAAAAGACAATTTAACTCACCACTTTTAAGACTTTAAAAGACAGACATTATATGTAACATGTAGTCTGTAATCTAATAACACTGGTTATAGCAAAAGAGTAAATGTTTAAACTAAAAGTTTTCTTGTTTTGAAAGATTAATAAAGTCCATTCTTCAAATGGCTCAATTTTCAATATTCTATATGGCAAGGCGACCATTATTAACTTAATATATATTCAATCCTGGATCCGCGGAATAAATTGAATAGATGTACATCATAGTTTGAGGGCCCTTATGAAAGAGTAATATATATATAATTATACTGTAAACTATATATGTTGAGAACTTTAAATAGAGAACCTTATCTCATAATGTAATAAAGAGATGTCATCTGAGTACCGAGTAAACTGAGTGCATAAATCAACAGTCTCCCCTTCCCAATATCCTGATATAAGAATTGTTTTATTTGTGGTGATTAATTTTCAGCTCGTCACAACGAAAGGCAGCCTGTATGATTGGCATTTCTAATTAATGCAGGTTCCCTAGGTTATAACACAAGTTAAGATGTTATAAATTGCGCCACTCTGCTGCTAATTAATTTGCTAATTTGCTTAAGAGAAAAGAAAGAAGTAATTGTGTCCCGATATCCCACACACACAAGCTGTTGATCTATTCACTCATGTATTTTAATATGTGTCAGAATTTTAAATAAGATAAAAATAATAATTATTATTATAGTAATATAGTATAGGTAACTTTATTTGTAAATATAATATGTGTAAAGTAATACTAACATATTGTCCCATGTAAACAAAACCATGTAGGTGCTTGTCTAAAAGTTTCATTCTTCAACGTGTCAATTTGACGACAAACTCGGACATGTAAATTTCCTGTTGCCGATTGTTTAAAACTGTCATAGTTGCTCTCCCTCAAGTTAAGTTAGACAATACGCCACCCTCTTTGTTTGGTCTATTGTTAATAGAAGCGTGTCTGTTCCTGTGTTTAGTAACCGAAGTTTCCCCCTTTTGTAGTACGCATATTCAAGCCTGTGTGAAATTTCTCTCTCTCTCTCAATGTAAAATGATAAAGGTTGTCATAACATTTTAAGTGTTTATTTGTAAAAAAAAAACAAAAAAGGTGTAAGACTACGATTGATTTATATTTTTATATTTTTGGTGTAAAAAAAAAGGAAGCGTTGTATAGCATTTAATGCAAATAGTAGAATAATTAGTTATAGCCACTCACCTTACGAAAATGGCTGAATTTAATCCTGATTTATTATTAAAAGATGAGCTATGCTACGAAGCACTTTTACGAGGTCTAAAACACGTGAATGTAACCGTGTCGGAATTACGAAAATCATTACGCCAAACCGGATCAGATATACCCTCGCAGTTAGATAGATTGCGTGAACTCGATTATGACTGCAAACGAGAAACCTGTTATGCGAAATATAGGGAACTGATGGTATTATCTCAGAACCTTCAGGACAAAAAATCACCTACTGAAATTTTGCGCGTTACGCAACGTATAGAACATTTAACCCGCCGGTTGAATAATTTATTAAGCTGGCCCGACGTCACCGTAATCCCCGCCGATGTGCAGAAATTTGCGGATGAGGCATTAAGCCAATTACCCATAATTATCAACGACTTACGACGAAAGTCTGACTCATCGAGAATGGAGGAAATTGAGCACTACTTACAAAAATTATATATTTCCCCAGTTCAATCCCCTACTTTAGAACACCCTCTCTCCACCTCGAACCACGAATCACCCACCGTATCGAAGATACAACAGACTCATGAACAAATACCTAGTAGAGAATTAAATACCCTAACTATGTCAGAACCCCCACCGCCTAAGTTCAGCAAACTCGCACTAGTAAATATGCTATTACAAATCCTAATGCAACCACCAATCCTTCGAAAAGTATACCAAACGTATATTTTAATGTAGACCTCTACGGAAAGATTTCCCACCCAGTAGAGAAAATAATTAATGAAATTCCTTACACCGATGGCTTAAGTATCACGATTCTATTGAATTTTATCAGATACCTACTGCAAATAAAAGATCTACAACAATTGAGCGATTGGCAAATACTGCAGGTTATCCTACCCAAATGTAAACCACCTTTACGAGATCGTGTGCTAGAATCATTAAACTCGACTCTTCCAGTAGAAGAACTTCATACTACTATAATCAAATATTTTATCCCCACGGGAATTTATGAGGAGATCAAAAGAAAAACCGTACTTCGAGTACAAGGAGCCCATGAAAGACTGGCCCACTATATTGCAGACATCAGAGAATCTTCACGTCTACTGCAAGTCGACTGGACTGAAAAACAATTGGTCGATACTATCTTGGTAGGCTTGTCTCCTGAAGAACGCTCCCGTTTAGCACTAATAAGTAGACCCCTCACTTTTGCTGACCTTGAACAATGTAGTGTTCACTCGTCAAATGTGTGGTACGCAGATCAGCACAGACATGCACCGGTATCCACAACACCACATAGAAAGGAAACGCAAGCCCTAGTCTCAGATGCAAGAAGTCTACGAGAACGACGACCATTTCAGCGACCAACCTATGTTCATGGCCATGGTAAGTCCAAGGAGCCTCCACCTCGACACGACACCAGAGAGTCCCCGCGTAAAGAATATGTATGCTATAACTGCGGAAAACCTGGACACCTCAGTAGAAACTGTAAACGGAAACAGTACAATCAGAAAACTCATTATCCAAAAAACATGTAAGGCAGGGAGATCCGAAACCCTGTGTCTTCCGCAGCATCGTGAAAACAGGTAAACCCCTGAGAGACCACCAATTAAAACAAAATACTAATACAAATAACAAAAGAAAATTAGACCCCTATGTTAGAAAATTTATCGATAAATGTAACTCTATTAGTAAATGTGATTTCAATAAGTGTGAATTACCGTATATACAAGTTGACCTTGGTGTTACATCCACCCTCGGATTAATTGATTCCGGATCAACGCGGAGTTTAATTAGTCAAGAGCTAGCCAATAAATTATTTAAACACAATTTAGTTAAACGCAGTCAATCAGTAAATATTAGATGCGCTACAGCTAATAAGCAAAACTTAATGATAAAACTTATCATCACGTTTAAAGTAAAAATTAAAAATCTAACGTGGTATTTTCCAATGTTGGTATGCGACGAATTAGGACCCGAGTTAATATTGGGAGCTGATTTTATCAGTAAAACAGGAATAATTCTAGACATTCACGATAAGATGTTTTACTTTGGATTCGATCGTTCACGGAAATATAACTTCCATGATAATGCAAATAACAGAGAAAGTACTAGCACCACTTCTACACATATAAAGCATCACGAATCTGAATTAGGTCATCTGGAAAGTAAAGATAGACGGAACATACAGACTTTAATAAAACAATTCTCCAACGTCCTCACCCCAAAGTTAGGACTGATGGACCTGATAGAGTACAAAATAAATTTGAGCGACAATAAAGTAATACGTTTAGCCCCATACAAATTATCACCTCCAAAAATGGAAGTAATGAGAAACCAAATTAATAAGTTGTTAGAACAAGGAGTCATCGAACCCTCTACATCATCTTATTCTTCACCCGCGTTTTTAGTACCCAAAAGTAACGACAAACATAGATTAGTTGTGGACTACAGGCAACTAAATAAACGGATAGAATTTGAATCTATACCACTTCCCGACATCCACAGTGCTTTTCATTATTTTACGAAAGCAAAAATTTTTACCATTATGGATTTAAATCAGGCATTTCACCAGATACCCCTCTCACAAGAATCAAAACGTCTTACCGCATTTGCCGTCCCTTTCAACCTGTACCAATTTACGAGGGTACCCTTTGGTATATCCCAAGGTAGTTCTGTATGTAGCAGATTATTAGAAAAATTATTTCATGACATAAAATTTAAATATGTGTATCACTACTTAGATGACATTGTTATCTACAGCGAGTCAATTGAGCAACATCTTAATCATCTACGTGAAGTACTAACCCGATTGGAGAAAGCTGGATTAACCGTAAACCCCAGTAAAGTAAATTTTGCTGTGACACAATTCTCATTTTTAGGTCACATCGTAAAAGCCAACGGAAAGGTAAGCATAGACCCAGAGTGAACCCGTGCCATCAGAGAATTTTTACCACCGCAGGATGCGAAAGGAATAGCCCGATTTTTAGGAATGATAAATTATTTCCATAAGTATATCCCACATCTAGCCGAAATTGCAGCACCGCTAAATACCTTAAGAAAGAAGGGAATTAAATTTGAATGGAATGAGCAACACCAAACCGCATTCGAGAAATTAAAAGAAAGCATCATATCACCCCCCGTACTACAATTAGCCGATTTTACAAAACCATTTGTAGTGCAGACAGACAGTTCTAGTGTCGCCCTAGGTGCAGTAATATATCAGGAAGTAGATAACTCAAGGTTACCTATTAGTTACGCTTCTCGCACCCTGACAGATCAAGAAAAGAAATACTCCGCATACGAATTAGAATGTTTAGCTATAGTTTTCGCTTTTGAGAAGTTCAAACCATTTTTAGAACATAAAGAGTTTTTGTTAGAAACAGATAATCAAGCGTTATCTTGGCTACTAAATCACCCAAAACAGTTAGGTCGTATCGGAAGATGGGTATTAAGATTAAATTGTTTTAAATTCAAAGTACAACATATTAGAGGCACCCAAAACGTAGTTGCCGATACACTGTCACGTATGTTCCAGCCTAGTAGTAATACTTACGATAACAAGAGTAGAGAAACGCCGATTATTAATACTTTAATTACCGAATTTCCTCTTGCATTTACGGATTTAGCCCAGTATCAACAACAAGACCCACTTTTGAGTCCAATTATTGAACAACTTGAAAAAGGAAATGTCAGAGAAATACATATTAAGTAGGAGAGTATTATGTTGTAGAATAGCGAACGGCAAAATATTTACGAATAATCGCCCCTGATATTATTAAACCTATGCTGATGGAATATTATCACTCTTCCACCATTGGAGCTCATATGGGAATAAATAAAACCATACATCGAATTCGTAAAGAATATCACTGGGAAAATATGAACAGTGAGATCGCCAATTTTGTGAAAAGGTGTAAGTTGTGTGCACTCAGCAAACCAGCGAGAAACAGTCAAATAAGTCAATTAATCTCAGAGATTCCTGCTACCCCATTCTCCAAAATTTATTTAGACTTTTCAGGACCCTACCCGCGTTCTAAATCAGGAAATACAATGTTACTAATTTGTGTAGACTCTTTTAGCAAATTCGTCTGGATGTACCCCATGCGGCGAGCCTTAGCTACAACCACAGTAAGTATTTTACAGCATAGATTATTTAAAGAATTCGGTATTCCTGTCCATCTAGTGTCGGATAACGGACCACAGTTTAAGTCCAAGGAATTCAGGAACATGTGTTTCAAACTAGGAATAGACCACATTACCACTACAGAGTATCGTCCGCAAGGTAATATAGCTGAGAGGTATTTGCAAAACCTAAAATCTGCTTTAATAGCCTACCATGCTAACGATCATACTTCTTGGGACCAGAACCTATCCTGGATACAGTTCGCCTTTAATTCAGCATATCATGAAGGACATAAGTCTACCCCATTCGAATTATTGTTCAAGTATAAACCTAACCACCCATTATCCACTAAGTGGAAAATACATGAATTGTTACCCCTTGAAATTAGGGATAAAAATATTAGGAAAATATGGAATGAAGCGCGCGCTTCTTTACGAACAAACTTAGCAAAATCAAGGAAATATCACGAGCGAAATAATAATAATAATGAAGTAAAGTACCAAATTGGTGACTTAGTTATGTGTAAAACACACCCTACGAGTAGTGCAATCGATAAGACCACTTCCAAGCTATCATACCGATGGTGCGGTCCTTATCAAATTCACAAATATTTAACTCCAGTAACCGTAGCCCTGTACGAACCCTCTACGCAAAAATATGTACGAAGGACACATATTTCGCAGATAAAACGTTATTCACGAAGAAGGAAATGGTAGAGTACAAGTTAAATAAATGTAAAAAAAAAAGGTATATGTCTGGTACTCAAATGCAAAAGAGTACTTGAGTAACATTTAGCTAGCTAATCGTAGAAATAGGTACGAGGCCTGATCAACCTTGAATCCTATTCATCGAAAGTAGAGCAAAGTAAGAAGTCAGCTGACATCAAATATGAGGAATAATTAAGTAACCAATTACTAAATGAGAAATTCTATAACTAGAATAACTAGCATCTAAAGAAAAACCCGGTAGTAGTCATAAGTAGTAGAGTTAAGAAAATTTAGAATGTTTACAATATGTTTTATAATGTGTGAATTTGAAACTTTCTATATTATTAAAAAGAATGATATCGTAATGATTTAAAATTAATGTTAATTCACTCCTACTTACCATCGCGTGGCTTCAAGGTTGCGTCATACGTATGTTTGGGATGCAGACGTAATTTCTAAGGTTGTGTGAATGAGTTACACACACATTTTTTATGAAGAGAATTAACATTTTAATTTAGTTTTGAATCATTTAAATTTTTTACAAACTTTACTACATCTGAAATATTTTCGTAAGAATTGATCCTTTGCTTGGGTTACATGATTATCACTCTTATTCTATCTTATACTACAGCTTACCTTATTTTATATACACACACACACAAGACTGCCCAGCCTGCAATTTTGCACACACACAAACACACAAAAAATTATATAACCCTTAACATTTTTTAATAATATCCCTCCCCGTCGGCAACGTGGTCCTCGCGTGCACTCCTCATTCCTTTATATTTCTTTTTAGTGTCCGAAAAATATATATATATATAACTATGTTCTGCACTTTTACTTGACTGCGGTCACATACTTTGTTATTGTTAGTTGTTACATTAATTATAAAAATTTGTTTCTGAGCCCGGTTGACGGGCGGCCTGCGCAGGCGGGAGTCGACAACGAACTGCCGGCGTCTCTCAGTTCCCCACTCCGGGAGCATTTTAGTCAAGACGACGGACATCAATGCCTTCCAGTTGGTCGTCCCAGTTTCGACTCATACTAGTCACGTAGTTGTTGGAGTGACGATAGCAGACGATTTCAAATAGGCACTGGCTAATGTCATAAAAGTGGGTGGGACTTAAAACAGTGTTTCCGGGGGATCTTAAAGAAGACGACAAATATTATTCTCTCTAGCCATCTTGGTTTTTTGCTAGAGCGTCCTTTGAGCGTGATTGAGCAGTTGCGTATGTGCGCTGCCACACACAGGTACAAAGTTCTCAGAATTTTGTGGAGGTAAATTCTTCAGCCGTGTTACACCACTGATTGCGTTTCGCTTTGTTTCCAACTGTTTCTCAACACTGGTCTGTTATACGAACAAATACGTTGCACAATGATAATCCGCCCAAAATGAAATAAATAAAAATATAAATATATGCACCAAACGGTTAAAACAAAAACACCCAAAAATTCGACCCGCTACAATACCCCCTCGATGAGAATTCTGCTGTCCATGACAGAAGAAATCTCATCGATAAACCCCGAAGAGGACCGGTGAGGAACTGGTGCCAACAACCCCCTGGTTCATAATCTGCATGGATACACGACCCCCCTGGCTCAGCGACCATGGACTCATCTGAACGAGATCACTGGACTTCTCCGTAAGAGATCCCAACACCGAGAAATCGATCAGACTCGCACCACAGCACACCTCGCCTTCTAACATGCTACCCCCAAAATCCTCAATCCCTGGCTAAAATTATCCCAGCTCCTCCACCGATATGGATCCCCTTTTTGCAAGCTGGGCTGCCTTTAGCAGATACTGGGCTCACACACTCTAATATTACATATTATCATAACACATTAAAATAAAAACTTCCTTTTAAAATTTTTCAAAAATTTAAAAAATTCAAAATTCAAAAAATAATCGTTTATCAAAAAATTCTCTTCCTCTTTTTTCTAATTTTTGTTTCAATGACTTAACCTAAACATTCCTATTAATACAAATACATCCTTACTCTAGCATGAGAACAATTTATAGCCTACCAATATAAAGCAATACAACAAAAGGAACATCATTAATACATACACAATAAAATAATCATTACTCAAAATATTCACTCGCTGGCAGGCGACAAATCAAAAAAAATTTTTTTTTTTCAAAAAAATTTAAAATTTTCAAAATTTTAAAATTCAAAAAAAATTATTCATTAAACATTTATTAAATTTATTTATTAAATAACATTTATTAAAATTATTCAAATATTAGTTTGAATTAATCAAACAAACAAATTAAAATTGAATTCCTACTATACACAAGCTTAGTAGGTGTATGAACTCATCAGCTGATCAGAACTAGGTCAAGTACAAAACCCTTGACCTACATATGTTATGTATGATTTCTGAAAACACTACATATATCTGTAATATCCTACCTTGAAATACAAACATAATAACATAAAATATTTATAATAAACACAATATTAATATAAATAATAATCAAATTGGCATTTAAATCATTTAAATTAAACACTTCTTGACTTTACATTATTTTCAAATTTTATCAAAATTCTGTCACTGGTGAAAAAAATAATTGTACATTCTTTATTATAAATTCCTCTCCTTAGTTAACAGTTAATTCTACCTTACTGGGGGTGATGTAAATTATTTATTCTCGTTTTTCTGTATTAGATCTCTATACATATATAAACTTTCTCCCTCTGACTCTAATATTTATCAACTGCAACTCCCAAGACACCCAACTCTATCAAAATATCTACTAATCAAAACACTCTAGTCCACAACTTACCATTTAACTCAAAACGCCGCCTTCTCTACATATAAAAAAAAAATACTCTCTAACCCTTTGTACATAGGATACGTGTTTCCTTCCCAAAACTCATTTCCCTTATTTGGCCCCCGGATTCTACCTAAGGCGGCCCCTTCCCCACTAAAATCTATTCTAATCCCGTCCCAACCCTTGTTGCGGACTCCCCAAATACACTACCCCCTAATACAAAATTGCCATCCCCAAAAAATCTCAATCTCATTACATTACTACAAATACACAAAATAACCTCATTAACTATAAAAACAACAATATATCATTCAAAATCTACATAAAGTCTCCATTACCACTGTGTCAACATCAATATTTCACCAAATTCTATAACATACATTAACTCAAAAACAACATTACATTATATTCATCTCTACTATTTCACATTCAACTTTTAATTCAACTTGGACAGGTCTGCATGTCCCATAAAACATTTATCACCCATGAATTATCTTTTATTAATTTGCATATTCTTTTTATCTTTACTTCAAAATATCTGTAGCCCACTAAACATTAATTACTTGTAACATTTACAAACCAATATACCAGTGACATGGTATTGTTGATCAGCTGATATCCTAACATAATTAAAACACCATGGATACCTTTCAAAATTGAACAGTTACATGTAATACATTATCAACACTTACTTCTATTATGTTGATTGCCTGCCAGGCGTCTAATGATTGGCTTAGAAAAATTTACACACATAATGAAAATACATTTTATCAACAACTATATCTAACACACAACAATAAAATGATTGCACAAATAGCAATAAACCTGGGTTATTAGTATACATCAACAAACAATTCTCTTTTAAATAATTTATATAAATATTTATAAACATTATGATTTAAAATTTTTCATTAACTCTGTTTATTTATCATCATGATGAATTTATCCTGTGTTGTAATCAGATTTTCAAAAATTCTAAATTTATTATGAACATATTTTTAATCATTATGTTCCACAAAATAAACCATTTACCATTTATTTACTTATTAATTATTATTAAATCAACATCTCACCACACAATTTAAATTCATTATAAAATCCAAACACATAATATTCAATCACAATATCTAAACATCTCAACTTATTTAATTCAATTTATTATTAGAATTGAATATTCATTTGATTATTAAAATAACATATTTCAATTATTATCAACATTCTACAAATCATTAACTATTGTCTTCATAATTATTTTGTTATTTAATTAGAGTGCAAAAATATTAATAATATTATTATTATTAATACAACATTTTCTAAAACATATACACATTACATTTCACAATACACACAAATGAATTCAATATTATTTACAAAATATACGTCATAACTGTTCAAGTGTATCTCACTTCAGATGTCCAAATCAGCAAGGTCATTACCAAAAATTTATAAAATTCAAACAAGGTCTATACACTGATATTCTAGTTCAGCCACCATCGTCAAAAATTAATCTTGGTTCTATATAACACTGTTGCTTTTTATTTACAAACAACTGGTTACTTTGTGTGTCATAACCAGAACAACCAAATTCACTCATTTTACCAGAATACTCATTAAACCAGTCTACGTTAAGTATTTTTGTTAAGTCTCCGTCATTACATTCATCCACTATCGGTCTAATTGTTTTTATCAAATCATTGTAATCATTATTATTCAAATATATTTCTAAGCCTTCTTTCCATTCATCATACTTTCTATTCAAATTATACAATTCTGTTACATACCATTCTCTATTTACCTCTCTCTCTTCATAACACCACATCACACTCTCACAATTATTCCGGACAGAGGGTACACAATTACTCCACAAAAATAAACACCTCAATTCATCTACCAATACGGGACTCTTGCCCTTCAACCACAACACTTGTGGACTCAATAAATCATCATCAACATCATAAATAATAAAGGGAAAATTTGCCCTCTGTCCCCACTCTACCACAACATTATTTCTCCACTCTCTCTCTAACTCATTTACACACATTAACATCTCATAATCCCTACCTTCCACCAACTCATCAGTACTCTCATTCTTTATTTTTACCGTATCACTTTCCGATACTAATTCTTCAAATACATTACTATTATTCTCATTATTTTCAACATTATTGTTATCATTTATTAACTCTTTCTCTGGTATCATATTTTTACATTTGTCATTACAATTTTCATTTGTTTTATTTTTCTCTGTCCTCATCACATGTACTCCCATTCGCTCCACACTCTGTTCTAACTTATTCAAATTATTTTTTATTATTTCGTTATTATTTTCAAAACATTGATTGATCTCACTAATATGGCTTTTTAACTCCCTGAAATTGCTTTCGCATTTTATTGTCTGTTCATGTATTTCGCTTTTCAACTCATGGAATTTAACATTCTGCTCATCGAATTTAACACACAACATTGCATTCATGCCACACAAATATCTCATTACATCACTATTCTCAGATTGATTAGTTTTGTTAGTCGATATTGGGGTTGTTTGAATCCCCGAATCATCTGTGCTACCTATTTCATTCATACTACTTGTGTTTAAAGTTTTGTCGCCTTGACCTACATTCGGCGTTGAATGTACTTCAAAACTATTCACAACAGCTGATTCATTTAATTCAGCTATTTCGCTTATCACAGTCGAGTCGGACAAATCGACTCCGTTCTCTGCTGTATTTTCCATTATTATTATTATTTTTAGGTATTTATTCTGTTTACAATATAAATAATATATATTTTAAATATATATTTATATTTTAAATATTCTTTACTTACTTAGCATATAATAAGTACCTTTTGCATATTCTCACACAACTTCCAAATTACGATTGCATCCCATTTATAGGTATGGAATTTATTTTATTAAATTCGTCCCTTTCGTGGCGCCAATGAAACTTTCTATATTATTAAAAAGAATGATATCGTAATGATTTAAAATTAATGTTAATTCACTCCTACTTACCATCGCGTGGCTTCAAGGTTGCGTCATACGTATGTTTGGGATGCAGACGTAATTTCTAAGGTTGTGTGAATGAGTTACACACACATTTTTTATGAAGAGAATTAACATTTTAATTTAGTTTTGAATCATTTAAATTTTTTACAAACTTTACTACATCTGAAATATTTTCGTAAGAATTGATCCTTTGCTTGGGTTACATGATTATCACTCTTATTCTATCTTATACTACAGCTTACCTTATTTTATATACACACACACAAGACTGCCCAGCCTGCAATTTTGCACACACACAAACACACAAAAAATTATATAACCCTTAACATTTTTTAATAATATCCCTCCCCGTCGGCAACGTGGTCCTCGCGTGCACTCCTCATTCCTTTATATTTCTTTTTAGTGTCCGAAAAATATATATATATATAACTATGTTCTGCACTTTTACTTGACCGCGGTCACATACTTTGTTATTGTTAGTTGTTACATTAATTATAAAAATTTGTTTCTGAGCCCGGTTGACGGGCGGCCTGCGCAGGCGGGAGTCGACAACGAACTGCCGGCGTCTCTCAGTTCCCCACTCCGGGAGCATTTTAGTCAAGACGACGGACATCAATGCCTTCCAGTTGGTCGTCCCAGTTTCGACTCATACTAGTCACGTAGTTGTTGGAGTGACGATAGCAGACGATTTCAAATAGGCACTGGCTAATGTCATAAAAGTGGGTGGGACTTAAAACAGTGTTTCCGGGGGATCTTAAAGAAGACGACAAATATTATTCTCTCTAGCCATCTTGGTTTTTTGCTAGAGCGTCCTTTGAGCGTGATTGAGCAGTTGCGTATGTGCGCTGCCACACACAGGTACAAAGTTCTCAGAATTTTGTGGAGGTAAATTCTTCAGCCGTGTTACACCACTGATTGCGTTTCGCTTTGTTTCCAACTGTTTCTCAACACTGGTCTGTTATACGAACAAATACGTTGCACAATGATAATCCGCCCAAAATGAAATAAATAAAAATATAAATATATGCACCAAACGGTTAAAACAAAAACACCCAAAAATTCGACCCGCTACAAATTGTATGTAGTATTAGAATTAGTCTGTAAAGTATGATATGTAGATAGTAAGAATAAGCAAGTCGAGACTGACTTGTGCAACTCGTAATTACATACAGAGAAAAACGGGTGAGAGAAATTTCACACGGAAATCCCCCAAACATACTCCCGGTACATTCCTAACAAATAAGCCGGAGGCTGTGTCTTAAGCGGCGGAGTATGTGACGATTTCATTAATAAAAATATGTTAATTAATTAAATTGTTAATGTATAAGCTGAGAAATTTTAAAATTTTAATAAAATCTCACATTTTAAACTAAATCTTATTGCTATCATTAAATAATAATAATATTTAATAAAAAGTCTAATAATAAAATAAAAGGGAATACAACTGTACAGAAAGGGTAAAGCTTGTTAATTAATCCTGCATATACAGGCACTGACCAGAATTAACTTGTTTCTGACCCCTAAACAAACTAAATATAATTGTAAATTTTGTTATTATTTATATAATTAAATAAGACCACTGTAATGTACTTTGATAACGTCTGTAACTAAGAATATCTCTATTTAATTATTTAATCAAACTTTAGTCCTTTAATTAAATTAGAAACATGGAACTACTTTTATGTTGACTAGTAATTGTCGCAAGATTACTACTCTCCCCCTAACTATTTTTGCCCACTTGCAATGGAGCGCTCACGCCGTAAGCTGCGTACAGCGTTGTTTCGCGACGCGTGTATAATTATGTGAATGGTTGGTTCAATGAATATTTAAATAACTAAATTTGTGCGGCGATGACATCTCTCTCTCAATGAATAAATAACAAACTATGTAATTCATACATTACTACAAACATGAAGGTGATATTCAACTAATCTATAATCATGTGAAGTGTATTACTGTGAAACAAACTTTCTATTTATTTATTATAACTACAAGAATTACAACAGTCGTCTAAGATGAGAGTATCCTACAAGAATTACTGCAGTCGGCTAAGATGAGAGTACTTCACCCCAAATGATATAACAGACTTCAGGAACTTCACCGCCACCGGATACTACGGCAACGACAGACCTTCAGGAAACGCACGAGGACCGAAGAACCAATTCTGCAGCAAATACTGAAAACCAGGTGACATGGAGGCTTGTCTTCCATGGTTATGAGTTACTAAAATATTTACCCACAAAAGACAATTTAACTCACCACTTTTAAGACTTTAAAAGACAGACATTATATGTAACATGTAGTCTGTAATCTAATAACACTGGTTATAGCAAAAGAGTAAATGTTTAAACTAAAAGTTTTCTTGTTTTGAAAGATTAATAAAGTCCATTCTTCAAATGGCTCAATTTTCAATATTGTATATGGCAAGGCGACCATTATTAACTTAATATATATTCAATCCCGGATCCGCGGAATAAATTAAATAGATGTACATCATAGTTTGAGGGCCCTTATGAAAGAGTAATATATATATAATTATACTGTAAACTATATATGTTGAGAACTTTAAATAGAGAACCTTATCTCATAATGTAATAAAGAGATGTCATCTGAGTACCGAGTAAACTGAGTACATAAATCAACAGTCTCCCCTTCCCAATATCCTGATATAAGAATTGTTTTATTTGTGGTGATTAATTTTCAGCTCGTCACAACGAAAGGCAGCCTGTATGATTGGCATTTCTAATTAATGCAGGTTCCCTAGGTTATAACACAAGTTAAGATGTTATAAGTACTAATACAAGGGATTATTTCAACACAACATAATCTTTGAAGAGACTAAAATACTGTCAGTTATTTTTGATACGAGGGACTCAACAACAGCATAAATGTAAACACTATTGTGTGGAGTAAGTTAGCAAAAAAACCTAATACCAATTTATTATACCAAGCTATTAATTGGGTTATATTTAATAGAAAGTTCTGTACATTATTCTTACATTTACTGTCATCATTAGTTTCTAGTAAAAAAGTGTGTATGGCTCAGCTTCCTGGCTTATTCTACGGACTCAAGAGTACTCTAAATAAATTGGCAATATTTTTAGACCATAACCTAATTGTATCATAGTTGTGCATAAAGTTAGAAAAGTACTGAATGGTTAAGAAAAGGAAGGATTGAAAGTCAGTGGGCTGAGGAAAGTCTTGGTGGAAGGTGAAAGGTTGATAGTAAGCTTGGTGGAAGTTGAGAACGGCAACAGTCATTTATTAAAAACTTCAGGATGAAGGGGGAATTACACAGTGGCAGTGAACAATGGGAGGAAATGAAAGATAATTTTAAATTGCCAGCAAAGAAAACTATATGACTTGAGTAAAGAAGATACGGAAGGAGCACATTACTGAGGAGATACTGAAAATGATGGAAGAAAGAACAAGGTGGAAAAGTAATCATAGGGAAGTAAAGAAGAAACAATGTAGAAAGCTAAACAGTCAACTTGCAAAAGAAACTCATAAGGCAAAATAAAAATGGATGACAATGGACAAAAGATTTTGGCGAAATTATAATGGTGCCAACTGCTACAAACAAAAACTCAAAGAAATGTGATGAATATAGGATAATAAACAGAATTATCACTGTTGCACACCACTATATAAAAATTATTCTGATTAGCGCTTTCAAGCTTCACAGCTCATCACCAGATCGGAAATGAACAAACAGAAATGAAAACAAATGTCCCTTCCCAACATCTGAGCCCTGTCATCACCATTTGGACAGTTACATATTTTTCTAGCAAATTCCTTGTGTTTAAGTGTTGTGTGTGTGTGTGTGTGTATGTGTATTCCTTTTAAACCTAACCGTCTTTCTCATTCACACTTGTGGGCCAGTCACACATCCTTATTTAAAAACATCCAATTAGTCCTATGCAATGTAATTCTTAATCTTATCTATCTGTCCTCTATCATTTACTTCTTAATTATGTTATAAAATATTTCTTCATTATCAAATTTAATTTTAGTATTAATTAAATTGTCTAACCCTTTTTCTCTTTCTTTCAATATTTCTAACTCCTCCCTAAGCTTCCTTTTCAACTGTGTTATTTACTACTTTTACAATTTCATAGTCTTCCAAAGGATTAACAAACTTATGGTTGTCTTCTATGAAATGTCTTGCATATAACTATTTGCGTAACAACGTGTTTCAGGAACAGCCCCATCATCAGGTTATAAAATTAAATCATGCACTAGTCACTCATCATTAAGTTTTTAAAATTATAAAACCACTGCACAACATTCGTATTCACGTAGACACATAGCTATGTGTATTCACTCATGTGCGCATCGTCGTAAAGTTAAAGGTCGACTGATTTGTTATCACAAACTTACACAGGCAGTCATCTGCTTTCTTCTTGTTGTGCGCGTTTTACTGTGTCAAAGAAGACGTTGGATTTAAATGACAACATATCATTCAATAACTCATCACGCTGGAATTTACCTGCTTTGTAGATTATAAATTCTTCAATGGCATCCACGAAACATCCTTTCTTACAGTAATGTAGAGGTTTTAAATTTTGTACAAAACTGGTATAATTGTGATTGTATTCCATTAAATGCTGCGTGTAACTGGACTTTATATTATTGACATTCTTCTTGGGCAGCATTCTTTTTGGGCAGATGTTCTATATACCTATCTTTAAAACCTCTTCCTGTTTGTCCAATATAGAATTTCTCGCAGTCATCACATACAATTTTATATATGCCGGAACATGTTTCAGGATTTTTGTTTCTTTTTGCGCGTAATACGTTTTAAATATTATTGTTTGTTTTAAAAATTACTGTAACGTTATATTTTTTAATTGATTTTTAATTATTTGTGGTATCAAGTTAGTGTATTCAACGGATATAAATTTATTGTCATGTCTCAGTTTGTTTGTTCCTAGATTCTTTTTGTGTCTGTGTTTATCGATTAACTTGTCGACAATCGTGCTGCTATATCCGTTGGCGATTGCTATGCTTTTTATGGTGTCAATTTCTTTGATAAAATACTCCTTCTCTAGGGGCACATTAAGGAGTCTGTGGACAAACGTGTTATGAGCAGCCATTTTTTGTGACCATGGATGGTATGAGTCTGCATGTATGGTAATATTGGTTGCTGTAGGCTTTCTATAGATCTTAAACTTAAAGCAATCTTTCTGTTTAATTAAAGTTAAATCAAAGAAAGTCAAACAATTATTATCTTAAGTTTCTAGAGTGAATTTGATTTGGGTGTTTTTATACTGTTCATGTATTTACTTATGTTTTCAAGTTGTCTTACTGAACCATTAAAAACACAAAATGTGTCGTCAACATTTCAATGATAGGCTATAATATTCTTATGATGCATATTGTTGTTCGATAATAGATACTTATTTTCAAAATGATTGAGATACAGTTCTGCTAATATACCACTTAGGGGAGAACCCATAGCGAGCCCCTCACCTTGTGAATAAAACTGACCACTGAAGGTGAAATAGTTCTGTTGTAGGATTTTTTAAACTAATATAATGAGTTCATTTATTTCTTGAATATTCATTGTGGCTTTTCTTATTAAATTTTCTTTTAGAATTTCAATAGTTTCTGTGACTGGCACATTTGTGTATAAGTTTATTATGTCGAAAGAGGCAATTTTATATTGAGGTAGCAACTTTGTTACCTTTATTTTATGTATGAAATCAATATTATTTTTAATACTTATAATCATTTTCAAGTGTAATGTTATTTTTTATAATTTGTTGTAGTAACTTAGCTATCTAGTAAGTTGGGGCTGTTGTGTAATTAATAATCGGTCTTATAGGGATATTTTGTTTATGTAATTTGGGTAGGCCTGTAAGCTGTGGGGCTTGTGCATGTATAGGTTTAATGTATCTACGTGTTCGTTCGTCCAACAAATTAGTGCATTTATTAATTGTTTCGTTCAAAATCTTAACATAACGTTTAGTAGGGTCGTCGACCAATGTCTCAATATTATTACTGTTGATAAACTCATGGATTTTATTTAAGTACTTGTAACGGGAAAGAATGGGGTGATAATAATTTTTAAGAAATATTAATTCAACTATTGTACAACCTTTGGGGAACCTCTGTTTAACCAAGAGACATGTAAGTTTATTATGAAACATCAGACTGTCTATGTCTAGACAGTCCGGCTAGACGTATTACGTAACCACTGGCAACTCAGTCTCTCTGTGAATTACAGAGAAACATGTAATTACCACTAGCCAGTTTTCATCAGGAGGTCACAGTAGTCAGTCATTGTTACAACTGCTAAAGTAGACAGCAGAGCCGCGCGGAGCAGTACAGGAGCACGCGGTTCTAGTAACTATTAATCTGTGTGAGCAAGTTACATCAGTTGATGAAATTCTTCAGACCGCGCAGTCAACAAATCTTAGTGCTTGAGCAAATACATCGCCGGCCGGCTAAATAATGAGTATTATTTTAATTCAAAACAACAGTGAAGTACGAGTTAAGGAAAGATAACGATGCTGGTGTACGTTGACTATAAAATCAGAAAGTTCGGAGTGTATTAAATGAAGACAGTGGCGAAACAACAATAGGAACACCGGATTGATGGGTAACTGTACTGAACAATTCATTGTTAAAAATAAATAATTTTACTTAAAGCATAAACCCCATTTACAAATTAATCTTTCAAAATTAAAATACTTTATTAATGAGATCTCAGTAAGGGAATTAAAAGAGTATGTAAGAGAGAGAGAGAGGACGCAAAGTGTTGGTTGCATAAATAACGCTATTGTTAAGTCATTCTTTGTAGTAGTTTATACTGAGAGATTAAAGATCCATGTATTCTTGTTTTGTATTGAAATTTTAGTGTGCAGATAAAGTGAAAGAAAATAATTCAGTTTAATAAAAGAAAAATAATTTATTTTAGTCAGCATAACATGTGTTAGCTTTATGATTCCGCAACTCAACCCAAATAATCCCTCTGCAACTGTTTTCGTCTATACGACCCTGGACGTAGAACAAAGGTAAGAAATACGAAATTTTGATAAATTTAATACATTTTATTATTTGCAAAAGAAACGTGAAGTTCATACTCTTGCTGTGGTAACAAAACCATCGTGTTGGTTTTATCTGCTTTTGTTATTATGACATTACTATCATTTATTTTATCTTTTATATTTCTGATGTGTCTATAGACGTTGCTGTATTTACCTTTAAGTCTTTGGTTTATATTATTAATTTTCAACAGTCGGTTGAGTTTATTATTTATTATCGTACAGGCTTCGTTTTGTGTATTTGTATCAGATGATAATGTTCTTATGGTGGCTTCCGCATTCACAACCTCATGTACAAGGTGATCTTTATCAAGTCTAGGCAAATTGTACTGTAAACCTTTACTTAGTAATATTTTTTCTGCGTTTGTTAGGTTTATATTAGATAAATTTGCTACGTGTCTATAGAAAGTATGATGACTTCTTATGCTTATATTGTTCTGTTGATTATCGTGCACAGAACGAAGTTTTTTATTATGGGTAAATAATATTTAACAAGTGACGCGTTTGATTTGTTGTTCAATTACTTCAAACACATTGTTACTAACCACAGAGTGCACTGAATTAAGCAATTCCAAATGAAGTTTATACAACTCATGACTGAGGTTGATTTTCTATATATATAAACTATTAATCTCTTGTTTTATCCAAGTTTTTTGTGCAGTTTGTCGAGTCAAGTTGTAATATTAATTACTACTTTAACTTTATATTTTCTTTGTTTATAGCTGTGCGTCTATCTATTCTGATGCCATCTTGACTATTACCAACTGTGTTATTTCACTTACCTGGGTCCAAAGTTCGTTTAAGCGAGTTGTAGAGCAGATTGGTTGTTGGAAATAAATAATTCATTTACTTATTCTCAAATCAATCTGATATTATTAAATGAGAATCGAATTCATAAATCTTTTCAAAAACAAAACTGAACATTCCTTTTAATCCCATCATTAAATACAAAAAATATTCCTTCTCCCTCTCTTACACATTTAGTTTTAGTAATATTCAAAAAATAAAAAATAACTAACTACAAACTTAAATTTATCTTTCGCAAACCAGGCCTTCACACACGCGCGCGCGCTTTCATCCGTACATATTTTTGTTTTTTGACTCCCCTTTTTTGAGCTCATATTTCTTTATATATTTATATATAAGTAATTAAGTTTACCATTTTTTATTATTTGTATAATTTGGAATTTATTTATGTTTGTCTGTTACTTATCTGACCAACTTACAAATGACTCCCCTTGTACCACGCACTCTCGATTACTCCTTACATTTCACTTTCTTTCACCATTTTTTCTTTTAAACCAAATAACAGTTACTCTAATTGTGGGGTTCTTTTTGATTTGCAGTGGACTGTATATTGTCAAAATATATAGTTAAAAGGCTTTATTCCCATGTAATCAGCAATGCATAAAAATTAAGCGTTTACTGACCTTGTCCTTGTGCGTTGTAAATGTCCTGTTGTAAGCAACACTGGTGATTTTCTAGGCAGTCCTAAACTTAACAATAATATCCCAACAAACGTTAAACACAAATAAATAAACACATGAAAAAAAAGCACAAAGTAAAATAACAAGAGCGTTGAATAGTCTTTCTATTCTTGCGGTATGCGGGTATAAACGAAAAGAACTGAACTGCACGATATACCGTACACTACAGGAGAGAAAAACGCTCTAACTATGACTGCTGATTACAATGTGAATTGAACTTTGAAACAGGTAATGGGAGTGCATTCTATTAGAGATAATGAAATATAGATAGGGTGAGTTTAACTATTGTTATAAAAACAAAATATCTGACATACCGGCCCCTTTGAACCAACTGGTTCAACAAGAAACATTAAAAGAACATAAGAACAAATTTGATCCTTTGGAAGAGTATAATAAAACTAAATTATAAGGGGCAGTAGCCAATTGACTGGTCGAGGATTTTAGTAAATGGGAAGAATCTCGTAAGGGCTGCAATGAAGGCGTCTGTAGTTAAATCAGTAACCACTTCCAAGTGTACAGCTTTTGTTGCAAAACAGATGAACAGACAGAGGTACACCTTTATAGGCTGTATCCTGCGAAGTGTAAAAAACTTGACCGTGTAAGGGCCAGCATAATCAACTCCAGAAGCGTTGAAACAACGAGTAGGGGTAACACAACCGGCTGGTAGATCACCCATGAGCGGAGACGTGTTTGTTGATTTTGCACGAAAACATCGTACGCATTTAAATATTCTTGAGCGTATAACACTGCGGGCGGAGAGGATCCAAAAGCGTTGAGATAGTGTTGCTTGGAGGAACTGGGGACCAGCGTGCAGGTACATGCCATGATAGTAATCAATGAGTAAATGAATAGCGACATGATTTTTTGGCAGAAGAATAGGATGTTTGGCATTGTAAGTAAGCGCAGAGTTTTTCAGTCGACCTCCGACACGGACTATTCCTGCATCATCAATAAAGGGTGCTAGACGTTGGATGCGGTTTGAGCATGTCCTTTTCTTGGAGAGTAGATCTATGTCTTCTGCAAAGTGAAGTCTCTGAATGAGCCAGCAAATGCGGTTACAGGCGTTATTTAATTCAGTTACTGTAAATGATCCACTTATGGTGGTTTTAAATTTCAAACGGGTTATAAAGCGAAGGACATAAGCCATTACATGAAGAAGAGCTTCCAAGAAGAAAACTTTGTAAGAAATCCAAATGTTGGGACTTCTTTTGTGGTCATCATAAGATTAAGCACATTTGGTTTCATTTCAGGAATAGACTCCTCCGAAATTGGATGAAGGATAGATTGTGGCCAGGTCTGCGTTGATTTAGCGAGCCATGGTGGTCCTAGCCACCACTGACTATGTTTCATCAGAACCGTGGGTGTCAAGCCTCGAGAAGCACAATCAGCAGGATTGTCAACAGTTGAAACATATTTCCAGATGTGCGGTGAAACTAAGTCTTGTATTTGTGCCACACGATTAGCAACATACACCTTGAGACGAAAAGATAGTGCGTATCCAAGATAGAACTACTGTAGAGTCGCACCATGCTGAAATGTTGTCAATCTTGTGATGTTGTGAGAGCTGTTCTGTACAGTAATGTAGCAATTTGGCTAACATGTGCGCACCACAAAGTTCCAAGCGGGGAATAGTCACACGCTTCAGTGGAGCTACTCTTGATTTTGCGATCAGCAGTCGTATGTTGACATCTCCTTCTGCGTCTTCTGTGCGCAGGAAGACACAAGCTGCATATCCGGATTCACTTCCATCTGAAAATCCATGAAGCTGGATATTGACTGCAGTTGCTAAGGATATGAAACGTGGTATCCTTAGCTTTTCTATTTCTGGAAGTTCTTTCACGAATCGTGACCACTTCTCGGAAATATGATCAGGTAATGGAGAATCCCAATCTAAGCCTAAGGTCCATACATGCTGCATTAAGACTTTAGACCAAAAAACTATTGGGGATATCCAACCACAAGGGTCATAAATCTGAGCAATTGATGAAAGTAAAGTTCTTTTTGTGTAATTACTTGAAGGTGTGTGCATCACATATGAAAAGACATCAATATCTGGGATCCATTTTAGCCCTAATACACTTGAAAATGGCTGTTCCGATGTGCGTAACATGAGGGGTGTCTCAGGATTATCTTGCATGACATTTTCTAAGAGTTTAGGATGGTTTGAAGACCACTTGCTCAGTTCGAATCCACCCTTTTTCAAAAGTAAAACAACATCCTCTTGAAGGTGGAGAGCTTCTTCCAGAGAATTGCTCCCTAATAGAGCATCATCAACATATATTTGCTGTTGGAGTGCTTCAGCAGCAAGTGGATGATTTTTTCCTTCGTCCATAATGAGCTGTTGTACTACTCTATTAGCACGGTAAGGCGAGGACGTCATACCATAAGTGACAGTAGTCAATTGGTAGACCTTTAGCGGGACTGAAGTGTCTTCTCTCCAGTATATTAACTGAAAGATCTGATCATCTTCATGGATGGATATCTGCCTAAACATTTGTTTGATATCACAAGAGAAAACAAATTTATGTTGACGAAAGCGAAGAATTATATCAGTAATGTCATTGTGCAACTTTGGACCCTGATGTAGAATGTGGTTCAGTGAGACACCTGAAGAAGATGGTGCTGATGCATTGAAAACAACACGGATTTTCCTATCTTTAAAAACGCCATGATGTGGCAAAAAGTAATGCGGCTTGTTCAGAGATGGCACAGTTTCATGTGCCCACATGCTAAGTAGTCATTCATAAAATTGACATACTTCTGTTTAAACTCAGGTTGAGATTCAAATTTGCGTTCCAGTGTATTAAACAGGCGTTTTGCCAAAGTTGTAGAGTCACCTAGTTGAGCAGGGTTTCCGCTGAAAGGCAAGTGACAAACATATCTGCCGGAGGCATCTCTCTTATGAGTAGAGACGAAGTGAGCTTCACATTTTTCATCTTGTGGAGCGAGTTTTGTAGTGTGAGGTGGTTCCTCTATGGACCAAAAACGTTGCAATGTTGCGTGCAGATCACGATCATTCGTCGATAAAAGAG
Source organism: Magicicada septendecula (assembly GCA_034769895.1). Taxonomy (NCBI): domain Eukaryota; kingdom Metazoa; phylum Arthropoda; class Insecta; order Hemiptera; family Cicadidae; genus Magicicada; species Magicicada septendecula. Next base: position 475,509,368 of record CM068374.1, read on the forward strand.
TCACTAAGCCTGAGTAAGGATTAGACTTAAGTGAAACAGGTGTCGGACCAAGCACAACATAGCCAAAGATTGTATTGACAGCGTATGGCATATTCTTGCAGAGATTGATAAAGGTACCATTAAGAGTCAATGCAAATAAATCTGCTCCAATCAGAAGGTCAACTGGACCCAGAACATCAAAAGTTGGATCCGCTAGCATATAACCTTTGAGTCGCTCTTTAATTTCTGGTGGGAGCTGAACAAGAGGCAGATTGCATGATATTTTATTAAGAATCATGACTGGGTGAGATTTTGCTAAAATATTCCCACTGAGCGAAGACAATGTCACAAAGGTAAGTCCCTTCGTTTTCACTGGGGCTGTAGAGATGCCACTAAGTTCTGGAACATCTGTTTGAGAGCGGTACAAACACAACGTCTTTGCACAACTTTCTGAAATAATTGTTGTTTGGGATGCACTATCAAGCACAGCTCGTACAACTGCTGCATTTCCATTGGCAGATGTGATATGCACCAAAGCGGTTGCGAGTAACACAGTGTTATTCTGGTTGCAAGAAACACCTATCAAGGTAGTATCCTGGTGACACTCTGCAGAGTGGTTTTGCTTATTCATCGTCGTTTCAACAGAAGGGCACAAGGTAGGTTTATTTGACTGAGTCAATTTTTGTTGCGGTTGTGCGGAGCGGTTCTCAACAAAAAAATGTAGTAGGCTATGGTGACGCCTATGACATACATTGCATGTGTGGATGGACTTACAGGTGACTAACTTATGTGTTCCAAAACAATTTTGACACAAGTTCTTATTTTTAACAAAAGCTTGTCTGTCTTGTACAGTAAGTGCGGAAAAATCTGCACATCTATATATGTTGTGTGAATTTGATGAACAGAAGATACAATGCTGAGTGTGAGTAGTGACCATCGCTATTTTGTGCGGTTTAAACTGGTTTGTATTCATTTTAAAGCCACTGATTTTTTGAGAGGTTTGAAGAGAAGGTTCATTTTTTGAGATGATATTAGTTAAACCCGCTGCCTCTTTGCAAGAACATTCATTTTCTAAGAATGTAATTACTTCTGTAATGGTAGGAACATTTTGTAAATTATCTCGCGAACGTTCAAGTTTGGTCCTGAATTCCGTGTCAAATCTACGCAAAATATATGAGGTCAACAACAAACTTTCACTAGCAATATCATGTCCTAGTGCTTTGAGCGCTTGATAATTTTCATTGTAGGTCGACAGAAAATTCCTCATTTGTTTAACTGAAGGATTGTGCAATTGTGGTAACTCAAATATATTGTTTACGTGAAGTGTTATCAACAATCTAGAATTTTGATATCTTTTTAGCAAAGTTTGCCAGGCTATGGCATAGTTTGTATTAGTGACAGGCAACGATTTAATTAAATTTAGCGGCTCATCAGTCAAACAAGAAAGCAAGTATGTAAATTTCTCCACATTAGAAATGGTTTCATTTTTGTGCACTGCATTTTCAAACAGACTGTGAAAGGCTACCCATTTCTCAGGTTGTCCAGAAAATGTTCCCAAGTTTAAGCGAGGTAAATTTACGGTGGGAGTGGGTGCAACTAGTTGTGGTGCACCAGTGTGAGACTGATCCAAGGTTTCCTGCGGTTGCGATGGTAGAAGAGGAGCACACAAACTTTGTATAGATATATTTAAGTCTGATATAGAATCTTGTAATCTTGAAATCTGTTCATTATCCAGATCTTCTGGTAAAGGTGTTGTACTAAATAGTTTATTTATAAGCCTTTCAAATTCAGCATATTTATTTTCTGCGGTGGAACTAAGCAAACTAACTTTTTGTGTTTGCTGTTCAGTTAAATTACCTATACCAATAACCTCACGAGCAACAATTTGCTTGTTAATATTATGAAGCCTACTCTCAATCAGTTCACATTGCTTCACAAAAGAAGAAAATCTCATTTTGGTAATTTATGAATACACTCGGTTTAAAAAACAGATTCAGATGTAAATAACAAAAGAGTTCTGAGTAAAAGTTGTAATTCACAATGTCCTTCCACTATTCAGTAATTTCCAGTCCAAATAATTTTAATTTATTATTATTATTTTTATCACTCTAATACCAATAGCGTAGATGACAATAATAATGGTAACATGGTAATAAAGGAATATGGCTACTGTATTTTATAGAAACTAATACAGAGGTCGGTTTTGAAGAAACACACTACACTTCAGAACTATGCTTGCTAGATAAAACAGGAAATAACACACGCTGCACAATGAATCAATAAAACTATGCTTGCATGAAAAAACAAGAGAAAATCATAACAAAATGAAAAGAGCACTGAGTATTGGCAATACTTGCCAGTAGTAAATAATTGTTTTTTTTTTTTATTTAAGCGTTACAATAATTCAATAAACATAATAATAAAGAGCGTAATAATTAATAAAAATCTTGCTTTCCAACGTGCTGGATTCTGAATGAAAGATGCTATCCGGGCTGGACGGACAAAAAATGTGGGGTTCTTTTTGATTTGCAGTGGACTGTATATTGTCAAAATATATAGTTAAAAGGCTTTATTCCCATGTAATCAGCAATGCATAAAAATTAAGCGTTTACTGACCTTGTCCTTGTGCGTTGTAAATGTCCTGTTGTAAGCAACACTGGTGATTTTCTAGGCAGTCCTAAACTTAACAATAATATCCCAACAAACATTAAACACAAATAAATAAACACATGAAAAAAAAGCACAAAGTAAAATAACAAGAGCGTTGAATAGTCTTTCTATTCTTGCGGTATGCGGGTATAAACGAAAAGAACTGAACTGCACGATATACCGTACACTACAGGAGAGAAAAACGCTCTAACTATGACTGCTGATTACAATGTGAATTGAACTTTGAAACAGGTAATGGGAGTGCATTCTATTAGAGATAATGAAATATAGATAGGGTGAGTTTAACTATTGTTATAAAAACAAAATATCTGACACTAATCATATTTAAACTTTGTAAATTCACATTTTTTATATTTTATCTGTTCGGGCGCCTGTAAATTTGTCCGCGGAACTTTTGTGACCGATCGGCACAAGGTTGTAACTTCAACTGGGTTTATAGAAATTGGGGCGAAAACTGCTAACACACGCCGTCGCTAGATGTTGGTTGGCGACTGTCTTTTTTATGCCCAGTGCAGACAGACTGCTGGTGTCGATCCGGCGAGTTAGCGAACACTCCTCCATTCCTGTGTGACGTCTGCTGGGCTCAGCTCCTTATGTCATGTAGCATGACTCCAATTTGTACATAGTTCAGAGGTCAGATTGCTAAAAATAACTGTCTCCCTGCCGTTAATTCGTTGACCTTGACTCCAAGTCGTGTACAATGTTTTTACCTCATTCAAATTACAAATAAAACTTTACTTTTTAATTATGTCTCGGGAGGGTTTTACCTGTACCGTTACAATACCCCCTCAATGAGAGATTTTATGCCGAAGCATAAAAACTCTCATTAACACTCACATACTTCCTAAAGGGATCAGTCTGGATATGTCGCCACAACCCCCTCTACATTTTATTAACACTCATGGGTAACTTACCCCCCTGATCCGGTGACTGTGGCCGCACCTGAATGACCTTACAGGACTTCCCTCTCGAGATCCCAACACCACAAGGCCAGACAGGCACTTGATGCCCCTGCTCTGACGCGCAGGCCAGCACAGGACCGCGCCACAGCATCACCAGACACTGAAACATTAAATCAAAAACATCAAATAATGGCCTTTCATAATACCATATCCCCAACTGATCTGGTTCCCCTTAGCTGTGCTGGTTTGCGTTAAGAAGCACTGGTTTTCCTTAACTTCTAACATACATACATATTTAACATAACATGATACATTTTAAATTTTACTATCAACACTCTGTATGCCTCTCTCTCGTTGATTCTTATCCCAAATTCAAAAATATTTCCCTGATTCCAATCAGAATTTAAATAATCACTTCCCATTACATCATTACAAATATCTTTCATTACCCAATTTACATCTCAAAAATATTTAACTGCATTACTAAAGTTCCTCTTAAACACATTTAAATCAATTACATCATCACAAGTTATCTACTTATATCTTTTCTCAAAATCGTTAATCATCTCCATAATACTCCTCAAATCAACACAAAATCCTTTAGTTACATCATAAGATCAACTACACATTCTATATTATCAACATAATTCCATTTAATTGGGTTATTTTATCCCGTTTATAATATTCATCAACTTTCTCCTTTACACATCATTTTATACTACCCCCCCTAACCCAGTTACAATTGGGTAAATAAGCTCATGGGTACACCAGTTTTGGTATTTACCTCTTTACATAAATAATATATTTATGTCCCTGGCTTGTAACGGCCAGCTCATTTCCACACACACAATTGATTCTTTATGTTGGACTGTAGCGCCCATTTGCTTCCACAATAACTGAAGTTTATTAGGGTGTAAACGCTGCTTACACCATTCTTGCTTCAGCGTTATATAAAATTTCAGCATTATTGGTATCCGAGGACACCAGTAATCCTACTAAAATTATTCATATGCCCTTAATACAGTCTATCACCCCATTCGGTGGTAGCCGCTGTTCCAAAGGTATGTTGATTCCCCTGATTCACCCCCCCCCCGGGTTAATTTCTAAATTACACCAATTTCAAAGGCAACCAACCATGGTCAGTGTACAATAAATCTGCCCATAACTGGTTGTCATCCAAAACCATGGTCTGGGCTGCTAAGGCCGAGACCGCCCGAAAGTGGGGATCGCATCTAAAACATACAATATACATGTTTTATATCCCTACACTATTACATACTACTCAATTAGACACTTAATCGACATAATAAACACTCAAATTGAACATTAACATTATTATATTAAAATTAATCTTTCACTTTTAAATTTGCCTTTAAATTACAAACATTACGACTTTAATTTCAATTTTCCCTGATTAAACATTTTAACTGTTTATCTTGCATTATCACTTCAACTTTGACTTTTTATTGAACCTTTTAATAATCAACCTTTAATTATTTATCATTTATTATACAATTAAATTCTCAAAAAATTTTAATTTATTACCAACATTCATCTTATACAACATTTCATTTATTAGCTCCTTTCAAATTAATTCAACTATTTTATCAAACAAATTTTTATTACTTAAATTATCAAATTGCTTTAATTACTTTAACAAAATTCACAATGACCAACTGTCAATTATTAAAGTTGAGTATACTTCATACAACACGTTGTAGTCTCTGTTACCTTATCGTTACAACAACATAACCTTACTACCTAAGTAGATTTAAAATCAACACAAAAGTATATACAATCTACATTATTATCTGTTATTGTTTACCACAAATCATTTCATAATTCAGTCCATTTCAAAACCCACTACACTCACATAGTTAAATGTTCATGAACAATAAATATTTACCCTCCATCATCAAACAATAATCTTGTCTTACGTATACACAATTCATTTCTAATTAAGCACATTTTCTTATTTCCATCAATATAACCACTATTTGCTTCTTCTAATGGTTCCATTACCCCATAACAATGTTTTACAGGATACTCCACATTATTATCAAATCATATACCATGTTAGCTTTAGTATTTCTATTCCAGTTTCCGTAAGTATTTTTTGTTAACCCCAGGTAAGTTATGATCTCATCGTCATCATAGTTATCTACTACTACACCCGTTACACCATAAGGTAAGTGCTTGCTATCATCGTTATCATCATTTTCATCTACTACTGCTGTACTCATTACTTCACAAGGTAAGCCTTTTATATAATCTCGTTACTTTTCAACTCTCTCGTTATTTATTTTCTCTATTAACTCTTTATAATCTTTCCTCACATTGAACAACTCTATCTCTCTCACTCTCTCAAAATCGCTTACACAACCCCATTTTACTTTCTCTCTCTCATTCCATGCAGAGGGCACTACATCATAAAAACACCTCCTGGCTCTTCCAGGACAACTAAAAAAATTAGACACCTCGTCTCCGATTAAGGGACACTTGCCCTCCAAAAACATCTGTGAAAACTCTATTTCACAATATACCCAGGGAAAATTTACCCTCTGCCCCATGTTTCTACTTAAATTCTCCTCGTATTCTCTCTCTAACTCATGAACACTTATTTCTACTCCTTCACTACCCCCTACTATCTCTATATTCTCATCATCACTATTAATTTTTTCTGTATCACCCTTAGACACACCTTTTTCAACTATCTTACCACTATTACTTGTTAACTCATTTTTATAAGTATCACTTACCTCGTTAATTGTTTCTTCGTTATTTTTCATCATTTTATCACCATTATAATTATCACCCGTATTGACACCAATGTCATCTGTTACTTCGTTATTTTCATTTATACTACACTTACCTATATCTGTTCTCCACATTCCCATCCTCTCAATACTTTGTTCTAACTCGCTAAATTTAATTTCAAATGTCTCATTGGTTTTCTCAAAACTTTTATTAACTTGCTTTATTTCGTCTCCAATATCATTAAAATTGCTTTCATTTGTATCAAAACGACTATTTATGTTTACATTCTGCTCATTAAAATTAGCTTTCATAAAATGAAACAGGTCATATATTGATACTTTTTCTACTCTACTGACCATAGGTGTCGATTCAGCACTCGCTTTGCTCATAACAATCGATTCTATCAAACTATTTTCTTTATTGATATTTATATCAGATTTATTCTCTGCATTGATTTCAGTTTTACGTCAGTTATGCTGACTTCATCGTTAGTATTCTCCATTTTTTCACTTTTTACTTAAACAAAGTATATAACCTTACAACATGTGTCTATTTTAGACGTAATTAAAAATGTATTTACCTACTTCCAACAACCCGCCTTGCTCCCCAAAACAGGCCCACATTTACATAAATAAATTTGATGTAAATGTCCTGTTCGGCAGCGCCAATTGTAATGTTATTTATTTTTGTAAATTGTTTTACCTTATTTGTTTACCAACAAACAGTTATGTTCGCATCCGCATTCCGGACACCATCTTGAATTATTGCCAACTGTGTTATTTCACTTACCTGGGTCTAAAGTTCGTTTAAGCGAGTTGTAGAGCAGATTGGTTGTTGGAAATAAATAATTCATTTACTTATTCTCAAATCAATCTGATTTTATTATATGAGAATCGAATTCATAAATCTTTTCTTGAAAACAAAACTGAACATTCCTTTTAATCCCATCATTAAATACAAAAAATATTCCTTCTACCTCTCTTACACATTTAGTTTTAGTAATATTCAGAAAATAAAAAATAACTAATTACAAACTTAAATTTATCTTTCGCAAAGCAGCGCTTCACACACACGCGTGCTTTCATACCGTACATATTTTTGTTTTTTGACCCCCCTTTTTGAGCTCATATTTTTTTATATATTTATATATAATACATTTAATATTTATAATTACATTTACCTCAAGATGTTATTTTTTTCCTTTTTTGGAACATGTTTCGGGTACTATCTTGTACCCATCCTCAGCCCTCCGGTTTTTTTGTCTGGTGAAGTACATATGTATTGTTGGTTGACTATTATTATTGTGGCTTCCTGTTGGCTTCTGGTATTTCAAATTGGTTTTATTGTGTGTGATTGTGGTGTATGTGTTAGTTTTTTGTGTATTTTCAATGTTGAGTGCTTTGAATATTGTGTCATGTTTTGTATTGATTTGTATTTGTTCAGGTATTAGTTTGTTTTCTGTTTTATGTTTGTATATTTGTAAATTTTCCCAAATGTTCATTATGGTGCCTTTGTGTGGTATATGTTTTATTAGTGTTACATTGGTTATGTCTGGGAATTCATGTCCTGTGTTTATTGCATGTGTGGCTAAATTGGATTTATATATTTCTGGTTTTTTGTATCCATTTAGGTGTTCAAAATAACGTTTTTTTGAACACCTAAATGCATACAAAAAACCAGAAATATATAAATCCAATTTAGCCACACATGCAATAAACACAGGACATGAATTCCCAGACATAACCAATGTAACACTAATAAAACATATACCACACAAAGGCACCATAATGAACATTTGGGAAAATTTACAAATATACAAACATAAAACAGAAAACAAACTAATACCTGAACAAATACAAATCAATACAAAACATGACACAATATTCAAAGCACTCAACATTGAAAATACACAAAAAACTAACACATACACCACAATCACACACAATAAAACCAATTTGAAATACCAGAAGCCAACAGGAAGCCACAATAATAATAGTCAACCAACAATACATATGTACTTCACCAGACAAAAAAACCGGAAGGCTGAGGATGGGTACAAGATAGTACCCAAAACGTGTTCCAAAAAAGGAAAAAAATAACATCTTGAGGTAAATTTAATTATAAATATTAAATGTATTATATACATCAAGAAACGGACTGTAGCAGAAAGTGACTAAATTTATATATAAAAAATGTAGTTGACAATTTTTTATTATTTAATAATTTAGAATTTATTTATGTTTGTCTGTTACTTATCTGACCATCCTCCAAACGACTCCCCTTGTACCACGCACTCTCGATTACTCCTTACATTTTACTTTCTTCACCATTTTTCTTCTAAAACAAAAAACAGTTACTCCAATCTAAACTCCGATCATATTTAAACTTTGTGAATTCACATTTTTTATATTTTATCTGTTTGGGCGCCCATAAATTTGTCCGCGGAACTTTTGTGACCGATCGGCACAAGGTTGTAACTTCAACTGGGTTTATAGAAACTGGGGCGAAAACAGCCCACGTCCGCTGTCGCTAGATGTTGGTTGGCGACTGTCTTTTTTACGCCCAGCGCAGACAGACTGCTGGCGTCGATCCGGCGAGTTGGCAAACATTCCCGCATTCCTGTGTGACGTCTGCTGGGCTCGGCTCCTTACGTTATGTAGCATGACTCCAATTTGTACATAGTTCAGAGGTCAGACTGCTAAAAATAACTGTCTCCCTGCCGTTAATTCGTTGACCTTGACTCCAAGTCATGTACAATGTTTTTACCTCATTCAAATTACAAATAAAACTTTACATTTTAATTATGTCTCGGGAGGGTTTTACCTGTACTGTTACAAAGTATGCTGCCTTTGATTTGCTATTGATGTTGATAACAGCGTATTTAGGGGTTATGTTGTTTCGCAGACACATTTTGTTAAATTTAATGTTATTAGTGGTTTTAATTAACTTAACTTTGGTGTTCTTGTATTTGTAGACCAGTAATGCCGGATAGGCTTCAAAGTTCATTTTTTGGTACGGTCTCCAAGTTGCGTAATTTAATAAATTATATAGATTGGTAATTACCTTTATCTAATTCCTTCTTTGCAACTTAACTATTTGCGTAACAACACATTTCAGGATCACAGTCCCATCATCAGGTTATAAAATTAAATCATGCACTAGTCACTAGTCGTTAAGTTTTTTAAAATTATAAAACCACTGCACAACATTCGTAGTCGCGTAGACACATAGCTATGTGTATTCACTCACGTGCGCGTCGTCGTAAAGTTAAAGGTCGACTGTCGTGCTATTAACTTGTTGACAATCGTGCTGCTATATCCGTTGGCGATTGCTATGCTTTTTATGGTGTCAATTTCTTTGATAAAATCCTCCTTTCCTAGGGGTACATTAAGCAGTCTGTGGACAAACGCGTTATAAGCAGCCATTTTTTGTGACCATGGATGGTATGAGTCTGCATGTATGGTAATATTGGTTGTTGTAGGCTTTCTATAGATCTTAAACTTAAAGCAATCGTTCTGTTTAATTAAAGTTAAATCTTAAGAAATTCAAACAATTATTATCTTCAGTTTCTAGAGTGAATTTGATTTGGGTGTTTATGCTATTCATGTATAAACATGAATAGTATAAATGCTGCTTATAACGCGTTTGTCCACAGACTCCTTAATGTACCCCTAGAGAAGGAGAATTTGATCAAAGAAACTGACACCATAAAAAGCATAGCAATCGCCAACGGAGATAGCAGCACGATTGTCGACAAGTTAATCGATAAACACAGACGCACAAAGAATCTAGGAACAAACAAACCGAGACATGACAATAAATTTATATCTGTTGAGTACACTAACTTGATACCACAAATCATTAAAAATCAATTAAAAAAATATAACGTTACAGTAATTTTTAAAACAAACAATAATATTCAAAACGTATTACACGCAAAAAGAAACAAAAATCCTGAAACATGTTCCAACATACAGTAGACTCTCGGCTATCCGACTCCCGCCTATTCGACCTCCGGCCTATCCAACCCGCTACTAAAAAAAAAAAAAAGTATTTTGAGTACGGTACATATCCAGTATTTCCAATCCGATTACTAGCGCCTTCAAACGTCATGTGAGCAATCCCGCCACGCGGGTGAAGGTGCTTACGCGTGAATCACCAGTTACCAATACAGTACGCCAATTGATTCATGTTGTGACAGGAAAGTTTCGTGTTCCTACTTGAGTGTGTAACAGGTGCATCAGTCAGTCTGTATCCAGAATCCAGAAGTCAGTCCGTGCGGTTCAGTCGTTCGTGGATTGTTAATTTGTTATAAAGTGTGTATACAGTATTGTTGGTGGCTTTTATTTTTAAGTGAAATATTGGTGACAAACGAAAGAAAGTGGTAGTAACTTTGGAAGAAAAACTGCAAGCAATAAAAAGAATGGATTCTGGTGAGTCGGTAAACAAAATTGCACTGGAGTTAGGAGTTGGAAAAACTACTGTGGGTGATTGGCGAAGAAATCTTGCAGAGATTGAAAAATGGTGTTCTAAGCAAGCAAGTGGCAGTGGCGTGAAAGTTAGAAAAACTATGCAAAAAGGAAAACATGTGGAAGTTGAAGAGGCTTTATATCTGTGGTATGAAAATGTGAGGGGGAAAGGATTGACGGTTTCAGGCCCCTTGCTTCTAGAAAAAGCGATTCAGTTTAAAAAACAGATCAAAGGAGACGATGGTGAGTTTACTGCCAGTGATGGGTGGCTTGATCGCTGGAAGAAACATTTTGGTGTTTGTCAGATGACGATTAGTGGTGAAGCATTGTCTGCTAATAAGGACGCTGTCCCTGACTTTAAAAAACACTTTTTTGAGCTGCTTGATAAGGAAGGTATTTCTGGAGAACAAGTGTACAACTGTGATGAGACGGGTTTGAATTACCGTATGTTACCGTCTAAAACACTAGCGTCTAAACAGGAAAAGGCCACACCAGGGTTCAAGAAGAGCAAGGACCGCGTTACAGTTTTAGCTTGCAGTAACGCAACCGGAAACCACAAGTTGAGACTGACCTTGATTGGAAAATCTCCCAAGCCTAGGGCTTTTAAAAATCTTAAAGATTTAAGTTCTTTGCCCCTGCATTATACCCATCAAAAAAAGCCGTGGATGAATGGAGAAATTTTCAAAAATTGGTTTGAACAGGAATTTGTGCCACAAGTTGAAAAAACATTTAGCTGAAAACAATTTAACAAGGAAAGCAATCCTAGTTTTGGATAACGCTCCTTCACATCCAGCAAATGACCAATTAAAAGATGGAGACATAAAAGCTTTGTTCTTGCCTGCAAATGTTACATCTATATGTCAGCCAATGAATCAGGGAGTGCTCCAAGCTTTGAAAAAGAAATATCAACGTAGGCTACTAAGCTATATCATCGCGACAATTGATAATACAGAAGTTGCGACGGCACTACAGTCAGTAGACATGCTTGACGTCATCAGATGGGTGTCCGAGGCATGGGATGAAATTCCATCTTTAACACTTGTGCGATCGTGGAAAATTTTGCTGGATCACAGAGCCAGTGATAAGTGGGAAGAGGTAGAACAGCAATGTGATGTGGAAAATGCAACTGATAACACTGCGCTTGTATCGCTGTTAGAAAAAGTTCCCGGATGTGAGGAAGCTTCATTGGAAGACATCACAGAATGGTTGGCAAAGGACGAAATCGAAGAAATTGCAGACGAAGATATTGTAGTGATGGTATTAAATGAACAGCCGATTGAAGAGGAACAAGGTGATGAACCCTCCGATCGTATAACCCACTCCGAAGGCCTGAAGGCGATCGAGACGGCAGTGGAATACATTGGCCAGCAAGAAGAAGCAACACCAGCAGACATCATATTGTTACGACGGTCTACTCGATCGTCGTAGGTACAGTGGAAACAAAATAAATACAAGACACCAATTAAGTCACTAATCACACCTTTAATTGTTACAGTAAAACAGTTCGTAATTAACAACACAGTCTACAGTAAATCAAATGAAAATTGTATACACACAATAAAATGTCCACAAATATTAAAACTCAATTTTATTACAATTATACCGTCTGATTATAAAACGCAACACTTCAACAATAACTACTTGAACGTACACAGTAATAACTCGAACCGCTCTGGAAATATATTGCACTAATACTCTCGAACCGCACTATCAAATATCTCGCATTGAACTGAAAAATTAAGGCCGCTACCCGATGTATTTATAGTCACGCTCACACACCAGAAGCTTCCAAACTGCGTCTTATCTCTCGTGAACTACGTAATTACTACGCCATTAACACAGTCCGAGCGCCCGAGCGAAGCCAGGCACAGTCGAGAAAATTCTCGCAAAATGCGTCTAGTAGCACGTACACCACACGCTTACATCGAGATCCTTCTGGCATATTCGATAAACACGTACATTGTTCTGTGCTGTCGTAGCAATATGTTTACGTAAGTGGAAGGATATAACGGCGAGGAAAGAAGCAGGTCTCAATTACAGACTTTTTCAAACCTTAGACAATGTAAGTTTCACTTGTTCTTTCATTATACAGTACGTAGTTTTAGGTTATTATAATTTGATTTATATTAACAACTAATTTGGTTGAAAGCTTTCGTATAAATTAAAACTCATAGTAAAACTCATTCAACTTATTGTTAACTACACATTTTGTTTCGTCCTTCAAATAAAGGTTTTGTGAAAGATACTGTAGTTGCAAATTCTTATTTCATTTCTTTCTAATTCATTTATTACTGTACGTCATTTATAAGGACAAACTGATATGACGTACGCATCCAAATAGCAACAAGTACATTCAACGCAATAGGGTGGCGGTCATTGACCTTACAAAGGCTGGTATGCCTACGGCTCCGGTGTATCCGACTTTTTTGCTATCCGACCCGGCCGACCGCCACATTAGGTCGGATAGTTGAGAGTCTACTGTATATAAATTTGTATGTAATAACTGCGAGATATTCTATATTGGACAAACAGGAAGAGGTTTTAAAGATAGATATATAGAACATCTGCCCAAGAAGAATGTCAATAATATAAAGTCCAGATACACGCAGCATTTAATGGAATACAATCACAATTATACCAGTTTTGTACAAAATTTAAAACCTCTACATTACTGTAAGAAAGGACGGTTCATGGATGCAATAGAAGAATTTATAATCTACAAAGCAAGTAAATTCCGGCATGATGTCCAACGTCTTCTTTGACACAGTAAAACGCACACAACAAGAAGAAAGCAGATGACTGCCTGTATAAGTTTGTGATAACAAATCAGTCGACCTTTAACTTGATGACGATGCGCACATGAGTGAATACACATAGCTATGTGTCTACGCGAATACAAATGTTGTGCAGTGGTTTTATAATTTTAAAAAACTTAACGACGAGTGACTAGTGCATGATTTAATTTTACAACCTGATGATGGAACTGTGATCCTGAAACGCGTTGTTACGCAAATAGTTAAGTTGCAAGGAAGGAATTAGATAAAGGTAATTACCAATCTATATAATTTATTAAATTACGCAACTTGGAGACTGTACCAAAAAATGAAGGGATTTTGGTTGAGGAATGAGGTTACTGATTAGATTCCTGAGTTACTGAAGAGAAAAATATTTAGAAGAACAAGGAACTGCATGTGGTATTTACTGACCTGGTAAAAGCATCTGATAGGATGAAGACGGGGAGGTTTATGAACATATTGATAAATTATGAAATAAATTGGAAGAGTGGAGACTGATTAAAAGACTTGTTGCTGACCCAAAAGGTACAAGAAAGACTACAAGAGAGTTGAGTAATTAGACTGGACTGGAATGGGAAGTGAGGTAAGCGTACTGCTTGTCACTTGCTCTAGAATGTGTTAGATTTGCTGATGGTATGGTCTTTTCTGAAGGAAGCAAGGGGGAAGTAGTTCAGATGTTCAAAGACCTTGATTTTAATGTCAAGAATATAGAATGAAAAACAAAATAAGAAAACCAAACCAAGGGTATGGTAATAGCTGGTTTGGTAAACCAACAGATATAGCCTAAGTATTACAATAATTAGTGCCAAAATGAGGCAGTTCAAGTATGTGAGAAGCACTGTCACTGAAGGTATGTGTTGTGCTGCAGAAATTAACTTTGAGTAGCACTGGCAACTGGGAAGGGAAGGCTCCAATAGAAAGCACAAGTTGCCATGTGACCAACTGGCAGAGTGCTTTATATGGAATATATTGTTGTACAGTGTTGAAATCAAATCTGGATTCTGAGGAGGGAAGTTTGAGAAACTTGGAGGGACTGAAGATGTGAATATAATAAAGAATGGAGGGAGGTAAATGGCAGGACAAGTAAGAAACAAGGAAGTGTTGCAACAGACTAACAAGTAAAAACCAAAAGACTGTTCAACAGAGTAAAAAGAAGGAAGACTAATTTATTATGTCACTGGGCGAATGAGACTGCCTATGAAAGTAACGCTTGAGAAAATGGCGACTGACATGAAGAAGAGAAAGGGGTGCAGAATGGTAGATTCATTCTTAAGACTGAAGGGGAATATGAAGACAATAAGAGGCTGGTGCAACCACAAAACCACGACAGTGATGAGGACCTGCCAGAGAAAAGCTGAACACACTTTAAAATGGCAATTTGCATAATACAGTACTTCAATTATGGAAATAATATGTATTCATAGTCACAATTATTCAAAAAGTGTTTCTTTTTGCTTACTCCAGAAATACTTGTATGATGGTAAAGACAAAAACTATCAACAATACATAAAATGTTGTCTGTACGATGACGTGGGTGTTTCTTGGAAAGACAAGTGCGTATCCAGATATTTTTTCCTTAAAGTAGTATTATAAAAAATGATTAGATTTAAATGTATTATTAAACGCAAATGAACAAAACAAGCTCAATGACAGTTTAACACAAACACAAATGACAGTTTAACAACAAAGCTCAATGACAGTTTAACACAAAAACAAATACAAACAAGTCACTCTAACATCTGTACATACATATGAAGTTTGTAAATTCAAAGTTACCCTGGCAGTGTATCCTATACATGCCTAAAGTGTGAATGGCAACAATTTACCTGAAGAATGTGAACTTCCTGTAAATGCTGGTGTTTGTGTGTTTACTGATCGAGTTGAACGAAGGAGATCAGCTAACGGTGCTCTATGACCTTCAGGTGTTGCCTGATGTACTAACTGCATCTGTAATTACATACACACACAACATACAGAAACTAATAAACATTAATTAACTAATTTTTATACTGGATAATAAGAACTGACTATGCTTATTGCTTTTCAAGCATTCAAATGCGTGTGTGTGTAAGCGTATGCCAAGTATAAATGGGACCAGGCACCTTTGTTAACAATTAGATTCATCATGCCTAACCATACTGCTTTATTATGAGAGTTATTCAAAAATTAACCTCCGATTGATTGACTGATATGCATAAACTTGTTGCTACACCAACATGGCACCTGGGGAATAGTGACCTGTATCTATTGTAACGTACTGCGAGGTTTCTTACGTCGGTTTCTCTCTTGGTGTTACGTCTATTTGATACTCTGACTGTTATTTTTATTTATTGTGTAATTCTTTAGTAAAAATAAACCACGGGATCCTTTGCCGTTTTTTATCTCCTTGCAGGTATTACAGTTCAGTTGTTATGGGGGGGGGGGGGAGAGAGAGAGAGAGAGAGAGAGAGAGAGAGAGAGAGAGAGAGAGAGAGTAGCGTGTCAATTTTTGGGTATTTTTATTTTTACCGTATGGGGCATTTATATTTTATTTATTTCGTTTTTGTGCGGGAGTTTTAGGAAAATATTGTGAAATTTATTTATGCTACAACTGTTAATCCGATTACAACAGAACACGTGGAGATTGAAACATTGGTTGAGACAAAGGCGATACGCAGTTGTTATTGTGTAACGCGGCGAGCGAAGAATTTACCTCCTTCAAAATTCTCAGAAATCCGTACTTGTGTGGCAGCGCACATACGCAACTGTACAACCACGAGCTCGAGTGATGCGTCCAGCCACAAAACAGGATGTCTTAGGGCGAGTAAAATTCAGCAATGTGCTTTTGAGCGGCAGGAAGTGCTGTCTAAGTCCGGCCTCTACAATGACGTCAGCCTGTGCCTAATTGAAATCGTTGACCATGTTAACCCAAAAAACTACAGGCATGGCATGGAACGAAACTTCGGTGACGAAGAATAAGGCAGTGACTTCCATACCAACTATGAGATCACAATAGCGATACCTGGTACATTATCGCCCCCAGTCTACAAGCTGCACTCCCCGGTACCGGGCTAGGAACCAAGTAGGCTCGCCATAAAAGTTTGTAATTTATCAGAAAAAAGTTGTAATTACCACAAATAGTTATGTGACCGCGGTCAATCCATCTAGGGGGCCGTAATCAAGAGTTTTTTTTTTCTTCTTTCGGACCATAAAGACAGTGTAACTGAACAATGCGTGTGTGCGGCGACCGCGTGGCCGGCGTTTGGGGGTCTGGGGTTTAAATTATGAAATGTTAAGGGCACGATAAATTAGAATGAATGTGAGAGCGAGCAAAGCTGGGCTGGTTTTGTTTGTGTTTTATAATTGTGTTTGTGTTTTAGAAAAGATAAGGTAAGCTATAGTTGGTAAGTTCCGTTACTAGATGCACGAGTTGCACAATATTTGATTACATGTAAATCTATTTGCCAAACAAACAATAATTTCAACATTTGAGTATTAAAATTATCAATTCTCTTCATAACGATGTGTAGAGTTAGTTATTTCGAGAACCTTTGAAACACATGTTTGTATCTAGCGTTCGTCCGAAAGGATCCTGGCCCATACAAAACGAAACCTTCCAGGTAGGTGGAAGTTAATATATTATATTATATTAATATATTTAAGAGTTATTTAACGTCTCAATGGCTCCCGTTAACAGGGACAGTTTTTATTAAGTAAAATAGTAAAAACCGGACCTACAGAAAAGATACAAACATGTTTTTGGGGTTAGCGGAATAAAACAAAAGTGCGTTATTAACACAAAATTGGTTAGATAATACATTATATTGATTATATCTTATTTATACACAAATATCAAGTATAAAATAAGACCAATAATTGGCAGTCGTTACATAAGAAAATATAGATTAAATAAAAATGTCTGAGAACACAGAGGAAAGTAGCGTAATAAATTCAATTATGAGTGAAAGTGGCCTTGAGTCGCAATCGCTGGATGAAAGTGGTATGCTGAGGGGGGAGCCGGGCGCTGTTACAGAAACAGCTGGCGGCAGTAATGTAATCGTTCATTCAACCCCGATTGCGTTTCAACCACGAGTAAACGAAACAGATGTTGACTCTGGGGTTCAGTTGACCCCAGTTTCAACTAAAAAAAATAAACAATCAGAGGAAACTGATATAATGAGTTTCTTACGAAAAATGGACAATAAATTTGAAAAAATGGACAATAAATTTGACATGTTAAATAGTCGTTTTGATGATAATGATAAACGCTTTGATAACAATGAAATAATTTTAAATAAGATGAAAAGTGATGTTAACTATAAATTAGACCAATTAACTAATGATTTTAATGAACAGAAAATAAAATGCGAACAGCAAAATATTCAAAACGAGATCAATTTTAAAGAAATTAAAGACTAGAATACTCAGTTTCAGCAGAGTATTAATGTACAATTCGATAACCTGAGTAGGGTACTAGACAAACATATTGATGAACGTTGTGAAAGTATGAAATTACACCTGTCAGAGTCACTAAATGAGCAATTAGAGTGCCGTGTTTCTGATATAACCAATGATATAACTAATAAAGTAGAGAAACAGATCACGGAATAATATAGCATCATAAATACAATTGTTGAGAAACAAATAAGTGAAGGTAATACCAATACCGAATGTAAGATTGGTTATGCTATGAGTCAGATTGAAAATAATAATAGTAAAATAAGAGACATAGAAAATAATTGTAAGATTGAGTTCAAGACCATACATAATACAATAAGTGACCTTGAATGTGATAATAACCTTAAATTAATGAATGTTAAAAATGAATTGAGCATGGCCATCAGCCAACAAGTTAACACCGTTACCGAGCGAGTAATTATGACTCGTGACGTAAGCAGTGAAGTTGAGTTAGAGACCTTCAGTTGTGATAATAAAAGAGTGCATCCCATGCAGTTCATAAGTAGAGTGAGAGAATTCAATAAGTTCAGTACTAATAACTGGGAAGTCCAATTATTAAAAATTTTAAAATGCTTCAAAGGTAGTTCGGAGATATGGGCCGAGGTACATAAAATGGAATGGGAGTGTTTTGAAAGTTTTGAGTCTGCGTTTATAAATAAATATTGGTCTGAAGAAGACCAAGAAGTGTTACGAAGTAGAATCATGGGAACAGGGAATTTTGGGGGGCCCAATAATAATATAACAGGGTATGTGATGAAAATATTTAACGAGGCGAAATACTTAGAACCGCCATTACCATTTAGATCCTTTGTGAGGCATATCAGCAAGCATTTGCCGAGGGAAGTACAGATAACACTTATGACAAGGGAGGTAGCTAATATTAGCGAGTTAGAAAATATTTTAGATGTGTTTCAGAATATCCGGGACCAAGAATTGAGTCGCCGTCAGAACCAGCAGAATGGAAATAATAAACGTAATCAGGGACCGCCGAGGGGACCTACAAATGGACCGGCATATCCCAGACGAGAATAAAATAATCGAGGACCTATGTGGACTTGTCCGGCATGCTCACAGGAGAATTATGCGACACAAAATTTTTGTTTTAGGTGCAGGAGAGAGAGACCGGGTCAACGACAGGTACCACAACCGGCACAGAACCAGCCTGCATACCAACGAAGGGGAGAGGGCCAAGGAGGAGCGCCGAGAGGCCACGCTCACGAACAGCGAGGAAACCAGCATGAACGAGGATACAACCCTGCAGTGGCGAGCACATCTGCGGGAAACTAAAAGGGACAATGGAACACCGGACCCGACCGTTGTCGCCGGAAGTTTCTGGGGTCCAAATGGATGATAGCTACCGAAACAACGTTGTTATTACAGATTTATCGGAGGAATTATTGGAGGAGGAAGACTTCGAAACAGGGAGACGGGAGAATGGACTGACTGAGGTGAAAATCAACATAGAAGGTAAGGAGATTAAAACTTTAATCGATACAGGTAGCGAAATCTCTGTTATTTCTGAACATGTATTAGATGAATTAAGAGAAATAAATAAAAATATTCCGTCTTTACCAGTAGCGGGGGTGACGATTGTAGGTATTACGGGAGTTAGAAGTAAGAGAGTCACGAAACAAGAACATTTAAACATGCTAATTAACGGGGTAGGGTACGACAATACGTTTCTAGTCGTACGGGGATTAAATCTTGAGGTTATACTGGGAAATGATTTTCTGATTAAACATAAGGCGGTGATTGATTTTCATAAACGGGTGTTAGAATTAAATAGTGAAGGGGAACCAGTCCGTATTAATTTTGAGCGGGTGTTAGATGCGATAAGAATTTCAGGGGTAAGGGTGATACATAATCGGAATAATAAACAAGAAACGGAAGTTAGTATGAATGTATGTAGTGAGAGTAAGATAGAGTATGAGGAGAATGTAGATCACTTATGGAATGAGAGAGCACTGAAATTTTGTAGTGAGGGTGGCGAAATAGGGAGTCCTCAACGTGAATCGTTGTGGCGGGTAGTAGAGAATTTTAGAGAAGTGTTTGCCGATGTACCAGGGAGGGCAAGAAACTATGAATGCGAGTTAAAGGTAAGGGAACACGCACCCTATGTGCAAAGAAGTTATCCGGTGCCATATGCGAAGAGAAGAGCGGTTCAACTTGAGTTAGAGAAAATGTTAGAGGGAGAGATAATTGAGCGATCTGTATCACCATATTCCAACCCCTTAGTTGTAGTGATTAAAAAAGATGGTAGAGTTAGGTTATGTTTAGATGCCCGCAAAATCAATCAAATAATTATTCCAGACCGGGAGTCACCCGAAGCTATTGAAGAGATTTTTCAGAAGTTTAGCGGCGTACAATATATGACCTCTTTAGACCTAACCGCCGGGTATTGGCAAGTTCCATTGGCAGCAAATAGTAGAAAATATACCGCCTTTTTATTCAATGGAAAGAATTATCAATTTAAGAGACTACCGTTTGGATTGAACACCAGTGTAGCTAGCTTTATTAAGTGTTTGGATGAGATTTTGCAACCCCATAACTTAGATTTTTTAACCATATACGTTGATGATATTTTGATAGCTTCCAAAACATTTGAAGAGCATGTAGAACATTTAGAATATGTGTTGGAGAAGTTATATCAGGGAGGTTTGACAGTGAATTGGGACAAATCAAAATTTTTGCAAACTGAGATACATTTTTTAGGTTTCATTATAACACCTACAGGGATACGTGCCAATCCGGATAAAGTAGCATCCATCCTGACGTTCCCGGAGCCTAAAAATATAAAACAATTGCAAAGTTTCCTTGGTCTTTGTAATTTTTACAGGAAGTTCCAGCGTAACTACGCCCAGACGACGGCCCGACTCAGCGCAGTGCTGCAAAAGAATAAGCAATGGAGGTGGGGAGAAGACGAAAGAGCAGCTTTCAACGAAATAAAAAACAAGTTCGCCGATATGATCTTAATGAATCATCCCAATTTTAACGAAAAATTTTATTTACAGACAGACGCAAGCAATATAGCACTTGGCGCAGAACTATACCAAGAGGACGAGGCGAAGGAACATAAAACCATCGCCTTCGCCAGCCGGACGTTGCAAGCCGCAGAACGTAACTACACTACCACCGAGAAGGAGCTCCTCAGTATAGTGTTCGCCGTGAAGAAGTTCCGCACGTACCTGCTGGGTAATAGAACCATCATCAGGACGGACCATAAAGCGCTGTCGTTCCTGAATACATGCAAGCTCACACACAGCCGGATAACCAGGTGGGTGTTAGCTCTTCAAGAGTATAATTTTTCTTGGGAATATATTAAGGGTGTAGAGAACAGGGTGCCAGACACACTATCACGAGTAGACACAGACAGAAATAGAACAGGTAGAGATATTAAAGAGATAGAGATTTATAGATTGTCCAGGGAAGATAAACTTTTTGGGGAAGAATTAAAGAATATAAATGTAATGCAAAGAGCTGATAGTAAGTTAAATAAAATAATTACTAGTGTAGAATCAGATGTAGATGAGTTTGGGTATAAACAATATTTTCAAGTGTTTAAAGGGAGTTTGTTTAAAAAAGTAGAGGGGAGAGAGAGAGATTGGAGGTTAGTTATACCTGACGGGTTGATAGAGAAAATAGTGTGGGACTGTCACCTTAGATATGGGCATTTTGGGGCACGGAAGTGTGTGAATGTGTTAAAGGAATCTTGTCTATTTAAGAATATGGAGAAACGCGTCCGAAGAATACTTAGAGTTTGCGAGTTGTGTCAGAAGCCTAAAGTTGTGAATTATAGGTTAGAAGGAGAACTAAATTATATTAAAGTAGAAAAACCATTCGACTTAGTAGCTGTAGATTTGTACGGCCCATTGCCAAGGGGTAGGGGTGGAGTGATGCATATTTTTGTTGTACTTGACACTTTTTCCAAATATGTAAGGTTGTATAGCGTGAAGCGGGCAACGAGTAAGGTGCTGAGCGAGAAGATCACACGCGACTACATGATCAACGTGGGAAAGCCGGAGGTGATATTATCTGACCATGGGCCGCAGTTCATCAGCGGGAGATGGCGCCAGACTCTAGGATGGGAAGGTATCATCCCAAAGCACACCGCAGTATATCATCCACAATCCAATCAGGCGGAGAGAGTCATGAGGGAGCTGGGCAGAATTTTCCGAACATACTGCCACGCCAAACACAGTGAGTGGCCACTCTATGTCCAGAAGATTGAAAATTGGCTTAACTGCACCACCCACGAGTCGATGGGGTTCACACCTTATGAGTTAGTGAGAGGAAAGCGTCCACAGAGGATTTTGGAACAACTACTTGAGTATCCACCGGAGACCAACACTATTGGCCACGATATTAAACTTAGGTTAGCGAATGAAAGTTTATTGACGAAGGGGGAGAAGAGAAAACAGAGAGATGACATGAAAGGTAAGTGGACGCAGTACGAGGTTGGACAGATGGTATTGGTGCGATGACATGATTTGTCGAGCGCCCAAGATAAGGAGATCAAGAAATTTTTCTTATTGTACGAGGGGCCGTACGAGATAGTAGAAATAAAAATGAAAAATTCGTATGTGTTACAGAATAGAGAAACCAGGGAGATAGTGGGTACGCACAACGCTACAAATTTGAAATTATTTTGGTCAGCATGAGGATTTTATTAAATAGTAAATGTATGAATGTCATTTAATTGTTTCTTTTATGTTTCTAGAAGGACTCCTCCCCCATTTTCGGGCGGTCACGATCTTACCAGTCCTGGCCGTGGAATTCGGAACTCGGAGGCGGGCCATGGTTGGCAGATCTTCCTTCGGGCGGTGAAAGCAACGATGGTCCGGCTCCACCAAAATTGGTACAAAATAGAAATTTAACCACATATTTGAACGGGGAGGGGGACCCCAAAAAGGTATGTGACGAATTAAAATTTTTTATACACTCTAGGTGCATCAGTTTTGATGTACCTGTCACGTGCCTGCACTGCCTTAGAGTGTTGTAAATAAAGGAGGCTACACCTAAATACAAGGCAGTGAGTACAAATTTAAATACTTTTAGTGTCACTGGCAAATTTAAAATTGAGCCATTGGCAATAGGTTGCTTACACCGAAATGAAGAGTTTTGCTGGGAGTCACATTTGATGGAAATTCAGACGGTGGGTCTGGAGAAATGAGAATCAGAAAGAGAACAGTAGGAAGTAAAGGGGGGAGTAATTTCACAAAGCAGATCTGAATTTTCATCATAACTGTGACTCATAGCAAAACACCCCCGTTTCAGGCGGGGATACTGACCACTAGAATAAGTATATAATTTTAAATGTAAATAAATTTTAAGATTAAGTGACCAAATATAATTGTCAAGTTTTAGTATCAGAGAGTATGGGAACGTTTTGAAAAGATGTGTAACAAAATATAAACTTGGTATCAATACAAGAAGTGGGGATGATTTTGGGGGGTAGATTGGTGTTCAATGAAGTGAAAGAACAATGGAGTGTGGAACTGAAATTGTAGAAAGGTTAGTTTTTAATTTCTTAGTTAGTTAGTAAGTTGCTATTGCGGGGGTGGCCTGTGCTCCCGTAGATAGCGGAATGGGTTGGGGGTAACAGAGAGTGTTACCTCCATCGGAGGCCAAAGTGGCAAAAATGTGCGGCACAAATTTTTTAGTGTAAATTAAAATTTTACACACTGCTAAACGACCGTGTCGCACATAGTAGTAATGATGTGTAACAGGCAGTGAAATTGAAGTTTAGATTTCCCAGACTTTTTGGGCGATTACTGCCTTACCAGCACTAATCGTGGATTTGGCTAGCGGCCAGCTATGGTCATATCAAGTCCCTTGACCATAGCTGACTTGAAATTGGTACATATTAGAAATTCAATGGGGGGAGAAACTAGGGGAAATCTCCGGAAACTATGAAACAGCGGCTGCCACTCTGCCCGCTTGGGGGTAGCAAGACAGGTGGTAGACTCGCATTAAGGGTGTGTTTTTTATAGACCCGAACTTGTTGATGTTCAATACTGTCAAATGTAATAGCGGAAGCAAAGACACGGAGAGGTAAAACCTGCTCCAAAATATACAGTCTTTGTCGAAGCGCCAGGGCGCCACAGTCCTCCATAATTTGAAATAGTGCGTGTGGCTGGGAGGTGACGCAAAGGAGTCACGAATGTAAATTTTATAACATAACATTTTTTTTATACAAAGTTTGATCAAATAAAAATGCTTGTGCTCTGTTCAACTAACTAGCTGCTTAGATATTTAATATGAGGTGTTCATTACATGCTATAATTTTAAATGTATTATTTTATAGTTGTACGTTAGATATATGTGTTGATAAAATATGTGTTTTCATGATATGTGTATACTTTAAACTAAGCCAATAGTTAAACGTCTGGCAGGCGGTAACACAAAATGATCAGAATCAGAGAAATGGGAAACAAGAAGGTGAGGAGTAATGATAAATAAATAGTTATATATTTCATGTAGTTTGTTCAATTTGAGATGTGTTTTCAGTATGTTAGATATCAGCTGATCGGCAGTAACATGTCACTGGTATATTGGTTACAATTGTTCTAAGTAATTAATGTTCAATATAATGTTTTTAATGTATTACAGATGTTTTGGAGTAATGATAACAGTAATGATAATAAGAAATAAAATAATAATTTATGCCAGTCAATAAGAAATAGTTTTGGGTGATAAATATTTTATGGGACATATACGAGGGCTATCCAGAAAGTAACAGACGTTTTGACCGACCGCGGCGGTGGGCGGGGATAGAGCCGCCATCTTGGTGTCAGAACGTTCCTACACTCAGTACGCATCCAGCTGTGGTAGCGTGCGGTCTGTGCCCCTCTTACTTTGCTCTCTGTGACGTGTTAAAATGTGCGCTGCAATAGAAAATCCCGCCACTTGTGAGGTGCGTTCTGTGATTAGGTTTTTGTTGGCAAAAAATCACAAACCAATTGAAATTTATCACCAACTTTGTGATGTGTACGGAAAAGGAATAATGAGTGAAAGCCGAGTGAGTCAATGGTGCATTGATTTTAAAAATGGCTGTACCAATGTTCACGATGAGGACCGCAGTGTTAGACCTAGCCTTGTGACTGATGAACTGGTGATGAAAATCAACGACAAAATTCGTGAAGATCGTCGTTTCATGATTACAGAACTTTTGAAACATTTTCCCCAAATTTCACGGAGTTTGGTGCATGAAATTGGGGCGGAAAAGCTTGGTTACCACAAATTTTGTGCTAGGTGGATTCTGAAAATCCTAACGGAAGACCACAAAAAACAAAGACTGGCTGCAGCACTAACTTTCCTCGAAGATTACGACAAAAATGGTAACAAAGTTATCGATCGTATCGTAACTGGGGACGAGACTTGGGTGAAGCATGTCAATAGTGAAACAAAAAGGCAGTCGATGGAATGGGGACACACAAATTCTCCCAAGAAACCAAGGAAGTGTTTGCAAACGCTGTCAGCAAGAAAGATCATGGCTACTGTGTTTTGGGACTCTGAAGGAGTGATTCTCGTTGATTTTCTTGAACGTGGCACAACAATTAACTCAGAGAGGTATTGTGAAACACTGAGAAAGTTAAGGCGCGCGATACAAAACAAGCGTCGGGGAAAACTTAGTGCGAAGGTTTTGTTTTTTCATGACAACACACGTCCACACACGGCCAATCGTACCCGAGAGCTCTTCGATGGTTTTGGATGGGAGGTGTTCGATCATCCACCATAAAGCCCGGATTTGGCGCCGAGCGACTATCACCTCTTCCCAGCGATGAAGACATGGCTCGCTACACAACGCTTTGATACTGACACCGAACTGCATGCCGGTGTAAACCAGTGGTTGAAATCGCAGGCGGCAGATTTCTACGGAGACGGTATTGAAAAACTTGTGCCACGGTATGATAAGTGCCTTAATTTGAATGGCGATTATGTAGAAAAATAGCTTAAGAGTGTACCTTTCAAATGTATATAATAAAATTTTGTTTTTTCATTTTGTAAATTTTTTATTTCAAAACGTCTGTTACTTTCTGGATAGCCCTCGTAGATCCGTCCAAGTTAAAGTTGATGTTATAGAAGTTTGAGAAGTATTGATGTTGACACAGTAGTTGTGGAGAATAATAGTAGAGATTTTGAGTGATATATTGTTGTTTATAGTTAATGATGTTATTTTGTTGTATTTGGAGGAAGGTAATGAGATTGAGATTTTGGGGATGGCAATTTTGTATTAGGGGGTAGTGTCATGTAGGAGTTCGCAACAAAGTATGTTGGGACGGGAATTGGTATCGATTTTTGTGAGGAGGGGCCGCCTTAGGTAGAATCCAGGCCGCCAAATAAGGGAATTGAGTTTTTGGGGGTGGGGGAAACACGTATCCTATGTACAAAGGGTTAGAGAGTATTTTTTTTATATATGTAGAGAAGGTGGCGATTTGAGTTCCATGATAAGTTGGGATTTAGAGTGTCCTGATTAGTAGAGATTTTGATAGAGATGGGTGTCGTGGGAATTGAAATTAGAATGAATATTAGAGTCAGGGAGAGAAAGATTATATATGTATACAGATCTAATACAGTTAATGAGAATAAATAATTTACATCACCTATAGTAGATTAGAGTAAGATTATAAATACAGAGAGAGATTTTTAATAAAGATATAAAATTTTCCTTTTTTTTAAACCAATGACAGAATCTTGATAAAGTTTGAAAATAAGGTACAAGTAAGAATTGTTTATTTTAAATAATTTAAATGTCAACTTATTATATTAATATTTTGTTTGTTTTAAATGTTTTATTTTATTATGTTTTGTATTTCAAGGTAGGATATTACAGATGTCAAATGTGTTTTAGATAGAAATTGTGCATAACATATGTAGGTCAAGGGTCTGGAACTTGACCTAGTTTCGATCAGCTGATGAGGTCATACACCTACTAAGCTTGTATAGTAGGAAGTCAATTTAATTTGTTTGTTTAATCAATTTAAAACAATTTTAAAATAATGTCTAAATATGAAGAAAACATTTAAATAAGTTTAAATTTTTTTGAATTTTAAAATTTTTGGAAATTAAAAAAAAAAAAACTTGATTTTTCGCCTGCCAGCATTTGAATATTTTGAGTAATGATTATTTTATTATGTGTGTACTTAACATGTTTATTTTATTGATTGATTGTATGGCATTGTACTGCTAGAATCTAAGTATTTACATGTTAGAGTAAGTATATGTTTTGATTAGGAGAAAGGTGTAAATTAATGTATTTTAACTAAAAAACAGAAAAGAAAAACAAGGAAGAGAATTTTTTGATAAAATATTATTTTGAATTTTGAATTTTTTTGAATTTTTATAAATTTTAAAAGAATTTTTTTATTTTACAATGTGTCATGTCAACAGGTAACATGCGTGTGTGTGAGCCCAGTATTTGCTAAAAGCAGCCCAGCTTGCATAAAAGAGGGAACACATCGGTGGAGGATCTGGCATAATCAGAGCCAGGGATTGAGGATTTTTGGGGGTAGCATGTTAGAAGGTGAGGTGCGCTGTGGTACTTAGCTGTTCGATTTCTCGGTGTTGGGATCTCTTACGGAGAAGTCCAGTGATCTCGTTCAGATGAGTCCATAGTCGCTGAGCCAGGGGGGTCGTGTACCCATGTAGATCAAGAACAAGGGGTTTGTTGGCACCAGTTCCTCACCGGTCCTCTTCGGGGTTTGTCGATGAGATTTCTTCTGTTGTGAACAGCAGAATTCTCATCGAGGGGGTATTGTAGCGTGTCAATTTTTGGGTATTTTTATTTTTACCGTATGGGGCATTTATATTTTATTTATTTCGTTTTTGTGCGGGAGTTTTAGGAAAATATTGTGAAATTTATTTATGCTACAACTGTTAATCCGATTACAACAGAACACGTGGAGATTGAAACATTGGTTGAGACAAAGGCGATACGCAGTTGTTATTGTGTAAAGCGGCGAGCGAAGAATTTACCTCCTTCAAAATTCTCAGAAATCCGTACTTGTGTGGCAGCGCACATACGCAACTGTACAACCACGAGCTCGAGTGACGCGTCCAGCCACAAAACAGGATGTCTTGGGGCGAGTAAAATTCAGCAATGTGCTTTTGAGCGGCAGGAAGTGCTGTCTAAGTCCGGCCTCTACAATGACGTCAGCCTGTGCCTAATTGAAATCGTTGACCATGTTAACCCAAAAAACTACAGGCATGGCATGGAACGAAACTTCGGTGACGAAGAATAAGGCAGTGACTTCCATACCAACTATGAGATCACAACAGCGATACCTGGTACATTATCGCCCCCAGTCTACAAGCTGCACTCCCCGGTACCGGGCTAGGAACCAAGTAGGCTCGCCATAAAAGTTTGTAATTTATCAGAAAAAAGTTGTAATTACCACAAATAGTTATGTGACCGCGGTCAATCCATCTAGGGGGCCGTAATCAAGAGTTTTTTTTCTTCTTTCGGACCATAAAGACAGTGTAACTGAACAATGCGTGTGTGCGGCGACCGCGTGGCCGGCGTTTGGGGGTCTGGGGTTTAAATTATGAAATGTTAAGGGCACGATAAATTAGAATGAATGTGAGAGCGAGCAAAGCTGGGCTGGTTTTGTTTGTGTTTTATAATTGTGTTTGTGTTTTAGAAAAGATAAGGTAAGCTATAGTTGGTAAGTTCCGTTACTAGATGCACAAGTTGCACAATATTTGATTACATGTAAATCTATTTGCCAAACAAACAATAATTTCAACATTTGAGTATTAAAATTATCAATTCTCTTCATAACGATGTGTAGAGTTAGTTATTTCGAGAACCTTTGAAACACATGTTTGTATCTAGCGTTCGTCCGAAAGGATCCTGGCCCATACAAAACGAAACCTTCCAGGTAGGTGGAAGTTAATATATTATATTATATTAATATATTTAAGAGTTATTTAACGTCTCAAGAGAGAGAGAGAGAGAGAGAGAGAGAGAGAGAGAGAGAGAGAGAGAGAGAGAGAGAGAGTTCCTCTCTTGGTATACTGTTTAATCGTTTTATTTAAACGCACGTAGCATCAGCTGTTTTCAATTCGATAACCAGTTACAGGTTATGTTGGCTGTTGTACTTCATAGGCTACGATGTCTGAACTAACTTTCTCACTCTTCTCTGCTATTCACCGGTTTCCTGTAACAAATCTGCTATCTACAAAGAATAATACAAAGTCAATTCCCTAAAAGAAAGGTATTTATTGATTGAAATTGGTTTATTTTCTGGAAACTATTACATCCAGTTCATCGATTTTGAGATCAACTATTATCGAAATTACAACAGTTTTCGATATAAGTTTTTCTATAACACAACAGAAATATTCAATTATAGTTATTAGTAAAATTGAAAAAATAATTTATCTCAGGGTTATTTGGGGATTCTTTGAGCTGTAAGGAAGTCAGAAATGCTTAGATAATAGTATCATACTTTACAATAATTAATATTTTTATTCTTAAAGTCTGATTCAATAAGTTCGTTTTTTAGACGCCAGAGCGCAGACTACTCGTATTCATACCGATGGCAAAAAAGAAATATGGCTGCCGTGGATTTCTAATGAAACCACGTGTTTACCGTTTTGGGTTAAATAAATAAAGTTGAAAATGTTCACACTAAGTTTTCTTATATATTGAATGATGTTGTACTGGTTTCTAGTGTTCGTTACTTGGTGGTGATGTGTAGTTTTTTTAGTTTATTAAGGTAGGCGTTCTCACCAACGTAATGACAATTCAAATTTTTCAAGCGATCTGATGGTTGGACAAATTTTCAATGTTCTTGGATGTTCCTGCATCAATTATTATGTTTCAATGGATGTCTCATACGTAGTTTCTTGTGCTGAATCGTTTTGTCACGTTTCTTGAGTGAATGGTTGCAATATTTGGTTAATATTTGATAAATTTGCTGGACACTATTTCTGTATCATCTACCCTCTTGAAAATCCAATTTAACAATCCTCATCTTGTTAATCCTGTTACTCTTAGTAACCAAGAAATTGATGAGTTTTTATTGGCTAACCTAGGTACAGTTTTAGTAAATAGGCTAGTATTAAGATATTATTAGTTCTTCCATTTTTTAGGAAAAATACTCCTTTATAAATTTTAACTCTAATTACATTTAATTTGACCTTGCAGCTCTCTACTGGTCTGCCAGAAACTTGAGAAGAAGAAGAAGAAGAAGAAGAAGGAGAAGGAGAAGGAGAAGAAGGAGAAGGAGAAGAAGGAGAAGAAGGAGAAGAAGAAGGAGAAGTAGAAGAAGAAGGAGAAGGAGAAGGAGAAGGAGAAGGAGAAGGAGAAGGAGAAGAAGAAGAAGAAGAAGAAGAAGAAGAAGAAGAAGAAGAAGAAGAAGAAGAAGAAGAAGAAGAAGAAGAAGAAGGAGAAGAAGAAAAAGAAGAAGAAGAAGAAGAAGAAGAAGAAGAAGAAGAAGAAGAAGAAGAAGAAGAAGAAGAAGAAGAAGAAGAAGAAGAAGAAGACATTTAATTTAAATAATGTTTTTCTTCATATGATTACATAAACTTAGATACTTGTATGTTATAATTTAGTGGTTTTTTAACTTAGTTTATTTCTGACTTTTACTTCTGTAAATGTATTACCGCTCTAGGCACTATTTTATCTTCCACCATCTCTTTACAATTTATACTAATTAGCAGTGATTAATTTCTTACATAACCTTGGATCCTTCAAACATAAACAAAAATAACATTTTACTTCCATTGATACTGCCTTTGTGGCCTAACAAAATAAAACTATAATAACTTATTACTAAACTTATTGTTTATTACCATAGTTCTGTATCTTTATCACAATTTGTGACTGATGTCTTCTTTTTTTTAAATTTACATATATCATACTATGTTTGTAGCGGGTCGATTTTTGGGTGTTTTATTTTAACCGTCTGGGGTATATATATATATTTTTAGTCATTTCGGTTTCGGGCGGGTTTGTATAAAATAATGTAAAAATGTATTATTGTGCAACGTATTTGTCCGTATAACAGACCAGTGTTGAGAAACAGTTGGAAACAAAGCTAAACGCAATCAGTGGTGTAACACGGCTGAAGAATTTACCTCCACCAAAATTCTAAGAACTTTGCAAGTGTGTCGACGCACAGGCGCGAATACCCACGCAAGCGCGTTCAAAAGGACGCTTTAACAAAAAACCAAGATGGCTAGAGAGACTAATATTTGTCGTCTTCTTCAAGATCCCCTGGAAATGCTGTTTTAAGTCCGGCCCACTTAAATGACATCAGCAGAGCAGAAGCCAATATTGTCCTCTGGTCACACACAGATATCAGCTCTATGCCACGCATAAAATGGTTACACAACAGCAAAGCATGAGCGACGACGAAAACATTGTGGCGGTAGAGAACCAGTTTCCATGCAGGAACAGGTAGTTGTACCTGTTACGTTCTAGGTGACAGTCGACATTAGTCAGAGACGCCAAGCGGTCAACGAGATACAGAGTTCCGCTACAGACATATATATTTTGTTTCGGACCCGGTTGGTCAAGTTTCCGGAAGATGTAATTAATTCAGGAAGACCGACCGGGACCCGAGGAATCGAACGGTGTTACAAACAGTGCAGTGCAGTGACGATTCGAGAGCAGCTAATAACATAAAATGTGACCGTAACGAAAGCACGTGCTCGGCCGGCCTCGCGCATATCAAACTAATGCAAAACGAAACCGTGATCCTTAAAGAATAACTATTTTTTTCTTTTCTAATTTTTTATAACATTTGAAAAAGGGTTTGTATGGGGTGTGATCGAGTGAATGAGCAGAGCTGGGCTACTTTGTGAGTAAAAAGTATATAGTTAATATAAGAATAATGTAACCAACTTAGTTTATGTTTTCTTTCCTTTGGGGTTTTTGGATTAAGGATGTCCGTGCTTAGTAAGTAAAGCATTCATGTAATCACTAAAATGTGTTAGTCTAAGTTATTTCGTCATTGCCACTTTCTCATTTCTGTGTTGCGAAATTCGTCTAACGGACCGGAATCTTCTGAGTTATTAATTGGGTGGGTCAGATTGCAAAATTGTCCGTTTTATTAAGGTGGAGTGTAAAGGTTTTCGATATTTTATCCTATAAAAAATAATCGTGGCGACCTTGGTCTTCTGGTGAAATTTGGATATGGTAAGTAATTGATGGCGTACAGGTAAGTTCTGGCAGTGGATCTTATTTATTTTATATTTCGGCCTATTTTTTAACGTCACACTGGCGACCCTGCCAGGATTTTCGTTTAATTATAATTTTATACGAGATAGACCTATTTTAATACACAGAAAATAGGATGTGGTAATGACGAATGTATAAAAATTTTATCGTACAGAATTAAGTAGGTTAGGTTTATGTTATTGTGATTCACAATGTGTTAGGTGTGAGTAGAGAAAAAGAGTAATTTTATATAGAAAAGTGGTATACAAACGAATTTTAAAAATGTCTATAATACAAAGTAATGATAGTGATTTTGCATGGGACGAGTGGGAGAGTGAATTTCGAGGTGTTGTGGGTGAGATGACAGACGAGGAATGGGGTAATTTAGACAATAGATTAACCCGAATGGAAGAACAAGAAGAAGGAATATTCGCAGAAATTAATAAACATAGTGAGATGACCAATGATACAGGTAAGATAGTTGGAGAGACAGTGGTAGAGAATAAGACAGAGAATAGGTCTAGTGATAATGATGAGAGCGTGAGGGTGGTGAATAAAGGTAGAGAGATAGACCAAGTTAACAAAAATAAAGTCGATCAGGTGACAGACAATGAGGTAAGTAACAATGAAATGAGTGAATCTGATTATAAGACACAGATGATGAATATGATGATTATGATGTGTAACAAGTTTAATGATAATATGAATAAACATTTTGATAATATGAATAAACGTTTTGACGAAAGGGACAAAATGTTAGATGAATGGTCGCGGGAACTAGAGACAGACCGATATAAAGGGAGTACAGAAGTTGAGTTAACACAGGTAAGTGGTAATAATGTCTTTGATAATAGCGAAGAAATAATTAACAAGGTAGGTTACAGTTGTAAAAATGAATTAATAAATAATAGTGATAGAATAATTGAAAATGATTGGAATGATGTGGTGAAAACAAATAGTGATGATGAAGTTTGTGGTGAAGTAGAATTTAATAACAAAATGTTAGCGAGTGTTGATGAAATTGAGAGAGAGTGTGATGAAAGGTTAGGGTGGCAAAGGGCAAATTTTCCCCGTGATATAAGTGGAGTAAGGACTCCGCTAGTAATGATTTTTGAGGACAGAGTTTCCTCCGGTAATTATGTGGAAGACAAGGTGTCTTCAAGCAGTCCCCTAAATTTTTGTAAACCTGGAAAAGCCAGGAAATGGTATAGTAAGTTTGTTGTGCCCTTTTTGTGGAGTGAAGTAGGTCAGTGGTGTTGTGACAGGTATTGTGATGAAAGTGATTATGAGAGAGAGAAAGAGTTAGAGTGGTTCAAGATAAATAGAGGTTATGTAGAGCTGATAGAGAAGATGGATATAAAGAGAGTTATGATAAATAATGTAGACATACCTTGTGTAGTAGTAGACAATGATTATATTGATGATAAATGTGTACCTGTAGGAAGAATTAGTGTACTGGTCAATGATTATATTGATGATAAATGTGTACCTGTAGGAAGAATTAGTGTACTGGTAGTGGAGGAATATGATGAGAAAATAAATTACCTGGGTGTAACAACAAATATTCACGGAGGCGGGATAAAAACAAATAATAGTGACAAGTCTTATGAGATAATAAAAGGGAAAATGAATGACATAGAGGTAATGGTCTATGATAAAAATAATAATAATAAACTGGATGTAAATAAAAATCATTTAGTATACAAATATGTGAGGTATATTTTTGACGATGGTGGCTAAAATAGAAAACAGTAAAAGACAGTTCAATATTTTGTTTTAAGCTATTTGACTTGGCTGATTTGGAAATTGAGATGTGATAACTGAGTAAATACTGAAGTAAATTTGTAAATAAATATGTAGTAAAGCCAATGGTATGTGTTGTGGTTAAGTGACCAGTGTATGTAGGTAATTAGTTGTTGTAAGAATAATATTGAAATATTTGCAATTTAAATAAATAAACCAAATTAATTTTGAAAACAAGTAATCAGAGAATTGTAATTGTTTGGATGGTAATGGATTCTATATTGTTAATAATTAATTTAATTAAACAATTTAATACATGTTAAATATTTTGTTTGACTATTTCAATATTGTATAATTAACTTTTTAAGGAATTTAAATCATTTTGATAATAGATGGCTGAATTATTTGAGGTGAACTAATATGTTGTGAAATGTTTCAGTGGTGAGGTGAGAGTATTGTGGTATGTTGTATATGTTTTGAGAAATGGGCTGTAAGTATTGAAATTTTACAATATTAATAATGTATAACAAAAAGGTTGACAGGAGTGATTGATATGTTAATTCAGTAATGAAATATTTTGAAATAATTGTGCTAAATAAAAATGATGGTTAAAAATATATATTAATAATAAATTTAGAATTTTTGAAAATCTGATTACAAAACAGGATAAATTCATCATGATGATAAATAAAAAGAGTTAATGAAAAATTTTAAATAATAATGTTTATAAATTTTTATATAAATTATTTAAAAGAGAATTGTTTGTTTGATGTATGCTAATAATCCAGGTTTATTGCTATTTGTGCAATCATTTTATTGTTGTGTGTTAGATATAGTTGTTGATAAAATGTATTTTCATTATGTGTGTAATTTTTTTTCTAAGCCAATCATTAGACGCCTGGCAGGCAATCAACATAATAGAAGTAAGTGTTGATAATGTATTACATGTAATTGTTCAATTTTGAAAGGTATTCATGGTGTTTTAATTATGTTAGAATATCAGCTGATCAGCAATACCATGTCACTGGTATATTGGTTTATGAATGTTACAAGTAATTAATGTTTAGTGTACTACAGGTATTTTAAAGTAAAGATAAAAAGAGTATGCAAATTAATAAAAGATAATTCGTGGGTGATAAATGTTTTATGGGACATGCAGACCTGTCCAAGTTGAATTAAAAGTTGAATGTGAAATAGTAGAGATGTAATGTTGTTTTTGAGTTAATGTATGTTATAGAATTTGATGAAATATTGATGTTGACACAGTGGTAATGGAGACTTTATGTAGATTTTGAGTGATATATTGTTGTTTTTATAGTTAATGAGGTTATTTTGTATATTTGTAGTAATGTAATGAGATTGAGATTTTTGGGGATGGCAATTTTGTATTAGGGGGTAGTGTATTTGGGGAGTCCGCAACAAGGGTTGGGACGGGATAGGAATAGATTTTAGTGGGGCTGGGGTCGCCTTAGGTAAAATCCGGGGGCCAAATAAGGGAAATGAGTTTTGGGAAGGAAACACGTATCCTATGTACAAAGGGTTAGAGAGTATTTTTTTATATATGTAGAGAAGGCGGCGTTTTGAGTTAAATGGTAAGTTGTGGACTAGAGTGTTTTGATTAGTAGATATTTTGGTAGAGATGGGTGTCATGGGAGTTGAAGTTGATGAATATTGGAGTCAAAGGGGTAAAGATTATATATGTAGACAGAATAAATGAGAATAAATAATTTACATCACCCACAGTATATTAGAGTAAGATTGTTGAAAAGAAAGAGATATTCATGATAAAGAATATGCAATTGTTTATTTTTTTTACCAGTGACAGAATTTTGATAAAATTTGAAAATAAGGTAAAGTCAAGAATTGTTTGTTTTAAATAATTTAAATGTCAATCTGTTTATTATGTATAATAATATTTTGTTTGTTTTAAATACTTTATGTTATTATGTTTTGTATTTCAAGGTAGGATATTACAGATATTTAAAGTGTTTTCAGAAATCATACATAACATATGTAGGTCAAGGGTTTGGGACTTGACCTAGTTATGATCAGCTGATGAGTTCATACACCTACTAAGCTTGCAGAGTAGGAATTCAATTTTAATTTGTTTGTTTGATTAATTCAAACTAATCTTTGAATAATTTTAATAAATGTTATTTAATAAATAAATTTAATAAAATCTTTTACTGAATAAATTTAAATTTTGTTTGAATTTTAAAATTTTGAAAATTTTGAATTTAAAAAAAAAAAAAAAAAAAAAAAAATTTTTTTGATTTTTCGCCTGCCAGCGAGTGAATATGTTGAGTAATGATTATTGTATTGTGTATGTATTAATGATGTTCCTTTTGTTGTATTGCTTTATATTGGTAGGCTATAAATTGTTCTCACGCTAGAGTAAGGATGTATTTGTATTAATAGGAATGTTTAGGTTAAGTCATTGAAGCAAAAAGTTAGAAAAAACAGGAAGAGAATTTTTGATAAAAGATTATTTTTTTTTGAATTTTGATTTTTTTAAATTTTTGATAAATTTTAAAAGAAAGTTTTATTCTTATGTGTTATGGTAATATGTAATGTTAGAGTGTGTGAGCCCAGTATTTGCTAAAGGCAGCCCAGCTTGCAAAAAGGGGATCCATATCGGCGGAGGAGCTGGAATGATTTTAGCCAGGGATTGAGGATCTTTGGGGGTAGCATGTTAGAAGGCGAGGTGGGCTGTGGTGCGAGTCTGATCGATTTCTCGGTGTTGGGATCTCTTATAGAGAAGTCCAGTGATCTCGTTCAGATGAGTCCATGGTCACTGAGCCAGGGGGGTCGTGTACCCATGAGGTTAAGAACAAGGGGGTTGTTGGCACCAGTTCCTCACCGGTCCTCTTCGGGGTTTATCGATGAGATTTCTTCTGTCATGGACAGCAGAATTCTCATCGAGGGGGTATTGTAGCGGGTCGATTTTTGGGTGTTTTATTTTAACCGTCTGGGGTATATATATATTTTTAGTCATTTCGGTTTCGGGCGGGTTTGTATAAAATAATGTAAAAATGTATTATTGTGCAACGTATTTGTCCGTATAACAGACCAGTGTTGAGAAACAGTTGGAAACAAAGCTAAACGCAATCAGTGGTGTAACACGGCTGAAGAATTTACCTCCACCAAAATTCTAAGAACTTTGCAAGTGTGTCGACGCACAGGCGCGAATACCCACGCAAGCGCGTTCAAAAGGACGCTTTAACAAAAAACCAAGATGGCTAGAGAGACTAATATTTGTCGTCTTCTTCAAGATCCCCCGGAAATGCTGTTTTAAGTCCGGCCCACTTAAATGACATCAGCAGAGCAGAAGCCAATATTGTCCTCTGGTCACACACAGATATCAGCTCTATGCCACGCATAAAATGGTTACACAACAGCAAAGCATGAGCGACGACGAAAACATTGTGGCGGTAGAGAACCAGTTTCCATGCAGGAACAGGTAGTTGTACCTGTTACGTTCTAGGTGACAGTCGACATTAGTCAGAGACGCCAAGCGGTCAACGAGATACAGAGTTCCGCTACAGACGTATATATTTTGTTTCGGACCCGGTTGGTCAAGTTTCCGGAAGATGTAATTAATTCAGGAAGACCGACCGGGACCCGAGGAATCGAACGGTGTTACAAACAGTGCAGTGCAGTGACGATTCGAGAGCAGCTAATAACATAAAATGTGACCGTAACGAAAGCACGTGCTCGGCCGGCCTCGCGCATATCAAACTAATGCAAAACGAAACCGTGATCCTTAAAGAATAACTATTTTTTTCTTTTCTAATTTTTTATAACATTTGAAAAAGGGTTTGTATGGGGTGTGATCGAGTGAATGAGCAGAGCTGGGCTACTTTGTGAGTAAAAAGTATATAGTTAATATAAGAATAATGTAACCAACTTAGTTTATGTTTTCTTTCCTTTGGGGTTTTTGGATTAAGGATGTCCGTGCTTAGTAAGTAAAGCATTCATGTAATCACTAAAATGTGTTAGTCTAAGTTATTTCGTCATTGCCACTTTCTCATTTCTGTGTTGCGAAATTCGTCTAACGGACCGGAATCTTCTGAGTTATTAATTGGGTGGGTCAGATTGCAAAATTGTCCGTTTTATTAAGGTGGAGTGTAAAGGTTTTCGATATTTTATCCTATAAAAAATAATCGTGGCGACCTTGGTCTTCTGGTGAAATTTGGATATGGTAAGTAATTGATGGCGTACAGGTAAGTTCTGGCAGTGGATCTTATTTATTTTATATTTCGGCCTATTTTTTAACGTCACATGTTGCACTTTGTATACACTGCACTTCCATAGTAACACTTAGTACACTGTTTTTTCATTGCTAAAGTGTTTATTGTTTGGTGTAAAGATTATACCAATGTTTCATAGTATGATACTTAACTATCATTCATTTCTGACTTGGGGA
Source organism: Magicicada septendecula (assembly GCA_034769895.1). NCBI lineage: Eukaryota > Metazoa > Arthropoda > Insecta > Hemiptera > Cicadidae > Magicicada > Magicicada septendecula. Next base: position 475,547,713 of record CM068374.1, read on the forward strand.
ATGGGGTAACTACTGACTTTTATTATTACTATTTTATAAAATAATAATAATAGGTATTTCTTTATTTTACTCAGTATTAGGCACTGATTATGTAATGTTACACTATTCACATTGTTACATGCAAATTCACAGCCCATTTTTGTTTATTTTTTTTTCTGAGTAACACCCAATGAACCATGGAGCCCACCACTACCTCTTCTGACAGCTATAATACATACTAGCTGAATACCCGTGCTTCACTATGGTGATTATTAGAAAAAAACATAATGTAAAATCAGAAAATAGAAATAGGTTATTTGTGAAGCTTAGATACCGGTATTTTGAAACTAAGAGAAACTATTTAAGCTATTTACGCTCGATCAATTTGATCAAGCTTGATCAATCAACTATTAAAGCTTACAAATTAATGAGTTGTTAAAAATGATGCTGTATCATTTAGTTAGTGAGGGTAAGCTAAGTTTCTGATAGAGATTAAGACAGTCTTTGATTGTAAGTTTAACAACAATAAAATAAATGGGCTTATGCCCTTTGATCTCACCACCACCCCTGGTTTTTTGGTCTACGTAGCTAGGCTAACAACTTGCTTAGCATATACTTTCAGTTGTTCCCTCAGATTAAGTGCTCAGGACCTCCTTGTAAACAACATTCCTGGTTTTGCTCTCTGGCTGGAGGATGACCAGGCTGTCAGGTGAACTGACTGGAGAACTGGCCATGGGAGAAAGTCACTCTTCAGATCCACACCAGCCACTATCAAACTCTGCCCCTGTGCCTTATTGATGATCATGGTGTCCTGCAGGAAGGATACAACTAAAAAAAGCGGCATTATCAATGTTGCGGTTTTCGCGTTTTTTCGCTGATAGGCGGTAAAGTTTTCAAAACCCTTTCTTGGCGAGCACCTAGAATCCAAGAGGAACATACGTGCTGAATATCAAGTTTGTAGGCTTTATAGTTATGGAGATTTCGTGATGAGTGAGTGGTATTTGGCTTTTACAGTATATATATACATACTGAAATAAATCAATAACATACATCCTAAAATACAATTCACAGAAGAAAAAGAAAAACTTAACAAAATAAACTATTTAGACATAACCATCACAAGATACAACAACTACATACAATATGCAATATATAGAAAACCAACTTCCACTAACATCATTATACCTAACCATTCTGACCACCCACCACAACATAAAATGGCAGCATTCTATTCACTATTTAACAGAATGTACAAAATTCCCCTAAACAAACAAGAAACTGACAAAGAAAGAAATATAATATACCAAATAGGTTATGAAAATGGATACAATAAAAATACTGTGAACAAAATAGAAAATAAAATCAAATATAAAATAAAAACTGAACAATTAAGAATCAATCAAAATGAACAACACATAAATAATAACAACAACAAAAAAATGGGCCACATTCACATACATAAATAATAAAATGACAAAACTAACAAAACTATTTAAAAACACAGATATAAAAATAGCATACAAAACTAATAAAAATAAATTACAAATTCTAAATAGCTCACACAATAAAGATAATACAACAACTAACGGTATATACAAAATTGAATGCCAAGATTGCAATAAATGTTACATAAGACAAACAAAAAAACAGCTGAAAAAACGTTATTTTGAACACCTAAACGCATACAAAAAAACAGAAATATATAAATCCAATTTAGCCATACATGCAATAAACACAGGACACGAATTCCCAAACATAACCAATGTATCACTAATAAAACATATACCACACAAAGGCACCATAATGAACATTTGAGAAAATTTACAAATATACAAACATAAAACACAAAACAAACTAATACCAGAACAAATACAAATCAATACAAAACATGACACAATATTCAAAGCACTCAATATCGAAAACACACAAAATACAAAAACATATACCACAACCACACACAATAATACAACTTTAAAAGACCAAAGACCAACAAACTACCTTAATAACATCCAGAAGCCAACACACAAATACTTCACCAAAAACAAGATGGCGAAGGCTGAAGATGAGAGAACAGGAACTCTCGAAACATGTTCCAAATAAGGAAAAGAACATCTTGAGGTAATATAATTATAAATTTTAAATACTATATATATATATATATATATATATATATATATATATATATTGTAACATTACATAACCCATGCTCAGTAATGATAAGAAATAATGAAGTATTTATATAATAATAGTAATAAAAAGTCAGTAGGTACCCATTCCAAAAGTCAGAAATGGGGGATTAAGTATCATGCTATGAAAACATTTGTACCATCAAACATTTAATAACAATGTACTAAGTGTTATCATAAAAGTGCGGGGTGTACAATGTGAAACATAGTATGATAGGCCTAAATGTTAAAAACTGAAAAGGACATCAATCACAAATAAGTGAAGATGCAGTATTATAGTAATAAACTATAAGTTTAATAATAAGTTGTTGTAGTTTTGTGTTGTTAGGCCACAAAGGCAATATCAATGTAATTAAAATATTATTTGTGTTTATGTTTATGGAATCCAGGGTTATATAAGAAATTAAAAAGGGCTAATTAATATAAAATAATGGAAAACAAAATAGTGTAGAGTAAGAATACATTAACAAAAATATAAGTCAGAAATAAACCAAGTTAAAAATCATTAAATTATAAAATACAAGTAGCTAAGCTTATGTGAAGATGTGAAGAAAAACCTTATATAAATTAAATTTAATTATAGTTAAAAATTATAAAGGATTATTTTTCCTAAAAAGAGGGAAGCAATAATAATAATTAATACTAGCCTATTTACTAAAATTGTACCTAGGTTAGCCAATAAAAAATCATCAAATTCTTGGTTACTAAGAGTAAGAATTAAGAATTGTTAATTGTTAAATGGTATTCTCAGTGAGCTGATGAAAAAAAAAATAATGTCCAGAAAATTTTAAAAATTTAATAACTACCATTCGGAAAAACCCCATATGCTAAACTAATGAAACGATTCAGCACGAGCCATTACATCTGAGACATCCATGGAACCACAATAATTCATACCAGAAAACCAATAAAAACAGAAAATTCTTCTAACCATATTGGCCTAGAAATTTGGAACTGTAACTTTCTTGGGTGAGATTGCCTCCTTATATAAACTAAAAAATTATACATCACCAACAAGTAACAAACACTAGAAACAGTACCACATCTTTCAATTTATAAGAAAACATAGTGTGAACATAATAAACTTTATTTAATTAACCAAAAAACAGTAAAAATGTGTGTTCAGTAGGAACTCTACAGCAGCCATCTTTATCATCTTCGCTTTCTGTACGAATAAGTAACCTGCGCTCTGGCTGTTAAAAAACGAACTTGTTGAATCAGATTTTAAGTAAACAAATAATAATTAATGTAAAGTATGATACTAATAAATAAGCATTTCTGACTTTCTTCGAGTTTAAAGAACCCTCAAATAAACTCTGAGATATATAATTAATTAATTTCTTTCTAATAACTGTAATTGAATACATCTGTTGTGTTATATGTATAAAAAAAAACTAATATCGAAAAAATGTTGTGATTTCGAAAAATAATCGATTGTAAACTCATGATTTGGAGACAATAATTTCCACAGAAATTAAACTAAATTCAATAAATACCTTTCTTTTAGGTAATTGACTGTGTATTATTTCTGGTAGATAGCAGTTTTGTTACAGAAACGAAGGAATAGCAGAGAAGAGTAAGAAATTTAGCTCCGACATCAGACATTATGAAGTACTACTAATAACATAACCTGGAATGGGTTCGTAAACAGAAAACAGCTGATGCAAGCGTGGAAAAAGTAAACGATTAAATCGTATACAAAGAGAGGAATTCTCTCGCTCTCTCTCCTACCCCTTTTCAAACAACGGCACTGATATAATACCTAATAAAGAAAACTGTGGTCAATATTTTCATAATCACACACTCTCGATTAAAAAATAAATAACACTGTCAGTATACAAACATTGTAACTATTTTGCCAAACATTATGCCACTGACTTGTTATATTATTATATACACACCACCAAAATCAGTAAAATTCCGTTTTTAAATTAACGAAGAAGGCCTTTTCGAAATATTAAAATTTCATCCTCAGTTCATACACTGTAATGTTCCTATTATGATGTTTTTCTTTAAATGTATACTGTTGTTAATAACTTATATACTGTATTTAATAACTCTTTAAATGTGTACTGTTGTTAAATGTATACAACTTATTAACAACAGTATACATTTAAAGAAAAACATCATAATAGGAACATTACAGTGTATGAACTGAGGATGAAATTTTAATATTTCGAAAAGGCCTTCTTCGTTAATTTAAAAACGGAATTTTACTGATTTTGGTGGTGTGTATATAATAATAATAATAAACATTGTAACTATTACAGGCGATCATAAGAGTGACAAAAGTAAAGAACTCACGAGACGTAACAATATATAGATAGGCCTACATATATTGGTGCTGTGTTTCACCAATATTGAACCATTTGGAGTACAATCGAAACAGGATTTATTTTGTTTGCTTGAACGTTTTTCGTATGCAACTTGGCCAAACAGTGTCTCCGTACCCTGTTCGGAATATATATGCCATACTTAGAACTCAAAATAAACCCTCAACGCCACATAGCAAAGAATAGAGGGTCAGGGTGAACTGTTTCTCGATTATTTTCGCGCCTCCTCGTGGGTATAGGTTAGATGAAAAAAATACTGTTTCAGTAACTCCCCAAAAGCCTAAAGGAAAGTAAAAAAATAAACACTAGACTTCCAGGAATTTTCTTTTTCCTACAGTTGAAAAAGAGCTGCATTATTTGTGTCACGGTTTTTAGCGGTTTTTTGCGGTTAGGCGTTAAAGTTTTCAAAACGCTTTCTTAGCGAGCACCTAGTATCCAAGAGGAACATACGTGCCGAATTTAAAGTTTGTAGGCTTTATAGTTATGGAGATTTCATGATGAGTGAGTGTATGGATGAGTGAGTGGTAGTTGGCTTTTATATATATAGATTCATTTTCTTTCAAATACGTATGTGTCTGCTGAAATGTTTGGAGTTGTACCCTAAACTGGTGGACAGTGTTCAGTAACAAGGTCTTCAGTTGGTGGAAAAGCAGGATCAAAACTGTCTGGCTGCCGCTGGGCCTTGCAGAACTGTGCCCCAAATAGCCTGGTACGGATATAGGTTGGCTGTTCCAATCACGGGTGGATCAAAGGTAGTACAAGAGTCAATACACATCATCTATATGACTTTATCAGGCCACTGGGAACCACCACCATGTGCACGAGTACGCTTATCGTAAATGCCAGATTCCTACATACTCAAAAGGTCTTGCATTTCAGTAGCCTACAAATAGGATTAGCAGATAACCATGCACATGACCTGTAAGTGACAGAATCAGGACTCCTAGGCTTGAGTCCAGGCAAGGACACCACTGTGTCATCTAACGTTTGGCTGCCTGTTCAGTCTTTTGAAAACTGCAAGTATCTAATTAATCTAAAAAGGCATCTTTAAGAATTCTTGGAAGAAGTTTTCAAAGACTAACTCTAAATATGAAAGTTTAGATTGCTAACATTTACCAAAAAAATAAATGTTATGACATTACAGAACGGTCTACGAGATTATCAAATGTTCCAGAGGGATCCAGAATTTACCCCGTGGCATACGTGATCCTCGGCGCATTAGCTAGACTGTGTCAGAAGCCGCGCGGACTGTGTCAAGGCCACAATTAATTACGTCGTAGGTAGAGATAACGTGTAGTTTGGAATGTTCTGGTCTGTGAGCGGGAGTATAAATACAAGGAGGCAGCGGCCTTAGTCAAGTTATAGTTGCGATACATTCCAGTGTGGTTCGAGTTTATTGTTGGGTGATACTGTGGTTATTATACTGTGGTCGCGTTCAAGTGGTTATTAGTGAAGTGTTGTGTTTTATAATCGGGCGGTATAATTGTAATACAATTGTATTTTATATTAGTTGGCATTTTATTGTATGTGAGCAATTTTTATTTGATTTGTTGTAAGAGACAGTGTTATTAATTACGAAAATTAATAACTGTTTCACTGTGAAAATTAAAAGCTGGTATTAATAAATACCTTTTCTTTATCCGTGCTGCGACTACGTCTTTGATGTCTTACGACATGTTTCGGGAACATGTTCCCATCATCAGGTAAAATCGTTTTTCTTCTAGTTCTGTGCTGGTCGTTTTACGAGCCGGCGATTAAATACGCAAATAAACCTAATACGGTATAGTTTTTCCTATTATAGAAATTATAATAAATAACGCCAATTAGTTTAGGGGATACTGCGTTTAACGTTTAGCGAAACGACGAAATACAGTTCGCCGAGGGCATGCCAGCGCATTCTGGTGATCGTTTTGTACCGGGTTGTCATACTGCGTTGTAACTAAATTCGGCTTTTGTCTCGTTCCGCCATCCAAAAGGTTAAACCTCAAGTAAAACCTCTTCGACAGTGCGAAGTTTTGTATGGAATTCTATCTTCTACTATGAGTAGATAAACACTCACAAAACTGCGGGCCCCTGGTCTAAGACGTGGACGGTGCCTCAGGATGACCATCTCCACCTGAATGTATAATAAAGGGCTTTCGACTTCGCCTGTCGTAGAGGACAACAGCATGACCTAACCAACACTCACCCTGGACTTGGTAACCTCAACTTCACCAGGTGACCTCAAACCATTATTATAATTAATTAAATCTACCTAGACACCCGGATCTGTGCTGTTAACAACTTATAGCTTTTGTGGAGCACAAGTGATACATTGTCAAATTTGATCATCTTCAAAACGTTTTAATCAGGCCTCACTTTAACTAGACAGAATTGTGCGCGGATTTCTTTGATAATGTAATAACTTGGTATTCAGTGTAAGCCCGGGGGCTGGCAGGTATCCAAGGCCTGTCACATTAATTCAATCAGTAGTTTCTTTCTAGTTTCCAGTAAAAGGGGTTTTTTTTAAGTATTTGGGGTCTGGCATTTCCATGTATGTAAGGGGGGAAGTTCCGTTTGTGACAGGATGAAACCTCACCGGCTGGTAGAGTTTAGTTGTAATTTCTGTCAATTTATTTCACAAATTTAAATTACAATTTTGGGGTTTATGTAAGGGTTATAATTGTCTAAATCAGTAACAGTCCGGCCCCTGCTTAATCCTGTATAGGCAGCCTTGTATGCAGACACAGGCATGCTCCAGGCTGAGGAACATGTTGGTTCCCGGGCCAATCCAGTTTTCTTAAATATTACATAACTGATCAGGACATTTTATTATTATAAATTTTTTTAAACGCTATTGTTAAATTATTAATCATTATTAAAATTATAAATCATTATCTCAGCCAATTCACAATTACAGTTCCGGCCGAAGGAAAGATGGTGGCTCACCGTCTTTCCCATGTATCATCCTTAGTTAAATTTTCAGACTCGTTGTTTTTTTCTTACCAAATTTAAGACTTCTTTAATATTACATCTGGCATTTTGGGCATTCCAGATTCGTGGGAGAACTAGTGACACTTTTATACTTTCGTATGTCTGCACGGAAATGTCTATAAAAATAAAAGGTGGGTATATAGGCGAGTGCCTCTGTTATTTTTAAACTTATAAGCATGTTGGGTATCGATAGCAAGACTTAGAATGTGGATGTGACGGAGATATCTATTTATACTTTTGTGATTTATGTTATGTCATTTTGTGGGGTATGTACGGGGAAGAATTATTTACACCAACAATATTTACATTATAAAAGGAAAACAATTGTTTTATATATATATATATATATATATATATATATATTTCTATAATACTTATAACTATTTTACCTCAAGATGTATTTTTTTCCTTTAGGGACATGTTTCGGGAGATCCTGTTCTCCCATCTTCAACCTTCGCCATCTTGCTTCTGGTGCAGTATTTGTGTGTTGGCTTCTGGATGTTATTATGGTGGTTTGTTGGTCTTCGGTCCTTCAATGTTGCATTATTGTGTGTTGTTGTGGTATCTGTTTTTGTATTTTGTGTATTTTCGATGTTGAGTGCTTTGAATATTGTGTCATGTTTTGTATTGGTTTGTATTTGTTCTGGTATTAATTTGTTTTGTGTTTTATGTTTGTAAATCTGTAAATTTTCCCAAATGTTCATTATGGTGCCTTTGTGTGGTATATGTTTTATTAGTGTTACATTGGTTATGTCTGGGAATTCATGTCCTGTGTTTATTGCATGTGTGGCTAAATTGGATTTATATATGTTTGGTTTTTTGTATGCATTTAGGTGTTCAAAATAACGTTTTTTCAGCTGTTTTTTTGTTTGTCCTATATAACATTTATTGCAATCTTGGCATTCAATTTTGTATATACCGTTGGTTGTTGTATTATCTTTGTTGTGTGAGTTATTTAGATTTTGTAATTTGTTTTTATTAGTTTTGTATGCTATTTTTATATCTGTGTTTTTAAATAGTTTTGTTAGTTTTGACATTTTATTATTTATATATGTGAATGTGGCCCATTTTTTGTTGTTGTTATTATTTATGTGTTGTTCAGTTTGATTAATTCTTAATTGTTCAGTTTTTATTTTGTATTTGATTTTATTTTCTATTTTGATCATAGTATTTTTATTGTATCCATTTGCATAACCAATTTGGTATATTATATTTCTTTCTTTGTCAGTTTCATGTTTGTTTAGGGGTATTTTGTACATTCTGTTAAATAACGAATAAAATGCTGCCATTTTATGTTGTGGTGGGTGGTCAGAATGGTTAGGTATAATGATGTTAGTGGAAGTTGGTTTTCTATATATTGCATATTGTATGTGTTTGTTGTATCTTGTGATGGTTATGTCTAAATAGTTGATTTTGTTATGTTTTTCTTTTTCTTCTGTGAATTGTATTTTGGGATGTATGTTATTGATTTGTTTCAGTATGTTCTCTGCATTTGTGTTTTTGTTATTTGATACATATAGTCCATCATCTACATATCTTATCCATATGCCATCTGGGTCATGTGTTTTTATGATATTTTGTATTTTGGTGTCTATATGTTATAGGAATATTTCTGCTATTATGCTTGATAATGGTGATCCCATTGCTAAACCTTCTTTCTGTTGATAAATTTTGCTATTAAATTCAAAGTAATTTTGTTTTAGTATTAGTTGGAGACTATTTTTTATTTCGGTTATATATTGTTTGTTTTCATTTTGTTCTATAAGTTTGTTTATTATTATGTCAATTGTTTCTTCTACTGGGATATTAGTGTACATGTTTGTTATGTCATATGATGTGAAAAATGTATTTTCATTTATATTTATTATTTTTAGTTTGTAAATGAAAATACATTTTTCACATCATATGACATAACAAACATGTACACTAATATCCCAGTAGAAGAAACAATTGACATAATAATAAACAAACTTATAGAACAAAATGAAAACAAACAATATATAACCGAAATAAAAAATAGTCTCCAACTAATACTAAAACAAAATTACTTTGAATTTAATAGCAAAATTTATCAACAGAAAGAAGGTTTAGCAATGGGATCACCATTATCAAGCATAATAGCAGAAATATTCCTACAACATATAGACACCAAAATACAAAATATCATAAAAACACATGACCCAGATGGCATATGGATAAGATATGTAGATGATGGACTATATGTATCAAATAACAAAAACACAAATGCAGAGAACATACTGAAACAAATCAATAACATACATCCCAAAATACAATTCACAGAAGAAAAAGAAAAACATAACAAAATCAACTATTTAGACATAACCATCACAAGATACAACAAACACATACAATATGCAATATATAGAAAACCAACTTCCACTAACATCATTATACCTAACCATTCTGACCACCCACCACAACATAAAATGGCAGCATTTTATTCGTTATTTAACAGAATGTACAAAATACCCCTAAACAAACAAGAAACTGACAAAGAAAGAAATATAATATACCAAATTGGTTATGCAAATGGATACAATAAAAATACTATGATCAAAATAGAAAATAAAATCAAATACAAAATAAAAACTGAACAATTAAGAATTAATCAAACTGAACAACACATAAATAATAACAACAACAAAAAATGGGCCACATTCACATATATAAATAATAAAATGTCAAAACTAACAAAACTATTTAAAAACACAGATATAAAAATAGCATACAAAACTAATAAAAACAAATTACAAAATCTAAATAACTCACACAACAAAGATAATACAACAACCAACGGTATATACAAAATTGAATGCCAAGATTGCAATAAATGTTATATAGGACAAACAAAAAAACAGCTGAAAAAACGTTATTTTGAACACCTAAATGCATACAAAAAACCAAACATATATAAATCCAATTTAGCCACACATGCAATAAACACAGGACATGAATTCCCAGACATAACCAATGTAACACTAATAAAACATATACCACACAAAGGCACCATAATGAACATTTGGGAAAATTTACAGATTTACAAACATAAAACACAAAACAAATTAATACCAGAACAAATACAAACCAATACAAAACATGACACAATATTCAAAGCACTCAACATCGAAAATACACAAAATACAAAAACAGATACCACAACAACACACAATAATGCAACATTGAAGGACCGAAGACCAACAAACCACCATAATAACATCCAGAAGCCAACACACAAATACTGCACCAGAAGCAAGATGGCGAAGGTTGAAGATGGGAGAACAGGATCTCCCGAAACATGTCCCTAAAGGAAAAAAATACATCTTGAGGTAAAATAGTTATAAGTATTATAGTATTATATACATCAAGAAACGGACTGTAGCAGAAAGTGATTGAAATATATATATTTATACTTTTGTGAATTATGTTTGTGTCACTTTTTGCGTCTCCTCCCAAGATAGATTACGATTAGTATTTGCGGAGCGCCCGCGTCGGTATGTGGACTTGGACAGGCTGTGTGTGATGTCCAAGGCCATTCCGACGAGCGATGAGGCGAGGGGAGACAGGCGTGGGGAACAAACAATACCTCACAGGGTAGAAGGACGCAACGAACCTTTTCGCCCCCGACAGGCCCAGTCAGTTCGAGATCGCGAGCGATGGGGAAGCATAGTTTGCTACAATTGTAATCGGCCGGGTCACGTGGCTCGATCATGCCCCCGGGGGCGCACGGCGTCCAGCACCTCCATCGTCGGGACCCTCCCCAAAAAACTAGGCAGACTGGGGAAGATATGTCGGAGGATGTCTTCCCCTCGCACTGAATCTTTTCGGTTTCCTGCTACCTCCAGGCAATCGATATGACACAACTCTTCTAACATCAAGGTCCTGTCTACTATCCCGCAACAAATTTCAGTATGCCCCATTCTGTCGCTCGAGGTAAAAGGGGGTCACTCAGAGCGTTAGTTGACTCTGGTTCAGCCCGATCCATCATCTCATCTCGAGTATGCGCGGACCTTGAGAAGCAGGGGTTAATAAAGAGGTCGGATCTGTCGTCAGTGGTATGCTGGACTGCATCTCGGGAAATCTTGCCCATCTCCCAGGTGATTTCCTTCAAATTCAAGATTGACGGTTTTTCATGGGTGTGGCCTTTTCTGGTTTCTCCTGCTCTGGGAATGGATTGTATCATTGGTGCAGATTTCATCGCTAAAAGCGGTCTCGTGCTGGACATCCAAGGGCACCAATGTTATTTTAAGTTTAATAGGGCAGTTTTTATTCCGTTCCTTGGGTACCTGGGAGCTAAGGGAGGTATCCAAGAGGTAGCTTGTCCCGATTCTGCACGAGATCATCTCACTCCATCCCAGCAGAGGGCCTTAGACCAATTGTGTGAGGAATTTCCATCAGTGTTAACTCCTTCTTTGGGACTCACACATCTGCTGGAGTACAAAATACGCCTAACAGACTCCAAAATAGTAAGGTCACACCCTTACAAATTCGCACCTCCGAAGATGGCCGTTCTGAGAGAGAAGGTTCAAGAGTTATTAGAACAGGGGGTGATTGAACCTTCTCATTCCAGCTATGCCAGTCCAGCGTTTTTGGTACCTAAGCCTGGGGGTAAACACCGCATGGTCATAGACTATCGGAAATTGAACGCGAACATTGAGGTGGATTCTGTTCCCCTCCCAGACTTACATTCAGCCTTTGATTGGTTCAGTGGGGCCAGGTATTTCACCGTGATCGATCTCAATGCGGCTTATTACCAGATTCCCTTGGCAAAGGAGAGTAGACCGTACACGGCATTTTGTGTATCGTGGAACTTGTACCAATATACAAGGGTTCCCATGGGTTTGGCCGTGGGAGCCCAGACACTCACTCGTCTCCTTGATACCGTTTTTCACGACGTGAAATTTCAGTTCGTCTTTAATTACTTGGACGACTTACTAGTCTATAGTAAGAAGTTCGAGGAACATTTGTGCCATCTACGCGAAGTAATGTGTCGCTTAAGAAGTTCTGGCCTCACTGTCAATCCTGAAAAGGTTCGTTTTGCCCAGGAAAGTATTTCTTTCTTGGGGCATTTGGTTTCACATCAGGGTGTCACTGTTGACCCCGAGAGGACACAGGGCATCCGTGACTTTCCCCCTCCCAGGGACGCGAAGGGAATAGCGAGATTCATGGGAATGGTCAATTTCTATCGTAGATTCATTCCGAATATTGCGGAAATTGCCGCACCCTTGAACGAACTACGTAAAAAGGGCACAAAATTTACATGGAGCGATAGTCAACAGAAGGCTTTTGAAACCCTAAAGGAAGCCATTATCTCCCCACCGGTGTTATGGATGCCCGATTTTTCAAAACCCTTCATCCTACAGACGGACGCGAGTTCGGTTGCGCTCGGGGTGGTTCTGTCCCAAGTCGTTGATGACGCTAGGCCTGTGGCCTGTGGTCTGATGGGTAATGCCTGTGGCGTTTATTTCCCGAACGTTGACCCAGCAAGAACGAAAATCATCAGTCTATGAGCTAGAGTGTTTAGCTGTTGTGTACGCTCTAGACAAGTTCAGACGTTTTCTGGAACACGCTGAGTTCCTGCTCGAGACCGATAATCAGGCTCTCTCTTGGCTTCTTGCTCATCCCCGGCAACTGGGTAAGATTGGTAGATGGGTGGTCAAGATCTCATCCTTCAAGTTCAAGGTGCAACACATTAGGGGAACTCAAAATGTGGTTGCCGATGCTTTGTCACGCATGTTTTCCCAGCCCAGTGAAGCCCAATCTGAGCAACCCTGTTCCGTTCTGCTAGACTTTCCTTTAGCCTTCACTGATGTATTACCCCATCAGTTGAACGACGAAGTGCTGGGTCCGATCATCCAGAAAATCAAGGAGGGTAACGTACAGGCCCCATACTTCTTGTCCAAGGGCGTCCTGTGTTGTAGAGAGAGAAAGGGACGTGCCCCTAAGATCGTGCTGCCTAGCAAGTTAGTGCCCATGGTCTTCAGCTATTATCACAATTCCCCAGTAGGAGGCCACAAGGGAATTTCGAAGACCATTTCCAGTATTAGGAGACACTTCATCTGGAAGGGCATGGATAGGGACATCGCAACCAGGGTTAAGAGTTGTCATCTGTGTGGCTTGAGCAAGCCTGCCCAGAACACTAAGTTAGGGTTGTTGTCATCGGACGTGGCGAGCAGACCGATGGAAAAGTTATTCATCGACTACGTGGGACCACTCCCGTGTAGCAAGTCAGGTAATTCTTACCTGCTTGTTTGTGTGGATGCTTTTTCAAAGTTTGCCTGGCTATTGCCCTTACGGCAGGCAACGGCTCGTTTAACCATAAGCGCGCTCCAAATTCAAATATTTCAGCATTTCGGTCTTCCGACCATCATTGTCTCGGACAATGGCCCCCAGTTCATTTCGGGTGAGTTCCGGCGAATGCGTTTCGCCAGTGGGATCAAACATGTAACCACTTCTCCTTATTACCCACAGCCGTCCCATGCGGAGAGATTCAATAGGAATCTCAGGTCCGCACTCATTGCTTATCATGCTGAGCAACAAACAACCTGGGACCAGAATCTGAAGTGGTTACAGCTAGCCTTTAACACGGCCCTACATGATAGTCATCAGGCCATTCCCTTCGAAATCATGTTTGGATTCTCGCCCGCACTCCCGTTGACTAACGTGTGGAACATTGAAGATCTTCTACCACGGGAGCCAGATAATGGAACAGCAGAGAGGTGGAAGGAGGGTCGGAAGAATTTGCTGCGAGTGCACGAGCGGGTCCGTCGACGATATAATCAGGGGCGAATTCCTAACCCTTTCCAGATAGGGGACTGGGTCTATTGCCAGAGCCACCCACTCAGCTCAGCCGCTAATAAACGGTCTGCTAAGTTGTGTTACCGCTGGTCGGGGCCATATCGCATCCTGGGGTTTGCGTCACCGGTGACTGCTAGGCTGGGCGTACCGGGTAGCGATGCGAAAGAAATCGTGACCCATATTTCAAAATTGAAGCTCTATCGGAGGGGGTAAACCGGCTGATAGAAGAAGGAAGGGGGTTAGATCAGGGGGTCTCCATGTATGTAGGCATTGTAGTCATTCTAAGGGTGTGTGCTCTGGGGGTGTGCCAGAAAGTGACATGGTAGCGGGTAGATGTTCCCCACAGTCCCAGTGGTGTTCGTCTACTTCAGGGATGCGCCCCTGCCTGCGCAAGCCTTGGTTCTCTCCATTCGTCCTTATTTCTGGAGGGAGCCATGTCCTTACCTTTAGTCCCAGTTCTTGACCTTTCAATGATCCTTGCCCTTTCCATCTTCCCGATTTTCCTAACCCTTCCCTCAGGAAAAAAAAAATAAAAGTAATAAAAAAGGAGTTAGTGGAGTGAAGCCTACCGTGTCAACGAGGCCGGTTGTGGTCCTGGTTGACACTGTATGTTTCGGCAATGCCCTTGGAGCACTCATGTATTAGATAATAGGTATATATATATCTCTGCAAATGAAATTAGTGTGTCATGGAAACCCCCCTCTCACCTGGTCCTGTGGGATGTAAGGGGGTAATTAGGTGACCATGTTGCTATTTGGTTTTTGGGGTTGTCCCCTGCGTAATTATTGGGCAGGTGGCCCTGTTTAGGTAGTGTCAGTATTCCAGCATAGGGTCAAGCCTCAGGAGAGCTGAACTCAGGGAGCTCCCGAACTTGTCTTCCTTCTTTCTTCTCATTTCTTTTGCTGTGGGTTGGCCCTGATCAGGTCAGTGCGCAGTGACAACACACTTACATTCTACACGTCTTCTTTCTCCTCTTTCGTCTTCCTTCTGAGCCTCTGTCCTCCTGAGAGCGAAAACTACTGCGAATACTGATGGATACCCGTGTTTTAGAAGACAATTTTTGGGGTACACTGCAGGGCACCCCTCTGTCTAAGTGTGGGTAATCATGTTGCCCTTTTGGGCTGGGGGTGTGCCGGTCGTTTTACGAGCCGGCGATTAAATACGCAAATAAACCTAATACGGTATAGTTTTTACTATTATAGAAATTATAATAAATAATGCCAATTAGTTTAGGGGATACTGCGTTTAACGTTTAGCAAAACGACGAAATACAGTTCGCCGAGGGCATGCCAGCGCATTCTGGTGATCGCCGTGTACCGGGTTGTCGTACTGCATTGTAACTAAATTCGGCTTTTGTCTCGTTCCGCCATCCAAAAGGTTAACATCAAGTAAAACCTCTTCGACAGTGCGAAGTTTTGTATGGAATTCTATCTTCTACTATGAGTAGATAAACACTCACAAAATTGCGGGCCCCTGGTCTAAGACGTGGACGGTGCCTCAGGATGACCATCTCCACCTGAACGTATAATAAAGGGCTTTCGACTTCGCCTGTCGTAGAGGACAACAGCATGACCTAACCAACACTCACCCTGGACTTGGTAACCTCAACTTCACCAGGTGACCTCAAACCATTATTATAATTAATATAAATCTACCTAGACACCCGGATCTGTGCTGTTAACAACTTATAGCTTTTGTGGAGCACAAGTGATACACTGTCAAATTTGATCATCTTCAAAACGTTTTAATCAGGCCTCACTTTAACTAGACAGAATTGTGCGCGGATTTCTTTGATAATGTAATAACTTGGTATTCAGTGTAAGCCCGGGGGCTGGCAGGTATCCAAGGCCTGTCACATTAATTCAATCAGTAGTTTCTTTCTAGTTTCCAGTAAAAGGGGTTTTTTTTAAGTATTTGGGGTCTGGCATTTCCATGTATGTAAGGGGGGAAGTTCCGTTTGTGACAGGATGAAACCTCACCGGCTGGTAGAGTTTAGTTGTAATTTCTGTCAATTTATTTCACAAATTTAAATTACAATTTTGGGGTTTATGTAAGGGTTATAATTGTCTAAATCAGTAACAGTCCGGCCCCTGCTTAATCCTGTATAGGCAGCCTTGTATGCAGACACAGGCATGCTCCAGGCTGAGGAACATGTTGGTTCCCGGGCCAATCCAGTTTTCTTAAATATTACATAACTGATCAGGACATTTTATTATTATAAATTTTTTTAAACGCTATTGTTAAATTATTAATCATTATTAAAATTATAAATCATTATCTCAGCCAATTCACAATTACAGTTCCGGCCGAAGGAAAGATGGTGGCTCACCGTCTTTCCCATGTATCATCCTTAGTTAAATTTTCAGACTCGTTTTTTTCTTACCAAATTTAAGACTTCTTTAATATTACATCTGGCATTTTGGGCATTCCAGATTCGTGGGAGAACTAGTGACACTTTTATACTTTCGTATGTCTGCACGGAAATGTCTATAAAAATAAAAGGTGGGTATATAGGCGAGTGCCTCTGTTATTTTTAAACTTATAAGCGTGTTGGGTATCGATATAGCGAGACTTAGAATGTGGATGTGACGAGACTTAGAATGTGGATGTGACGGAGATATCTATTTATACTTTTGTAATTTATGTTGTGTCATTTTGTGGGGTATGTATGGGGAAGAATTATTTACACCAAAAATATTTACATTATAAAAGGAAAACAATTGTTTTATATATATATATATATATATTTATACTTTTGTGAATTATGTTTGTGTCACTTTTTGTGGGGTATGTACGGGGAAGAGTTATTTACACCAAAAATATTTACATTATAAAAGGAAAACAATTGTTTTATCGATATATATTTATACTTTGTGGTTTATGTTTGTGTCACTTTTTGTGGGGTATGTACGGGGAAGATATTTACATGAAATATATTTGCATTATAAAAACAAAAAAACAAAAAAGAAAACAATTGTTTTATATCTATACATGTTATTTGTGATTTAGGGTTGTGTCACTTTTTGTGGGGTATGCACGGGAAAACTTTATACACTAAATTGAAATTCAAAAAAAAAACAAGGAAACCGATTAATACACGATTTGTAACACAATATAAGACTCAATAAATGTTATGTTTGTTTATAACCAAGAGTTTAATTGCAAGACCCGTCACCCTGGACCTAGCGCCTTTTAGCTTCTCTAGGCTTATGCCTAGTTTTAAATAACTAGTGGCCCCTCTTCAAAAAAAAAAAAAAAATTTTATCAAAAAATTTTTTTTTATAAGGCATAAAATATCCAAAGAGGGGTTACAGTTCATAACGAACGTGTCAAGAGTATAATAATTAAAACACATCAATACACAAACACATAACACAATGAGTACGATAGAACTCAGTCCACGTAACAGTGCGCACTGCCGTACTATAACTGACCGCGTAATCAAACTATATATTCGGCTGGTGTACACAAGCGTTATCACTCTTCAATACAGTATCATATAAACAGTGAGATTTAAATGTTAATTGATCATTAAGCAGTAGGTTTGGTTGAAATAAAGACGCTTTATATATTTCATATTCTTCCATGGCATCCATGTATCGGCTCTTACTGCATATATGTATGGGCGTAAAGTTATCTGTGAAACCACTATAACTGTGATTGCTGTTTACCAGATGTAAAGCAAAGTTGGATTTGATTGACTTGATGTTTTTTTTTGGCAAATGTTCTTTATATCTGTCTTTAAATTTCCTGCCCGTTTGTCCTATATAGAATTTATCACATTCACTACACTGGATTCTATATATGCCAGAACTGTTTTCGGTTGTTTTTTGTGTTCAAGGTTTTAATATGTTCAATATGTTATTCGTAGTTTTGAAGGACATGATGATGTCTAATTTTCTTAATTCATTTTTAATTATATTAGGAATCACATTAGTATATTCAACTGAAATATAATGGTTCGTTTTACCATCTAATTTTAATTTTCTTTCCATTTTATTCCTATGTTTGCGTATTAAGTTATCTATTATATCACTTTTATATCCATTATTGACACAAAAAACAACCGAAAACAGTTCTGGCATATATAGAATCCAGTGTAGTGAATGTGATAAATTCTATATAGGACAAACGGGCAGGAAATTTAAAGACAGATATAAAGAACATTTGCCAAAAAAGAACATCAAGTCAATCAAATCCAACTTTGCTTTACATCTGGTAAACAGCAATCACAGTTATAGTGGTTTCACAGATAACTTTACGCCCATACATATATGCAGTAAGAGCCGATACATGGATGCCATAGAAGAATATGAAATATATAAAGCGTCTTTATTTCAACCAAACCTACTGCTTAATGATCAATTAACATTTAAATCTCACTGTTTATATGATACTGTATTGAAGAGTGATAACGCTTGTGTACACCAGCTGAATACATAGTTTGATTACGTGGTCAGTTATAGTACGGCAGTGCACACTGTTACGTGGACTGAGTTCTATCGTACTCATTGTGTTATGTGTTTGTGTATTGATGTGTTTTAATTATTATACTCTTGACACGTTCGTTATGAACTAGAATAAAAACGATTTTACCTGATGATGGGAACGTGTTTCCGAAACATGTCGTAAGACATCAAAGACGTAGTCGCAGCACGGATAAAGAAAAAGGTATTTATTAATTTCAATTTCACTGCGACTGGAGACGAAATATAATGAATAAAAGCTGGTGATTGGTGACTTAATTGGTGTCTTGTATTTTGTTTTCCACTACGACCAAGTAGACCATCGTGACAATATGTGGCAAACAGCTTTTTAGGAGGAATACCTTTATATTTCTTAAGTTAAACTTGAGCCTTATTTCTTAAAAAGTATCAAGCAATATGTGGAGTACTAGTAAATATGTTTCAAAACAAAGCTAGATTCAACAATCAAGTCCACTTGTACAATATTTTGGCTGTCCTTAATAGTGTTGTATGGGAGTAAAACATGGACATGAGCCACACTCACTCAAGTTGGCAAAGAAAACATCAATACAATCTTCTGCATAGTGATCCGCACATGGTAATTTGAAAATAAATTGCATAGTAGTCCAGATTTTTCCAATAACTGGGACACCATAATAAACACCACATTGTCTCCATATTCTCTCAGACTCTTACTCAGAGACAGTCCAAGTCAAAGTCAAAGATAAGTTAGTTTGTTTTCTATGTACTGCAACTAACAAACTCTGTATAGTACAAAGAAGTAAAAATAAAATATTTCCAACCAACATTTGGATGAAATTCCTTCTCTCAATCAGCAACGGACAACATACCCACACACTATTATAGTTTATTATGCATATGTGTTTACACCCTCTGTTTGCAAATATATGTTGTAATTATTTTTACATTCATTGATAATTAATAATGTATTATTAACAAGAGTCCTACTGTTCAACAAATATAGTTAGTCTGAGGATGTCCCCTTCCTCTCAGTACAAAATAGTTTTTAGTCCCATTTAACTGATGATACAAAAATGATGTGCATGCAAACCGTTTGTAACAATCACTGTTATAAAACATTCCAAAAAAAAAGAATTACAAAATGTTTTTAATTCAAATAATAGCACCATGTTCTATAATAATAAACAGTTGCGGCTGGTGGTTGAAAAATTTGGGGGGTTGCAGTTGGCGTGGATGGTATTAAATTGTTTGATTATCTGAACATAAAATGTCCAAGTCTCCTCCCCTCCAAACAATAAGTAAGGAAAACAACATAATGCAATTTTAGTGTCACCCACATAACCATGAATATTTATTGTACAAATCTTATTTAAATTTATGATTAAATATTCTATTACCTGATTTTACATTTTCATTAAATTTGAAAGATCTGGCGTAGCCTACCTACTCTCGTAATTTAATTTTTTACTCAATATGACGTAAACTGAACAGTGTTTTCGTTAAGTTTATGACAGAATTCATTGCGTCCTACCAGTTAAATATAATAAATATCTTACACTATGACACCTTAATCCTTTACATGTACTACTATTTACATATAACGATGAATTGGGCTGACACTTAACTGACACTAACAACGAAATTCACAAAAAATTCGACCGACACTAACTAACTCAAGTAGCATAAGAACATAAAATTACTAATTCCTACCTGGCGCACCACGTGTTATTTACCAACAGACTGGTGGCGCCGTAACGAACAAGAGGGGTTTGCAGTCCCTAATCACACCAAGCGAGCCTATATCGTTGCAATAGGAGCACCCAAGTCTAGACACCCAAGCATTACTCCAGTGTACTTCCCCATATACAAAGTGCGACACAGTTGGTGCACACTTGCCATGTACACCGCAGCAAGAGCGTGTACGGTTTTTAGTATTGCACTGCGCTTTTCAATTGCAAAATGATTAATTACGATTATTTAGCATGAAAACTATTATTAGTTATTGTTTTATTCATAATTCTATAATTTAAAATTCAATTGGGGATTTAATGGGGGTTGTGCAACCGTGCAACCTAAGCACGGGCCACCACTGATAACAAATAACCAAAAACAACAAAAAACCTTTTTTCACATTATAAAAATAAACTATCCTAAGAAACTTAAAACGAAATACATACTACTCAAATAAAGTTGTTTATAATATTTCTGCTTAATAAAAATACAATTAACAAAACTAAATCTAACCTTTTCTTCTTCCCGCTCTGTACTAAGAGTTGCAGTTGCTTTCAGCACTAATCTTTCTATTTCCTGATTTAAACCTTCTATGGAACTTCTCATAGGCTGTCTACTTTTAACAGGTATATTAACAGGATGTGCAGGTGAAAACGGTGGTGGTGTAGCAGTTTGTGAGCCATGTTCTGTTGATACTGTCATTGGATACATTATCAAACCGAACGCTGACGTTCTTTCTCTACTGCTTGACCCACTGTTGCCTTCCTTATTTGACCTTTGTAACCTAGGAAACAATCAATTTTTAATGACTTAGCAACTGTGCCAAATTTTCAACTTGTGCCATCCCACTTTATTTTACATATAAAAAAACAACCACATGGACATGCATACATGTGTGTGAATGGGGGGGGGGGATAGACACAATGAGGATTTAATTCTACACACTGACAACAAATTCTGTATATCATCAATTAATTCCCACTATATACAATGAATAAAATGATATGAATGCAGGATGAATGATGATTTATATAATATGCATTAGTATGAACCAACTTAAGTTATCCTTGTTCATTCATGCTGCAAAACAAGAGGCTGGCTCATTTTCTTTGTTAAATAAGTTGTTAAATGTCTAAGCACTATATTGTAGTATGTGGATGTTGGAAGATATTTTCTCTTTACAAGCTAAAGTATATTATGAATTCACAAGCTAACAAAATTTTTGTATAGGTACGAGGGATGTTCACGTCAATCCGGGACTTTTGTTAGACTAGAGTGTAAATGGAGATTCCTGCCCATTCTGTTGGTCATACATAAGAAGTACAAGTGTCAGCTATTACCACATGGCACGCTGTATTATTTACACGTTAAACAATAACAACAGTCAGTCGTGAAGAACATGTCGTTCAAAGCACATGTGGAACAGCGTGTTGTAATAAAATTTCTCGTGCATTAAGTCGTAAAACCCGGTGAGATTTATTTGCGACTTCTTGTACAGTAGGGTGATGAGACTCTTAGTCGCAGTAAAACATATGAGTGGTGCAAACGTTTTAAAGAAGGTCGTACATCAGTAAGTGATGATCCCGGTCAAGGCAGTTTGGAGCCTACTGCAGTCATTCCCATGAACATTCAGCGAGTAGAAGAACTGATCCTTGATAATCGACGGATAACTTGTCAGCAAATTGCAAAAGAAATAAGTGTGTCTGTGGGAACTGTAAACAAAATCATTCACAAACATCTGAAGTTCAGTAAGGTTAGTGCACGTTGGGTACCAAGACAGCTTTCTGCTTTTGACCACCAAAGAAGATTGCTAATCTGCAAGGAGCTAAAGCAACATTTTGACAAAGAAGGCCAGCTTTTTCTCGATCGAATTGTTACCTGCAATGAAACGTGGGTCCATCATTTCACCCCGGAATCAAAACGTGCATCAAAGCAGTGGACTCACCACCTCCCAAAAAATTTCAAACAATTGCTTCTGCATGCAAAGTTATGGCCTCAATTTTTTGGGATAAAAATGGCATCATTCACATTGATTTTCTACCCCGTCGAGTCAATATTAACAATGAGTAATACTGCAAAGTTCTTCAAGATGTGCACAATGCTCTTAAAAAACGGCCTGGTGCGATTACTAAAGGTGTTCTGTTTCTTCAGGACACCCACCGCACGTCATGCACGCTAGAAGATCTTGGCTGGGAGTTATTGCCACACCCTCCTTACAGTCTGGACCTCGCTCCCAGCGATTTTCACCAGTTCGAGCCCTTGAAGTTGTTCCTGGGATGCCAGCATTCCAACAGTGACAATGAGGTGAAGCAGTCAGTCCTATCTTGGTTTCTACGTAATGACAAATCTTTCTACACTGCGGGTATCCAGGGACTAGTGAAATGCTGGGATAAATGTATCAAGGTATTACATCAAGAAATAAAAGTATTTTTTACTATCATAAATGTGTCCTATATTTATTAAAAATTAATAGTCCCGGATTGACGTGAACATCCCTCGTACTAACACAACAGGTAACTGAGTGTCATATCACTGAGTATAGAAGTTGTCCAAGTTAACAACTAGAATAAGAGACCATATAACGTGAGATTATACACTGTACTGTTTATTGCGATTCATAATGAACTGCAAAACAACAGGTAGAGTGGGGGTGCACTGAGTGACATCTGATGTGGGTGCGACCACTGAAGGATTTGGAATCATTCAAACAGCAGTTAGCATGAAAAGAAAGGAAGAGAAGTTAAATTCAAATTCATTTTTTTATTTTGTTAAACAATATACAGGTTGGAGAAAAATAAGAAAATACTTTTAACTGATTGCCTAATTAGTGCTCATACTGGTTGTCAATATATAAAATGTGATTTACTGTATGAGGGGGCCCAAAAATAACCGGAATCGTTGAATAGCAGCCGCACCAATTGTAGTACCGGTTTCCACCATTAGGTGTGTGTTGCCGGGACCTTACTGCGGCAGTCTGCTGGCTGGCGTCGGCGAGTGACGTGTTGTTGTGTGGGGGGATTTTTTTCTCAAGCTTTTACAGTTATTTTGTTCATTTTTTGCTATGGCTGACTTAAAGGAACAACATGCGTCTGTGAAATTTTGTTTCCTGTTAGGGAAAACGACAGCGGAGATGGTCGTAATGCTTAAAACAGCTTACAAGGAAGATGCTATAGGGAAAACACAAGTTTACGAGTGGTTTTCACGTTTCAAAAATGGTGAAATGTCAATTGAAGACCTGCCTCGTTCTGGGCGACCCTCGACGACCAAAACGGAAAAGAACATTGCAAGAATTCGTGAGCTGGTCATGGAAGATCATCGCAGAACAACTGATGAACTTACTGTTTTGACTGGAGTGTCTTAGAGTTCCTGTCAACGCATTTTAAGCAAAGATTTAAAAATGCACCAAGTTGCAGCAAAGTTTGTGCCTCGCATGCTCACTCATGACAAACAACAAACTCGATTGAATATGTGCTGCGAATTGAAAGAACAGTTAGAAAATGACCCTGATCTTTTTAAAAAATAATTACTGGTGATGAAAGCTGGTGCTACGGATACGATCCAGAGACCAAACAGCAGTCAAGCCAGTGGAAGACACAATCTTCCCCACGTCCCAAAAAGCCAAAACAAGTGAAGTCAAATGTGAAGACGATGTTGAATTGTTTTTTTATGCTAGTGGAATTGTTCATGCAGAATTTCTTCCTCCACGTCAAAGTGTTAACCAGGAATTCTACCAATCAGTGTTGAAACGCTTACATGACGCAGTGAGACGAAAACACCCTGAGTTTGTGGCAGAGTGGGGAGTGGGTGTTTCACCATGACAACGCGCCCGCCCACATGGCCTTGAGTGTGCGACGTTTCCTGACAAAAAATGGCATGACCCAGCTTCCCCATCCCCCCTACTCGCCAGACCTCACTCCGTGTGACTTCTTTTTGTTTCCTCGCATGAAATGAGAGCTTAGAGGAAAACGTTTTGTGGATGTGGAAGAAGTAAAGAAAAAACGATGGAATCGCTAAAAGGCATTACTTTGGAAGGACTGTTTCGAGAAGTGGAAATAACGTCTAGACAAGTGCTTAGCTTCAAATGGAGAGTACTTTGAAGGAGATAAGTTTGTTAACTTGTAAAAATAAATAAAACTGTTTATATTTGAAAATTCAGGTTATTTTTGGCCCCCCCTCATATATATGTGATTTTAGGAAATGTCATTTCCAAATCTGTTTACTACTGCTACAATGAAGCAAATGAAAACAGTGAAGCTGGCAAATATTTCTTGGTCCATCTTACTATAGTTTGTAAATAGACATGTATATGTAGAATGAAAAACATGAACACAAAACAAAACAGCTGAACACTAAAAGACCAAATGGGTTAATAGCAGAAGAGAATAATAATCATAATCATCATCATCACTGCCATCACTATTATCACCCAAACATAGAACTACGGCTTACTGTGATGCTTCTCTCACCACAGAATCACTCTTCACTTTACCATACGCAGACATGAGTTGTGTAAGATGTCATGTTATTGGTGACTGAATTCCGTTACCTAATTGTATTGCCCCCAAAGCAGGTAGAGAAGGCTGAATTGAGCTAACCTTAAGCCAAATCCACAGCACGCTATGTTGACGCCAATCAAGACCCTTTCACCAAGCTACCCTCCCGAAATTATGCAGCTTGGCCCAAAAATGGTTATCTTAACCAAACAAGTGTTGGAAATGGGCAAACCACACAAAAGGAGAGGACAATTGAAATGGTGGTGTGTGTAGTAGGACACACAGTGGAAACAATGGTAACAGGAGGCATAGAAGCAGTATCAGAGAGTTTATAATGAAAGAAATTTGTAGACACAGCTGATGTTGAAGTGACAATTACTAAGGAAGGCATCACTTGGCATGAAAAAGCTGAATCTTTAATGACAGATGTCCAATATCAAAAACAGATAAATAAAGTAGGTACCAATTATTATATGGGAAGCAATGGTAACATCAAAAGAAATGGCTGAAAAAGATTCAACACTTGTTTATAAGAAATCTGTAATCATAAATGTCATGTTCCTGTGCCTGAAGACCTGCTTGTAAAAAAAATTAATAGAAGCATAAAAACCACCAAATCATGAGAATATAGAAATACACCCATGGTGAATATACTGTAGACATTATAAGAATACTGAAACAAAGAAATGAAAATAAGAAGCTAAAGCGAGGAACATTAGTGGAAGAGAAGCAACATTACAAGTCTCTTAATAGGAACCGAGAGACTCAGCTTGATGAAAGAAACAAAAACACTGCAACATACAGAATCTCCTATGGCATATACAAAAATTATGGGGCAGAATCAGGTAAAAGACAGCTGAAAATTCAGAGAATCTATGGAAGCAAGGAATACCTATGAAAAGGTATGAAAGGTGCAAAAGACTTTTTGCAGAAAACTGTTTGTGAACAAATACACAAGGGCCATGCATATTAAAAGAGTATCAATGATAATATATCTGTTTTGTCATATAGGAAAATATAAGCTTAAGTATACAGGTTTACTTGGGCTGGTGTAGAACAAGTTGCCTGGTCAGAAACAACAGGTTTAACAGTTCTAGATCGGTTAAAGTAATTTAGAAAGCAGAAAGAAGGCACCAGGATGTAACAGAAATGCCCAAAAAAAAGCCTGTAATGTCTGCACTTTCTGAGTGAACTGATGTGGAAAGGAAGTTACATATTGCATTCTACAAGCAGCAAGAGGCTATGTTTACAGTCCTCCAAAGACAAACAAAAAGCTACAAAACAACTTGAACCACAAGATACACAAGATATGATAGACTGTCAAACCAGTGGCATACGCAGGGGGGCTCAACCCCCCCCCACTGCAAAAATATAATATACACTTCCTTAATTTATTTAGTCTCTCATTTAAAATTACAAAATTGCATATTTCTGCTGATTTGGGCGGGGATATAAATATTAACAAAATAAGTAGTTTGTAATAACAATTATTACTTCAGTTATAATTTGTAATTCACTGAGCGGTGTATTACGCTGAGTGTAACGTTCCGTAAGCTACCTGTTTTCTCTCTCTCTCACTCTCATTTGACGGTGCGGCCACACGCACGCCACACCGGCCACTGGCCACTACTGCCAGTGAGCCCTAAGAATTTTTACTTAAGTATTAAATAATATTTTTATAAAACTTAAATAAGTACATACACCTTTTTCATAAAAATATTATTTAATACTTAAGTTAAATTCAGCTCTTTCTTGCAGATATCAGTGGATAAATAAAACGATAATTTAAAAATGTTCCTAATTTCATATCCTGAATAATGAAAAAAAAAAACACCGCACTTTAAAAACACTTTACATTTATACAAAATTTTTGGATAACTGTTTTTTTAATTTTTAGATAATTCCCCCAATCACGAATAATACATTTTTAATCAAGAAAACGTGAAACCAACTGAAAATAATATGCCTACTAATAAACCCTTAACTCACATATGTACTCTATCTTATACTACAAATTGTAGAAGAGTAGGCTAATATATGGACTAAAGTTGATTTCTGTGTACGCCACTGTGTCCACCTATAGACTTTACACTACACTTCTAACACATAATTCAAATTTTAATTAAGTAAGTTGTATTAGTGGTTATAATCACAAACAGAATTATCACTGTTGCACACAATATAGAAAATTTATTCCGATCAGCACTTTCAAGCTTCACAGCTCATCATCATATCAGAAATAACAATAATAGGACAATGTAACGGTACATAACCCGGTCCCAATAAAGTAAATCATGAGAATAAAAGTCAGAAATGGGTAGAACTAAAGCTCGCTCAAAATTTAATTACATCACTCCACATAATAAACAATTCGAGTGGTATATAGTGCGAAGTGAGTTCTAGTGTACCCATTGAGGTGAAAAACCAAAGTGAAATTAATGTATTACTAAACTGTGCTGTATGTTTTGGATAGGATAAAACTATGGAAGTAGTATGTAATAATACTAATCGATTTTTGTAATTTTATTTATTTATTGTAATTTATATTGTATGACCCACAATTTGTTATACCCAAGTTAATATTATATTGTTTCAAATAATTATGTTAGATTGTAAGAAAACCCAGGGTTAATTTTAAAAGACATAAATATTTTAACTACCAAAGATAATATAAAATTAAAATAATCCTAGGAAGGAAAGGACAACAGGAAGTAGTACCGGGTATGAACACTATTCGATACTAAATAAATAATATATAAATTTATTTAATGATAATAAAATGATAAAATATTTATATACAAGGTCATAAAAAAATTAACCAAAACATATTATGTGAATTAAATTAGTAAATAAACCGGAATGGAAGGGAATTATTTTTCCATAAATAAAAATATAAATTTATAATAATCACAAACTGCCTACATAATAAAAATACTATGTGTTACTAAGAGTGATGGAAAATAACAAGTATTGTTAATAAGATATAAAATTTTTGAACTAAACCAGAGAGTTGAAGAATCGATGCGACAAAAATTATAAAAAAAAATAACCTTTTTTGGACGTTGGAGGAGGCGAAATTCACGCAAGAGTAATAAACAAAGTGAATACTAACCAATTATACCTGAGGAATCCTAATTAAAAGGTGTTATACATTAAAAACCAGTGGATGAAACCATTCTGAGGATCCAATATAATTCGGCCTACGTCTAATAGACAATCAGAAAAATACTCGAAAATGAAAAGGAAATAATAACGCAAGACGTACCTCATCACAGAATAAAACTTCAATCCAGTAAGGACAACACGGAGCGAGGTAATATAAACATTTTTCATAATAAATACAGAAGAAAACTCGTTTTTTAATAGTGAAATAGAACGAAAAAATATTCATTTTATCATATGTTCCTTTCAAAAGTAAACAAATACATGCTGCTCTCTTACGGCAATTCCGGAAACTATGTAACATTTGAAAAATAAACAAAATTATTTATTAATTTTTTTATATTTGTAAAGCGTAGCAATTAGCCATTTCTGACACTCTCATAACACAAAGAATTCACCCTGAACCCTGGGGAATTAATAAGAATTATGTAATAACTGATGTATTTTATTATAGCGTAATATTGGTTAAATAACAACATATATGTTTTGTTCTTTAGACAGATCTATGTTTACTCGGTAAAGGCGAGAGGATGTTTTCTTTTTAAAAAGATTAATTGTGATACCTATACTTTGGTGGCTGGAGACAAAAGTCAATAATCAATAAAGCAATATTACTGAAAATTAATATTGAATTATAACGTGTTATAATTTATTGTAGTGGGTAGTTAATGAAAATTTCAGCACAACATACAGAAGGAATCGTCACAACAGAGGGGCAAATTTGATACTTACTCTCTCTTCTGCATAAGGCTGAACAAATTACCTCCTTGACCCCAAATCACACACTCTCGATTTCTTTTGGATTGAGTAAAACAAGATAAACAAAATCCTTTATTTTTACCGTTTAAAACGTCAGTTAGTATAATTCAAAAGTGACGCATACTGCGTGAGGCATATAATAACACTTCAATAACACCTCACGAAAAAAAAAAAAAAAAAAAAAAAAAACGGTACGTTACAGAATTGGCGAACCCAACATTTGGGGCTTGACTCAGACTGACGTTTCGCTAAATAACGCCTCGTGAAAAAGTAGTACATTACAGAATTGACGCGTACAACGTGGTGCAGGATTTAACTATACAAAACCTCACGAAAAAAGCGGTACGTTACAGAATTGACGACTCCAACGTGGGGCTGAATTAACGAAACCCGTAATTGCAAAAAACTCGATAAGTGGTGGACGCCTCAAAGCGGTACGTTACAGAATTGGCGCTCAACGTAAAAGGGCGGTAATTAGAAGAGAATTTTGATATTTAATATAAAATATATATCAAAAAATCTAATTATCGTTGGCAGTTATGAGAAAACAAGAAATGCCTAATACCCGAGGAAAATCGAAGAAGAGGGCAGAAGAAAAGGAGATTGAAGAAGGTGGACAGGAACAAGAAATAGAGTTAAGTCACGGACAGTGAATGGACCAACAGACAGGTGATACAGAAGAAACCGAAGTAGTTATGGATACGGAAACGGAAATAATTGAAGAGGATGCCCAAGGGGATCAACCAGATAAATCCAACCAAAAAGAAGATATAAGCATACAGGAGATGTTAAGAATTATAATGGAAGGGAATAACAAGATACAGGAAGATAATAAGCGAACCAATGACAAAATAGATGAAAATTTTAGAAAACAGGAGGAAACTTCAAAGCAAACCAATAACAAAATAGATGAAAATTTTAGAAAACAGGAGGAAGCCTTGAAACAAACCAATGAGGAAAATAAAGAAAATTTTAGGAGACAGGAGGAAGCCTTGAAACAAACCAATGAGGAAAATAAGGAGAATTTTAAGAAACAGGAGGAAAACTTAAAACAAACTATGAATGAACGATACCTTGAACTGAAGGAAGCGGTTGAAGGACAAAGAGAAGAGATGAATGCAAAATTTGAAGAGAATAATAAGAATTTAAAACAATTTGAGTGTAAAATGGAGAATGTCGATAAGGAGATATGGAAAACTTTCGGAGAGAAGTTTGAAAATGTTAATACGCGTATCCAAAAAGCAGATACATACCAAGAGGAGACAAATAAACAAATGGACCATAGTTCCAATAATTGGGATGAAACATTGGACAGCACTTCAGAAGGTATTAAAGTAAGTCCGAATACAGAAGAGAGTAGGAAGGAAATAGAAATTACAGAATACCAAGGTGTAATGCCATCGGAAAATAAAAATAGCCACAACAAAAAGGATGTTCAAACCGTGGAAAAGAAGACCAAGGAAATAATAAAAACAAGTAGAAAGAAAATAATAAATACCAAGGAAGAATGGGAGATGATTACAGGTGGATTAATTAATGTATTCAACCTTCCAATTAACGAACAAAGTGAGTTAATTAAGTTTACATCCCAGTTAAATGTGTCGATGATTGAAGTGCATCAGAAGATATTAGTCAGATTATCAAGATGGAAGACAACATGCAAATATTGGGCAAATAATTCAGAGGTAAAAAGGAATGAAATGAGATTAAATATAAGCAACTATGTTATGCTAGAGGAGGTACAATACTGGTTAGTTAAAAAAGAACGAATTATAAAGGAAGACCGGTACTTAAGTGAAAGTTTTATAGCAGCAAAGTGGGAGAGCCGGATGGTAAGAAGATTATCAAGAAGAGAATTAATTACGAACACCCCAGCAATCCGAGAACATGGAGTACCTGAAATAATGGACCACGGTTAAACAGACTCCAAACAAACCAGAAAAAAGGGACGGATTTTATGGATACAGGACCAAGCAACCCCTTGTAAATAAAAAACCCCAAAATTCTAAAAGTGCGTAAGGACAACTTACTCAACTTATTTCGAACAATATAATTTAAAATGAAGAGACTGAAAACCCCAAAATTCCAAAAGACGTAAGGACAACTTACTCAACTTATTTCGAACAACATAATTTAAAGTGAAGAGAATAAAAACCCCAAAATTCAAAAAGTATGTAAGTACAACTTACTTAAGATATTTTGCAACCATTAGAATTAATAAAAGTGTGTAAGTACAACTTACTTAAGATATTTTGCAACCATTAGAATTAATAAAAAGTGTGTAAGTACAACTTACTCAAGTTATTTCGAACAATATAATTTAAAATAAAAAGACAAAACACCAAGAAAATGTAAGAGCAGATTATATAATTTAGTTATGAAGAATTGATTTAAAATGGACTAATAGGAAAAATAATATTTTTATGGTCACAAACTGAAGAATAAATAAATAAACAATTAATGGTAATGTGCTCAGATAAGAAGGTACAATAAGAAGAATAACGAATAATTTAATGACTCCAATGAAACTGAAGGAGGATGACAATTAGTACAATAATTAGAATTTCTCGGAATTGAAGATTAGATAAGAAGAAATGATACGGAGAAATATGTCACAAGAAGTAAAGTCAGAAGAATTTTAACATAAGGCCTATCAATGATGTTATATGCTATTAGTTGATGGAAAAGAAGAAGGAATCAAGGAGAAGAAGAAATATATAAATAAATACAAACAGCTACAGTATGAAGAATCCCAAGAGTGTTTGGTACTAGTCGCTAATGGACTACTACTTATAATTTTTTTATTTTTATGTATTGACCGTAGAAATGTTCCGGCAATAATTTTTATGAGCAGGGATGATGTTCCCCTGGTCTCAGAAGGTGTAAGGATGGACAGCGGTGTATGGACCCAGAGTGGCCACCCGACTGGAACCACCGCACAAGATAGAGAAAAATGTTAGGGAAATTGAATATTTAAGGGATAATAATTATAAAATAGCTGAAAGGATTGATATTAGATTCCAGATGTATAAATGAAGAAAATAGAAGGAAGATAGCAGACAGAAGCTTAATTGATAAAGCGAATTTATAGAAGCAAATAGAAATGAGTGTTGAAACAATTTTAATATGATTAGTGTGACCAGTCCTTATCAAGTAAAATGTGGAAGTACCACTAACCCCGAGAAATAATTGATGAATTTGCCTCCAAGAGAGAGAGAGAGTAAAGTAAGGAAATAGCAATTACCACCAGTCGGAATTACCAGAGTGTATAAGCAGTCGGAAATGAAACACTATTATGAAAACAAAGTCAAGACCATTAGGAGACTTGAACAAATCAACAATTTATTTCTATCAACAAGTTGAACTAAAATAAATTTGTTCTAGTGGGGGGGCTTTATGTAACGGTACATAACCCGGTCCCAATAAAGTAAATCATGAGAATAAAAGTCAGAAATGGGTAGAACTAAAGCTCGCTCAAAATTTAATTATATCACTCCACATAATAAACAATTCGAGTGGTATATAGTGCGAAGTGAGTTCTAGTGTACCCATTGAGGTGAAAAACCAAAGTGAAATTAATGTATTACTAAACTGTGCTGTATGTTTTGGATAGGATAAAACTATGGAAGTAGTATGTAATAATACTAATCGATTTTTGTAATTTTATTTATTTATTGTAATTTATATTGTATGACCCACAATTTGTTATACCCAAGTTAATATTATATTGTTTCAAATAATTATGTTAGATTGTAAGAAAACCCAGGGTTAATTTTAAAAGACATAAATATTTTAACTACCAAAGATAATATAAAATTAAAATAATCCTAGGAAGGAAAGGACAACAGGAAGTAGTACCGGGTATGAACACTATTCGATACTAAATAAATAATATATAAATTTATTTAATGATAATAAAATGATAAAATATTTATATACAAGGTCATAAAAAAATTAACCAAAACATATTATGTGAATTAAATTAGTAAATAAACCGGAATGGAAGGGAATTATTTTCCATAAATAAAAATATAAATTTATAATAATCACAAACTGCCTACATAATAAAAATACTATGTGTTACTAAGAGTGATGGAAAATAACAAGTATTGTTAATAAGATATAAAATTTTTGAACTAAACCAGAGAGTTGAAGAATCGATGCGACAAAAATTATAAAAAAAAATAACCTTTTTTGGACGTTGGAGGAGGTGAAATTCACGCAAGAGTAATAAACAAAGTGAATACTAACCAATTATACCTGAGGAATCCTAATTAAAAGGTGTTATACATTAAAAACCAGTGGATGAAACCATTCTGAGGATCCAATATAATTCGGCCTACGTCTAATAGACAATCAGAAAAATACTCGAAAATGAAAAGGAAATAATAACGCAAGACGTACCTCATCACAGAATAAAACTTCAATCCAGCAAGGACAACACGGAGCGAGGTAATATAAACATTTTTCGTAATAAATACAGAAGAAAACTCGTTTTTTAATAGTGAAATAGAACGAAAAAATATTCATTTTATCATATGTTCCTTTCAAAAGTAAACAAATACATGCTGCTCTCTTACGGCAATTCCGGAAACTATGTAACATTTGAAAAATAAACAAAATTATTTATTAATTTTTTTATATTTGTAAAGCGTAGCAATTAGCCATTTCTGACACTCTCATAACACAAAGAATTCACCCTGAACCCTGGGGAATTAATAAGAATTATGTAATAACTGATGTATTTTATTATAGCGTAATATTGGTTAAATAACAACATATATGTTTTGTTCTTTAGACAGATCTATGTTTACTCGGTAAAGGCGAGAGGATGTTTTCTTTTTAAAAAGATTAATTGTGATACCTATACTTTGGTGGCTGGAGACAAAAGTCAATAATCAATAAAGCAATATTATTGAAAATTAATATTGAATTATAACGTGTTATAATTTATTGTAGTGGGTAGTTAATGAAAATTTCAGCACAACATACAGAAGGAATCGTCACAACAGAGGGGCAAATTTGATACTTACTCTCTCTTCTGCATAAGGCTGAACAAATTACCTCTTTGACCCCAAATCACACACTCTCGATTTCTTTTGGATTGAGTAAAACAAGATAAACAAAATCCTTTATTTTTACCGTTTAAAACGTCAGTTAGTATAATTCAAAAGTGACGCATACTGCGTGAGGCATATAATAACACTTCCATAACACCTCACGAAAAAAAAAAAAAAAACGGTACGTTACAGAATTGGCGAACCCAACATTTGGGGCTTGACTCAGACTGACGTTTCGCTAAATAATGCCTCGTGAAAAAGTAGTACGTTACAGAATTGACGCGTACAACGTGGTACAGGATTTAACTATACAAAACCTCACGAAAAAAGCGGTACGTTACAGAATTGACGACTCCAACGTGGGGCTGAATTAACGAAACCCATAATTGCAAAAAACTCGTAAGTGGTGGACGCCTCAAAGCGGTACGTTACAACAAACAACTTCTTCATACCCCCACTTACCCTACCCCCTGTACACACTTTCGTAAACAGGCTATAAGTTAAATGCCATTTCTGGCTATTATTAACTAGCGAGTTCAGTCACCCATGTCTGTACTGTTACATCTCTTTGACAATATTACCCATTGTAAAACTGTACTGAAAAGGAACTTGCAGTTAAAAGTCTGAATGAGAAAGGTTTTATGTTAGGTTTTGAAAAGAATGCATGCGGGCGCGCGCGCACTCACACACACACACACACACACACACACACACACCGAATGTACTAGAAAGAGATGAAGCAGTTGGAAGTATGGAGAAATTGTTTCCGATCTGACGATGAGCTGTGAAGCTTGAAAGCGCTTATCGGAATAATTTTTCTATAGTGGTGTGCAAAAGTGATAATTCTGTTTATAATTCAATTATTAGGTGTAGAAATGAGCATTATAGTTTAACACTGTCTACCTCAAGTCTCAGCGACTTATCTCGGATGTGATGACAAGGTGTGTGGAGAGATAAAAAACCAGGGACCATCTGGATTCAGATGGTACTACACCCAGTAATAAGAACCTTGCTTATGATAACAGGCTCAACAGTCAACAATTTGTGAACAGTCACAAGCCGATGTTGTGGAAGAATCTTTCCCCAATGGATTAATACGGAGGATCAGTAGCCTCAGAGACTAATCTCCAAAAGAAAGCTAAGGTAAATTCAGAGAATCTAAAATGTCAGCCCTATCATTAGGCTTACTCCACGATAGAATGGTATTTTATTCAGACAACAATTAGAAATATTCTCAGTGCCCCCAAAGAGAATGGTTACTAATCAAAACCAAGTGGAAGACAAAGAAAGTATCAGCAGTCAAAGGAAAAGATAGGTACTGTGAAACAGCCTACAAGACTAATATGTGAAATACAGAAGGTGTGGAAATGAATGAGGAAAAAAAACAATTTAATACCATGCATAACAGAGGACACACTCACCTATGTCTGATATATTTTTCTAATTTATCCTCATTATTACCACCATTTGTTGATTCCGGACATCTGTGGGGCTTTCTAGAGTCTCCAGTACAGTCATCTGTCTGTAACAATTATGACAATTGCACATTACATATACCACATGTAGTGCACAATTTAGTGAAAATATCTATACTGAAAATATATACACTGATACCTTCCTAAAACTGACTACTACATATCAGAAGATACAAGTATGATTCATGAAGTTTACATAACAGTACACTGATTGGTATAAGGTACGATCAACCAGATCCTATTACTTGATTGATTACCTTTTATTTTCCAAGTGGAGAAATTACAGATTTTACAACTGTTCCAAATAAACTTAATATACTACATACAGCCTGCATCACTACACTTTTTAATTACATGTTAAAATAATGTAGGATATTTAAGAGAAACACTGTTTTCATCATGATTGGCCATCAACAGCTGGATTGAGACTTACAAGTGAGCACCATATGTTGGGATAACAACGAGGGACTGGGGAAGAAATGAATTGTTCTGCATTGTAACAAGAAATGAAAGATGTTGCTAAAAAAATAGCCAAATTAAAGTTAAATTTATCATATCAAACAGACAGATATAAAGACAGAAAACAATCCAAGAACCCTGTAAACCTTACTAGGAAAGAAACTATCATGATATGCTCAACACACTGAAATGATGACCTGAAAAGAACTGTTGGCCTAATATGGATCCAAGATGAACAAGACAGGCACGATGAGATGAATGGAAAAACGTAAGGATAGGCTCTGATCTGAAGTGTCTAATGTGTTAGTTTTGATAGTGCAAGCCTTGACATTAATGAGGTACAATACCATTCGTATGCTGTGAACAACCGAACAATAAAGATGACCAACTCTCATAAAGACAAAGGTATTGCTCACTAGTGTTACTCTACTCATCCCATTTTTCAGTACTGTTAGTATACGAAAAAATAACATTTTCAATGAAAATCCATATTTTACTGTACACAATACATATTTCACATCAGGTACTGAGATCATCAAATATGCATCTGACTCCAATTCTCTTCATTCAAACATACGGTATATACAATGTCCAAAAAAAGTCAATATTTTATAATAATCACGTGTCTCCCAACTTGGGGGGGGGGGGCAACAAGTACTGAAACTTTTGAAAATATCTTTCCTTTGAAGGTGAAGGGTCTTCAGACAGATTTTCTATTAGCATTAGACAATCAACAGTAATTATGAAAAAAAAACAAAAAACAAAAAATGTGACAGACATGGCAGTTATGTGGAGCTCCATTACTGTAAAATTAAATAATGACTGTATGAAATTGTGTTAAACTCGTTTTCATTGACATAAAATGTAATTATTGTAAATCTTGGTTATATATGCAAAGGTTGTTCACAGGGATATCTGTATAAATATGGATATGTTCATGTACACACCTGTCTTTATAATGATACAAGGGTCATCCAGAAAGTAAACAGCATTTGTTTGTAACCAATCTGACACAAGTAATAATTTAAAAATAATTACTTGAAACTTACCAGAAATCTTTACTTATTTTTCTATAGAGCGACCAATTAAATTTAAGCATTAATGAAATGAAAACAAGCACTTGTTTAATTCATTTAACCATTTTTTAAATTTTAGTTTCTCTATGCCAACACACACACACACACACACACACACACGCGCGCGCGCGCGCGCGCACGACCACCACCAGATCATTCACCAATTCAGTGATAAGTTCTTGTACTTCTTCATCCCTTCCAAAATGACTTCCATCTAAAAATCCTTGCAGTTTAGGAAACAACTTGAAATCACTGGCAAAATTTTTGAAGTAATGAGCATAACAAAGGGTCAAGTTGTATGTTTTGAATCATACAACAGAGACGATTACAGCCAACTGGCAAGGTCTATGCGTGTGCAAGGTGAAATGAGGAGCAGGGAGATTAAATGTCTGACGTTGTCCAGTACACTAAGCTTCCAATTCACAGCCTAGCAAATTAAGCGTGTAGAGCTTGTCTGTGCACTGGAGAGCTCTAACACCATTTGACTTGTCCATCTAATATAGTCCCTATATGCAGTATAATATCACAAAACTGGTTCTTGATTCTTATGAACAAAAAACTGACTAATATGCTTCAATAATTTAAATTCCATATTATGTATCCATAGACTAGAGAGCTTAACAATATGGAGTATGTGTTACTCATTAAGCACTTAGTGTTATTCCAAGTGATAAGAAATTAATGTGATTTTGCTTCAACGTCATTGGTTTACACTGATGCCATTCTATTGATTGATGCTTCTTTCTGGGGTTTTATGGGAGATCCATACCTTATTGCTAGTAACAATGTGGTTGAGAAACAATGTTGGTCATTGTGACCAACACTTTCTTGGTCATTTTGACTAAGAAATTTTAAAATCACTCCCATTAAATTTTTCATGGTTCTGTAGACGGTACTCAAATTGTGGCACAATTTTTTTGCACCAAAGGCATTATGTGAAGAATTCTGTGAAGGAAATATCTTTGAGGAAATGAAATGCAGAGTTTGGTAAAAGTGTCTGTCTTTATGAATTCTGTCACTGATTGCTTTAGTTTATTTGCCACAAAGCAAGCTCAGCCACAATCATCTTTGTTGTAAACATTTAATCTTCCTTCATGGACATGATACACATTTTCACTCACTCTGTTCAAATCACTATGACACTTCCTTTATTTGTCTCTCAACTTACGGGGTGAATGTTTCTTACAATTAAAAAAAGGTTAACACTTCAAATGTTATAGTTGCCAGGATTTTACTTCCATGTTCCTTAAGGAAATGGAAGTACAGTAGCGTCCCTAGGGGGGGGGGCGTACCGCCCCAGGTCCCCGCCTGGGAGGGGCCCCACGATGAGACGAATTTGTATTTAAAATTTAAAATGTGTCTCATAGAAAACTTAAATCACATTTTTTACAACCCATTCTATTCACAGATTATTGCGGGTAATTCTAAATTCTAAGAGGCCTTCGAATATATATATTTTTATGACATAAGAAATAAATCATATAACCTAGTTTACGTTTCTAACTATAAGGAATATTATTATTATTTTATTTATTTATTTATTTAACATTTTTATGGGATATACCCATTTACAATTAAAACCCTAATCCTACTCGTCATTATGAGTCATAACTCCCCATAATGACAGGTCCTACTGCTTATAGTGGAATCTGAACCACTTGAGTACAGCGGTTATTGTCATACGGCACATAACATTGTTTCTTTCGAAAAAAAAACCAGAGGTGCTGGGCCGGGATTCGAACCTCGGTCCTCCGAATGAGAAGACCTATCGTTCTATCCACTAAGCCACCGCAGACTCTTATGTTTCATTGAAATAAAAGACAACATAAAAAAATTACGCATGGATTGGCATCACTGCCATGAGTCGCGGCTGGATATGACCTTGAAGAAGGTTGCGGTGGCCAGGCACTGGGTGGTTTACAAACACGAAAACAGTTGGGTCAGTCCACAGTTGACTTCGTCTTGTTGACTAGGTGTGCTATTTTCCTTACTTATGATAAATGTGCCAAAGTTATTTTTGTAAGTAATTTACTGTAGTTCATTACGTTTTTTCTGCAGTCCTTCCTTCATTTATAAATTTATTGGCTTACCGTCATCTGATCTGACAAAGTAAGTGCAAAATAGAAGTGTATTAAAACAACTACAGTGGTCGCCAGTTATACCGCCCTTCGGTATACCGCCACCGTGGATTCGGGTACGACATGGTTTCGTCTTTTCTCCCTTTCTTTTTACAGTTTTTCTTAATTACTTATTTATCTAAGACGACAAGAACGAAACATGTGTCATATCGGTATGTATACAGTAATTTAGTGTTCATAAAAATGTTTTGGTTAATTTTTAATTTGTCTTGATCATACGATAATTTTGAGTGGTTATGAAAGAGAACAGTTCCCTGATTTGCACGGTCTGTTAATGAGAGGGGGAAGGAGAGAAAGCAGTGCGTACGATAATTTTGTTTGCACAACTTATTGACTGGTTCCCTGCTACAGTATACGTACAATCTGAACAGCATTCAAATGCATCTGAATTCAACTTTTAATACGGTCTAAAAACACAATGCTTGGTGTTTTGTTTTATAGGCTGTTTTAAATCATATCGGTCAACCGGTGTTCTCCATTTATGCAGCAGTCGGTCTTATGACGCGGGTTTGTTTTGTCATCGAGAAACTGCGGTATAACCGGCGACCACCAATATAGCTTAGTACAAGTACAACATGCATATTAAAGAATAAAATAATAATGCTTTGTTTAAGCATTAAAATTTGTAAAATGAATTGCACCATGCCGCCATATTCTTTTTATGGTTAATTGTGATATTGCACAAACAATGAAAATTAGCACCAAGTACTGCTATGCGAGGGTTATTGTTTTGCTTGTTCTTATCTTATTATACTTTTGCATGGTTTTCCCCAATTAATAGTTTTTTAT
Source organism: Magicicada septendecula (assembly GCA_034769895.1). Taxonomy (NCBI): domain Eukaryota; kingdom Metazoa; phylum Arthropoda; class Insecta; order Hemiptera; family Cicadidae; genus Magicicada; species Magicicada septendecula. The sequence goes on from CM068374.1 coordinate 475,587,590, forward strand.
TAACTTGTTCTTTCTAAAAGATTTTATTTAGGATCACCGTATAATTTTATAATACAAATACAAAATAATACAATAATAAAAACCTTTACAAAAAATGTAACTTTATAATTTTATAAAGATTTTATCATATGCAATAAATACGCAGAGCAGTATTTTAATTATAATAATTCTCTTGCAGACATACTGCAATGAAGCGTCATTATCCTAGTGGTGCAGAGAAAAAAAAAATTAAAAAAATCAAGAGAACAAGCAGAAAAGTCAATCAAAGGATCAATTTTGAAATTTGTGCGTCAGTCTTCGAACACAAGTGATCAGGGTCAGGGAGAGTGCAGCACCAGCACGTCTATTGGTCTTGAAGTGCCAGCCGCCGTAGAAGAAGAGCTAGCAGCTCCCCAAGAAGGGAAGATTATTTAAGTGAACAAGACCCAGAAAACAGTGTTAACGCACCACCGCAGCAATCTGACGAACAACATGAAGGTCTAGTTATGCCACAAACGGAAAGTGATGATGGTGACTCAACAGACGGAGTCAATATCGACACATTGCTTCTTGACTCTGACGTAGGAAATTGCCCAATCCTTGTTACAGATGGTCTAAGAATTGATATAATAAAAAGAGGATCCGAGTATTTTCAAAACCGAGAGGGTCCATTTGAATCTGTACAAAGAACTGGGACAAACATGAAAGGATTAAATCGCCAGCTAACCACCAATTGGTTTTACAAGCACCTTCTGAATAGAAAAAAAGTTTTAAGAAAATGGATGTGTAACGGGACATTTAGGCCTACCTGGGGTAATATAAAAATATTATGTTTTAATAAAAAAAACAATGTTTTATTATGTAATATTAATTTTGGGGCAACATAAAAAATAATATAAAATAATAATTATGGGAAAAGTAAACAAATTCAGAGTTCATGAATTATACAACGTAATAAACCAACATGTGGATTTGTGTCAAGGTCCGCTCCAGATGTTAGTAGAACAGTTATTTTGAGATACGGGACTTACAAGTTATATAACAAAATCATACGATGTTACGTCAGCCAAATACGTCATGCTGGATGTAAGGTGCGGTTTGTCCAGCCTCACATATTGGCGTAGTGATACAAAATAAAACAATAAGATTTGGTCATGTAACCCCGACCACTTCAGAAAATAGTGCAGTTCATCTCGCCCCAGTTCAAATCTACTCCTAGTACCGGCCAGTCGCACAAATATAAGTTTCGAAACAAATATACGGGCGCCCGTAACAACGTAACAACTAAATATGTAAATTTACAATAGATACATTATTAATTAAAATGAAGTGATAGTTGCGTGTTAAATAACAATTTCGATAAGAGTGGTGAACAAAAAGTAAAAATAAAATACGAGATGAAGCAAATTACGTAAGGAGGCCGGACTATGTGGACAAAATTCAGATGAGTAACAAAATGGGGTTTGAACAGAATTTTAATAAGGGCTAAACCAAAATATTATCATTATAATGTTATTTTAAAAGAAAAATGAGATCACTAAGGGTACGGGGTATTTGTGTGTGCGTGTGCGGGTGAAAAGTATGCTAACATAGAAGTGCTGGTTTGTGAGTTAATTAATAATTAATTAATTAAATAATCTAATTGCCAGTGATATATACGTTCAGTAATAAAAGAAAAAATGTAATAATCATGCTAGATTGATGGTTCAAGAATGAACCAATAACGTTTGCTTTGTGTTTTGAAGGGAGAATTCAATGTATGATTGTGATGAAGGTAATAAAAGGTAATAGTTTTTTTTATAAACAAATAATTAGTTTATTTACTCAATAATCATATTCTGCTCTCCTGTTCGCCGAAAAGAACCCTGGTAAGTAACAATTTTTTATAGTTGGCAAACCTTAAAGATGGCGTCTGAACGAAATAGACGCTAACAAGTGATTATGTGCAAATAAATAATTAAAGTAATAATTTTAATAGTACAATTGGCGCTTCCGAACTGTGACATTTATATAATAAATTTTATATAAATATAGACCTACCGGCGAGAGCAGAATGGCTATTTGAGAGAAAATAATGTATAAATAAGGTACGTATGAGGTTACGAGAGTAACGTACAGTGTTGAATAAATAGAATACATTGTTATGTGATAAGTATATGTTATATATGTTAGTATTTTGATAAAAAAGTGATAACTTTACCATTAAAAAAAATGGAAAATAAGGAGATAAATCTAGAAAACACTCTTACAGAGTCAATGATAATGAGTAATGTAGAAGCACAGTCTACTCCAACGACAACTAGAGTAAAATAGTTGTCATTGGACGATATATATAATTTCATGAGAACAATGAATAGTAATATTAACGTCAGGGGCGGATTTAACATTTTGCCGCCCGTAGGCAGTATAAATTTGCCCCCTCCCACAAATCTCTGTTGGGGGGGGCCATCATTATATTCCCTCTTTGGTTTTACAGTCCGCACTAGTGTTCTGTTTAAATCCAAATTTTCCTATATAATCGCGTGTGCTCTCGTTCCTTTGGCAATTAATAGGATCAGAATCTAAGACCTTCCCTACCTGAAATGATGACATTTCATCATGATTTTTGACGTGAACTGGCTCTTCGTTCTTCAAAAATGAAGGTTCCTCCACAACGGACCTCTCTGGCTGAACTGTGTGAACAGTATCTTCACCTTCACTGCTATCACAGTTATCGTCGGTATCACTAGAATGCCTCGATTCCTTAAATATTAGCTTGCCTCGGTTTCTGGAACCAACCTACAATTCGGTATTACATTGACAGATCTACATTTCTCACTTTGATCTGGATTGCCAACATCTAAAATCTCTCGGATGATCAACGCCAAATATTTCAACGGTTGAAAACATAAACATTCGCCCGTATTACTTTTGGGTGAAAAACGATAACTGCGTTATAGTTACACATTAAGTGAAGATAATTTTTATATTTGTGTTGCTTAATTCAACTGGCTTTTATACTTGTAAATTTGTTTGAATCTAAAAATATCATTTCTTAACTCAAATTTTGCCGCTCCCCAAAATTTGCCGCCTCAGGCAAGTGCCTAGTCTGCCTGTGCGTAAATCCACCCCTGATTAACGTAAAATTTGACGTTCAGAATAGCAAGTTAGATGTTGAGAATTCAATGAAATAAATAGTAATTTTAACGAAATTAGAAATGAAATTAAACAGCAGAATTTGGATTTTAATAAGCATATTAAGGAAATTGATACATGTTGTACTAATATTAAAGAGCAGATATGAGAATAAGTAAACCATAAGTTCGATGAACAAATAGATGAATTAACAGAAAATTTTGAAAGCAAAATAAATAATGTAAATGAACAAATGACAGATCAAATTAAAATCCAAGTTAAAGAACAGAGTGTAGAGATAGAAAGTAAGTGTATTAATAAAATTAATGAAAATAATGATGACATAAAAAATAAGATAGTGGAGGTAGAGAATGTATGTAAACAATCAATACAAGAGAGTGTGGGGGTTATGAATAAACATAACCTTCATTACGAAAGTAAATATGATAATAAACTCAGCATAATAGAACAAGATTAAAGATGAATTACATGTGGCAGTGAGCCAAAATTTAAATAATGTTGCGGAGCGAATATTATATACTCGCGAAGCAAAAGATGATATTGAACTTGAACAATTTTGTTGTGATAACCAGAGAGTACACCTGATGCAGTTCTTGAGTAGGGTAAGGGAATTTAACCGGTTTAATAGCAGTAGTTGGGAGGTAAAGTTATTAAAGACTTTAAAGTGTTTTAAGGGCAGTTCTGAAATATGGGCTGAGGTACATAGAACAGAGTGGGGTAGTTATGAGAATTTCGAGGCAGCGTTCTGGAATAAATATTGGTCTGAAGAGGACCAGGAAATATTACGTAGTAGAATCATGGGGACAGGGAATTTTGGGGGACATAACAACAACATAACCATATACATAATGAGGATATTTAACGAGGTGAAATACTTAGAACCGCCATTGCCATTTCCATCATTTGTCAGACATATTAGTAAACACCTGCCTAGGGAGGTACAAATTACATTAATGACTAGAGAGGTAGCGGATATAAATGAGTTGGAAAATATATTAGACGTATTTCAGAACATTAGGGACCGTGAAGTGGGTAGGCGTCCTAACCAATCAGCTATGAATAGTAGCATTCATTATACGCCACAAAGAGGGTCACCACAGGGGCATGTATACAGTAAACAAGAAAATCATAGTCGAGACGGGGGATGGATATGTACGGGATGCTCGGGAGAGAATTACGTCGGTAGAAATTTTTGTTTCAGGTGTACGAAACCAAAGCCGAATCAGCGGGGCGGAAATACGTCGTCGCATAACAACATACAACAGTGGGCCGGAGATGACCGAGGGGGAACATCGAGGAGCAATGGAAGTAATAACCATCATGAGAAAGGGTACCGGCAGAGCAGTACCACCGCCAGAACGGAAAACTGAGGCCGACAATGGAAGCAAGGACCCTACCATTGTCCACAGGGAACAACAGGGTCCAGGTAACCGACGAATATCATAATAATGTGATACAAATGGATATGACGAAGGAGTTGTTGGAAGAAGACGACACGAAAGTTATGGAAATCAAAACCGGATTGACAGAGGTAATCGTCACCATAGAAGGTAAGAATTTTAAAACATTAATCGATACAGGAAGTGAGATATCAGTAGTTTCAGAAAATGTAATGGGAGAATTAAAAGAAATAAATAAAACATACCATCATTGCCAGTTGTGGGCATAACAGTAGTGGGGGTAACCGGAGTACGGAGTAAAAGAGTTACTAGACAAGTACAATTAAATATATTCCTTAATGAAACTGAATTTGAGAATACCTTTCTAGTAGTTAAGGGACTGAGTTTAGATGTAATCTTAGGAAATGATTTTTTGGAGAGAAATGGGGCAGTAATAGATTTTAATAAACGGATAGTAGAATTTAATAGTGGGAGTGAACCAGTCAGGGTTAATTTTAAGAGGGTATTAGATGAGATTAGAGTTACGGGAGTAAAAATGATACAAAAGTGGGTAGGCGATGGGGATATAGAAACTAAAGTGAATATATGTCGAGAGAGTGAGATTGTAGAGAGCGTTGAGGGAGAGATGCATGTGAGTGATGAGAGAGTATGGGAAAATAGGGCGGATAAATTTTTTAATGAGGGTGGAGTTATAGGGAGTCCCCAACGACAGGAGGTGTGGGCAATTGTGGAGCGTTTTAGAGATGTGTTTGCGGAGTTGCCTGGGAAAGCCAGGAACTATGTATGTGAGCTGAAGGTTCGGGAACACTCACCCTACATGGAGAGGAGTTATCCAGTGCCGTTTTCAAAGAGGAGAGCAGTGCAAGATGAGTTGGATAGAATGATGGAGGGAGACATTATTGAGAGATCGATATCGCCTTACTCAAACCCATTAGTGGTAGTAGTAAAGAAGGATGGAAAGGTAAGATTATTTTTTCGATGCTAGGAAAATTAATCAGATTATAATACCTGACCAGGAGTCACCGGAACCTATAAATGAGATTTTTCAGAAATTTAGTGGAGTCAAGTACATGACATCTTTGGATTTAACAGCAGGATACTGGCAGGTGCCGCTAGCAGCAGAGAGTCGGAGATATACTGCATTTCTCTTCAATGGTAAGAATTATCAGTTCAAACGTTTGCCATTTGGACTTAACACTAGTGTAGCAAGCTTTATAAAATGTTTAGATATGATATTACAACCTAAGGACTTAGATTTTTTTACTGTATACGTTGATGACATATTAATAGCATCAAGGACATTCTCGGAACATTTAGAACATATTGAATATGTATTAGATAAATTGCAAAATTGGGGTCTAACGGTTAATTGGGAGAAGTCGAAGTTTCTACAAACTGAAATACATTTTTTAGGTTTTATTATTACTCCAGAGGGAATTCTAGCTAACCCTGATAAAGTAGAAGCTATTATGCGCTTTCCAGAACCAAAGAATATTAAACAGCTACAAAGTTTTTTGGGTCTGTGTAACTTCTATAGAAAATTTCAGAAAAATTATGCACAGACGACATCAAAGTTAAGTGCCGTACTACAGAAAAATAAACAATGGAAATGGGGAGAGAAGGAAAGGGAGGCGTTCGAGGAGATAAAGAAAAAATTTGCAAATATGATAATGATGAATCACCCTGATTTCTTGAAAACCTTTTATTTACAGACTGACGCCAGTAACGTCGCCCTGGGAGCGGAGTTGTATCAGGAGGATAGCAACAAAGAGCACCACATGATAGCTTTCGCCAGCAGATCTCTTTTGGCAGCTGAAAGAAACTATACAACTACGGAAAAGGAGTTGCTGAGTATTGTGTTTGCTGTAGGGAAGTTTCGCACATACATCTTGGGGAACGAGACAGTTATCAGGACGGATCACAAAGCACTATCATTTTTGAACTCCTGCAGATTAACCCATAGCCATCTAACCAGGTGGGTACTAACCTTACAGGAATACAATTTTTCATGGGAGTATATTAAGGGGGCAGACAATAAAGTACCAGACACTCTTTCCAGGGTAGATATCGTAGAAAATAAAACAGGGAGAGATCTTAAGGAGATAGAAATTTTTCGGCTAACAAGGGAGGATAGAAATTTTGGTGAGGAATTAAGACATATTAAGAGCATGCAAAGATCTGAAAATAAATCGGGTAAAATAATCGCTAGTTTAGAAGCGGATGTAGATGGGTCAGAATATAACACACATTTCCAAATATATCAGGGAATTCTGTTCAAAAAGGTAGAAGGGGGTGAACGTGATTGGAGAGTAGTTGTACCAGAAGGGTTGATAGATAGAATTATTTGGGATTGCCATATAAGGTATGGGCATTTTGGGGCAAAAAAGTGTACTAACGTTTTAAAAGAGTCATGTGTTTTTAAGAATATGGAGAGGCGAGAACGAAGGTTGTTTACGGGTATGTGATTTGTGTCAGAGGTCTAAGGTAGAGAATTATAGGGTAGAAGGGGAGTTGAATTATATTAAGGTGGAGAGACCGTTTGATTTAGTTGCTGTAGATTTGTATGGGCCATTGCCCAAGGGTAGGGGTGGAATAATGTATGTTTTTGTTGGTTTAAACAGTTTTTCTAATAAATAATTGCTTATCTAATCCGTCGAGTGACTTACTTGTAATTCCGCTTGACGCGTTTCAGGGCATATGCCCCATCTTCAGAATAATTCCTCTTCACAGAACGTCAGACATTAAGATTAAAATGTAATAAATTAAAATTAAAATCCATGGTTAAAATATTAACTCGTCAAAATATTAAAATATACTAAATGCACAGAGGAGCACGCACTATCACAACATGAGTTCACTTCGCGTTATAGTCGGTGTACACCGCCGCGATGTTACTCGCGCACTGACTGTCTGAGTAAACTGTTATCTGCGCAACGCATCTTGTATCCTAATGGCCGTGTCGTACAAGGGATTTGACTTGAAGTTAAGTTGGTCGTTTAATATGAATCCGCGTCTTGTGAGCTGTTCGTCTTTTTAATTTGTTTAAAGGCCTTGTAAATTTCGAATTCTTCTAATGTGTCCATATATACATACGCGAAGTGAACTCATGTTGTGATAGTGCATGCTCCTCTGTGCATTTAGTATATTTTAATATTTTGACGAGTTAATATTTTAACCATGGATTTTAATTTTAATTTATTACATTTTAATCTTAATGTCTGACGTTCTGTGAAGAGGAATTATTCTGAAGATGGGGCATATGCCCTGAAACGCGTCAAGCGGAATTACAAGTAAGTCACTCGACGGATTAGATAAGCAATTATTTATTTAATACAGTGACTTGGATACTTTAAAAATGAATATTAGTTTTTCTAAGTTTGTTAGGTTATATAGTGTGAAGAGAGCAACAAGCAGGGTGCTGAGTGAAAAAATAACAAGAGATTATATGGTAAATGTAGGTAAGCCGAAGGTAATTTTATCCGATCATGGACCCCAATTCATAAGCGGTAGGTGGAGACAAACTCTTGGATGGGAAGGCATCATACCCAAGCATACGGCAGTATACCATCCACAATCGAACCAGGCAGAATGGGTGATGAGAGAGATTGGTAGGATATTTCGGGCGTATTGTCACGCCAAGCATACAGAATGGCCATTCTACATTAAGAAAGTAGAAGAATGGTTGAATAGTACCACCCACGAATCCACCGGGTTTACGCCGTACGAAATAATAAAAGGAACAAGGCCACCTAGGATATTGGAACAACTTTTTGAGTATCCACCAGAAAATCAAACTATAGATGTGAATATGAAGATTCGACTAGCGAATGAAAATTTACTCACAAAAGGGGAAAGGAGAAAGCAGAGGCATGATGCTAAAGGTAAGTGGACTAAATATGAGGTAGGACAATTAGTACTGGTAAGGAGGCACGATTTATCTAGTGCACAAGATAAAGAGATAAAGAAGTTTTTTCTATTATATGAGGGACCATATGAAATTGTAGAGGTAAAGATGAATAATGCGTACGTGTTACGAAATCAAGCAACGCAGGAGATAGTAGGTACACAGAATGCGACGAATTTGAAGTTGTATTGGTCACAATAAGCAATTGAATTTTAATATACTATTTTATGTTTTCAGAAGGGACTCTCCCCCATTTTCGGGCGGTCATGGCTTCACCATCCCTGACCATGGATTTTGGCTGTTTGGATGCGGACCATGGTTGGAGGTAACCTCAACAAGGGGGTGAAAGCAACGATGGTCCTACTCCACAAATTGGAGCAAGTAGAAATTTAATTTTGTTGTTGAACGGGGGGGGGGACCCCTAAAGTTCGTGAATGGAATGTATTAAAAAAAAAAAAAAAAAAAAACTTATAATTGGCAGTTATCCACGAACAAATATAGATTTATTTTATTAAATAAAACGATCCAAAATTAATGTGACTTAACAAGTGCGACTCGTGAGGACTCATTTCATTACCTAACAGTACTGTTCAGTGAGAAGTAACAATACTGTTCAGTAATGAAATAAACATAAATAATTTTAAATGGCGGTTAAACTTATAAAGGAGTAAAAGAAGTAGTTATAGTTTAGATTTAGAATGTAGAAAAATTAAGGTGACTAAATTAGCAGTATAATAGTATACTTGTTGCAGTTGTTAGAGACTGTTATAGGAAAATAAGTTATGTATACCTAGTTTAACTCCATGGGAGATAGTAGTTTAATGTGATTGTGAATAGATCAAATGTTAAGTGTAATATTTAATGGAAGTGAATTAATTCCAAGGACATAGTAAAGCTATGATGAAAATACAGAACTGCTTAATGGACAGTGAAAATTAAATGATAATGTTTGTGAAATTTGTGTAACATATAATGGTTTTTTACTTTTTGTGAATTGTAGTAACAATGTAATTGTAAATGAATTGTATGTCTTTTTTATAGATTCCCCACTTTCGGGCAGTCCCGGCCTTATCAGCCCAGACCGTGGTTTTGGATGACAATCAGCTGTGGGCAGAATTATTGTAAACTGACCATAGCTGGTTGTCTGTGAAATTGGTATACCTTAGAAATTAACAGGGGGTTTTATATCTGGGGAATCTACACAACTATGGAACAGACGCTATAATCGAAGGGGGTGATAGTGCCGTATTAAGGGCGTATGAATCATTATAGTAGAATTACTGGTGTCCTCGGACACCAGTAATGCCGAATTTTTATATAACGCTGAAGTAAGAACAGGGTAGGCAGCGTCTACACCCTAATTACAATGCAGTTCTTGTGGATGCAAATGGGCGCTACAGTCCACCATTAGTAAACAATAGTGTGTGTGGAAAAGGAGCTGGCCGTTACAAGCCAGGGGCATAAACAATAGAGTGTTTATGCAACCAGGTAAATGCCTTGCACGATTTACCCGTGAGCCTATTTACCTAATTTTAACTGGGATATAGGGGGGATATTAGATTTTGATGTAGAAGGAGATTACTAAACTGTTAGTAATGAGTTATTGAATATTAGATTGAATTATGTCAATGATGTAGAATATATAGTTGATTTTATAATGTACTTAAATGATTTGTGTTGATTTGAGCTGTTTTGATGGAGATGGTTAACAAAGTTGAGACAAATATAAGTAAAAAAGTTGTTATTATGTAGTTGATTTAAATGTGTTTAAGAGAATTTTAATAATGAATTTAAATATTTTTAGATGTAATTTGGGTGATGAGAGGTATTTGTAATGATGAAATGGGAGGTGGTTATTTAAATTCTGATGGGAATCAGGGCAATAATTTTGAATTTTGGGATAAGAGTAAACGAGAGAAGGATATACAAAATGATGTTAAGGAAGTTTACAAATGTATCATGTTACTTGAAGTGTTCATATATATGTTAGAAGTTAAGAGGAAAACCAGTGCTTCTTAACGCAAACCAGTACACAGCTAAGGGGAGACAGATCAGTTAGGGATATGGTATTATACAAGGCCACTATTTGACTTTTTTATTCGATGTTTCAGAGTTTGGTGATGCTGTGGCGGCGGTCCTGAGCTGGCCAGCGCGTCAGAGCAGGAGCGTAAAGTGCCTGACTGGCCTTGCAGTGTTGGGATCTCAAAAGAGAAGTCCAGTAAGGTCATTCAGGTGGGGTCACAGTCACTGGACCAAGGGGTAAGTTAACTATGTTTTTTTTTTGTAAATAAACGTAGAGGGGGGTTGTGGCGACATATCCTGACTGATCCCTTTAGGAAGTATGAGTGTGTCAATGAGAGTTTTTATGCTTCAGCATAAAACCTCTAATTGAGGGGGTATTGTAACGGGACATTTAGGCCTACCTGGGGTAATATAAAAATATTATGTTTTAATAAAAAATAATGTTTTATTATATAATATTAATTTTGGGGCAACATAAAAAATAATATAAAATAATAATTATGGGAAAAGTAAACAAATTCAGAGTTCATGAATTATACAACGTAATAAACCAACATGTGGATTTGTGTCAAGGTCCGCTCCAGATGTTAGTAGAACAGTTATTTTGAGATACGGGACTTACAAGTTATATAACAAAATCATACGATGTTACGTCAGCCAAATACGTCACGCTGGAATGTAAGGTGCGGTTTATCCAGCCTCACATATTGGCGTAGTGATACAAAATAAAACAATAAGATTTGGTCATGTAACCCCGACCACTTCAGAAAATAGTGCAATTCATCTCGCCCCAGTTCAAATCTACTCCTACTACCCGCCGGTCGCACAAATATAAGTTTCGAAACAAATATAAGGACGCCCATAACAACGTAACAACTAAATATGTAAATTTACAATAGATACATTATTAATTAAAATGAAGTGATAGTTGCGTGTTAAATAACAATTTCGATAAGAGTGGTGAACAAAAGTAAAAATAAAATACGAGATGAAGCAAATTACGTAAGGAGGCCGGACTATGTGGACAAAATTCAGATGAGTAACAAAATGGGGTTTGAACAGAATTTTAATAAGGGCTAAACCAAAATATTATCATTATAATGTTATTTTAAAAGAAAAATAAGATCTCTAAGGGTACGGGGTATTTGTGTGTGTGTGTGTGTGTGTGTGTGTGTGTGTGTGTGTGTGTGTGTGTGTGTGTGTGTGTGTGTGTGTGTGTGTGTGTGTGTGTGTGTGTGTGTGCGCGCGCGTGCGGGTGAAAAGTATGCTAACATAGAAGTGCTGGTTTGTGGGTTAATTAATAATTAATTAATTAAATAATCTAATTGCCAGTGATATATACGTTTAGTAATAAAAGAAAAAATGTAATAATCATGCTAGATTGATGGTTCAAGAATGAACCAATAACGTTTGCTTTGTGTTTTGAAGGGAGAATTCAATGTATGATTGTGATGAAGTTAATAAAAGGTAATAGTTTTTTTTATAAACAAATAATTAGTTTATTTACTCAATAATCCTATTCTGCTCTCCTGTTCGCCAAAAAGAAGAACAATTGGTAAGTAACAATTTTTTATATATAGTTGGCAAACCTTAAAGATGGCGTCTGAACGAAATAGACGCTAACAAGTGATTATGTGCAAATAAATAATTAAAGTAATAATTTTAATAGTACAGATGGTTTATTCTCCATCAAAGAAAAGTCTGTTTTGCTTTTGTTGTAAACTTTTTAATACAGATGAAAAAACAGCTGACACATCAAAAGTCATTACAGGATTTCAAAACTGGTGGAAACTAAATCCTAAGGTGTCTCTGCATGAAAACTCGGACCAACATTTGTCCAATCTCGAAAAAAAGAAAACTTTAGGATCAAGGCTATTGCACAATAAAACTATCGATTGTGTACAACAGGAAGTTCTAGAAGGAGAAAAAAAAGTGGAACAATATGTTACATAGACTACTTGATATCACTATGTTTTTACCAAAACAAAACTTGCCTTTCCAAGGACATAGGGAGCATCAACTTTCTGAAAACAGGGGAAACTTCTTAGAATTAGTCGAACTCCTTTCACATTATGATCCTGTGCTAAAAGAACATTTGGTAAGAATCCAGCAACAGACTGTGCCAAAAGGGGAAGTTTTAACGTCATATTTGTCCCCTAAAACTCAAAATGAGTTTATTTCACTTTTGGGGAATATTGTCATAGAGAAAATCATTGAAGATGTAAATAAGGCGATGTACTATGGAATACTTTTTGACAGTACACCTGATGTATCTCACCAAGATCAGATGAGCGAAGTAATCAGGTATGTGCATATTGAAGGCGGAAAAGTTGAGGTGAGACAGTCGTTCTTAGGATTTTTTCCTCTTGCTGGAAAGAAGGCTCTTGATGTTACAGAAAAAATATTGAATGCACTTAACAGTGACGGACTGGACTTGAATCTATGCCGAAGTTAAGGCTACAATAACGCTTCCACTATGGCAGGTGTCCACTCCGGTGTTCAAACAAGGATTCGCCAGTTGAATTCAAAAGCAATGTTTGTCCCATGTGCCAATCATTCGCTCAATTTGTGCGGAGTTCACGCTTTTGGAAGTGTCCCTTCTTGTATTACATTTTTTGGTACACTAGAAAGCATTTACAACTTCTTTTTGTGTTCAACTCACAGATGGGATGTACTAGTTGAAAGCTTAGGAATAACAGTAAAAACGTTGTCACAAACTAGATGGAGTGCACGTCATGAGGCAGTAAAACCTGTGATGAAATACTATGAAAAGTTGGTAAAGGCTGTAGAAAAGTTGTGCGAACCAACTGAAAATGTTGACACAAGAGGTTCAGCAGAAATTTTATGGATGTACATCTGCAACTTCACGTTTCTTGCCTACCTTCATTTGTGGTGTCGCGTTCTTGAAGAAGTCAACCATGCTCAAAAATATCTTCAGATAAAGGGGATAACACTTGACAAAAGTGTACAACAGTTGAAAACTTTGAAACTTTTTTTACAAGAAAACCGAGAAGAGATGGTTGGAAGTGCGCTTGATTTTGCAACAAACACTTGTAAAGACTTGGACATACCAGTTGAAAAAAGTGGACGTAGAAGATTCAAGAAAATGATGCCGGGAGAAAACGCAAGAGACGAAGGCCTCTCTCTACAACAAGATTTAAGAAGATGCATGTTTGAATGTATAGATAAATTTTATCAAGAACTGACAATGAGATCGGCTTCAATGGAAACTATGAATGAACGATTCGCTGCTGTACAGTCTGCTCATCTTACGGAGACAGATGTTGAAGAATTCCCTCAGCTCATTTCAAACCTAACCCAGACATTTGATGAACTCCAAAAGGAAGAAATGTTACCCGAAATACAGCGGCTACGACGTCACGTTCAAGCTGCAGACATCAAAAAAGAAGTGGCAAAACAATGGTCATCATTGAAAATGTTGGATTTTATTATCGAAATGGACTTACAAGAATCAGTTCCCAACCTCTGTGTAGCACTTAGGATATTTTTAACGATATGTGTATCCATTGCTTCTTGTGGAAGACGTTTTTCAAAGTTAAATCTAATAAAAAGTTATCTTCGCTCAACAATGAGTCAATCAAGACTGAATAGTTTAGCCATACTTTCTATAGAAAGTAAAGTAGCTAAAACAATAAATTTTGACGAATGTATCAAAATATTTGCAGAAGCAAAAGATCGTAAAAAGCAGTTTCTATAAATCATTGAGAGTATTTTATTTTGTGTAAGTTTTTGCTCTCTTATAATACATATTTTGTAGCACATAATTATCAGTACAACACTTTCATTTACAACTAACAATGGTTGAAAATGTTTTTCAGCAAATAATGCTCACAATATACGGATTCAGTACTGAAGTTAATTAAATATTTTGCCTAGTTTTATAATACATCAGAACATGTACGTAGTAAGGATTTAAGTTGAAAATTAAGCATTTTTCTACATGTTGTCATTAATTTTAATTGAAATAAAAACTACATATTTGAAAAAGTAATAAAAAAATGCAAAATCTGTGTTTTTATTTTAGTTTTCCTTTAAGTTCTATTAATACTTATATAGTTAGTTCTTTCCACATATTTTATTTTTCCAATAGTTTTTATGGACATAAGATTATGACTCAGTTTTGTGGTGCTGATAGTAGAGGCACAATATGGGGAGTGCTTAATAATGGGGGGGGGCCACAGCCAGGAACTCCCGCCCCGGGCCCCCAAAGGCGTTGGTATGCCACTGTGGAAGTATGGTGATGGCAAAAAAAATCGTGTTCGAGATTATTGCAGATTCTGATTGTACTACACTCAAAACATGAAAAAAAGTCATTTTTCGAAAAGTGTCTGTGTGTGTGTGTCTGACTGTGTGGCTATAGTTTTTTTTTCTATGGCAAACGATAACAGCTGCAAATTCAAACAGAATCAAATAATGTTTTGCATACCTCTCTGAGCTATAGAGAACTCAATATCCGTTGATTTTGGTGAAGATCGGTTAAGGGAAAGGGGTAGTTTACCTGCAAAGTTTTATGTTTTAACTAGGGTATTTTCTATGGCAAACAATAACAGCCACAAATTCAAACATAATCAAATAATTTTTTGCATACAGCCCTGAATTGTAGAGTTCTCAAGACCTATTGTTTTTGTTGAAGATCGGGTTAGGGGAAGGTGTAGTTTACCAACAACATTTTATGTTTTAGCTTGTGTATTTTTTTCTATGATGAATGATAACTGCCGTAAATTCAATCAGAATAAAATATTGTTTTGCATACCTCTCTGAGCTATAGAGAACTCAATATCCGTTGATTTTGGTGAAGATCGGTTAAGGGAAAGGGGTAGTTTGCGTGCAACATTTTATGTTTTAACAACGGTAATTTTTACTTCCATGTTACTTAAGGAAATGGAAGTATGGTGATGGCAAAAAAAATCGTGTTCGAGATTATTGCAGATTCTGATTGTACTACACTCAAAACATGAAAAAAGTCGTTTTTCGAAAAGTGTCTGTGTGTCTGTCTGTCTGTCTATAGATTTGTTGCTATGGCAAACGATAACTGCCGCAAATTCAAACAGAATCAAATAATTTTTTGCATGCAGCCCTGATTTGTAGAGTACTCAAGACCTATTGTTTTTGGTGAAGATCGGTTGAGGGAAAGGGGTAGTTTACCTGCAACGGTTTTTTTTTAATCAAGGGTAATTTTTTTCTATGTCAAACGATAACAGCCACAAATTTAAACAGAATCTACTACTCTTTTGCATACAGCCCTGAATTGTAGAGTTCTCAAGACCTGTTCTTTTTGGTGAAGATCGGTTAAGAGAAAGGGGTAGTTTACCTGCAACGTTTTATGTTTTAAAAAGGGTATTTTCTATGGCAAACGATAACAGCCGCAAATTCGAACAGAATCAAATAAGTGTTTGCATACAGCCCTGAATTGTAGAGTACTCTAGACCTATTGTTTTCGGAGAAGATCGGTTAAGTGAAAGGGGTAGTTTACCTGCAGCGTTTTTTTATCAAGGGTAATTTTTTTTTGGCAAACGATAACAGCCACAAATTCAAACAGAATCAAATAATGTTTTGCATACAGCCCTGAATTGTAGAGTTCTCAAGACCTTTTGGTTTTGGTGAAGATCGGTTAAGGGAATAGGGTAGTTTACCTGCAACATTTTATGTTTTAACAACGGTAATTTTTTCTATGATGAACGGTAACTGCCACATATTCAAACAGAATCAAATAATTTTTTGCATACATTCCTGAATTGTAGTGATCTCAAGGCCTTTTGATTTTGGTGAAGATCGGTTAAGGGGAAGGGGTAGTTTACCTGCAACATTTTATGTTGTAACAAGAGAAATATTTTCATGACGAACGATAACTGCCGTAAATTCAAACAGAATCAAATAATTATTTACATATGTGCCTGAGTTGTAGAAGACTCAAGGCCTTTTGATTTTGGTGAAGACTGGTTACGGGAAAAGGGCAGTTTACCTGAAACATTTTTTGTTGTAACTAGTGTAAAGTACTTAATTTTGATAAATAAAGTATCCTGATAAGATCTTAATAATCCACTATAGAAACGTAGATGAAATATCTATAAATGAAGAGGCTAGTTGAACGGGGTGGGGGTAATTTTCTATAAATGAAAATTATAGTTGAAGGGGGAGGGGATAATTTTTATGTGTACTACGTTATCGGCAACAAAGTACTAGTTTGTTGTTAAAACTCCTTCCCGGGCTGTTTGGCCGTAGTCCAATGTTTTCTGCAAAACCAGACGTTTCGGCAGTGCCGTCGACTGCCATCATCAGTGAAAATCGAGTGCGTGGTATACGTTAGTGACCACAGTACTGTGGGTAAGGCTGAAGCAATAAGGGGAAAAAAGCAGTAGTTTCTATGGAAACATTTCATTTCAAAAATAATAATAAATATAAATCTTAGAACATGGAAGTCATGTATGGTTCTCCATACCGAAATTTTATTTTACCGTTCATTTTAAAAATACATTTATGAGGTAATAACACCGTTATAAAATCTGATATAGAGCTTAGTGAGAGCTGAGTACAAACATTCTTTACTTTCTGGACGACCCTCAAAGTTAAGATGCCAAGTCACAGGACAGGTGGAATGTCTAGTAGTGGCAGTCACAAAAACTACTTGTTCTATTGCAGGAATTTAGTTGTTCTACTTTATATGGTGCAGAGATATGGACACTGAGGAAAGAGGATGAGAAAAGATTAGGAGCATTTGACATGTGGCTTATAATGCGAATTTATGCATTATATTTAATTAATATGATAATTAATATGATTAACTATTTAATTGATAAAGTTATTAATTAAAGACTGTGTAAAAAATGTAAATTTGTTATGCTGTTATATGCATAATCTTTTGATTAATAATGAGCATAAGTGACTGTTTATTAATTATCAAAAGGTGTATCAAATAATACAAAGTTATGCGGATCTGGGTTCTCAAAACATGTTTATTATAATCATGCACTTATCATCTAACATTACACATACAAAATACATATACTCCTGCAAATGATACATAAAACAAACAAATTCCTCCTTAGTTGGGAATATATCCTGAAATAGAACACATACATAAAATACACATCATAAAATTCACATTATTACTACTTCTATTTCTACACATTTTTTTACGTTTAATGTATTCATACCCCAGATTTATGGTCCGCTTTGATTAATATGTTTACTAGATTGAATTTTTATTTTATTAAGACTATGTTTTTCTCAAGCTGGTTTCTTTGTAAGTTACAGGTCAGTGGTTTTTCTATGTTAACATAATATATGAAATTTTACTTGATATTGAGTATCCATAGTGCGTTGGCTAAACTCTGCATTTCCCATCCTCGTTCCAGCGCTGCCGTTGTCACTTGGTGTTTCAATTGTTGTTGATCATAATACGATTGTTTCCACTTTCCATGTCTGTCTCACACTCCTGCATCATTACGTCACCAAATTCTCACGCAAAGATCAGATTGTACATACTACGAGTTGCTTATAATTTCACTTATTTATTCAAACTTCCCGCATTCAAGATAATTATATCGATTGACCTTGATGCAGTTTGTATATAGTTCATACAAGCATCGCATACATTGTCCTTGTTTATGTATACATATCACTTCGACTCCGTTTACAAATCGTTTATGGCACTGAGTTTACAATTCATCGGTTAATGTTATACCGAATAATACACTTATAAATTGTTTATGTTTAAAACAAAATGTCCGTATAATACATTGTTAGTTAATGTTCTAAGTCTCTTTGTATTCGAAACACGAATGGTAACACTGAATTTACAACTTTTAGAAGATTCTCATTTAAGAAGACTCTATTTAAACGACTGTCACTTTTAGAAGATGAGTTCACAACATTCTTAAGAAGACTTCACGACTCTACGAAAAAAAACTTCTCGCTCCTCTTGGCGAACACTATCTTTTATAATCTTCGTTCCCACCAAGCTACTTCATACTTTTATGTCCAACCCCTATAGCTGCGTCTTATTGGCTTCTGGTCCTAAGTTCCAGATAATTCTTCTCCCAACATCTCGAATTCCGGAGAAAACTCCACCCAACGTCTTGAGTCGTTTCCACCACCTCCAGATGATTCGTTCTCTGGTTTCATCACCATGGAGACGTAGTCTAGATGTCCAACCCTTGTCAATCCTCAGCTTCTTATAAGTCGACACTAGTTCACGTAGTCACCCCCAAACTCTGGTTAAACTCTCCTCCTACACGATTCCATGAAAAAGCAATATTCTCGCCTGTCGATCATTCCTTTCAGTAGTCTTACTGTTCGAGCAGTAAATTTTCATCTCCTTGACACCTCTCTACTTCCAGCGTGTCGAATCGTGGTATTGTATCAGTGTTTTCTCGCTACATCTTCTCTGATAACAAGCGTTATTTCTTTTCAAATGTTACTTGGATCCCAGCTGTGTGTGACCTCGTTATTTCTTTGTTTCGTATTCTTCTCAATTGCTTCATTCCTTGAGTTCTCGTCTACCCTTTTAAGCGGTGTCGTCATATTGTCTCGTATACGTATTACCAACAATACTATCGACTATGTACAAAGTATTTCTAAGTAAGCTATGTGCTGGTCATTTCATTGTTACATTTCCGTTCGAAACAATGCAGCACGCTTCACCCTATTCGCTTCGGTTATACTTATTGTCCTTTGTTCATGTCGAGCAAGGCATAGATCAGTTGTCTGTCAACCCATTTCTTTGAACGACTGTTGCTGCTAGCGTACACATTCATCAATGCTGTGACAGCCAACGCCTGCCCTTGTGTGTCCACATCAATCCCAAATTAAAAAAAAAAAAATCTAGCGTTACAGGGTTTGGCGAGCATTGGAAAAATTGAGGTGGGTTGATAAAGTAAGGAATGATGAAGTTTTAAGAAGAAGAGGGGAAGAGAGAAGAATCTTGAGGGTAATAGAAAATAGGTAAAGGAATTGGTTAGGCTATTGTTTAAGAAGAGACTGCTTGCTTACAGCTGCCATGGAGGGTGTCATAGAAGTAGAAAAAAGAAGAGGCCATAGAAGAATGAAGTTAATAGATAGCATTACAATCAGAGGGTGTTACGAAGTAACAAAAAGACTGGCATGCGATAGAATAGCTTGGAGAGCTTTTACCATTTGAAGACCTGCCTTAGGGCAGAACAACAAATAATAACTTTAATGATACAAACTTCCAAATTTAATTTTACAAACTATTACTATTCTTCAATACTTGACACTTCATAACTCCTTTAATATAGCAAATGTGAACCAGATTTAGTTTTTAGCAGCCAAATGTGTGAACATACTCTGCTGAGGCTAACTGGAGAACTCAACATGTACATATGGACCCCGTTTAAATTATTCTGGACTCCCTACGCCACTATCCTTGTAGTCGCTACCTTGAGAAGCGAAAGTATCTACAGCCATGTGTAACAAGATTAAGTTTTTACTATACAAAAATGTTAAACCAAGTTAAATTTTGTACGGATTATGCACAAAGTTCAATAAAGAGATGTTATCGAGCTGGCAAGTGTTCACATGGCATAAGTGATTATTTGGCTGCTATAAGAGTTCCAAAAAATTTAATGATTCATGTCAACAAAAACCTACACAACACCCAAAAAAACTTACAGAGCTCATACTAATGGACAGAATAGGCAGGAAAATAACAAACAAAGCTGCAGTGAGACACTAAAAATTTTCTTAGTTTCGCAAAGTTTTACAAACAACAAAGAGAACTCGTGTATGTTAGCAAGATGGTTATAGAAATGACAGCAAACTTCTCTATAGAGAGGATAAAGAAGCTTGTTTCATGCTAAGAAAAGTGGTTTCACAATGCTGGTGCTATACTAGTGAGCAGGTTAAGGTCCAGGAAATATATAACTGTAATAAAGTAATTTATACCATAACAATATATCTTTAAGCCTACTTGACCTTAATTTCCAGAGCACACTGTGAAATGGACAAAGGTTAAAATAATAACATCATAAATATTTTTACTTTCATGTTCCTTAAGGAAGTGGAAGTATGGTGATGGCAAAAAAAATCGTGTCCGAGATTATTGCAGATTCTGATTGTACTACACTCAAAACATGAAAAAAAGTCATTTTTAGAAAAAGTGTGTGTGTGTGTGTTATAGAGAACTCAAGAGGTCTGTTGATTTTGTTGAAGATCGGTTAAGGGAAAGGGGTAGTTTACCAGCAACGTTTTATGTTTAACAAGGGTAATTTTTTTTTTTTTGACGAACGATAACTGACACAAATTCAAATAGAATCAAATAATTTGTTGCATAATGTATTGAATTGTAAAGAAGTGAAGGCTTGTTGATTTTGGTGAAGATCGGTTAAGGGAAAGGGGTAGTTTACCGGCCACTGTTCATGTTTTAACAAGAGTAATTGTTTCTATGACGAACGATAACTGCCGCACATTCAAACAGAATCAATTATTTTTTTGCATGCATCCCTGCATTGTAGAGGACTGAAGGTCTATTGATTTTAGTGAAGATCGTTTAAGAAAAAGGGGTAGTTTACCTGCAACATTTTATGTTTTAACAAGAGTAAAGTACTTAATTTTGATAAAGAAAGTATCCTGATAAGAAGCTCATAATAATCCACTGTAGAAACGTAGATGAAATATCTATAAATGAAGAGGCTAGTTGAACGGGGTGGGGGTAATTTTCTATTAATGAAAATTATAGTTGAAGAGGGAGGGGAGAATTTTTTATGTGTACTATGTTATCAGCAACAAAGAAGTAGTTTTTTGTTAAAATTCCTACCCGGCCTGCTTAGCCACAGTCCAATGTTTTCTGCAAAACCAGACGTTTCGGCAATGCCATCGACTGCCATCACCAGTGAAAATCGAGTGTGAAAACGTGAGGTGGTATTCGTTAGTGACCACAGTACTGTGGTTAAGGCTGAAGCAATAGAAAGAAGTAGTTTCTATGGAAATATTTCATTTCGAATATGATTTTAAATATAAATCTTAGAACATGGAAGTCATGTATGGATCTCCATACCGATATTTTACTTCCATGTTCCTTAAGGAAATGGAAGCACGGTGATGGCAAAAAAAATCGTGTTCCGAGATTATTGCAGATTCTGATTGTACTACCCTCAAAAATGAAAAAAAGTCATTTTTTAAAAAGTGTCTGTGTGTGTGTCTGTCTGTGTGTCTTCTGTCTATAGATTTATTTTCTATGGCAAACGATAACACACGCAAATTCAAACAGAATCAAATAATGTTTTGCATACAGCCCTGAATTGTAGAGTTCTCAAGACCTATTGTTTTTGGTGAAGATCAGTAAGGGAAAGGGGTAGTTTACCTGCAACGTTTTATGTTTTAACATGGGTAATTTTTTCTATGACGAATGATAACTGCCATAAATTCAATCAGAATCAAATAATGTTTTGCACATACTCCTGACCTATAGAGAATTCAATGTTTGTTGATTTTGGTGAAGATCGGTTAAGAGAAAGGGGTAGTTTACCTGCAACATTTTATGTTTTAACAACGGTAATTTTTTCTATGAGTAATGTTAACTGCCACACATTCAAACAGAATCAAATATTTTTTTGCATACGTTCCTCTATTGTAAAAGACTGAAGGATTGTTGATTTTGGTGAAGATCGGTTAAGGGAAAGGGGTAGTTTACCTGCCACATGTTATGTTTTAACAAGAGTAATTGTTTCTATGACGAACGATAACTGCCGCACATTTATTTAACTAGTGTAGTAATCTCTGTTTAAACTATTTAATGTTAATACCTAAAAAAACAAATGCAAACTCTAAGACTTTTTAGAATTTATTTTTTAAACTCAACAGTTTTTATTAACATTCTGTCCCTAGTAACTGTTCTTAAAAGTAGGCCTAACCCTAAGTACGTGTATTGTAGATAAGTTAAAGAAAGCAGAAAATATTAGCCATACCTGTGTTGCTTTGTCAATATGTAGAAAACCACTGTACATATCTCTAGGCCACTGCCCTGTCAGGTATATCGTGTCAAGAGATGCAGTCCGTCTCATACAGCTGCTACTCGTGTAATCATGACTAATTCTTGTGTTTAACGTTTTGCATTTACCTGTCGACAAATAACACAAACTTATAAAATTTCTCTCAACAAAAATATAAAACTTTGTCCTTATGAACAGCACAATGAAACGATATGCTATATAAGGAGATTACATACTTGTACACATAAAATATCATAAATCTAGCAACTGTATATATATATGAGTGACTCTGTTTTATGGCTACAATATATTACTTATAAGAATAAATTGTGTGTAAAATATACAGTCACTAACACATTATAGAATGGCTTCTTCTCAAATGCATTTACAATTCTCAAATACATAAGTTGAAATGTTGAGCACAAATCAAGGTGCACAAACAGCTGTATGTAGCATGCATCATAATGATTTGCAAACACCAAAAATGTTAGCAATCCACTTGTGGCAGCATAAATCAAACTAACGGCAACACGTTTTAGTAAATCAAATTTAAATGTTCATATTTGTACATCAAATATAATTAATGTTCAATAAATTCATACTCTCACATACAAACAAACATAATATACAGTTATAACACATGTGATCACACGAGAACTAGAATGATTTAATTAGAGTATTTATTTATCTTGTTCACAAATAACTACCACGAACAAACAACAAGATCGATAAAAACATTTTTGACAGGAATATAACCTTCAATTGTTTGCAAGATCAATATGCTGTTAATTAAAAACAGCATATGGTGTTAAATTGCCATATATAAAAACAGTATTGTCAAGAGGCAGACCAAATAAAGGAATCTTAGTAGGGCGGATGGAATGTAATGATGCAATCAGTAAAGCAAATGTAAAAACTGGAACAGACTTGCAGAGCATTGAAAACTAAAGATTTGTGAAGCAGAGTCATGGTCTGCCCTTTGTGTAACTGTTGTTCCTAGATATTTATAGCTACTGCAATTTATTATTTCTTGTTCGTCTTCTAAAATTCAATATAATTAATTATATTTATAATTAATAAATATAATTATTATATTACATTTACATATTATATTATATTATTACATATTACTTATATACATATATTTACATATTATTATATTACATACTACAGGTTGCCCTCGGGGGGGGGGGGGGACCTGTAACCCCTAGAGGGTGTGTCCCCAGGTGGCGGATAGGGAGATGCCCTAACCGGCTTAGGCCGGCGGGAAATAAAATACCACCCGCGGACCAACAGGTGGGGCAGAAGGGGCTCCTTAGCTGTAGACAAAAGCAACCCTTCTAGGAGAAGGTACTCTCAAATAAAACCCTGGCCCTCCAGGTTGGGGGTTGAGGCATTGGGCTAACTCCCCAATACTCGGAAAACCATTTATTGTTAAAAAGCCTAGTAAACAGCCTCGGAAGGATAATTTTGGAATGCCTTCTAAAAACATGTCTATGACCGTGACCCTGGTTATCCAATTAACTTTGAAACTTTTGGACTGTAGTAAATGTATTTTCAACTTTTAATGCACTCTCTGTACTGTGACTTTTAAATCTAATATTGTCTGAACAAATTGCATTCCCCCTTAATTTAAGGCTCTTAAATCATTTTGTCTGAATACAAGAGGATCATCACCATCATCTTCACGGATTAAACCAAGGATGGTTTGTTCCGTTCTCAAATAGGTCACTCCAGCGCTTCCTCAGACATCCCACACCTCTCCGTTCCCTCGGCTTATAGTTCCGGGACTTGTTTGGGGATTTGGGGATGCGGCAGTCATCCATTTGGCAAAAATGTTCCCACCAATTCAGTTGATACTGGGCGATCCTGTCGAGTATACTCATAATATTCAGTGCCTGCTGTATATCTGTGTTTCTTCTATGATCATGCAGAGTATGCCCTGCCTGAGAAATCTCATTTCAGCCGCTTGGATGCGACTAGCCTGGCCTTTGTTAAAGTCCAATTCTCAGACCCATAAAGAAGTGTGGGAAGAGCCATCACCTTGTAGAATTTTAGGTGTGGTTCCTTTACTTGCTGACTTAAGGATTCAGGTTGAAGTTATGCGACTTATTCACAACATCTTGCTTGTATTATAAGACACACTGTAGCCCACGTATTCAAAATTGCTAACTTGTTCCAGGACAGTACCATCTATAACAATTTTTGCCCTATGCTGAATACAAGATATATTCAAAAATTTACCATGTATTTCTATACATTTACCATTGCTGTTTCCTTTTCTGAACAACTTACTTTAGCTGGAAACACTGAAAATGTGAGCTGATTTTTCTGAAGCTTAGAAATTCGAGACAACTTAAGACTTTATGAACTGAAAGTACTCTGTGGGGTTACTAACATATACCACCTCATGTTAGCATACTCGATTTTCAATGATGATGGCAGTTGATGGCACTGCCAAAACGTCTAGTTTTGCAGAAAACATTGGACCACGGCCAAACAGCCCGAGAAGGAATTTTAACAACACTGACTCCAGCCATATAAGCCTACGAGACACATTTTTATTGCTGTTTGAAGTACACACCTTAAATTATTTTTCTATATGGTTTCCATCATTTTTGAAACACTTTTCATAGTGAGGTACCAGGAGTTGTATACCTTCGTTGTAGAAATTTCCTGCCAGTGATTTGAACCATGTATTAACAGCTTGTTTGACATAGTTGGCCATCAAGGAAGGATTTATGATGCTTGAAAAGGTGATATTTGCTTGGTGTGAGGTCTGGGTTGTAAGGCGGATGATTAAATTGTTGCCAGCCAAACTTTGTGAGGAGATGTTGTGTTGCACCGGTTGTGTGTGTGTGTGTGTGTGTGTGTGCCATGATTCATTGCAATGTCCTGGGTAAGCAAAAAAGCTGTATCCATCTTGGTACCATTGAATCACTCACTGCTTCTTCTCCAGGAATATCAAAAATCTGATGGTGAATTTCAATTATTTTAATGCCTTTCACATTCAAGAACCGAATCACAAACCTACTTTCACACATGGTGGGCGTCTTGAATTTCTTCGACATTATAAACACATCCAACAAAGCTTACTCAGCTGTTTACATGTGGCGTTGTTGGCTTACCAATGAATCAACAAAATGGCCGCACATGCGCAACAGCATGACGGCATCGATACCGTGGCAATATTTAAAAACGGAATTTACTTTCTGGATAACCCTCGTATATTCCAGACAAGTTAAAACTGTGTACTAAATCATAAATCGTTTGCAACAAGAGCAAGGACACACAGCACTTTACAACTAATTCTGGCGTATGCAGTCACAAAGGACAGTTTTTGCTCATGCACTTCACACTATACAACAGCATGCACCGCATATACCAAGCTAGTCTGGTGTCCAAAGCGGCAGATCACACAATGAAACATTGTTCTGTAATTTAGATTGGAATATTTGCCTTGTTTACATCTCATTTTACGAATTTTAAAGCATATAGCTTACACTCATGGTAAATTACTGGCAGTGACAATTACATTTCACAAAAACTGTATAGCCTATTTCAAATACACCAACTATAAATTCATAATCTGACCACAATTTGTCTTCCAATTGTTTTGTATCTAATTTAATGACTAGTGCTTGTAGATATTTTATCAAGTCAAATGTTACCTTTTTACCTAATATGGAAAATTAACGACTGGCAATACAACTTCCAAATTATTTTTACAGAGCACTAAATATATGTCTACTATATTGTTATGTAATGCGGAAAAAGTGTTATGTAATACGAAACCTTCTACAAGTTTCTCGAATATTCCAGCTGTAATGTGTGTGCATACATAATGCTGCCACTTTGCGGTGAAAGACAATTAAGTGTCAACTATCGGGTCTACACCAGACCATACCAGTCAGCGCAGTATGTTCAAGGACAGTGTTTCTAGTGGAGTCTCAAGAGCGCCTGTTTGTTTAACAAGTCATCCAAAGTGACAGCTTAATCTGGAAATCAGCGGGGTATAAATACAGCCATTCAGAAATGGTCAAGTCAGTTATTGTCAGGCAATTACACAGTGCGTTTAAGTTGCGATTTACACAGTGCTGTATGAAGTATTGTGGCGAAATATTATGTGTTTTATAATTGTCCTGTGAATAAACCAACTCTCTCAATAATATTATTACATATATTTAGTAAGATATATATGACCAATACCATAATTCGGTATTGCTGGTACTCACCAAAATTCATTATTTGCCGGGCTCATCTTCTGCTTTTATACACAGCTTTATACCTAAGGGTTCCAGGGTTTCGGGTACAGGAAGATTTCGAAACACAGTGGACGACACAATTGATAATACAATATTCTTGAGGTTAACCATTAAATTTAATTTCACTATACGTTCTTACATACAAACCATGTGTTTACTATAATGACGTCAGGTGGCCTGACTTAAACAAAATGGCGGTTGCCCTTATTATATCTCGTGGTATTCTTTAATTGCTTTATTGTTGGATTAATATCAGTTTAACAGTACTGCTGCAGCTTCAAATTTATGAATGAATAGAGTTTTAAATTTATTCCACAAACCAATGCCCTCGGCATGTTTTTTATGGCCATACATCCACTCTCTCATTTGCACACTCAGTTTTCGACACATACATTTTTAAATTAACAATTGAATATTAATGAGCTCATAAATAGAAAAATAATGAAAGGAACTTCTCTGGTTTAATCGGTGCTGATGTCCATCCGTTGATTGTGCTTACTGCCCATGGTGATGGCCGGTGTTCGCCTTTTTTAGTCTGCCGCTTAATTAGGTTGATATTGCACTGAATTTACATTTGAAGTTACTGTAAGTGAACAAGTTATATGAGCCTTTATTGCTCCACTATAATGGCCAACATTTTGCCAGTTGTATTTAAATTATTATAAAATTTTGTGCACCCAGCGATACATCGCTGTGGCTGCTATGAAGGATGGCGTTGAAATGAGAGCGAGGCAAATGTAAAATTACACTTGTGTGTGTGTAGTTCTTACGTCATTCTGCTTTGTCTTACTGGACAACGCCTCGTTACACACATTGTCCTCAGTGCGTCATTGTTCTTAGCGATGACGGAGCTGTGTTATAGCCCAATCATAATGCATATTGTTGTACGTCGTCATAAACACCGCCATGGTATATTTTGATGTTTTCACGTCCACCGGAGACCTTGGTGTTTTACTCTGGCCGAAATTACGTTGTTCCTTTTTCCAGAGGGACAATGTACCTAACCATTCTGTATGTTTAAAAAAATACATAATATAACATTGAAAATCCCCATAATTCCCATAATTCTGGTACTGAGTCAGTCTGTACTGTTACAAACCCCCTCAAGGAAAATTTTTGTGTCGGAACACAAAAAATTTCCTTGACTCACTCACACTTTCCTAAAAGGATCAGTCTAGATATGTCACCACAACCCCCTGTAATGTTACCAAAAAATTTTATCATCACTTACCCTTGGTCCCATGATGTTGGTCGCACCCTCTGACCTTACTGGACTTCTCCTGAGAGATCCCTACACCATAAGGCCATGAGGCACTCTACACTCCTGTTCTGACGCTCCAGCCAGCCCAGGACTGCGGTCACAACACCACAAAACTCTGAAACATCCAATACAAAAAATCAAAATAGTGGTATAATACACTTACATATCTACAACTGATATGTTCCCCTTTAGACGCATTGGTTTGTGTTTGGGGCATTGGTTTGGTCTTAAAATCAACAGGTTCAACCTCACAACTACAAGACTTAGAATACCTTGATTTTTTACCACCACCTAAATCAATTTCTTATTTGTAAGAAAATAACAACATATCTATAACTACACATATAACACAATATATCAATAATTCTTTAATATACCCCCAAAATACCTTCACCTAATTAATTCTACAAATTCAGATTACAATTATCATGGCAGACATTTTTTCTTTAAACTTTGTTGCTCAACTTATAATCAGTTATTTATTTTGTAAATGGCAGCTTACTAGAATATTTTATTTAACTTCATTTTTAACTTTAAACTTCTCACTTTAAAACATACTATCTCTTAACACTTATTATCATCCTTACCCCTGTAACGACCTCCTAGCCACACACTCTATTGCTATCAACATAATAAAACATTGTAAATCATTGTACATTACATATTAACATTGTTACATTTACCTTACATTAAACAATTTAAATTTACATGATTTGTACCAAACTTTATAACATCAATTCTCAATTAACTTTTAATTATTTGACATTTGTTTAGATTCTATACAACAATTTCAACTTTATCCTTACCTTTCTGTTACAATTACCTTCCTATCATGAATTTTCCTTTTCTAACCCTTCTATCCTTACTCGTTTGGGTGACTCTCTATTACTCATTTTTCTCTGTCTTATTTTGGCATCTGTCAACCTAACCTTACTCCCCTCTTTTTCTACACTAGCCGCTTCTAACCATTAATATATTTTGACACCAATATCTCTATAATAAACCCCTTCATAAATCCCATTTAAAACCTCTGGCACCGCACCTTTTTGTACTAGTATGTGTGTATTCCCTCTAACCAACTCATTCCCTTATCGGTTTCTGACCCTTTCAGATAACCCTTTCCGGCACACAACGGTCCACTCCCGTCTCAACATCTCTCGTTGGACTCCTACACCAATACCCTTATTACAAAATATCACCATCAACAACAACTATAATTACCACTCACATCACTCAACTCTACATATAATCGCTAACCACTGTGTCCCTAAAATATCTAACACCTCTTTATACATTATCAGCATCTCAACACTTTATTTTTCCTAACTCCCATTAACTCTAACTAACTAACTCCAATGCCCTTATTTATCACTATCCCCAAACTCTTTATAACATTTCAACATTAATATACCATTAGAAAATTCATCACTTACCTGCTAACAACAATACCTCTCAATACTCAAATCTATTACCTGCTTAATCATTTACTAACCCTTTAGAATCTAAATCTCATAATACCATTTAAACTTCCTTTAGTTATTTAAAATCCTACAATACATGCTTACCTAAAAAATACATAAAATACACAACAGTAAAAATACACAAATACATAGACATCAATACACAAAAATATACAATTCACATAATCATGAAATCATTTGCCATAATCAGTCCTAATCAGTCCATTTTTTAAAAACACTGTCCACACAATTAAATGTTCATAACACAATAGAAGGTCTACCCTCCATCGTCAAATAATAATCTTATCTTATATCTATATACATTGCTTATTATTGAATCTCTTATATTAACATCATAAATGCATCTACCATTCAAATTTTCATTATTTTCCACAAACTCATTTAATCTGTCATGATTGGTCATTGTCCTGTCACCTCCAGTATAATTCGTCACCACTAGGTATGTTATAAAGTCATTATTTTCATTATCATCTCCTACGACTGCTATATCCGCTTCATTACAAGGTAAGTATTTCATATAGTTTGTTTTCTTCCATCCTACTCTCTCTATCAACTCTTTATAACCTCTATCTAACTTAAATACTTGCATCTCACCATCTACACACAACTCTTTCTCTAAATATCTCTCAAAACATTTCTCACCATCATACCAAGCTACACACTCTCTCTCCATATATGCAGGGGACTCTACTACTTTATCACTGCACCACCTGTGAAGTGCACAAAAAAAACCAGGGACCACTTTATTTGTAGACCTTTTGTCTTCCAAATACGCATTGAAGGCACTCTCGTCCTTCCTAAACACACGTGAAGTCTTTACTTCACCCCCTACTACATTACTGGAAAAATTTACCCTCTGCAACCCCTTTATCTGTAACTTTTCTCTATACTTTCTCTCTAATTCATCAACACTTTTTATCACTTCATTATCAAATTCTACTCCCATTATACTTTTATCACTACTCTCAATACTCACACAATTATTTTCTAACACCATATTTGTAATTCTATCATAATTCTCACCACTACTTACCTTGTTTTTGTTTCTATCCAATTTATTTGATTCTCTACTATTCTCTACCCCAATTTTACTCTCGTAATTTTCATCTACTTGATTTAATTTGACATTTTGTAAAGTATTCTGCTTTTTTATCTCACTCTCCAAACTATCTAGTTTTACGTTAAGTGTACTGTTCATCTGATTTATTTTGTCTTCGAACTTATTGTTTTGTTGTTCGAATTTGTCATTGATTAATGTAAATAAATTTTCTAATGAAATTTTATTTTCGACTATTTTGGGCGTTGAGCTAATGTGTCTTTCCAATAAAATGGATTCTGTCTCTGAATTTTCTATTTCTATGCTATTGTTATTTTCTGCCATTTTGTATTTCAGTATTTTAAATAGTTATTTATCTCTATTTGTATTTGACTACGCAATATACTCAACTCGTATTTAACTATTTACCTTTAACAACATAACCTCTCATTCATTATATATCGTCTTCTGTGTTTCTCCATCTATCTGTTTTATATAAATTAATTTTATATAGAGTCCACTGTGAGGGCGACCAATTGTGAATACACAACTTATAAGTCACTGTGAGGGCGTCAATTGTGAATAAACCAACTCTCTCAATAATATTATTACATATATTTAGTAAGATATATATGACCAATACCATAATTCGGTATTGCTGGTACTCACCAAAATTCATTATTTGCCGGGCTCATCTTCTGCTTTTATACACTGCTTTATACCTAAGGGTTCCAGGGTTTCGGGTACAGGAAGATTTCGAAACACAGTGGACGACACAATTGATAATACAATATTCTTGAGGTTAACCATTAAATTTAATTTCACTATACGTTCTTACATACAAACCATGTGTTTACTATAATGACGTCAGGTGGCCTGACTTAAACAAAATGGCGGTTGCCCTTATTATATCTCGTGGTATTCTTTAATTGCTTTATTGTTGGATTAATATCAGTTTAACAGTACTGCTGCAGCTTCAAATTTATGAATGAATAGAGTTTTAAATTTATTCCACAAACCAATGCCCTCGGCATGTTTTTTATGGCCATACATCCACTCTCTCATTTGCACACTCAGTTTTCGACACATACATTTTTAAATTAACAATTGAATATTAATGAGCTCATAAATAGAAAAATAATAAAAGGAACTTCTCTGGTTTAATCGGTGCTGATGTCCATCCGTTGATTGTGCTTACTGCCCATGGTGATGGCCGGTGTTCGCCTTTTTTAGTCTGCCGCTTAATTAGGTTGATATTGCACTGAATTTACATTTGAAGTTACTGTAAGTGAACAAGTTATATGAGCCTTTATTGCTCCACTATAATGGCCAACATTTTGCCAGTTGTATTTAAATTATTATAAAATTTTGTGCACCCAGCGATACATCGCTGTGGCTGCTATGAAGGATGGCGTTGAAATGAGAGCGAGGCAAATGTAAAATTACGCTTGTGTGTGTTTAGTTCTTACGTCATTCTGCTTTGTCTTACTGGACAACGCCTCGTTACACACATTGTCCTCAGTGCGTCATTGTTCTTAGCGATGACGGAGCTGTGTTATAGCCCAATCATAATGCATATTGTTGTACGTCGTCATAAACACCGCCATGGTATATTTTGATGTTTTCACATCCACCGGAGACCTTGGTGTTTTACTCTGACCGAAATTACGTTGTTCCTTTTTCCAGAGGGACAATGTACCTAACCATTCTGTATGTTTAAAAAAATACATAATATAACATTGAAAATCCCCATAATTCCCATAATTCTGGTACTGAGTCAGTCTGTACTGTTACAGTCCGGTACTCTATTAGTGGTCATTTTTATTCTGTGTGAACAATTTTTATTTGTTTTTTTGTAAGAGACTATTAAATTACAAACCGTTTGTGATAATTAAAGCTGGCGATTAGTAACTTAATTGGTATCTTGTATTTTTTTTTCCACTGTACCATACGAAAATCAGTTAGACCGTCGTAACAATATATTCACACCTTGAAAATCACATAGATCTTGTACTTAAGTGTACCAATAATTAAAAAAATTTCACATTTCTGGAATCAAGAAATACAAACACATTCTTACTTGACACTATGATGAGTTGTATGTTATGTTTAATAAAAGATAAAATTTTACTATATATTTTGGACTACAACACAAAAATTACTCCCAAAAAAATGGATCATGAGTTAATAATTTTATATATCTGTAGATCACATGGACTTCAAACTGGACTTTCAAAAACAGACAAACAATTTGTACAAATCACTCAAAGAACTATGCTATAATCGGCATTTTATAAGGGATAAGGAAAAAGTGGTTTAGACAACAAGAGGGCCTGATATAAGTAGGAAGGAAACATACAAGAAATGGGTCTGGACAGTGTGCCTAACATGAACTGAACACAGTCGATGGTATATCAGGCTGGAGACCAAATAATG
Organism: Magicicada septendecula; assembly: GCA_034769895.1. NCBI lineage: Eukaryota > Metazoa > Arthropoda > Insecta > Hemiptera > Cicadidae > Magicicada > Magicicada septendecula. The sequence goes on from CM068374.1 coordinate 475,620,478, forward strand.
ACTATGAATAGGGAAAAGAACTCATGCTACATTAACAAGATGTGTGATAATACAAACTGAGTGGCAAGGATTAAACTGATAGGAACTGGATAAGGAACTGGATAAAGGACAGATAGGTGAACTACTAAACTAGATCCATGTTTAATATAGGACACAAGGCTGAAAAAAAAGAAGAATTGGCTAAGTCAAATACTTTAGAAAAATACACGTAGTAACCAAGAAATATACAATAGACTAGAGAAACTGTATTTGCAGCTTAAATTATTTTAATTCCTCAAGGTAGTTTTCTTCAAAACTACACAAGACTATATTAAATAACTGCCTATGAGTACAACAGTGTTACTAGTACAATAATATTGTTACGACGGTCTACTCGATCGTCGTAGGTACAGTGGAAACAAAAATACAAGACACCAATTAAGTCACTAATCACACCTTTAATTTTTACAGTTAAACAGTTCGTAATTAACAACACAGCCTCTACAACAAATCAAATGAAAATTGTTCACACGCAATAAAATGTCCACTAAAATTAAACACAATTGTATTACAATTACACCGTGTAATGGGACATAATTGTGGAATTAATTTTATTAAAATTGTACATGCGACGAATGGGAGTTACCCACACAGTGCCTCAATTTTAACAATAGACATTCACTTTCGGGGCACCCAGTTGCACGTTTGGTCTGTCCGCCCTGCAATATGCTACATTTCCAGGTGCTAAGGTATGTGAACGAGTGCGCGTATGCTTGCCCGCACATATGAATTGTCACTTATGAGGATCGCTAGTCAGCCAGAGCGAGTTTCCAGTAATTAGCGTGGCTTAATGAGATGTCACGTGACGCCAGCTCGACCTATGAAATAGCAAGTTGGTGAGCAGGAGAACGTGTTGGCCATCTTGAAACTGTCTGTCGTCTTATAGCTGCGGCTTCGCCCGGTTCAGCATACAGGCTCGTGAGCCGAAAATTTACTAAATCTTGTAAAAATGTGAGTGAACTAGAGCAAATAATGTGATAAATAGTGAAACTTTAACATTTTAATTCAGTGAACCCAATTTAACCAAAAGAAACTTTTTTCGGACGAATTAGTGAACGAACAGAAACAGACCAATTACAGCACGTGTAGGATGCAGCCAGAGAAGTAAAACAATAGCATTTTAATTCAACTAAATGGGGAAAATTATTTGAAAAAGAGCTCTTATAGTAAATGGGGTAAAAATGAATGAATGTGAGTGTATGCAAATGCTGGGTCGCCTTTATATAATTTAATATAATGAACCATTTATTTTAAGTATGCTAAGGAAAACTGTGAATTTTGTTTTGTCTTGGTTAAATTGAGCATGTGTCTCAACATTAATATTTGTCAGATTTAAATCCGAATGGATATAGAATAAAATTATATCATTATTTTTGAAATAAAAAATAGAATATTAAATCACATGTCTAATAAAGGTTAAATGAATTACCAATTACAATGAGAGTTGAGTACATTAATAACGTAACCCCTAAACCACGCTTATAGATACGAGTTCGTGTACAGGACCCTGGCAGAAAAAAGGTAAGATGAGAAGTTTTTATTAATTATTATGGGGTAGAGTGATTGTATAATAACAACTGTCCGATTATAAAACACCACACTTAACTAATAACCACTTGAACACGCACAGTAACATCGCTACTATAACTCTCGAACCGCTCTGTAAATATATCGCCACTATACTGACTTAAGGCCGCTGCCGCCATGTATTTATACCTGCGCTCACAGACCAGAATGTTCCAAATTGTGTCTTAGCGTTCGTGTGAACTACGTAATTAACTATGGCCTTGACACAGTTCGCGCAGCTGGCGCCTTTGAGAAACCTCTCGAAAATGCGTCGACAAGCACATATGCCACACGCGTTTCATCGAGATTCTTCTGGCAGATTCGACAAACACGTAGATTGTTCTGTGATGTCGTAACAATATGTTATTAGCAAATAAAAGTTATAATCTAATAAATGTTTAATTAATCATATTTACATATACATGTCCATACGCTCATCTGAGCAGAACAAAAACTTCCTTTAAAATGTGCAATATAAATTGTACGAAATTTCCTTAATTCATGTTTTGTGTACGTTATAACAGGACCTGGACAGTAATATTAAAGCACTAAATAACTGCATCACAAAAATTTACTTGTTGTTTTTCACTGGCTTTTTTATATGAGCTATCTGATAAGCAAACACTACAAGATATGGTGCTATATTTGAGTGCAGATAAGCGCAAGCTTCTAGAAATATTCATCATAACGAATATTACTGATGCAACCAATAAAGCTAGCTGATAGTCTTATTACGTAAGGAATTTTCTGCCGATTTTGAGTTAGTGTCCATGGATCCTTCTGATTTTTTTTGCAAAATCTTCATAAAGGGTTATAAAATAAAGTTAAGGAAATTTTTTGGCCCGCTCTTAAATTTAGGCGTTGTTTTCACCCCTCTTTGGGGGGGGGGGTGAAAAACACAAAATTTAATTAACCCCGGGACCTGATAGAGAATTAAATTCTAAGGAAACATGTGGTATACACTTTCTAAAAAAAATGCGATGTTTGCAAGTTACAAGGGTTCAAAGTTTTGCAAAAATTGTGAAAATTACAAAGCTTGGTAGACTCAGGTGGGCTGGACACGTGATCAGAATGGGGGAGAATGAAATACCAAGAAAGGCACTCACAGAACAGATCTATGGCACCAGGAGAGTTGGTAGACCCAAACTACGTTGGGAAGGCGGTGTGAGCTATGATGCGCGCCACATCCTTGGGACCCGGAACTGGAGAGCAGCCGCACTTGACCGGGACAACTGGCGGAGGCTGTTAAAGGAGGCCTTGACTCAGTAATGGGTTGTTGCGCCGCTGATGATGATGACAAAAGTTTTGCAAAAAATACGCATTTTTTAAAATTAATCTGCAAATAACTCAAAAATGACGCCATTTTGCAAAACATTTGTATAACTCAAACTTAAAGCTTATTACCAGGTGAACATTTTCCATGTTGTTTGATTTCCTTATGTCAAATGCTTGTCGAGACACAGCCAAAACAATATAGCGATTCACCGGTTTTTTATCAAATTACGTGCTTAAAACTGATATATCTCAGTGAAAAATTGTTCGATGGTAACGAAATTAGTATAAGATGAAAGCTCTGTTAATTTCCTAAAAACTCTGGGTTAATTACTTGTGCTGCTTAAAACCTTACGAAGTTATGTAGGAAAATATCCTAATTTCTGCAAATTTTTTCCAAGAAATTTAAAAAGGGACGTCCACCATTTTGTCAAATATCCATATTAAGCCAAGATACTGCAGTTTTCGGTTGTCTATTACATTAGCAATGTCCTCAATTTTTTTGAACCATATATGTATTGCTGTACAGTAACACGTAACGTTTTAAGAAAATTCAAGTTTTTGGATTTTCGCCAAAATTCGGCTTTTTTATTAAATATCTCAGGAACAATGCTTTTTATCGCAAAATTGTTATGAATCAAAAATAAAGTTTATAGAAAAACAAAACTTTTAAATTTTGTTTCATTTCTTTATGACTAAAAACTCGACGAGTTAAAGCAGTTTAAAGATAAATTTTGCCGACATCGTGTAAAACATTTTTGACTTCTAGGCGAAATATCTAGTGTACAGTAGGCTTTTTACTATAGTGCATAGGACAATAGTTGTAGCTCTTTAAATTTCCTACAAAATGGATTTTGATTGAAATGTTTTTCTTAAATATTGACCTTGTTATGAAAAATGTAAACGCGCTCCCTCAGTTAGATTTTGTTATCGTACGTTATATGTTCTGGTGCGGTCTTGTGAGCCTATTAATTTATACTAAACTAAACTTTTTTCAAATTGATAATAGAATCAAGTATTATTTTTATTTTTTAACGTCTATTGTAAATAAAACAATATCTGTTGCAATTTGTCACTGTCTGTAATGCTGGTTCGTTATATCAATCAAATATTTAATTTAACAAAATAATATAATGTTTATGGTTCAACTTTTCTTTGATTCAATTTTATAAGTATGGACGAAATATGCATTTTCTTTGACTGAATTTTGAACTTTTTAATTTTGAATGTACCCAATTTCAGGACTTCAAAGTACATCCTTGCATTGTTTCATGTTTTCAACCCTTTCAAGTCTAACCCTTGCGTCGGATGTATTCCTTGACATCAAAATCGTAATCAGCACTGCCAAAAACCTATAGATACTCACTTTGGAGGCTTTGACCGGCATTCTCGCGAAGTTTAATACTTACACCCCTGATTATAGTCTGCTTCAACCCTTTAAAAACTACGCTTTGTGTCGAATATAATTTTGGACATCAGAATCGTAATCAGCACCCCCCCCCCAAAACCTATAAGTACCTAATTTCAGAGCTTCAAAATGCATCCTTGCGTCGTTTCATATTTTCAACTCTTTAGGGGTAGTTTTCAACCCTTTCGGGGTGAGAGCATGCCAAAATTTTTCCTTAACTTTGTTCTAGAACCTTTTAGGAAGCAATATCAAAAGAAATCCAAAAATTACATGGACACTAAATCTATTCATGTTTTACGAACTGAGTCACTTTATGGTTATCAATATAATTAATTACCTTATTCTGGTCCACCTTAGTGACACTAGCTTCTTTTTTGTCTAATGACGCGTTTCGGGATGAAATCCCATCTTCAGATACACAAAACTAATTTAAAACGTGAATGTATACCACATTTTGTGGTTATGTCGTATTTTAAAATGACTAAAATCTTTTAAATAAAATATATAAAACGCAACAACCGAATCGTTCGGAGCACTCGCATGCATGCGCGCTGTAGCGCGACTTCCTTACGACTGGCTATAATTATTATTCAACCAGTATAGCAGCTGGTATATCAGGTTCTGAGTCAGTTATCCGCTAAAACGAATGTTATGGATCATTCAAAATAATCTTACGTATTATTTTCCTTTTGGTAAAATGAACCATAGGACAGTTAAATGAAATTTCAATTTAATATTCACAGACTTCGGATTTCTCCAATTGTGTATACACATACATAAAATATATAACCACAGAGAGATGAGTTCAATTCACACTTCACACAATGTCGCAAAAACTTAAGTCCTCAGTTCTTAGCTACTTACACAAGCATAGCGTACTAATTAATATTATATTAATTCTGAGTCTGTTATAGTATGTTACACTTTAGACAGCTTTTCCTTAACTGTTGGTTAGCAATCATGGTTACTGACAAAATGTGGTGTTGCCACACAAGTTTTTTAAAACTTAATAACAATAATAACAAAAATTGTTAGTTGATAACCACCTTTTATTTACATCACTGATAATATAAAGTGAACGAAGAGGATGGATCAACAAGATAATTATAATACTAAATGTTTCACCGACTGCATGATGTAGCATCCTCAACAGCTTATGTTTTGGTATTAATAATAATATAAACAAAACATGGTTGTTAACTAAAAAGAAAAAGAAAAACATGTTTGAATAGGTATCCAAGTCACTTATTGAAAAAAATATATATAATATTTACCGTATTTCTTCTGTTGTGTGACTTCGTGTTGCATTCGATTGATCATGTTTATGCATTTCAAAACATATGTTTCGTCTTCAGAATAAAAAATCACTCAAAGTGAGGTCGTTAAAAATCAAAATTGCAAATATTAAAAACAGTTCTACACATATCCGCATTACATGAGTGCGCACTTGAGTGGGACCGCTCAGACACTGTCTGTTAGTAGCTATTGTGTAAACAGGTTTATTGCGGTATCGTAGAATGGGTTTGATTTAAAGTTTAAATGATCGTTTACCATGAAGTCACGACTGTGTATGTCATTGTACACTCTGTATATCTCGAATTCTTCCAAGGCATTCATGTAAGTGCCTTTATTACAAACATATATGGGTTTCAAGTTGGAATTAAAGCTCATATATTTATGATTTTCATTTATTAAATGACGTGCGTAGTTGGATTTTGTTGGATAGTGTTGTCTGACCCTTCAAATTGCGCTTTGGTGTGTGTTCAATAAAACGTTTTTGGAAACCCCTTCCGGTTTGGCTGATACAAAAGCATTCACAATCGTCGCATGATAATTTATACACCCCAATTTCTTTTCTAAAGGCATAGTTATTTATAGGCATAGTATGTTCATAAGATTATTGTTGGTTTTAAATATTATGGTTCTATTGTTATTATTTAATACACTAAGTAACATTTTTGGCATTATGTTGGTGTACGTCGTTGAAATAAAAATGGTTTTTGTATATTTTTCTATACGAGGTTTAGGTAGCTTGTACATATGTTTTCTGAGGAGTAAAAATGTTTGTAAAAATCGCTCGTAAAAATGTTTTTAATATTTGCAATTTTGATGTCCTCACTAATCACCTCACTTTGAGTGATTTTCTATTCTGAAGACGAAACATATGTTTCAAAACACGTAAAAATAATCAATCGAACGCAACATGAAGTCACACGATGGAAGAAGTATGGTAAATATTATATATATTAAAAAAAAAAAATGGTTACTAAAAGTTCTAACCATGGCATGTTAAAATTGTTCTAAAAGTTATTGGCATGTGAAGGGAACAATAATTTGCAGCACTGAAGTAGTTTAGGAGTTAGGCAAGGGAGGCTCCAATTAACACACCAGCAAGGCAAGATAGGATCATCACTCACTTCAGCTGCCCATTAATACCCCAGAATGGTCTTTCATACACTCATTTCCACAGACGTAGTTCCACTGGGGACTGAAAAAATACTCTGATTTTATGATGCACTTGGAGAATTAAACTCCAGGATCTCTAGGTTAGTAGGCAGGCACCAATCCCACTGGTCTGCGAAGCCCCACTTTTTCAAAAATGATATTTTTTAGCAGAAGTGTAAAAGCATGGGGCTGAGAGTAGGAGACGACAATCTGTTCACTCTATATTTTGCCGATGACCAGATTGTGGTAGCGCAGGATGACGAAGACCTCGAGTATATGGTCAGAAAGTTAATAGAAGAATATGACACAGCTGGTTTGACGATGAACATGGCAAAATGTGAGTACCTGATAGTAGGCAAAAAAAAAAGTTAAGGACTTAAAATTGGATGTGGATAGGATAAGAGGTGTTGAAAAAAGTAAATACTTAGGCGTTATTTTCAACAAACAGGGAAGTAGCAAAGATGAAATTCAATAACGTGTTAACAAGGGGCGAACCATTATAAGAACGCTGAATTCTCTTCTATGGGAAAGAAGTATAACAAGAAATACAAAGAAACATATATATTGTAGTATAACAGAATTATCACCTTAAAATTTAAATAATACAACATTAAAAAAGAAGAAACTATCAATAGTGAGTGAGAAAAATAAATGGTTAAAAATGAATTAAAGAAGATGATCATTATAGTCAATAAAATATTAATAAAAATAAACTCAATAACAAAGAAAACTCTTGGTCCATATAAAAGAAACCATCTATATAAAACCCCAGTACAACATCAATATACCCAGTAGGTTGAGGAGCAGTAAATGAGAAGATAAATGGAAAAAATAAATGAAGTAAGATGAGGAGCTGTAATGAAAAGGTAATAAGGGGCAAATTATTAAATTAAGAAGCAGAAAACCCCAAAATACAAAACCGATAATATACTCATAAGGAGCTATAAATGAAAAAGAATAATCAAGTAAGATTCATTGAATTAATGACATAAGGACATGAAAACACAAAGATAAGGAAATACTAATAGAATAAGAAAGAAGAAACAAACTATGTCAAGTTTCACACAAGGAATATAGAAGCAAGAAAGGCTATTCCCAAGATATTATGAAAGAAAACATACACAATTTAAACAGAATTAAACCCAATAGATGTTAGACCCAGTAACTCAAGTTACAGGATACATTACTATTAAAATAAATTGTAAAATAAATGTAAGCATAATTTAAGAACAAACTAGAAACAAACAAAGTACTACCATAGTGTCAAAACAAACAAAATACTACAATAGTGTAGAAACAAATAAAAAGACTACCATTAGTGTAGAGAATAGAAGGTGAAATACCCAAATAAATATAATAATAGTTAGAGACTACCGTGAGTGTAGTGAATAACAAAGTGAAAAAACTATAATAAATAAATAGTGAAGGAAATAAAAATGATTTAAAAAACTACCATTAGTGTAGAGTGTTACAATAAGAAACATCAAAATAAAAGACAGTTAATGACTGAGAATAATATTAGTAATAAGAGTGTTTGAAAATTATATATAAGGAAATGATAGATATAAGATGTGTTTATTATAATTAAATTGTTACAAGAAGAAACATAAATACAAAAGACAGTTAATGACTAAGAGTATTATTAGTAATAAAATGTTTTTATTTTAATCATATTATATATAGGAAATGATAAGGATAAGATATTTTTGTTATAACTAAATAATATAAATATCACTATAGTATTGACGACTCGGAACATTAAGTTTTTTATAAGTAAAAACGTAAAGTTTTACCTTACAGCCTAGGTAAAACTTTATGTTTTTACTTATAAAAAACTTAGTGTTCCGAGTCGTCAATACTATAGTGACAAGTTAAGTAATGGACACGTCATGGACAACGAAATCCAAGAATTTAAATAATATAGTTAAAGAGGATAGGCATAAGATATTTTGTTATAATTGAATAATACAGTTAAAGATGATAGGTATAAGATATTTTTGTTATAATTAGGTGATATATGAAAAATAATAGATATAAGATGTTATGTTGTATTTAAATAATGTTCAATAATTTCAAAGTTTTGTTAAGACAGAGAAGGCAAGAAGATAATATGAATATATTTTTTAATTGTAAACCATATAAAGAATAATATAACCAACTAATTAAAAAACCCAATAGAAAAAACAAAACAGTATTTTAGACCAAAATCAACTACTACTATAGAGTCAAATCCAAATGAATAAATTCAATAGAACTGTATATAATTAATAGAAACCAGTCAATGTAAAATAAAGATATGTAGATATAATTAGCACAAAAACAAATAATAATAAATGTAATGACCAAAGGATAAAATTAACTTTATTTGGAAATATGTAATACAAGGCCTAACAAGGAACTCAATGCAGATAAAATGTAAATTAATCAATACTGGAGTATTATAACAACAAATTATTAACAACAAGCAATAATCGTGAAGTGAGTAAAATTATTTAAAGAAAATGTTAACATAAAATCACTTGTAAATCATTTAATTACTAATTATGTAAAAAATAATGCCTATAAGAAATATCAAAAAATGTAAATTTTGGGCTTATTTGAACTTAAAATAGGTCGTTATATATTGAATTATGTAAAATTAGAACAAGAATATTGCTAGATAGTTAAATTTTCATAAAATTAATAAATAATTAAGTTATAGCAATAAATAGGAAAAATTGTCATATAATTTTATAAGATGAAATCAAATCCAAGGCATGCAGCTGTTTACAGACAATGGGAAGGAGGATAAGATATTTTGGAAATTACCACCTAAAACGACGATTTTAAGTCATCAGTCTATTGTTAAACATGAAAGTGTATGGATCAAAAGTTACCGACAGAAGATCTGCAATTTATAAATAGTTTGAGAAAATTAAAGAACAACCTCAAAACATGCTACAGAAGTTACCAAGTGAAAATTAACAACTAATAACTCAACTAACAACCGAAACTGAAACAGAACAACCGTAATAATACGATCCAGCACGGCGGCACAAGGAATCAACCGCCATATTGAAAATTCACACAACACCAATATTAATAGAACCACGATCTCAAACAGATTTTGAACACGGAACACTACACCATTAATCCAGCACAGAACAACATCGCCGAGGAGGAGTGAACACTTCAAATAATTAACCAGAGGTACTACAACATCGCAGAGTACGAGATCCACATTTATATTTGAGGGAGAAGACCAAATATAGCAGTTGGCGTGGGTAGCTGAAAACCAAAGCGGACGGCAGCCATACTTTATTTGCAGAGCGAGCGGGACACAGCCTGTCGAAGCTAGCGGCAACGTGACATCATACTACGATTTGGTTCGAAATTTTTACTCATTCAATGACATTATTTTCTGAATTATGTTATTTTTATGGAATAATAGTTAAGACTGAATTAATTGTAAGTACTGTATCTTGTTGCTTGCCCTTCTCTGACCATTTCGACAGTTCAAAGAACTCAACTAATTAATTTTTGTAATATACTTGTGTTTATTATTATTTGTCTTATAAACATTAGTTTTTTCTTTCTTCTTAACATAATTTAGAAGGATTAGAAAAATAAACCAAAAAGAAGAAGAAGAGGAGCTGAGTTAGAAGAGAGAATACTTTGATACAATAGACATAACAAGATTAACACTAGTGAAACAAATATTTCTACACACATAATAACTAATTCACGGTGAAGCAATTTAATTAAAATATAAATAATAATTACTTAATTAATTAATTATACTAATAAAATAAAACATTATTAATTTTTCTTTTTAAATTAAATTAATAAACAATAAAACTTTTTTTATTTGTAATTCAGTTTTATTCAAATTGGCATCCAACTTTAGGGGCTTAAAATAGGAACTGATAGGCCTATAAAAATAAAAACAATTTGCCCAGTTTCCTATTTTTAGCGTGGCAGCTGTTAACAGGTCAAGAGAAGAAGCAAGATGCACAGGTGAGCAACATCCAAGAAAAGGGCTGTGGAGGCCGAACAGGAAATAGAGATGGAGGATAAGGAGGCGACACCCGTAGAAGATATGGAGTTGATATTACCTCCAGCAGAACCAACCGAACCAGTATCCCAAGGGAAACAACCTGACAAGCCGACACAAACCGGAGAGGTAAATTTCCAAGAAATATTAATGACCACATTGGCACAACTAAACCAGAAAATGAATGAAAATAGTAAGAAGCTGGAAAATGATAACCAACAATTGAAGGAGAAAATGGATAAAAACAGTAAGGAAATGAAGGAAGAATTGGGTAATAAAATTGGAGATACCAATAAGAAAATTGAAGAAAACAGTAAGAAGATGGAGGAGAAGATGGAATAAAACAGTAAGAAGATGGAGGAGAAGACGGACAAAGTAAAAAACAACAATAAATTATTAATGGAGGAAAACATTAAGAAAATAGAGGAGGAAATTGAGGAAATAAAGACTGACAATAAACAGTCGAAGGAGGAATTAAGTCAGATAAGCCAGAAACTGGAAGAGACTAATCAGAGAACGGAAGAAACCAGTAAGAAAATGGAAAATAATAATCAACAGTTAAGAGAAGAATTAAGGGAGACTAACCAAGAGAATATGAACCGGTTAGACGGAAAGATGGAAGCATTAAAGGAAGAGTTGAGTCAGAAGATAGCTGAAAACAATGAAACAATCAGCAAGAAGGTAGAAGAATAAATAACGGTGATCGAACAAAAGATTACAAGGGCTGACAAAAGATGGAATCAGACTGAACGAGAAGTACAGAGTATTAAGACAGAAATAAACACCAAAGTTACAAACATAGAAGAAACGAATAGGAAGAATTTAGAAGACAAACTAAAAGAAACATGTGAAGACTGGGAGAGGGTGCAGGACCGATTCACTGAAAAATGTGACGGCATTGAAGCGGCGGTGACCAGTATAAATAGTCAGGTGGGACAAAATCAAACCGACATAGATCTGTTTCATAGTCGACCAACCAGCATTACCAGTTGTCCTAATAATGAAAATCAAGAAGGGATTAACTTCAGGCTATACAAAAATAAGTCTATGGAATTCCTGGCCAGAATTGAAGAGTACTTCGCAAAACACAGAGGCAACCGTTGGAGAGAAAATAAAGAAGTCCTAGACGAATTGTTCAAGGAGATAGCCGATAATTGGTGGATGGCGATCAGGGATGAAGTGACAGACTATCAACAATTCAAGAGGCTATTTAAGGCCAAATATTGGTCTGAGTCGACACAGAACATCGCTAGAGACGGAATCTGTCACGGAAGGTATAACCCATATGGAAGTCAAACTTTAACCACATATTTCTTGTGAAAGGTGTGTGTGGCCAAACGTTTAGAGCCCCGAATACCTGAAGAATGCTTGGTCAGCAAACTATCCTACCAGTATGAGGAGGACATCATCAGAGCTCGATGCAACAGTCAAATTAAAACTGTACAAGCAATGACAGAACTGTTAGAAATGTACGAACACGAGGACTATTACCGCCAAAGTCGAAGGAGATACGGAAAACCTGAGCCAAGAAATAACATAAATTATACGAATAATAATACTCATCAGAACGGCAACAATAACAATAATTATATCTCCGCAAACCGGAATAATGCCGGATATAATAACAATAATAGTAATAATACTAATGCTCCCAGGTATAATAATAATAATAGTAATAATAACGTTCCCCGAAATAATAATAATGAGGGTAATAATAGTAATCATAACCGTCAACCCAATAACAACCGTTATTATAATAATAGTAATTATGGTCCTAATGGTCAAAGAAACCACAACCCACCTAATAACAACTATTATGGTAACCATAATAGAAATTACCCAAATGGAGGTAATAATAATTATAGAACATATAGACCCCATATAAATTACATCAGAGCGGAAGGCAGTGGACAGCGGAGATACCCGCCTCAACGAAGGAGTCGATACTATGAATATGAAACATGTCAAGGGAATCAGGGAGGTAATGGTTACAGAGGATATGAACCCAGACGCAGTTCAAGCCTGGACAATCAAAGAAGACTGCCCGTAACGGAGGCCCAGCAAGATGATCGTGCTGAACCAAACGAAGCAGTTCCCGGACTCCAGGTTGACTCTACTAACAGCCAAATCCGTAATGATACGGAGCATTTAAACGAAAGGAGGCAGTAATAAACAATTACAACCCTTTACTGCTCCAATCTGCTGGGTATAGACAAGAGGTAAATTTGAGAAAAGGAAATAAAAATTTCACAATAATCTATAATAACTATTTAAAGGATATCCGCCAGGACTTATTAGAAGAGAAAGAAACAAACATTAACAACAATGACAATGAGATCATTTACATAGTCGCAGACATCGAAGGTATTTCCGTTCCCATTATGATAGACACTGGAGCAAATGTCTCAATAATTAACCACAGTGAATTGGACTGGATACAGCAGGAATGCCACAAAAAACTACCAATACTACCTATTAATAACATAGTGTAGGAGCTACTGGTCGACAAAACAAGACGATACGGAAACAGGTATCCCTAAGTGTTAACAGTCAGGGCGTAAGTTTGGATATGATATTTCTTGTTGCAGCCGGATTACCCTTCAATATCATAATAGGGTGTGACACATTACGAAGGAATTCAGCAGTTATTGACTTGTGCTGAGAGAAGGTATCACTATTTTCAGAAGGTTCGACCTGGGTAGTCAATTTAGTAAACAACAAGATGGTAGACTCCCGACAAACTGTGAACCACGCAAGTGAAGTGAATTACTTATCGAATTACTCACCAGACAACAAGTTAGTAGGTCAAGATACCGAAGATAAACTATGGACACAAAAGATTCAGGAGATACGTGACTTCCAGTGCCACAATACCACCGAGCGATTAAATGAGAACCAGTTGGATCAATTAATTGGGATATATGAAAAATATCGGGCCGTATTTTCAGATGAGCCAGGAAAAATCAGAAACTATCAATGTTCAATACGATTCAGAGAACCGGTGGAATTCAATTGCAAATCATACCCAATAGTACAATCTTTGAAGGAAGCTGTACGCGCGGAAATCCAGAATATGATTAACAAGGACATAATCGGGAGCACCCAGTCGCCATACACCAGTCCGATCGTGGCTATCCGAAAGAAGAGTGGTAAAGTCAGACTTTGCCTTGACGCACGCGAGATCAACAAAATGATAATTAATGATCGTACCTCGCCTGGCGAAATCGACGAAATATTAAAGAGATTCCACGGAACCAAGTTTATTACTACGTGGGATACCGTGTGTGGGTATTGGCAGGTGGAATTGCACCCACAAAGCCGGCAATACATGGCGTTCATTTTCGAAGGACGCAACTATCAATTTAAGAGATTGCCCTTCGGGTTAGTGAACTCAGTAGCCGTTTTTGTCACCTGTATGGACCAAATACTCGGACCAGAAGCGCTCCAATTCACGACTGTTTATGTTGATGATCTATTAATCACATCAACCAATTGGGAGGAACATTGTTACCGTGTGGAGCATGTCTTGAAGAAGCTAGCTGAGAATAATGTTACTCTCAAGCTAGACAAGACAAAACTTATAGCTAAAGAGGTCCAATTTTTGGGTTTCCAGCTGAATAGTCAAGGAATAACACTGTCGTCAGAAAAGGTAGACGCCATACAGCGATTCCCTACACCGAAAAACAGAAGGCAACTACAGTCATTTTTAGGCCTGTGTAATTACTACAGGAAATTCCAAAATAATTATTCAGAGATGACGGCCAGATTTCAGTATCAATTATTGTCCAAGAATAAATGGCGATGGGGTCAAGAACAGGACGCTACATTAAAATAAATTAAAGAGAAATTTTTAGAAGCAGTAATGCTTAACCATCCCAATTTTGACCGACCTTTCTTCCTGAACTGTGACGCTAGTAATATTAGCCTGGGATCAACGTTGTACCAAGAAGACGAAAATGGAAACCACCTAGTAGTGAGCTTCGCTAGCAGAACACTTAACCAATGCGAAAAGAACTATAACGTGACGGAAAAGGAACTGCTAAGTGTAGTCTTTGCCTGTGGGAAGTTTCGAACCTACTTTCTGGGATATCCGGTGACAGTTCGCACCGATCACAAGTCTATATCATTTTTAAGAAGATGCACATTAAGCCACGGTAGATTGACCAGGTGGGTACTTGCCTGCAGGAATATGATCTACAGTGGGAGTATGTTCCTGGAAGTAAGAATGTAGTAGCAGACATATTGTCACGAGTAAATTTGGAAGAACAGACGTTCGAGGGCGAGAAGGAGAGCATCCTGAAGATCTATAATATTATCAAGGACAGATCCGATTTAGAAAAGGTAGTACGGGCCATCAGCAAACACCAGCAGTCCGACCCAAAACTAAACAATATCAAACTTCGTCTCTCCAACCAAGATGATACCATAACCAGGTTTTATTGTGTACATAATGATGTATTATTCATTAAAACATCCCTTGATGAAGAGTAATGGAAAATCGTAATCCCTGCTACAGTCGAGAAGGATATCATCCTAGATTATCATCTCCGATACGGTCACATGGGGGCCATGAAAATGATAAAGGCGTTGGAAGAAAATTGCCATATAAAAAATATAAATCGAAAGGTAAGAAACTACCTTAAGACCTGCCTTATTTGTCAATTGGTAAAAACTAACAATGAAAGAAAAGAGGGTATAATGATACCAATTACATCACAAGAAAAGCTGGAAAAAGTCTTCCTGGATATCTGTGGTCCATTTCCCCGTAGTGGCAGACGCCATCGTTACAAATACATTATCATAATGATGGATCACTTCACCAAATTTATAAAACTATACCCGGTGAACCGAGCCACCACTCTGAAGATTTTAGGAGTGGTAACCAATTACTACATTCCAGAAATAGGAAAACCCGCGTCCATAATCACAGACCATGGAACGCAATTTAAGGGAAGGAGGTGGAAAAACATTTTAATCATATTGGGCATCAAGACGTACAAGACATCTGTTTACCACCCCAATAGTAATCCTGCGGAGAGGGTGCTGCGAGAGGTCGGAAGAATATTGCGAACTTACTGTCATAATCAACAAAGAAAGTGGCAAGAATACTTATCAGCCACCGAGGAATTCCTTAATTTAGCATATCACCCCGCTATAGGGACCACACCATATACGGCAATGTATGAAAAACAACCTCCTAGAGAAATACAAGACATCATAGAATTTCCCATGAATCACGAATACAAATTTAATCGACTAAAGTTCTACAATAAATTGGCTGAAGACCAGGAAAGGCGACATAACAAGTATCAAAAGGCGATTAAGAAAGTAATAAACTACGAAGTCGGAGAAAAGGTATTACTGAAAAACAGGGAACTACCCAGTACTTTGGAAGGCATTACCAAAAAGTTATTACTGCTGTACCGGACCATATCTGATTATTAAAAACAATAACAACAATACTTATGTATTAAAGGATATTAATTCAAATAAGATAAAAGGAACCTATAATCAGTTATCAATACAAAAATATCTAGAGGAAAGACAAATGTCTAAATCCTAAAAATAGTAAGAACAACTTACATGATTTATTTGAAACTACTATGAACAAAACGAATTTAGTAAGAAAAATTGTCTAAATTCAAAAATTAGTAAGACCAACTTACACGAACTATTCGAAATAACTATTATATGGAAAAAAAAATGGTAAAACCAACTTACAAGAATTATTTGAAAAAAGTATTATATAAAAAGAATTTTACAAGAACAATGATTCTTAAAGTACAAAGAAAAAACAAAAATTTTTTTTTAAGAACAAATTACACTGATAATTTAAAAGAACTGTTACATAAAAGAATTTGAGAATAAATGGAGTACAAATGTGTAAACTTTCTCAAACTCTCCAGAGACAAAGCAAAAAAGAACATGTTCCAGTAAATAATGAGAACAACCTATATCAAACAATTGAATAATTTAATATTACCAGAAAAATATATCCATAAATGTTAAAGGTGTCATAAGAAGAAAAGTGTAGCAAATATTCATAAGAAACAGTTTGAAAAAGGAAAACCCCTAATAAACTATCAAAGCTATAAAGACTATACTACAGTTTGTATTGTAATAGTGACTATGATAACTGTAACAACTATTATAAACTATGTAAATGAAATAATTTAAGAAAAAAATGATACAGAACTATTAAATGAAGAAAAAAGGAGACCAGAATATTTTAATAATTTAACCAAAATAATTTAAACAAGACTCACAATGAAAATAATTTGATGAAGAAGAAACAAGGAAGAAGAACCAACTAAATAAAAACCAAGTATTAAGACCAGAAACCAAAAACCCTGGTACCATAATGATAATATTGTTGTAATAACCACTATTATAGTGATAATTAATAGAAGAAGGAATTAATGTTATGCCATGAGCAATAGAATGACTCATTGAATACCAAATGAAAAAAAAAATCTATATAAATGCTAATTACTATGTAAACAAGAAACAGATTATACCAACAACAAACAAAGAAAAGGAGGCCCTCTCCAACAACAATCTACATTCTGCGTTTGCCACACACATAACCATAGCTACACCAACATAGACACTAATCTTGAAATATTACACCTCTTACCCAAAGGTCGAAAACTCAACACAGCTGAACAGTATGAAATATACAAACACCACACAACACAACCAAACAACATACTAAACAACCAATTACAATATAAATCACATACACTTTTCGACACAATTATACAAAAAACAAACAATAATTTGGATCCCCGCGCCAATCCCCTTCCTCTACACACCACCCCCCACTATACCTTCCAAGCAACAACCGTTACTAAGTACTGGCAGTCTGTTTCTAAGCTGACGAAGGCATATACGACACCGACACCATGTTTTTATTTTAATCAAATTATATATAGGAAATGATAAGGATAAGATATTTTTGTTATAACTAAATAATATAGTTAAAGAGGATAGGCATAAGATATTTTGTTATAATTGAATAATACAGTTAAAGATGATAGGTATAAGATATTTTTGTTATAATTAGGTGATATATGAAAAATAATAGATATAAGATGTTATATTGTATTTAAATAATGTTCAATAATTTCAAAGTTTTGTTAAGGCAGAGAAGGCAAGAAGATAATATGAATATATTTTTTAATTGTAAACCATATAAAGAATAATATAACCAACTAATTAAAAAACCCAATAGAAAAAACAAAACAGTATTTTAGACCCAAATCAACTACTACTATAGAGTCAAATCCAAATGAATAAATTCAATAGAACTGTATATAATTAATAGAAACTAGTCAATGTAAAAGAAATACAAAAACAAATAATAATAAATTAATTAATTAAACTAATACAATAATACATTATTAAATTTTTTTAATTAAATTAATAAACAATAAAACTTTTTTATTTGTAATTCAGTTTTATTACAATATATATATATATATTTCAATCACTTTCTGCTACAGTCCGTTTCTTGATGTATATAATACTATAATACTTACAACTAATTTACCTCAAGATATACTTTTTTCCTTTAGGAACATGTTTCGGGAGATCTTGTTCTCCCATCTTCAGCCTTCGCCACAACCACACACAATAATGCAACTTTGGAGGACCAAAGACCAACAAACTACCTTAATAACATCCAGAAGCCAACACACAAATACTTCACCAGAAACAAGATGGCGAAGGCTGAAAATGGGAGAACAAGATCTCCCGAAACATGTTCCTAAAGGAAAAAAGTATATCTTGAGGTAAATTAGTTATAAGTATTATAGTAATATATATATATATTACATTTAATATTTAATATATTTAATATAATAATAACTATTAGACATAACCATCACAAGATACAACAACCACATACAATATGCAATATATAGAAAACCAACTAACATCATTATACCTAACCATTCTGACCACCCACCACAACACAAAATATATAGCATTCTATTCGCTATATAACAGAATGTACAAAATTCCCCTAAACAAACAAGAAACTGACAAAGAAAGAAATATAATATACCAAATGTGTTATGAAAATGGATACAATAAAAATACTGTGAACAAAATATAAAATAAAATCAAATATAAAATAAAAACTGAACAATTAAGAATTAATCAAAATGAACAACACATAAATAATAACAACAAAAACAAATGGGCCACATTCACATACATAAATAATAAAATGAGAAAACTAACAAAACCAAAATTATTAACAAAATTTTGGGAAAATTTACAAATATACAAACAAAACATAAAACAAACTAATACCAGAACAAATACAAATCAATACAAAACATGACACAATATTCAAAGCACTCAACATCGAAAATACACAAAATACATATACATATACCACAATCACACACAATAATACAACATTAAAATACCAAAGACCAACAAACAACCTTAATAGCATCCAGCAGCCAACACACAAATACTTCACCAGACACAAGATCATGAAGGCTGAAGATGAAAGCACGGGAGATCTCGAAACATGTTCCAAATAAGGAAAAATAACATCTTGAGGTAAATTTAGTTACAAATATTAAATGTATTATATACACCAAGAAATGGACTGTAGCAGAAAGTGATTGAAAATATATATATATATATATATATATTGTAATGTAACAGTGTTTTTACGGGTTTATGTTTTGTGATCTTGTTGTTTTTAATTCGTTTATTGTGAAGAGTTTTTCAGTGTAAATTGATTCCACTTGTGTAAGAACGGATCTGTTCCCGCAATCGATTGTGTCTTCGAGCGCCCTGTTCGTCTTTTAAATACTCTGGTCCGTTCGCTGCTAACTCTCCTGTTGACTTGCCTGTAATTGTCCTGTAAATTTTCTAATTTTCTACAATGACAACTCTTTTCAGTCAAAATAACAATATTTATTTTTATTTTAAATATTCAGAGAAAGGAACAGTCGACTTGTGTCGAAACAAAATATTGGTCGGGTTGACTCTACTGCTCAATTCGACTATGTCACTAATAACTTTCAATAAACAAATTAATTATAATAATATATTAAATCTCAGGGTTTAAGGGTTCTTTGAGACTGTCATTGAATTCAGACAATGCACACAAAAATACAATACATCACAAAAGGTAAGTAAAATTTTAAATCTTAATACTATATTCTATTATTCGTTGCTAAGCAACGACTGTCATTTCTGCAAGATGGCCGCTCATACGTCTAACCTCGTGCCGTCCCAATTTATTTTAAAATAAATGTTTTAGTGTTCACAATTTTAGTTTTTAAGCTTTCCCTTCAATTAATGATCACTGGTGTATGTTCTGTAAGTGTAGATAGTGTCTACGATAGTGTTGTGTAATCGTATCTGTGGTGTGGCTATGAATTAAGCTTTACCTCACTCATATAAGTTACAAGCGTGCGTTCGTTTTAGGTAGTCAGGATTTTCTGAGTTTCTGCATTTAGTTTTATGTTTAATTGAATTATTTCTGTTTAAACTTTGTACTGGTTTATCAGCTGTAAGCGGTCTGCTACCGTTACACGGCACGCACGGATGACGTCACGCGTTTATCAAACGCCACAGCTGGCAATCACCGCCGGCTGCAAGCAAGTTTAGTTCAGTTTTATAACACGACTCCGAGCGCAACTCTCATAAAACACTTCTCTTACAGCCGCGGCTTCTGGCTATTTTTTAGCATGCATTTATAATATTTCCTTTCATTCAACTACCTGCGTCCATCTACAATGGACCACGATTTCATTCAAAATTAATTTCGGGCGTTATTGCCTCAAATGCATCCGCACGTGCCGATCGTAATTAACAATCAGATTTTTTCAATAAACGAATGTTCAACATCTTTAATACAGTCCACTTCTTTCTAACAAACAATCCAGCCTTCCTCATTAGCGTCTTTGGAATAACTCACGATTATTCAAGAGCTTCCAAACCGCAACATTTTTGGTCCTCCGGGCCGGATTTCATATTTTCGGGCCAAAAACGACATCATTTTTGGTCTCCACGGCACAGATTTCTCATATCTGAGTAAAAAGCGACAGCATTTATTTATACACATCATTTCTGGAAAAACCAATCTGAAGTTAATCACGCCCTACGGGCATCATTTTCGTCCTGAGCGACACCATTATTGTGAATCACGTCGCAGTCATCTCGACAAGATTCAGCCAAGCAGTAGACCAGAGACGACGGGACGAAACAGGACAACATTTTCGAGATTCCACAGCTTTAATTGATGGAGGGTACAACATGAGGCATCGGCTGACCGGCAGAAACAGGAGGTGTAGCAGCTCCAAACGGGATCGAAGCCAGCTTCATCATGAATGGATCGACAGCCACGTGACTATAAACTTTGCTTATATTTGATTTTTAATAATATTTCACTCAGTGGGTATTTTTTGACACATTTATATAAACAAACACCTTATTACACAATACAAATTAATAAATGGTTGGCAGCTCATTATCAGTTAGAACTTTAAAGATGAAGATATACTTTGTAACCATTTAAATTCATAATTTCAATAATTTAACTGCCAACAAGTTTGATTAGTTAGAGAGAGTAAGTTTATGTTCAAAACAACGATCGCTAGCTACCGAAACGTATTTAAACTCATTCAAAATCAAGTTTGTGGTTCACATGCTCTATGCTCAATTGCTTTCTAAATATTTTTCCCTTTTTATCTTAAACTATAATAATGGCTGATGTAAGGGCTCTAATAAAAAAACGAGGCACAATTAAGGCCTCAATATCCCGAGTAAATACCTTCGCGGATAACTTAGATTTGTTAAACAGCGATCCTCATGCGCTCAAAATAAAACTGCGTCATTTGATGGAATTATCCACCAAATATGACGAGATTCAGTCACAAATCGAGGCTGAGGAAGCAGACGTTGCTTTAACGAGTGATAGAGTACAAACGGAGGACGATCTCTGTACTATAGAATGTAAATTGCAACACCTGCTAGAGCAAGCTGAGCATGTGAACCAAAAACCAGTAATTAATGCTGAAGGTAAACAGCCTAAAACACCCCCCATTCAATTGGAACCAATAAAATTACCACGGTTTGAGGGTAGTATTGTGGAATGGCAACATTATTACCATATTTTTCTGGAACTAATTCATGTCAGAGCAGATCTGACAGATATACAGAAACTTCATTATTTGCACTCGTCATTACATGGCGAGGCGCTTAATGTAATAAAATCGTTGCCCATAACACATGAGAATTACGCGGTGGCTATCGACCTGTTGAGAAATAGATATGATAGTAAGCTAATTGTTTCCGCTCACCACGTGTGGAATGTCCTAGACGTACCATTAGTTCAACAGGAATCCCAAGTTAGCATATCGCAATTTATTGATCAAATCTCTGCAAATATAAACGCTTTAAATAATCTCAAACTGCCAGTCAACACGTTTGAAATTATTGTCGTAAATTATTTAGCCAAAAAACTTGACAATTACACTTTACGTTTGTGGAAAGAGAGTTTATCGGAGCATAAATTCCCTGATTTTAATAATTTTATAAATTTTCTAAATTCACGTAGGAAATTACTGCAAAATATCGATAACGCGACTAGCCCAACGAGCAGGTTGAACAAAAGCGATAAGTCTCCTTATCGCAAGGCAGTTAAACAGATAAGCATTCCAAAGGGCGCATTCCACTCACACATTAGAAACAATTTATGTAGGCTGTGTAACGGTGGACATAGACTTAGCGATTGCCCACAATTTACATCGCTGTCTATCCCTGATAGAAAAAACGCGTTAATAAAAAACAAACTTTGCTTAAACTGTCTCCGTTCGGGACACGAGGGTTCAAAATGTCCCTCAAAATTCTCATGTAAAAAATGTTCTAGGCGTCACCACACCACGATTCATGTCCCCAACAGGGACGTAACTTCTGTTAACAACCAGTGTTCACTGAAATCACAGACCAATAAATCGGTATTGTTATCTACCGCCGTCTGTATGACATACAATAAAGTCGGCAAAAAATTTCCCGTTAGGATATTACTGGATTCCGGTTCTCAAGCGAACTTTTGCACAATGGATTTCGCCCGCAGGATGGGCCTCCAATTGGTTAAATCGCAACTACCCATCACGGGTATAAACAACTCGCTTTCCCAGGCTGACTTCAGTACTAATGTAAGGCTACATTCACGCTATAAACCCTTCACGTTAAACGTACATTGTGCCGTATTACCCAGTATAACTAATAATTTACCGGCGGAGTCGTTCAATCTTGCCTCTTTAAATTTACCCAAGCGCATATTCTTGGCGGATCCTCACCTACATTGCTCGTCGCAAGTCGATATATTAATCGGCGCTCAATATTTTCTACAATTAATTGAACCTGTGAAATATACTCGCGGACCACACTTTCCTATAATTCAGGAAACCAAGTTAGGATTTATTTTGGCCGGTGACTTACCATTCAACGTCGATATGACTAAAACGGTTTCTTCATTTATGGTCTGTAGGGATGACAATCAGATTTCCTCGCAACTAAAGGAATTTTGGAAGTTGGAGGAGATCTCTAGTCGCGAAGCCCGATCTGAGGACTCGCCGTGTGAAAGGCATTTCGTGGAAAACACTAGCCGCAATCGCGACGGGAGATTTGTGGTAGCCCTGCCCCGCAGATCTGATAAATCTTATTTGGGAGATTCTCTCCGCGGAGCCATACGCAGATTCCAATCGTTAGAATTCAAATTCAAGCAGAACCCTACCCTTTATAAGGATTATAGTGAGTTCATGAGTGACTACTTAAGACTTGGCCACATGTCGCCGCTTAATGAATACGATCTGTCGCTTGACAGGTCAGAGATGTTTTATCTGGCCCATCACGCAGTCTTCAAAGACTCTAGCTTAACCACTAAATTGCGCGTGGTATTTGACGCATCCGCTAAAACCACCAATAATTTGTCCCTTAACGATACTTTAATGGTCGGTCCTACGATCCAGCAGGATCTGTTTTCGATAATGGTTCGGTTCCGCAACCACCGATACGTACTTATTGCGGACATTGAAAAGATGTATCGCCAGATCATTGTTAATCCTAAGGATTCAAACTTGCAACGCATTGTTTGGCGTGATGCACCGCATAAGGAATTGCGACATTACGCATTAAGGATGGTTACATATGGCACTGCTAGTGCCTCCTTCCTTGCTACGCGTTGTCTGGCTCAAATAGCATATGAAAATAAATCCGACTACCCTACAGCTGCTAAGGCCATAGCAAATGACTTTTACGTAGACGATCTCATAACGGGTTCGGATGATCCGAACGGCTTAGCTGAAATGAAATGCGAGATCGAGAAGTTGTTGAGGAGGTATGGTTTTTCGTTACATAAATGGTTCTCTAACCACCATAAGATTATGACTCTTCGCGCCCAAGTTACCCGTGACTTCAGCAAGGGTCAAAACGTGTGTACCTTGGGAATACAATGGAATGTTGAGGGGGATAACTTTTTATACACCGTTAGGGGTGATGACAATTTAACCGTTTTCAACAAGAGAAGCGTGTTGTCAATCATCGCCGGGATCTATGATCCACTAGGTTTAATCGCTCCCATCACATTTTGCTGCAAGCATTTCATGCAGCAGTTGTGGTTGGCGGGCACTGATTGGGACGAACCCTTGTCTGGATCATTAGCCAATCAATGGTTGGAGTTATACGCTCAATTAGTCTCCGACACTCATTTTGAGATTACGAGGTCGGTTAAGAGTTCGAACAGTTACCCAGTTAGTTCATTGCAGCTGCACGGATTCGCCGACGCTTCGGCTAAAGGTTACGCGTGTTGCATTTATGTGCGGGCGGTCTATTCGAACGGCGCCATATCATCAAACTTGTTGTGTGCTAAATCTAGGGTCGCTCCGCTGAAACAGATAACGCTTCCTAGACTTGAACTTTGTGCTTGTTTATTGTTGGCTCAATTAACGTCTAAGGTTTTAAATGCCGTCGATTACAATTTTGACGGACTATATCTTTACTCGGATTCGATGATAGCGTTGTACTGGATACATCAGCAATCTTCCCGCTGGAAGGTATTTGTGGCCAACCGTGTCGCGGAAATACAGCGTCTTGTTAGCAGCAGGGGAATTTGGCGTCATGTAGTATCAAATGACAACCCTGCCGACGTTTTATCGCGCGGTTGCCTCCCTCGTAGTTTGCACTGTCATACTCAATGGTGGCATGGTCCCTCCTGGTTGGCTCGTGATTCGGCCTCATGGCCGGTCAGCGCGTTCGACATTAATACTCCCTGTACTTTTCCCGACATTGAAGAGGAACGTCGCAAGCAGGCTCAAACCTCACTAATTGTCGCGTCCTCAACACATAGTTACATTGAAAATTATTCATCTCTTACGAGGCTTATTCGCGTCTTCGCATATTGCCGTCGATTTTTTCGCAATTCTAGGCTCGCGGTGGTTGATAGAGACACGTCCTTTTTGTCGGCTCAAGAATTGTCTGACACGCTCTTGATTTTTGTCCGGCAATCTCAGAAGTTGCATTTTGACGTGGAAGTTAGGGAACTTGAGGCACACCGGTGCCTTCCACGCAGTAGTAAAATTCTTGCTCTCAACCCATTCCTGGATAAATCAGGCATTTTAAGAGTGGGTGGACGCTTGCAATTCTCCCCACTTAGCTACGAGACTAAACACCAAGTAATTTTGCACCCGCACTCTCATCTCACGAGATTAATAATTGAATACGAACACATCCGTTTGTTGCACGCTGGAGTGCAATCAACTCAAGCTTCGCTTAGGCGAAAGTATTGGATCATACACGATAAGTCCTATATCCGCTCAGTGATACATAAGTGTGTCACTTGTTTTCGTTTCCGGGCTAAAGGCGCGAATCAATTACTCGGTCAATTACCCTCTTCTAGGGTCACGCCGTCAAGGCCATTCTCACAGTCGGCCGTGGATTACGCCGGTCCTGTACCTTTGCGCCATGGCGGGCAGCGCTCTAAGTCCACGACCAAGGCATATATCGCTCTATTTATATGCATGTGTACTAGGGCCATCCATTTAGAATTGGTGTCGGATCTCACTTCCAACGCCTTTATAGCGGCTTTAAAAAGGTTCATATCGCGCAGAGGTATTCCCGCGCAAATATTTTCGGATAATGGCACGAATTTTCGCCGTGCCAACCACACGTTGCATGATTGGTACAAATTTTTAACCTCCAAGGAAGTTGAGCAATCTTCTCTGGAGTTTTGCGGTCTCCACGGCATCAAATGGTCCTTTGTCCCCCCTTCAGCCCCTCATTTCAGTGGTCTGTGGGAAAGTGGTGTAAGGAGTGTTAAATTCCATTTACGTCGCATAATTGGCAGTACGATCTTGAATTTTGAGGAATATTCTACTCTTCTTTCTCAAATTGAGGCTTGCCTTAATTCACGCCCGTTATGCGCGGTGTCCGACGATGCTAGAGACCCTGAACCCTTAACACCTGCTCATTTTTTGGTCGGTGCTCCACTGACGGCACTTCCGGAACCCGATTATACACAAGGCAATAATACTCATTTGGGCAGATGGCTTCTGCTCCAAAAATTTACGCAGACCATCTGGAAACGGTGGTCTAGGGATTATCTGCACCAGTTGCAGCAGCGCAATAAATGGCGCACCCCATTAAAGAATTTGAACGTCGGACAACTTGTCCTCATTTTGGATGACAATTCCCCCCCCTCTAGAATGGAAGCGTGGGGTAATTACCAATGTTTTTCCGGGTCAAGATTCCTTAGTACGCGTCGCAGAAGTTCGCACCGCGCTAGGTATCTTACGCCGACCCATCCACAAATTATGCCACCTTCCGGTGGCTACAAACTAATCGTATGCGTGCCATACGAGGTGTGTGTGTGTGTGTGAGTGTGTGCGTGTCACATTACATGAACCACGCCCGGGACATTCCCCGGGGCGAGCATACAAGTCAATTGTATCATAAGCATTGTAATATTGTTTACGTGCCGCTAGCTATTACTGCAATAGTGACTGTGTTTCATATGTACTATTAATTATTATGGATGTTGTGTATTATCAATATGTTTGTGTGATTCAAATTCTGAGAACCACAAGTGTCATTTATAGTGTCAATTATTCTATATGTGTATTGTATTTTTCAATGTCATGTACCATTGAACTTTGATACGATTATGATAACATTATGTTTCTATTATTTCTATTACTATACATGAAGCAGTGATCAAGATGGTTTCTCTTATATAATTTAAGATTATTATTTACGTTTGTCAAGGTTTAAATATATGTATTTTTTATCCACATGTTATGCTTCAAGAGAGATCATGTTCAGTTATGTAAAGGTTCGTTTTTATCATGATTTTTTATTTGTTGTACCTTTTCTAGCACAGAAATTGTTTTGTTTTGACTTAAGCTTTGTGCTAGATTAATGAATTTTGTTTTCTACAAATTTTATGTATAAGTCTTCAAGTATATTATGTTTATTATGTCATTGCTCTCTGGCCAGTGCGCCAATTATTGTATCGCTTACGACATGTAAGTCTAATTATTATATTATTTAATTTAACCTTTAATGTACAAAATCGGCCCGATTTTGGCGGGCAGTATGTTTAAACTTTGTACTGGTTTATCAGCTGTAAGCGGTCTGCTACCGTTACACGGCACGCACGGATGACGTCACGCGTTTATCAAACGCCACAGCTGGCAATCACCGCCGGCTGCAAGCAAGTTTAGTTCAGTTTTATAACACGACTCCGAGCGCAATTCTCGTAAAACACTTCTCTTACAGCCGCGGCTTCTGGCTATTTTTTAGCATGCATTTATAATATTTCCTTTCATTCAACTACCTGCGTCCATCTACAATGGACCACGATTTCATTCAAAATTAATTTCGGGCGTTATTGCCTCAAATGCATCCGCACGTGCCGATCGTAATTAACAATCAGATTTTTTCAATAAACGAATGTTCAACATCTTTAATACAGTCCACTTCTTTCTAACAAACAATCCAGCCTTCCTCATTAGCGTCTTTGGAATAACTCACGATTATTCAAGAGCTTCCAAACCGCAACAATTTCTGTCTTCTGATCTTCCACAGTGTTTACAGCTTCTGTTGGTAATTATTTTTGATTGCCAACGGTCCAAAAAACATTACTGGTATTTAATTAAAATTTGCTTCATCAGAGCACATCTGCCCTCTGCAATGGTTAACAATACAACTATAAATTCTTGCTTCTTCATCAACGGTTTCCTGACCTTACAATACTGGCCTGTGATTGGTCAAAACTGAGAGTTCATTAGGTCACATGGTCAGTTTACAAAAATTAAATGTTCATTTGCCTATAAGAAAAATACTCCTTTTTTAGCTTTAAGCTTCCTTAAATTTAAATTACATCATGTTTTTCTTTATGTAATTATGAGCATTTGGATACCTTTTTTTATATAAATTGGTTATTATAAAGGGTGGTTTCCCACCTTACAAAATTTCTAACTTTGGGCCTACACTTTTAGTTTCGTGACATTTATTTACTAATCTATTTTATAGTTTACATTGTAGCGTGTCAATTTTTGGGTATTTTTATTTTTAACAGTTTGGAATAATTATATTTTTATTTATTTCATTTTTGGGCGGGTTTATCTAAAAGTTGTGAAAATTATTGTGCAACCAGATTCATTCCATTATAACAGAACGCATGGCAACGTTATTTCCATTGTGTTAAGAAACAGTTTGAAACAAAGGCATAGACGCAGTTGTTGTTGTGTAATGCGGCTGAAGAATTTGCACCTCCACAAATTTCTAAGAACTATGCGAGAGTGTGGCCTTGCGCTCCCATGCGCACACCAAGCAGGGGCGCCTACCCAAGCGTTGGTAAAAAACCAAGATGGCAAAAGCGAGAGAATTATTCATCATCTTCTCCAAGATTAACCGGAAATACTGCTAAGAGACCGCCTACTATCAATGACATCAGCGAGCCAAAGCCTCTATCGTGCTTTGGTACCCAGAATATAACTCTGCTATTCCATATATAAAATGGTTACCTCACAACAACTGAGGCGTGAGCGACGAAAACATAGTGGCAGTGAATTCAAACAATAGTAAGTACAACTTACACTGATCATTCGAAGACTATTATGAATGATGAAAAAAGAATTTTGATGAATAAATATGTTCAAAATTCAAAACCAATAATAAGTACAACTTACACCAAAATATTTGAAAAACAACTATGAATAGGAAAGAATTTAGTTGAATAAAAATATCTAAAGTTAAAAAATAGTAAGCTCATATCATTACTCATACAAATGATGAGAAATAATGCATAAATATGAAAAAAAAAATTTTGTAAGAAAGAGATACAAAATTCTAAAGGAGAAAGGAAACCTGAATATCATATGACTTAATCGAAACAACTTAACCAAACTCACAAAGAAAATAATTTAATAAAAATGGAACAATGAAGAAGGACCAACTCAGTAAAGACCAAATAGTGAGACCAGAAACCAAAAACCATGATACTATTAATGATAATGTTGTTGCAATAACCACTGTTCTAGTGAAAGTGATAAAGAATTAATTCATGTTATATCATGAGCAATAAAAAATAACTCATTGGATACCAGATGGTAGAAAGAATAAATATAAATACTAATTACTATGTAAACATGATGAAGTGATGAAATGTATATTATACCACATACCTAAACTACCTAATATGGAATAAGCTTTAAGAGAGAAGAAGAGTCAAGTGTATAAGAGTATTAATTAATATAAGTATTATGAAGTGAAGAATCTAAAGATGTTTATTTTAGTCAAAAAAAGACTACTTTTACTGTTTATTTATTTTTATGACTGGATGTAGAAAATGCCATCAGTCTTATATTTTGAGCAGAGATGATAATGCCTCTGGACTCAATTAATTGAAGTGTTGAACAGCAGGGATAGAAGCCAAAAGTGCCACTCTGAACTGTTCCAATTAATTTGTTAGGGAATGTTAGGGAGTAAACATACTGGTGAGGAAGCACCAAATAAGAAAGAATATAAAATGATAATGTTATACACAAGATTGAAGATCACTTATTAATGAAGAAAGAAACTAATGAAGGAGATACACATCATCTGAGAGGAAGCAATGGTGGAAAAAGAAGGTATATAAAGCGAAAACATGTAATCACGAAGAAAATATAGTAAATACAAAAGAATTAGTAGTAATTATTTCATCCATACTAAGAGTATGATCTGAATTAATTACTTTTACAGGAGAGCATATGTAGCATAACAAAATTGTCACGCTAAACATTTAACTTAATGCAACATAAATAAGGAAGAAAAGTTCCATAGTGAGTGAGAAGAATGAATTGTTTTAAGAATTACACTAGAAACTGTATATTAAGTCAATAAAATGTTAATAAGAATGAAAAATAACAAAGAAAATCATTGATCAAAATAACTTACTATGTAAAAACCCAATAAACCAGCAGTATACCCAGTAGATTGGGGAAGCAAAAAAAAGGGAAGGACAAGAAAAAGGAAATAAAAGGATGAAACCATATTAATAAGGGAAGTGTATAAGGTCAAGATGCAGAGAAACCACAAGACCAGAAATTACTAATATAATAATGAAGAAGGGACAAAATATGTCAAGATTCCCACACAGAGACTAGAACCAAGAAAAGCTATTCCAAAAAATGTTAATCATGGAATAAATACCATTAAACAAAATTAAAACTAATATATGTAGACCCAATATCAAGTTACAAGATACAATCCCAAAGAAAACCGAATTGTATACTAGTTGTAAGCATAATATGTGGAAAAAATTATTAAAAGGACTACCATTAGTGTAGCCAAAATAAATGACACATTATAATAAAGTGTAGTATAAAAAATCTATTAAAAAAGACTACCATCAGTGTAGGGAAATACTAAATAAAAACTAAAGAGACAGTCTAATGACTGAGTGCAATTTGGATAATAAAAGTGTTTTAGTGATTAGGCATAATAACAATATATTAGGAATAAGATGTTTTTATTTTATTGTATTAGCAAATTAGGTATAGGGAACACAAGAGACAGTTAATAACTGAAAGTGTCATTAGTTATAAGATGTTTTTATGTTATTGTGTTATCAAATTAGTTATAGTGATTAAAAGAGACAGTTAATAACTGAAGGTGTTATTAGGAATAAGATGTTTTAATAGGATAAGGTTTGTGATAAAAGGAAACATAAAAACAAAGGACAGCCAACGACTGATAATAGTGCTGATAATAATATGTTCCCATTATAATACTAAATATGTAGAAAATAATAGGCATAAGATGTTTATGTTATGGTTAAATATTATTAAAAAAAAAAAAAGTTTAGTAGATATAAGATATTCCATTGTATTTTAAAATCATGTTATTTAATTTTCCAATGTGTGAGGCAGAGAGGCAAGTAGGGTATAGAAATGTAATAATTTTATTCAAAACAGTAAACCATATATAATGTACAAGCAGATTAGCTAAGACACCATTTTAGAAAACACAGACTAGCAATTAAACCAAAAGTATCTATCAGAGAATCAAGCTAGATAATAGGAATAGAATTCAATATACACAATACAGAAATTGAAAATATAATTAATACAGATACAATTAATAGCGAATAGAATGACAAAGGAAAGAAAATTAACTTCTTTTGGAAACAAATAATACTAGGCCTATAATGGTAATCAAATCAGACTAAACAGTAAATTAATCAATATTGAAGTGTTTTAACAACAAAATTATTAACAACAAAGATAATCACGGAGTTATTAAGTATATTCCATGGAAATATTATCAGAAATAACAATTAAAAACCATTTAAACAATAAATTTGTACAAAATATGAGGCACACAATCATTATAAAAAATTGTAATTTTTGGGCTTAAATGAGCTTGAAACAAACCCAGCTATATATCCAAAGATGTAAAATTAATTAATCAATATTACTGAGTAGTTAGATTTATGTAAAATTAAGAAATATTTGAATTACAGTAAAAAATAAGAAAACTTATTATGTATATTTAGATGGTGAACCAAGTCTTAGACAGATATTTTTATAGTTAAACAATATAAAGAGGAAAAAGACATAGCACAAATTACCCTAAAACGACGACGTTGAGTCTATTAGTCTATTGTTAATCGTGAAGACGACTAGTTGGAAATGTGTTAGCAGAATACCGAAAAAAGATTAATTTCGTGTAAAACCGAGTGTGGTTATGCGGCGTGTAACAGAGATGATCTAAAAGTGAAAATAACATTAACTATCAATTTATAACACTTCACAAGTTCCAAACAACAGTAATAACACCATCAAACTCAAACACAAGAAATCAACAGCCATTTTGAGACAATTTTGGACCATATTCGCAGAACACAATTACACATATTTGAACACCGGACACTTCACAAGAAACCCATCACGAAAACGACATCGCAGGAGACGAGAGGACACTCTACACTATATTCCTGGACCAACACTACTTCGCAGAGAAGGGAATATCATTTTATTTCTGCGGGAGAATCTCAGCCAGTTCCAGCAGAATAGCAGCTAAAATCGAGGAGACGTCGGCCATACTGGATTTACTCACCAGCACGAGTTGCACTGCCAGCTTGAAAGGAGTGACGTCATTTCGTCGAATTGGTTCGCTATTCAATTTTCTAATTGACAATTTAAATAATAATCTTGTTTTATTTCAGCCATAATAATTTAGTTTAAGAATACCTGTAAGAATGTATCTTGTTCCTTGCCCTCTGACCATTTCGACTCGTTAAAAGAACCATAATTTGTAGCCTTGTAAAAATATATTTTGTTGATTTTGTTCGCTACCGACTGGAGCACATATTAGCCAATGCCTTGATCATGCGCAGTTTGACTGGCGCATAATTTTGAATGTTAATAAATGAACATCATTACTCAGTTACAAGAGTTGTTTTTATTTATATAATTAATGTTAACTATTTTTTTTCTTTCTAAACAAAATTAATTTACAGTGATAGAATAAATATCTAAGAAAATTATACACTCAATTAATTAATTAAATTAAATAATTAAACCAAAACTCAATATCAGTAAAAATTTCACAACCTACAAAATTTTATTTTTGTTTTATCAATCAATCACACTTAATTATAAAACATATTTATATTTAATTTATTCGTTGTAATTGGTGAATCCAAAGTGGAGCTGTACCATCGGCGAGTTCAACACCGAGATCCAGACAACATATATAATTCTTGCTATCTACATATTTTATATAATATATTTAAATTTGTAATTATATTATAAATTTATATATAATAAAATAAATAAAATATTGATGTATGATAATAAGATAATAAGAATTGTGCTCTCCTGTAAACCCCACTGTTTGGGCTAGCCAATTTGTAATATATTTTACAATAGATATATATATATATATATATATATATTTTAGTATCATTCAAAAGCACTTTACAGCAATATGTTCAAATATGCCTGTATTACAAGCCTAGGGTCAACATGTATACCAATCCTAATGCCAGTGAATACAATTCTCCATTTGGATGCTCTATCAATGGGTATGGAGGCTATGTCTAGAAACTCTTGAATCTTAAATACCAGAATCAGAACACAAAAGTGTTAGGTCAGTACATAAATGTGTGACCTTGGACCTTGGTTTTCTTATCCTGTTTAGTCGTTTTCTCTACACAATAAAAATGCATCAGTCATTACCAGCATCCATTAATATTCTTTAATATTTCAAATTTTTAAAGTCATTACTTAGTATTGTGAAATCGTGTGGTTTCTTCACAAGGAGACTCCCTCTCATCTCCATCAACACCTGCTGCAGCTTATGCCAATCCCTGTTTTTAGTGTACGTAAAATTATAATTCAAGTTGAATTATGTCAAAATGCAAATGCATATCAAAAACAAACTCTATGGTCAATATCAATGTCCATAAAATAGTGTACACTATTCAAAACAACACTTTACATTATACAGATGAAAAAAAAACACAAATTAGCTATTCAGTAGAGAGATTCAAGCAACAATATTAGTTTATAGTTGTGTTCGAGTGCTGCAACAAAAAGATAACCATCACCAGAGATAGGAAGCAATATCTGTCTATTATAGGACACTGATTAATCATAATCCCAAGTACACGTGTCACAACTATTGTGAAGATCGTAAATACCATTTATTCAATTGTAATTATAATAATATTCAATTTACAATACTATTCAGTTACCATAATCAATTACACTCTAATGATGGCTATAATGCAACACTCACCAATAGTTTTTAGGGTGATAGCAATGTCTCTGTTGTTTTTCCTGAAGCTTTATTTGTCACTCAACATTAATAAAAAATCTAATTGAAATAAATGGGGCTTAAATCTGTGACTGATGAATTCTCAACTGTCAGTGGCTATATCAGTATATGTTCTAAGGAAATTGTGTTGCTGTTTTAATTTGATTATTCCTAAAAGAATCTGTTTAATATCTACAACAATTCACAACTACAAGTAAACAATCTATGCACATAACCTACAACTAAACGATTTACTATATCACAATAATAGTTTTCAAATTTTAAATAAACTTTTATACCAGTGTGGGTAAACTTTTATCTCAACTATAAATCAGAATTTTGTAGTTCAAGTGAAAACTGAATGTGCATTGTGCATTCAATTTGTCAATTATTAGTCCTCAGCAAGTTTATTAACTGAATGGATACATGTCTTCTCTGCACTATTTCACTAATCAGCTAAAACTTAAATCACGTATGTTGTCTTAAATGAACTAGTTGTATCTGATGTTGACTGGTCAAAACAACGTAGGAGAGAGACTGCAAGGATAATTGTGTCAACAGTGGAAAATAAAAGTGACTAAAAATTACTTATGACATAGTTACGAGGAAATAAAACTGTAAATATTATGAAGAATATTGGACTGGATTTAAATAGATTTCACACTTAAGGCTTTAAGTCAAGTTTAATATTCTAATGAACGTTTCATCAGATTTTCAAAATAGAATCAATGTCCGTCAAAGAAAACAGTCACATTAAGCAGAATGATCACTGTTGCACACCACTATATAAAAATTATTCCGATTAGCGCTTTCAAGCTTCACAGCTCATCGTCAGATCGGAATCTGATTCCGATCTGACGATGTGCTGTGAAGCTTGAAAGCGCTAAGCGGGATAATTTTTATATAGTGGTGTGCAACAGTGATCATTCTGCGTGTGATTTCAACCACTAACACAAATTTCTTCATTAAAAGTCACATTGTAACGGGGCAAAAGGGAGGGGTGTTATTTTATTAAATATTTGCAACAATTTATTTCATATGCGTGGCCAGTCACAGGTTGAATCTGAATCGTAGCGAACAAAGAACTCATAAGGCGAAGTTAATACAATGGAATGCGTCAACGTGCAATCACGCAATACCATTCTTAGAATTTTGAGACTGTGTGACACACACCCACAAGCGCGCAAATACCAGCAGACGCGCAGACGACGCCAAGAAGTTTAAAACAACATGGCTTGAAGATGAATTTTTCCAACATGTGCTTTCAACATGCCAGAAACGAAATTGAGTCACGCCTCCTACAGTGACGTAAACCGCTGGACACCAATTATCGTCAACGTCCAGCACACGGGAGTTTGTACTTGTTAAATGTGCACAGCTATGACTTTAACGAATAAGGCATTGCTTTCCGCTTTGTCCGTAAAATTGTAAAGGGTGGGGATTTAGTGAACGCTCTTCCCAGTTTCCTCGCCGACGCTTACCTGGCCAGGTAGCCGCTCAACGGGCCTCATCAATAAAGTTCAATATACAGTAAAAGTGATTGCAGCTTTTCCAGAAATTCGGTAGTGCTAGCAGTTTCGCAGAAAAAATGAAGTAATAAATTTTTTCGGACAAAATAACTGAGTTTGGGAGTGATGGGCCATGAAGTCGGGGAGAAGCCAAATTGCCGGCAGGGTAGATGATCAATTTTAATTAAATGGGGTTTTTCTGAATAACAGGGTAAATTTAATATAGTGTGAATGTGAGAGTGGGCAGGCTGGGCTGTTTTAACTGTCTGTTTTAATTAAGGTAAAATGTTAAGTGTAATATTGTAATTGTAATTGTAATCCAATCATCTTGTAAATATCAGTAAAAAGTTTTATGCATTTTTTTTAATTTTGGAAAAATAATCGCTTGAGCTAAGAGGCAAAGAAATGATATAATTTGAAGTTTAAAAATTTAAAGAATAAAAAATAAAATCTTAGTTTGATTCTCTTCACAAAATGTGAGTTGCGTCAGTTATTGAAATAACCTTTAATCACTCTTGCATCTCGACGTTTGTGTGACGTAACTCTGATAATGAAGAACACTTTAGAGGTAAGTGGAATAACAAATAATTTTATTTATTGGTACTTGTATTTGGTAAAAAGGTAAGTTAACGTAACAACATTAAGATTATTATTTACCACTAGAGCTTTTTTTTAGTCTTGTTGCTATTATAAACAACATACGCTAGACTACCAACTGCCAACCCCATCCACACAAGTCAAACACAAACAAGTCACTTATCCTTTGATCTACCAACAGCCGGCAGATAATATTAGCTAGTATATGAGCTTGCTCGTTCATATTTACTCACTTTTTCTTTTTAGAATCCACACCTACATTCATTTGTCCTTTACATTAAGCTCATCCCCATTTACTTGTGTACTGTGGAACCACCTTAGTACTTTACATACAAGGTTGTATTTTGTGACAATAAGTCACACATGCCAATGCTATCTTCTGATAAGTGTGCTTCAATTAACAGCTGATCAATTAACAGCCTCTCATGTATGTGATAACATTTGACCATCTGTTCATATAAAGGTCTGCATATTCACTGATATACAACAATAAACATTGGTAAATCAAAACTTTTGCTATACATAAAAAGACTTTCATGGTACCGTATGCAATTCATTTACTTAGTGTCCTTTTTTGGTTACATTTAATGGTTATTTTATTCACTGAATCAGAGCCTTTACCTAATGATGGACAAAAATATGAAAATACTAGTTACTGAAAAGTGACCGAAATAAGCCGCAGTAGGAAGGCCAACCACTTCTATCATCTGTTCTAATATTGATATTTTTATTATGTTTTCTTTAAGCATTTCAAACTCGAGGATGCATGTGGATGAATATTCTCTTGTTCCAGTGACCTGGACTACACTCAATAAGAAAGGTAGTATGGGAATTTAATTCACAGATGTCCTTCAATGATTTGACTACCTACATGAAATGATGATTTGCCTTATATATTATGTTCTCTTTATCTTTCATCAGTATCGTTAGAATAATAATCTAATTATCTTGTTTGTTTGTTATCTTGTATGCTTCAATGAATTGGATATTCCATCCTAAAGTATCATCAGATCTATGTTAAGTTTTCAATTATATTTCCAAGATACTGAGTCTATGGCAAGCAAGATTCCAATATTTAACACACTAATGCCTTCCACATGCATAAACTTCTGGTCAGTGAGAGTCAGTGCTCCAGCAGTAAGAACCACTGATCTTCATAATACAGTTACATGTATTATAATTTATACTGTTCATTGGCAAAAAATTACACTGTGTCATCCACACACTCAAGGAAACTGTCATGTAAACCCATGTATGTAAGGAGTCAAGTACTGTAATTTGTTGGAACAACAGAATCTCTACACAAGCATGGATATTTACCGTAGTTGTCATTTTTGATTAATACAAGGAAGCAATGAACCTATGCATTTACATATAACTCCTACGGTATTAACTTTTGATCATCTTAGATCACCATACTGTCTACTTCTCTAAACATTTCTGTCAGTACATCACATGCTTAACTTTTCTCATCAGTCACTGAAGTCTTCACTTTTAATTTGCTACAAACTAGAAAAGGCTGTGTATACTCTATAAATTCCAATAAAAATATTGATTCTAACAATACTGAACCCTAGGCATTATTGTAAACGAAATATCAACTGGCATGAACCAGACAAAATACAAAAGGAAAAAAGTGAGGGAAATAAGTTGGAGTGAAAGCATCTAGACACTCCTGATTGTTTGTAAAATTCTTATAAAATGTTGGTCTCCAACTCACGTCTCCAATTCAGAGTTCAATCTACACTGAATTCTTAAAACTGCACAGTTGCATGGTCCATGCACTCCTTCTTACTTGTAACATTTTTGTCCATTTAAAAGTCATGAAATTTGCACCAGGCTTCATCCACACAAAAGTCAGATGTAACCATGCTTCATTCACATCTGAATACTATACTTCTTTTTAAATACATTTTTCACTGTACCTTGAGAAAGCAAGTTTTCTCTATTGTATGTTGTTTGGCATGCCTAATGGAGATAAGATACCTCAGGAAGGTTGAAGGAAAGACAAGAAGAGATCAAGTCAGAAACACTACAAGACAGTACCTTTGAAAGATCAAATTAATAAAGCACTGTTGTGCTGGTTCGGACACGTTCAAAGGATGGAAGGGGTTAGACTACCAAAACAACTGTATGAGGCAAGAATTGCTGGGAGAAGACCCAGAGGCCGGAGAAGAATGACTTGGAAGGACAATGTAAGGTGCTCTCTGCAGGAGCTAGGGGTGCAGTGGGACGAAGCCAAGGCCCTGGCCATGCAGAAACCATGGTGGCGAGACCTTTGTTCAACCTCTACACCTTGCAGTCAAAGAAGAGTGGAGTACAGAGACTGAATTGGATTGTTGCACCCTACGTGACATGTTACATATAAATAAAACAAAATAGCGTATGTTAATGTGTCTGTGGTTTTTTTAATTTTACCTACAATACAATTACATGATGAAGAAAGAACATAATATAAAGAAACAAATGCTTCCCAGCTCATCATCTACATAGGACTTTTTTTCATGGTTTTTTCATGGTATCCATTTTAATGATGACTAATGTGAATGAATGTAATAGTACATTGGTTAATGAGGGCCAAAGATGTGATGATATGTATGCGCCTTGTGCCAGACAAGTTTCTTAATTCTGCTTTCTTTGGCTAGATAAAATATGCTCAAACTAACCTTGTAGACTCAAAAGAGTAAAAACAAAAACCAATGTTACCATGTTTAAACTTATATTTTCCAACAATTAAATCAATTACACACATCACAACAAATAATACAGAAAGAACACTAGAAACAAGTAGTGCATTTCAAAAAAGTATTCAAATTTTATAAAACATATTACATCATACAAAACAGGTTAATTAGTTTAACATAGTCTCAACCGTTTCTGGAGGCAAATAAAATGTTTATATCACATCACACTGGTAGTAGAAATTAATTTCAACAAAATGTTAAAATTTTGTTTCAATAATTAACAGACTATAATTAAAATTCAATATCTGAAACTTACAGCTAGGAAATGAAAAGTGTAGGGAATGATCAATAATTACAATCTTTTTATCATCAAAACAAACTGATATCCAACCCTTACGAATACTGCCATCCAGTTTCACAGACTCCCAAATATACTTATAAAGATTGCTACATAGCAGTTTATAAACAAATGTACACACTACAGAAGACAAAAAAGACAAATAGTTTACAAACCATGATAGAGCATAAAAAATAAATATCATAAAGAAGTTGTGTTTCTTCAGTAACTACCACAATCCCTTGCTACTACATACTCAGGCCACATTAAAGTCATATCATCTACTGAAATATATGTTAAATACATTACCCGTATACCTTCATCTATTTTGTGAAATTACTATATAGTGTATCAAATCAAAAGTTATTTCGGAGGAGGTTGTTCTGTTAAAACAAGTCTGCAACAAGTACAAAACTGTGAAACAGTTTTTCTCTGCTCAGATTTATGTTAACCATGCACAGTGGAACCATAGACTTAAACTTGTACTTCACAGACCTCATAATATCATGACACCATGAGCAAACACACTTAATTTCAACTACAGGACTCTATCAGTTAACTAAAATAATAACTAATTTCATAGTAAGTACAATTTCATCATGAATACAAAATGACAAAGATGAATATAAAATGGTTTTCAAAGACACACACTTAATACTATATACAAAAAATTCGACTCACTAATAAGCAATAATTAAAAGCCTTTATCTGCAGCCATCTTCAACATCAGGTTAACCTGACGAAGGTTGCAGATTTAATTGCATCAGATGTACTGTTCTATGATGCACTGACGAAATTGAAGTTTTCCTTTTTCAGTACTAATCCATGCCTAAGGTTTAACTATACTATATACTGAATATAATTCAGACAATGATTCTGATGAGTTGCAAATGCAGAATAAACCACAAATATAAACGAATATATTGCTGACTTTGAAGTCAAAGTGTATAAGAAGTGAATTCTCCTTCTTCTAAGTTGTTTTTTTTTTGTAACATAAATTTTATATTATTAATTTTTTTCTTCTTCGTATTGTTTAAATTAGCAAACCTTCTTAAAGGTTGTTTAAGACCTGAAGATGTCAGTAATGACGAAAAGCTTTGTCTAAATAATAAAAACAATTATAGCAGTCTAGCAATTTTATAAAAGAAAAATATTAATTTTTTGATAATAAACTCACTTTTTGTCATTTAAATACCGGTTACTACTGAAAATGTTTATATTAAAAAGTGGAGCTTACAAATTTTCATATATGCTAATTCTGTCTGTTATTGACATTCTGTAAGGTGTTTATCTTTAACAAGATATTAAGAAATAAATTTCAAAGGTAACGAATTTAAATAATTTTTCAAACCATAGCTGCTCAAAAGAAGGGAACAAAATTCACTGATAAAAAATTCAATGTAAAAATATGCATATATATGTCTCAGATATAAAACCATAATTAATATATATGTATATTAGCTTTATAAAATCTTGGGTCTACTGTAAATAAAATACCACAAAAAGCTATGAATTCGATACTTTATATTTAGCTACTGCATAATGGTTCACACAGGGCCTCCTTGTTTTATACACAAGCCAAACATTTCCTAATAAAAATGTATGCTTCAAGGAATAACGTTTTTAATTAAGTATGCACAATCATTATTAATAACTTCACAACAACCAGGTTCTCACCTCTGTAATTTAATGCACCAGGACTTCTTACACCTGATAACGAAGGGTCAGGTGAGGTTCTTGTTTTCCATGCTGATGTAGGTGACAATGTTGGGCTACTACTTTTCATAAGATTACTGTTCTGTCTAGTTAATGAAGACATAGGTAAAGTAGCCTTCATCGGACCTTGTTTAGACGAGGGAGATGATTTACGCATCCATTGAGAACTCTGTCCCGACATCTTGTCATTCGGCTTATTTCTGACAATTTTTAACAATTCTAACCGCTAACAACAAATATCAATTCTCTCGAACACAATTCATCGTTTATTCTACACACCGCTGCAAAAAACTTAATATTTTTACCGAGGAAACATAATAAAAACTCAATCGAAATTTACACTCCTTCCTTTGTTGTTGATTGACAAGCAATCCCTGACCCTATGGATAGTAGTACTACCAGTAATACTATTCGAGCATTAACTTCGATGTTTGCATTTCTTTTATGAATGAGATCGATTACTAGTGCACTTTAAAAAATTCATAATTTTTAATAACTTAATACCTCAATTGTGAAGATTTTTACACAATGTGTATTGCAGACATAAACTCTGTACTAATTTCATTTAATAATTTGACTTATAAAACGTTTATTATGATAACTATATATGTTTTATAAGAGATACTTGATTCATTTTTATGTTTCCATACAATAGATAAAGTCTTATTGTATATAATTTAAACAAAAAACTGACTTAACTTGAATTTTAATAAACTTATTTTGAAATATAAATTATTGTCGAAAATGAGTAACAAGTCACAAGATGCATTTAGTAATCTATTCAAAATGCAATAATCGATAGTTGAGTTGTCAGATTGTATCTCAAAACGTCAAACGCCAGCTGTAGCCCTGTTGTAAGATGCGCGCGCAATATACAACATCTTGCGTGCGTAGTAAGAATTTCCGAAATTGTATTTAAGCCATTACGTCGCATTCGTATGCGATGCTGCGCCTGTGATGTGATCCGTTGACCCTACAGAATATTACCGTTAAGTTAAACAGATTACTTACTCTGATCGGACAGACCTCATATTTCAGTACGGTATTTCATGGTGTTTGAATTTCTGCTTTCTTTACAAACTGCTGTGCCATTATTTAAGGAACTGACTCGAGCATTTTTTTTTAATACCTATTCTGTAGCACTTTACACATGAATTTTTACCACTCTGGGACTGCGTAAACAAATAATTTGAAACAAGTTTTAAACTGGTGTGTTCAACTAACTATAAAGTGGTTTCAGGAACTACAGGCGATGACCATGACAGTTCCAGTAGACATGAACCCTTCAAATTTAGTGATAACCTAAGTCTTATTGCTTGGTTTTATGGCAACATTTTTATTATCAACTATTGAACACTTATGCAATACATCCCAGTACAGATTCTGTCATAATTAAAACCTATCATTACAGACAATAAAAAAAACTAACATTTTTCAAACATCGATTCAGGTAGTGGAATGAAAAAACCTCTTCCAGTAGTGTAGCCAGAATTTTTCCATGGGAAAAAAAGATTGTTAACCAAGATTTTTAAGTGTGGGGGCATTAGATCTGATGGGTTATTAATAATAAATTGGGAACAAATTATGGTGGTAGAAAAGAATTCATTTAGTTATAGCCTATTGTATGTTATATTAGGGCTGCTAGCGAGCCAATACTAACAACATACAGATTTCACATGTAAGACTACAATTATGAATATGTCAAAAGGTATGAAGGTTGTATAAATTAATTTGATAACAAAACCAGGCTCTTCATGTAATATTTGTTACAATTTACAGTTCTTTGAAAGTGAATTTAAACAAACTTGTTTAGACCAGAATCCCTGTTATTAAATCAAAATACTTTGTAAATCATACCATTCTCTATGATATTCTGAACTTTAAAATTCACCAACAATGCAAGACAAAGTAATAGGACAACTGAGGAGTTGCAGTTTCCCCTAACAGTATCTGTTTGGATAAACTCTGTTCACAGGCAAAAGTAAATTTATCGTTCTGCAGTTCTTTTCTAGTTTTTGTTTTTTCAACATTTGAATACACCTTTGTGTTTCTTTCTAGAGTACAAGGAGAGACCATATCCATGATACCTTATTTGCATATAGT
The DNA here is from genome assembly GCA_034769895.1 of Magicicada septendecula. Taxonomy (NCBI): domain Eukaryota; kingdom Metazoa; phylum Arthropoda; class Insecta; order Hemiptera; family Cicadidae; genus Magicicada; species Magicicada septendecula. The sequence goes on from CM068374.1 coordinate 475,663,526, forward strand.
CATTTATTTGTGTGTGTTACGATGATATATTTATGCGTCTCTATTGCATAAATTAATTACTCATCAATTTTGATTGATTAATTTGATAGTTATATACGATAATAAACTTTGGTGTGTATTAAGTTTGTTATTCCCCACGTTCTTTGGGATCCATATACAATGTTAATCTTTATGCAAATTTATTGCATAAATTAATTTATTATTAATTATATAAAATGTGATTGATTACTTTTACAGGTACATATATCTGTACTTAATATTGCCCCGTGATGTTGGAGCACCATATACAACAATATATATCTGTGTAAATTATATGCATAGATTATTCAATTATCTCTTTAATAAAGTTGTGATCAAATGTATCTAACTCTGAGCTTGGGTTAGCATATACGATATAATTAATGTCATGTGTTGAACTCCCATATGTAATGTTAACAAATTCATTTCTCTAATAACGAATAATTGTATGAATTGAGTTAGAGTTAATTAATTATTCACACTCCATCGTGCTACAGATGAATTTGCTTTTGACTTTAACTGTCTTTGAAACTTCTATTTTGTGCATCTTTCTGAGTAATTGAATTGATAATCGTTAACTTGAATTATTAATATTGATACTGTTTAATGAAAAGTTAAGTTGTGAGTCAGGTTTTTACATAAATCAATAGAATACTAACGAATCCATTCTAACTTATATTTATTAAATCATATTCATTCTTCTTCATGTCATACATCAATTTAAGAGCACTTACAATTCTTCAACAAAACAATAAAATTCTATTCCACATTTAATAATTCAATGAACAAATTTAAACAGTTTAAAATTTGGTATTTTACGTTAAAACACATTGAACATTTATATGCATGAAATAATCATAATCAACAATACGCATATCAATCATATACATAGATAAAATCCTGTTCCTGCAACAAACACATCAAAATACATACATAGTACAAAATATATTAACAAAAAGACATGTATAATATTCTAGAACATAATATTCCCTACTTATGGATTCGTATCTATCTGACTCATATTTATATAACTTTCTCAGGTGGTTTTGGTTCTAAGTGTCAGGTCAGTGGTGTTTGATAAATTACTAATTATAAGAAGAGATTAGTTTTGTACTTTACTCGTTCTGCCGTGATGTCTCCCTACATTGATGAGTGAAGTTAATCCATAGGACACTTGATCGTTAACACTTTCGCACACCGCGACAGTCACTTCGAGCTTTGAGTTTATTATAATACAAGTAGTGGCATTGTACTCGTAATTGGTCGATTAAGTTCTACATGCGTATGTGTCTATTTTGCGGTACACAGTTCGATACCGTATGCTTCTAATAATTGTCTATACCGCACGACAACTCTTTTCGGCGCCTAGGTCGTTTTCGAGTTCATTAGGCACTTGTTCACAATTCTATTTATTTGAGTTAATTACTAAACATTGTAGGATCACTACTTTTTCTGTAATTTTTCAAGAATACCACTTCACAATGTCCGTGTCTTTATGACAATGAATTACATAGAATTTATATAGATTGTTACTCGCGTTTCATCACGAAAACTACTGTTCCGTTTACGCTCTGAGTTTTATTCGCGCACTTTCATTTATTCGTAATAATGTCTTAATCGTCTCTACCGAAATACATTTTAACTTACGCACTGCATTAAGTTCTTATAACTGAATTATTATGTAATGAAATACAAGTTCAATAGACTGTTCGAAACTCTGAGTAAACCGAGTTAAGAATTATAATACAATTTGAATTAACTGAGATAAAAATTAGAGTAAACTGAGCTAAAATTTGTAATAAACTGAGAGCGCGTCTCTCCGTGTAAATGGTTTTTATTTCATCTGATGTTCCCACTCTTGGGACTCTGATTAACACTCAAACTTCCCACCAATTCATCTTTGATAGGTTCATTCCATGGACCTCCTTGTGTCCCTTCGTCTCCAGTCTGTATTTCCAACGAATTCTCCACCCAGTGCCATTTGGAGAGGGACGTTCATACACGAGATTCGCTCTCTGGTCTCAAGCTTCTCTCTGAACAATCCCCTACAGAAGTTCCCTCCGGAATTCTCGTTCCTCATTGGCTGGTTGGCTTTTTCGACTTGAATTTGACGTAGTCCACGTGGACTAGATGAGTCGCTGTCTTACGTACGTTGCCCCGTTCCTGGAATCAGTGTTAAGGCTCTGTTTCAAAATCACATGTGCTACTTTTGGTGTAGCGTGTCGAATTCTCTTATTGTTGGTACGCTGACGATTTCCTCCGTCGACTTGCGGGTGGCATAACATCTGTGCTCTCCCTTAGCGTCACTTAGTCGCCTGTCCTATTGTCCTTGCATAAACCATTGTCTTTGAGAAGTCGCACACATGGTTTTGAACAATACTCTCGCCGTTGGTTCTGTGTTTTTCTCGCTACTGGACAGATGTAAGGGTAGTCTCCTTTTGTCCTAATTGTGGAGTCGGGCATTCCCACGCATGGTCCAGTTGGCTGCAACATGTGCCGTACAGCTCATTGTTCGTGAATAGTTTTTACAACATCTTAATGGAAAGGAAAGGTTTGTTCCCTTTCGCCGTCCACCCTCGAACAACGCTAACAAGTGTCACTTTTAACGGGCTCTAATTGCTGGCGTACTTCCCTCGCAATAACCCAAAAATTTAAAAAAAAATATATGAAATATTAATTATATCACAGTGTCCCCAAATATGATTCGTCGTGTAGATTAATCGGAACGACTAATTCATATTTCGCCCTTACTCGCGTACAATCACTAAGTACATTGGCCATCCCCCATTGGAACGAGTATAGCTGACCTATATCTTCCTCTCGACTGACCTACTGTTGTTTAGAACCGTTTTCTCCCCCCCTTTTTTCTTCATTCACCTGAGTGTTTAATTTATTGTTTATCAAATATAAATACGAATCCATTTACAAACTATATGCTCTAGTGCGTTCCTAGATCTGTCTATACACATACATTACATAAACAAATGGTAATTATTTTGTTTACAAGCTATCCTTTTACTTACGTATACAATAGAAACTATACAAATACTAGCAGTAATTTATTGCTTATGAATACTTCAAACAATTTTATTATTACCTTCAAAATTAATTTGCGATTAAAAACATTCTTTTTCAAGACATCATATACTTACTTACAAACATTCTTACCTACCCTCTGGTACTTTGAATCTACATTTCTGTTAAACACACGTATAATTATTTACAACAAAATAAATCGAATTTGTATAATTCTACAGGTCAAACAAACTTATTTTATATCCCTTCTTTCTATGCTTCTAATACAATCTTAAGTTCAATATTTAATTCTAATAATTTATTACAATATTTAATTCTGTTATCCAACTCAGTTGCTTATATCTGTCCTTCAATAAACAAATTTTAATAGTATAACAAGTACATCTGTTAATTAATTTACAATCTATACAATATATAAGATCTGACATTTTAAATTTATTACAAGTTTAAAGTTTCGTCTAGACAATTCTGAATGAGTTAACTAGTAGATTGCATTCGCGCCTACTACCGTTATTCTTTATCATTTAGATCGGTCTTTTCTCCTCCTATTCTGACGCTTAGCTCATTTCTCTTTCTGCTGTCTATTAGTGAAGTACATATAGTCCGACTATAACATTGTCTCGCATGGAGAGTGTCCTTACTAACTACAACTCTTAACTGTTGTCGTCAGCCTCGCCAGCTGGGCTTACGTCACTTCACACCTCCCTCTCTGTTTATTTACTACTTTGCACGATTTTCAACCTTACTCCTTACTTACTTGCTTTTCAACAAATACTTTCACCTTGCATACATGCTGATGCCGTGTTTCGCCACAGTTACTCTCCCCTTACATAATATGGTTTCAATAGTTTTACATTAAACTTGCCACGTATTTTAGTTTCGTCGCAATTATCTACTAATATATATGTAGATTCGCCTACAATATCTTTAATCTTAAAAGGTCCTGTGTATAACTCACAAAATTTTTCGATTCTTCTCTGCATTGCATCAGATTGGTAATGTGTCCGCATTAACACCAAATCTCCTACCTGAAATCTCTTCATTTTGTTCGTTTCATTCATGCGTTTTGCGTGTCGCTGTCTTTTCCGTTTAATCCTAACGAATATCTGGTGGTTATCCACTGTCTCTTCTTTCGTGTCACAGTTTTCCTTTATGAATTTCTCCCATACACGACTCGGCTTTCTTCCGTGATGTGCTTCATACGGTGTAACTTCTATTGTTTCATGGTAGACTTCATTAATGCAACATTCTATGGTATTTACGAATTTAGACCATTTTGTGTGTTGGTCCCCTACAAATATCCTAAATAGGTTACCCAGTTGCCTATTTATGCGTTCGGCAAGGTTTGTTTGCGGGTTTCTTATCGCTGTGTATTTAGGTATGATTCCAAGTTCCTCTAGTCCTTTAACCCATTGTTTGGACGTAAACTGCGTACCGTTATCAGTGAGTATTGCTTTCGGTTTTCCACACTCATTTACATACTGCCGGAGTCTACGAAGCGTAGCTACTGTTGTGGCTCTTCTAAGTGTGTATAATTTTACATACTTGGTAAAGTTATCTATAATGACAAGGATATACTTTACTCCTGCTGCTGCTGTTGGAAGCAGTCCATAAAAATCGCCACTAATCAATTCACCTTTACTCGTCGGTATGATTGGCTTCGTGCCACCAAATAAGTTACGATTGTTTGAATCCTTACATTTTTGGCACTTATCGCACGTCTTTACATACGCCTGTACGCGCTTCGACATTCAGTCGAAAGTGAAATATTCCTGTAATAACTTTATACATTTCTTACTGCCAACATGACCGTACATTGTGTGTATTTCTTCGATGAGTCTCCCCGTAACGCTCTCCGGTACGTAGAGTTTCCATCGACCCTTACTTTTCCTATATAACTTATCATTACTACACTTATAAAATTTACATAATTCATTCTTATCATCCGTCGTCAAATCCTTCATTATTTGCTGTAGCTTCTTGTCTTCTAACTGGTACAATGCGAAGTTCTTTAACATCATGTTCATTTCTTTACTCATTTTAATTATTGTATGGTTCATTTGATACTCATAACTGTTGTCGACTGGATCTTCCTTCGTCATATCCTCTGAGTAACGACTCAAGATGTCGGCAACAATATTCTCCTTTCCCTTACAATGAATGATATCAAAGTTATACTCTTGAATACTAAGTATCCAACGTGTGATCCTTAAGTTGTTTAGGTGACACTTACTCATGAAGATCAACGCCTTGTTATCTGTTATTATGGTCAATGGTTGTCCTAAAACGTAAATTCAGAATTTTTCCAGACATCGAACTATGCTCAGAAGCTCCTTTTCCGTCGTAAAGTAGTTTAGTTCTGCACCTTTGAACGTTTTGCTAGTATACGGTACCACGCAGATGTTTTTATCGTCATCCAACTGGTATAATTGTCCTCCGTATGCGAAATTACTCGCATCACATTGTAAGAAGTACCTCTTATTTACCTGTGGAAAACTTAAGATAACAGTATTGATAAACAAGTCCTTGACCTGTTGGAAACACTGGTCAAGATCGGGCGTCCATTTAAATTTCTGACCCTTTTTAAGTAGACTTAACAAAGGTTGTGTGACTTCTGCATATTTGCTTGTAAATTTGTTGTAAAAATTTGTAAGTCCCAGGAATCCCATTAACTGCTTTTGATTCTTCGGAGTCGGGAACTTCCTGATTGCTGCTACTTTCTCTCCGGATGCTCGTATACCATTAGTAGTAAGCTGATACCCAAGGTATGCGATCTCCTTGCGAAAAAATTGTGATTTTTCCAAATTTATTGTTAGGTTGGCTGCCAATAAATTTTTAAGTAATGCTTCAATATTCTCCAAATGTGTGCTTACATTAGACGAATAACAAAGACAACCGTCGACGTAGATGATTGTATTCTCTTTCACCTCCTCGGATAATGCCATATCTAAACCCCTCGTCAGGGCTGCGGAACTGGTACTAAGTCCAAATGGAGTTACGGTATATCTGTAACACTTTCCTTCGTACAGAAATGCGGTGTAATCTCGGCATTGTTGTTTCAACGGAGCCTGCCAAAAATTACTCGTTAAATCTATTGTTGATAAGTATTTCATGTTACTGCATCTCGCCAGGATTTCTTGAATCGGAGTCGGTCCTTCGTAGTCTGGAACAGTGACACTATTTATCCTCCTCGCATCTAAACACAAACGTACATTCCCATCTTTCTTTATTACGGTGACCATTTGGTTGACGTATGGACTACTGCACCTTTCAATCATGCCATATCTTAGCATCTTGCTGATTTCGGCGTCCACCTTTTCCTTATACGCTGTTGGGATTGGCCACCCGCGTTGGAAATATAGTGTTTTATCCGTCACTCGAAACTCATGTTCGTAGCAATCCATCCGTCCTGGACATTCCCGGAATACATTCTGATACTTTACCAAAATCCTTTTTAATTCCTCCCTCGTCATTTCGTCTTCACATGTCACACTGTCGACCTTCTCATCAATCCTCCTCTCGATTCCATCCCAGTCCTCTTCTAACAGTTCCATATGTATGATTGGTATCCGCAGTTCCTGTTCACCAGTCCCCCCTTCGAATTCGATGGTTCCCTTCTTCATATCGATTACACATCCCTCTTCTTTTAAGAAGCTGATTCCTAATATGCAGTCCCTAATTAAATTCGGTATTACTAGGAAAACGCAATCTAACCTAACGTCGTCAATATAAATCCCACACATAATTTGTTTTCTAATTAATTTAGACCTTCCGCCGACTGCACTTACAATTAACGTGTTGTTCATGCGGAGTTCTTCGTATGGACACAGGCGTTGTTTATTTCTGTTAAACCATTCTTCTGATATCCCGTTAATGGCAGAACCTGTATCAATCAAGGCTAAAACTGTAACATCACCATTAAATTTTACCTCAACCTCTGGACATTTTGAGATTCACTTTTCCAGTTGCGTTTGTTCATCCAGGATTAACTCATGTCATAAATCAGGTAACAAAATATCAGTCTCGACTGTTGTAGTGTAGGTCGACGAACGGCTATCTTTCCATGTGACCCACTTAAATTTTTTTTTCTACTGTTCCACTAACCTTAGCGGTAGACGTTGAGGCTCCATTGTTTACAAATTCAATGGTATTTATTGCCGGCTTGTTACTGAAATGTTGGGGTTGTCGGTAGTTCCCTCCTTCCCCCTTTCTATGTTGCCAGTGTAAAGGTTTTGGCTCCGTAATTACCTTGTTTACAGTGTTATTCTGTTGACCATGAGGCACCCCTCTCGTATCTCGGTCGTTCAACTTGTCTGTCTGACGCACAAACCGATCATCTCTACTGTTTCTTTGCCGGATCATGGCATATTCAGAAATCAATGATTCGAGATTCTGGATCGTCCTGGCGTCCCTAGTGACGCTCGCTATCTCTAGTTCTCGTCCATAATGTCGCGTTATCTTCCTAATCAGTTGATAATCCGTGAGCGGCAGTGTAAGCTGACGGCTTTCCAGAAGTTGTCGTTCCATGTATTGGACAGCGCTCATACTCCCATGCCAGTCGAAACTACCATACTCCAGCTTGTTCCGGACATCATCCTGCTTCTCCGGGCCCCAATACTTCTGCGTAAAGATCTCTTTAAATTCATCGAAGTTCTTGACCTGGTCACGTACCACACGCCACCATATAGCTGCATCGGCCTCGAGATGTTTCCCAATCCACTTCACGTTATCCGCCGGGTAGTACATTAGTTGGTGTTCGGATAATTCTTTTAGGAATTCTATAGGAAAACGGTCTGTTCCGTTGTTTTTGAGTTCGGAGTTATTATTTCCATTCGCTCGCGTGGACGGTCCTATCTCAGTTTCCGCTATCCGTCGCTGTAGTCTTTCTTGCCCACTTTTAATATGGTTTATGTGACTTCTCAACTCTTCAATTATCACATCCTTCTGCTTCTCCGTTGTTGTGGTCTTCTGTTCCGCCGTGCGTTGACGGTCGCCCACTTCAACGATCTTCTGTTTTAATACTTCTACGGCTTCTCCCTGCTCTTGTTGTTGTTGTATTATATTGTTCTGTACTTCTCTTCTCCATTCCTCATTTCTGTTGTTCGTCTCTTGGATTTGGTGATCTAAATTTTGGTCGACTTGTTCGATTGCCTTCTGTGTATTATTTATGGCTTCCTGCCACTCTTGATGGTCTTTCTCTCTCACTTCTTTATTCTCTCTTACCTGTTTCTTCAGTTCATTCTTCAACTCTTTTATACCACTTTCATTCTTCTTTTGTAGATCGCTAATTTTCTCATCCCACTTCTTAGCGTACTCCTGTAGATCTTGTTTTATTCTGCTGATCTGTTCTTCGTTATGCCGTTTTAATTCCTCCTGCGCCTTATCTTGCTTCTCGCTCAGTTCTTTGTTTTGTTGTCCTAATTTCTCTGTCATTAAGTTTTGTTTTTCGTTTTATTCTTCTTGTATCTGTTTCAGATCGTCTCGCGTCTGTTGTTTAATTTCATTCTTTTGCTGATCGAGTTTTTCAGTCAGCTTCTCGAGTAGCATTTGTAGATTTAATTCGCCGGGTTGGGACACCTGTTCCCCCGCCCTTATCTCAGATTCACACGCGCTAACGTCGTCGCTGGGCGTCGCGTTCTCCTCACGTCCTTCTATGTTTAATTCATTGTTAACGTCGAATTCTTGACTTTCGGAGTTATTATTATTAGTCGCCATTCTTGCTCGACTTCGTGTAATCATTCAGAGTTGTTTTACAAGTATTTGTTTTTATTCTAATGCTTATGTTATACTTTATCTAACTACTAGCTATTCTACTATACCACTGCCTGCACTTAACCAGCTCGTTTAACAAGGATTATCCCTATTAATCGGCCATCAGGTTGGGCGCCATATACGATGATATATTTATGCGTCTCTATTGCATAACTTAATTACTCATCAATTTTGATTGATTAATTTGATAGTTATATACGATAATAAACTTTGGTGTGTATTAAGTTTGTTATTCCCCACGTTCTTTGGGATCCATATACAGTGTTAATCTTTATGCAAATTTATTGCATAAATTAATTTATTATTAATTATATAAAATGTGATTGATTACTTTTACAGGTACATATATCTGTACTTAATATTGCCCCGTGATGTTGGAGCACCATATACAACAATATTTATCTGTGTAAATTATATGCATAGATTATTCAATTATCTCTTTAATAAAGTTGTGATCAAATGTATCTAACTCTGAGCTTGGGTTAGCATATACGATATAATTAATGTCATGTGTTGAACTCCCATATGTAATGTTAACAAATTCATTTCTTTAAATAACGAATAATTGTATGAATTGAGTTAGAGTTAATTAATTATTCACACTCCATTGTGCTACAGATGAATTTGCTTTTGACTTTAACTGTCTTCGAAACTTCTATTTTGTGCATCTTTCTGAGTAATTGAATTGATAATCGTTAACTTGAATTATTAATATTGATACTGTTTAATGAAAAGTTAAGTTGTGAGTCAGGTTTTTACATAAATCAATAGAATACTAACGAATCCATTCTAACTTATATTTATTAAATCATATTCATTCTTCTTCATGTCATAACATCAATTCTTCAACAAAACAATAAAATTCTATTCCACATTTAATAATTCAATGAACAAATTTAAACAGTTAAGTGAGCGATCAAATGTAGACGCTTCTTCGTCTGCAATGACGTTACTAACTAAAATGTGATGTGCTCATAATTCGTATTTGGTATTTTATATTAAAACACATTAAACATCTATATGCATGAAATAATCATAATCAACAATACGCATATCAATCATATACATAGATAAAATCCTGTTCCTGCAACAAACACATCAAAATACATACATAGTACAAAATATATTAACAAAAAGACATGTATAATATTCTAGAACATAATATTCCCTACTTATGGATTCGTATCTATCTGACTCATATTTATATAACTTTCTCAGGTGGTTTTGGTTCTAAGTGTCAGGTCAGTGGTGTTTGATAAATTACTAATTATAAGAAGAGATTAGTTTTGTACTTTACTCGTTCTGCCGTGATGTCTCCCTGCATTGATGAGTGAAGTTAATCCATAGGACGCTTGATCGTAAACACTTCCGCACACTGCGACAGTCACTTTGAGCTTTGAGTTTATTATAATACAAGTAGTGGCATTGTACTCGTAATCGGTCGATTAAGTTCTACATGCGTATGTGTCTATTTTGCGGTACACAGTTCGATTCCGTATGCTTCTAATAATTGTCTATACCGCACGACAACTCTTTTCGGCGCCTAGGTCATTTTCGAGTTCATTAGGCACTTGTTCACAATTCTATTTATTTGAGTTAATTACTAAACATTGTAGTATCACTACTTTTTCTGTAATTTTTCAAGAATACCACTTCACAATGTCCGTGTCTTTATGACGATGAATTACATAGAATTTATATAGATTGTTACTCGCGTTTCATCACGAAAACTACTGTTCCGTTTACGCTCTGAGTTTTATTCGCGCACTTTCATTTATTCATAATAATGTCTTAATCGTCTCTACCGAAATACATTTTAACTTACGCACTGCATTAAGTTCTTATAACTGAATTATTATGTAATAAAATACAAGTTCAATAGACTGTTCGAAACTCTGAGTAAACCGAGTTAAGAATTATAATACAATTTGAATTAACTGAGATAAAAATTAGAATAAACTGAGCTAAAATTTGTAATAAACTGAGAGCGCGTCTCTCCGTGTAAATGGTTTTTATTTCATCTGATGTTCCCACTCTTGGGACTCTGATGAATACTCAAACTTCCCACCAATTCATCTTTGATAGGTTCATTCCATGGACCTCCTTGTGTCCCTTCGTCTCCAGTCTGTATTTCCAACGAATTCTCCACCCAGTGGCGTTTGGAGAGGGACGTTCATACACGAGATTCGCTCTCTGGTCTCAAGCTTCTCTCTGAACCATCCCCTACAGAAGTTCCCTCCGGAATTCTCGTTCCTCATTGGCTGGTTGGCTTTTTCGACTTGAATTTGACTAGTCCACGTGGACTAGATGAGTCGCTGTCTTACGTACGTTGCCCCGTTCCTGGAATCAGTGTTAAGGCTCTGTTTCAAAATCACATCTGCTACTTTTGGTGTAGCGTGTCAAATTCTCTTATTGTTGGTACGCTGACGATTTCCTCCGTCGACTTGTGGGTGGCATAACATTTGTGCTCTCCCTTAGCGTCACTTAGTCCCCTGTCCTATTGTCCTTGCATAAACCATTGTCTTTGAGAAGTCGCACACATGGTTTTGAACAATACTCTCGCCGTTGGTTCTGTGTTTTTCTCGCTACTGGACAGATGTAAGGGTAGTCTCCTTTTGTCCTAATTGTGGAGTCGGGCATTCCCACGCATGGTCCAGTTGGCTGCAACATGTGCCGTACAGCTCATTGTTCGTGAATAGTTTTTACGACGTCTTAATGGAAAGGAAAGGTTTGTTCCCTTTCGCCATCCACCCTCGAACAACGCTAACAAGTGTCACTTTTAACGGGCTCTAATTGCTGGCGTACTTCCCTCGCAGTAACCCAAAAATTTTAAAAAAATATATGAAATATTAATTATATTACAGTGTGTGTTTGTGTCTATACACATGGACATGCCTGTGAATAAGTTCAACAAACAATTTTTTCTGAAATCAAATATATTGCAACTTACCGTCTGTGGCTTTTAGAAACAACGTCTTCACTATAAAGTTGACATGTTTCGGGACACTTGTCCCATCATCAGAACTTAAAATAATCGTGTATCATTTAACGTTGATACAGTTGTCAAATAATTAAAATATTAAAATCCAATATGAAACAAAATCACAATACTTAAATGTTTTAAAACGAGCGCGATGGTTAAACGATGTTTACATCGTAACTTACATAGTAACTTACACAAGTAAGTTCACTTGTGAAAGTTTGTGATATATATAGTATTTAAAGTATTTAAAATTTATATTTATATTACCTCAAGATGTTCTTTTCCTTATTTAGAACATGTTTCGAGAGTTCCTGTTCTCTCATCTTCAGCCTTCGCGATCTTGTTTCTGGTGAAGTATTTGTGTGTTGGCTGCAATATTATATATATATATATATATATATAATATTTATGTTTTTACTTATAAAAAACTTTGTGTTCCGAGTCGTTAATGTAATAGTTATATTTGGTTAAAAAAGAAGTAAGAGTTTAGAAAAAAACCTACAAATACAATATTTTGCAATTTGCTTAGCCTATTCATCCCTTTTGAAGTAATCTTTGATAATAATACTGATTACAAATTCTAACAGTATACCTCTCATATGTGAACACTCCAAAAATGTTTCTAAAAATTCAATAATTATTGAATTAATGGCTCTCATATTATTAATTCTGCACAAAACCAAATTAATAAAACATGATACAAATTTTAAAATCAAATTTCCTTCAGATTTTCCAGTCCATATCTTGTTTATTTCCATTATTGTATTCCATAATATTATCTTTAAATTTATTGTATATTTAAGCTTTAAATAAACAAATTGTCGGTGTACAGCAAAAATACACTAAGTCAGAAATGGCACTTTAAATTCAGTTTTCCTAAAATCACACTTCTTGACTTGGTATATTTTTGCAGTACAGTGACAAAATAGTTGTCTACTTTTGTATGTCAACAAACGTTGTAAGACTTAAAATCAAATAATCACCAGTAATGACTATTTAGGAATTAAACATAAGGTAGACAAACTATTTTGTCATATCTTATGTATATAAACTGCATTCAGGATATAAAGCTGTATTTAATGGCAGCTTGCTAAAGGGGTTAAGTCTGTCTTGGCACTGACAAAATTGTTTTCTGTTTGTTATATTTCTTTTTCCCAAAGATATTAGAAAAACAAAAGTTCAAAATGAATAAATAATCTGACTGTTAGCTTAGAAATACCCTCTGTTCATGTTTAATATAAATAATACCATACTACCTTGTTATTGAACATTTTTTAGATTTCTCAAAAACGCAGTAAATTGGTAGCACCAAATATTGATAGATGATTTAATATTGTGTACATTAATAAATTATTACTATCATATTATTATTATTATTATTCACAGATCTGCTATTCTTTCATTAAGTTCTCCTTGTACTTAATTGATTGCCCATGACCATTGGTTTGAAGGTCCTTACCTACAAACTTCATTAAAAAAAAAAAACCACAGTTACACAAACATAGAACACAACATGGAAATATTACACTACTTACCTAAAAGTAGAAAACTAAACACAGCTGAACAATTTGAAATATACAGATATCACGCACTACAACCAAACAACATATTAAATGAACAAATACATTACAAATCACATACACTATTTGACACACTGATCCACACACATAATTCGAACCTAAACACCAATCCCTTCCCACCATCAACCCCCACCACACACACCATTTTTCCGTAACGGTTATTCTGTAATCGACAGTCAGTATTAAACCCACTGAAGAAGAGAAACAACATCTCGAAACGTTTGGGAAGTGACAACAGTAAGTTCATTAGTAAAAGTATTATATATATTATTAAAAAAAAAACCTCCGCTCCACAGTCCGTTAAGGACCAAGGCGTACCGCGCAGCTTTTTGTGTTAGTGTGACGGTGTATGGCTAGTACTACGCACCACCAGCCGCTAGTTGCGGTATTCACGGCCAGGAGGCGGCGCTGTTATCTCAGCGCCTACTCAGTTTGCCTCACGACGCTGAGTGCATGCCGTATGGAGCCTCCGCCGGGAAACTTCATTTAAATTCCAAGTTTATTGGTGGACATCCAGGATCATGTAGTTCAGTTGTAAGAGGCATTGAAGTGCCAACCATTATGTTGCTGTTCTTGACTTCTTTAGTGACAAAAAGAAGTTTCAACGGGCAGTGAGGGATGGAATTTTTTGGTTGCACTTGTTTGACCTGCCACATGTCTTTTCAAGTGTGATATACTGAAAGACCATTCTTTCTGCGAACCATTCTATCGCACTTATCTCCTGTTCCTCTACTAAATGTCCTTCTGTCCCAATGGGTGGATCAACAGAGTTTAGGGATAAGTGGGAACCATGCAAAAAAATTGTAGACGACAGTCCCATGAATAAATATTTTCCTTGAGCTCCTCTGATTCTGTCTTCGTGAGTAGGCGTACTGTTTTTCCTAAATTGTGCTCCCTGTATTAAAACATTTCACTCCTCTCTATCCTCTGGCATTAATTTCAAATTCTGTACCTCTAATCTTCCAGGCATCGTCTGCACATGGTCTTTCCATCTTGTTTTGTCTTTCCTCTTGTCCCGGCTCTTGACGATCTCCATGCTATCACCTTCTTTATCATTGCTTCTGTTGCTCTTCACTGGACATCAATAATATTCTCTTCATCTGATGTCTGTTCCACGTCTTTTTTTTTTTAAATTCTCCATTTTATCCCTCTTTCAAATATCCTTAACTTACCTTCATCAGTGACCATAAGTCATTTAGTTTGCTTAATTAGATGACTTTATGTTTAGTAAAAGTAAAAGAGCAACAGAGTCTCTGGCACCTTCATACTAAACTAAGAGAATATCTAACAAAACATTATTGCATGCAGGGTGTCTCTCAATTGTATGATACAAATACTAATTTGTAAATGTTAACATATATATTATAAACAGAATCCAACAAATTAAATCATTTATAGGAAAAATTATATAAATCATATTGTACCTAATAAAACGTCTGCAAATGAGGCTGTATGATCAGTAGTCACATGTAGCTTGAACAGGGACTCTTACAAAAGATTTGGCAAATAAACTAAAAATAACTTAAAAAGCCATGGAAAGAAGAGTGCTGTGAGAGCAACTGAGAGACAGACTAAGAGACAAAGAGGTACAACAAAATTTATATAATCCAAAACAGTAAAACAGAAATAGGAGTACACAGGACAATAAGTCAAAATGTAAAGATGAAAGATAGAATAAAAAAGTTGTGTGGAAACAATGAATGGGGGAAAATCAAAAAGATGAGCTGCAATGTTTTAGTATGGTGATGTGAAAAAATCAGCTGGATTGTCCTGGATGAGAAAAGTCAGGTCTGAAAGTAATGAAAAACTGAAATAAATGATAATAAAAAATTGAAAACATACTTTTTATATCAGCAAATAAAAATAATTATCTGTATTCCTATTTCTGGCACTGAAGTAATAAACTTGGTTTTAATATAAATGCCTGTCCTTCATAATAAATAGCTTTTGTCTTGATAGCATGACAGTAATTCTAATTCAGATTCTATAAGCTGTAATAAATAAACAGCCTCTTTATCTGAAAATATCAAAATATCTCATAAAAATACATGTTTATTTGCTTAACAATATATTGTATAGCATCTGTTGTTTATTGTTTTCTGTTATGTCTTATAAGCAATGTTGTATATTAGCATCATAAAAACAAAGTGAACAAAGCTTATTTTTTTAAATCCATGCAGTTTTGATAGTACAAAGACACAAAAAAGAAGTGAAACTTCTTTTGGGACGGTAGGAAAAATGTTCGTTACGCGTTATGTGTTATATACATGAAACTTCTTTGGGCATGGTAGGAACAATGTTCGTTACGCGTTATGCGTTATATATATGCATGTGTGTGTATACGTGTTTAGCAGTATACCAAAATGAGGAAATGTACAGTTATATACAGTATAATTAATGTTACGAATATTTTAAGTTAATGATATGTAAAAAATAATCTACCTAGTCCTACATAATTTAATGACATATACAAGGGGGTACCCAAAAATAACCGGAATAGCACTGCGATTGGCGGAGCTTACGTAGTACGCATTTCTCCCGCTATGCGAGCGTAGTGCAACTCGTTCCGAGTTCAGTGCCTTCATTGTTGTCGCTGGGAAGGTTGTGTCTGGTCACAGTAATTCGTTTTGTGAAAGCAGTTTCGCTTGCTCCTCATTTTTTGTCATGGCGGATTTAAGTGAACAGTGCGCTGCTGTGAAATTTTGCTTCCTGCTTAGGAAAAACGCCGCAGAAACTGTTGTGATGTTGAAAACAGTTTACAAGGATAGTGCTATGGGAAAAACTCAAGTGTACCAATGGTTTTCTCGTTTCAAAGAAGGTGAAATGTCAATTGATGACAAACCTCGTTCTGGACATCCGTCACTTCCAGAATTGATGAAAATGTTGAAAAAGTTCATGCAATCGTGCTTGAAGACCGATGACGGACCATTAAAGAGATTAGTAAGTTATCTGGAATAACTTGGAGCTCGGTTCAGCGAATTTTGTCAGAAGATTTGGGGATGAGAAGGGATGAGAAAATTTGTGCCTCGGGTCCTGACTGAACAGCAAAAAGAGAATCGAGTTGAAACATGCCGTGCATTGAAAGACCAGCTCCGAACCGACCCAGATTTTTTTTCCAAGGTCACTACTGGTGACAAGTCATGGTGCTATGGTTATGACCCCGAAACTAAACAACAGTCAAGCCAATGGAAAACTTCATTGTCGCCTTGCCCAAAAAAAGCTCGTCAAGTGAAATCAAACATCAAGACGATGCTCATTTGTTTTTTCGATGTGAGAGGGGTAGTGCATTCTGAATTCGTCCCACCAGGTCAGACTGTTAATCAGGCTTTCTATTTGGAGGTTTTAAAAAGATTGTGTAACAATGTGCGACAAAAAAGGCCCAATTTGTGGCAGACGAGGGACTGGTTTTTCCACCATGACAATGCACCTGCTCACGCAGCCATTTCAGTGCGCCAGTTTTTAGCAAAAAACAACATGACTCCCTTGCCCCATGCCCCTTACTCACCTGACCTCGCTCCGTGCAATTTCTTCTTGTTTCCACGAATGAAGAGGGACATGAAAGGACAACGTTTTGACGACATGGAAGCGGTAAAGAAAAAAACAAGCCAGGAGCTGTCGGCCATCAAAACAGACTAGTTTGAAAAATGTTTCCAGGAATGGGATCGCAGATTGGACAAATGTATTAAGTGTAATGGAGAGTACTTTGAAGGTGATACGGTTGTTTTGTAAAAAAAATTAAATACATAGCTTTAAAAAAAAAATTCTGGTTATTTTTGGGTACACCCTCGTATGTTAAAAATTGTTTATGAATACGAAGGTAAAATGTGCTGATGACAAGGTAAATCAGTTGATATCTTCCTTGATTGATGGGTACCAAAAATTTTTTAATTTTTGTGTTAACAATATAGTCTCCATTTTATGATATAATGTACTATATAGCCAACAATATTCTTTCAATTAGAAGAATTGGCCGAGCCCTGTTCTGTCAAAATCATGCAGTAGAAGGTTTAACTAGTGCATTCTGAAAACTGGTAGGTGTCAGAATAATGGCAACTTTATCCACTGTAAGGCAAAAATTTACATCATTTTATCAAATACAGTCTCACAATGAGTTAGGAAAACATATTTTGAAGATGTCAAGACAAGAATGTCAGTTAGCATGTAACAAATAAAAAGAGCCACACATATCAAAGTGAGTGCTTGCAGTGACAAAGGGTTGCCTGTAGATGGTGATGAGACCCATTGTGGTTACCTTCACCAAGTCTAAACACTAATGCTGAATAAGAATGGTATCAGTATTATGGATACACAAGATCACCTTACCATAGATTAATGTTTTCATAAAATAAATCAACAATACCTTAATCAGCTGACACCTTACTCTGACTCCATGATTATGTATTTAACAAGCTTTATTAACTTAGTGGGATACCTATCTTCTTCAGCGCTGCACGGATCTGACTTCTTGCTTCTGTGGGATATGTAGCACTAACATTAATGAACATCCAGGCAGATTGATCATATTCTTTCAACTTCTCAAACCTGTCTTAGGAAATACATGGTCTGTAGTTCATCCTGTAATCCCTCCTTGGTATACCCCAAGTCTCTTTTGAACACATGGAATCAGTCTAGTATTGAACATGACAAAGAAGATACATTGATTATACTTACTTCTTAATACGAGCATCCAAGGCTGGCCGCTTCGATGGCTCGATGTCTCCTGTAAGTGTCTGCTGCTAGCGGCCACTAACAACTCTCGGATAGTATTTTATCCAGTTTTTCTCCGGCCATTTTGCGTTTAAGATTTTCCCTCGCTGGTAGCGTTGCCGGGCAATCCAAGAGAATGTGATTTAGGGTTTCGTCCTGCTCCTTGCACATTCCACAAAGAGGACTGTCTTTTAGGTGAAACCTATGCAGGTACCTGTTCGTCACGATGTGACCCATTCGTGCTCTTGCCGCAAATGACGCCACAGATCGAGGCATCCCTTTATAGATTTTTGGGCAGTTTGGGGAGCTTTGGATGGCGAAGTACTCGTGTCCGGTGCTACAATTCTCCCATCTCCGTTTCCAGGAGTCAATGAAGAACTTCCTGGCTCCTTCTTTACACTGTGTCAGAGAATAACGCTGTGCCTGTACAGGGCCCATGCAGCAAGCTTTACTGGCAAGAGTATCTGCTACTTCATTTCCATGAATCCCGCAGTGACTTGGAATCTATTGAAAAACAACATTCTTACCTTTTAAACTATTAAGTTGTTGCAGGATTTCCGATGTTCGAAAGTAATAATATGTGGTGTTCTGCACTTGTAAGGCCTGTATAGAAGACGTGGAGTCCGTGAGAATGCAGATGTCACGCGCATCATTGGTTTTGCAAAACTCCAGTACAGCATTCAGGGCCAATAATTCAGCGTTCATACTTGAGGATGCGTTGCAGGGCAATGAAATAGAGTCACCTGTTTCTGGGCGATAATAAGCAGCTCCTCCTTTATTGTTGACTTTGTCAACAGAACCGTCAGTGTATATTTTGGCGAATCCATGATATTTTTCCTGAATCAATGTGATTGACACTTCCCTTAGAAGTGCTGGCAAGTATTGTCCTTTGATCAGTGAACCAGGAATTTTTGTACATGCCTTTAGTTGGTCACGTAGCCAGGGCGAGATATCAAAAACAGCCGGGATCAACTCAGGCTGAATGAATTCTAAAACTCCGCCTGGCCTATTTCAGTGGTTGAATAGAGATTGCCGGATGTTAACCTTGTTAAAGCCTTTTACTGGCTGGATAGCTTGCAATTGGAAGTGCTTCCTCCACTTTCTGGTTTGGATGTAAAGATCCAGTGGTTCGATTGCCAGCTCGATTTCCATTGCTTGAACACTTGTTGTTTTTGGGCAGTCCAAACAGATTCTAAGCGCAACATTCTGGAATGTTTGCAATTTCTTGATGTGTGTTTCAGCCGCTCCTCCCCACACTTCACACGAATATAGGATCTTACAAAAGACTGATAAAATTGTCTTAAAATGTACGTGTCTGCACCCCATTCTCTACTAGCAATCACTTTTAGAGCATTCAGTCTGCTGATACACTTTTCAATAGTGTAGCTTACCTGATCCCTCCATAGGAGTTTGGGATCCAGCTTTATTCCTAAAAGTATAGGGTTCGCGTTATAGGGGAGGGCATTTTTATTGAGTTTCAGCAATGGCTTGTAATGTTTGTGGGTGTAGTGCCTAGAGAAAAAACACACTTCTGTTTTTGCCGTGGAGATGACTAAACCCCATTTTTCAGACCATTGGTAAATTTTATTGAGAGATTCTTGAACTCTACTTGTCGCAATTTCCGGTTCCTTATGCGTTGACCAGATCGTTATATCATCTGCAAAAATCGCCACAGACACGTTTGTTGGGATTACATTTACCAAGTCTTGAAGAACAATATTAGAAAGTGTTGGGCTGATGACGGAACCTTGCGGTATTCCATTAAGAGTAGTTCCTTCGGTGGAGAGGGTTTCATTTATTTTGGTTTTGATAGTCTCTGAGGAAATGGACAATGTATTATAAAATGTTGCCTTTCAACCCAATTTTCATGCTTTGTGCGATGATCGATATCCTTGAAACTCGGTCGAATGCGGCTTCGAAGTCGATCAACACTGTTGTCGTACATTCATTGTTTGAGAACCCTGAATAGATACTTTCAGAGAAATATAGAAGGGCATAGCACGTAAGATACATTGATTATAAATTTCTTGAAATTTCAGTATATATTGAAATTGTTACAACGGTCTAACTGATCATCGTATGGTACAGTGGAAAGCAAAATACAAAACACCAGTGAAGTCACTAAAAACCAGATTTAATTATTGCTATTAACAGTTTTTAATCAACATGTTATTCAACAAGGTTACACTTGTACAATAATTCAAGTTGATTTGTCCACACCAATAATAATGTCAACTAATAGAGTCATGCACAACAATCACTTTTCACTAATAACTACTTGAACGCACAGAGTAATTGCCCGAAGTAAACTCGAACATTGCTTGAATAAATCACCACTTAAACAAAACTAAGCATCAATGAATGCTTGTATTTATACCCTGCTGAGATTCAAGAATAATCCATAATACATGTCAATGCTACTAGAAAACAGTAGAGCATAATTGCTTGCTGCCTTGAACACAATGCACGCGGACCGGTAGTCTGGAATAGTCTCGTTGCGGACGCGTGACAAGTGTCACATAATTGTCCTTCATTTCAAAGTAGCAGCAATATGTATGCACACACACATTACAGCTGGGCTCCACTAGAATAGCCGAGAAACACGTAGAATGTCCTGTAATGGGGTAACAATATAATTTTTGAAACTCTCCAAGTTCTATAAGTGTCTAATTCATATACTCAATTTAAGATCTACGGATGCTTGGAACTTAAATAGCAAAAAGAAACCATAGAAAACTGTGCCTATACATGCTATAAGGAGATGAAAATGTTAACACAAGAACAAGGTAGATGCAGCACAACAAACCCGGCCAGGAATGAAAACTGCAGAGACAGAGAGACCTATACAGTTGCTCAGTACACACAATATTATCTTTAAGCCTAATTTTCGATGGTATGTGAATATTATCAGAAGGATTAGGTCAGACTATTACCATTGTTAAAAAATTTACCACACATTTCTATCACTAAACAATCTATGGTCATTTTCAGGTGTAAGATAAATTATTAAATACAAGCTTACGCCTACCTGAGATTCATTCACTAACAAGCGTGAATTGTCAAAAGAATAAACCACCACCAGCCTACAAAGTTAAACACAACTGTTGAAAAACTATATAAAAAAGAAATACCGTTACTCTCTTAGTCCGCTGGACATACCTGAGAAACACAACCACACTGACACAAGTTCACACAACGAACAACATCAGGGACAAGCAAGTGTGTTTGTCTTTACCACTAGGTATGCACACAGCTTGCCCCACCCATCACAACATATATTATACTCCTTCAGTTTCCTTATCCAGATTCTAGATATAAATGATAACTGTATCAGTCAGCCTAGTAAAGATATATCTAGGTTATTGGATTTCATTATCCAAGACGTGTCCGTTACTTAACTAAATATAATTAATTTACTACCGACTCAGAACATAAGTTTTTTATGGGTAAAAACGTAAAAGTTTTACCTTATAGCCTGAACCGGTTTTCGCTTTTAAAAAGCTTTCAGGGCAGCCTCTGAAGAAGCTTTTTAAAAGTGAAAACCAGTTCAGGCAATAAGGTAAAACTTTTACGTTTTTACCTATAAAAAACTTTGTGTTCCGAGTCAGTAGTGAATTAATTATGTTTAAAATATCTAGCTCTACCATTAAATTGTGTTTGTACTATTATTTTATCAATTATGTCATCAAATCTAAAGAAGATAGTTTTCCTTTCTGAAGACAAGATGGATGAGTTTTTCAATCTTACCTCATTCATTGTTGATCTACGATATTTTTTAAATTTAAGTTTTGAGAAACTTCCTTCATAAGAGACAAAAATTCTTAAAAAATAATATAGGTAGAGACATAGGTTTGGGATGAATTAATTTAAATCCCATTTGACGATAAATTGAAGAACTTCCTTGGCTGTATATGTAACCACTGCTTGTGTGGTGGCATTGGTAATGCAGTATGTCACTGAAATCTTTTTACTTCTTGGACCACTTGTTCTTTATCAAAGTCACCATATACAAGATTTGTGTACAGCCAATTCTAAATTCTATTCTAGGTTCCATCAAGCACTTTGAATGTACAATATTGAATGTGTTTGATACATTCTCTAAAGGCAGAGGAACCTTTGCAACAATTCTTGATTCTTGGATTTCGTTGTCCATGACGTGTCCGTTACTTAACTAAATATAATTATTTCACTACCGACTCGGAACACAAAGTTTTTTATGAGTAAACACGTAAAAGTTTTCTTGGATTTCGTTGTCCATGACGTGTCCGTTACTTAACTAAATATCACTATAATATTGACGACTCGGAACACTAAGTTTTTTATAAGTAAAAACGTAAAGTTTTACCTTACAGCCTAAACCGGCTTTCACCTATAGAAGGCTTCATCAGAGGCTGTCGTTAGTAGCGCTGCTCGTCTTGTTGTTGGCGACGAGATAGTGTTTCGAAAGATTGAAGCTGTGTGTGTGTGGTGAGATGTGTTCGAATAATGCGTGCGATTTGAATTGTGTCTGTTCGACATCCTAAACGAACAGACACAATTCAAATCGCACGCATTATTCGAACACATCTCACCACACACACACAGCTTCAATCTTTCGAAACACTATCTCGTCGCCAACAACAAGATGAGCAGCGCTACTAACGACAGCCTCTGATGAAGCCTTCTATAGGTGAAAGCCGGTTTAGGCTGTAAGGTAAAACTTTACGTTTTTACTTATAAAAAACTTAGTGTTCCGAGTCGTCAATATTATAGTGATATTTAGTAAAAGTTTTACCTTATAGCCTTAACCAGTTTTCGCTTTTAAAAAGCTTCTTCAGAGGGTGCTGCTGGGAGCACTGTCCACCTTGTTGTTGGCAATGGTATAGAGTTTTGAAATATTTATTTGACAATTCTTGAATAAATCGATCTAGATATTGAAATATACAAAAAAAAGTAACTTCCAAGGCTTACACGCTCGGAGTCAATGTTGTTAAAGTCTTCTGATCCCGGACTGTTTAGCTGTGGTCCAGTGCTATATAGCCAAACACCCCGGGATCAGAAGATTTTAACAACATACAAAAAAAAAGGTTAGATGACTGTGTGGATCAAAGTCATGTAAGACAGCTTTTGATGGCTTAGGGTATAGACCAAAACAGTATAAGAAAAAAAGAATGAATATATGGAATGATAATATAGCAAAATTAGTAAATGGAAAAAGAACATATCTGAAATACCTGTAAACAAAATCTGTAGACGATAAAATAGCTTATAAACAAAAATGTGCACTTGTAAGAAGAGATACACCTGACACAGAATTAAAGTTGGAATAAATGTACTTCGAAGATAGATCATGCTTCTTGGATTTTGTTGTCCACATGTCCGTTGATTAACTAATTATAAGTATAACACTACCGACTCAGAACACAAAGTTTTATATTGGTACAAATATAAAATTTTTACCTTATAGACTGAACCAGTTTTCGCTTATTGTAAGCTTTGTCAGAGGCTGCCACTGGGAGCGCTGTCCGTCTTGTTCTTGGTGAAAGATCAATGTTGTGTGTGTGTGTGTGGGGTATGATATGTTCGAATAATGTGTGTGATTTGAATTGT
The DNA here is from genome assembly GCA_034769895.1 of Magicicada septendecula. Lineage (NCBI taxonomy): Eukaryota > Metazoa > Arthropoda > Insecta > Hemiptera > Cicadidae > Magicicada > Magicicada septendecula. The sequence goes on from CM068374.1 coordinate 475,687,211, forward strand.
GTCTGTTCATTTAGTATGTCGTTTTTATATGTTTTTGTGTGTTTGTACATTTCTAATTGTTCAAAAGTGTCTAGTTTTCAGCCTTTTGTGTGTATGTGTAGAATATCCATGTTGCATTTTGATGTTTGTGTATGTGTGGTTTGCTTCAATGAGGTGGATTCGGTAGTGGACTGTAGTGCCTTTGTGTGTTCAATGTATCTTTGTTTGAAGCTATGTCCTGTCTGGCCTAGCTATGTAGAATTTGTTACAATCTGAGGAATTTAGTCTGTAAACACTAGGTAGATCAAATTTGTTTTGTTCTTTGTGTGTGTTCTGTTTTGTTTGTATGCGATTCTGTATCCTGCTTTTTTAAATTTGTGGGCTATTTTTTCAGTGTGGTAATTGATATATGTTAGTGTCATGAATTTGTTGTTTTCTGTCTGTCTGTTGTTTGTTTTGTTTAGGAGTTTATTGACTATTGTTCTGTTGGATTCTGCTAGATAATTTATTGTGTTTAGTTCATCTTTGTAGTCTTTTTCATTTAGGGGGATGTTGTTAAGTCTATGTATCATAGTTCTGAAGGCAGCTAGTTTGTGTTGTATTTGGTGATTGGAGGAGTTGTGTATTAGTGTGTCAGTTGTAGTCGGTTTTCTGTATATACTGAATTTGTGTCTGTGTTCAAGTTTTGTGATGGAGAGGTCTAAGAAGTTTATGCTATTGGTGTGTTCGTATTTGGCAGTAAAGGTTATGTTTTGTATGTATTTTGTTTATGTGCATTAGTAATTGTTCACATTGTCTTTTGTTTCCCCTGTATAGTATTAGAATGTCATCAATGTATCTGTGCCAATATAGTATTTTTGTTTCCCCTGTATAGTATTAGAATGTCATCAACGTATCTGTGCCAATATATTATTTTATGTGTCTGTCATTGTTTGTGAGGATTATTATTTTTTTCTAAGTGTTGGAGAAAGACTTCTGCTAATATGGGTGAGCCCATTGGTAGTTCATCATTCTGTGTGTAAAATTTACTGTTATATGTGAAGTAGTTTTGTTTTGTGATTATGTTAAAGAGTTTCTGTGATAATTTCTTCTGGCCGTGTTGTTCTGTTGGAGTTTGTTTTGTAGGATGGTGACTGTTTCGAAGATAGGGATGTTTGTGTACAGGTTTTTGCTGTCAAAGGAGGCTAGTGTGGCATTACACATCCCCCATATAACTTTCTTCAGTGCTAGTGTGCCGTGAATCAGGACGACACATGAAAACAGGCTGTGCTGGAGGCCCATTTCAGTCTTTTGTTTGACAATACTGTAAAATTTTTTGTCATATGACGTTCCAGGAATTCTACAAGTAAGGTACCTTGGTGGTACCAGAAATCTGTAGCTACACCATATTCTCCTTGCCAGTAGATGTTTGCTTTAAGAAGTGATGAGCTATGCTTCCTTTGTATCAACTGTTGTTTAGTTTCTTTTTCATGTATAAGATTCAAGTTTCACCTTCAGTGTCAATATGTTTGAGGTATTTGTCTCCTTCAGCACGATACTGGTCTAAAAACGTCCTAGCTGCTGCCATTCTCTGATTTTTGTGGGCCTCAGTGAGTATTTTTGGCACCCAACTACCACAGAGTTTATGGTAATGACACTTTTCTGCAACTATTCTATACAGAACAGTCTGTGGTGTTTCAGGAAAATTATCAATTAACTCGCTTATTGTGAATGTCTGCTTACACTAATTTGTCATCGAAATGTTGTGAACATGTCAGTGAGTGCAAGCTTGTCAGTGACAAGTGAACAAGGTCAGCCACCACGGTTGTGAATGTTTATACACTTGTCACAGAACTCCTGACACCATTTCTGCACCTTGATGTCACTCATCACAGTAATTTGGCAATGAATTTCCACCTCACTTAATTTATTTGCATTAAAAATCATGTCACATCCCATTAAACTTTGCTTGATTTTCAATGAAATTACTTATTTTTCTTGGATTTCGTTGTCCATGACATGTCCGTTACTTAACTAAATATCACTATAATATTGACGACTCGGAACACTAAGTTTTTATACGTAAAAACGTAAAGTTTTACCTTACAGCCTAAACCGGCTTTCACCTATAGAAGGCTTCATCAGAGGCTGTCGTAGGTAGCGTTGTTCGTCTTGTTGTTGGCGACGAGATAGTTTTTCGAAAGATCGAAGCTGTGTGTGCGTGTGTGGTGAGATGTGTTCGAATAATGCGTGCAATTTGAATTGTGTCTGTTCGTTTAGGCGACATCCTAAACGAACAGACACAATTCAAATTGCACGCATTAAACACATCTCACCACACACACACAGCTTCGATCTTTCGAAAAACTATCTCGTCGCCAACAAGACGAACAACGCTACCTACGACAGCCTCTGATGAAGCCTTCTATAGGTGAAAGCCGGTTTAGGCTGTAAGGTAAAACTTTACGTTTTTACTTATAAAAACTTAGTGTTCCGAGTCGTCAATATTATAGTGATATTTACTTATTTTTAATAAATATACTGTTTTTGCACATGACGTACGAGGGTGATTTGAAAAGTTCACGGCCTACCATAGAAACAAATGTGTGGGGTTTCGTTTTTTACCGTATCGTGGTGCCACATTAGCCCCATGAACAGCAGTGAAGCGTCAAGTTATTACTCTGTCACTTGCCCCGTTGAGGAAGTCCAATTCTTCTAGGTCCGCAATATAACCGTTTACTGCCACTTTCAGCTCATAATCTGAGGAAAATCGCTTCCCCCCAAAAATTTTTTGAGGTTTGGGAATAGATGAAAGTCAGATAGCGCTGTCAGGCGAATAAGGCAGATGGTGTAACAGATCGTACTTCAACTTGGCGATTTTTCCCATAGACACAACGCGTATGTGAAGGCGTGCATTATCCTGATGGAAAATGATCTTCTTTGCTAAACCTACTTTTTTCTCTAATTTTTACATTTAATAAGGTTAGCATAATACTCTTCATTTATCATTTGACCCTTTTCAAGGCAATTTAGTAACAATATCCCCCTAGCATCCTAGAAAAATGGATCCATACACTTTCCAGCCGACAAAATTGATTTTACCATTTTTGGAGGCGGTGAATCACTATGAATCCATTTTTTCGACTGTTGTTTTGTTTCTAGAGTGAAGTAATGGACCCAAGTTTCATCAGTTGTTACAAATTTACAAATAAAATCTAATATTCATGTTTAATATGGTAACCAAATCACTTGTACGAATTAATAAATTATTTACCTTAAATTATCCGCCGTGTGATTTCTTGTAGCTTTGTCTATGACGCGTTTCAGAGCTTATGCTCCATCATCAGATATTAAAAAGGTAAAACTATCACTCTTGCGAGATCCTTACGAAGTAAAAATGTCAAAATTTGCATGTGAACCGTACGCGGATTTGGGTGCGCACCCGTTCAAGTTCATTCTGCCACTGAGCGATTGCTACCTTATCGTAGCCCCAGTGAGCAGACTCAAGGCGGTATCGTACAATCGGTTGGATACAAAGTTCAGGTGGTCATTTAACACGATATCGCGACTCCTTGGGTTTGCATATGCACTGTAAATTTCAAATTCCTCCAAGGCATTCATGAAACGGCCCTTCTTACACACATGTAACGGTATTAAATTGGAACTAAAATCTGTGTAATTATGATTGTGTGAAGTCAGGTGTCAGGCGTAATTTGATTTGATGTTGTCAATGTTTCTTATTTTCTTAGGTAAATGTTCTCGAAATTGTTTAAGGAAACCTCTCCCAGTCTGTAGAAGCACTCGCAATCATTGCATGTTAACTTATATATGCCAGTTTTTTCTTCTGGAGGCGTGTGTTTTACGGTGTAATTAATTAATTTGTGGATTACTTAATTACTTTAATTGTTAATTATGTATTGATTAATGAGTATACCCTTCACAGGCCAATTACCACAATGTAATTAAGGTACAAATCTATTAATTACTCAGGTTGCTTCTTTAAGATTAATATGGTTCTTTATTTAATTGGTTAATCACTAATGTAGATAGAATCGTGTGTTAGTCGCCATTTACGGCTGTGTAAACAAAATGTTAAATAAGATTTTAGTTCTCATGAGTATTCATTCAATACACATTAGAATTTATGTGGTTATAATAGTGATTTGAATTGTGAATTACACTGGGTTTTCTGATAATGATGAACGCATTATTGATTGTTTAGGTACTAATTTATTATACGTTAATGTTAAACATTTCGTATTTAATAACAAACATATATCTTCCAGGTACCTGTAAATACAACGAACATATACATATCAAAACCTAATTTCTTCCTTAATTGCTCTCTGAAATACATACAACATATATAAAAATACATACAACAAAATCAAATAATATTTACTTTATCTAATGCGTTCATTCACCCAGATGGATTGGCTTTAATAGATCATGATTATATATTTGAATGCAACCTTTTAATAACTTTTCTCATAATTACTCAGGTTAGATTCTTGGAAAGAGACAGGACAATAGTTTGACTATGCTAACAAGATCATAAAGTGTTACTTGGTAATGGTTTATCCGTTATTTCCATCGGTGTTATATCCCAGGTGATGACGATCGTTGAAAATGCTGCTCCATTGAATAATGATGATGATGATCACTTTCACTGGTTATTTGCACTCGCGTCGTTAACAGAATAGTGTGTTATGTTATTCAATGTTCGCACACTTCACTTCGTCTCCGCGTATAACCATGCTTGCTTAAGTGTTCTGTGTGTTTCTTTGTGTGACTACACAAGGTATTATTGTGTGGTTGTCTAATAGTTCTTTTGAATAAGTGTCTTGGTTACAGTAATTTATGGATATTATTGTATTGTTCACGCACATTGTGAATTACTGTTCGTTATATTGTTTCAAAGTCGCAAACAATTATATATATGCTTAGTTAAATAAGTTCAGTTCACCATTCCGCTACTTTAAGAATTCACGGTTGTTCGATATACCGATTCACTTCGAAATTCACGTGACTGTTCTTGATATAAGTACGACACTTAATAAACTTATGAGATTGTTTGTAACATTATAAAGTTACTTACGAGAGTTATGTGTCTCCTAAATACTTTTATAGTCCGAAATATTATAAGATTCTTCGCGAACTGTTTGATAAGTTATGTTAGACTCTCGAAGTTTCTCAACAAGACTGCGTCGCGAACGACTCAAAATTATTATAAGACTCCTCGCGAACTGCTCGAAAATTTATGTAAGACTCTCGAAAATTATTATAAGACTGCCTTGTCCCGCGTCGGACACTTAGTTTTTATCAACGTCTCCCTACTAGGATTTTGGTCTCTGGCTTGTCCACGCCTAAGATTACTATTATGGCTAAATCACTACCCTCTCTCGAAGTCTTTTCCCACCATTTCGAAGTCTTCCAGTCTTCTACCCTCTGATTTGTTCTTCTCCTAGTTGCTATGGAAACTGGCTTCTCCTTCGCGAAATACTTTGTTTCGATAGGTAGCTAGATATGTCCTTTGAATCGTCTTGTCCAGGCGTCACTCTCGTTCGGAGAAATGCAAGCCATTCCCCGCCTGTCAGTCAACTCATTGTTTCGAGTTTCCAGCAAGGGTTTACTCTAACGTCTTGGGTATTGTTCGTTTCTGAAACTCTGTGTCCTGGCAATTAACCGTTTTCCATCCAGTGTCAACAGCTGCAACCTCCACGCTTTCTCGTTGTAAATCTCAGCTTGTCACTTAGGCGTATATCCCGCTGTGCAACGACGCTGGCTCTCTTCATAATTTGTTGTTCGGATCGTTTCTAAAGACTGCAGTACATCCTCAATCCTTTGTCCCTCGTCTCGTTTTTTGTAGTAACCTCGTTTCTTAGTTACAACCTTAAATGTATCCTCGCTTTGATTCCGCGTAAACGTACGACTGAGCCCAAGTGCATTGTTCGGTTTGTTACGGTGTCATAATTCTCCGTTGGCACACTCCTGTCAACTTGAGTCGTCGTTCCTATTGTTGCCTCATGCTGAATACGCTTCTATTGTCTGATATGGCATTAGTTGTCACCTACCCCAATTAACTTTGTTTATGGCTCTGTTCTTAGAGTCACTGCCACCGTAGCATGAGAACAGGCTGGTCAAGAAGGAAAATTAAATTTTTTAATTTTTTTTGATTGCTGTAGTGTCCCCAATGTGGATTTAATGATGTGACCTCAGGGAACAATTGAATCCACATTCTGCGCCCTGTGTTCGCCGTGTCCACCTTCGTTTGTGAGAAGTGTATCTTGATGACCTACTTCCGAGATGTGTGTTGCATTTGGTATACCCCCTTTTTGTTTAAATCAATTATTTGAATTTATTGCCATCCATTTGGATTGCTTGAACGCATTTTACATGAACGCTTGCACGTGTTATTTGTGTAAACGTGTTTACATCCTATTATAACAAATTATAAATATTCAATAAATGTAGAATTAGCTACAAAACGATTTTACATTGTTTCTTAAAGAATAGACATGTAATACACCAATAAATGAACTAATATAAAATTTAATTGTCTGAAGACTTTGCTTCACGTAATATTTTAAAGAAAATACTGATTAAGTAGTCCAAGTATTCCTCTAGTTACCTCCATTACATAATAGCATTAAAAATTTGATTAATAACAGTGATGATCATTGTACTGTTATCTTTAAACTACACCACAATCGATCGTATTAACTAAACATGTACATATATTCTTAATGTAACCATTAATCTTAACCTAACATCCGTTTAAATTTAATCTAATGATTATACATGATTTCGTCAAAATGGTTTGCTTTACATGGGAAATATTGATCTACATTGATCATTCGCATTCTTTCTTTCATTTATTACACCTGTGGTAATTTATTGCCGTGTAATTAGATTAGAGTTTTATAAAGAGAATGTCCTTTTATTCACCAAATTCCATAAAACAATATTAATCAAAGTGTTCACTCACTTGTATCACTTAACGTATCATTAGTCCTTTTCACATATGTTATTCCTAAAGAATTACATAAAATTTTAAATTTAAATTTACAATACATATTGTTTTTTATTTATGGTTGGCTAGCCTGAATGAGATTCACGCGTCAACAACCCTAGCGTATGCGACTCGACTCATCAGCTAACACAACAAGATATCCCTTTATTTTCTCCTTGTAGATTATACATCATCCTTTCGTTCATGGTACTTCTTGATTTGTCTTATATTAAATTTTCCTTGGACCTTGTTTTCATCTTCGCAATCGACGAGTTTGTACGTTGCGTCTCCAAGGATCCGGTGTATTCTATATGGTCCACTATATAATTCGTAGAATTTATAAATTTTCTTTTGAATTGTGTCGGATTAATAGTAAGTTCTTATTAACACTTTCTCTCCGACATCAAATTTAGTAATTGCTTTACTTTCATTAATTAGCTTTGCTTGTTTTTCTCTCTTTTTCTTTATTTTTATGAATATTTTGCTATTATCTGTCTTTTCAACTGCGATAATATCTTGGTCTAAATACTTCTTCCATGCTCTCGTTGGTTTCTTGTCGAGGTGTGCTTCATAAGGTGTTACCTCTATGGTGTCGTGGTAGACCTCGTTGATGCAGCTCTCGATTATTTTGACGTATCGTGACCATTTGGTATGCTGTTCATGAACAAAGATTTGAAATAAATTGCCAAGTTGCCTGTTGACTCTCTCAGCTAAATTAGCACACGGGTTTCTTATAGCTGTATATTTAGGTTGAATGTTCAACTCCCTCAGCCCATTTATCCATCTTTTGGAAGTGAATTGAGTTCCGTTGTCGGTAAGTACCGCTTTTGGATAACCCATTTCTTCGCAGTATTGTTTCATTCTCCTTAATGTTGTTGTCGTGGTCGCCCTTTGGAGTGTAAACAATCTGACGTATTTTGTAAAGTTGTCAATGACTACAAACAGGTATTTAACTCCGGCCGCCGCTGTGGGTAAAGGTCCGTAGTAATCAGCACTAACGATCTCACCCCTCCCTAACGGTGTAAACGCTTTTGTACCGCCGAACAAAATCCGGTTACTGGTGTCCTTACATTTCTGACACACATCACACGTTTTTATGTGAACTTTCACTTTCTCTAGCATCTTGTCCATAGCGAAATGTTCTTGTAGCATTTCCATGCATTTTTTCGCTCCTAAGTGTCCGTACATACTATGTATTTCGGTAATTAATTTTACAGATATGCTATCTGGTACATCTTCCAGTCGTTCTTGCGTCGTCTGTATAATTTACCATTAACATATTTATAAAATTCACTTAGTTCCTTATCTACGCTTCCTACACTAATTTTATTAATAATAGTTTTAAGCTTAATATCGTTGAGTTGGTATTTTCCGATGTCTCTAATAATTCTACCTACCTCCTTGTCCATTTTAATTGTTATATGATTAACTAAGTATTCATATATTTAAAATGCATATTAGTTCTTGGTATCCAAGTCACGTATGAACAGTAAATTATTATAAATAAATCACCTTATATCCGTCGTGTGACTTCGTTACGTCGATTAAAATGACGCGTTTCGGAACATCTGTTCCATCATCAGATAAAATCACTCTATTGAGGTCGTTAAACGTTAAAAACACATGTTACACATAATTGTCCACTACGTAATTCACTTGCTTCCTAAATGGTGCGCACCACGACGAAGCCGATCGGACACTGAACTATTATCTGAGTGATTACGCCTAAGCAGGTTCAAAGCTGTATCGTATAGCGGGTTGGATTTAAAATTTAAGTGGTCATTCAATATGAAGTCTCGGCTGTTTATGTTATTATATGCTTTGTATATTTCGAACTCCTCTATTGCGTCCATGTAACGGCCTTTGTTGCACACATGTAGGGGTATTAAATTAGATTTAAAATCAGTATAATTATGATTGTGTAAGATTAAGTGGCGGGCAAAGTTGGACTTGATATTATTTAAAAAAGTGAGATTATTTAGGTGACGTTTTGGTGTGTGTTCTTTAAATCGTTTGAGGAAACCTCTCCCCGTTTGACCAATGTAAAAACTGTTGCAGTCGTTACATGATAATTTATATATGCCGGATTTCTTTTCTAAAGGTATGGGTTTTCTATGACGTAGTATTTTTAATAGACTATTGTTTGTTTTGAAGGTAGCAGTAATATTCAATTTATTAAATGTGGAGGTTAGAATCTTTGGCATTATATTTGTGTATGCGGTAGAAATAAATGTTATTTTTGTATCCTTATCTATTGGGGGCTTGGATTTTCGAATTTTATGTTTCTTGATGAGATTATCAATCAACGTGTTTTGGTAACCATTAGCTAAAGCTATATGTTTAATGGTATTCACCTCCTCACGGTAATCATCATCACTGAGAGGTACTGCCAACAATCTGCGGATAAAGTAATTATAAGCTGCCAACTTTTGCGAAAATGGATGATAAGAGTCAGCATGTATTGTCACATCAGTGATAGTCGGTTTTCTATAAATATTAAATTTCAATTTATTTACGTGTTTAGTGACAGACAAATCTAAAAAATTCAATTTATTATCCACTTCAGTTTCCAACGTGAATTGAATGTGTTTATTAATATTATTCATATAATGTTTAAGGTTTTCGATCTGTCGTACAGTACCATTGAAAATTAGAAAGGTATCGTCTACATAACGTGCATAAAATATTATATCATTTTTGTATTTGTTATGTGAGAGCAAATGAGAGTTTTCATAAAAATTCAAGTAAACGTCAGCCAATAGACCAGAGAGAGGTGAACCCATGGCCAATCCATCGTCCTGAATGAAAAATTGGTTATTGAAAGTAAAGTAATTTTGTTCTAAGATAGTTTCAAGTAAACCAATTAACTCGTTTATCGTCTGTATATTTAATTTATTATTCTCTAATAAATTTTCTTTTAAGATATTTAGTGTTTCCTTTACTGGTATGTTGGTATACAAATTTACTATATCAAACGATGCTAACTTATAATTTGGTAGTATATCAACATTTTTACATTTATTAATAAAATCCGTGTTGTTTGTGACACTATGATTGTTCTTTAAATTTATGTTTTCTTTGATTACTTTGACGAGTTTTTTAGCTGTTTTGTATGCGGGCGCTGTGGTAAAATTAACGAGTGGTCTGACCGGTATGTCGTGTTTATGAATTTTGGGTAGGCCAGTGAGTTCGGGAGCTTTAGCATTAATAGGCTTCAGGAAGCGACGTGTGCATTCGCTAAACAAATTTACGCAATTATTGATTTTGTTATTCAATGTCTTGACATACATATCAGTAGGATCAGATTTCAAGGTTCTAATATTATTGTTTGAAATAAAGTCGTTTACTTTCGTTTTATACACGTCAAAGTCCATGACAACAAGAGTATTCCCCTTATCTGCCTTAGTAATTAGAGCATTATTATCAACTAATTTAGCTTTTATTTGTTTCAATAACTTAAACTAGTTGGAAAATCTTATATGTTTCTGTAAACCATGAGGTGAATGGTTGTCAAAATTATGGTGTTTTATGGTATTATTAAATTTATTATTTATTAAAATGCGTGCTTCGGTTTGTAGTTTTGGATCGGCAATTGTTTTTACTGCAGTTTCTGCATTGATAATTTCTTGTACGATTTGATGTTTATTATTAAGAGGCAAGTTATACTTGATGCCTTTATTAAGGATGTTCATTTCGTCATCATTAAAAGCTATCATAGTTAAATTAGACACACGCTGGTAAAATGTGTGTTTACAAGTGATGTCGGTCTCATGGCGATGTTTACTCTTCAAATTATGAATTTTACGCGTCTGTTTAAAGTATGTATTGTGAGTAACGTCAGAGACGTATTTATGTACTGATTCCATAACATTATTTATGATGGCCGGATGAATATCGTTCAAAATATGTAAATGCAATTTATAAAGTCGTGTATTGAGTGTAGATTTCTTAATATACAAAGATTTGATTTCTTCCTTGATCCGAAAAATCTCAGCATGATTTTTGGTTGCTTTAGCAGCCGTAGAGAGGGCCTTCACATTTATAACTGCATATTTTGGTATTAAATGATTTTTTAAACAGATATTATTAAATTTAATGTGTAAGTTAGTTTTTAGTAACTGGATTTTAACGTTTTGATACTTATATACCACGCTTGCTTGACTAGCCTCCAATTTAAAATGCATATTAGTTCTTGGTATCCAAGTCACGTATGAACAGTAAATTATTATAAATAAATCACCTTATATCCGTCGTGTGACTTCGTTACGTCAATTAAAATGACGCGTTTCGGAACATCTGTTCCATCATCAGATAAAATCGCTCTATTGAGGTCGTTAAACGTTAAAAACACATGTTACACATAATTCTCCACTACGTAATTCACTTGCTTCCTAAATGCTGCGCACCACGACGAAGCCGATCGGACACTGAACTATTATCCAGACAAAACGTTAAAATCCAGTTACTAAAAACTAACTTACACATTAAATTGTAGCGGGGCATTTTTGGGCATACCTGGGGTAATAACAGAATTTGTATTTTTTCATAAATAATAATTAACTTGTTGAGTGATGGAAAAATTTTATGACCGAGAGGTAAATTTGTTATGTGGAAGCGATCCCAACAACGGCAACACTGCTTGAGGCGTTGAAAACAAAGTTATTAGACAATATTCATATAAACAGTTTTAATAACAGCCAACAACTGTACCAAAGTCAGTTCAAGGACAATGACGAACACGAAAAACGTAAACACGTTATGTAACAACAAATGACATAATCGTGTCAGGCGATGTGTTGCGTCAGCAAATTATATAACGATGTGTGTCACCAGTTTTGTCAACAAGCCAAAAACAGTCCACTGGCGCAAGGATACAAACTGAAAACCAATAAGAGTTAGCGAACAACAGCCGCTTCACCAAGTAGCGCCTGTAAATCTTCCCAGTAACATCTCATCACCACTCGCGAGTGGTAGCTATCAAAAGTTTCGGAAGTAAGTGCGGGCCCGCAGAACCACAAAAATGTAAATTCCAGTATTTAAACAGTTTATTTATTTTACAAAAATGAAGTAGAGGCAGTGAGTACAATTGAATATGAATTAACAGTTCGGACATAAAATGTGAAGCACGAGGACTGTAAACCACAAGTTAATATCTACGCCGCAATAGCAGGAAAGTAGACATTTTTTGTTCTTAAATCATTCAAAATACTAAATTCTTTTCTTTTTCAAAAATTGAGCTCAATAAATAAAAAATACAGTATGACCTAGTATGGGGTATATGTTTGCGTGAGAGTGTGTGTGTAGGTACCTAAATTAATATAACGTAAAGTGCTGGTTTCCGTTTTGTAAATGAATACTAAGTTTATAATATGTATTTAGTTCTAAGTTCTAATCATGCATAATGAATGTTATTTTTTTTTGTTTTTCTATAAGATCGCCAAAGTAGGAGAAGGGAGGGGGAACATTTTTCTATATAACATTTGCAATTAGGTTACGTGATATACTGTCATGTTTTTCTTTATTTAATACGAAAATGAATTAAAATAGTTGTCATGGTAAGTCAATTGTATTTTCTTAAATAACCTGTTCTGCATTTCCCGGTCCGCTGAACCGAACCTGGGTAAATATTCACAGTTGGCAATAAAGATGGCGCTCGAAGGAGCTATTTAGTAAATAATTGAATTAAATAACCAAATCCCTTAGGTTTATCAAATATCAGTTTGTTTAATATTGTATCAAAATTTAATAATATCTGTTTAAAAAATCATTTAATACCAAAATATGCAGTTATAAATGTGAAGGCCCTCTCTAGGGCTGCTAAAGCAACCAAAAATCATGCTGAGATTTTTCGGATCAAGGAAGAAATCAAATCTTTGTATATTAAGAAATCTACACTCAATACACGACTTTATAAATTGCATTTACATATTTTGAACGATATTCATCCGGCCATCGTAAATAATGTTATGGAATCAGTACATAAATACGTCTCTGACGTTACTCACAATACATACTTTAAACAGACGCGTAAAATTCATAATTTGAAGAGTAAACATCGCCATGAGACCTACATCACTTGTAAACACACATTTTACCAGCGTGTGTCTAATTTAACTATGATAGCTTTTAATGATGACGAAATGAACATCCTTAATAAAGGCATCAAGTATAACTTGCCTCTTAATAATAAACATCAAATCGTACAAGAAATTATCAATGCAGAAACTGCAGTAAAAACAATTGCCGATCCAAAACTACAAACCGAAGCACGCATTTTAATAAATAATAAATTTAATAATACCATAAAACACCATAATTTTGACAACCATTCACCTCATGTTCTACAGAAACATATAAGATTTTCCAACGAGTTTAAGTTATTGAAACAAATAAAAGCTAAATTAGTTGATAATAATGCTCTAATTACTAAGGCAGATAAGGGGAATACTCTTGTTGTCATGGACTTTGACGTGTATAAAACGAAAGTAAACGACTTTATTTCAAACAATAATATTAGAACCTTGAAATCTGATCCTACTGATATGTATGTCAAGACATTGAATAACAAAATCAATAATTGCGTAAATTTGTTTAGCGAATGCACACGTCGCTTCCTGAAGCCTATTAATGCTAAAGCTCCCGAACTCACTGGCCTACCCAAAATTCATAAACACGACATACCGGTCAGACCACTCGTTAATTTTACCACAGCGCCCGCATACAAAACAGCTAAAAAACTCGTCAAAGTAATCAAAGAAAACATAAATTTAAAGAACAATCATAGTGTCACAAACAACACGGATTTTATTAATAAATGTAAAAATGTTGATATACTACCAAATTATAAGTTAGCATCGTTTGATATAGTAAATTTGTATACCAACATACCAGTAAAGGAAACACTAAATATCTTAAAAGAAAATTTATTAGAGAATAATAAATTAAATATACAGACGATAAACGAGTTAATTGGTTTACTTGAAACTATCTTAGAACAAAATTACTTTACTTTCAATAACCAATTTTTCATTCAGGACGATGGATTGGCCATGGGTTCACCTCTCTCTGGTCTATTGGCTGACGTTTACTTGAATTTTTATGAAAACTCTCATTTGCTCTCACATAACAAATACAAAAATGATATAATATTTTATGCACGTTATGTAGACGATACCTTTCTAATTTTCAATGGTACTGTACGACAGATCGAAAACCTTAAACATTATATGAATAATATTAATAAACACATTCAATTCACGTTGGAAACTGAAGTGGATAATAAATTGAATTTTTTAGATTTGTCTGTCACTAAACACGTAAATAAATTGAAATTTAATATTTATAGAAAACCGACTATCACTGATGTGACAATACATGCTGACTCTTATCATCCATTTTCGCAAAAGTTGGCAGCTTATAATTACTTTATCCGCAGATTGTTGGCAGTACCTCTCAGTGATGATGATTACCGTGAGGAGGTGAATACCATTAAACATATAGCTTTAGCTAATGGTTACCAAAACACGTTGATTGATAATCTCATCAAGAAACATAAAATTCGAAAATCCAAGCCCCCAATAGATAAGGATACAAAAATAACATTTATTTCTACCGCATACACAAATATAATGCCAAAGATTCTAACCTCCACATTTAATAAATTGAATATTACTGCTACCTTCAAAACAAACAATAGTCTATTAAAAATACTACGTCATAGAAAACCCATACCTTTAGAAAAGAAATCCGGCATATATAAATTATCATGTAACGACTGCAACAGTTTTTACATTGGTCAAACGGGGAGAGGTTTCCTCAAACGATTTAAAGAACACACACCAAAACGTCACCTAAATAATCTCACTTTTTTAAATAATATCAAGTCCAACTTTGCCCGCCACTTAATCTTACACAATCATAATTATACTGATTTTAAATCTAATTTAATACCCCTACATGTGTCCAACAAAGGCCGTTACATGGACGCAATAGAGGAGTTCGAAATATACAAAGCATATAATAACATAAACAGCCGAGACTTCATATTGAATGACCACTTAAATTTTAAATCCAACCCGATATACGATACAGCTTTGAACCTGCTTAGGCGTAATCACTCAGATAATAGTTCAGTGTCCGATCGGCTTCGTCGTGGTGCGCACCATTTAGGAAGCAAGTGAATTACGTAGTGGACAATTATGTGTAACATGTGTTTTTAACGTTTAATGACCTCAATAGAGCGATTTTATCTGATGATGGAACAGATGTTCCGAAACGCATCATTTTAATCGACATAACGAAGTCATACGATGGATATAAGGTGATTTATTTATAATAATTTACTATTCATATATATACTCGTTGACTTCTTCTGGTGTGGCGTCTGTTGGATTTCTACTTTGAATATCAGCAACAACGTTGTCCTTACCTTTGCAATGCACAATGTCAAATTTATACTCTTGAAAACTTAAGATCCATCTTGTTATGCGGGAATTGTTTAAATGACATTTGTGTAAGGTCAGTGCTTTGTTATCAGTGATAACGGTCAAAGATTGTCCCAAAATATAAATGCGAAACTTCTCTAAACATTGTACGATACATAGTAGTTATTTTTCTGTAGTAAAATAATTCCTCTCGGCTCCTTTAAATGTTCTACTTGTAAATGCAATGACTCCAATTCTCCCTTCTTCATCTAACTGGTACAATTGACCACCGTATGCAAAATTACTGGCGTCACATTGCATGTAATACCTTTGATTAATCCGAGGAAATTTTAAAATAACAGTTTCGATGAATAATTCCTTAACTTGTTGAAAACAATTATTGAACTCCGGTGTCCAAATGAATCTACATCCTTTTTTCAATAATCCAAGCAGCGGTTGCGTGGTCTCCGCATATTTATCCGTGAAGCGGTTATAAAAGTTGGTGAGTCCCAAGAAACCCTTCAGTTGCTTCTGATTTTTAGGAATAGGGAACTTCATAATAGCGCTTATCTTCTCCTCCATCGCCTGGATTCCCTGTGTTGTCAGGCGATATCCTAGGTAAGAGATTTCCTGTCTGAAGAATTGTGATTTTTCTAAACTTATCGTTAAATTTGCTTTTCTTAAATTCTCTAATAATAATTCTAAGTGTGTTTCTAGACTATTGGAATAAACAGACAGTCATCCACATAAATAATAGTGTTTCTTTTTACATCTTCTTCTAACACCACGTCTAACCCTCTTGTTAATGCCGCCGAACTTGTGCTTAATCCAAAAGGTGTGACCGTAAAGCGGTAGCACTTACCCTCATACATAAAGGCTGTGAAATCTCAGCATTCTGGCTTTAATGGTACCTGCCAGAAGCTACTGGTCAGATCGACTGTAGACAAGTACTTCATCTTGC
The DNA here is from genome assembly GCA_034769895.1 of Magicicada septendecula. Taxonomy (NCBI): domain Eukaryota; kingdom Metazoa; phylum Arthropoda; class Insecta; order Hemiptera; family Cicadidae; genus Magicicada; species Magicicada septendecula. Next base: position 475,703,565 of record CM068374.1, read on the forward strand.
TGCACCTTGCCAATATATCATTTATCGGCGAGGCTCCCTCGTAGTCCGGGATCGTCACACTGTTGATTTTCCTTGCATCCAGACATAATCGGACCCTTCCATCCTTCTTTATCACAGTCACAAGTGGGTTTACGAATGGGCTGTTGCAACGTTCAATCACCACAAAATGTAACATTCGACTTATTTCTTCTTGAACTTTCCCCTTGTATGCAAGCGGAACTGGCCAACCTCTCTGGAAATACGGTGTCCTGTCTGTCACTTGGAATTCGTGTGCGTATCCGTCGATTCTTCCGGGGCACTCCCTGAATAAACTCCTATTTCTTACTAGAATCTCCTTTAATCGTGTCACTACATTTTCATCTCCACAGTCGATACTTTCCACCTTTTCGTCAATACTCCGCATGATTTCTTCATCTTCTTCTCTGCTTATCACTGCCATATGCATGATTGGTATCGCATACTCTGCTTCGTCAGCTTTTCCTTTCAGCTTGATTTCTCTTCTCCCTACATCTATCCGGCATCCGGTTTCTTGTAGAAAACTCATCCCTAAGATACATGGTTTGACAAGATCCGGTATAACTAAAAACACACATTCGCTCCTAACTCCATCTAATTCTATGTCACATAATATTTGTTTCTTAATTAATTTCGATTTGTTTCCTACTGCGCTAATGACAAGAGTGTTGGTCATGGGCAGTATTTTGTACGGTTCTATGTCCTTCTTATTTTGATTATACCATGATTCTGATATTCCGTTGATCAAACATCCAGTATCAATAAGAGCTAAAACAGTTATATCATTATTAAATTTTACAATTACTTCGGGACATTTTAATACACGTTGAGTAATTTCCTCTTCATCATCATACAACAAGTCATTTCTTAAATCTGGTAGAAGTATATGTACATTATTGGTAGTGTCATCGTCCGGTAAATTGGCTATCTCCCTTACTGTGCCGCGTGATTTTTTTTTTCTCTTCCTGGTGCTGCCTTTTGGGTTCATCGGCCGTCGACGTAGATGCACCCTTATTTACGAAACTAATAGTATTGACAGGCTGCCCTCCGGCATTCCGGTTGAATTGTGCACGGGCGGTAACTTTCTCACCCCAATCCCGTCTGGGTCTGTTGTCCTCTCTCTCTCGCCGACTTTCACCTTCCGCTTTCGCTGCATACTGAAATTCTTTGTTATTGCGTGGTCGAATCTGCGTGTATTTGACGATCAATGACTCGAAATTCGGAATCGTATTTATACCTCTCGTAACAACAGCTAATTGTACGTCACGCCCGAAATGACGTGCGATCTAACGAATCAATTGTTTATCAGTTATCGTAGGCGTCAGTTGTCTACTTTCTAAAAGAATACGCTCGATATATTGAATAGAGCTTACTTGTCTGTGCCAGTCAAATCTCACATACTCGAGGTGGTCTCTAATTTCGTCTAGACGTTCTTGCCCCCAGTATTTTTGCGTAAAGGCTTCCCTAAACTCTTCAAAGGTAGTTACCTGGTTCCTGATGACTCGCCACCAGATACCGGCGTCCATCTCGAGGTGTTTACCAATCCATTTGATACTGTCATTAGGATAATATGTCTCTTGTAGTTCCGATAGCTCCTTCAGGAATTCCATGGGATATCTATCGGTCCCATTATACTTAAGATCGTGGTGTTGCGGTCCATTGATTCTGTTTCCGTTCCCACACTCACCTTCAATTAATTGTCTTTGCAGTCGTTCTTGTGTTTCTCTCATTTTTGCAATGTGGCACTTCGGTTCTTCAATGCGTACGGTTTTTTCTTTAGACGTTTCGTCCAATTTCTGTTCTGTTGAGCGTTGTTTGTTATAGACTTCTTCAAGTTTTTGTTTCATGGCGTTATTTGTGTGGCACTGCTCCTGCTGCTTCTGTTGTATTGTTTCATGAAGTTCGGCTGCCAACTCTTCCTGTTTTTTATTACTGTCTTTTATGTGCATTTCTATTTTGTTGTGAATTCGTTTAATGCTTGTCTGAGTACTCTGGATGGCTCCTTTCCACTCTTGGCGGTCTGTTTCACGTGCCTCCCGCATCTCTTCATGCTTCTTATCTGCGTCTTCCCGCAATTCTTTAATTGAGTCATCTTGCTTCTTTTGCATTTCGTTAAACTTCTCCTCCCAGGTATGTCGGTATTCACGTAATTCTGACCGCATCTGCGCTAATTGTTCAGCTACTTGTTGTCTCACTTCTTCTTTGTATTGGTCGAGTTTCTCGCTTTGTTTTTCTAGCTTCTCGTTCTGTTTTTCTAGCTTCTCGCTTATTAATCTATTATTTTCACCTATTTGTGTCCTAATTTCTTCACGAATTAATCTGTTATCTTCACTTTGTTTATCGAATTTGTCATTCTGTTTATCAATTTTTTCACTTATTAATGTCATTAGTGTTTGTAGGCTCACTTCTTGAGGTCTAGGCATCGGTCCCCGCGCCCTGTCGTCTGGAGTCTCCACAACACTGTCTGGATCGCTAGGCGTGTTATCCTCCTCGTTATTAGGCATACCTAACTGATTATTAATCTCAAATTCCACACTATCCGAATTACTGGCCATCTTTGCCCTACTGCGCGTGATCATTCAAACTAGCCTCTACACTATGAATTATTTTTGTCTTACTCTAGTTTAATCTACTCTACTGCCTGCTCTTTACCCAGACTTATACGTGATATTCTATCGCGTATCAAGCCGTGCGGTTGGGCGCCAATTAATACGGTGTAATTAATTAATTTGTGGATTACTTAATTACTTTAATTGTTAATTATGTATTGATTAATGAGTATACTCTTCACAGGCCAATTACCACAATGTAATTAAGGTACAAATCTATTAACTACTCAGGTTGCTTCTTTAAGATTAATATGGTTCTTTATTTAATTGGTCAATCACTAATGTAGATAGAATCGTGTGTTAGTTGCCATTTACGACTGTGTAAACAAAATGTTAAATAAGATTTTAGTTCTCATGAGTATTCATTCAATACACATTAGAATTTATGTGGTTATAATAGTGATTTGAATTGTGAATTACACTGGGTTTTCTGATAATGATGAACGCATTATTGATTGTTTAGGTACTAATTTATTATACGTTAATGTTAAACATTTCGTATTTAATAACAAACATATATCTTCCAGGTACCTGTAAATACAACGAACATATACATATCAAAACCTAATTTCTTCCTTAATTGCTCTCTGAAATACATACAACATATATAAAAATACATACAACAAAATCAAATAATATTTACTTTATCTAATGCGTTCATTCACCCAGATGGATTGGCTTTAATAGATCATGATTATATATTTGAATGCAACCTTTTAATAACTTTTCTCATAATTACTCAGGTTAGATTCTTGGAAAGAGACAGGACAGTAGTTTGACTATGCTAACAAGATCATAAAGTGTTACTTGGTAATGGTTTATCCGTTATTTCCATCGGTGTTATATCCCAGGTGATGACGATCGTTGAAAATGCTGCTCCATTGAATAATGATGATGATGATCACTTTCACTGGTTATTTGCACTCGCGTCGTTAACAGAATAGCGTGTTATGTTATTCAATGTTCGCACACTTCACTTCGTCTCCGCGTATAACCATGCTTGCTTAAGTGTTCTGTGTGTTTCTTTGTGTGACTACACAAGGTATTATTGTGTGGTTGTCTAATAGTTTTTTTGAATAAGAGTGTCTTGGTTACAGTAATTTATGGATATTATTGTATCGTTCACGCACATTGTGAATTACTGTTCGTTATATTGTTTCTAAGTCGCAAACAATTATATATATTCTTAGTTAAATAAGTTCAGTTCACCATTCCGCGTACTTTAAGAATTCACGGTTGTTCAATATACCAATTCACTTCGAAATTCACGGAATACCAGAATCCATGGAAAAAGACCAGTGGGAAGACCAAGGAGAAGATGGGAGGATGCAAGAGAGATATTAAAAGTGCGTTCCTGGAGGAGGATGGCTGCTGACAGAGGAGAATGGGGGGAAAAATTGAAGGAGGCCAGGGCCCAACAAGGGCTGTAGTGCCATAGAAAGAAGAAGAAGAATATACAGATTCACTTCGAAATTCACGTGACTGTTCTTGATATAAGTACGACACTTAATAAACTTATGAGATTGTTTGTAACATTATAAAGTTACTTACGAGAGTTATGTGTCTCCTAAATACTTTTATAGTCCGAAATATTATAAGATTCTTCGCGAACTGTTTGATAAGTTATGTTAGACTCTCAAAGTTTCTCAACAAGACTGCGTCGCGAACTACTCAAAATTATTATAAGACTCCTCGCAAACTGCTCGAAAATTTATGTTAGACTCTCGAAAATTATTATAAGACTGCCTTGTCCCGCGCCGGACACTTAGTTTTTTTCAACGTCTCCCTACTAGGATTTTGTCTCTGGCTTGTCCACGCCTAAGATTACTATGATAGGCTAAATCACTACCCTCTCTCGAAGTCTTTTCCCACCATTTCGAAGTCTTCCAGTCTTCTACCCTCTGATTTGTTCTTCTCCTAGTTGCTATGGAAACTGGCTTCTCCTTCGTGAAATACTTTGTTTCGATAGGTAGCTAGATATGTCCTTTGAATCGTCTTGTCCAGGCGTCACTCTCATTCGGAGAAATGCAAGCCATTCCCCGCCTGTCAGTCAACTCATTGTTTCGAGTTTCCAGCAAGGGTTTACTCTAACGTCTTGGGTATTGTTCGTTTCTGAAACTCTGTCCTGGCAATTAACCGTTTTCCATCCAGTGTCAACAGCTGCAACCTCCACGCTTTCTCGTTGTAAATCTCAGCTTGTCACTTAGGCGTATATCCCGCTGTGCAACGACGCTGGCTCTCTTCATAATTTGTTGTTCGGATCGTTTCTAAAGACTGCAGTACATCCTCAATCCTTTGTCCCTCGTCTCGTTTTTTTGTAGTGACCTCGTTTCTTAGTTACAACCTTAAATGTATCCTCGCTTTGATTCCGCGTAAACGTACGACTGAGTCCAAGTGCATTGTTCGGTTTGTTACGGTGTCATAATTCTCCGTTGGCACACTCCTGTCAATTTGAGTCATCGTTCCTATTGTTGCCTTGTGCTGAACACACTTCTATTGTCTGATATGGCGTTAGTTGTCACCTACCCCAATTAACTTTGTTTATGGCTCTGTTCTTAGAGTCACTGCCACCGTAGCGTGAGAACAGGCTGGTCAAGAAGGAAAATTAAATTTTTAACGTATCTTAAAAAATAACAAAAAATATTTTATGCACGGTATGTAGACGATACGTTTTTAATTTTTGATGGTACTATAAGACAAATCGAATTATTTAAAAACTGTTTAAATAAAATTAATAGAAACATCCAGTTTACTCTTGAAACAGAGGTTGATAACAAGATAAACTTTCTTGATGTAACCATCACTCGACAGATGAATAAACTAAAGTTCAACATTTATAAGAAACTGACTACCACTGACACCACAATACACGCAGACTCTCATCATCCTCTTTCACATAAAATGGCAGCGTACAATAGTTTCATTCATAGATTATTGACAATTCCTTTGGATGATAATGACTTTCGTGATGAGCTAAATGTTATAAAATATATCGCGGTGGCCAATGGTTACAATAGTTTAACCATTGACAAACTGTTGAGATGAAAAAAGAATGCTTAAACCCCGAATAAACAACAACACGCAAAACATTTTTATATCTGCTAATTACACTAGCTTCATGCCTAAGGTTTTGTCTTCTATATTGAATAATAATAGTTTCACTATTTCATTCAGGACTAATAATAAGTTACTGGATATTCTCAAACCGAAAAAACACACGCCTCCAGAAGAAAAAACTGGCATATATAAGTTAACATGCAATGACTGCGAGTGCTTCTACATTGGACAGACTGGGAGAGGTTTCCTTAAACGATTTCGAGAACATTTACCTAAGAAACATTGACATCAAATCAAATTACGCCCGACACCTGACTGCACACAATCATAATTACACAGATTTTAGTTCCAATTTAATACCGTTACATGTGTATAAGAAGGGCCGTTTCATGAATGCCTTGGAGGAATTTGAAATTTACAGTGCATATGCAAACCCAAGGAGTCGCGATATCGTGTTAAATGACCACCTGAACTTTGTATCCAACCGATTGTACGATACCGCCTTGAGTCTGCTCGCTGGGGCTACGATAAGGTAGCAATCGCTCAGTGGCAGAATGAACTTGAACGGGTGCGCACCCAAATCCGCGTACGGTTCACATGCAAAGGACATTTTTACTTCTTAACGATCTCGCAAGAGTGATAGTTTTACCTTTTTAATATCTGATGATGGAGCATAAGCTCTGAAACGCGTCATAGACGAAGTTACAAGAAATCACACGGCGGATAATTTAAGGTAAATAATTTATTAAATAAAATCTTTCTGATTTTTCTTAAAATGGTCCAAACATTCCCGAGAAGCTTGCATTCGCATGCGTTTTTGGTCACTTGTCAATAAACACAGCACCCATCTTGCAGACAGTTTTTCATACCTAATTACTTAGTACGAATATGATGTACCTTTTCATCTGAGATGCCCACAGGCTTAACAATTTCAGACACCTTCAAATGGCGATCTTCCAAAACAATATCGTGCACTTTATTGATGATTTCTGGTGTAGTGGCACTTTTCGGACGCCCAGTATGCAGGTCATCTTTCAAACTTGCACGACCACGTTTAAATTCAGTAGCCCATTTTTTCACTGTAGTAAATGAAGGTCCAGCCCCACCCAACACATTAATTTCATTAAAACTTTGTTGGCGTTAAACCTTTCTTAACAAAAAATTTGATGTTCAGTTTTCTCCATTTTCAGCGTTGCTGTGAGATAACCTTATTTATACAGCTGTTTCTCCGCAACAATGACTTGACGCTTCACAGCTGTTCGTGGGGCGAACGTGGCACCACGATGTGGTAAAAAACAGAAACGCCACACGTTCGTTTATATGGTAGGCCGCGAACTTTTCAAATCACGCTCGTAATAATGAAAATTCTGCAAAATGTGGGAAGTAATAAAACGTTTTCAGCAGAATGTGGGATCTTGTGGTTCTAAGTGCTGGCTGCGAAAGGCAGACATTCATGTCACTACTGAAGGCTACCAGCCTGCTGGCGTCTCAAACTGTTGTGATTTTTAATGATGACATTGAAAATCTTTTTTAACACTGTATAGAAGGAGGCTGTTGACACTGCACTTTAGGTGCTTGACTGGCAGAAATGAATGTGTTGGAACAATCAAGAAGCATCTAAATCCCACCTCCTGTAAGGGGTGGCAGCATGGAAACAACACTGGTTATAAGGGTTTGTTCAGGAGGTGAACCAGCTTTATGAAATGGAGGGTTATCCGAGACATTTACTGAGGTTAACTAGGTAAAACACAGGTACTGAAAGATAACATATGATGTAAAACAACTATACTCGGCAGCACATAAAGGCGAAAAGTGAAGACAGAGTGTAACACTGCGACAGCCAGTAAGCGAAACGACTGACTGGCTCTTATTGGCTGCTACATCACGTGTTACTATGCCCTTGCCTCTGCGCAGCTGGCAGCTCTCGCCTTCCTTTGTGCTCCGCACTAGTGGTATGTGTGTGAAGAAAAACAAAGGTGGTGTACTATTACTTAAGCAGGTAACTGTGTCATGGTGACACTGACAGTGACCACTGTATCCATGGATGTGCATACCATGATGTGTTTTTCAGAATGCCCTGTGTAAGTCTCACATAAAACTAATCTGAGCAATTCCTAACATCAAAAGAATGCTCTGTTCTACCAAAATCATTAGGAATTATGAAGACTGTCCAAGTGTAATGGAAACGCTTCATATTTCAATCCTTTCCTGCTTACAAAACAAGGGTACATACAAATATACAGAACAAAGTAGTCCATACGTATTGAATTTATTTATTTATTTAATAGTAATCACTATCTTATTTAAGAACTTATTTTTCTGAAAATTTTAAAAAGAAAATAATAATATAATAATAATAATTACTTATTACAATTTGTACTATAACAATGTTTTCAACATTTACAAAATAAACAATAATAATCAGTTTTATTATTCTCTCTCTTTCTTTGTTTTATCTTCTCTGACAGACAATACACAGAACATGCATGCTGAATCAAAAAAGGAAAGAAAGAAAGACTAACTGAAACACCATAGCACTTTCTGTGTTCTGTTCTCATACCACCAGTTAAACTAAGTTATAATAAAAAGTTGTTAGTCAGCAGTTCTCAATCTGGGATACTAGTAGCAGTTACCAATGGATAATACATACTATTGCCAAAAGTAAAAATAAGAAATATACCATTTATATCAAAATAACTCTCAATCCAGTGTTTTTTTATTTTGAAAAGATAAAATAATATTAAAAAAATATATACTGACGTTTCTAGATAATAAAATAACATCTTTATATTTTTCTATTTTACATAAATTATATATAACAAACTTCGACCACTCTAGTATATTTTCTTTCTTGGATTTTGTTGTCCAAGACGTGTCCATTGATTAACTAAATATAAGTATATCACTACTGACTGGAACACTAGACGAAGCTTATAATAAGCAAAAACTGGTTCAGGCTACAAGGTAAAACTTCTATATTTTTACCTATAAAAAAAACTTTGTGTTCAGAGTTGGTAGTGATATACTTATATTTTGTGTATTTTCTTATACATTTTATACATACACAAGTATACAATTAATTTAATAATTCTTTAATTAGATGCCTCACCTCTTGGTGTAACACCAATTTACTGACTTAGCATTCAAAGTGACAATTTGTTTGTCAGATTTGTTTTATTATTTTAATAGAAATTATAAAAAAAAGTAGTTAATACTACAACATGTACTAATCCAAGAACTATTTACTTATACAACAGTATTCTAAAATGATTCTTACGTGTCTAAAACAAAGATTAATTAAAAAAAGCTTCAATTAGATTAGAACTGTTTTACTTTCTGTTGGAACACCATGTTGAAATTACATCAATATTTAAAATTTTATTATCATGTTAAATTTTTATAAAATTAAAACAACACAAAAACAAATCACAGAAAATTAATCAATATAAATTTACTAACAAGGTCCATGCAAATCTTTTCTTGTTCCTTAGGGCGCACATGGAATATTATGGTAAAAGGAATAAGTGGCCAATTGCTGGGTACACTACTTATGTTGGGAAAGATTGAAAACTACTGCTGTACACAATACAATTATAGTTCAACTGAACAAACGCTCACAAACATCATCTTGTCAGCAAACTACGATTAGCGACATTTTCAGACTGCTCACAAATATTTAAACAGAGACAGACAAACATGTACTCTTATTACTTAACAGTATCTATTCATTTACATCCGATTAAAAACAAAACACTGGTCAGTTATTCAGGAAAATATACTAACATTAAGAACAAATAAAAATAAAAATGAATACATGAAAAGTGTTCCTAGGAACATACAACACTCCAATCATAATCATTAAGGAGGTTTCAGATGGGATTCTAACAAATCTGATATATTAATATATTATTTATTTTGGTACACGCACAAGCAGGTATGCACACACACACACACACACACACATCAAAAAACCGAAATTAAAAAAAGCTCAGACAAGTGGAACACTGGATCCGCAAGAATAAGAATGCGAAGATCATTATCATAGCACCAATTTATTAACACGCTGGTACAACTTTCCAGTGGCACTCAACTACCATCTTCAGCCAAGCCAAACATTAATGCAACACTCAGCACATGTTTAACCTCAACAACTGTTTGAAAGTTTATTGACTGCGGTGAGTACTGGTGAAACAATTGTGCCAGCATATTAATAAACTGATGTTGTAACCTAATTCATTTGAATTTCTGATGGGAAAATACATCTCTTTCCTTGATGTCCACAGCAAACAGTTTTACTATATATATAATTAAAATAAAAAAGTACTTTCATAATACACCTGCTGTGTCATCTCATAGTGCTCATATAAATAAAACAGTAATACAAAAGTTACGGCTAATTTCTTGAATTATAATAGCCTCAAACTGTAACGGTACATATATTACCCACCCGAAACATAATTAAAATATGTAAAGTTTATTTGTAATTTGAATGGGATAGGAGAATAATGTACACAATGTGGACTCAAGGCCAATGGATTAAGCCACTGGAAACAGTTATTTTTAGAAATCTGACCTATGAACTATGCACTGTTGGGGTCACGCTGTGACGTCAGTAGCCAAGCTTTGTTTATTTCACTCTGGAATGTGAGGCGCAGTCAGCTCCGCCTCAGAATCTGGCAACGTCATACTAATAAAACAATGAAACGAGACCATGTGATCCCCCTCCATCTCAGATTTTTGAACAGTTTCAGCCGTCCCAGTCGAAATTATACTCTCGTGCTGTACAGCCGTATAAGTCCGCGGACGAAAATCCAGTGGGCCCACCACCTAATCGATTAAAATGTAACATCATATAAGTCGAAAAATGTAGAAAGTGATTAAAAGTTTATTAGAACAGTAAAATCAGTGCTAATGAGTGGTCAGATTAAACATATGGAGTAGTCAACGTGGAGTGCGAGTACATTTGGAGTTGGCTGGACGATGCAAAGATAAGTAACCTCTCAGAAAGAATAAAACAAAGAAATTTCAAAATTATAAATCATTCAAAATTAAATGAAAAAAGTGGCAGCCTGAAATATATTGTAAAAGTCATAAAGGGGGTTATAAATATATGTAAGGTATGAAAGCGTGTGTGTGTGTGTGTAAATGAAGCGCTGGTTTGCGGAAATAAAAATTGTAATTTGTGTTTTAAATATCTTTTTATTTTTTATTACTCTTTGGACATAGGTAAACTCATAAGGATCAAAAGAAATTTCAATTAATTACTGTTAATTATCAATGTGTTGTTTAAATAGTTTTGAATATGATAACATGAGAAAGAATAATTTTGTTTAAAATGAGAATTACATAAATGGAAAGTGTTTGGAGTGAAATGATTAATGGAAGTAAGGCGAATAAAATTTAATTCAGTGTAAACAAGTAAACGATTTATTTATTTCAAACAACCATTATTTCCACTCACAAATACGTCTAAACGAACTCTGGGTAAGTATTTTCACAGTTGGCAACAAAGCAAGATGGCGTCCGGAATGCGGACGTAAACAAAATAAGGTAAACAATTTGATAGAAAAGTAATTAATGTTACAAAACACAACTGTACTTTTTTTTAAAGCACAGTGTGTGTGTTTTACAAACTGACAATGTTCAGTTCTTGCAAGATCACAAGCCTTCTGTTACTTTTTAATGAAATAACATGTAAAGCTGCGAATGTACACAACACATACACATTAAATAAATGTATATGACTCATAAATAGTCATAATTTTACTATCAATCATTGTGTTGTAAGGATGTACATACTCAGTTTAAATTTATTACAAGAATAATCAATTTCTTCTGCATTTACAAAATAATTATTATTAATTTTAAATGTCCAGGAGATACAATTCTTGTGATATTTATGATTTAATGGAATAAACTTTGGTAAATGAATTACAACTTAGCCATAATGACAGGGTATGCCAATATTGAAGAATAAGAATCTATTATATTGAAACTATACATGTAAGGACTGAATTCAATCTTTTGGTACAATGAGTACAAAACTTCTTCATACTATCTTCATTTATTCAGTGCAATAAATATAAACATTGTATTTGCCTCCAAAAGCGTTTTAAGACTATAAAACAGGTTAATTACCTTCCGTCACGCTTTTTGAAATCCGAAAACAGGACTACTCGAGTTTCGACACATTAAGTGTCATCTTCAAATCCTCGATGAATATAGGTTAAAAATACATTTGTTGATGTATGCACATCCCGTCAGATAATAAAAACAAAACAAACATAACAACAAAAATATTTAAATAATTTAACACATATTAAAACAGAGACAAAACAGAACAAAAACACAATACACGCGGTCGACGCGGACCTGCGCAGGAACACGTTATACAGTAAAATCAATCGATACCGATTTGACCTTTCATAAATTTTATCGATCTGACACAGCTAATATCTCGTTCTATATCGTTTACTTTGTTGAATAAAATATTATTTTTATGGATCGATTTTTCATGTAAGATGCGATCGTAATTATCTTTAGTGGCCTTATATATTTCAAACCTTTCAAGAGTGTCCAGTTTAAGAGATTTCCTGCATTTATGTAGTATATCCAAATTCTCACTAATACTTTTTATGTTATGATCTTGTGAACTTAAATGTTCAGCAAATGTGGATCTTCCTATATTTGATTTAGAGCTTGGGAGGTGTTCTTTATAACGCAATTTGAATGAACGACCCGTTTGTCCTATGTAGAAATTTGAACAATCCGAACAATTAAGCCTGTATACACCTGTACCATCGTATTCATCGAAAGACTTAATTTGATTTTTAAACTTAAGTTTGTTCTCGAGTTTATTATTTGCTTTTGAAGCCAATACTATATTTTGTTTTTTCAATTGGTTTTTTAAAGTGTAATGTAACTTTTCGCCATATCTATTGCGATATATTTTACTTTTTCTTTAGGCATGTCAATATTTATTAGTCTATTTTGTTTCTTATTTATTATTTTATCTATTATGTTACATTTATAACCATTGGCTATTGCTATGTGTTTAATAATTTCGACTTCGTTTTTATGGTCTTCTGTAGAGAGGGGCAATGATAACAAGGCAATGATCGTAAGACGAGGCATGAATAGCATGATCAGTGGTTGTCGGTTTCCTGTAAATATTATAGTTAATTTTATTATCAATTTTTGTTAAAGACAAATCTAAGAAATTTATTTTATTATTCTTTTCTGTTTCTAATGTAAATTGCAAATTTTTTGTTATGGTATTCAAATACTTATTAAGCGTCTCTAATTGTCTGCAATTACCATTGTAAATCACTATCGTGTCATCCACATATCGACGATAAAATAAAATTTTGATGTAATGTTTGTTGTTTGGTGATAATATTTCATTATTTTCGATGTAGTTTAAATAAATTTCTGCCAGGATACTTGATAGGACTGTCCGTCCTTTAGTAAATTTCACGTCTGCACCATCGTATAAAATTGCCAAAAAAATTGATAAAATTTTAAGACAATATATAGTGTTTAATAAGAACTACAGTTTGAAAAATAGTTTAGAATTGGTAGATCTCACAAAAAAACTTACAATTGAACCAAGACATACTTTAGCTTCATTTGACATAGTCAATTTGTATACGAATGTACCAATTAATGAAACTTTGGAAATAACAAAAAGTTTATTATTATCAATAGCCACTTTAAACCATGAAATAGTTGATGGGATTATTAATTGGACAAAAGTAATTTTAGAACAAAATTATTTTACTTTTGATAATAAATATTATTTACAGAAAGATGGATTAGCAATGGGATCCCCACTATCAAGTATCCTGGCAGAAATTTATTTAAACCACATCGAAAATAATGAAATATTATCACCAAACAACAAACATTACAACAAAATTTTATTTTATCGTCGATATGTGGATGACACGATAGTGATTTACAATGGTAATTGCAGACAATTAGAGACGCCTAATAAGTATTTGAATACCATAACAAAAAATTTGCAATTTACATTAGAAACAGAAAAGAATAATAAAATAAATTTCTTAGATTTGTCTTTAACAAAAATTGATAATAAAATTAACTATAATATTTACAGGAAACCGACAACCACTGATCATGCTATTCATGCCTCGTCTTACCACCCTTATTCACACAAAATGGCATTTTTTAATAGTATGGTACATAGATTGTTATCATGCCCCTCTCCACAGAAGACCATAAAAACAAAGTCGAAATTATTAAACACATAGCAATAGCCAATGGTTATAAATGTAACATAATAGATAAAATAATAAATAAGAAACAAAATATACTAATAAATATTGACATGCCTAAAGAAAAAGTAAAATATATCGCAATAGAGTATGGCGAAATGTTACATTACACTTAAAAAAACCAATTGAAAAAACAAAATATAGTATTGGCTTCAAAAGCAAATAATAAACTCGAGAACAAACTTAAGTTTAAAAATCAAATTAAGTCTTTCGATGAATACGACGGTACAGGTGTATACAGGCTTAATTGTTCGGATTGTTCAAATTTCTCCATAGGACAAACGGGTCGTTTGTTCAAATTGCGTTATAAAGAACACCTCCCAAGCTCTAAATCAAATATAGGAAGATCCACATTTGCTGAACATTTAAGTTCACAAGATCATAACATAAAAAGTATTAGTGAGAATTTGGATATACTACATAAATGCAGGAAATCTCTTAAACTGGACACTCTTGAAAGGTTTGAAATATATAAGGCCACTAAAGATAATTACGATCGCATCTTAAATGAAAAATCGATCCATAAAAATAATATTTTATTCAACAGAGTAAACGATATAGAACGAGATATTAGCTGTGTCAGATCGATAAAATTTATGAAAGGTCAAATCGGTATCGATTGATTTTACTGTATAACGTGTTCCTGCGCAGGTCCGCGTGTATTGTGTTTTCGTTCTGTTTTGTCTCGGTTTTAATATGTGTTAAATTATTTAAGTATTTTTATTGTTGTTTGTGTTGTTTTTATTATCTGACGGGATGTGCATACATCAACAAATGTATTTTTAACCTATATTCATCGAGGATTTGAAGATGACACTTAATGTGTCGAAACTCGAGTAATCCTGTTTTCGGATTTCAAAAAGCGTGACGGAAGGTAATTAACCTGTTTTATAGCAATAAATATGTAAAAAACCATGAAGACATCAGTGTATTTGTCAACACACGGCAAATATTATGAAAACCTAGATAACTATGTTGTGGAAGACCAACTGATGACAAATTTATCTAAAAATTCAAAGAAAAATAACATCATTTTTGTGAAGCATTCTTTTCAACTGAACATCATACTAATACAGTTGAATGAAACTGACAAAAGGCAAGTAACAAACACATGGAAATAAAAAATGTGTTGGCTTACTCTTTCTGGACATAAAGATTAAGGTCTTGATGTATACAAGCAAGCAATAGGCTTCTCGTGAACAATTTCTGAATTAGTAAATTACAATCCGCACACGTGTAACAGAGTACAAATACAATCAATGAATTTTCTATTGTTTCATTTTCTGTATATTCATTTGCTGTTATCCTTTCTAACTGCTTCAAAATTGTCTACCATGTTCATGATTGAAATAAACGGTGTTGTAATGAATATTATCTACATACTTAAAAAAAAAAGTGTTCCCACCATACTAAATTTCCAAAGTAACTACAAGTGTCAATCAAGCAGAAAGTGATTGACAAACACATATAAATAACAAAGAATCATGTGGGTTTTAAGTTAAATGAAGTTATGCAAGAGGTTGTTGACGAGAACCAATGAGACTTGGACCAGCTAATGGCGTATAGGTCATCAGTACATGATGCAATGGGAGTGATTCCCGCAAAACTAGTGGTTGAGCGGAAGACACATATTCCTAGGAACTTGATGTTCGGGTCACATGAGGCTGAATTCGAAGAGCCAGAAAGTTATCTTTCGCAAGTAGACCAGCTATGTAGATCGCCTGGCCGAGTATTACTTCAGAGATGATTTGCCAGTTCGGGGCGAACAGGCTTAAGGAGGGGGCAGTGTAACGACAGTACAGAACATGCTACGTGTTTCTCAGCTATTCCAGTGGAGCCTGGCTATGTGTGTGTGTGTGTGTGTGTGTGTGTATGTACGTATTGCTGCTACTTTGAGATGAAGGACAAGTACGTGACACTTGTCACGCGTCCACGAGACTTTTCCAGACCATTCTGGTCAGCGCAGTGTGTTCAAGGACACTGTTTCTAGTAGATTCTCGAGAGCGCCTGTTGTTTAACACGTCATTCAAAGTGACAGATTATTCTGCAACATCAGCAGGGTATAAATATAGGCATTCAGCGATGGTCGTCAGTTTGAGTGACAATTTATTCCAATGCAGTTCGAAGTATTGTGGCGAAGTGTTATGTGTTTTATAATTGTGCAAGACTCTTATTAATTGACATTATTATTGCGTGTGAACAATTTTTATTTGATTTGTTGTAAGAGACTATCTTGTTGATTATAAACTGTTTAATTGTGATAATTAAAGCTGGTGATTAGTGACTTAATTGGTGTCTTGTATTTTATTTTCCACTGTACCATACGACGATCAGTAGACCGTCATAACAATATTTTGAAAAGATTATCTAAATGTGAAAGTGAGGCATCCCTTTATAAAATATCCAATGTGGGGACTTCAACCATATGCGAAATTAAAGCACAAAAATGTAAACTGGAAAAGTATGCCGAAAAATTGGATTCTGAAGAAGGATCACAAAACCGAAAAACATTATTGATGCCATTGGAAGATGCTATTTACATATGGTTAACACAGAGAAAAACCTTGGGTGAACCCATTTCAGCCCCTACGCTGTGTGAAAAGGCACTAGAATTCAATAAATCCTTGGTCTGCCGATTTCAAATCTAGTGCAGGGTGGTTACATAATTTAACAAAAAAAAGCACAGGATCCGAGAATTAGAAATTCAAGAAGTTATATTCACACCATGGTGCTGCCCAAAAATTCAAACTAAAATTTCTTGATATGGTAGTTCAAAATGGTTTCAGTGGAGACAATGTGTACAATGCTGATGAAACCAGTGTAAACTGGCTTTCTTTGCCTAAAAGTCTCTTGCTTCCTGCCATGAAACCTCTGCCCCAGGTTTTAAAGTAAGCAAAGACAGAGCGACTGCATTGATTTGTGCTAATCCGAGTGGTTCTCATGCATTGCCACTGGTACTGATAGGAAAAGCAAAAGGCCATGTTGTTTCAAAAATGTAAGACCCTTCCCGTGATATAATAATGGATATCTTCTAATATTTTTAAGGGCTGGTTTGAAAATGACATCATACTAAGTGTAAAGAAATTTTGCAAAGAAAAAAATAAAATGGGAAAAGTGCCCCTCATTATTGACAATGCCCCAACACATCCATGTCTTGAAGTGTTGAACAGCATTGGTAAAAATTTTGTTAAACAATTTCTTTCCCCAATGTGATCACTGTTCTTTAAACTATGGGCCAGGCCGTCACTGAAAAAATGAAAAGAATGTACCAGAAACAGCTTCTCTGATGTCTCTTGTTAGTTGAACAGGACGAGGACAGGGTTATTGATTTTATTAAGAAATACAGTCAATGTGAAGGATTGTGTTTCTTGATGCTTGCAATGTGTTGGCTGATGATTGCAAAACCCTTATACAAGAAAACATGAAGAATTCTGTTGAAAACGAAAATGACGCAATTGTTGAAGAGGTTACATCACTTTTTGATGCCATTCCAGATTTTGAACAACGTGAAGCAAGTGAACTGCGATGGCAATGATCAAGGTTTTCAGATTGTAACTGATCCAAGAGATACCCGACGCTGTAGTTGAAAGTGAAGCCCCTGAGTGTGTAACGGTACAGAATTATGGGGTTTTATTTTTATTAGTTATCAATCGTAATAACGGGGAATCGCCCACAAAGAGTTTCAGTATAAGCAGTGTGTAACTTCCGGAACACCCAGTTGTCGGTTTGTCCTGTAAGCCCGACCACATATGACAGAACCAGGTGCTTTGGAATGTGTAAGAGTGCGCTTATGCCCGCGCGGACATGGTGAAGGTCACGCACATTTTCGCTTGTCGGCGAGTGCGAGTCTATGTTAAATGCACTCGTCCAATGAAAATGCAAGTTGCCACGGACAGGAGGACGTTTTGGCCATATTGAAATTTTACTTAGCGTCACCTCATGGAACCGGTTCATTAAACAGGCGTTCGAGCCAAAAAATCTATTAAAAGTGATAATAATGTGATTAAATTACAACTAAAAATGATAAAATAACGTTAAAATTGTGAAATATCAAATCATCTTCAGTGAACCAGTGAGAACATATTTTCGGCAGTGATCAAAATTTTAACAGTGCGAACTTAGTTCGCAATAAAACAGTGAACAAAAAAAACAGACTAATTACAACACGTGTTCTTCATGGCGGCAACACGGAAGTAACTACATTTCAATAAAAATAAATTTAAACAAATCTAACCATTTAAATAAAAAGTGCTAAATCAAAAGGGGGGGGGTAAAATGTGTGAAAGAGAATGAATGAGCGGGTGCTGGGTTGCCTTATACAGTATATGTAATTTAATTATAATAAGTAGATATAAGTCTATCATATCTAAGTTGCATTTAATGTGTTTAATAATGTCCGATAACGGACCATAACAGGGCTGAAAGTAAGAATACAAAATATGTAGAGAAAAGGGGAAGAGTATCTTATGTGAATGGGAGCATAACAAGAATGTCATAGTAAAATGTAATAAAGTAATGTTTCATATGAACTTATAAATTTGTTTATTTGCATTGGCCTATTATTCTTTGCCGAGTACACTAGACGATAACTTGGTTAACTTCCACACGAATTTCCAGATTTAAATATTCATTAACACTTCAGTTGACGTCCGAATAATGGTAAGGTGATAACAAATTTAATTTTTAATTACTGAACACGCTTCAGTTGGCGCCCGTAACAGCGACGTTGTAAATTAAAATTAAATAATTTACAACCTAGTCGAAAATGGCAGAGAATGCAAATTTATGTGAGAGTGTAGCTGGGGGGTCAATATTACACGTTACACAAGACGATTTAGTATTGATGAACAAAAATGTTAACCAGAGCGTAGACGAAATAACAAATGAAACTGAAACGGTAGACGCTAAGAGTAATAAAAGCAATAATCTAGATATACTTAGTCACTTAGCATTGATAATGGAAATGATGAATAATAAATTTGACCAACAAAACAAAGATAGTGTAGAGTTAAAGTCAGAGATAAAAACAGAAATAAATAACAGATTTAACAAACAAGACGAGAAGTTAGTAGACATAAATAATGAATTTACGAACATAAGAAGCGAATTAAAAATGAGTAATTTAAATATGAACAGCCAATTTGAAAGTATAAATGAGTTTTAACGGAGTGAATGAGAAGTTTGTTGAAATAAATAATAAACTAGAGAAACAGAACGAGACTACTGCGGGAGTGAAAGGTGAAATGACAATAAATATAAACAAAATACACACCGAGATGAAAAATGATATAAAAACAATTAACGAAAGACAGAATGAGAAACTGCTAGAGACAAACAAAAAATTCGATGCGTTAACTAATAAATTCAACGATAAATTTAAAAAACAAAATTGATGGTAATGTTCAAGGGATAATTGATGAGTGTGAGCGAATTAAAAAAGCAAATAAGATACAAGAAAATATTAATGATGAATTCAGAAGTAACATTGAACAAATTGATATAATTAAAACTAATGTAACTAATTTGAAAAGTAAACAAACAGAACATGAACAAGAAATAATTAAAGTCAGAGAAGATTTAAGCTTAGCAATTAATCAAAAATTAACCAATGTGAGTGAGAGAGTGAACATCGAAGTTGAGTTAGGTTATTTCAGTAATGAAAGTAAGGGGGTGAACCCCATACAATTTTTAAACTCAATAAAAAGTTTCAATAAATATAATAAAGAAAGTTGGGAAATAAAATTGGTATGAATTTTGAAATATTTTAAAGGGGATGCTAAAATTTGGGCAGATGCTCATAATGATAACTGGGCAGATTTTGATGAATTCGAACGAGCATTTAAAAATAAATACTGATCAAAGGAAAAACAAGAGGGTTTACATAGCACAATAATGGGATGGGATAGTTTTAATATTAAACATATGAGCATTACTGCGTATGTAACGCGACTATATAGCCAGGTTAAATATTTAGAACCACCAATGCCTCTTACATCTTTTATAAGGTACATTAGTAAACATTTACCTAAGGACATACGGTCCACAATCAGAACCCGGGAGTTTGCTAATATAGCTGAGTTAGAAAAAATATTAGAAGCTTACCAGAGTATGAAAGAAGAAGAAGACAATAAGTATCAGTTTAGAGATAGTGAGTCGAGGCAAATAAATACCGAATTAAGAAAACCAGACCGTTTTGTTAATAATATGAGTAGATCGGAGGGGGGTACGTGGTTATGTACACACCCTGATTGTAGAGCTAGCAACTATTATCTTGAGATCAGTGTTATAGGTGTCGGGGTCCTAGGGGTGGTGCCCAAGGGAGAGTAGCTAATTATAATAGAGGGTTTGATAATAGTGAGTATAGTAGAAGGGAAAATTATGGTAGTAATGAGTTTAGAGGTAATAATAGAGGGAGAGGTTTTGCCAGTAGTAGGGGAATGCCGGGAGGTGTGAACCACAGAGGGAGAGGGGGATATGTTAATAATATGAATGAGACTAGGGGTACGGAAGTATTTTCTAATAATCATGATAGTAGAGTAGATCATAGGGGGGCGTACAACGAACCACCACCTCCAGCACAGTTAAACTAATGAGGACGGTTGAAAAGGAAAGTCCCCACCCGTCTAGTAGTAACATAACAATAGGGTCACTTATTACAAATATACATAACGAATTATCGGAAGAAGAAGTATATGAGAACGGTAGTAACTTTAGCATGGCTGAATTCGAAGCCGAAGTGTTTAATTCCAAGTACACCTTTCTAGTAGATTCAGGGAGTGAGATTACCGCTATAGATGATAGAATTTTTGAAAAAATAAAGAATCAAACCACTGAAACCATTCCACAACTACCAGTATTGGGAATTAGCGTTATAGGTGTAACAGGTGTTTGGAGTAAGAGGGTGACTAGACAAATAATGTTACAGCTAACAATAAATAAACACAAAATAAATGTACCTTTTTTAGTAATTCCAAGTTTGAATATGGGGGCAATAATGGGAAATGATTTTTTAAATAATTTTAAAGCTGAATTAAACTATTATACACAAACTATGAAATTAAAAAATGAAAACAATATAATTGAAGTACCATTTATACGAAGAAGAGATGTGGGAATGAAAGCGTTAAAAATAATTAGTAAAGGAATATTAGTATCCGATAATGAAATAAATGAATGCAGACCCTTGATGATCAATTATTGTAATTTAAAGGTAAATGAGCATGAATTAATTGACACTGAAGATAGTTGGGTTGAAAAAATGGATAAAATTCTATATCAAACTGGGAAATTTAGTTATCAGGATAGGGAGAGAATAGTACAGGTAGTAGATAGAAATAAATTAGTTTTTTCAGATAAACCAGGTCTAGTAAAAGGTTTTAGGGGTAGATTAATTGTTAAAGAAAAGACACCTTTCGCGCCTAAAGCATATTCTAAATTTATACTCTAAAATAGGATAGAATTTATATTCTATCCTACCATACTCTAAAAGGGGTACAAGAAGAAATAAACAAAATGTTAGCCGAAGGAATAATAGAAAAATCCACATCACCATACTCCAACCCTTTAGTAGTGGTGACTAAGAAAGACATATCAATAAGACTATGTTTAGACGCTAGACAAGTAAATAAAATAATTATTCCAGATAGAGAATCACCAGAACCAGTGGGTGAAATTCTGCAACGTTTTAGTGGTACTAAATACATCACGACTTTGGACTTGACAGCTGGGTACTGGCAGATCAAATTAGAGGAGGGGTCTTGAAAGTATGTGGCCTTTCTGTATAATGGAAGAAATTATCAGTTTTGTAGATTGCCTTTTGGACTGAACGTAAGTGTGTCAATTTTTATTAAGTGTTTGGATTTCGTGTTAGGGAGAGTAATTTTAGAGTTTACCACTGTGTATATGGACGATATAGTAATAACTTCACCAGATATTAATACACATTGTGAAAGACTAGATAGTGTTGAGCAAATTACATGAATATGGAATAACTGTTGAATTTAAAAAATCAGAGTTTTTAAGGGAACAGGCAAATTTTTTAGGCCACATAATTTCAGCTAAGGGTATCAGTACAGATCATAAAAAAGTAGAGATAATACAAAATTTTCCATCACCCAAGAATATTAAACAGCTGCAAAGTTTTTTAGGCCTGTGTAATTATTATATGAAAATCGTAGAAAGGTATTCCTATTTAACTGTACAACTGGGGAATTTATTAAATAAAGGTAATCAGTGGCAGTGGGGTTTACCAGAGCAAACTGCATTTGAACAAATAAAAAATAAATTTTTAACCACTGTCATATTAGCTCATCCTAATTTTATAGAACCGTTTTACATACACACCGATGCATCTGACATAGCTTTGGGGGTAGAACTATTTCAATTGGATAGGGAAGGTAATCATAATGTGATAGCTTTTGCAAGTAGATCCTTGGTAGCCAGTGAAAAGAATTATACTATAACAGAAAAGGAAGCACTATCGATAGTTTTCGCTTGTAAAAAATTTAGGACATATTTGTTGGGAAACAAGATAATCATAAGATCAGACCATCTTAACATTTTTAAAAAAACTGTAAACTAACACATGGTAGGTTAGTGCGTTGGATGTTAATATTACAAGAGTATGACTTAACCATAGAATATTGTAGGGGTAAAGAGAACGTAGTAGCTGATGTCCCATCTAGAACTGATTTTAATAATAATACTGATGTAGATATGGCAAACACATATAAAATATTTGTAATCAAAGAAATGGAGGGGTTAGATATGAAAAAATTAATACATAACCTAGAGGCAGAACAAGAAAAAGATCCAGAGCTTGGTAAAATAATAACAGCATTAAGTAAGATGCCAAATATACCTAACAAATGGGAAAAACATTTTAGCTTGTATGATAAACATTTATTTCACCGGACAAATGAACAAGGTGATGATTGGAAGTTATGCGTTCCTAAGTTTTTAATATCCGAAGTAGTGAAAGATTGTCATTTGAGATACGGTCACGTAGGTCCTAAGAAATGCACTGACATGTTAAAAGAGTCATGTAAATTTAATAATATGGAAAGAACCGTACGGACAATGTTAAAAACGTGAAATTTGTCAGAAAGCCAAAGTAAATAATTGTAAACAGGAGGGTTTAATGCAACATGTAATACCAGACAGTCCTTTGGCGATAGTTGCCATTGATTTATATGGTCCACTACCCAAGAGTCGAGGCAGAGTGATTTATTTATTCGTAGTATTAGATGTTTTTACTAAATTTGTAAAGTTGTACCCTGTAAAAAATGCTACATCTATGGTATTAGCAAAAAAGATAGTAAATGAATACGTTGCTGAAGTGGGTAGACCTAAAATAGTATTATCGGATCATGGTTCTCAGTCAGTTTACCAGCAACACTTGGAGAGAAACGTTAGGTTGGGAAAATATTTTAGTTAAGCATACGTCAGTATATCATCCCCAATCAAACCCTAGTGAGCGCGTTATGCGGGAACTAGGGCGTATCTTCAGAACCTTTTGCCATCAAAAACATTCATTGTGGGCCACATTTGTGAATAAAATAGAAGGGTACATTAACTGTAGCTTACATGAGTCCACAAATTATAGTCCTCATGAGTTAATGTTTCAGAGGAGGCCATCATGCATAATAGAGGAATTAATAAAATTTCCGACGTGAACTGAGGTACCACATGGGAGGAAGCTGGTGCTTGCCAAGGAGTGGCTCTTAAGTAAAGCAGAACAACGGAAACGGAAGCATGATAGAAATTTACTACCCGTCAAATATGAGGTAGGGCAACTGGTATTAGTAAAAAACCATGATCAATCGTCAGCTCTGGATAAAGAGATAAAAAAATTCTTGTTATACGCAGGTCCATATGAGGTTAGTGAAGTAAAAATGGAAAATGCTTATGTATCAATAAACCCGCAAACCCGAGAAATAAAAGGAACTTATAATGTGACACAATTAAAAAGGTATTATCTATATGAGTAAGGTTAATTATTCTTTTAAAATCATTGATACATAAACACAGATTACTGTATAATTAAATGAAAAGGGGGTGTATATAAAAGGATAATCTTTGTGATTCCCCACTTTCGGGCGGTCACGGCGTCACCGAACCCTGACAGTGGATTTGGATTATTGGTAGCAAGTGTGGTTAGGCATATTAAACCCTAGCCATACTTATTATTTTCAAAATTGGTGACTTTAGAAATTAACTGGGGGGGGGGTAAATTAAGGGGAATCACCACAACTATGGAACAGCGGCTATCATCGAAGGGGGTGATAGTGCCGTGTTAAGGGCATATGAATAATTTTTAGTAGGATTACTGGTGTCCTCGGACATCAGTAATGCCGAATTTTTTGTAATGCTGAAACAAGAACAGTGTAGGCAGCGTCTACACCCTAATTAAACTTCAGTTCTTGTGGATGCAAATGAGCACTACAGTCCACCATCAGGAAAAAATAGTGTGTGTGGAAAAGGAGCTGGCCGTTACAAGCCAGGGGCATAGATATAGCATCTATGCACAAGGTAAATACCTTATCCAGTTTACCCGGCAGGTGATTTACCTAATTGTAACTGGGTAAAAGGGGGGAATATAATAAATGGATGTAGAAGTAGGAGAAGTAACTGAGAAATCAGTGAGAATTAATGACCATAAAAGCAGTAAAGTCAAGTTTACTTTGCTCAAACTAGAGAGTTTGTTATTGATGACCCAATTACTGTTCTGTAATGGTTACTACTTGTTTTGTGATTCAATGATTATTAATGGACATTTAATTATGAGAATCAGTGGTTTGAAGCGCTGTATTAAATGCTATGATGATTTGAGAGGTAACAAGAACACTTGATGATTCATATTATATAATTTTGTGTATCTGGTCTACTTGTATTCGGTATACTTAGAGTAAGGTTGTTCACCTGTTAATAAGACATCAGCTGAGGCCTGGTATTATATATAGGGCTATAGTATGTTTTGTATAATCAATGTATAGTTTCAGTTAAATTTATGGTAGTAAAAATTTAATTTCTTGTGATTGATTGCCAGAATATATATATTTCTGAAGTTTAAATTCAATTAATTCTTGAAAAAAAAAAAAAATTTAAATATTTCTTTGAAGTAAAGATTGTATTTTGTTTTCATGTTCGCTATACGAGGTGATGCTATGTTGGTAATATATCATAGTGTTTATATTATATTTTTGTAACCAAGTGTAGTTATAATTGAGTTGATGATAGCAATAAGTTGTTTATTTTACAATAATTGTCAGCATATAATTATGAGGATTTATAAGGAAAATTAATTCATTTAAAAGATATGAATTTTGAAAATAAATTTGAAAGCTTGATGTAAAGGTCATGGAAGAAATGACGAAGTATATAAATACAAACTGAAGTTGAAATTCACTGACTGGTTTTGGATAATGCAATTAAAATGATTAATTGAAAGAGATGATGTAAATTAGATTAAAATGTGAAATTTTGGTCATGAACTTAGATTCATTTGGATAAATGATTGAAAATTAAATAATTTATTGTTGATTTGAAATGATAATGCCAGACAAAACAATTAAAAGTTGAGTAATGTGAGGGAATTTTATTTATATGTAAAGATGAAATGTTTATGTTAACTGGAAATTGATGATGCCTATTTTGAGGTTAGTGTTTGTATAATAAGGAATGTTTATTTGAGTTAAGGTGTTATGTTTAAGATAAGTAAACCACATATGTAAGCACCCAGTACTTTGCTAAAGGCAATCCAGTACGACTAAGAGGGGGATATATCAGTTGAGGATCTGGTTTGGTATAAGGCCAATTATTGATATTTTTTAGTGAATGTTACAAGGTTAGGTGATACTGTCTGAGCGCCTGTCTGATTTTACGGTGTTGGGATCTCGAACAGAGAAGTCCAGTAGAGTCATTCAGGTACAGCCATAGTCGCCGGACTAGGGGGGTAGATTACCCATGATTTATTAAGGAATTAAGGGGGGTTGTTGGCGCCATATCCTCATTGGTCCTCTTAGGTTTTAGCAATGAGAGTTTTTCTGTTTCAACATAAAACCTCTCATTGGGGGGTATTGTAACGGTACAAAATTATGGGGTTTTATTTTTATTAGTTATCAATCGTAATAACGGGGAATCGCCCACAAAGAGTTTCAGTAATAAGCAGTGTGTAACTTTCGGAACACCCAGTTGTCGGTTTGTCCTGTAAGCCCGACCACATACGACAGATCCAGGTGCTTTGGAATGTGTAAGAGTGCGCTTATACCCGCGCGGACATGGTGAAGATCACGCACATTTTCGCTTGTCGGCGAGCGCGAGTCTATGTTAAATGCGCTCGTCCAATGAAAACGCAAGTTGCCACGGACAGGAGGACATTTTGGCCATATTGAAATTTTACTTAGCGTCACCTCGTGGAACCAGCTGGTTTGTTAAACAGGCGTTCAAGCCAAAAAATCTATTAAAAGTGATAATAATGTGATTAAATTACAACTAAAAATGATAAAGTGCCTACCCAGCTGCTGTTTTTGAAAAAGCTTAGAGATCTGGCTGCCAAAAAAAGAAGTGCCAACTTCTTTCAAAAGTCGATCAAGGATTTTTTTTCAGCCATGATCATTTAAAAAGCAACACCTTTTGTTTTTCAATGTTTTCATTTTTTTATTTTATGTTTAAAAGTATTTATTTTTAAATTTTGTAGAAGGTTTTGCCACACTAACTGTGCTAGAGAGTAAAAAGGTCTTTTATTTTTGTTCTGTAAGAGTCTGTTTAGCTCTTTCATTATCTTAGAAAAGTGATTAAATAATTTGTAATTATGTAATAAATGTGTTTTTTATTAGCGCATCAGCATTAATTTACTCAACCTTTTTTTTTTTTTTTTGCAAAGTGCAAGATTTGTAATTGCATGCAGAAGCAGAGTAGATGTCAGGAAGGAGATGGAAAAAGGAAGGAATGCGGGTGAGTTGACCTAGTGTTTTGTTTTGATATGTAAACAAAGGATGAGTCAATGGAGGGGATGCTGCGGGGGAGGGGGGACACTCCACTTGCAGAGAATTGGAACATGTACAAAAATTAGAACCTGCCACCTGGCTACAGTGAATGCACCTCCATACACTCCCAGTGCTGTTTTAGTGATTTGGTTACTTTATTAAATCACTAAAACAGCGCTATTGTATATGAATGCGGGAGTTCATTGTGAAATTTAAAACTGTTCGTTTCTACTTTTTAAGCTCTTAATTTCAATACCTCATCCATTAAAAAAGAATAAAATAAGGATTATGTTTTCCAACATAAAATTCTAGCAGTTTATATTTCGAAAATCTGGATGTGGTCTAGTCCTAATTGATCCGAATTTTCGAGGTGGTATTTAGAATCTATTTTTTAACTTTTAATAATACTCATAACCATAAAGGTACTGCAGGATGTTATTGAAAATCATGAAACCCACTAAAAAAAAAATATTCCAATCTGATTTGGTTGTTGAAGTTTGTTTTCTCTAAATTATAGGTAACAGCCATCTGCTTCTTTTGGATAATGTGAAACTGGTTAACTGGTTTGGATGTCAAAGTTGTCCACATTTGTCTTTAGACTAACCTGGGGCTTGGTCTTTTTTTGGACTCTTTGTCTTTTCATACTAAATTTTCTCCCTCCTTAGTGACACATTATAAGAAGCACGTTAATACCCCAGTCACTGGAGTAACTTATTTAAAAACACTTTTAACTGGAATTTTCATTCCTTCGACTGTTACTTTTATCATAAACTGTAAAACATTAAAAATTATTTCCCGTGCTTGACTGAATAGTTTCCCTGTTTTTACTAGTCGAGTTTACTGGAGAAATATATATTTTACCAAAAAGTTGTGCTAACTGATAATGTAAACAATTGTGTAGACATATAATGTAATGATAGAATTACAATAATGAGAGAAGTGAATTAACTACATAATTAAATAATAAAAATTAATTAAATAAAATGAATTACTGTGAAATAAACATTTAATTAATAATAAATAGAAATAATAATAATAATAGCAAAAGTAAGATTGAGATAATACTAACATTTCAAATAACAACGAAATAAAAACTTAATGCATATGTTACCAACATCTTCACCTGAAGAGCTTTGCAAACAGATGATTCTTCATTCCCTTCCCACCCCTCAAAAATCAAAGTGGACTTGTTCACGTGTAAACTGATTTCTGCACTTTGCCTTTCGCTTTTAATACTACTACACAAATATGAATCTTGCTACATAACCTATTCTTTCTCTTTGACAATGATGAAGACACAGAAGGTGGATGAAAACCAAAAAGGCTCACTCATGAGCAAAGGTCCCTGACACTACATATATTTAAATACTAGAGGTCCTCAACTTTCAAACATAATGCATTCCCAAAAATGTGTTTGAAACTCGAATTGTTCATAAATCGAGTACTGTACAGTACGTAC
This sequence comes from Magicicada septendecula, assembly GCA_034769895.1. Taxonomy (NCBI): domain Eukaryota; kingdom Metazoa; phylum Arthropoda; class Insecta; order Hemiptera; family Cicadidae; genus Magicicada; species Magicicada septendecula. The sequence continues at coordinate 475,731,988 of CM068374.1, forward strand.
ATTAGGCTGTATTTACTGTGCATGTGAATTAGTAGGACTGGTTTTATGAACTGTCACACACTATACTGTAATGAAATCGGTTATTATTCTCACTTATTATTATTATTTTTATCGTATGACCACTCTTACTACCAAAAATTCATAAGCAGTCTTTGTGGAACACTTTGCACTCTTTATATTAATGGACTAACAATAGTTTATGAAACCATAGTAGCAGGAGTAATAACAAATACGTGTACCTGTCTTAATGCTTACTCACTTCTTCACACCTCTTGTCGTCTTCAAAAGTCCGAAAGAGTGAAAGGTGCAAAAGTTATATATCTGAAAGTAGAGGACCTCCTTATATATTATGTGTATATGTGTGTGTGTCAAAGTAATGCCAGTGCAACCTTATTCACTAACTAAAAATATTCATAAAGAAAAATGCTTCCAATGAGTATAGCAATAATAATAATAATAATAATAACACAAGTCTTATCTAAAACTAAACAAAATGTATAAACAAATAATTACTTAAAACATAAAAACATAATTTAAAAAAATCACAAATTACATCATAAAACTACAATACACATGTTCCAATAATTTAATTAGTATTATTAACAACAGAAAATAAACAGTTTTAAAACTTGTTTAAAAATACATAATTCTCATGTTTGTAACAGTATATGACCAGAAATTACATATTACAATTCTGAATGGGATAAATCTGGTAGAATATGTATTTTTTTCCAAATAGCCATAACCAACTATCTTCAGCTTAAATTGAGACGCACATCTATCTCAAACTGAACTGTTCAAAGTCTTTCTTCACATTTATGATGACTCACAGCATAGAATTGTAAGAAACAGTTTCTCTCTTTTAGACGTATTCTAATGAATATATATATAAACGATTCAATTTTACTGACTTCGCACACTCTATACAAATTCTTTCAAAAACTTACTGTTCAATCTACATAATAATAGATTCAAAGACTTACGCTACAATTCAAGGAAACATGATCACAAAAGAATAAATGACACATCTCATACTGTCTATACTAAATTGACTAATTTCATTATCTTCTTTCAATCAATTTCAGCAAAATAAAAATAGTAAATAATTTTGCTATAAAGTACATCATAAAATTGACATATAATTTTTATGACTAAAATAAAATTATACACATAATCACAATTGTCTTGACACTCAAATCACAAATTTTGTCATCACTCACAAATAATATGTTTAATTTTAATGTGTTTATCTAGTATTCAAGAAGACTTTTAGTGATTAGCCAATTGTTGTTGGGTATAATCATTTATGGTATTGATTTATGCACATAAATAACCATGCAGTTACTTACCATAACAATTTTTATAATAATTATTCCCAAGTTCATAAATTTCATTCGGAGAAATATTTTAAATTGTGTCTAGTAAGTTTTAACCTTGCTAAATAGTTATAATTATTTAACAATAATGCAGTTTTTTAGTCATTTTTCATTTAGTATGAAATGCATACGTTCACATTCAAGACTTTTAGTGATTATCCAATTTCAGGGAAAAACAACACAATCACTGGAAGACTTCCTTAAGAAAATACGGATAATAAATAAACTTAATAAAACTGTGTTGTTTTTAAAGTTTTCTATTACTTAAGTGAAATTACTACCATTTACTGATGACAAAAACGCTGTTGCCTGAGATATGGGAGGCAATACACCAGTTCTTTACACTTTCAAAAATTACAAATATTTGATGACTAAACAATATTAGCTTCTGAGTTTTTACTCTCCTGTTGTGTTTCTTTCAACTTGTATAAATGTTATCGACATGTTTTGCATTATTGTTTACTTTTGTTAAAATTATTCTATAAACATCTTTCTTCAGGAAATATCTGGATATTAAACAAGAGATCCAGTAAACACAGTTCTTGGTTTTCAAGAGATGCCAAAACAATTAAAACAATACAGGATACCATAAACTAATTGCAAGTCTCTTGGTGTGCTTAAACATGTTTCTGTCACTACAATTTATTCAACAATGTGTTCACTCTTGGCTTCAGGGCAAATATGAATTATTGTATATTTTCATGCTAATTCTATAAAATCCAATAGGATGGATCAATTCTCAAAGCTTCAGATTCACATATATCTTTTTATACAATTACACAAGTTACTTATTAGATGAAATAGTGAAATGTGGATAGTGAATGTGAAATAGTAGATACAGCTGCCAGCAATGAAAATGGATTTCTACAAACAAATTGAACAAGTAGTCTATACATGTATGGAGTACTTACTAAACCAGTAACATGTACGATTTTATTTTATAAGAAAATCCATTTACTTAAAATATAGGTTTCAATGAAGCATTTGTTATAAATTATGTTACCATTCTTCCATTACAGCTGTTTGCTACGTTCAAACATAAAGGCACATAAATGCAGAAACAATTTCATCACAGAAGGGAACTCTTATGTGAAGTGTAAGAGAAACTCATGTGTTATGTTTCAAAAAAAGTCAATATACTAATTACGATTAAACTGTGATACCTAATAATTGTATGTAATCATAAACTGATTATATATATTATATTCATTAAAAATTGAGCAATTAAAGTTTGGTGGATTCAATCATAAAAACATATTTATGGAACAAAAAAATATACAATTTTCAGATCAAGATGCCATATGGACCCATGCCATTTGGAAACTGATTGTTAATTACTGTAATATATTAAATACCAATCTTCCTTTTGTTATCAATGGATACAAAAACAGGCACAGGATTGTTAATTTTGGTAATACAAAGGGTGTTTACAGCCTGAAACACCTTTTCTATGGAATCAAATTCACAAAAATTGTTCACAGCATCATGTGTTAATTCACAGTCATTAGTAGTCCTACAGTTAAATAACAAAAAATAAATAAATAAAAGCACAATTCTAACAACGTTCATAATTCACGGACTGTTGTGTATCCCATATACCAATATTTAGAGCTATAATGGTATTTCGAACAGTACATGATGATAAATAATAATTCAGTGAAAACAAGGGTTATTTTAGAAACTAAAAACAGACATCTGAATGCCTTCATGCAAATAATATAATTTGTAAATAAAATATTTTAACAACTAGCATGCTTTTGTTACCAAAATACTATTTGTACGAGTGTTTTCTAAAAACAACTTTATCATCTGTCTGCAACCTACACTTTAATGAAAGAATAAACACTTTTTGAATCATCGATACATGAAATAATAGTACATGTTAATGAATCAAATTAATTGTCACTATAACCAAAAATAAATAATTTTCACAAACAACACCAGAAAAAACTGTATTTATGATTCACACAAAGTTGAATTTAGTTTGCTGGAGACGAACTGTACAACACACGCTAATAGTTACCCCTTGGTCTGTAAAACTGTTCAAATTTTGAATTACTTACACAATTTAATACTAATCTTGTGGTTCTAAAATTGTTATTTTAAAGAAAATTTACATACTTCACTTTTGAAGTGGCAGAAAAAAGTTTCAAAATAGTTCTGCCCGAAAAAATAATAAAATAAAAATACAAAAGTAATAAATTATGACTAGAAAAAAATAAAAGATAATGGAATTACAACAAAAAGGCTTTGCCAATCAGTCATAGGTCAAAATTAAAACCAAATAAATATTTATACAGAGTTATTAAAATATTATTTATTAAATTATAAATAAATAGTCATCCAATGTACATTGTAGTTTTATGACAAAAAGGGCACAAATATACACTAAAAAGTATTCTTTCCTTGTATGGAGGGGAGTGGAATTACTAAAAATTCCATTAAGAAAATGCGTAAGTATAACAACATTCTTTTATATAATCTTTTACATTTACAAAAATAGTAACAACTTTTTACTTAATTAAATGTATGTAGTTTTAGTTATATTAATAATAATGATATCTTTACTAAGTGTAGAGTCACCAACTAGTATAAATAAATGTTTCTTCTTCTGTTGTTCTGTTTAAATACAAACAGTAAACAACAAATGTTTCTATGTACATCACGTCATTGCTACTAGTCTGCCTGGCATACTCCATTTTTTTTATAGCTCCTTGTCCTATTACTGATGATAGAAACCTAATATACTTTTATCATATAAAAACTATAAATTTGTTATACTTTATATAGATTAAGGAGCACCTATAATTTTTTTCTAGTTGCTGAGAATATCGACCAGACTTACTTTTACATGTTATGTATCAAATGTAACATAAAATAAAATAGAGAATAGACATATTACTATGATTACAGATATTAAGGTACTACTGTGCACAGAAACAGCTGACACAATCTTTGATTCAACACATATTTGTCACTGGACTTCTTTCTGCACTACATCAAACCTACATGCCCCCTATGGGATGCACTGTGTAAACCCATAAGAGGAGAATTTTGTTTCTTGGCAAAAATTAGAAAACAAAATTAACAAAAACATGTAAATATAATAGTAAAATACAGTAAATTACAAAATACACAATAATGTACTGTGTTTGAAAAAACTATGAAAAACAACGACATCTAAAGTATTCCAATTTTATTTGTCTAACCCATGAGAACAACTTCACTGTTAATCAGGTATTCCCACGTCAAAAAAAAAAAATAAAATAAAAATAATATAAATTATAAATAATACCTAAAGCTACAGATTTGTTCTTCACACTTTAAAAATTCATTCACTTATTATTCTGTTCATAGTGAAAGAACATTTTGAAAACATGTCTTTGAAAATGCTGACCATACACAAGACTATGGTCAAAAGCAGTGTAAGTAAATCTGGTCGACATTTATCTAAACGTTATTACAATTATAGTACACATTACATTGTAACCAGGCGTAAATACAAATAAAAACTAATTTTTATTAGCATCTTTCAGATGCCAGCTTAGGATCAACATGATCACGCCTCTCTGGTGAAAAACGATTATGATGACAATGAAGATAGATGTAATGAAGACGACAAAGAAGCAGAAAAATCTTCTAAAAACACACGTTGATGTATCTATGTACAGTCAATCACGACACAACGATGTTCACATTAAACTTTTTACAATATGCTTCCATATATATATCTTCTTCCTGAAACAAAATACAAAATTAGTAAATACAAAAGAATTACAAAACAAAGTAAAATACAATATACAATGTGACACAGAAATAACTCAAAAGTGTTATATTTTTCTTATATGTGTACATATTTTGAAGAAAAAATATTTTTAAGTGGCAGTTCTTCTAATAATAATTTGTAAGTACCAGACAAAAGAATAATTCATACCAAAATAATTCTGTATGAAGTGTTATTTGCGTGAACAATTATTAATTTACTTGTTTTATATAATTTTATTGTATTTATTCTAGAATATCAGCCAACATTTATGCCAGAAACTGAAAGTCTAGCAAGATTCATTGAAACAGATGTTTTTAATGGTTTGTTTCTTGGTTTATCCTAACTTAAATTTCTGGCATAATAATGTCTGTTGTGTGCAAGTTAGATTTTCAATTAATGAACTGTTGTGTTTTTAATCGTTTTCTAGGTAAAGTTTATATTTTCCAAAGTCATAGGGCCTATGTTTGGCAATAACAGTAAATACAGTAACAATCATTTATTGCAATATTGGTCATAATTAACACATTTGTAGAACAATTTGATCTGCACTTAAAGGCTGCTGTCACACTGGCTACTCTGTGGTGCCAGTCAGTCGCGCTTGGTTGTTTTGCATTGTTTTAAATTTTACCCTTGCACACGAGCATTAGTGGCACACAACTGTGGCAGGCAGAAGCCAATCACTGCCACTAGTGGAAACGATTTGTGGTGTTGGTGCTTGCACACGGGCCACTTTCAGTTGCGCCACAGAGTAGCACTTTCATTGTTTATAGTAATGTTATCAAGGTTGTATGATGTAAATAACGTTGTAAGGTTCTGTAATTGAACTACTATAGTTAAATTTTCTTTACTATTTCATGAAGTCGAATTATGATTCTAATTATAATAGACGTAGAGTAAAAACGGCAATTTGGAACCCCAAGGTACTCTGGTTATTCAAGCAAATTCAATCATTTGCAGATTTATTTTAAATTGAAACTTACACTTTTAATTTTAACAGAATTTTAAACATTGGAAACAAATTTCAGTGCTTATATGTGCATGAATAAAAAATATTATGAGTAGTTTTTAGTATAATACAAAATGAAATTAATAGTGAAGATTAATTGACAAGACAAAAATAATTCAACTCCATTTAACTTTACACAAGAGTGCACATAAAGTGGTACATTAAAAAAAAAATAATTCATCTTAATTTTCAAATTACCCATGTAATCTGAATAATACTCACATTACAGCGATAACATGGAAACATTTTTCCACAGAAACATAGTCAAAACTAAACAACTGTAACGAGCAAAAATTTAAAAATTTTTAAATTTTCTCCTCGACGGAGTGCGTTCACACGGAGCTGTGTCAACGACTTCCAGTTGACGCAATAAATAAAGCGTAATGAGAAGATGTCAGAGCAGCGTCGCTAACTAGACAATAGGAAGACGTTAAGTTCGACTCGGCTATAGAAATTGGTTGTACGAGATGACAGGGAAAGTTTAGTTCAGAATTATTACCCGCAACAGCCGAAACAATGTAGGTGAGGACATTCACACTTGTACTGAGAATTGTAGCAGATGTTCAACCAAATTACGTCAGTATACGATGGACTACAAAAAAGGGAGACATTATGTTTACAAAGGAACGGACGTACTGCACTTTAAGAGACAATACGTGGAGCAGAGATCAGACAAAAACTCAAGTCATGTTACTCAGCTGGAGATATCGTCTAAGTGTCAGACGGAATTTACGAGTGGAAAGTTGGGGTGACTTCACCAGCCAGCAGATGTCCAAAATTATTAATAGCTACAAAAAAGGGGTGTAAGAGAGAACAATACATCAGAAGAACCTAAGTACAGATGTAAGGCAACCCAAAAAAAACACTGCGTTTACTGCGGACAATAGATTGATAGACAGGCATATAATAGCTAGAGATTCTACGAAAAGGGTCAACGTTCGACAGAGCAAAATCGGGGGATGTCTGGCAACCTATCAGAAGACTAGAGCCACGAAAAACACTGGTGGAGAGGACAGTTTCCATAGCGGGACAAACTATTCCAGGAAAACTCAAAACTGACCTATCACGAGTAAGGAAGGCGTGAACAGCGCCAGGGACAAAATTTTGAGTAGGGACGAGTTAATAAAACTATATGTCCAACACGGGGACAGAGTATTATTTCAAATTTTTATGAGTTTACTTTAAATTCGGAGTCAGTTTTACTCTAATTCTCTAGGGTATATTTTAAATGTTCGGAGAGATACTCAAGTTCGGGAGTTAGTACATCAAATCGTAATTTAACAGACTTAGTGAAACCATCATGTCACGATAGTCAGACTTAGTAACTTTTAATAGTGAATTTCGAAGTGCGATGTAACGGACTTAGGTAATAATCATTCAAAGCGAACAATAAGATCGTAACACGAACAAATATCATCACATATGTACTATACAAAACAGACGAACTTAAATTTATTCAGTGTTACTACATCTCATTTAAACGTTATAGAACATGAAACATTGAACTAACTAATCAATCACACGTATATTGATAAAACAGTGATATAAGTGGAAAATAAACATAAACAGTAACGTTAAGATGAACACACAACACACATCGTAAGATGAAGTATTCAAATGAACACTAAAACATTACTTATTTACATAAATCTACTTCGACGCGAGTGATCGGGAGTGTGTGCAAGTGTTTGTGATATCAGCGGCAGTCAACGAGATGTGTCTTCATGTCATCATCACCAAGACCGGACATCACAGAATACTAATGGATATTTCATAAACTCAAGTAACCATTATTTTAATTATTACTATTAAGCTGCTTCTACTGACCTGATTCTTTCAAAGAATTCCTCCCTGGGAAATTATTAGTAAACGTAATGAGTATAAATCAGAATTAAAAACGTAATTGACGAATATGTTAACAAAAACTATCTGGGATTAATGAACGCATCAATAATCAGAATATGAATTGTTATCTCATTTGATTTATATATGTATGTTTGTCTTCTTTGTTTCAGCGGATATTTAAACTTGAATTTTGTTTTTTATAAAATATGTATGTATTTACAGGTACATCGATGTTTTATATGTATGATTATAATTTATTATGAATGATAAATAAATTAGTTATTTAAGTTGATTCTACATATGCGTTTATTATTACCACAGATAACCCAGATGTTAACTTAATTTTAAATAAAATACAAAGTTTCTTTTAAGAGTTTTTTAAGAGTTTCTTTTGCTCAGTGATATAAAATGAATTGACAATATTAATTATTAGATGATATCAAGTGTTGTGTTATAAATAATCAGAATAGTTATTCATTGTATTAATCACGCATCCAATGTGTGACACGCGAAATAGATATGACTAGATAATCATAATTAAAAGAAGTTTATTTAATTAAAAGATAAATAATTTATGCCAGTAATTTGCATAATATTAATTGTAGTAAATGACGCTCCTAGAACGTGGGGCACAGCAAACACAACTAAATTGATTAATTCATTAAATATTAATATAATATTCATTATACAACATAAGAAACTAGTCTCACACGAGTCAGGAAAGATTACTAGCCTCAGTTACTCTATATATAGAACATGAAATATGTAAGGGATGATTTAAGCAGTTATTATCAACAACCAAGGTGGTTTTCTAAAATCAAGTCATATAAAAAGAGCTTTTTTAATAAACTATTAGATTAAAAAAAAAAAATGAATCAAAACTTTTATAAGCATAACTTCTACCTCTAATCATGTAAGTACTTTAGTCAATTTTATTGAAAATGTATTCTTTTTTTGTTAATTTTATTATTTAGGTTTGTATCATTATTATCTAATGTATAATTGAAATAATAGAAATAATGTGATAGAGTAGGGATATGAAAAAATTCAGTAGCAAGCAGCCTAGATCACAGTCAATTATTTTAACAATTCAGGAAAACTGAGAAAAAATGGAGACTTGGAAAAATACTGCACTTGTTTAAAAAAAATTACAAAATATCAACTTGTAATGTGTCAAAAAAGGGGGTTTTTATTTTTCATTAAATTTATTAATATTTATTTTGTATCATCATTGCAAGTCCCATATGAAATAGCGTTGGATTCAAACAATGAACGCTAACATAACTTTTTGGGCTGGGTGTTGTCCGAGAACGCAATACTTATTGGGAACTGGATGTTAGTCACGTATGGTGTGCGCATACGCGGGTCCGGGCGTGGCTTCTACGCATAACAGGCGAAACTGACGCTACGAAAATGGCGAAGCAGAAAGATTGTCGGGCCATGTGCTCTGGAGACGGAGGAAATCAAGTAGAGGCTCCACCCACCTAAGCCTCTTATATCGTCACCGTTTAACAACATTAGCCCATTAGGCACATAGACAGTCCAGACTTATTGTACGACAACGAAAAAATTGTAGCCTGGAGGCAGTGCTTTCCCTTTTCAGCAACAAGAGATAGTGGGGCGTCTTGTGGGCAGTCGCCGCTCAGCCGTAACCTCGGCCGGGTGAACACACATAGGCTAGTGAGCCTAAAACCTATTAAAATCTTTTCAAATATGATGTAGAATGTGACAGAGTATAAAAACAGTTTTAATTCAGTGACATCAAAATTAAACCAACAGAAACTTTTTCGGACTAAAACGTACGGAGTGCGACACGTGATTGGAGGAGACGCCGACGGCCAAGTAAAGTTATCATAAACCAATAATTATAAAATGTAAAGAAAGCGCTTAAATTTTAAAAAAAGAATTTAAATCATGTATGAGTGCGAGTATGGGCAATGCTGGGTCGCCTTTATTATAGATTAAGTAAATTACGTTAAGATCATTATATTTATGTTCAGTAGGAAGTAATCCCAGAGTGAATATTAGACTTTGATAGTACAGTAAACCCTCGATTTAACGGACTTCGGATTTAACGGACAGAATTTGACAAAAAAAAAAAAAAAAAAACCGAAACATCAAAGCATGATAATGTTTTTAGGCTTTTGAAATGTATAATGTGCATAAACTGCAGACTTTCCTGTTCTGGCAATATTGCTTGGCTATCGCAGCATTCTTTCGTTCCTTTTCTTCTTGTTTCTTGTTTTGAAACACGCAGATTTTCTCATCTTCAATTGTATTTGATGAGAACGGAGTATTCATCAAGAATTCATTTAATTCTTCGCAATCCCTGTCTTTGCGTTGTCGTTGGCGCAGGCGTCGCACACGTTCAGTGGAAGACATCACGACGACTAACACTGAACAATATACACTGATATGCATCTTATTTCACTGTGAAATATTCGTCCATCGGCTAATACAGCAAGCATTACAGTGGCACGTAATTTTTCATTGCCCGTAATCTTTACCGTTACAGATTTGGTTCCCTTTTGGTCCACCGTAAATATACGTAAATAAAAAATACGGGCATTTCATCGACATTTCCCATGTGTTCAAGTGAATAATTATCCTTCTTGCGTAAATGAATGACAAACCGCTGATACTGTAGGAGTTTTTCTTCATAGTCACTCGGTCATTTAAGCGCAAATCCATTTCGCCGCATCATTCGTCTTATACACCCGAAGCTGGCTTTGAGACCGGAGACTTTTAATTCTTCTGCGATTTCTAAAGCTTTTAATTTTAAAACATGTCTAGTGACAGGGAGTCCTTGCCTTCTTAAAAGCCGTACATATTCACAGACGCTGGACTCTACTGCTACAAATCGCCCAACTTGAGGTCCCGCGAATGCTCGTCGCGCAGTAATTGCATTTGAAAGTCGTTCCTTCTGTTTTCTCCATCGTTGAATACAGGATTCATCAATATCAAATTTCCTTGCGGCTTCGAGATTGCATGTTTTTCTACATTTTGTATCACAATTAATTTATAATTCGCATCGTACGTTTAATTTGATTTGACTGCGTGCCTTTAGTCTCCACAATATCACCCATACCGCAAACGCACTACAAAAACGCCGAATAAAAACAAAGTACAGATAAGCGATGTTGTCACTGTTACAATAGAAAACCACACTGGCAGTTTACCCGTTATTTAGAAACATGTTACTCACACCCCCTCTACTCATCCTTTGTCTTGCTGTCTACAGAAGGGTGCGAGCACGCGTGCGTGCACACGCACTTACACTTTATCTTCCTATTCTTTCTTCAGTTTGCTGTTAAAACATTCGGTTGTAGTCATAAATCATAATGCCAGAGTTAACTACAGCCAGGAAAACTGCTGTTGTTTAGGCAGTAAACAACTCATACAAGGGTCATTTCATAAATAATGTACATAATTTTTTTTATTTGCTTACATGTTTATTTTCTGACAACATCTCTTTACAATCCTTCAATATAGTCTCCCTGCTTCTCAATTACCGTGTTCCAACGTGTAGAAAGCTTTGCAATTCCATCTAATACGCCATCTTTGTTCATCTGACGAACGGCTTGGGTAACGGCGGCAGAAAGCTCTTCAAGAGATGAATAACGATGTCCTCGCATGGGTTGTTTCAACTTTGGGAATCAGTCAGTCTGGAGGACTCATGTCAGGACTGTAGGGTGGATGAGGTAACACTTCCCAACCGTATTAAAAAATAAAGGCGACATTGCTTCTGTTCAGCACTCAAGCAGTGAGGGACCCATCGCGCAGAAATTTTTCTCTTGTTCAAATTTTGTGTCAGAATTCGGAATACGGACGTTGTTGAAATTCCTGTGGCTTCAGAAATTTCCTCACATGTCACACGACGATCTTCTTCAAGAACATCTGCCACAAGTTTCACACTTCTTTCATCTGTTGCTGTTTTCGGCCTTCCTGGTCTTGCGTCATCGTTTATGTTTACACGACCTTCAAGAAAACGATTTGCCCAGCGAGAAACTGTACTACGGTCCACTGTTAACGCACCGCACACTTCACTTAAAGCATTGTGAATTTCGGTTGGGTTTTTGCCACATAAAGTTTCGATCTTTATGTATGATCTTTGATCCTCAACAGTCACAGTACCCGAGACCGGTGCAGGCTCCATTTCTAAATCGCGTTATTAAAAAACAATACACGGTATTGATGAAACAAAAGCACGTGCTTCTTCCTCAAGCCTTGAACTACAAGTGACGTAACAATCACTATCAACGTGTCCTTCACTACGCAGTGTTGCCAACCTGTGCATTATTTATGAAATGTCCCCCGTAGATACCAAAAGCGTTCGTCCCGCCAGAAGTCAGGTATAACTTCGAATTTCGTTAGCACGCGAATGAAAGACGCAGGCCAAATTAGCGACCATGTTTTTAGGTGAAAAAGTGCGGCTTGTATTCGGAACAATACGGTATTTGCATGATATTAATACTATTAAAATTTCAAGTGTTATAGGCCTATTTGACTTAAATATATCCTCAAAAAACAAAATTTGCGACTTAACGGACTTTCGATTTTACGGACACCCCTCAGCCCCAATTAGTCCGTTAAATCGAGGGTTTACTGTATGTGTATTTGACTTAAATATTGTTTGGAGTATAACTCCGAGAAAGAGTAAAAACAATTTAAAAGTACTGAAGAATATTTGACTTGGTTATCAGAACAAGTAGATTATTATGTTTTATATGTTTTGATCAATGATGGTCTTTAGGAGAGATAAATTTTCATTTTCAGTCAGTAAAGTTTAAAAGAATTCTTGAATAAAAAAAAATACCTATCTAATGCCGAAACTGAGAGTGTGATTTATTAACGAACACTTAACCCTAAATCACTTATAGGTACGAGTTCACGTGAAGACTCTGGCCCGATGCAGGTAAGACAGTTGTGATTTTGGTGTATATTATTTAATTATATTAACTGTTTAAAAAGTCTGTAACTTCTCAATGGCGCCCGAACAGGGGCAGTTTACACAAATTCATAATTTGTGTAGACCACGTCTACTCGAAAATAAGTGGTTTAGTGGTTGAGGCAGAGTGTGTAAAAAATTATGAAAAACGATGTCATGTTAGAGTAGGTTATACGTAAGTAATACCTATACTAGTGAATAATATTTAATGAATGCAAAATAAGGATTGTTAAAATAGATAATTTCATAGTTTAAAAAATGGCAGGTAGTAATAAGAAAGATATAAATGAAATAATTAATTTTGATGAATCAGCTGTTATGAGCAGTCTTGAAGTCCATTCGACTCCAAATGTGGGTCAGGACAACAAAATAGATGAACTAAATATTACAAATGAAATAAATGTCACGAATGATTCGGGGATTCAAATAACCCCAAAACTAAGTAGGGAAAATAACAAAAATAATGATGATGAAGTCAGCTTCACTGACAGTAATACAGAAAGTCAGTTGACAGAGTCAAAATTAATGGAAGGCACAACGAGTCAGTTGACGCCGGCCCAAAGTAAAAAGTCTGACGATAGTTATGAAATGTTCAAAATGATACAAACAATGTTAGATATGAAATTCAGTGAACAAAAGAGTGATTCTGACGTTAAATTCAATGAAATTAATAGTAATTTTAATGAATTGAAAAGTGAAATACATGAACAAAAATTAAAATGTGAAGGGAATTTCAATGAATTAACAAAGCAAAATAATGAATTAAAAAACCATATTAATGAAATTAATAAGTGTTGTGAAAGAACTAATGAGATATTTGCCAGTAAATTTAACGAATTAGAACAGAGTATTGAGAAAATGGGAGAGTGGCGAACAGATAGAGGTAAGTGCAAAATAAATGAAAATAACGGAGATATATGTATTAACAGTAGTGGTGTTAATGCAAAACAGGTGGTGGTAGACAAGGTGAGTAATCATGATAATTATAATAATGAGTTAACGAGTGATAACAGTGGTATAATTACAAACGTGGTGTTAGAGAGTAAGGTTGTGAGCAGAGAAAGTGTTGATGAAATGGGGAGTGTGTGTGAAGAAAGGTTAGGTGGGCAAAGGGCAGATTTTCCCCAAGTATATAGTGAAACAGGGTTTTCACCGTGGTGTTATGAGGACAAGGTTTCCTCCGGTAGTTGTGTGGGAGACATGGTGTCTCAAAATAGTCCCTTAATTTTTTGTGGTGTTCTTGGAAGTGCCAAGACGTATAATAAGTTTGTTGTGCCCTTTGCGTGGTATGAAATAGGTCAGTGGGGTTGTGAGAGGCATTGTGATGAGAGAGAGAGAAAGAGATAAATAGAGATTTTTGAGATTAATAGAGGTTATGAAATGTTAGTGCAGAGTTTAGATATTGAGAGAGGAGAGAAAATTGACTTACCTTGTGAATTAGAGAGGGATGATTATTTTGATGATACTATTGTAAATGATAAAAACTTACCTGATGTTGTGATGAATGTAGTGGAGGAATATGATGATAGAATGTACCTTATGTTAAACAAAAATACTGATGGAGACAGGACTAAAGTTACCAACGTCGACAGGTTTTATGGGAGACAAAAATGTAGTTAATTACTGTGTCAATATAATTAATGAAAGTAGTCATTACAATAATAATTATAATGTAATGTATGTAGATAAAAATGACTTATGTTATAAATACATCAGGTTAATATATGATGACAGGGGTTAAAGAAAAAATCAGTGAATGGACATTTTAAATATTTTAGTTTATGGTTATGACCTTGCTAACTTATGAAATGAGGTGTGGTAAACAGGAAAATTAATGACGAAGAAATTGTAAATAAATTTATAGTGAAATTAATTATGTTGTGTTGTAACATGTATTTGATGTAAACAATGTGTGTATGTAGTAGAAACTGATAATAAGAATATGTGTAATGGGGCAAAATGGGGTGTTTTATTTTATTTTATTTTTATTAAATTTATGTGACTAAGGCAGCAAGTCCCCGACATAAAACGGTATCCGTGAGACAAAGAACAGTATTATAATTTTGCAAGCGTGTGTTGAGATACAATAATTCCAAGAAAACGGGTGACGTGATACACACTCAAGCGCGCAACTTGAGCACGCGCGCGGACAGGACGCTAAGCCGCCTCAACTGAAGTCAACCAAAATGGCCCACGATGTTACATTTCTTGCCACGAGGTGGTATGCGGGCGGAAATATGGAAGAAACCACACCCACTTGTGTGACGTGACTAGTGGCCTCAAAATTTTGTCAACGTCCAATACACCTGGACAACCCATGTTACCTGTACAGTGACGAACAATTATACACCAGAAGGCATTGGTAATTTCCGTCTTGTCCGATTGTTTGGAGGGGGGCTTTTGGTTAACGCTCCCGGCAGTCATCATCCACAACAACACCAGACCACGCGTGGTCCTATCAGTTTTGTATATCTATGTTTTGCAATATGTATGGTCCTATCAGTTTTGTTCTTAACTAATTACGTTCGGCCGGCCAAAACCCCAGTATAATTCTTATGTGAACAACAGTACAAACCAACATGTAACATTAAACAAAGTAAGTCATCGAAAGTGCACTTTTAAATATTGAAAAAGAGAACTTTGTGTGTGACGCGCCATGCGGTCAGCGGGGACACCACTACAACAAGTAACAGTATTTCATTAAAATTATTTTTTTAATAAAGGCCTAAAGTAAATAAATGTGGGGGTTTTTGGTATGAATGAGAGCGTATGGCAAGCTGGGTCGTCTTTAATTAAGTAGTTTAGAATGTAATATAGATATAAGGAGTAAAATATGATCAAATTGTAGCTGGTAAAATGGGGGCTTCACCTCAATATTGAATACCGTTTAAAGTTAAATGTTGGAGTTATGAACGAGAAGAAATGATTGTATCTGAAGGGAGAACAAAGAATGTCACAATATAATAATAAATACGTTACATTATTTTATTTGATAAATGTGTGAATAATCATTTCCAATACCTCGTTTCACTTGCTGCACTGATCAGTTCGTTGTACGAGCGGGGTTTAGTCCAACACTAGAGATCACATATAACGGCCAACACAAAAGAACTGAAGGTAGGTGGAAGTTTAAATTATATATCAAAGAGAATAATATAGTTACAATGATTAAGTGACCATGAATAAGTAAAGTTACAATGGTGCCGTGACCAGGATGTAATATAATAAAAGATTTGTATTACACCGGCCTATTTTGACAGTGCAGGAAGTGAAATACGGTTGTGAAAGAAAAAATTAATTTACGTAAAAGTCACGTAGTTATGATATAAGAGTTATTTTATGTATGCTATAGCATAATATTTCGAATTAATTGTATTTAGAACGTAAATTATAAACCAGTTATAAAATGTCTGAGCACACAGAAAAAAGCAATGTAACAGACGTAGATATTGTAACATAACAAAATTATCACACTAAACATTTGAATTAATGTTACATAAATAAAAGAAAAAGTTCCATAGTGAGTGAGAAGAATAAATTGTTTAAGGATTACCCTAGAAACTGTATAATTAAGTCTATAAAATGTTAATAAAAATGGAAGATAATAAAGAAAACCATTAATTAAAATAACCTACTATGAAAAAACCAGTTAAACCAGCAGTATACCCAGTAGATTGGGGAAGCAGTACAAAAAGGGAAGGACCATAAAAAAGGAAATAATCTGTCATGAAACCATTTTAATAAGGAAACTACTAATGTGATATTTGAAGAAGGGACGAAACATATCAAGATTCCAACAAAGAGACCAGAAACAGGAAGAGATATGCCAAAACAAAATGTTAATCATATAATAAATACCATGAGACAAAATTGAAACCGATACAGGTAAACCCCAAACAAGTTACAAGATACAATACTATAAAAACAAATTGTATATTAGTTGTAAGTGTAACATGTCAAAAAATATGTCAAAAGAGACTACCATAGAGTAGAACTCACTAAAAAGACTACCAGAGTGTAGAATACAATAAAGTGAAGTGAGATAACAAAATTAAGGAACTACAGAGTGTACAGTGAGAAACATAGTTAAAAAATCTATGAAAAAATCTTCAATGAGGTTTAAGTATTATAAAAAGACTACCATGAGTGTAGAATAATAATAATAAAACCATTGAAATGAAAGACGGTCTAAGGACTGACAACATTACTAGTAATAAGAGTTTTAAATTAGATATAAGAAGGACTATTACATATAAAATGTTTTCTTTAATTATAACTAAATAAATGGTGAGGACAAAAATACCAAAGGACAGTTCATAACTGAAGGTATGCCTAATATTAAGATGTTTATTATTTATTATTAATTAAATAATATTTTAGATGTAAGGTGTAAATAGATACACGAGGTTTTTTATCACAGTTAAAGTGTTTTCATAAGAATAATACATACACAAGACAGTTAGTGACTGACAGTGTTACTAGTAATAGGAGTTTTTTATGTTTTCTAATTAAATTATGTCTAGGATAAGCTATGTTGTTATCATTTGATGATACAGGAAAAAATAATAGGAATAAGATGTTTTTGTTAAAATTAGGTGATATATGGAAAATAGTTGATAATAAGATGTTTTTGTTAAAATTAGGCATAAGATGTTCATGTTATGGTTCAATGATGTTATTAGTATAAAGAAAGTTTAGTAGATACAAGATATTCTATTGTAATTAAAATCATGTCATTTAATTTTCCATTGTGTAAGTCAGAGAGGCAAGTAGGGCATAAAAATGTAATAGTTTTATTCAAATCAGTAAACCATGTATAATGTACAAACAGACCCACCAAGACACTATGTTTGTAAACACAGAATGGCCTATAAACCAAAAAAACTATCTATCAAAGAATTAATCTATGTAATAGGAATAGAATTCAATACATACAATACAGAAATTGAAAATATAATTAATACAGATACAGTTAATAGCAAATAGAATGACAAAAGAAAGAAAACTAACTTCTTTTGGAAACAGTCAAAAATAGGCTTATGATAGTAATCAAATCAGACTAAACAGCAAATTAATCAATATTGAAATGTTTTAATAACCAAATTATTAACAACAAAGTAATTACAGAGTTATTAGGTGTATTCCATGGAAATATTATACCGAAAAAACAAATAAAAACCTTTAAAACACTGAATTTGTACAAAATATGGGGAATACAATTATTATATAAAATTGTAATTTTTGGGCTTAAATGAGTTCGAAACAAACCCAGCTATATATCAAAAGATGTAAAATTAAATAATCAATATTACTGAATAGTTAGATTCATGTAAAATTAAGAAATATTGGAAATACAGTAAAAAATAAGAAAACTTGTTATGTATAGTTAGATAGTGAAACAAGTCTTAGACAGATATTTTATAATTAAACAATATGAAGAGGAAAAAGACATACCACAAATTGCCCTAAAACGACGACGTTGCGTCGTTTAGTCTATTGTTAATCGCAAAGCTGAACAGTTGAAAAATGTATTAGTGGAGTTTTGAAAACCAAATAATTTATATTAAAACCAAGTGTGGTTATGTGGCGTGTAACGGAGATGAACTAACAAGTAAAATAACATTATCTATCTATGTCTAACACTTCACAAGTTTCCAAAAACACAGAATAACACCATAAAAACGCAACACCAGAAATCGACAGCCATTTTGATCAATTTTTGGAACAAATTCACAAAACCAACACGCATATTTGAACACTACACTACACAAGAGATCCATCCAGAATTCGACATCGCAGACGACGAGGGGACATTCAACACAATATTTTGGACCAACACCACTTCGCAGAAAAGGGAACATCGTTTTATTTCTGTGGGAGAAGATCTTCAATTCCAACGGCGTCATAGCAGTTAAAACGAGCAGACGGCGGCCATTGCTGAATTTCTATACAGACGATCGACCAGTGCTGCCTGGAGCAGAGTGACGTCATTTCGACTTGGTTCGAAATTTAAATAATTTCTTTCTAATTGACAATTGTAATAATAATTCTGTTCTATTTCAGATATTAACATTTAGTTTAAGAATACCCGTTAAATGTATCTTGTTCCTTGCCCTCTGACCATTTCGACTCGTTAAAAGAACCATAAATTTAACTTGTAAAAAATATATTTGTTAATCTTTCTCACTGCCGACTGTGGCGAATATTAGCCAGTGCCTGGGACATGCGCAGTTTGACTGGCGCACAATTTTGAATGAATAAACGCAAATCAGTATTCAGTTACCAGCATTGTTTTTATTTCTACCATTAATGTTATTATTATTTTTTATTAAGAAAAAACATAATTCACATTGAGAGAATAGATATAGGAGGAAATTACAAACTCAACTAATTAATTAATTATTAATTAATTAAATTAAATCATTCAGACAAATTCGATACAAGCACAAGAAAAAATATTTGCAAAATTTTTAAAGTTTGATGTATTTATTATTTATCAATCAAACACACCTAGTTGTAACATTTTCTTATCATCAATATCTTTATATTTTGTTTATTATTACACTTCAAATTATATTACAATTTGACTAGCCCAACTAGTGGGGCTAAAGGAAGAGCACAATACCCTTGTTATCACAAAAGCTACACACACAATCTCTTTCTACACAATTCCATTATTTAATATAAATTTTTATTTTTATATTTGTAATATTTACATTATATTACAATATGAGCGAAAGTGGCCTTGAACCACAGTCATTGAATGAAAGTGAAATGCGGGCAGCTGTTCCAAGCGCTGTTATGGAAACAGCTGTTAGCAGTAACGTAATAATTCATTCTACCCCAATTGCTACTCAAATGCAATTAAGCGAATCAGCAGTTGATTCTGGAATTCAATTAACTCCAGTTTTAACAAACAAAAATAAACAATCTGACGACAATGATATAATGAGCTTTTTATGAAAAATTGATAGCAAGTTTGATAAGTTTGATAGTAGATTAAACGAGTTTGAAAGTCGTTTTAAGACGATTTATTACACAAAATGTATAATGATATTAATGAGCAGAAAATAAAATGTGAACAACAGAATATTAAAAATGATATTAATTTTAAAGAACTTAAAAGAACAAAATATTGAGTTTGAGCACAGTATAAATGTAAAGTTTGATGATCTAAGTAATGCATTATGTAAACGTATTGATGAACGTTTCCAGACAGCTATAAAACGAATAAAAGATGATGATAACGTTACAAGAAATACCGGTAAGTGTAGTGGGAATGTAATTAGTGAAGAAATGATTGATAACATGGTGAGTAATCATGATAATTATAGTAATGAGTTAACAAGTAATAGCAAAATAAAAAGTGATAACGAGATAATTAAAAATGTGTTAGAAAGTAAAGTGAATAATAATAGTGGAGAGGAAGTTTTAGTGGAATTAGAGAGTAGTAATAAGATAGTGGTTAAAGAGAGGTTGGGTTTACAAAAGGGCAAATTTTTTCTGTGATTTAAATGGAGTAAAGACTCCAATAATGAGTTATGAGGACAAGGTTTCCTCCAGTAATTATATGAGAGAC
Source organism: Magicicada septendecula (assembly GCA_034769895.1). Lineage (NCBI taxonomy): Eukaryota > Metazoa > Arthropoda > Insecta > Hemiptera > Cicadidae > Magicicada > Magicicada septendecula. The sequence continues at coordinate 475,752,508 of CM068374.1, forward strand.
AAGGTGTCTTTAAGTAGGTACCCTTTGATGTATCATGAGTTCCCTGAAAGAATCAGGATGGGTTATGATAATGTTATGTTGCCTTTTGTGTGGATTGAGATAGAAAAAGTGAGATGGTGTCAGGATGAGTGGTTTTGTGAGAGAGGGGTAGAATTATTCACATTGAGAGAGAGAGAGAGATAATATTATTTGATGTTGTTAGAAGTTATGAAGAGCTACTAGAGAAAATAAAGAGAGAGAGAATTAGTAATATTGTTGACTTACCTTGTTATGAAGATAGTGTAGAAATAAATATTAATAACGTTGATAATTATATTGAATGCTTACCTGTGAATAGACGTGGAGTATTAATAATAGATGATTTAATAATGATGTGGGATAATCCAGTAAATTATTATGTGGGTTTTACGGAACAATTTGAAATACAGTGGAACTTGGTTATAACGGCCTCGGCTGTTACGTCAACTCGGGTGTAGCGTTATTTTGTCATAAGTCCGGTCAAACTGATATCTTTAACATTATAAAAATTCCCGGTTTTAACGTCACTAAATATTGTACTACTCTGTTATAGCGTCAAAAATTTCTCAGATATTTTACTCTAAATTTCATATAAACATAAATATGTGCGCGCACGTACTTCTAGTTGACAACTGTGCAGCCCATCCAAAGTTAAATTTGACAAACATTAATCTGGTCTTCTTACCGGCCAACTGTACGAGTGTCCTGCAACCTATGGACCAAGGCGTCATTAGAAGCCTAAAGTGGCACTACCGCAAGCAACTTTAAACAAAAAATTATTTTCTGTATGGACACGGCGCAACCTGCCACAATTTCACTCTTAGATGCAATGCAATTCCTAGACGACTCTTGGAAGAGTGTAATACAGAAGACGATAGCAAAATGCTTTAGTAAAGCACAACTCGTACATGAAAATTTACCCGATGATGACAAAGATGACGACTTTCCGCTCTCGGACTGGATTAAGAAATTCGACGTAAATGAATTTGGAAATGAAGTTGATTCCTATGGATCAGTGGATGACCAAGTAGAAACATTCCAAGTGTTGAGTGACGCAGAAATTATCGCGGAAGTAAAAAACATAGAAGCAGAAGATAGTGTTGAAGAAGATGCTGAGCAAGAGGAGGATGCCGACATCGTTTGTCCGACAGTACAGGAAGCAATGAGAGCCGCCGAAACTCTTTCACGATTTTACTGCTTTAGAGAGACGTCTGACGACACATTCAAAGCAGCGCAGCATCTCCACAGCACAACAAAAAGAATTTATTTTTCAGAAAGGAGCGTTCAAAAGAAAATTACGGATTACTTTCGACAGTAAGCCTAAATGTAAGTTACATGTACTTTCTTTTTGATCTTTTAAAATATTCTTCATGCTGTTTGTATAAACGAAATGCAGTTTGTAAACTTTAGAATAAATATCACGAATAATGTTAATAATGCAAAGATCATTTTTTTTATTTCTCCTTCCTTACTAGTGATTAAAAAGGGTCTTTTATAACGACTCTTTTATAACGTCACTCGGACATAACGTCATTATTTTTTTGGTCCCTTCAATGACGGTATAACCAAGTTCCACTGTATTAGAGAATTATTATATAAATAATAATAATGAATTGAGTGAGTAAGAATGATAATTATTATATAAAAGTAAGACTATTGTATGATGATGGAGGCTAATTATAAACTCAATGAATGGACATTCTAAATATTTTAATTTGTGGTTATGACCTTGCTGAATTAGGAAATGAAGTGTGGTAAACAGAAAAATAATGATGAAGAATTGTAAACAAATTTCTAGTGAAATTAATTGTGTTTGTATTGTAAAATGTTTTATGTAAACAATGGGTATGTAGTAGAAAGTGTTTTAATAATAATAATATTTGAGCAGACTAAATAAATAACAAGAATAATTATGAAAGTAATTAATGAATTGTAATTGTTTTGGAGTAGAGTAATTAAAATATGTTGAGTTCTCAATACTTGATGGAATTAAAATAATTTGAGATGTTTAAATATTTTTGATTGATTTAAAATGTTATATAATTGAATTTTGATGATGAATTTAAATTATTTTATGAGATTTAAATTTGATAATAATTAATAAATAAATAAATGTTAAATTGTGTTTAGTTTGTGGAATAACATGTTTCAGAAGGTACATGGAGTTATTGGTGTTTGGTGTTTATATTTGTGTGTATATGACAGTGTATGAGTGATGTACTGTAAGTATGAATTTTATAATGCAATTTATGTAAATCAAAATGTTCAAGGTATAAGTAGCAAAGTTTAAATGAAATGTTTGATGTTGAAAAGTTGAAAATGTAGACTAGTCTAAAAAATGTAAACATGAAATTTAATCAAGTAATTAATATGCCCAAACATACAAGAGTTGACCTTCCGTGAATTGTAGTAACGGTGTCAGTGTGAGCCTTATATGTCTTTTGGTAGTTTCCCCACATTTCGGGCGGTCACGGTTTCACCAGACCCTGGCCGTGGAATTATGTAAGTACATACAAAATTGGTGAACTTTGAAATTGACAGGGGGGTAACTAGGGGAAACTACATAACTATGGAACAGCGGCTATCGTCGAAGGTGTCGAAAGTGCCGTAATAAGGGTGCGTGAATCATTTTAGTAGGATTACTGGTGTCCTCGGACATCAGTAATACCGAATTTTTTATATAACGCTGAACCAAGAACGGTATAGGCAGCGTCTATACCTTATATATGTAAACTTCAGTTCTTGGGGATGCAAATGGACGCCACAGTCCACCATCACGAAACAATAGTGTGTGTGGAAAAGGAGCTGGCAGTTAAAGGCCAGGGGTATAAGGGGGGGACTTTAAGTAAATGATGAAGTAGGAGGGTAGCTGTAAATTCAGTGAGAGGGTGACGACCTCTGTAAACAGTGGGCGGTCAACTTATAACACGACTCTATAGAGAGAGTTGGGGGTTGACAATCCAAAGAGCTGTTCAGTAACTGTTGCTATAACTATGACTCAATGAGTAGCGATGTATGTCCCTATGAGAGCAAAACCATTTTAAGTACTAGATTTAATTGTAATGATTTCAGATAACAGTGTATGATAATAACTATATAATTTTGTGTATTTGTATTAATTGTATGTAGTATGTTAGGGGTAAGGATTGATAACATGTGTAATCTGTATAATTTTGAAATGTAGCTAGAGAAAGGTCATTCACATGACAATGAGACATCAGCTGATTGCTGGGGTTATATATGTAATAGGTCACTTATAAATGATTTGCAGATTTTTCAATAATTAAAGGTGTCAATAATAAACTTGTAATGTTTTAAGTAAGTGATGGAGATGTATTTGAGATAGTTTTGAATTTTCAATGCTTAAGGTAATGTGAAAGGGGGTAAATGTTAGAATTTGGGAGATTATTATTGAGTTAGTATGTTTAAATCAATCCAAGTTTAGTTTAAAGGGGTGTTAGAGAGAGCAATATTATTGTGAACAAAAGTAACGTAGAATGGAGACGTATTGATAGTGACACAGTTAGCTATGGGGAAAATATGTAGAGAAATGAGAGTAATATATTGGGGTAATAAATGGAGATATTTTGTAGATGAAAGTGATGTAATGGAAGAGTAATTAGATGAGGTGGAATTTTGTAAGGGGGGTGGTGTGATAAGGAGTCCTCAACGAAAAGCGTTGTGGCGGGAGGGGAACCGATATGTGCTGGAAAGGGTTACCTAGGGAGGGTCCAGGAACCAAATAAGGGAATGATTCGAAATGAGTTGAGTAGTAAGTTAGAGGTAGAGAATGGTTGGTAGATGTTTTGATAGATGGGTGTCATAGTAAATAAAGGATTTGTAAATGAGTATTAGAGTCAAAAGGGGGGTAAGATTATATATAAATGCCAAGTTAGTAAATCAAATCATTCTGAATAACTGAGTCACCCAAACTAATTGAGAATGAAAATATTAAAGAAAGAAAGTCATAGTCAAAATGTAATAAGAATTGAAGCAAGTGACAGATTGTAATAGAATTTGAAAATAAATTAAAGCTGTAAAATGTGTAATTTTTGGTCAATTTAACTGTAAATTTTATTGTTTATTGTAAGATAATAATAACCATGTTAATTTTGAATGTTCTATTTTTATTATGTTGTATTATGTTTGAAGGTAAAGAATTTTAAAGATGTTTCATGTATTTTACAGTGTAGCTTTGTGTAGTGTATATATGTCAAGGTCGTCCACCTGACCCAGAGAGATCAGCTGATGACTGATGTTAGATACAGAACCATTTTCTAACAATTAATTCACTCAATGATGTTACTTAATTGAATTAAATGATTTTATTTTTGAGACTGATAAAAGAGATATTTTGGTAAATTGAAATTTTGGAAAAAAAAAAATTATTTTTTATGCCTGCCGTATAGATGTTGTGAGTTTCAAGTATGTTATTGTTTACCTGTATTCCTAGTGTGTTTAGGGAATTATATTGTTTAGTATGTATGTATAACCAAATGTTAGGATAAGTGAATTTAGATCTAATAAGATGTTACATTTATGTTTTTTTTTTTTTGATTATGAGTAGTAGTGACGAAAATAGATAGGTTTGATAGATTCATGTAAAAGATTTTTTTTGATGAAAGTAATGATGATATAACAGGTTGATTTTGAACTTAAATGGATTGTTGAATGAACCTTAAATGATTTGAATTTAATTAACTGCTGTGTTTTGAGTTGTAACCGTACAGTTAATTTGTGAAAAGAAGTTGCAATTTGATAAATGAAATATTTTAGGAGTGAGTTGAAGTAGAAAATTTGTATATTTATTAGTAGAAAATTGAATTTGTTCAGAATATAGGAATGAGTATGCGTACGCGCCCAGTACTTGCTAAAGGCAACCCAGTGTGCATGTAAGGGGGAACATATCGGTGGAGGATAGGGTTTGGATTTTGGGGTGGAATGATAGAAGGTTAGGTGTACTGTGGTGAGTATCTGTTCGATGTTATGGTGTTGGGATCTCGAGTTGAGAAGTCCAGTAATCTTGTTCAGGTGCCGCCATAGTCGCCGAGCTAGGGGGGTAGTTTACCCATGATGCGTTAAGAATTAATGGGGGGTCGTTGGAACCATATCCTCACCGATCCTCTTAGGGGTAGCAATGAGAGTTCTTCTGTTTCGACAAAATACCTCTCATTGGGGGGGGGGGTATTGTAATGGGGCAAAATGGGGTGTTTTATTTTATTTTAATTAAATTTATGTGACTAAGGCAGCAAGTCCCCGACATAAAACGGTTTCCGTAAGACAAAGAACAGTGTTTTAATTTTGCAAGCGCGTGTTGAGACACAATAATTCCAAGAAAATGGGTGATGTGATACGCACTCAAGCGCGCAACTTGAGTACGTGCGCGGACAGGACGCTAAGCCGCCTCAACTGAAGTCAACCAAAATGGCCGACGATGTAACATTTCTTGCCACGAGGTGGTATGCGGGTGGAAATATGGAAGAAACCACACCCACTTGAGTGACGTGACTAGTGGCCTCAAAATTTCGTCAACGTAATTTTGTCCAAACCCATGTTACCTGTACAGTGACGAACAATTATACACCAGAAGGCATTGGTAATTTCCGTCTTGTCCGATTGTTTGGAGGGGGGCTTTTGGTTAACGCTCCCGGCAGTCATCATCCACAACAACACCAGACCATGTTGGTCCTATCAGTTTTGTTCTTAACTAATTACGTTCGGCTGGCCAAAACCCCAGTATAATTCTTATGTGAACAATAGTACAAACCAACATGTAACAGTAAACAAAGTAAGTCATCGAAAGTGCATTCATAAACTTTTAAATATTGAAAAAGAGAACTTTGTGTGTGACGCGCCATGCGGTCGGCGGGGACGCCACTACAACAAGTAACAGTATTTCATTAAAATTATTTTTTTAATAAAGGCCTAAAGTAAATAAATGTGGGGGTTTTTGGTATGAATGAGAGCGTATGGCAAGCTGGGTCGTCTTTAATTAAGTAGTTTAGAATGTAATATAGATATAAGGAGTAAAATATGATCAAATTGTAGCTGGTAAAATGGGGCTTCACCTCAATATTGAATACCGTTTAAAGTTAAATGTTGGAGTTATGAACGAGAAGAAATTATTGTATCTGAAGGGAGAACAAAGAATGTCACAATATAATAATAAATTCGTTACATTATTTTATTTGATAAATGTGTGAATAATCATTTCCAATACCTCGTTTCATTTGCTGCACTGATCAGTTCGTCATACGAGCGGGGTTTAGTCCAACACTAGAGATCACATATAACGGCCAACACAAAAGAATTGAAGGTAGGTGGAAGTTTAAATTATTATATCAAAGAGAATAATATAGTTACAATGATTAAGTGACCATGAATAAGTAAAGTTACATATGTTATCAGATTAAATAAATAATGAGAGTTTGTAATAAATGAATTGTAATTGTTTTGGAGTAAAGTAATTAAAATAATTTGTGTTTTGAACAATTGATTGAATTAAATAATTTGAGATGTATTAATTGATTGATTTAAAATATTGTATAAAGAGATTTTGATAAGGAATTTAAATGATTTTAGGAAATTTGAACCTGGTAATAAATAGTAAATGAAGAAATGTAAAATGTGTTTATAGTTGTGGAATCATATTGTTGTTATAATGTTTCAGAAGGTACATATGATTGTACATGATCTGGTGGCGATAAATTTTTATAATTTTGTGTCAATAACAGGAATCATGTGTTTTGAGTGATGAACTGTAAGTATGAATTTTATAATACAAGTAAATAAAGTAAAAGGTTTAAATGTGTTTAAAAGGTTTTAAATTAAATAATGAATTAATTTGAGGTAGTTATGAATTTTATAGTGTAATTTTCAATGGTTAACTTAATGTAATATGTTATAAAATGTTTGGGTGATAATAATTATTGTAGCGGGGCATTTTTGGGGCCTACCTGAGACAATGTAAAGAAGTTTATATTTTATTGATAATAAATAACATATTTTGTATTTTTTTTATAAATAAATAATAATAACTTTATCCCTTGTTGAGTGATAAGGACAGAAATTATAAATTTTGTAACCGAGAGGTAAATTTGTTTGAAATGAAAACAACCGTGGCAACATTGACTGTGCAGAATTGTTTAACAATGTTTTGTAAAACCAGTATGAACGTATTTGATAGCCGACAAGCTGTGTCAAGGTCAGACAATGACGAACACAAAACCAGTAAACACATTATGTAACGGTAAACAAATTATGCAATGAAACATCAGGCGAGCGTTACGTCAGAGCCTATCCTTGATGAGTAATTCCGTTACATAACGGTGACATGCAGCTGGCGGAGTGATATAAACTTTAAGACAATAAGAATTGAACCTCCTACAACAGTCGCTTCACAAAATAGCGCCTTTTTCTCTGCCCAGTATCATCTCATCACCACTCGCGAGTGGTAGCTATTAAAAGTTTCGGCAGTAAGTGCGGGCCCGCATACAATAAAAAATGTGAATCTTTATATGTACATCAAAAATACAAACAGTTTTTCCGGCCAATATTCATCTAAAATTAACAGTTCGGCAGAAAAATGTGATAGTGCGAACTATAAAACAGTAAAACAGTGCACGCCATGAGGAGACACTCCAGGAGTCGAACTTCTACTCGTGAACAGGAAAGTAGACATTCAAAATAATAATTAAAAATGCTGGTTTTTTTTTTCTTTTTTAAAAAATTAAATAAAATGGGGAAATAAATTTTGAAGAAAGCATAAAATATTTAAAAATGAGATCTCTAAAGTAGCTTTGTGTGTGTTGTGTGTGTGTGTGAGAATATAGTTTTACTATAGTTTATAGTAATAAGAAGGCTGGTTTGCGTTCCCGTTATAATTCTTAAAAATGTATTTCAAGAATCTGTTATTGTAATGCGAGTAAGTAAATTAAAAGAGATTCAAGGTAATCAACAACTATTATTCACGCTTTGTCAATTATTAATTCAAATTTTGTCTGTATGATTTTATTAACATGAAATATGAATAATAATAAAGTAATAATAACGTTTAATTATTGATGAACATAAATGATTGTTATTATTTCAGCAACCACCTTCTGTTCTCCTAGTTCGCTGAAACGAACCTTGGTAATTTTCTTATTACAGTTGGTAACAAGATGGCGCTCGAAGGAGATATTTAGTAACTAATTGAATTAAATAACCAAATCCCTTAGGTTTATCAAATATCAATTTGTTTAATACAGTATCAGTGGCTTCCGAACGTAGGGACGATTTATATAATATAATTATATAAATTTAAGCCTACTTGGGAGAACAGAATGGTTGTTTGGAGTTTGTATTTACGTATGTACGTAAGGTAGACGTAAAAGGTTATGTTTAATATTGGTGAGTAGAATATATTTTTTTTTTTTTTGATAAGTATGCGTTACATATGGTAAGATTTTATAAAGAAATATATATTAAAAGTTTTAAGAAAAATGGCGGATAATAATGATATCAGTTTATCTGATAGTCAGATAGCAAATCAAATAAGTAGCGACTCCGGAATTCAAACAACTGACAGTAGTCTTGAGGAGTCAAAAATAATACAGGCAGTTGAGATTCATTCAACACCTATTTTAGGAACTCAAAATAGGAAACCTGATAATGATACTATGTTAGCAAGATTGTATGATATGATGTACAATAGTGTAGAAAAACAAGATAGTAATTTTAGAGAATTAAAAAACCAAATTAATGAAATAAAGAGCGATTCTGACGCTAAATTTAATATGCAAAATTCAATAATTAATGACAAATTTGATGAATTAAAAAGTGAGATACAAGAAATGAATAAACATTTAGAAAGCACTAACGAAACAATAAGAAACGGTTTAAATAAGTTAGAACAGAAGTTCGAGAAATTAGGTGACAATGTTTTAAGTAAGACAAAATGTAAAAATGACGAAATAGTAGACAATTTTGAGAGTATAGTGGGGGTGAAGAATAATGATGAAAATATAATAACAAAGAGTACTGATGAAGTTTTAGAATGCGATAATGAAATGTTCATGAGTGTTTATGAAGTAGAGAGAGAGTGGAAGAATAATGTAGTAATTAAATGGGGACAGAGGGCAAATTTTCCCCTTATTGTTTATAATGATGATGATGATTTAATGTTGTTTTTTCAGGGCAAGAGACCCTTATTGTTAAATGAAGTAATGTTGTATAATGTTGTACCCTCTGTCCGTAATAATGGTGAGAATGTGATGTGGTGCTATGAAGAAAGAGAGTTATATGTTGAGAATGAAATGGAAATATATAAGTTAGAAAGAAAGTATGATGAATTGAGAAAATTAATAAAAGGGGTGATGATGAATCATGTGAAATACGTACCTGTTGAAAGAGAGACAGAAAATAATTTTGATAATATCTTACCTGACTATAATGATTTACCTGACGTAGTAGTTGAGGAATACAAAAATGATAAAACAATTTACCTGACGTTAACAAATAACACTGATATAGACGGGACAATCATAACCTATGGTGACAAGATTTATAGTGGTACAATGGATGAAATAGAGTTGATAGATTATTATGATAGTAATGATTATCATAATTTGTGTGTTGATAAAAATGATGAATGTTACAAATACACTAGATATATATATGACGATGGTGGGTGAGCTAAAAGATCAGTGTTGGGACATTTTAAATATTGTAAATTATTGGTAATGACCTTGCTGATTTGGACATCTGAAGTGAGATACACTTGAACAGTTTTGACGCATATTTTGTAAATAATATTGAATTCATTTGAGTGTATTGTGAAATGTTAGAAAAGTAATGTGTATATGTTTTGGAAAATGTTGTGTTAATAATAATAATATTATTAATATTTTTACATTCTAGTTAAAGAATAAAATAATTATGAAGACAATAATTAATGATTTGTAGAATGTGGATAATAATTGAAATATGTTTTAATAATCAAATGAATATTTAATTTGAGATGTTTAGATATTGTGATTGAATGTTATGTGTTTGAATTTTATAAGGAATTTAAATTGTGTGATGAGATTTTAATTTAATAATCATGAATAAATAAATAAATGTTAAATGGTTTATTTTGTGGAATTTTGTGATAAATTCTGATAAATAAAAACAGTTAATGAAAAAGTTTAAATAATAATGTTTACAAATTTTTAGATAAGTGATGTAAAAGAGAATTGTTTGTTTGATGTATGCTAATAATCCAGGTTAATGTCTATTTGTGTATTGTGTTATGTGATGTATTATAACAGTGTAGTGTGGAACTGCTATGGGGGAAGGTTGTAGATTTTGTATTTAATATTTTATGTCAATAATGGTTAAGCTTCCATACAAGGTGGGTTAAAACCCCATCTAAATTAATATTGTCATTTAAATATAAATTCGTAAATTTAATTTTACTTGTGATTCCCCAACTTTTCGGGCGGTCACGGCCTCACCGAACCCTGACCGTGGAATTGGTTTAGCTTTAACAGCTATGGTTGGGGCACATTACGATTGCGCGCTGCCTTAACTGGCCATAGCTGTTATCGTTGTAAAGGTGCATTTTGAAATTGATGGGGGGTAATAAAAGGGGAATCACCAAACTATGGAACAGCGGCTGCCACTCTGTTCGAGAAGGAACAGCAGAGCCAGGTGGTAGATCCGTTTAAGGGTGTATAATTATTAACGAGAACATGTTGATGTTCAACAATTTTAAACTTAACAGCGGAAGCAGAGACACGGAGAGGTAAAACCCTGCTCCAAAATATACAGTCTCTGTGGAAGCGAAAAGGCGCCACAGTCTTACATAATTGAAATAGTGTGTGTGGCTGGGAGGTTATCCAAGGGGATAACGTATTAAAAATTTGATATATTTTAATTAATAATGATGATTTGCTACTCAATAATTTTGTTTGAATTTAAAAAATAGATGCACTAAATACTTCTTATATTGTGTTCTTATGTCTTAGTATGTTAATTGCATTAGTATGTTAGGAATAAGTATTATAAAAATATAATAATATGTTTTCAATGTGTTTATAGATTTAAAAAATAAAATGAAAAATAGTTGTGATAGGTAAAATTTTCAATGGGTTGTAAAAGATAGAAATGGGTGATAGTAATTAGTTGAATAAAATGTTTGAGTCAATTCAAGTTGAATTTTGTGGGACATATAGATCTGTTCAAATCGAAGTAAAAGTTAAAGAGAATGAGAGATGAAAATAATGCAATGTTGTTTTGAGTTAGTATATGTTATAGAATTTTGAGAAGTATAAGTGGAGACACAGTAGTTATGGAGATTTTATGTAGAGTTTTGAGCGATATATTGTTTATTTTGTCGATGTTAATTTGTTGTAGTTGTAGTGAAGTTATGAGAGTGAGATTTTTTGGGGATGGCAATTTTGTAGTAGTGGTAGTGTAATGTGGGAGTCCGCAACAAGGGTTGGGACGGGATAGGGACCGATTGGCGCCGGAAAGGGTTACCTAGGGGGAGTCCAGGGACCAACATAAGGGAATGAGTTTTGGGAAGGAGACACGTATCCTATGTACAAAGGGTTAGAGAGTATTTTTTTTTATATAAGAGTAGAAGGTGGCGATTGGAGTTAAAGTAGTAAGTGGTTAGAGGTAGAGAAGGGTTAGTAAAATTTTGATAGAGGGGTGTCATACTAGTTAAAGATTTTGTAAGGGAGCATTAGAGTAATGAAAGGGGAAGTTTATGAGTAAATGCCAAATGGATAAAGTAATTTATAAGGAATAAAGTAGAATCACCCAAAGTAATGAAATGGAATGATGGCCATAATAAAAAAAAAAAAAAAAAAAAAAAAAAAAAAATAATTTTTGTAATTTTGAGAAACAAATTAATAAGAGTAAATCAAGTTTAAAAGTAATTTTTTGATTTTATATGCTAATTTAATGATGTAAAGTGTTTATTTTAAAATGAATTATTAATGTACTGTGTTTTCTTATGTTAAGTTATGTTAGGTATCCTGATATATACATGTTAGTAATAAGAGAGTAAAAACAAAACCAGTGCTTCTTAGCGCAAACCAGCACCGCTAGGGGGGAACAGATCAGTTGGGGATATGGTGTTGTATAAGGCCACTATTTAATAGTTTGATTTGTTGTTTCAGTGTTTGGTGATGCTGTGGCGGCGGACCTGAGCTGGCCGGCGCGTCAGAGCAGGGGCGTTGAGTATCTGTCTGACTCTACGGTGTTGGGATCTCGAGAGAGAAGTCCAGTATTGTCATGCAGATGCGGTCACAGTCACCGGACCAAGGGTGAGTTGATTATATTTTTGTAAACCGTAAAGGGGGTTGTGGCGACATATCCTGGCTGATCCCTCTAGCAAGTATGAATGTGTCAATGAGATTTTTTATGCTTCGGCATAAAATATCTCATTGAGGGGGTATTGTAGCGGGGCATTTTTGGGGCCTACCTGCGACAATGTAAAGAAGTTTATATTTTATTGATAATAAATAACATATTTTGTATTTTTTTTATAAATAAATAATAATAACTTTATCCCTTGTTGAGTGATAAGGACAGAAATTATAAATTTTGTAACCGAGAGGTAAATTTGTTTGAAATGAAAACAACCGTGGCAACATTGACTGTGCAGAATTGTTTAACAATGTTTTGTAAAACCAGTATGAACGTATTTGATAGCCGACAAGCTGTGTCAAGGTCAGACAATGACGAACACAAAACCAGTAAACACATTATGTAACGGTAAACAAATTATGCAATGAAACATCAGGCGAGCGTTACGTCAGAGCCTATCCTTGATGAGTAATTCCGTTACATAACGGTGACATGCAGCTGGCGGAGTGATATAAACTTTAAGACAATAAGAATTGAACCTCCTACAACAGTCGCTTCACAAAATAGCGCCTTTTTCTCTGCCCAGTATCATCTCATCACCACTCGCGAGTGGTAGCTATTAAAAGTTTCGGCAGTAAGTGCGGGCCCGCATACAATAAAAAATGTGAATCTTTATATGTACATCAAAAATACAAACAGTTTTTCCGGCCAATATTCATCTAAAATTAACAGTTCGGCAGAAAAATGTGATAGTGCGAACTATAAAACAGTAAAACAGTGCACGCCATGAGGAGACACTCCAGGAGTCGAACTTCTACTCGTGAACAGGAAAGTAGACATTCAAAATAATAATTAAAAATGCTGGTTTTTTTTTTCTTTTTTAAAAAATTAAATAAAATGGGGAAATAAATTTTGAAGAAAGCATAAAATATTTAAAAATGAGATCTCTAAAGTAGCTTTGTGTGTGTTGTGTGTGTGTGTGAGAATATAGTTTTACTATAGTTTATAGTAATAAGAAGGCTGGTTTGCGTTCCCGTTATAATTCTTAAAAATGTATTTCAAGAATCTGTTATTGTAATGCGAGTAAGTAAATTAAAAGAGATTCAAGGTAATCAACAACTATTATTCACGCTTTGTCAATTATTAATTCAAATTTTGTCTGTATGATTTTATTAACATGAAATATGAATAATAATAAAGTAATAATAACGTTTAATTATTGATGAACATAAATGATTGTTATTATTTCAGCAACCACCTTCTGTTCTCCTAGTTCGCTGAAACGAACCTTGGTAATTTTCTTATTACAGTTGGTAACAAGATGGCGCTCGAAGGAGATATTTAGTAACTAATTGAATTAAATAACCAAATCCCTTAGGTTTATCAAATATCAATTTGTTTAATACAGTATCATTATTTCAATAAGGCATTTGAGTCAATTAAGATTAATTTTAAATGGGTGTTAGAGAGAATAAGAATTTTGGGAAGAAAAGTGAAACAGAACTGGGTTGATAGTAGGGACACAGTAGCGATAGGGCATATATGTAGAGTAATGGGAGTACTGTAATTGGAGAGTAATTAGATGGTGGTGATATTTTGTAAAAAGGGTGGTGTGGTAAGGAGTCCTTAACGACAGGCGTTATGGCGGGAGGGAATAGTTTTAAATGGGGTTTGGCGGAGTTACCTGGGAAGGAACCAGGAACTAATAAGGGAATGAGTATACGGGAAGGAAACACACATCCTATGTACAAAGAGGGTAACGGGTATTTTGTTATAAGTGGAGAATGATTTAAGTGGAGTTAGAGAATTATTGGTAAATATTTTGGAGAGATTGGTGTCATACTATATAAGTCTGTAAATGGTTGTTAGCAGGAAGAAGGGGAGTAAGGTTATATATATAAATGCCAATTCAATAAATCAAATCATTGTGAATAACGGAGGATCACCCAAACCAATAAATGATGAAAATGTTAATTAGAAAAACATAGTTAAAATATAATAATAAATGAAACAAGTAAAAGATTTAATAGAATTTGAAAATAAAATAAAGCTGTAAGGTGTGTAATTTTTGTCAAACTTAAATGTGAATTGTTAATTTTAAGGTACTAACAACAATGTTCATTAGGAGTGTACTATGTATTAAGTTGGTGTGTAGGAAAATTAAAATAATAAAATAACCAAACATATAAGAATTTACCCTCTGTGAACTGCAGTAGCAGTATAAGCGTAAACCTTATATGTCTTTTAGTAGTTTCCCCTACATTTCGGGCAGTCACGGCTTCACCGAACCCTGACCGTGGATTTATAATGTAAATATATTCTAAATTGGTGAACTTAGAAATTAACCAGGGGGTAATTTAGGGGAATCTACATAACTATGGAACAGCGGCTACCATCGAAGGTGGTGGTAGTGCCGTAATAAGGGTGTGTGAATCATTATAGTAGGATTACTGGTGTCCTCGGACATAAGTAATTCCGAATTTTTATATAACGCTGAAGCAAGAACGGGGTAGGCAGCATCTACCCCTAACAAACTCCCGTTCTTGTGGAAGCAGCTGGACGCCACAGTTCAGTGGGGGGTCATAGTGTGTGTGGCAAGGAGGTTACTCAGGGGAGTAACGAACTAAAATTTGAAACTTAATGATGCTGACTAGCTGATAAGCTAAATAAATGATTTTATTTTTGATGCAAGAAATGATTACCGTAGATGATTTGTTCAGAAGGAATTGATTCAAATATGTTTTGCTCCATATGATAATTTTATAGACGAGCTTATTGATTTTGAAAAAATTGATGCTAATGAATTTATTATGTTTTATTATGTTATTATTTTACTATGTTAGAATGTAAGAGTTATAAACATAGGTTGTGTATTTTTCATGGTATCGATTTGTGTAGTGTATCTAGGGTAAGGTCATTCACCTGACCCACAGAGATCAGCTGATGACTGATGTCAGAGACATGATATGTTTCTAGTAACTGACTCATGGATTCTTTTGTCAGTTAATGTAATTAAATAATTTTGTCTTTTCTTGGAAATTAAAAGAAATATTTTTTTGGAAAAAAAAAATCCTCTATTCTTGGCAGTAAAGAATTTTATGTTAAATTTTACGTTTCAATAAGTAGAGAAGAGTTCAGCTGATTCATGATGTGTATTTTAGGTTATCTTTGTAATCAAGTGTAGCTATTTTTGAATCTATGGTAGAAATAAGTTGTTTATTTTTATTTGTTTATTATGATTGTGAGCATCTAGTTAGTAAGAGTAGATATAACATAAAGGCATTTGAAGAATTTTAGAATTTTAAAAAACGATGATTAAATTCATTAATTAAAGTAAATAAAATGAATCATCTTAAAAGGAGAATCTTTGATAAGGGATCTGGGTTTATTGCTTTATTGAACAAAATATACATAATTGAGTTGATTTGAGACCGTAACGTCAAACCAATTAAACTGAGAAATGAAACTGAAAATAAAATAGAAATTATTTTTGGAATTTGACACCAAGAAGTAGAATGTAAATGTGTATTTAATGTAATAATGAGTATGTGTACGCACCCAGTATTTGCTAAAGGCAACCCAGTATGTATGTAAGGTATGTATGTAAGGGGGAACATATCGGTTGAGGATCTGGTATGGTATAAGGCCAGTTTTTGAATTTTTTTGATGGAATGAGTTGAGGTTGGGTGGTACTATGGTGAGTATCTGTCCGATTTTATGGTGTTGGTATCTCGCACAGAGAAGTCCAGTAATCTCGTTCAGGTGCAGCCATAGTCGCCGAACTAGGGGGGTAGTTTACCCATGACGTGTTAAGAATTAAAGGGGGGTGTTGGCACCATATCCTCACCAATCCTCTTAGGGTTTAGCAATGAGAGTTTTTTTGTTTCGGCAGAAAACCTCTCATGGGGGGGGGGTATTGTAATGTGTCAAAAAATGGGGTTTTTATTTTTCATTAAATTTATTAACATTTATTTTGTATCATCATTGCAAGTCCCATATGAAATAGCGTTGGATTCAAACAATGAATGCTAACATAACTTTTTGGGCTGGGTGTTGTCCGAGAGAACGCAATACTTGTTGGGAACTGGATGCTTGTCACGTATGGTGTGCGCATACGCGGGCCCGGGCCCGGCTTCTACGTATAACAGGCGAAACAGACGCTACGAAAATGGCGAAGCAGAAAGATTGTCGGGCCATGTGCTCTGGAGACGGAGGAAATCAAGTAGAGGCTCCACCCACCTAAGCCTCTTATATCGTCACCGTTTAACAACATTAGCCCATTAGGCACATAGACAGTCCAAACTTATTATACGACAACGAAAAAATCGTAGCCTGGAGGCAGTGCTTTCCCTTTTCAGCAACAAGAGATAGTGGGGCGTCTTGTGGGCAGTCGCCGCTCAGCCGTAACCACGGCCGGGTGAACACATAGGCTAGTGAGCCTAAAACCTATTAAAATCTTTTCAAATATGATATAGCATATGACAGAGTATAAAAACAGTTTTAATTCAGTGACATCAAAATTAAACCAACAGAAACTTTTTCGGACTAAAACGTATGGAGTGCGACACGTGATTGGAGGAGACGCCGACGGCCAAGTAACAATATCATAAACGAATAATTATAAAATGTAAAGAAAGCGCTTAAATTTTAAAAAAAGAATTTAAAGCATGTATGAGTCGAAGTATGGGCAATGCTGGGTCGCCTTTATTATAGATTAAGTAAATTATGTTAAGATCATTATATTTATGTTCAGTAGGAAGTAATCCCAGAGTGAATATTAGACTTTGATAGTATGTGTAGATACACATATTATTGTTTGGAGTATAACTCCGAGAAAGAGTAAAAACAATTTAAAAGTAATGAAGAATATTTGACTTGGTTATCAGAACAAGTAGATTATTATGTTTTGATCAATGATAGTCTTTAGGAGAGATAAATGAAAAGTCAGTAAAGTGTAAAAGAATTCTTGAATAAAAAACAATAACTATCTAATGCCGAAACTGAGAGTGTGATTTATTAACGAACAATTAACCCTAAATCACTTATAGGTACGAGTTCACGTGAAGACTCTGGCCCAATGCAGGTAAGACAGTTGTGATTTTGGTGTATATTATTTAATTATATTAATTGTTTAAAAAGTCTGTAACTTCTCAAACTATAATTAATTACAGTTCCTACACAGGACCAGATGTCATAATTACGGTTTCCATATTCTTAAAACACACTTCATTCCATTATAAGACAGAAATTGTCTTTTATTGCACTGATTTTGAAAAATTCATAAATTAGTTTACTGGAAAAATGAAGACAATCACAACAACAAACAATTACTACTATTATTATTTTTCAATTTTACTGTATTTTAGTAAAAGTTAATGCAAAAAGAAAAGAACTGCATATCAAACAAAATAAAAACAATACAAAATGTTTAGTGCTTTTATTGTTTAACACATCTGATTCTTGAAATCTTATGGAGGGAATCATATAAACCATTTATGATGTTTCCAATACAATGGATATCACTACAGATTGTCATCAAATGTACAGCTTATTGGATTCATTGAAGGATCAAAAAATTTGTTTTTATATATAACTGAAATTATCCTATACTATTCCTAAAACATACATACATACATTTATATTGACTAGCATTGGTGAGGAAACAGCAGCTGCATGGGCACAACAGACGAATTTAATAGATTATAGATAAATAAATCACCTTGTATCCATCGTGTGACTTCGTTGTACGTTTGTAAATTTGTAAAATTACTTTGCTTTCAATAACCAATTTTTTATTCAGGATGATGGATTGGCCATGGGTTCACCTCTCTCTGGTCTATTGGCCAACGTTTACTTGAATTTTTTTGAAAACTCTTCATTTGCTCTCACATAACAAATACAAAAAAGATATAATATTTTATGCACGTTATATAGATGATACCTTTCTAATTTTCAATGGTACTGTACGACAGATTGAAAACCTGAAACATTATATGAATAGTATCAATAAAAACATTCAATTCACGCTGGAAACCGAAGTGGATAATAAATTAAATTTTTTAGATTTGTCTGTCATTAAACACATAGGTAAATTGAAATTTAATATTTATAGAAAACCGACCACCACTGATGTGACAATACATGCTGACTCTTATCATCCCTTTTCGCAAAAGTTGGCAGCTTATAATTACTTTATTCGCAGATTGTTGGCAGTGCCACTCAGTGATGATGATTACCGCGAGGAGTTGAATACCATTAACCATATACCCTTAGCTAATGGTTACAAAAACATGTTAATTGATAATTTCATCAAGAAACATAAAATTCGAAAATCCAAGCCACCCAGTAGATAAGGATACAAAAATAACATTTATTTCTACCACATACACAAATATAATGCTAAAGATTCTAACCTCCACATTTAATAAATTGAATATTACTGCTACCTTCAAAACAAACAATAGTCTATTAAAAATACTATGTAACAGAAAACCCATACCTTTAGAAAAGAAATCCGGCATATATAAATTATCATGTAACGACTGCAACAGTTTTTACACTGGTCAAACGGGGAGAGGTTTCCTCAAACGATTTAAAGAGCACACACCAAAACGTCACCCAAATAATCTCACTCTGTTAAATAATATCAAGTCCAACTTAATATCAAGTCCAACTTTGCCTGCCACTTAATCTTACACAATCATAATTATACTGATTTCAAATCTAATTTGATACCCCTACATGTGTGCAACAAAGGCCGTTACATGGACGCAATAGAAGAGTTCGAAATATACAAAGCATATAATAACATAAACAGCCAAGACTTCATATTGAATGACCATTTAAATTTTAAATCCAACCCGCTATATGATACAGCATTGAACCTGCTTAGGCGTAATCACTCAGATAATAATTCAGTCTCCGATCGGCTTCACTGTGGTGCGCACCATTTAGAAAGCGAGTGAGTTACATTAGTTGACAATTATGTGTAACATGTGATTTTAACTGTTAACGACCTCAATAGAGTGACTTATTCTGATGATGGAGCATATGTTCTGAAACGCGTCATTTTAATCGACGTACAACGAAATCACACCACGGATACAGGGTGATTTATTTATCTATAATCTACTATTCCTACGTGACTTGGATACCAAGAACGAACATTAATTTTAAAGACGAATTTAAGTCTGCTAAATTAATTTTTACATTTTACATGGTAGTACCTATTCTTTACATAATAACTTATAATAGCAATTGCGGAGTAATGTGGTTTACTATTGCATATGTTATATTAACTGCAATAAAAGCTTATTTTATTGTCAAACGACAACCATAGCCCTTTGAATTGCTCGCATAATGCTATTCTCATTTTCAGTCATACCTAATGAATGTTATATGTATAGTTTGCAGCTTGTACAAATCACTAGCAAGTCATACTTACATGAGTTTATGTGCTGCTACTGCTGCTACCATAACCTATGTAAATGTAGATTTCTACTCAATACTGAACGTACATCCTGTGTAAACCTCAATGCGTCCAACACTGGTAACAAATTGAGAAGTGCTGTGTCCATAGGATCACTGAACCATGATTTTATTGGTATCGCATTGTCTAAAACAGTGTAGACACATTATCAATTGCTAATATTTCCAGTAGTGAACATTATAAGAAAGAATTTCATAATGATCTGTTAATGTGTATTCATTTATATGTAACAGAATTGTTATCTGTAACATTACACATCTTACAAACAATCAAATAACAATAATAACTAAATTCAACACACCTATTTGGGCCTTGACTTTCCAAACAGGCTCTTATGTGGAGAGGGGGGTTTGTCAAGAGACAAACACGATCCTTATTTCACGTCTGTAATTTCCTATTCTGTGACAGGACATATATCTAAGCAACAGAATAACTCTACTCTCAGCATTACAACATTCAACCTCTTGGTTATGCTAGATTGCCTGTACCAACTTGTAACGTGACGATTATTGGGGAATTTTATTGTATTAAATTTTTGGGGTTTATTAAAAATTATTCAGAAACTTAATTTTCATCAGTGACCAGAACACGTGTTGAATAAAGCATTGCTAACAAAGGAGCAATACGCCTTAGCAGTTGTGCAATCATTACTGAGGAATGTACTAAGCGTCATTTCTACGAACTTTACATTTGTGTGACGTCCGCGTCCGCACGCACCAACGAGCAGGTGCGCGGACCGACGCCAACTTGTAAAACTCAAAATGGCTAGAGACGAAAACTGTACGAGCACATGGTCCAGGCTGACGGATGTGAGTCTTAAGCCAAACCCTTTTTGTGACGTCAACCAGTGCTGAACAAATATCTTCTACGACCAACACACAATCAACTGCATGGGTTAAATGGGACACAGCTGTGGTGACGAAATACAAGGCTTTGTTTTCCACCTAAAAAGACACAATCTAGTTAGCAGTGAACGCAAAGCCACTCTTGGTGAGTTCGCTAATAGTTCGCTAACAGACGCAGATAGTGTTGTGTGGGCCCGGTCGGCCGAACTTTATAAAGTATGAACAACTAAATATAACACCGCTTTCATACCGACCGGGACCCACGGAATTAGTGGACTTATCAATTTTAGGACGGGTGAAACGAAGTTGGCAACAGACAAGTTAATTACGGGCAGTGAACCGGTGAATAAAAAACATGTGTCCGGCCGGAGTCGCGGTAGTGCACAGTTTAAGCCAAAATGAATTTGTAAGATAAAAACAAGGGGTAAGGTATTAAATTGTGTGAATGAGAGAATGGGAGACTGGGCCGTCTATGTATCCTAGAATAAGGTAAGATGTCAGCTTAAGTTAAATATAGTAATTATGGTCATGGAGTAACTAACCAAACAAGAAAGGATTATGCTATGATTTCACTGTCTAAATTTTGAGTAAAGATCTGATAAAGTTTTTTAAAGCAAGTCAAAAATAAAATTCATTAATTCTCTTCAAACAATGAGTCGAGTAAATTATTCCATTAACCTGTAAAACACGTTTGCATCCTACGTTCGTGCGATCGAATTCTGGACCCAAGAAAATCTTAAAGGTGAGTGAAATAAATAAAATCATGTATTTATATTTGTGTAATGTAGTTAACTTCACAATGGCGCATCCGATACAGGGACGAATTTGATTAAATTAACAATGATAATTCCACACCTACAAAAGATGCAATCGTGTTTTTAAGGTTGGAGTAAAGTGCATCATTTACGCACAATTGGCATTAAATAGAAAGTGTATTATAACAAATTAAATTAATTAAAGTATTATAAAGATCAATTATAAAGAATAAGAGATGGCAGGAAATAATGAAAGTGAGATTAATGAAATTACTAATATAGAAAATTGTAATGAATCAAGTAGCATGAGCGATTTTGAAATCCACTCGACTCCAAACGTGAGTCAGGAAA
Organism: Magicicada septendecula; assembly: GCA_034769895.1. NCBI lineage: Eukaryota > Metazoa > Arthropoda > Insecta > Hemiptera > Cicadidae > Magicicada > Magicicada septendecula. Next base: position 475,774,308 of record CM068374.1, read on the forward strand.
ATAAAACCAAAAATAATGCAAATGAATTAAATAGTACAGATGATTCGGGGATTCAAACAACCCCAAAAGGGAGTAGAGAAAGTAAAAATAATAACGATGAAGTCAGCCTCACTGACGATAAAATAGAAAGTCTGTCAACACCTATCCAAAATAAACAAGAGATAGATAGTAATGAGAAAATTATGAATATGTTGCAATTAATTTTGGAGCAACAAAGTGTTAAATTTGAGAAATTAGACGTACAAAATCATAATTTCAATGACAAATTTGATGATTTGAAAAAACAGAATGATGAATTAAAAAATAATATTCAAGAAATTAGACGTTGTAAAAATACCCAGGAAATAATAAAAAATAGTTTGAATAAATTAGAACAGAGTATTGAGCGAATGGGAGTGCATGTGATGAATACAAACAAGAGTAAGACAAATGAAAATCATAATGATATGTATAAAAATGTGGTACTAGATAAAGAGTTAACAAATGATAATGATGATGTCGAAAATAATGAAAATAATATTGAGAATAGTAATGCAATTGAAAAGGTAGTATCAGAGAGTGATACAGTGAAAATAAATAGTGAGAATACTGACGAAGTTGTAGAATGTAATAATGGAATGTTAATGTGTGATTATGAGTCAGAGAGAAAGTGGAAAGATAGTATAGTGGTAGAATGGGGGCAGAGGGTAAATTTTCCCCTTATTATTCGTAATGAACCAGAGCGTTCACAAGTGTTATTATTGGAGGGCAAGAGACCCTATTTAATGGAAGATTTGAGTTATATCCCTTTTTTGTATAAGTTTGTACCCTCTGTATGGAATGATATTGAAAGTGTGATAGGGTGTTATAATGAGAGAAATTTAGATAGAGAGTTGTGTATTGAGAGAGAGACAGAATTGTATGAATTATACCCTGATTAACGAAAGAAAGTGACTGGCAGAGCGGCCGCGCGGCGACCGAGTTTGTAGTAAAAACATTCCACTTTTTAACCTCGTGGAAACGTAAAATACAGGGCGAGAAATGTCTAATGAACTGTATTTTAATCATCAATTAAAGACGTTTTTAACAAACTTTTCTAATTTTTAAAATCTCTTTTCAATAAATTTACATTGTGAGTTAAAGAAAAAAATACACGAATTTGAATTAAAAAATTAGGGTTTATCGTTTTTATTACGTAAGAACTCAGAGGTTAAGCATCGGAAAAAAATTTCTTGTAGACAAATGGTAGTCCACCTTCTTTAGTACAATATATCAAAAATTGAGATTCCTACGATTAATATTAACGACGTTATTAATTTTTTCCGAATGTACTGTTAACTCCGTTATTAATAATTTTTTTCATTGTGTTTTTTCACAATAAACATAACAAAATTGTATTCATCAATACAAAGTGGTATGTAACCTTCAAATATTACGAAATATAACCGCAATCAGTTAATATAGGAAAATTAGAACTAACATCGCTCAACGGCGCGCGATCGAGTCAAGGTACAGTAACAGCCCAAAGAAAGTGGTGCATACGCTCACGGCTCACACATTGACACATAGCCAACTTACTACGAGTCACCAATCTCTCATAAGTATATACTTAGTTATCTGTCTACTTATTTAATCTAATCTTCTACCTGGAGATCTGTCAAAAACGTACATCTGACCAGACTTTTGTGGTTTAGTTGAACTACATGCTTTTTATAACAGTCTTGAATGATTGTTTAATACTCTTTTGCGGTACGGTATTTATTGTTTTCTTGTTAATAAACTGTTTTTGTTTTGTGATCAGCTTTAATACTACTAATTGAAGTGCAATGCAATTACTGGGAAATTGTTAATGCCATTCAAATTTCTCAATAACTAATTATTTAACTATGAAATATAGTTTACAGTTTAAAACTACCGAGCAAAGCTCGGTCTACCAGATATTGCATAATTATAACAGTATTTTACTGTTATAATGTAATTGAAATGTAAAAACAATTAGTAAATTACTTGTTATTAGCATTGACAAATACATAATAAATACAGTACGGTACTTACAAGTATTGTAGTGTTCTTCAGCTTTTATGGAATCCGCTCATAAAATATGTGTATACATCATAAAAATACACTATTAAAACACTCTATAAAAAACACTTATAGCTGTGAGTTAGTAGTCTTCAAACGAAAGTTCTCTGATACCCTCCATTGGATCGTCATCACTATTATCATCTTCTGAACAATTATCATCCTCGGAGCTACTGCTGTCTTCCACGGATATAATCATTTCCTCCACAGCTTCTTCCATTAGTCCTTCGTTATTCCATGCATCGATAATAACTTTTTTGGTGTGGTCCACTACTTGCTCCCACCTCTCAGCAGTAATTCGATTAAACCCGTCTTTAGTCAGTCGTTCAACTTCTTTTAAAGTAAACATTTTGTTGTTTTCGGCAACATACCCCTTAACCTGAGCCCATATAAGCTCAATGGCGTTAAGATGGCAATGGTAAGGTGGTAGCCTTATCACTTTGTGACCTCTGCTCTCTATCAATTCATCAACAAAATACCTTTTGTTCTGGGGCTTGTGCCATTTCACTAATTCCAAAAGTTCTGATTTTTTCAAGTCGGTTGTAGATTGAATATTTTTCCTATCCAGCCATGCAAGTATGTCAGCTTTTTTATCTTTGCTTGTGGGAGCTTTATCAATTTGCTTAGAATGGTAGGGAGCATTGTCCATGACTATTACTGCAGGCTCTTCTAGGTTATTTAGCAAAGTTTCAGAACACCAACCGAAGAATTTGTCGTGATCCATATCTTCATGGTAGTCACCGGTTTTTTTCGATTTAAATAGTAGAAGGGAATTTGGAACAAACCCTTTTGAAGAACCTGCATGACATATTATTAATCGTTCACCTTTCCCTATAGGTGTTAACATTGTCCCCTGAAGTGACTCATCAGTCCATCCTTGTTTCAAACAATGCCCAGCATTGACCCAGGTCTCATCGAGCCAAATTATATTATCGAAATTCTCGTCTTTGATTTGGCGAAGAAAACGACACCTCCAGGCAGCGACATCGCTTCTCTCCATAATCACTTTTCTGCCCGAAAATTTTCTCCACGTAAATCCTAAACCTTTTACCACGTTTCTAAGCGAAGACAGACTGCCATTAAACAGCTCTTCATTTTCCAACGATGATAAAAGTTTTTTCAAAGTGGGATATTCTTTTCTTATGTAATATTGATATACATGTCTTCGTATAGCGTCTTCCTGAAAAGTGTCAAGTTTTGTCACAGTTTTCTCCCGTTTCCTCTGTTTGCCCGGAGTTGAAAGTTGGCTATTACTGTCATCTTGTATTTCTTTCAATTCTTTTTCCTTGCAAACTCGCAGAACTGTATTTTTATGTATTTTCAGAGCATCTGCAGTTCGCTGTATTGCATTATTAACCGGAATCAAAGGACCTTTGTTCGCCTTTTCTCTATCAAAATATTCCCGCACTTTGCACACAATTTCTCTTGACTGTCCTTTCATAGGTACGCCTCGGCCCGAAGTTTGTCTTTTCTTTGGAGTTCGAGTCCTAGGTCTTCCCCTATGTTTCCTTGGTTCAGCCTCGTTACGTTGCTCCATGCTCAGCCACCGAAGTATATTCACACAAAATAACTTAAAAACACGTCAATTTATAATGAAAGCACAAGAAACTAACACTTAAAATCAAGATAACCAACAACCGGACATCACTCAACCACCACATCAACTAAACTGAAAGCTGGAAATTTCCCTTACCCTTAGTGTGCGTATAACGGTTCAGTTTTCCTGGAAGCGTGTGCTATTTGTAGACATAAAGGAGAGGCCGAGACGCTGTACGGGAATGACGGTAGCGCGCGAATAAAATGGGTCCAATAGGTTCTGACTGTACTTCCGCCGCAGAGCGCCACGCATTGCTCTCTGTGAAATTCACTTTATATATTAATCCATTGTAGTATTCCTATCACGTACAAGGTGTAAGTTGTATATGTCTTCTACACTTAGTTATCTAAAGAGAGCGTCACGCAAATCTCATTCGTGTACAACTTTTAACAACTGAGTTAACAGGACATTCGGAAAAAATTAATAACGTCGTTAATTTTAATCGTAGGAATCTCAATTTTTGATATATTGTACTAAAGAAGGTGGACTACCATTTGTCTACAAGAAATTTTTTTCCGATGCTTAACCTCTGAGTTCTTACGTAATAAAAACGATAAACCCTAATTTTTTAATTCAAATTCGTGTATTTTTTTCTTTAACTCACAATGTAAATTTATTGAAAAGAGATTTTAAAAATTAGAAAAGTTTGTTAAAAACGTCTTTAATTGATGATTAAAATACAGTTCATTAGACATTTCTCGCCCTGTATTTTACGTTTCCACGAGGTTATAAAGTGGAATGTTTTTACTACAAACTCGGTCGCCGCGCGGCCGCTCCACCAGTCACTTTCTTTCGTTAATCAGGGTATAAAGAGAGATTATGATAAGTGGAAAGCGATGTTAGAAGTGTATTTAAACAAGAGTAATTTAATGTATGATGAAAAAATAACTGACCCGATATTGAATATAATTATTAATGGAGACTTGACAGAAATACATTATGTTGACTTGGTTCATGATTACTGTGATAAAACGAATGAATCTGATTTTAATGGTTATGACACACAAGATAGACGTATGTGTGTAACTGAAATTGAAAAGTGTTATTTGAAACAAAGATTAATTTTTGACGATGGAGGGTAAACTATAAAACAATAAATGGACAATTTTAAATATTTTGTTTTATGATTTTGACCTCGCAACCTTGGACATTGAAGTGTGATATAACTGAGTAATCAATGATGAAGAATTGTAAATAAGTGTAGTGAATTTAATTGTGTGTATTGTAGGATGTCAGGTAAACAATGTGTATATGTAGTAGCAATGGTTGTGATAATAATAATATTAATATTTGCAATCTAAATAAATAACAAAATTAATTTTGAAGACAGTAATTAGCGAATTGTAATTGTTTTGATAGCAATGGAACTTGTATTTTCAATAATTAATTTAATTAAAATAGTTTGAGATGCCTGAATATTTTTGATTGATTTAAATGTTATATAATTGAATTTTCCTAATGGATTTAAAATTGTTTTATGAGATTTGAATTTGATAATTAACTAATAAAGAAATGTTAAATTGTTTGATATGAAATAACACTGTTTTATGAATATAAAAAGGAAAGTACAGTGAAACTTCGATTAACCGTCAGGGTCGGGACCGGGACCGTGACGGTTAATTGAATAGACAGATAACAGAAAAACCTTAAACAACAACCCACCCCCATCCACTGCATATGAACGAATGATAAAAAATGCACGTTTACGAACTGGAAATACACTGTACATACATGTATTTTATTTTATAGAAACAAACAACATACAATTTACATTAAGTACAGTATATGCACTGTACATATTGTTACATGAACTTACGCTCTAGACGTACATACATATTCAAATTTTAAAATTGTCTGTCATTTTCTTTTGTTTCTTCAAGGCTCGTGCTTTCTGAGAGTCACTGTTCCGTACTTTACATAGGAGAAGTATCTGTGTTGCGTTTGCCTCTTCTTGCCCCTCAAACCACTCAATGCATTTTGATAACATTGTTTCTGCTTCTGTATGGCTTAACGTAGTTTTTTCATTCAAAATATAACACTCGTCTTCGTCAATTTCTTCTTCTTCATTGTCAATCACACGGAAACAACTTCATCGTCGTTCAAAATGTCAAAGCCTCCATCCAATTTGTCACATCCCAACCACTCTGTTACTTCTGCTGGCGTTATGTCTTCAGCATTCAGTACATTATTGCACAGTTGCACAATTTCATTGACACTAACATTCCCAGTTTCCTTAGGTTCGCCATCATTAGCTTCAGGCCAGAGTTTATTCCACCCATTTTTAAGATTTGACACTTGAAGATCATCCTATGCAGCAGCAACATTGAAAATTGCATCTTTTATGTTGTACGTTTTCCAAAACTCTTTTACAGACATTTCATCATCAGATGAAATCACACTTCCAATAAAAGCTTTCCTATAATGACGTTTCATGTTTTCGATTATGCCCTGGTCCATAGGCTGGATTAGTGGTGTTGTGTTTGCTGGAAGGAAGAGGCATGTTATTTTGCCACCATCACTTTTAATTCTGCAAGTGGGATGTGCTGGAGCATTGTCCATTAGCAGCAATGCTTCCTGTGGTAACTGCATTCCAGCCAAATGAGCTCTAACTTGTGGCACAAACACTTTGTGGAACCAATCGGAGAAAATATCTTGAGATATCCAAGCACTCTTTTGAGCGTAATAGGTAGCAGGCAATGCGTTCAAATTAAAATTGTTGAATGCACGAGGTGTTTTTGCTTTTCCAATCACAAGCAGGGGTAACCTGTGATTGCCAGTGGCATTTGCACAAACCATTAAAGTGATCCGATCTTTTTGGACTTTAAAACCCGGGGCTGATGTTTCCGAAAGTGATGCCAATGTCTTTTGTGGTAAAGCTTTCCAATTGAGTCTGGTTTCATCGGAATTGTACACTTGTTCCCTAATGAGTTTTAATTTGGCCACTTTCTCTTTAAATTGTTCTCTGTACTCGGCAATAACTGCGCTATTTGCACTAGTTTTTCACCACTAATGTCTAGTTTCCAAATGCCATGTCGACACTTAAACTTATCGAACCATCCTATGCTTGCTTTAAAATTAGGATCTCCGTCAAGTTTTTTGTTCATTTCAACCGCCTTGGCCATTATTACGGGGCCTGAAAGTGGGATTCCTTGACTCCATGCTTGTATAAACCATTGATACATTACAGAGTCCAGTTGGTCAATTTTGCTGATTTCATGGTTTTACGAGTCTTAATATCTCCATCGATGTTTTGCATTTTTGAAACATGTTGTTCTATTTTTTCAGCATCACGTTCAATGTCATTCACTGTGGTTCTTCCAATGCTGTAAAGAGAGCAATACTAGTGGGAATTTCACCTTTTTTCAAACGTTTAATAATCTCAATTTTCTGGTTGAGATCTAACACGACCCGTTTACGTTTTTCAGCCATTTTTTAGCTGTTGCACAAAAACAAAAAAGAAAAGAAACCTTAACAACAAAACTTACTGGTGTGAATGTCACTATCATACCCTATCGTATGCCGAAACAATTAAGCCACTACGCAACAAATAACGTACAGCACTGAGCACAACAGCTTCTCAGCCACAACTGAAATTGACCACGTGTGCGATAGCTAGGGGGGCTAAGAACGTGACTCATCAATAGAACAACACCGCGCCACTCCGGCGCCTCCGCCGCTCAACAGTAAAACAAGGATGATTTTTCGCGGCAATCTGGTTACAGTACATGGAGTACGAACTGACAGTTAACAGAGTGACGGTTGAAAAGTTTCACTGTATTGTGATATTAATCCAATTTAAAAAATTTTTAACGGTTATTATAAACCAACCTGTGACACTATATACACTAGTGAACTATTTTTTCACAAACACTGAACTATCACACAATAACACTGTTGTAATTTTTTTTTAGTTGTTAATCATTATTTTTGTGTGTTTAACTTTAAGAAGTGTAGTATTAATTAACCTAAAAAAGACACACTGTTTGGCACTCACGAACTTTTCCGTACAGTAGTTATAAGTTATTATTTTGTTGTATCCTATTATATTTTTAAACTGTGATGGTTTGTACTTCACTAATGACATTTTCGCATTTATTATTGTAGTAGTCAAAAGAACACATATGGTTATATTTACATAATAAAATGATAACCATTTCTGAGATCGACAACTTTCAATAGTGCCAACCGCTGAGCATTAATATACCAAGCCAGGGTAATTCATATTAAGAATTATTTATTTTAATTTTAAAAGAGAAAATTTCAAAGTGAAACGTTTTGTACAAATGAGTAGTAATTTCTGTTCGACTCATTTTTCAACACCTAGCACTGATTAAACATTATTAACTAATTTAACAAAATTTTTTTTCATAATATTGTATTGTCACGTGATTCAAGTGTGTATGCAAAATTTCTAGTCGCTATCACATCGGGAAGTATGCGAAAATTCGATTTGAAAAATCCACTTTAGACCGACGGGAAAAGCAAGTTAAATAAGAGCGTTTAAAAAATGCAGCTGATAATCGTACAATTACTGTATAAGGCACTTCACGTAATCTAATATTGTTATCTAACGATTTCAATAACCTGCAACTGACAGAATGAAATCTACACGTGTACAAGCGCATAGTTCACATTTGAAGTTTGTTGACCAGGATCATCTGCAACTGCCATTTTAAGAACAATTACTAATTTAGCTCCAATAGAAACAAGTCTGAGTTTCATGATATGTTTATATGCGTACTGTTATATTTTGTTATAAACCAGTTAATGATAGTTCATCTTTATAAAAGTTATTCTTAAAAAAATATGAAAAAACCATATTTCAGATTCTTTTCCATTTAAAATCATATGTTTTAACGGAATATTACAATGTTTTAAAATAACAGACTATGGAATATAATCAAGTGTTTAAATTTCATATTTTGTCAAAAATATTATTATTAAAAATTTTAAATCTCATCTAATTTAATTTAATTTAGGTTGAACCTAATTTAATTACAAGAAACTACAGTACTTCAATATACTTTAGCTTGCCAGCACACGAGTAAAAGTGTGGATGATATCTCTCTGGGTGTAGTTGTCCCACACAAAGGGAGCAACAGACCACATGGGACTAATGCCTGACAGATGATGCTGATAAAAATACTTCAGATTATACCAGTTATAATCTGGTATAATCCAAGTATTTGTTAATCCTTAATTTTATTCCTGTCCTTTTTTATTTTCAAATTGTGAAAACTGCTTAATGTGACAAGGCAGTCCTTCAAATGGCACTCTTACTGTTTTCTGATATTAGTCTACATATTGTAACACAGACATAACACTGTAGTTTGATATATTTATTAAACATTTTCAAGACATGATTCTCATTTGTAATGTTGTCTGATAAATTCTATATTTTATATTAGTCAAGATTAACTGAAGTGTCCTATTATGTAAAGAAAAAGACGGGCCAGACGGGCAGACCGTTCGAAGAACATTATAAAGAACATCTCCCTAGGAGGGATCTACAGAAAACAACATCAAATATTGCCCGACACCTGATGATGAGTAATCATATATATGTCGATTTCGAAACAAATTTTGTGCCTATGCATTACTGCAAGAAGGGGAAATACATGGACGCACTCGAGGAGTACGAAATATATAAAGCAGCTCAAATTAACAGTGGTTGTGTTTTGAACGATAAGCTTGCGTTTTCGTCTAATGTATTGTATGATACGGCTATACGTGTGCACGGACAACAATAAATATATACGTACAGAGTTTGGTAAACAAACAGTTTTATCAGCGTACATTCTTACATAAACACTAAGTCTAGTCGACCGTTAATACCCGCGCGTATAGCACTGGCCTGCTCATGTTAACGTATGTTGAAAGTGCACTTTTGACTTTAAGTTTTAGTGTTTTAATAAATTATTTTACTTTTTAAAGACCTCGTTTTGAGTGAATGTTTCACCTGAGGATGGCAACTTGTTGCCGAAACGCGTAGTGAATAAATAAAATATACGAAGTCGCACGACGGAAAATAAAAATAGGTAAGTTTGTACCTTTGTATAAAGAAAAAGGAAAGCTAGAAGATGACAAGAATGTCTTAAGGAAGTACAAGGTGAGGTACAAGGTGAAACTGTACCTCAACATCAGTATTGTATCACTGTCTTCTACAGGAAATACTATTGTCTTCAAATACAATTACGTTTCCTTTAACATTCAAATGTTTTGGTCATTCTCAAACTCAATGAAAGTATGCAAAAACACTTTTAGTAAGTACAATAGAAAATCCAGTCAGTGAATGTTAAGTAAATGAATTGAACATTACTACTATGAACTGTCAATGGCTAGAATTTTGGGATAGGTAATTAAATTATAGGTGTACCACAGAAAAAAAATAGTTCCAGTGTGCATGTGCTGGCTGGCTTGGCGGAGAAGGCTTTCTCAAAAATCTGAAGGCTGTGTAAGTGGCCACAACAGGCACATGTTGTTCACTTTGATGCATATATATAGTTAAGAATAATTTGGAATTTGTTTTAATTTATGGAATTTTTTTACAAATATTTTTAGTTTTAGTTTAGCATATTATTATAATTATTATAACTCATAGTGTGTTGTGTACTTTAATTTATGTCGCTTTTTTTAGATGTTGTGAAAAAAAACTGGACTCCTTCACAGATAGTGCAATATGGAGAAATGTGCATGAATTTTATGCAGTCAAAAAAATCTCCCTCTCAATAAAGAGTTTACTGAAATCACTACATGAAAATGATGTCACTGAATGTGAACGAGAATATGTGAGGCAACAACTACAAAGTTAGGATTTAAATGAACTAGCTGCAAATCAAATAGAAAGCTCCTGATAGCGAGAATGTGACGGTACAATTCTGGTACAATAATAATTTTGTAAAACTATGGTCCTAAAAAACCATAATTATTGTATTTTTATTCCCTAATCCCTATAAAGTTCTGGTGAATAAACTATAGAATATTTTAAACAACGCACTTTGGAGTTAACAGGATTTCGGTCGAATTCGCTGAAAAGCTACAATTGTCGCAAAAAACTATTTGCCACAGATAAGCAGTAAACAAACAGGCCCACAATTACGTCAGACGCAAGGAATGTAAAACTCATTGTATGTGACTGGGCTGGGCTGCGGAACAATGAGCCGTGACGTAGTTTTGCCCCACCTACGCAATGTTTAACAAAGACTCTGGGTCATTTTCGCCTGGACTGTGAATTGAGCCGGTCGGCACTTCACGCGGCCGGCATATTCACTAAGTGTTTGTGTAAATTTTACACCACCAAAAGTGGCTTAAATAACAGTGGTCCGATTGGTAACAAATCGGCACAAGTGTAACAATTCACGATGTGACTGTGCAATCGGCGAACACGCGGGGTGCGACGTTCAAAACTGGAAGCTAAGTATTAGCTACAACCTTTTGTAATATCAAAGATACTAATCTCAAAAATCCTAATATCAAAGAAAATAAATGACCAGTTCAGTAAATTCATAATTAATGACAAAAATTATTCATAAATAAAAAATTGACCTCATAAAAAACAAAAAATTGTACCAGAGAATGAGAGAGAGAGAGAGGAGAGACAGAGAGAGAGAGAGTGTGAACAAAATAATATTTAAAAGGTGCTGGGTTGTGCAAATATAAAATATATATATCTATAAACCACATAGCAAATGTTTAATGTTTACTGTGTGGGTATTTTGGAGGGTTTGTAAAAGAGAAATTTAAAGTAATTTTGTCGCCACCTGGTGGAGAATATATGTAAGTAAATGTCATAAATAAACTGGGTAATATCATTTGGTAAAAATTTTAACAAAGTATTATTATTTCACATAACACTTTCTGCTACTCAAGAGTTCGCTTAAACGAATTCCTGCCCTATAATAACTTGTAAAGGTAAGTAAAACTACAAGTTTATATTTACGTTTCTTGATCAAGATGGCGCCCGACCTTTGAAATTATTGCCTAAGTGTAAAGATATTATATTGTATTTTATTAAGTAGTATAACATTTGTCGCCCGTAATAACAGGGACTCGACATAAACTTTTGTTTTATGTGGGTAAGCCTACGAAGAGAGCGGAAAAGTTATCTGAGGTAATAAACATAATTTTAAATACGTAAACATAACCCAACTTCCACGAGGTTATGTTATAGGGTTATATGCATGCGGGTAATATTAAAATAAGTAAAATGAATACCAATAAAGGTGATAACGTAGAGGAAACAGTTGCGAGTGAGATGGATGTTAAACTGGACGAAATTAGTCAAACCAGTGTTACTGAATTAAATCCGGTTCCAATAACCCCCATCTCAACTCAAGACGTAAGTAAGACAGATGGTACAGCTGCAATGATGCAGTTACTATTAAGCGAAATTAAAGGAATTAATAATAAATTCGATGAACAAAGTAACAAATTTGATGAAAAATTTACTAACTTGAATGACAAATTTGATGAACAGAGTGTAAGATTTGATAATTTTGATAAACAATTTAACGAGCAGAAAAATGAAATCAGAAATAGTTTTGATGTAAAGTTGGATGAAACAAAAAACGAAATTAAAAGACGTAACGATAATCTAGTTAAACAATGTGACAAAGTAATTAAAAAGTTGGATGAGAAGTTAATCCAAATAAAGAATCAGAAGGTGAGTATCAGTGATAATTTGAATAATGAGTTTACAGGTAGTAAGAATATGATATTAGAAAATGATAATGAGAATATTGGGAGTGAAAATGAGATGTTTGTGTGTGTTGAGTCAGAGAGAGAGCTGAGAGAAAGTAAATTTGTTAAAGGGGTGCAGGGGGTAGAATTTTCCTTTGATGTTGTGGTAGGGGGTGAAGTCAAGTCTTCACGTATTTTTAATAAGGACGAGAGTTCCTTAGATTTATATTTGGGAGACGAAAGGTCTACAAATAGAGTTCCTTGGTGTTTTTGTGTACCTCACAGGTGGTGCAGTAATTATGAGTTAGTGACCCCTGCATATTTGGAAAGAGAGAGTGTAACTTGGTGTTATGGTGAGAAATATATTGAGAGAGAGAATAAGAGAGTAATAGAGATTTTTAAAGTAAACAGAAAGTATAGAGAACTTGTAGAAAGGTTAGGAGTAGAGATGGTGGATGATTATAGTAAATACAAACCTTATAATGAAATTGAGATAACAATAATAGTTAATGAGAATAATGGTATCAAGTACTTACCTTGGGAAGTAACAGGTGTAGTAGTAGAAAATTATGATGATAATTGTGATGACTATATGACTAACAAGATTATAACATATCATACTGATGTAGACAGAACTATACCCGATCGTGACATGGCATATGATAAATTAATAGGAAGTACATCTATTAATGTAAACGAAATTGTGAATGAATATAAAATGTTTGATGAATATTATAATGAGTATAATTATATAATTTATTTACTAAACAATAAGATAAATAGACCTAAGATTAGAATGTTATTCAATGATGGAGGATAGATTGTTTTATTGTGTAATGAACATTTAATATATGTGAACAGTGGTTTTGAATTGGACTGCATATGGACTGATTTTGATTAATGATAAAATAACAAGTTGGATTGTGTATTTTTATGTGTTAATGTCAATATATTTATGTATTTTCATGTTGTGTATGTACACCATGTATTATGTATTGTTTTAATAATTAACAATTAACATGTTTTTATTTTGCTAAACAAGTGAAAGTAATAGTGAAACTTTTAAATAATTGAATAGTAATTAAAGAGTAATTACTGAATTAATGTGGTACAAAAGAAAGTTGTACTAAATTTATAATTGCAGTAGTAATGAAGTTAAATTACTAATTTGTAACGAATAAGAAATTTCTAATGAATAATAAATGATTAAGTATAAACATATATTTGAAGATTGAGATGTATTGTTATGAGTAGGTGAGAGATAAATTTTATAATGCAATTGTCAATGATTACAGTAAGGTAGAATGTTTAAAAAGGGGATAGAGCCTGGGTATAAATAGAGGCATGTGAGTTATTTAATTGAAGTTAATGGGAGTTAGATAGATAAGAATTTTGAAGTAAATAATACAAAGAGAGTATTAGATATTTAGGGAGACAGTAGTTAGTGATTATTTGTAGAGGTGAGTAAAGTAAAGGTTAAACATATAATTGTTGCTGATGATATTTTGTAGTGGGGGTGAGGTGGTAAGGAGTAGCCAACGTATAGCGTTGTGGCAGGTAACAGCGTAGTTTAAGGGAGTGTTTGCCGATATTTTGGAAGGGCAAAATATTATGAATGTATATAGGCAGGTAGGGAACACCAATCTTAATACAAAGATGCGCGGTGCCATAGGATTTATCATCGGAATGAAATTAGTGAAAGGTGTTTATAATTGAGAAATTGGTGTCATGATAGGTAAATTTGGTTGTTAGTTAGAAGAAAGGTGAGTACGATTATAAATCATAGTGAATAAAGGAGTCACCCAGACTAAACAATGATTAGAATGTGAAAGGTTAGGTAAAATATTCAGAGTAGAGAGGTAATAGGAGATGAAATAATATAATGTAATATGAAAATTAATAATAAATTTGAAATAAATTAATAATAAATAATTGATGGCTAATTAATGAAAGTTTGAAAGTATTAATTAATTAATTGAAATCGTAACTTTTATAATTTAAATGCAAACTTAAAGAGGTAGAATGTGTAAATTCTGATCAAGATTAAATATGAATTGACTATTTCAATGTATTAACTGTATTAATGTATCAATGTGAATTATGAATGTATTATTATGTATTAGCATAGAAATTTGAACATGATGTATAGGAAATAGAGTGTGTGGAGGAGAAAGAGGGGTAAATATTATTAACAGCGCCAGTTATTAACTGTTAATAATAATAATAATAATAATATTAATTTCAATAAGATTTTATTTTTTTTTATAAAATGTTTTTTCTCCCTGTTTGAGTAATTAATTTAAAGGGAGATTTAGGTAATTATATCCATAAATTTGGGATTTATATATATTTATTATATCTATGTATTTCATTTAGATATTTGTTTCTTTTGTAATTACATTAATTATGAAACAGAAAGAGTTAATTATTATCGATGGGAATCGAAAAGATTTTTAAAACAAAGGATAGTCAATGAAGAGAATGGCACTTCTATATAATTCTTGTTGATTATATTTCAAGCAAACCCAGTGCTTCTTAACGCAAACCAGCACATAGCTAAGGGGAAACAGATCAGTTATGGATATAGTAATATACCAAGCCACTATTTTGATATTTTTGTTTATTGTTTCAGTGTTTGGTGATGTTATGACGACGGTCCTGAGCTGGCCAGCGCGTCAGAGCAGGAGCGTTACGCGCCTGATTGGCCTTATGGTGTTGGGATCTCGAAGGAGAAGTCCAGTAAGGTCATGCAGGTACAGTCATCATCATCGGACCACGGGTGAGTTATTGTATTTCTTTTTATATAAATTGTAAGGGGGTTGTGGCGACATATCCTGGCTGATCCCTTTAGGAAGTACGAATGTGTCAATGAAAGTTTTTATGCTTCGCCATAAAATCTTTCATTGAGGGGGTTTTGTGACGGTACAATTCTGGTACAATAATAATTTTGTAAAACTATGGTCCTAAAAAACCATAATTATTGTATTTTTATTCCCTAACCATTTATTTTGTAATAATAATAATTTTATTTCATAATCCCTATAAAGTTCTGGTGAATAAACTATAGAATATTTTAAACAATGCACTTTGGAGTTAACAGGATTTCGGTCGAATTCGCTGAAAAGCTACAAATGTCGCAAAAAACTATTTGCCACAGATAAGCAGTAAACAAACAAGCTCACAATTACGTCAGACACAAGGAATGTAAAACTCATTGTATGTGACTGGGCTGGGCTGCGGAACAATGAGCCGTGACGTAGTTTTGCCCCACCTACGCAATGTTTAACAAAGACTCTGGGTCATTTTCGCCTGGACTGTGAATTGAGCCGGTCGGCACTTCACGCGGCCGGCATATTCACTAAGTGTTTGTGTAAATTTTACACCACCAAAAGTGGCTTAAATAACAGTGGTCCGATTGGTAACAAATCGGCACAAGTGTAACAATTCACGATGTGACTGTGCAATCGGCGAACTCGCGGGGTGCGACGTTCAAAACTGGAAGCTAAGTATTAGCTACAACCTTTTGTAATATCAAAGATACTAATCTCAAAAATCCTAATATCAAAGAAAATAAATGACCAGTTCAGTATATTCATAATTAATGACAAAAATTATTCATTAAATAAAAAATTGAGCTCATAAAAAACAAAAAATTGTACCAGAGAATGAGAAAGAGAGAGAGAGACAGAGAGAGAGCGTGAACAAAATAATATTTAAAAGGTGCTGGGTTGTGCACATATAAAATATATATATCTATAAACCACATATCAAATGTTTAATGTTTACTGTGTAGGTATTTTGAAGGGTTTGTAAAAGAGAAATTTAAAGTAATTTTGTCGCCACCTGGTGGAGAATATATGTAAGTAAATGTCATAAATAAACTGGGTAATATCATTTGGTAAAAATTTTAACAAAGTATTATTATTTCACATAACACTTTCTGCTACTCAAGAGTTCGCTTAAACGAATTTCTGCCCTATAATAACTTGTAAAGGTAAGTAAAACTACAAGTTTATATTACGTTTCTTGATCAAGATGGCGCCCGACCTTTGAAATTATTGCCTAAGTGTAAAGATATTATATTGTATTTTATTAAGTAGTATAATAAGAAGTGATATCGTTGCTTGGAGAATTCATTATCTAAGTGACACAAATAAATACAGACGAGAGGGTAAAAATATAGTTTACACTGACAAAACATATGTTGAGGCATCACATTCAGTATCTTCATGTTGGCAATCTTTTGAAGAGGTCGGTATAATAACAAAAATTGAGAAAGGTAACAGACTTTATAGTTTATGGTGGGGGAGAGGCTGGCTTTGTTAACAAATGCACTATTAATATTTAAGTCTTTGTTGACATCTGGAGACTACCATAGCTCTAGGAATTTTTATAATTTCAGTAAGTGGCTATCAGAAAAATCACTATCTACTCTCCCAAACAGCTCAGTTATACTGATGGACAAAGCCAAGTATCACTGTGTAGAAAATAATAAAAGGCCGACCTCAGGTTCACTGAAACAAGAAATCATGGTGTTCAAACAGACATTACATTGACGAAATCTCTGTTGCTGTAAATAGTGAAATCGCTAAACTGTGAAAAAACATTTATCATCAACTAAATAATTCGTGCAAAAGGCCATATTCCACTCTGTCTGCCACCTTATCATCCCCATCTGATTCCTGTAGAACTTGTCTGAGGAGATATTTAAAAGGAGAACTTGCAAGTAATTTTAGCGAATTATTTTTAGATGGATAAAAATTGTGAAAAATACTTGAAAATTTTATAACTGAAAAGAGTGTTGTGGATGTACTTCAAAAAGTGACGAACAGTATTGGATTATGGACCATATTATAAATGAGGAAGTGGACAACATAATTATTTCCATGGGATAAGATTCAAATTAAAGTACAAGTGATGATTCAGACGACAAATATGTAAGAAAAATTAATACCATAAATATTTACCATATTTTCTTATTATTAACAGTTAATAATTATAAATAATTAAAATTAATTTTACTACAGCAGTAGGCACCTCGATTTACATAGCTGGTTGCTTAAAGTATGTCTTTAGTAAATTTTGGGTTTAGGTTCTGCTGATACTATTTTCAAATTATGTATTAACGATTTCTGATTTCTTAATACATTTTATAGAAACATGCATCATTATTTTATAGTCCGATACTTTGAATAGTCTGTTATAAATTAATAGCATACATATGTTTTGACACACGAGGAACGAGTCACTGCCAGTAACAACACGTGTCACTGACAAATAATACGTGTAGTAAAATACTGCAGTAATTAGTGAGACTGGCGACAATGGAGGGGTAACGTTTCCCCTCATTAAGAAGGGGTTGTAGCAGCAATCCCCCCTCCAGCTATTTTTTTGTCTAGGGCGACCTATAGTAACAGACTGTAACTGAAGGACAAAAACAGAAAACTTACAAGCTACTTGAGTGTAATTAAAAATACATGAACTGTTATAAAACTGTTATCTACCTATACATAGCAAGTTAACATACTCTTCTGGCAACATTACTCATTTATGCAGAGATAGTTAATGAAGGTAAAAAACCATACTAATAAAAATAATGCAAATTCAAGCTGCACAACTATTATTTAAACTTACTACTTTTGTTATCATACTGGAAGCTATACATCATGGAATACACAGACTGAGAAAGACTTGTATTTCACGTTGAAATTTATGTATTATATTTGCTTACCCTTTATGTAATGTCACAGCTTTGAAATAAATAATGTGACAATTTAAAAAAAGAATTGCCAAAATAATTATAGTACTTGAAGTATTCACTTACCAGGAAATGCTCTGTAAGCCCCTGGAGAGTTATCCAGGATAAATACACTTGACAAATCAGCTGAAATGGCCGATAAATCCTTTGTGTAGCTGCCGAGATCAGGTGTACAATGTTGTCTGTAGTATCGTCTGCGAAGTATTCCCCTATTATTGTCTAATCTGTCAGCGACTGCTGCACCGTAGATCTCCATACTGGCAGTAAACACAACCAACTCATACCATTGTGAAACCTAAAAGTATACATTAATTTATCTTACAGACTGATGGCTGGATGAAACAGGCTAACAAACGGTAAGGAAACAAAAACTGTTTTCTCATCCTGCAATATAACAGGCATCCTGTTCCTTCAGGCAATATATCAAGAATGTAAAGGTGATTTATTTATACATTTCCCTGAAGAAAATCAACGCAATATGAGAGAAACACTGCCAAATCTTTAGGGCATTCACAGATGAGAGTCACCACACACACACACACACACGCGCGCGTGCGCGCGCACACGTTGAAATTGTACTTCAATTTTTTGTAGTATTAATGTATAAATGTAAAAAATCATACTATGGACATGTCCAACTACCTAAACCAATAAAAAATGTGTAGAGATACCCACAAAGGAAAATGGACAATATTATTACCACATATTATAAAGATTGCAAATATTAATAACTTAAATTCTGAGTAACAGAAAACTCATAAAAATTTTGTGCATACATACGATATCTAGGAAGAAATCGACATGCGGTCGTTTGTGAACAAAAAATCTGACTGGATGCCTGTCGATTGTCACTTTCAGTACAAAATCTGGTGGCGTACCAGGTTTCACTGTTTGTCTGACGACGCCTTCATGGTGTGAATGTATCAGTGTTTCGTCAAGATCTAATACAAGAACTTTTCTTCTGACCAAGCCTGAAAGATTAAAAATGAACATATCTATATACTCAACACATGACTAAATAATGTTGTTTTAAATTACACCATCTCACACACACACACACACACACACACACACACACACACACATACACACACACACACACACACACACACACACACACGTGCGCGTGCACACGAATAAATAATACACAACTCATAAAAGATTAATGAAGAAAGTTGTGTTAGTGGTTAAAATCACAAGCAGAATTATCACTATTGCACACCACTATATAAAAATATTCTGATTAGCGCTTTCAAGCTTCACAGCTCATCGTCATGATCGGAAGTGAACAAATAACATAAAAACAAACCCTTCACCTCCACCCCACCACACCCTGCTCACACACAACAAGCTATAATTCAATGTCCCTTCCCCCCTCTGAGCCATCTCCCTCCATCTGGACAGTTACATATTTTTCTAGCAAATTCCTTGTGTTTCAGTGTGTGTGTGTGTGTGTGCATTCCTTTTAAACCTAACCGTCTTTTTCCCCCACATCTGCAGTTATAGATATTATCATGACCAAAATTAACGCTTTAATATCCAATTATTTTTATCATAAAGTATTAACACATAATAAGAAAATACAAAATTTATATCGTATTCAGCATAAAAAAGAAAATAGACCAATAGAATGTAAACATGTGTTCTATGAACGTGTAACGAATACAACCAACATAGATTTCACTACCCAAGAAATAAACACGCTTAATAAAGGTCTGAAATATAATGTACCAAGATTTAATACGACAAACGAAATTGTCCATGAGGTCGTTAACGCTGAAGCTGCAATTAAAAGATTAAATGGTTCTGTTGCACAGAATGAAGCAAGGGTTTTTATCAACAACAAACTCAATAACGTAATTAATAGTAATAAATGTAAAAGTCAAAACAATTTTTTAAAAAGTAAATATAAGCAGGATATCATGAATCTTAAAACCATAAAAAGTAAACTTGAGAAAAATGATGCAATTATAAGTAAGGCAGATAAGGGTGACACATTGGTGGTCATACAGAAAAGAGAATATACTCAAAAGGTATTTGATTTCATAAATAATAATAATATTAAGAAAATAGACCGGGATCCTACAAAGACTTATGTAAAAACTTTGAATAACACCATTAATCAATGTAATTTATTGTTAGATGAGAAAACACGCAGATATTTAAAACCAATTAATGCCACGGCACCAAAATTTACAGGACTACCCAAAATCCACAAGGAAAGTACACCAATCAGACCAGTAATAAACTACACCACAGCTCCCGGATACAAAGCTGCTAAATTGTTAGAGACTTTAATTAAAAATAATATCAGGATAGCAAATAATTACAGTATAAAGAACAGTTATGAGTTTGTTGAAAAACTTAAAAAGATAGAAATACTACCACAATATAAATTGGTATCTTTAGACGTAATTAACTTGTGCACTAATATCCCCGTGAGGGAAACTATAGAAATTGTAAATAACAATTTAAAGGAAGTAGCTCAACTTAGCATGCAAAAAATCAACGAACTTATAAAACTCCTTACAGTCATCTTAGAACAAAATTACTTCACATTTGACAACGGGTTTTTTACACAAGATGACGGTCTGGCTATGGGTTCGCCACTGTCAGGACTATTAGCTGATATATATTTAAATTATTATGAGAATATAAACATAATATCTAATAAATTATACAAAAATAAAATCATTTTTTACTGTAGATACGTCGATGATACGTTTATGATATTTAATGGAACAAAAAGGCAAATACAAAACTTAAATAGTCACATAAACAGCATACACCATAAGATTAAATTTACGTCTGAAATAGAAGAAGAAAATCAATTAAATTTCTTAGATTTAACCATTTTAAAAAACGAAGGAAAACTTCAATTTAAAATCTATAGAAAGGCCACAACAACGGACATCACAATTCATGCCGATTCATATCATCCCACCTCGCATAAAATGGCAGCTTACAATAGTTTTGTGCACAGATTGCTAACTATACCGTTAAGTGAAAAAGACTACAATGAAGAGGTTAACACCATCAAGTACATAGCAGCGGCTAACGGATATAAAAGTTCATTAGTGGATAAATTAATAAGTAAACACAAAGAGAAGAAATTAAAAAAGTCGAACAATGATAACACACTTCCAGTTAATAAATACATATCTGCAGATTACACAAATATTTTACCAAATATTTTAGTTAACGAACTCAAGAAACACCATGTAATTGTAACTTTCCGTACAAATAACAGCATTCAGAGACTTCTTAGCTGGAAGAACAGTATACCAGAAAGAAAAAGAACCGGCGTATACAAGATGAATTGCAGCTCATGCGATATGTTCTACATAGGCCAAACAGGCAGACCGTTTGAAGAAAGATATAACGAACATCTTCCCAGAAGGGAATTGCATAAAACAACATCTAATTTTGCCAGACACCTGATGCTATGTAATCATAACTACAGCGATTTTGAGACAAATTTCCAGCCCTTGCATTGCTGCAGGAAAGGAAAATACATGGACGCACTTGAGGAATATGAAATATATAAAGCCGTCAAAATCAACAGTGATTATGTCTTGAACGATAAACTTACATTTTCACATAACATATTGTACGACACGGCAATACTTGCACACGGGCGCCAGTAAATAGAAAGTTACAGTACACACGGGCTATAATAAACAAAACAGTTTTATCAGTGGCTATATAAACAGCGAATCAGTCGATCGATAATGTCCACGCGAGAAACATACAATTTCATGTTCGCGTATGTGAATTTCCACTGTCGTAAAAGTGCACTTTTACTGTAATGATTTTGGTATTTTAATTTTTTAACGATCTCTAATGAGTGATTAAGTTTTCTGAAGATGGCAATTCGTTGCCGAAACGCGTCATAAGACAAGAAAAACGAAGTCGCACGACGGATATCTGGTAAATATCTATTATATTAGCGTGACAGAAAATCCACTACATTTTAAGTCATATGAAATGATAAAATTTAATTACATCAACAAATGTTGTAATAATATTAAATGACATTTAAATAAATCAGAGGAATGAAACACAATAAGATAAAAATCCTCACTACATAATATATAAAAACCACTGTTAAAAGAAACCAAAGAAAGTATTGAAGCAACTCATCAACTCATAGTATAATACCAGTAAGTTACCCAGGAAGCTCAGAGCAGTAAACCAGTTACATAAGACAATATCCCGAAAAAAGAGACTCAATCAAAGAGTGGTGAATACCAAAATACCCTAAAAACAAGAAGAGGGAAGAATAAAGTTTGTGAACAGGAAGAAAACAATACCCTGAAACCTGTATAGAAGAATAAAATCAGTTCAGTGAAGAAATTAAATACTCCAAACTAAACCTCAGTCGTGATAACACCAAGTACCTTGGTTTACCCAAGAATGAGGTAAGAAGACCAGAAGAGTGAAGACTAGACGAGGGACAAGAATGAAAACTAGAAGAGGGACAAGAATGAATACCAGAAGGAAGATAGGAAGAAGGACAAGAAGGAAGACAGGAGGAGAGGAAGACATAGTATGAAAGAAACACCGTAGTAAAACCTATTATTATGTAAACTACTATCAATCCCAAACCCACAAAAACTATGCCAAAGAAAGTATAACATACCCAAAATCTTATAAAAATGTAATTATTGAGAAAACTAAAGTGTTGTATAGCGTTATAAGAAGTGCACCGGCTAAAGCTATTGTGTAATAAAGAAAATAAACTAGTCTTAACGGTCCATGATGACTAAAGGTCTGGTCTGAGATAATAAGACTCAGAATATCAGAACCAACAGTGAAAGTGAATTTGTATAAGTGTTTTTTAAAAAAAGCAATAAACTTAAAGTTGGTGATACTATAACTTAGTAGTATGCTATATCACAACTTTAAAATCTAAATAATAAACAGCATAATAAAATAATAAAATGGAAGGTTTCCAGTATTTTATTATTTTAATGTAAATCTTTATTTACAAGACATTTGTAAAAAATGATAATAAATAAAGTATGGGAGTTGGTGTTTGCTGATGTGGGGGATCACAATAATAATGATTTAAACCAAAAAGGACTGGTACTAATATAGTATGAATAAGTGTAACATGTTTAAATAGACTGTTATTTCACAGTCCTAAAATCAATGTATTAAATAAATGTATTTGTAAGGTTTATTAGAAAATAAGATTTATGTTATGTGTTTTAAAAAAGAATTATGTTTGATAAATAATAACCTACATACCAGTAATAATGTACTAAAAGGTATGCTATGTTAGATTAAAAATAGTCAAAAGAGATATGTTTAAGCTGTATCTGCAATATGTTAAATTGTGCAGATTACTAAACAATGTTCATAATTAGTTATTTTAATAACTGTAGTGTTAATTAACTACTACACAAAACAATAAGTTATAGATCATGTTATTTTCATATAATTGTAGTTATGTAAAGTCAGAGGAGGAATTAAGTTTAAATTATTTGAGAAAGAAAGAAATATAAAATTCTAAAATCTAGGCCATTTGGTGAAATCAGAGAACCAGTATAAAATAGTATAATTCACTTATAAATCCTGTAAACTACCCAGATTTATATAAGATAACACAATTAACTACTACTAGGAATGATCCTATGAATTAAAATGACAATAAGGAAATATACCTTAACATTTTGTAAATTGTCAAAATATATAAATTAATTAATTTTGAAGAGCAATGTCAAATCTACAAATTAACACCAAAAAACCAGTTCAAAGGTGTAATTTATATGTATTTAAGGAAAGGAAGAGAAATATGACTAATTAAAATTTATTATAATAGTATTAATAATATTTAAAATGGAAGGAATTTTATATAAAAACGGAAATCCAATTTTGAGCCTATATTTCCAAAGTGTTAACAAAATTTGTTAATTTCCACAAAATGTCTACAGATATGGACTATAATACATCAATTTAAAGGGAATAAGATGATTAAACTAATAATAAGATTAGTAATTCATAAAAGTAAGGAATAAAATAGAAAAATTCCGTATATAATGTAATATTTTCTAATGTGTATGAAGGTCGAAAAATGTTAACAATACTTTTTCAAGGATTAACTGGGCAAGATTTATGACCAAGTTAATTAGTCTTTTGTTGAATATCAAGCTGAATAGGTGTGTGACAAAAACGTTCTTAAAATCGAGTCGAACATGAGGCTAACGTTTAGCCATTGAAATCAGTGAACGGGAGTTAGACAAATTAGACACTTTTTGAAGCCAATACTATAAAAACATTCACGACAATAGTGAAAACAAACCTCTAACTTCACTAAACGATTAACAGTAAACAGTAAAACATTATATTACAACTGATTTACTCTACAAACCTAACCGCAACTTGAAAACTTAACCGTAATAGTTGAACAAATAGAAAATAAACTAACTAACGCAAGTTTACACAGAACACTTCACCAGAATACACTAAATAGATTAACAGACTTATTACACCAGTGCGGGGACATTTTAGACCTTGATGAAGGTAATTTTATAGTAATTTTCTGACTCGACGAATATACAATAGCCGAGACCAACCCAAGGAGCGGCCATCTTGAAAACGAAACCTGCCTACTACATCATAGTTACTGACGTCACATCAGTCTTCATTGGTTCGACAAAACATTTATTCTAATATCATAACCTGAATTATTTAAATACTATTAAATAGTAATTATTGTATTTATGTGTTAATTGTTAATGTTATACTTTCTCGTCACCCTTCTCTGACTATTAATCCTAATCGCTCAAAGAACCTGTCTTTAATATAATATAACATAAAATTTTGTTCTGTATGACACAATCGATAATTCCTGAGACAGAGTCGATAATTGCTCTCCATCGATAAAATATCGATTATTTATTTAAAATTGTCAATAAATCTTTATATTTCCATTATTTTGTATCTGTACTTATTTCACAGGGTAATTTAAGGGTATTTATAAGGCTGAAGGCATTAAGTGAGAAGAATACATTCTATTTTGAACAAGATATTGGACCAGTCAGGAAAGTCAACAATCGATTATTACCTGGAGTTAATCTATTTAACTCCAGACTTGGTGCAAATCTTCAAGAAGTGCTCGACGGTCAATAAATACCTACCTGTTATTAAAATTTTACCAGAATCTTTAAAAAAAAAACAGATTTATCTTGTATACATACCTCTATAAACATAAACAAAATTATTTTATTGTTTGGAAATTCTATTACTATTGAAATTTCCATTTTATTTTTATTCTTTTGTAACGACCGGCATACAGCGGTCTGGTGACCTAGTGGCTAGCCCAAACAGTGGGATTTGATTTGATTACAGTCATATATAGGGTCTTCTTACAAAGTGACGAACCCAACGCAGGGTATTAAACAAGAAGGCAGAACCCTAAAGGTCGTCGTGTTACAATATACGCGACTTGGAGACAACTAACCTAAAATGTATTAATTTTAGTATTAATTAAATTGTCTAACCCTTTTTCTCTTGCTTTCAATATTTCTAACTCCTCCCTAAGCTTCCTTGCAACCGTGTTATTTACTACTTTTACAATTTCGTAGTCTTCCAAAGGATTAACAAACTTATGGTTGTCTTCTATGAAATGTCTTGCACATAACGAATTCATTGTTCTATTACTTTCTCCACGTTTGTGGTCAGACAACCTGCATACGAATTTTCGTCCTGTCTCCCCTAGGTACACTTTGTTGCAGTCTTTATATTTTAATTTATAAATTCCGCTTTTCTGTAAAACTGGGATTTTTCTATATTTTTATTCCTTATCTTATCAAATACCGTTTCACATTTTTTAATAGCTATATCTACTCCGTATTTATTAAAACATTTTATAATTTTTCTAGTATGTAAACCTATGTATGTCAATGAGCCTGCATAATTCTTTTGTTCTGGTTCTATTTTAGCTTTTTGTATGTTAACCCTTTTCATAACTTTATCCACTATGTTGGTGTTATAGTTATTATTCCTTACAATTCCCTTTATCGTTTTTAACTCCCTATCTTTTGATTCGGTCTCTTTTAAACACTTCTGAGCTCTATAACAAAATGAATTAATTGCCGCCATTTTATATCTATAAGGGTGGTAGGACTCTCTTGGTATAATTATATCAGAATACGATTCTTTCCTAAATATCTCAAACTGTAGTTTCTCATTATCTTTAATTTCTATGTTTAAATCTAAGTAATTTATTTTCTTACCTCCTATCTCTTCTTTAAATTGTAAGTTTTTATCCTTATTATTTACCTCTTTTATAAACTCATGTGCTTCTTCTATGCTTCCTTCCCAAATTACCAATACATCGTCAACGTATCTAGTCCATAATTTTATATTGTCTTTATACTTAGTGGAACTTATTAATTGCTTTTCAAAATCATTCATATATATTTCTGCCAGAATAGGGGATAATGAAGACCCCATAGGTAATCCTTTTTTCTGTATATAAAACTTGTTATTAAACCTAAAATAGTTCTGATTTACACATTCTTTAATTACTTTAATCAATTGCTTTTTATACCTGTATTCTCCCATATTATTATCATTTATTAACTTAATAACTTTAATTACTGTGATATTGGTAAACATGTCCTTAACATCCAGTGATATCAATTTTGTATTTTCATTAATTCTAATATTTTCTAATTTTTCTATCAATTTTACATTATTCTCTATGTTGTATTTTGTCCCAAATTCTGTATCCTCCTTTAATTTATTTGTTTCTAGTTTCCACCTTTCATTGTTTTTTTAAATATGTTATCTAATTTTGCTTTTTGTTTACTAAACACTTCGTCTAACATTACTTGGAACATTTTCATCAGCTCTTGATCAGACTTACTCATATTATCATCACTTACATTATTATCTGCTACCTGATCGTCTTTATTCTCGTTAAATTGATCTGTCTCTCTACCATTTTCTACCACCCCTACACTATAATCATTATCATTATTCACTTTCTTATTCTCTAACACTAGCACTTCAACTATTTTACCTTTATCACTTGTCATATCACTACCGCTATTACCTTCACTCCCCTTCTTATCCACTACCTGATTTATTTTACTTTCTTGTTTACACTCTTCTGTTTGTTTTTTATCATCATTAATAGTATCATCACTATGCTTTTTAATTTCAGCGAATATTACCTTTTCTTGTTATTCCATTCGTCTCAAATTATCATCCAATTTGCACCACTCATCGTCCGTCATTCTCTCCACAATCCCTCTGAACTCGTCTTCCCATGAGAAGTCTATTTCGTTTACTTGTGCCTTAGCCATGTTAAACAAAATTATTTAAATAATAACTCTTTATATAACACCCACTATAACCCTTCTATTACTCAATAGTTATAATACACATTAACTCAAAATTCCCCACACATAAAATCGTTAGCAATACGTAAAAGTAAACACAACACTGACGCTACCAAAACATAACCTTATCACATGTACATAAATCTATACGATAATTTCACAATTTTACAAATACGCCATTACCAAATCCTACCCTCTGTGCTTAAAACAGGTCTATTTAATATAAAAAAATTGTTATATCAAAATCCTGGCAGGCGCGCCATTTGTAACAGTATTTACCTTTTACCATTATAAGATACTCAAACTCACTGCTGCCAGAATATTACTTACCTTTTAAACACCAAAAAGAAACATCAGGCCCGCCACGATGTTTCATGTTATACATCACAACCTTTACACTCTTCCTTAATTAAAAAACACTGGACAATTTTGCTATCTGACTTCCCACAATTCAGAAAATTCCCCAGAACGTTAGACGATTTTTTTAGCACAAAGTATAGGAAATGGTTATGACGTAATAACTTACTCTAACACATTTTTTATATCACTAAACAAATCTTATTTATTTTAACACATTCGTCAGTTAGTTATCAAAGTTGTAATACAAAATTATACTACGAAAATTATTTGAACTCCAATCATTGAAGTTAAACCATCAAATAAAATTTACTAGTCACAAACTTACTATACATAAATCATTAAACCAAAACCATTACAAGGCATATCGGTATTTTGATCATTCGCTTTCTCTCTCTCTCTCCCCCTTCTTTTTCTTTTGAGATCTCATTTTAACTTGACATATTTTATAAAAAAAATAAAAATTGATATAAAATTTTATTTTGTTTTTGACATTTAATTCTGTTCTTTTGCTTTTACTTAACTGCACATGGTCCGATTCGTAGCACTGCCTGTTGAGAAACGCTTTTTTAATAAAGCCACTAAGTTAATCTTGTTAAAACTGTTATTTTATCACCACTGTCACTAATTTCTTGTTTTAGACGGTTTTTTATTTATTTTTTACTGCTTCATTCTTCTTACAACACTTTATTAGATAGGCCGATTATAGCATTTTCAGCCTATCACAAAAGCCCGAGGCCACCGTTGAATTACGTCTACTCAGTATGAATATAGGCTGCCGACTGCTGCATCTCAAAAATGGCTAAGCGTCTCTTCGCGGCCACCAACTTGCTCCTTGATTGGCTAATGAGTGTCCCGCTCTTTTCTCGTCATCTCGTGAAAGGCGGTAAGGAAATCCTGTGATCCTGTGCGTGACTTTTATGTCGATAAGGGTGGCACACGCACGCTCGTACATATTCCTATGTTCTAATGGCTTTTGTACATTACTCGGCCTGGCACTGCACTGACTACAGGGTGTTAAAAAAAATCAAGCTTTTGTGATCAAAAATGTTGTTCAACGTGGGTTACTACAGAGTGTTACAATTATTATGAAATTAAAATAAACTCCTTATTTTGCCCGTTACAACGCCAATTTGAAGCTGCTGCATGTGCAAATAACTGGACAGAGAAAGACAAGGCTGTTTTACACGTTCTTGCATTAAAAGGACCTGCGGCAGAATTACTACAGAAAGTCCCACCTGACAGCCAAAACACCTATGCCGAATTAATAAAAGGTCTGGAATTACGGTATGGTGATAAACATTTGCGAGATGTGTACTACGTTGTAATACACTTTTAAATATAGGCCTTATATCACTACTATTTTGTTACTACTTTGCATACTACTTGGCCTACGAGCATGTATAAAGTAAGAGTTTATCAAATTAAATTATTCAATTACAAAATTAATATTTATCACATATCAAATTTTAATAACAAGATATCACACTTACTTTCGTGTACCGACTCTTTAGAATTATCCCAGGGCGCCAGTAATAAATAAACACAATTTAGTTGTTATTAATTAAACTTTTTTAATAACAGCTGCATTCAAATATTACAAATTTATCATTCAGTACTTTATTCATTTACTATCAAAGTTATTAGTGTTTATTTCTTAGCAATGGATTCTTAGACTGATTGAGTCACCAAAACAAGATTGACATATACTTGATATTAATAATCAATATAAAATGATTGTTCATTGTTGTTATTTACGTGTCTGTTGAATTACTCTGCGATGCGATGTCCTCTGCGATGTGGTTTCCAGGCTGGTTATCAGAAGTATCCGTTGAATAATTATCCTTGTCAGGTCGCACTAATTACACTGGTTTCACAAGTATTACACCATTCACTCAACTTGCTTAGTGATAATTACACAGGTGCTGTATACTAATACACTTGTAGAAAAACACAGTATTTCCTGCGTCTAACACCAGGTTAATAACTGTTATTGATCGACAGTCCCGTACAATGACGTTTCACACATTTAAATCGCTAGGTAACTCGACTTTTAAACGGTTGATGTTGTATTAATTAAAACTTAGATATGTTACTTGGTTTTAAGTTGATCTTCTTTAGTTACGCTAGAGTTCTTCTTATGAACATTTATTAAGTGTTACGATGCTAACTTCCGCACAGATTACTATCGCGTTACCGTAACTGACTTACGTGGCGATTGAAATATACTTAATAAAATTACTGAAAAATTATTATAACAACTAATACGATTCTTAGTGTTGTGATTTTCCCATAGACTAAAATAAAAATATTACGAGTCTAATATCTGTAATCTCTCCGTTGACTGACTTAACTTCTTACACTCCGTATTTTTTATACTTCGCTACAAACTACCCTCACTCAATATTGACAAACTACACGCCTATTGGTCTGACTTACCGCTAAATTCAAAACTACCCAATCTGTTTAACGAAACAAAAGTTTAAATATGCTTTTTTGATTTGAAGAGATTTTAATTCCTCCTTAATTCTATATATTTCGGCATGCTTCTTAGTTTCATATAGTTAACGGACACGTGGCTTGGTACTAAAACAGGTTTATTCCTACTAAAATATGAATACAGTTAGTCGAACAAATCTAGTACGAGAATTTCAAAACGTTAAAACCCACATCCACAAAACTATTTTGCATATCAAATTTAATAAATCTTGCTTGAAATATGGTGTTACACCAAACTATGCTACCATACATATAAAATGCTCAAGTATTGCTGACAGAAAAACTAAGAAGCATGCTGAAATATTTAAACTCAAAATTATATAAAATACATCTGAGGTTACTAGATAACACACACCCTGCCGCATTAGAATACTATCTTGATTTTATAAACAGAGATATACAACAGATTACTTATCACATGCGTGTCACACAGGCAAACAAACTTCAAAAATTAATGAAAGATCAATTACAGACATTTGATAATATTAAACATAAACAAACATTCTATACACGACTACAGAATTTGACTTCCATCGAATTAAACTCAGACGAAACTGAATTACTAAATAAGGGTTTTAATATAATTTACCATTACATACATCCAATTTTAGCCGCAAACATATTATTGCAGAAATTTTAAACGCCGAAACTGTCGTCAAAGCGATATCTGACCAACAAGAACAAAATAAGATGCGGTTTTTAATAAATGACAAGTTTAATAAGATTATTGAAAGACATAACAGCAATAAGAACATTCGCTCTGTTTATTCAACCAATTATAACAAAGAACGAAAAACTTTAGTTAATCTCAAAAAGAAATTAACTGATGATCATGCTTTAATTACTAAAGCAGGCAAAGGCAACACTGTAGTTATCATGGAAAAGATACAAGATTTTATAGCAGGCAATAACATAGTTAGATTAACTTCTGACCCTACAGAACAATATACTAAAAGTCTAAATCAATGTATAAATAAACGCATACATCTATTTTATGAACGGACTAGGAGATATTTGAAACCTATCAATGCAAAAGCGCCCCTATTAACAGGACTACCGACGTTACACAAAGATAATACCCCTATAAGACCATTAGTGAATTTTACCACTGCCCCGGATTACAAAACCACTAAAAAACTACTCCACATAATCAATCAAACAGAATATAATATTGAAGAATAACTACAGCTTAACTAATAGCATTGATTTTGTCGATAAAGTTAAAAAACTAAAAATCAAACCTTCATATAAACTGGCGTCCCTCGATATCGTTAACTTATGTACAAATATACCGATATCCGAAACTCTACAGATACTGAAGAAGAACCTCATAAATACCAAAAAACTAGATATCAAAAGTATACACGAATTGATTGAGTTATTAAAGTTGCTCCTCGACCAAAATTACTTTACCCATAACAAATTATATTTCAGCCAATGAGAAGGATTCGCTATGGGTTCACCTCTTTCGGGCCTTCTTGCCAATATATACTTAAATTACTTCGAGAATTCTTATATCTTTGAGAATGATATACATAGCAACAATATTATATTTTATGGTAGATATGTCGATGACACGTTTTTAATTTATAAGGGTACACAGCGGCAGATTGATCGATTACACAGTTATCTAAATAATATTAACAAACATATGAAATTCACCTTGGAACATGAAGACAATGGACAACTAAACTTTTTAGATCTGACAGTCACAAAAAACACCAACAATAAATTAAATTTTAATATATACAGAAAACCAACGATGACAGACACCGTGATACATGCCACATCATTTCATCCCATATCGCAAAAATGGCTGCGTTTCACAGCACGATACATAGACTTTTATCTTTGCCCCTTGATAACAAAGATTTTTGTAACGAGTTAAATACCATCAAATGCATCGCGGTTGCAAATGGTTACAATACCAACGTCGTAAATAACATTCTCAAGAAACATGAAAACAGAAAAAGGAACATTAACCAATTATCAATGACTGCATGGGAGAAAAAACCACACAAATATATCACCGCAACATACACCAATTTTATGCCAAACATTTTAAAATCACTCATAAGCAAAAACAGTGATATTGTAGTCACTTACAAGACTACAAATAATATCTTAAATAATCTTCGCACGCATGAATCCACTTGCCGTGAGAATAAAACGGGCGTTTATAAATTGTCATGCAATGACTGTGACGCTTTCTATGTGGGCCAGACGGGCCGTGGTTTCCTCAAAAGATTTAACGAACACAAACCACCCACTATCTGTCGCAACTATGATACCATCAAATCAAAATTCGCCAAACATCTTATTAATGAAAATCATAATTATACCGATTTTGGAACCAATTTAAAACCCCTCCACTTTTGTAGTAGAGGACGTTATATGAACGCACTCGAGGAATTTGAGGTGTACAAAGCGTTCAGGGACACTAGTACCAAGCCACACATCTTGAACTACCAGTTATTATTCAAATCTAATATATTGTACGACACCGCTTTGAGATACTACTGGTAACGAGATATGAGAATAGCCCGCTTTTTGCGGGTGAAAGAGGGGAGTGACGTCACACGTAATGTGCACTGTCTGTTCCGAAAATATTGGCTGTAGAATTTTTGACTGTGGTCTGCATTAAGTTTTTTACTATCTTTGTATCTTATGTACTTTGCCCAGATAACTATATTGAAATGGTTATGTCACGGTTATATTATATTCTTACTTTATAACATAAAGTACCACAAAGATTATAAGCTATTAATGAAATGGTTATATTGAATTGTGTATGTTAACAAAAGAAACATTAAACGATGTAGTCGTTTACTGATGAAACGGCTCAAAATTTGTTACTGCCTTAAAAAGTAAAACAATACGAACAGAAATTTCTACTAACCTGTTACGAAGAAACGCCATTAAAAAAGAAAGAATATGCGTGTTATTACACGAAATAAAATAGTTCCAGTAGGCCTAGGTGTAAGGGAATAATTGTATAGTTTTTACTTAGAGCTTAAGAAAAAAACACTTTCACTCAATTGTCTTTAAAAGAACTCACGATTTTACTCCAGTGGCCGCGCTAAATCACTATCACTGACAGATTCGTCACTTCCATCACTGCTCAGATCGGTGTCATCTTCATCACAACCCCCAACACTTACAATGATACGATCAATCGCGTCTTCCAGTATTCCATCCTTTTGCCAATATTCACTTTCTATGTTAATTACATGCCTACTGTAACTAGACCAGTCTTCTGGTGTTATAGCAGCTAATCCTTCAGAAAGTATTTGTTGTAGTCTCGTTAAAGAAAAGTCGCCAGCTGTATTATTTGACCTTATAAAATATTTAAGTTTTGACCACGCCAGCTCTATAGCACTCAGATCACACATGTATGGTGGAGTTCTCAGCACCTCATGGCCGTTAAGTTGAAGTAACGTATCGACCGCATAAACTTTATTTTTTGGTCTCACTTTTTTTATTTTTTCGTGGAGATCAGATTTCCTCATAGATGCATCGCATTCAATGCCTTGCTTCCGTAACCAAGTTAACATGTCACTTTTCAACGAGTACTGAGATGGTGGTTTATCTTCTTGCCGGCAATGATACGGCGCATTGTCCAATATAACAACCGAATTCGCTGGGAGATTAGGAATGACCTTTTCACAGACCCACTTCTCAAAGTTTGTACTATTCATTTGGCCATGATAGTCACCTGTCGAATTACCTGCCTTAAAAATTAATTCCGCATTATTTAAAAATCCGTTTTCTGATCCTAAATGCGCTACTATTAAACGGTTTGATGCACTTATTGTCATCATTGTACCATCAACTTCTTGGTGTTGCCAGCACTTGTGAAACGTTAAATTGGCATCAACCCACGTTTCGTCTAAATAAAATATACATCTTCCTTGTTCTCTGTATTTCTTTAATTTTTGCAGGTAATTACATCGCCAATTGATAATGTCAGGCCTCTCAATGAGAATTTTTCTCTTGGACATGCTCCTCTTCCACACAAACCCCATCTCTTTCATAATTTTTCTTAAAGTCCATTCACTCCACTGAAAGTTATCAATTGTAATCCGTTGTAAATTAATCCGTTCTTTTAAGATCGGGAGCAATTTTTTACAAGTTGGTACGGTTTTTTTATTTACATAAAAGTCGTGTATTATATTCAAAATGACACGACGGTCAAAGTTATCGACCGAAGCTGTCCGTTTCTCCGCACAACGTTTCTTACCAGGTGTTCCTAGTGTTTCACTTGGACGATCTTTTCCTTCTTTTCTTATATTTTTTATTGTACAAACTGACACGTTACAGTATAATGCAGCTCTTTTAGTAGCTTTGTTTATTGGGATTGTTAACGATTTTGCGTCTTTCTCACGGTCACACTGTTTTATAACATTCCTAATCACTTGTCTTTCTTTGCTTCGAATTGTTTCACCTCGTT
Source organism: Magicicada septendecula (assembly GCA_034769895.1). Taxonomy (NCBI): domain Eukaryota; kingdom Metazoa; phylum Arthropoda; class Insecta; order Hemiptera; family Cicadidae; genus Magicicada; species Magicicada septendecula. The sequence goes on from CM068374.1 coordinate 475,809,065, forward strand.
TACGTTCAACACTCATGATAAAATCAGTCTAAGATAAAAAAAAATGGAATTGTTGCTATAGACTATTTATACACACGCACACGATTAACAAAAAAAAAGATCACGGTACGAAAAAAGAAGCAATTTAAAACATATATAACAAAATATTTACAACTCACGGCAATACACATTACAGGAACACGTACGTGCTGCATAAAAGAAACAAGTATGAGTAACTGTGCTGCGGGTTGATATATTTCAGACAGCGTTGTTATTCACTTTGCAAGCAGTGACCTTCACATTCTTTACACAGTGGACAGGATTGCGGGTCTATTCATATGTCTCGTAGACAGTAAGATAACAAGAATCATTTGCGGTTAATGCGCGGTGGGTCGCTGCGCAGTGTACACTGTTTGCCCGACTCATGTTACAAAAAGTATATAGTTTATATGTTAAATTGTGCTATTTATGGTTTTAACGTTTGACAAGTATATCAGTGAATGATATGTGCTAAATATTTTATGCTTTGAAAATGAGACAAGTGTCTCGAAACATGTCGCAATAAGAAAGGACATCATACGAGAAGTCACAGACGGTTATAGTACAATATATTTTTCATATAGATATAGCTTGTTTACACGTTGGAGGTCTCTTATGTCATGTGACCTTCGAATCCCATTCTCCACTCATCAGTCCAGCAGTATAGTCAGCAGACGTAACAACATCATATACCAACAGTACACAAAAAATGAATTTTAGATGCAGCAGCCTGCAGTTGTATATATTAAGTACACAGTTTATTGTTCAAGAAGATAGCACAGACTAAACACTGTGAAAATGTGACTTCTATAAATACAGTGACTAATTTGCTTGTCCATGCTAATTCAATATTATGTATTAGAATTCTGCTGGTTTTACTGGTTTCAACAAACCGTAATTTAAAAACTCTCCGTAAAGTTTATGAAAACTAACTCCTGAGAAGAAGCAATTTACCTATAATATTCTGAGTTTCAATTTTCATATGTTCTGAAGTTATTTTTGTACAGGAATTCCGAGGGCAGTGTAAAGAAAGTAATAAGAAATGTACCAGTTTTATGATAGTAGAGGTTGGGATTGGAAAATGTTTAATAGATCCCCCACAGTGCAGAACATGCTGCAAAAGCTACTATATAATTTACATATGTACTGAAATACACCATACACTATTCATTCATTCTAACATCATAATTCATTTCGTCCAACTCGTAAGAAAGTCATGGCAAAAAGCAACTGGTTTAGATGATTTTGACACCTAATTAAAACAATTTCTAAACAGTTAATTAGATGTATACTTAAAAATTTTTATGTGACTGAATTAACAACCGAAATCAGTGTTCAGAAACTAGTGTTAAAACTAAAGAAAGAGATAGATTATTTTCAGATAGAAAAGACTGTAATAACATCAATTCTTAAAGTTGATCAAACAAACAAAGACGTCCTGATTAATTGGAGTTGCACATTCAAAACGTCAATTAGCTATAGTAGTTCATGCAGGACGTAAAATGAGTTGTATTTCAAGGTGTTTTACTATATGGAAAACAAGCTCAAGTGCAGAAATTACTGTCATGAAATGTATTTGGTAAATGGTTACAAAAAAAAGATGATTTCCCTAATTTGCCCCAAAAAATCACACTGGTAGTAACTACTATATGCTTTATAATAATGCCCCCCCCCCAAAGAAAACTATTCCTTTCATAGATGAAGTGTTAAAGGTTGAACTAATATTCCAGAATAGCAGCAGGCTCATTCCATGTCAGTTCAACCAGGCCATCTCACCCACCATCTTAGATTTTGATGAAACTTGGCTTATTTGTTCTCCCTACAGAGATAAGTAACCACACCAAGATGTAAGTAACCACCCTCTATCTCTGTCCGTTTTCATTGTATAGGCTTTCAAAATTTGGAAATTTTTGTGTTTTTAACAATCGGATGTTGCGAAACGAAGACTTGCTAACCTTTTGAAAATACTTTTCTTTTATAAAATTGCTAAACTGCTATAATTGTTTTTATTATTTAGACAAAGCTTTTCGTCATTACTGACATCTTCAGGTCTTAAACAACCTTTTGAAAATAATTTGTAACTTTTTTATTTATCATCCAATCTTTGTGAAATTTTGTAGTTATATACTCTACAGTATAAGAGTTCTAGAAAAAAAAAATACACAACACCTTTAAGTAAAACTACTAAGGCTGGAAAAAAGGTTTTATTTGCATCTTTGTAGTTTTTTTGGTAAAAAACATGGTTTAGCATTAAATTGAATATCACAGAAAGGGAAAGGGATAATCGCAAAAACTTTTTTTTTCAAAATAATCCTCAATACATGGGCTATCATATGAAAAAATAAAATTGATGGGGTTTTCAATCCTTTGTTGTTGTTTTTTCTGTTAACGGTTGTTTTAAAAAAAAATTTATTCAGGAATTTTACTAAGCCATAGAAATTTAAAAGGCTCTTAAGTATTTTTTTTAAATAAAACTAAAATTTTAAGTGATTATAAAACAAACACGCTCTATATTAAAACAAATATAAGTTAGAACAATATCAACAACTTCTCAAGTAATCAATCAAAACTCAAAAAATCCTTAATTGCATTTTCTTGAGACTTTTGAATTTTGAGGTATAGGCCTAGGTTGAAGAATAAATAACTAATAAATATTTTCATCCATAGGAAATATTCTATTTCAACCTAAATAGGCTTGATCAAGAATTTTTTTTTAATGCTGACACAAAAGATCAAATATTTTTTAACATTATGTACATTTAATAACAAGTGTCTGGAAATTTACCAAAACTGCATTCCTATATTTGTTATTTACAGTATGTACAGTCAAAGAAATTTAATGGAGTAACATTTTTTTCTGAATTGAAGTCATACACAACTCTGAGAATCAGTAGGTTCTTCCAGTTGATGTGTGAGAAGGCTCAACAATTGCAAGCACATGAGGAATTGGTACCGGGCAAATTTTCTCTTGTTTGGGCCAATGAAATGATGGCGATGGTCCTGCAGGATGCAAAAATTGAACAGTCATATCACCTTCTTCTTTATTTACTTCAGTGATGACTCCAAAGTACCACAGACTGTCATATTTACAAGCTACATAGCATGATGGGTTTGAATTTTCTTCTCTCACAAGTGATGTCTATTTTATTTTTTCACAAACCCCATCAATTTTATTTTTTCATATGATAGCCCACGTATTGAGGATTATTTTGAAAAAAAAGTTTTTGTGATTATCCCTTTCCCTTTCTGTGATATTCAATTTAATGCTAAACCATGTTTTTTACCAAAAAAACTACAAAGATGCAAATAAAACCTTTTTTCCAGCCTTAGTAGTTTTACTTAAAGGTGTTGTGTATTTTTTTTTCTAGAAGTCTTATACTTTAGAGTATATAACTACAAAATTTCATAAAGATTGGATGATAAATAAAAAAATTACAAATTATTTTCAAAGGTTAGCAAGTCTCGTTTTGCAACATCCGATTGTTAAAAACACAAAAATTTCAAAACTTTGAAAGCCTATATAATGAAAACGGAGAGAGATAGAGGGTTAAAATTTGGTGTGGTTACTTAGCTCTGTAGGGAGAACAAATAAGCCAAGGTTAATCAAAATCTGAGATGGTGGGTGAGAAAATGATTTTTTTGTTTTTGTTGAATTGATATGGAATGACCCAGCAGCATGTTTGTTATGCCATCAATGACAATTTATCTGTAAAGAAACAAAGAGTTATCCATTCTTCCACCATATCACCCAAAATTCAAATTAACTGAATTAATATGTGCTGAAATATAAAACTGAACAGCATCACATAAAACTTTTTAAGTTGAAAGACGCCATGCGCCAGTATAAGCAAGAAATTTCAGAAATGGACAAGAGGGTTGCCAAAGAACATCAAGAAAGTGGAACAAGAATATCAAATTCAACATATCATTTCGTCATTAAGATAATCATATATAATCCTTCTGAGTGCACAGAAAACAGGGAAAGGGAAGATTATGATGGCGTATTGGAATAGTCAAAGCAAAAGTTATGCTGCATAAGAAGGTAGAATTATTGTTATTATTATTAATTTTGTTATTAAAATACGGTAAACCTAACACAGTGACCCAGAAGAGGTTGCTTGACCATTAAAAAGAAACCTGATGTTTTTACTATAAACACTCCTACGGGGATGGAGTGTTAATGTATCAATATTTTTTTTGTAACCTTTTACCAATGGCAGTCATCTTTCTTTTGTGGCTACACGTAGTTTTTCGACTTGTCAGCATTCACACCAAATGGAATATCTCTCTTAAGATTTGCAGTAGAGGATTCAAACAACTAATTGTTAAAAGAGGAATTCATACTTTCTTTTAGGTATATCAATGTTATCACTGGCTTTTACTAAAAGGCCAAAAATGATTGTACAAAATTTGTTCTCACTATTTCTGTAAAACACATTTTGTAGCAATTTTTACACCATGGAGGAGTTGTTAATCAAGAGTTATTTTTCTGGGAAAGGCATTTGGCGGTAGAGGAATATGATGTGGGAATAAACAAGCTCATCATCAGTATGATAAACGCTTAAATACAGAAGGCAACTATGTAGAAAAGTAGATTAAGGTTATTGTATAATAAATAAAAAGTTTCTTTCAAAATTATTTGTCGGTTATTTCATTTATTATAAAACGGGTACTACTTTGCAGACGACCCTCATAAAATGACAAATTAAAATTAGTTTATATTATGAGAATTCCAAATTACTAATTTCATATTAGACTTTAAAGCCTAATTTCATATTACATTAAAAACACTTTTTTTTTGTTATAGCAAGTCTGTGATAAACACTTAATATTGTTATTCATTTTATTTTATTCTAATTTACCAACGATTGTATTAGTACTACTGATTAAGTTGTCCAGTATAAATACAGAATCCACAGTAACATTTTATTAAAATAATAAACATTTGGTTCAATCCCAGAGCAAGTTGCAATGTACAGAAATCATGTGAATTTTGAACCCAACAATTGTGGGTTGTTGTTGAACCAACACTGGGTGAATTGTTGAACTTTGATCAACAATTCTGACATTATCAAATTTATCAAAGCATAGTAAATTAGAGAGTTTAGGCACACATGCAGAAAACTACAAGGATCTTTATATAACAGAAATCTACAGAAACCAGAGCTATAGAATTCATCAATGAAGCTGGTTTCACAGTGTAGAAGAACAAAGAGAGTGCTAGGATAAAGAGGCTACAAAAGAAGAAACAGGAAAAGACCCAACTTGATCATCTCAAGAATGCTCACTTTTATCATCTCAACTCACTTTTTATAGTCTGCTGGAAAGCACCTGCATAATTAATAGTTTTATATAATTTACTGATCATATCTTAGAGCAATGCACTCTACTGTATATTATTCTTAATGCCTTAATAAAGTCTGTTGTGAAGAGCGTTATCTACTGATTTAAATGCTCCATGTTATGAATGCCATCCACAGCCTAAACAACCGATAACTGAAGACTAAATATACGGTATATTAATTCACATTCTGATTTTGCTTTCATTTGAAATAAAGTATTTTATAAAGATATTTTATCCAATACTTCAAATCTTCAATTAGACGCCCGTGCGAACTAGTATGTCTTTGAAATGATGAAAGCAATCATAGTAAATTATAAGCTTCTTCCATTTTTTCATGATACACACAAGGAGTTAAATCAAAACCAGATAATTTGAACCACTTCCCACTGCCTTCACAAATTTAGACTAACGTGGCATACATAAATTAGTGTTAATGTGTAATAGTGAATGCTCTCCTGGATTACTTCTTTGTAACACAATCAAATATCTGTGAAAAATAACAAAATAAATAATAATTTATTTTAAAGTTATAAAAGTTTGTATGAAAGTAAAAATATTGATGCTGCCCAAACACATTCACTCTTATTAACTTTCACTTTTCCCCAGAGCAATAATGTGGAATGTGGAATCCGTATGTCTTTACTGCAGATGTGATTAGGACACAACCAAGCACTATTATTGACATTGTATTGAATTCTCTGCATACATCTAAATGTGTTATTTTGATATAACATCTAATACTGCCTTTTGATATATATTTGTGAACTTCCTTTTTATTGTAATTACCAAATTCTAACAAGGACGTGTACATATTGTAATAAATCCTCTGTGTATCTCCCGTGTTATTTTGCCACACGTTGGATGCGTCAATTTGTAACACGATGTGCTGTCCGTCTATTTCTGCAATAGTGTAAACGTGTCAGAGTGTAATTTGTGTAATGTGTCTTACCAATCCGTCGTCGCTCGGTAATGTAACTTCCGTTGATTGAGTCCGTCGCGAACGTACGAATAACCAGGTAACGAAGTCCTTACCTGAGGTTCACTAGGGGTGTATAATTCCCGGGTGGCACCAAATTGTTTATTTTAAACAATTAAAAAAAAAATTAGTATTATCGGCGATTCCGCTCAGGCGGTGTGGAGAATTCAAACTGGTCCCGCCACTTATCGATTTTTACAATCAAGCCAGCAGTTTGCTGTGTTTACTGCTTGAGCGCTAGCTGCCAATTCATAGCTGTTCGCTACAATGTACAACCTTAATAATACACTTTCCTAATGAAAATAAAACACATTGGTTACACACAGTATTGGTTTATTAGTTAATGGTTATTACTTATTCATTAACACAGGTTATATTTGGTTTGTTATATCAATTTGCACCGGCCATTAATCTAAGACAATTTTCTCTGGGTTTTGACGTATCGATTCTGAACGTAACAGATACACCGTAATGGCGTTTGCCGAAGTAGTATACAAATAATTTCGTTCGATCGTCTGGATTCTTGAGTTTATGATAAAAGGATTAGATGCAATTACAATAATAAAAATACACAACCTTACAATATTTCTACTTAAATATTATAACGTGAAGCTATAATTTGTTTTTTGGAGTGTAGTAAAAGTGTTTCAAAGTTTGTAAACTAACAATAGGTTAATTTTATAAGTTGACAAATTTTCAGTGTCTTAATTTTTTATTTAATCTTTGAAAGAGAATAAATTCAGTTAGTGATATTTCGTAGTATAGTGAGAAATATTTAAAGTGCGTTTTTTCGGAAATTTGGGTAATTTAAATGATACTTAACAACTTAGTAGACTGGGGTTAAGCAGTTGGTCTGGTAAAAAGGACTGGAGCTGCAATCGTATTCAAATTTCAATTGTTCGGGCTTCTGGCATCTTTTTCAATTTTATCGGAGTAATTTATTCACTTCTTTTTGAATTAAATGGTCTTCGACATCAGTTAATTGGTTTCAGTCATCGTCTGCTTCCTTCTCGTTCATTTGTGGTCATTTGGTTAACTTTTATAACATTTTAAATTAAATATTTGGTTGTTCAAATTTTGGCTTCTGTTTTCAAAGAGCGTCACTTTACGAGTAACGATATTCAACCGTATTTCCGTACCTAACGGCAGTTGCTATGGTTACTTAATAAATCTGATTGGTTAATTTGGCTATAAATCCATTGTTATCAAAATCTGAATTCTTTTCAAAATCCTTGTATATCTTCTGACTGTTTTCATTCCGTTATCTTCCTTCCTAAGTATTAATTATTATCACTGTTATTTGTATTTTCTTCCAAAGATTATTTTGGTATCCCACAAGATTGGGTTATTTCATGTTTTATAATTTTCCAATTATTTTAATATTTCCTAATTACATTTCTCTTTTAATTTAAATCCTTATTCTAATATTTTGCTTTTAATAAGATTTACAATTTATCCTTGGTTGATTATTCACCTTGGATTTGTTAATTACTTGGTTATTTTCATACAATTTGTATTTGTTGGTGTTTGACAGTTAGGCATTTCTTAATCCTAAGTAGCCATTACTGATTTTTACTTATTTCATATACATTACATCTCATGTTAGCCTAATGCTTTATTTTGTTCTTATAACTGGTTTTGTTCCCTATTTATGCGTTTTGGTTCTGTTTTTGTGTTATTTGTATGTTACTACTATTTTATACATCATGTATTGCTAATTATTTACTAACTGGTTTTCTCGTTTTCTAAGTCATACACTGCTTTCCTTTCTTACTTATTTACTCCGCCAATGTCAACAATATGGCTATTAATTACTATTTTTTTTTTCACATAAAATACAACATTTAGGTCTATGGTTGGTATAATTACCCCAGCCATATCCTATTCATAAGTCTGCTTAAACAATTATCTAACACTTAATATGTAATATTGGTGTACAATTCATTACCTTTTATTTTATTTTTTGGGTGATAAACAACCTCACCTCTTTTGAACATACTTCAATAATCATCCCTTATAACATGGGTGTTTATTGATTGTTTAAACTTCTTATTTTATAAATACTCTTTACCTTCACTCCATGGTAACACTATCTGATTACACTTTCATGGGGTTCTCACCTTTAAATTCCATTATATACTTTTAAACTTTACAATAAGATTCTTTTCTAATCAATACAGTTAACATCACTCTTCAGTGTTCATTACTACTTAATTAATGGTTTATTTTAAATGCTATTCTTAACAACTTTCTTAAATATTATTATTGTTCACTATTAAACCTCTAGTGTTTGTTAATTTTTACTAAGTGTTTATCTTAGCTTTCACTATTTTTCCTATTGCTACCATTGACAATATTTTTATTTACTCATCACTTTCACTTTTAAATTATCTTGTGTTTATTATAATTTATTTAGTGTTTTTTATCTATCATTTTACTTTAAGGGGTTTTCACTTTCACTATGGGCACTTCTTAAACTTTTTATTTAAGTGTTTATTAGTGGGTAATCCCTATCATTACTTTTCTTTGTTACTTAGTTAATTTCAGTTTATTTCTCACTATCTCAATATCTCTCTCTTTCTTTACACATATTATATATACAGTGGAACTTGGTTATTACGGCCTCGGCTGTTACGTCAACTCGGGTGTAGCGTTATTTTGTCATAAGTCCGGTCAAACTGATATCTTTAACATTATAAAAATTCCCGGTTTTAACGTCACTAAATATTGTACTACTCTGTTATAGCGTCAAAAATTTCTCAGATATTTTACTCTAAATTTCATATAAACGTATATATGTGCGTGCGCTACGCCCATGGCTACAGACATACATTGTATGCAAGCGAATGTATGTTTCATCATTATTGAAATGGTTCAAACAGTGTCGATGTTCAGATATTCCTGTGAGCGGACCAATTCTGAAAGAGAAAGCTACAGAATTCGGAAAATTGTTTGGTATTGATTTTACGTGCTCCAACGGATGGCTAGATCGATTTAAGGCCCGACACTCGATTTCCTTTACAAAAATTTGTGGTGAGGCAAAATGCGTAGATCTGAACGTTACAGGCGATTGGGTGCGTAACACTTGGCCAGAAATTAGACGATCATATAAAGATGAAGACATCTTTAATGGAGATGAAGCCGGAATTTTTTATAAATTAACTCCAGATAAGACTTTCAAAATTAAAAATGAAAAGTGCGTTGGTGGGAAGCTCTCTAAACAAAGAGTTATAGTTTTTGTTTGTGCGAACATGACGGGAACCAAAAAAAGGAAACTTTTAGTTATCAGGAAAAGTTTGCATCCTAGATGTTTAAAAACATCAAAAAACTTCCTGTAAGTTACACTGCCAACAAAAAAGCGTGGATGACTTCTAGTATTTTTGAAGATGAACTAAGACAGTGGGATAAAGAACTGTCACCGAAAAACAGAAAAATTCTACTTCTAGTTGACAACTGTGCAGCCCATCCAAAGTTAAATTTGACAAACATTGATCTGGTCTTCTTACCGGCCAACTGTACGAGTGTCCTGCAACCTATGGACCAAGGCGTCATTAGAAGCCTAAAGTGTCACTACAGCAAGCAACTTAAAAAAAAAATTATTTTCTGTATGGACAGGCGCAACCTGCCACAATTTCACTCTTAGATGCAATACAATTCCTAGACGACTCTTGGAAGAGTGTAACACAGAAGACGATAGCAAAATGCTTTAGTAAAGCACAACTCGTACATGAAAATTTACCCGATGATGACGAAGACGACGACTTGCCGCTCTCGGAGTGGATTAAGAAATTCGACGTAAATGAATTTGGAAATGAACTTGATTCCTATGCATCAGTGGATGACCAAGTAGAAACATTCCACGTGTTGAGTGACGCAGAAATTATCGCGGAAGTAAAAAACATAGAAGCAGAAGATAGTGTTGAAGAAGATACTGAGCAAGAGAAGGATGCCGACATCGTTTGTCCGACAGTACAGGAAGCAATGAGAGCCGCCGAAACTCTTTCACGATTTTACTGCTTTAGAGAGACGTCTGACGACACATTCAATGCAGCGCAGCATCTCCACAGCACAACAGAAAGAATTTATTTTTCAGAAAGGAGCGTTCAAAAGAAAATTATGGATAACTTTCGACAGTAAGCCTAAATGTAAGTTACATGTACTTTGTTTTTGATCTTTTAAAATATTCTTCATGCTGTTTGTATAAATGAAATGCAGTTTGTAAACTTTAGAATAAATATCACGAATAATGTTAATAATGCAAAGATCTTCTTTTTTATTTCTCCTTCCTTACTAGTGATTAAAAAGGGTCTTTTATAACGACTCTTTTATAACATCACTCGGACATAATGTCATTATTTTTTTGGTCCCTTCAATGATGTTATAACCAAGTTCCACTGTACTTATTAATTTCATGTCTTTCTCTATTTCTTACTTACATATACTTCTAATTCTCTGACTAGTGTATTTTTATTTATCGGGTTTTATCAATGATTAATTACATTTGTCACTTATTCAATACTAACATTTATCTTTTATATTGGTTCTTTACCGGTTTCGTTTCCTTTATTATATTTGATTGTATTATTTCTCCCTTCTCTATTCTCTACTACTTGTCTGTGTTTTCTCGCCTTGTTTCATTTTATTTCCTTTATAGTTGGTTTGTTCCCTTTTTACTTTCATTTTTCTTATCCTTCACTTCTCATCTTGTTTCCTTTTATTTTGGTTCTTATCTGGCTAACCTCTGGGGTTGGGTCAAAGTCGTTTGTCTGTCAGTCTAGTCGGTGAGTTTCTTTAATAATCACTTTTAGTTTATCATTCTTCCTCCTTCTATCTTAATTACATTTTATATTTTTATTCTCTTCATTATTTATTTATTAAAATATATTACTTTTTAGCATTTCTTACATACTTATAGTTATCAAATATGATCTGAATTTGGCGATGTTATAATATACAAACACAATCACACTTTTACAAATTAAATGTTATCTTTATTTGTGTGTGTGCTTGTGCTCGCATGCATATTCTAAAATACAGAATCGTTTGGTATGAGAATTTTTAAATTTAATTTGATATTGATTACACATATCTCAGCAGCTGATTATTGATTACCTTTAGTTTCTGATGATGCAGATAATAATTCTGTTGTCTTGTTTGTTCATCATCTTTTTTCACAGCACTACACTTTATATAATAATGAAACTTTCACATGTGAAACTTACTTGTCTTTTTCCGTAGAACGCGTTTCGGCGTCGTGTTCACCTTCTTCAGCTTAGAAACAGACTGCCAGTACTTTGTAACGGTTATTGCTTGAAAGGTATAGTGGGGGTGGTGTGTAGAGGAAGGGGATTGGCGCGGGGATCCAAATTATTGTTTGTTTGTTGTATAATTGTGTCAAAAACTGTATGTGATTTATATTGTAATTGGTTGTTAAGTATGTTGTTTGTATATTTCATACTGTTCAGCTGTGTTGAGTTTTCGACCTTTGGGTAAGTAATGTAAAATTTCAAGATTAGTATCTATGTTGGTGTAGCTATGGTTATGTGTGTGTATGTGTGTGGCAAATGCAGAATTTATTGCTGGGTAAGGCCTTTAAGTGTTCAGAGTAACGGGATGAAAAAGATCTGCCCGTCTGGCCTATATAGAAACTATTGGAGTTATTACAATTTAATTAGTAAACACCTGTTCTATTGTATTTGTCTATGTTCTTGTTTGTAGCGTTGATGTGTTTTTTGATGGTATTGTTAGTTCTGTATGCTATTTTGTACTTGTTTTCTGAATGTGTTGGCAAGTTTGTGTGTGTTGGAGTTATGGTATGTGAGTGTGATGTATTTATTGTGTTGTGTGTTGATGGTATTATGTGTTTTGTTGTTTTTGTTTTTGATGCGTTTGTGTAGTTTGTTTATTAAATTGGGGTTGTATCCGTTTTTCTTTGCTATGTATTTGATTGTGTTGAGTTCGTCAGTATAATCATGTTTACTTAAGGGTATTTTAGTTAGTCTATTGAGCATATGGTTGAAGGCCGCATGTTTATGTTGTGTTGGGTGGTTTGATGTGTTGTGTATAACCATGTCGGTTGTGGTAGGTTTCCTGTATATTTTGTACATGTGTGTATTGTTAGTTTTGTTAATTGTTAGGTCTAGAAAATTTATACTATTGTTTTGTTCTATTTCCAGTGTAAATTTTAATTTGTGGTGTATTGTGTTTATGTATTTGTGGAAGTTTTCAACTTGTCTTGTGTTGCCTTTGAATAAGAGTAAAATGTCATCTACATACCTGTGCCAGTAAATGATTTTGTTGGTGTATTTGTTGTTGTTAATTATGTGGTTCTGTTCTATGTTGTGTATATATATTTCTGCTAGTATTCCTGATATGGGGGATCCCATCGGGAGACCATCTGTTTGTGTGTATATCTTGTTATTGTATGTAAAGTAATTTTGTTCAGTTATTATTTTGGTAAGTGTGATGATCTCTTGCATGTGTGTTTCAGGTGTGTTGTTTTGTCTGAGTAATTGTTCTAGTGTTTGTATGGTTTCTTGGATTGGGACATTGGTGTATAAATTGGTTATATCGAATGATGCTAGTGTTGAGTTGTGTGGGATGTGGATCGTTTCAGTTTTCTTGACTAAGTCGATGTTGTTTTTGATAGATGTGTTGTTAACGAGATTAATGTTTTCTCTCATTATTTTGTCTAGGTGTTTGGCGATTTTGTGGGAATCGCCATATCAGGAATACTAGCAGAAATATATATACACAACATAGAACAGAACCATATAATTAACAACAAAAAATACACCAACAAAATCATTTACTGGCACAGGTATGTAGATGACATTTTACTCTTATTCAATGGCAACACAAGCTAATCATCTCAGCAGCTGATTATTGATTACCTTTAGTTTCTGATGATGCAGATAATAATTATGTTGTCTTGTTTGTTCATCATCTTTTTTCACAGCACTACACTTTATATAATAATGAAACTTTCACATGTGAAACTTACTTGTCTTTTTCCGTAGAACGTGTTTCGGCGTCGTGTTCGCCTTCTTCAGCTTAGAAACAGACTGCCAGTACTTTGTAATGGTTATTGCTTGGAAGGTATAGTGGGGGTGGTGTGTAGAGGAAGGGGATTGGCGCGGGGATCCAAATTATTGTTTGTTTGTTGTATAATTGTGTCGAAGAGTGTATGTGATTTATATTGTAATTGGTCGTTAAGTATGTTGTTTGGTTGTGTTGTGTTGTGTTTGTATATTTCATACTGTTCAGCTGTGTTGAGTTTTCGACCTTTGGGTAAGTAATGTAAAATTTCAAGATTAGTATCTATGTTGGTGTAGCTATGGTTATGTGTGTGTATGTGTGTGGCAAATGCAGAATTTGTTGCTGGATAAGGCCTTTAAGTGTTCAGAGTAACGGGATGAAAAAGATCTGCCCGTCTGGCCTATGTAGAAACTATTGCAGTTATTACAATTTAATTAGTAAACACCTGTTCTATTGTATTTGTCTATGTTCTTGTTTGTATCGTTGATGTGTTTTTTGATGGTATTGTTAGTTCTGTATGCTATTTTGTACTTGTTTTCTGAATGTGTTGGCAAGTTTGTGTGTGTTGGAGTTATGGTATGTGAGTGTGATGTATTTATTGTGTTGTGTGTTGATGGTATTATGTGTTTTGTTGTTTTTGTTTTTGATGCGTTTGTGTAGTTTGTTTATTAAATTGGGGTTGTATCCGTTTTTCTTTGATATGTATTTGATTGTGTTGAGTTCGTCAGTATAATCATGTTTACTTAAGGGTATTTTAGTTAGTCTATTGAGCATATGGTTGAAGGCCGCATGTTTATGTTGTGTTGGGTGGTTTGATGTGTTGTGTATAACCATGTCGGTTGTGGTAGGTTTCCTGTATATTTTGTACGTGTGTGTATTGTTAGTTTTGTTAATTGTTAGGTCTAGAAAATTTATACTATTGTTTTGTTCTATTTCCAGTGTAAATTTTAATTTGTGGTGTATTGTGTTTATGTATTTGTGGAAGTTTTCAACTTGTCTTGTGTTGTCTTTGAATAAGAGTAAAATGTCATCTACATACCTGTGCCAGTAAATGATTTTGTTGGTGTATTTGTTGTTGTTAATTATGTGGTTCTGTTCTATGTTGTGTATATATATTTCTGCTAGTATTCCTGATATGGGGGATCCCATCGGGAGACCATCTGTTTGTGTGTATATCTTGTTATTGTATGTAAAGTAATTTTGTTCAGTTATTATTTTGGTAAGTGTGATGATCTCTTGCATGTGTGTTTCAGGTGTGTTGTTTTGTCTGAGTAATTGTTCTAGTGTTTGTATGGTTTCTTGGATTGGGACATTGGTGTATAAATTGGTTATATCGAATGATGCTAGTGTTGAGTTGTGTGGGATGTGGATGTTTTCAGTTTTCTTGACTAAGTCGATGTTGTTTTTGATAGATGTGTTGTTAACGAGATTAATGTTTTCTCTCATTATTTTGTCTAGGTGTTTGGCGATTTTGTGGGAATCGCCATATCAGGAATACTAGCAGAAATATATATACACAACATAGAACAGAACCATATAATTAACAACAAAAAATACACCAACAAAATCATTTACTGGCACAGGTATGTAGATGACATTTTACTCTTATTCAATGGCAACACAAGCTAATCATCTCAGCAGCTGATTATTGATTACCTTTAGTTTCTGATGATGCAGATAATAATTATGTTGTCTTGTTTGTTCATCATCTTTTTTCACAGCACTACACTTTATATAATAGTGAAACTTTCACATGTGAAACTTACTTGTCTTTTTCCGTAGAACGTGTTTCGGCGTCGTGTTCGCCTTCTTCAGCTTAGAAACAGACTGCCAGTACTTTGTAATGGTTATTGCTTGGAAGGTATAGTGGGGGTGGTGTGTAGAGGAAGGGGATTGGCGCGGGGATCCAAATTATTGTTTGTTTGTTGTATAATTGTGTCGAAGAGTGTATGTGATTTATATTGTAATTGGTCGTTAAGTATGTTGTTTGGTTGTGTTGTGTTGTGTTTGTATATTTCATACTGTTCAGCTGTGTTGAGTTTTCGACCTTTGGGTAAGTAATGTAAAATTTCAAGATTAGTATCTATGTTGGTGTAGCTATGGTTATGTGTGTGTATGTGTGTGGCAAATGCAGAATTTGTTGCTGGATAAGGCCTTTAAGTGTTCAGAGTAACGGGATGAAAAAGATCTGCCCGTCTGGCCTATGTAGAAACTATTGCAGTTATTACAATTTAATTAGTAAACACCTGTTCTATTGTATTTGTCTATGTTCTTGTTTGTATCGTTGATGTGTTTTTTTGATGGTATTGTTAGTTCTGTATGCTATTTTGTACTTGTTTTCTGAATGTGTTGGCAAGTTTGTGTGTGTTGGAGTTATGGTATGTGAGTGTGATGTATTTATTGTGTTGTGTGTTGATGGTATTATGTGTTTTGTTGTTTTTGTTTTTGATGCGTTTGTGTAGTTTGTTTATTAAATTGGGGTTGTATCCGTTTTTCTTTGATATGTATTTGATTGTGTTGAGTTCGTCAGTATAATCATGTTTACTTAAGGGTATTTTAGTTAGTCTATTGAGCATATGGTTGAAGGCCGCATGTTTATGTTGTGTTGGGTGGTTTGATGTGTTGTGTATAACCATGTCGGTTGTGGTAGGTTTCCTGTATATTTTGTACGTGTGTGTATTGTTAGTTTTGTTAATTGTTAGGTCTAGAAAATTTATACTATTGTTTTGTTCTATTTCCAGTGTAAATTTTAATTTGTGGTGTATTGTGTTTATGTATTTGTGGAAGTTTTCAACTTGTCTTGTGTTGTCTTTGAATAAGAGTAAAATGTCATCTACATACCTGTGCCAGTAAATGATTTTGTTGGTGTATTTGTTGTTGTTAATTATGTGGTTCTGTTCTATGTTGTGTATATATATTTCTGCTAGTATTCCTGATATGGGGGATCCCATCGGGAGACCGTCTGTTTGTGTGTATATCTTGTTATTGTATGTAAAGTAATTTTGTTCAGTTATTATTTTGGTAAGTGTGATGATCTCTTGTATGTGTGTTTCAGGTGTGTTGTTTTGTCTGAGTAATTGTTCTAGTGTTTGTATGGTTTCTTGGATTGGGACATTGGTGTATAAATTGGTTATATCGAATGATGCTAGTGTTGAGTTGTGTGGGATGTGGATGTGTTCAGTTTTCTTGACTAGGTGGATGTTGTTTTTGCTAGATGTGTTGTTAACGAGATTAATGTTTTCTCTGATTATTTTGTCTAGGTGTTTGGCGATTTTGTGGGAATCGCCATATCAGGAATACTAGCAGAAATATATATACACAACATAGAACAGAACCATATAATTAACAACAACAAATACACCAACAAAATCATTTACTGGCACAGGTATGTAGATGACATTTTACTCTTATTCAAAGGCAACACAAGACAAGTTGAAAACTTCCACAAATACATAAACACAATACACCACAAATTAAAATTTACATTGGAAATAGAACAAAACAATAGTATAAATTTTCTAGACCTAACAATTAACAAAACTAACAATACACACACGTACAAAATATACAGGAAACCTACCACAACCGACATGGTTACACACAACACATCAAACCACCCAACACAACATAAACATGCAGCCTTCAACCATATGCTCAATAGACTAACTAAAATACCCTTAAGTAAACATGATTATACTGACGAACTCAACACAATCAAATACATAGCAATGAAAAACGGATACAACCCCAATTTAATAAACAAACTACACAAACGCATCAAAAACAAAAACAACAAAACACATAATTCCATCAACACACAACACAATAAATACATCACACTCACATACCATAACTCCAACACACACAAACTTGCCAACACATTCAGAAAACACAAGTACAAAATAGCATACAGAACTAACAATACCATCAAAAAACACATCAACGATACAAACAAGAACATAGACAAATACAACAGAACAGGTGTTTACTAATTAAATTGTAATAACTGCAATAGTTTCTACATAGGCCAGACGGGAAGATCTTTTTCATCCCGTTACTCTGAACACTTAAAGGCCTTATCCAACAACAATATACATTCTGTATTTGCCACACACATACACACACATAACCATAGCTACACCAACATAGATACTTATCTTGAAATTTTACATTACTTACCCAAAGGTCGAAAACTCAACACAGCTGAACAGTATGAAATATACAAACACCACACAACACAACCAAACAACATACTTAACAACCAATTACAATATAAATCACATACACTTTTCGACACAATTATACAACAAACAAACAATAATTTGGATCCCCGCGCCAATCCCCTTCCTCTACACACCACCCCCACTATACCTTCCAAGCAATAACCGTTACAAAGTACTGGCAGTCTGTTTCTAAGCTGAAGAAGGCGAACACGACGCCGAAACGCGTTCTACGGAAAAAGACAAGTAAGTTTCACATGTGAAAGTTTCATTATTATATAAAGAATAATTCTGTGATAATGGTACATGAACAACGCAGTTTAGTGTTTCACTTGAAATGTACGAATTTTATGTAGTTTTCCAAAGTGAAAAAAACTAACAAGAGCTACATTACGAGGTATACATATACAAAAAAATATCACAAATAAATAAATACATATTTATCTGCGCAGTTCAACAATTTACAGGCACATTAAAAGAATAATTTAAAAGAAGAAAATATAATGCAATGGAACACAGGATGATAAGCTATGTTGTTTATATCAGAGCACATGGATGACGAGCATTTTCATGTTTAAATTGGTTTTATGTAATACTTTGTTTTTTAGCCATAAGTTTTGTATTTAGAAATGGATAAGCATTTAGGGTATACCAAATTCTCCATAAAAAGATGTTCGTTATTGCCATGTATTTTTTGAATGAATTTGTGCGCGTGTGCGGGTGTGATCACTATATCTTCCGTGGTAATTAACCGATCGACGTGAAACTTTGACAATGAATTGTTTATGTAAATAGCTTCAATTTATGTGTA
The DNA here is from genome assembly GCA_034769895.1 of Magicicada septendecula. Taxonomy (NCBI): domain Eukaryota; kingdom Metazoa; phylum Arthropoda; class Insecta; order Hemiptera; family Cicadidae; genus Magicicada; species Magicicada septendecula. The sequence goes on from CM068374.1 coordinate 475,827,472, forward strand.
CTCTATGGTTCATAACTATTTTAGAAATATGGGTTTTTAAGTAGGAAAAACTCAATTTGAAACACTTATCATTAATAGGGTCATAAAAATTGGTAGATAATTCAATGCAAGTTAGTGCATATTTATACAAACTCTTTCTGGAAAAGTTGATATCTGTTGATTCCATCAATCATGTGACTTGGGTTTAGCCAATCGGAATACACTAAATTCAGTAACATTCATTCTCTGTACTGTAAAGATCGACACAGTCTGTCTGTAGAAGTTGCAAGGTGAAGTTGTGCTCGTGCGTGAGAGAGTTATTCTCGAGCAAGCATAGAAAAGTATAACTTAAGATAATCCTTGGTATTCGGTACGAAGTTCTGCGTAGAGAGCCAAGGGGGTAAACTAGTTAAATAGAATTATAATATAGTATAGTGCTTTTTGTGTAAGTTAAGATATCCGCTTAGGGAATTTAAAGACACTTCAAGATTACGTGGAAGGTGTACAACTAATACACCTTATTAAATTGATACCCATATTCACCCTGAGATTGATAAAATTTACATATCAATTAATAATAAACTATTCTAGAGAAATTAATAAGCATTGTGTGTTTAACATATTTGAGAAGAGGACGAAAAGACAAAGAGGATGACGGACGAAAAGGACGCCAGGAAGGAGTGCAGCACCTGGATATCATTTTCCGCAAGTTAAGAGATGCGAACCTTGCGCTCAACTTAGAAAAATGTGAATTTGGAAAATCAGAAATAAAGTTCCTCGGGCATATTATTTCTGCGGATGGTGTTAGTACTGACCCGGAGAAAATTCAGGCCATTACGGAATTTCCAAATCCAACAAAAGCGAAAGATATCAGGGCGTTCCTTGGATTGACTGGATATTTTTGCCGTTTCACACCGGAATATTCTAAAACCATAGAACCGCTGCTGGAATTGTTAAGGAAAAACACCAAATGGAGATGGAAAGAGCGACATGAGGCAGCGTTCAACGCTACAAAAGAATTATACAGCAAGAACTTACACGTATTCCACCCGGAAAAAGAAGGAACGTATGTACTCAACTGTGATGCTTCAGACTACGCGATCGGTGGTGTGTTGTATCAATGGAATAATAAAGGAGAACATAAGGTAATTGCACACGTAAGTAGAGATTTAAAACGGGCCGAAAGAAATTATTTTACATCTGAAAAAGAGATTCTTGCAATTGTGTACTGTATCAGTAAACTTAGATATTACCTGGTGGGTCAACACTTTGAAATTCTCTCAGATAATCAGGCTTTATCTTTCATGCTTAATTGTAAACTGGCCTATGCGCGGATATCGCGTTGGATCATGGCGATCCAAGAATACGATTTCATCATCAAGTATTGTAAAGCCAGTGAGAATAAAACTGCTGATACTCTAAGCAGATATCCCCCCATCATCGAAGATCAGTACTCCACGACCAGGAGTGAAATTCAAATTCTAGCAGTCAAGTATATATTACCAGATGACGTAAGAAATAGATTAAAATTGGTAAATCTTGAACAAAAGAAGGACGCAAAATTAAGAAAAATTTGTGAAGAAATACAAAGGCAAGACAACCCAAAATACAGAATCGACAGGGAAGTACTGTATAAAATAATCAATGATCAATGGAAGATTATGGTTCCTGATGATCTCGTAGAAGATTTAACTTGGGCTTGTCATGAAAGTCTTGCTCATGCTGGAGCTTATAAGTGTTATTTGGCGATGAGGGAAGACTTCGTATGGTTGAACATGGCAAGGAAAGTTAAGTCTATTTTGCGAACATGTCACATATGCCAGACAGCTAAATACCCAAATCAACACACCTATGTGGAGATGGGTAACATCATTACCAAGAATCAGAGTGATCTACTGTGTATCGATTTTTTAGGTCAGTTACCACGTGCTGCAAGGGGAATGAAGAACCTAGTTGTCTGCACAGATGCATTTTCTAAGAACGTAAGTTTATATGCAATTGAACGACCTACCACGATGGCAGTATTGAATGTTGTATTAAATAAATACATTCCGAAATATAGCCCAGTGAAGAAAATTCTATCTGACCAGGGTAAGCAATTCACCAACAAGAAGTGGCAGTCCGAATTAGAGAAGCAGAATATACAGGCAGTGTTGACAGCAATCCGGAGACCGCAAGGTAACTTCGCCGAAAGGGTCAACAGGGAGTTAGGGTGTCTGTTTCGCACTTATTGTAATACCAACCAGAGTAGGTGGCCGGATTATCTCGAGTTTTTCGAGGCTTCCATCAACGGGAATTACAATGACATGACAGTATTTACACCTAATGAACTACAAACTGGGGAAATGCCAAAGCGTGTCTGGGATGGGTGCATCAGGAGGATTGCAACGCAGAATTTGCTTATTCCAAATTTGGTTAAAAAGATAGAGGCCATGAGACGCATTAAAAGGTGTGCCGAAGAACGGACAGAGAAATTTAATGCGGATCACAAACTGGTAACGTTCAAAACTGGAGAGAAGGTACTCCTGCAAGCTTTAAATGTAGGCCACAGGGAAGACAATACTGCAGCCAAATTCTTTAGATTATACAACGGTCCATATATTTTATCGGAACAAGTGGGTAAAAATACATACATTGTCACAAACCCAAATACAAACAGGGTGATAGGGAAGTTCCATGCATCATCCTTAAGAAAATATTACGTTAAAGATAATTAAACCTAAAATGCCAGGATATAGGTGGAATGGCTGGTAGGAAATTGTATAAAAATATGTGTAAAGTAAGAATAATTGTGATCATGTTGAAAAAATGTATGGATGAACTGTAGTATACCTAGATTTAGCCAAATGACGTCAGAAGTGTGATACGCTTATCTGTGTGCAGGAAGGTTGTTGATATAAATATAGCCATGTGCGTTTGTTTGTTTACATTAGGGCTGTCAAATTGACAGTTGAGGAATGTGTTTGATAGGAGCTATTCATTTATTTTGATTTTTGAAGTTATTATGTTAGTATTTGGATGATTATTATTATTGGGAGTAAGTTAGGTCAATTTAGGTTAGGAAAAAAAATTTATATTCCATATAAAAAATTTTGTTACACGTGGTGGGGTTAATCCTGCAACGGAACACAGGATGACAAGCTATGTTGTTGTAACATTACATTTGGCATAGCTTGATATCGTACCAGATTTAATGAAGATCATGGATAAGAAAATTAACAAGAAGAAAAAATATCTTTTAAAAATGATAGTGAAGATGAACAAATAACTACTTTAGACTGACTTGTACTATAACTGACCGTACCCAAATTAATGTTTAGGTAAAGTGATGCAAAATACCCCGATGATGACATGAAGTTCAAATAATTAAAATAATAATACTTATAAAGACAGACAGCATTATGTACCATTACTATAAGTAAACAAATGGTTTTATTAAATGTATCAAAATATAAAAATAATAAAAATACAAATTGAGGGATAATAGGCCCAAATATACAATATAATGTAAAATAATATATTAGTAAATTGTTAACTAAATGATATAATGAAATAATACAACAAAACAATTATTATAGATACATGGAAACAGGCAACTAACTGTAAATAATAGTGGACATAATGTCATCAAGAAAATCATGTATAATCTAATAATAATTCTCAAATGTATAAAAAATAGTAAAAGTAGCCTACCTAGTACAGCAATGGATGAACTACCTAGGAAAAATGGGAAAAAATAGAAAATCATTATTAAATGATTAGACTTTCCTTTTTATGTTCTTAAAACACGTTTAAAGTTGTGTTGATGTTATTTATAGTTTTATTAAATAATATATGTATGATATGCCTTATGCAGTATGTATGTAACCAGGCATATACAAATTGTTTAATCACAAAATGTGAATTATGTTTTTTTATGTTGTTACTGTAATAATTATTGTTATATTTTTAAATGATAATACTAATAGAGTTATAGGGAGTAGTTTTGATGGTAGTTGCATAATTAGGTGTTACAATAACCGAAAATAGAAATTTAACATGTCAAGACATAGGCCTATAAAAACTTTGGAATTTTGTAAATTTTAGGAAATACTGTTAGAATTTTATAAAACAAATGTCGTAATATGGATAGGTTTATAGTTAATAGTATACACAACAAATATGGAATCGAAATAATCAGTTTTAAGTTATTTAAGAAAAATTCAAATAGCAAAAATGTAACATCAGTATTTCTTAAGCAAAAATAGGCATGTTTGGTGTCTATATGTCACAAATGTTAAGACCAAAATAATGATGCTATTAGTTTTAAATTCCCAATCAGTACAAAAAAGGTATACTAATTTAAAAGTTTTGACCTAATTCAGACACTGAAATAATGAATTTGTATGACAATGTATATCTGAATCAACCAACCAGATTTCAAGTTTTACCTTGGCAACCGAAAATTCAGATAAATAAAATAAGGACTTCTTTAACAACCGTCATTGAAGACAGATGCGTTGTAAAAACGTCTCAGATAATTACATTTTAATTAGTGAAAACACCTACCAGACTTTGTAAAACGAATTGGTATAGTCAATACAAAATATAATAATAACAAAAGAACATCAAGAATTTAATTCAGAAGAATTTAGATCCGGGGAGAAGAAGCAAAGAAGACTTGGACCCTATCTTCGTCCTGGAAGAATAAAGAAGAGGATCTGGGTGAATTGGAATAATTTATCATCTTATGTGACAACACCTACACTTGTGTACACAACTATTTAGGAATTAAACAATAAATAAAACTACAGGCACTATTCTACACCAACATTAAAGAACACTTGAAAATAACACCAACTGAGTATTACACCTTTTTTGAACATCATAAAAACTTTAACGATAACTAATAAGCATCTAAACCATTCATAACCTATAATAGTGAGTAACACATACACGACTACCAGTTGCACTATATACATCAAAACCTTGTAATATCCTTATATTGTGAAGTTTGTATTTTGATTTTAAGAGTTGTATTATTTGTTTAACCATAATTTCCGAACCAAATACGCCCTGAGATTATTTATTTAATTGAAATAAAAACAAACTGCATCATTCTTTTGCTTGTCGAATCCAGCATAGAGCATTATATTTTAGCTACTACCAACTTATGAATAAAGACGCATGATTTTGTCATAATTTGTAATTACAGTAAAGAAAAACGAGAAGTAACTAATCAATACTTCATTTGAATAAAGATTGTTAAAAGGAATATATCTGTTTGGTGTTATCTTTGCATTATTATCACTGTTTCAATTAAGAATTACGATAACATAGCACAGCGGACGGAACAACTGTTGGCAGCTCCGCGTTATGTCACTGGTGTTGGATTCCGAGGCGAGAGCGAACGGCGGGAATTTAATATAACCGCATACGACCGCAAACGAATTCATATTAATATAATATACGCCCCATATATAGTTATTGTTACAAATTGACGAACCCAACAGTGGGGCTTAAGATCGAACAATTTATTTATACTAATAATTGATATAACTCATCTCCTCAAATATATTATATTGTTACATTGTTTATATCAGAGCACATGGATGACGAGAATTTTCATGTTTAAATTGGTTTTATGTAATACTTTGTCTTTTAGCCATAAGTTTTGTATTTAGAAATGGATAAGCATTTAGGGTATACCAAATTCTCTATAAAAAGATGTTCGTTATTGTCATGTATTTTTTGAGTGAATTTGTGCGCGTGTGTGGGTGTGATAAAGTGTGATCGCTATATCTCCCATGGTAATTAACCGATAGACATGAAACTTTGATAATGAATTGTTTATGTAAATAGCTTCAATTTATGTGTACTCTATGGTTCATAACTATTTTAGAAATATGGTTTTTTAAGTAGGAAAAACTCAATTTGAAACACTTATCATTAATAGGGTCATAAAAATTGGTAGATAATTCAATGCAAGTTAGTGCATATTGTAACACAACAAAATGTTACATAACCTAGACGTGTACCAAAAGAATAAATAAGTACACTGAAATAATATAAGTGAATAATTTATGATGAAAGTAGCAAAGAAGAGAAGGACCAACGAAGAAGAAAGAAGAAGAAGGACCCCAAGAAGCAGTAAGGAATACACTGCATGACACTACAACAAATACTATGACTGACTCTAACTAATGGACAAGCCAAGTTCACTATAAGCTGTCAAACAAGCCAGTCAATGACATAAATGTAAAGTCATGTATTGATAAAATTAATTAAAGAATGACAAGAATAATATAATATCAGTAACAGCATTTGGCTGAAAATAAATGAACCATGACCAGTAAATAACAATGCCTATGACTAAGACTAGCTATGGCCACAATGTAAAGTTAAAACTAGCATTGCAAACCCCAAATGTAATATTAAGAAGTAAGAACACTAATAAAAGGAAACCTTATATGAATAAGTAATTTCCTCATTATACACAATGTAACTAGTGACAATTATTCAGGCATGAACCGATGCTAAAGGTATGCCTAGACTATGCCTAAACAAAAGTTTGTCAGTAAATTAGTAAGGAAAAAGGACTCCAAGTGTACAATAAAGTTTACTGAACAATCACTATAAATAAATGTAATAGTGAATATCACCACTCAATTATTAATGAGTAATATTAAGTTGAGTAGGCCAAACAAAATGTAAATAGAAAATATGGATTCCTAATAATAATGTATCACCATAGTTAAGCTAAGATTTAATAATTGTATAGCAATAAATAGCTATTAAGGATAATGACAAATGTGTTAGTGTTCCGACAAAGACGTTTAAAAGAAAACGCGATGTGAAACACTAAATATAAATAGATAGGTAATAATCGTATTTGGCTTCGCTAGCAGAAGACAGTGAGAAACCATGTTTCTGAACATTATTTATTAGCAGTGTAAAAGAAAATGCGATTAAAACCAGTGTTAAGTCATATCAAATTAAAGCTCATAAACTATTCTTTAATTTGATAGTAATAAACTCGCGATCGCAACTATAATAAGTGCGTAGCATCATTTGTTATTATAAAGTGAAAAATTGGTTGGGTAACACTAATAACACACTCAACTGTCAATCAAATTCACCAAACGACGGTTGGAAAACAATGCGTCATTTTTGTAACGGCTGTCAGAGCCAATCAAAAAATAGCTTATTAAACGATCTCATCGCCTAAGCCCCGTGAAGCAAGGGGGTATATAATCAAAAACAGAGCAAATTCGTTACACTTTATTGTCAACATCGCGAGTGAGAGGTTGTTGCTCGTCACCGCAAAATTTTAATAACTTAAAGTATAATGTAAATAGTGAATCCCTTTAACCGTTTCTTCAAGACTGATAACTACACAACAATTTATTAACAGGAAGTGCATCGATGTGAAGTAAATATTTTCATTTTGTGCGCGATATTTAGAACGAGAGAAAGATTAATAACCAGTATTTAACTTAGTCCGAATTTAGTTAGAAGAGGACTATTACTCTCCGTTCTTAGTTCGTGTGAAGTGTAATTAACCAGGGTCACTATAATCCGACCACTGGAGTGTTTTAAAATAAATTTTAATCTATAAGATTAAAATAAAAAAAGGTAACATTGTGACAATTCATTTTATTAATCTGTGTGCACTTGTAATTCTTCAACACAAAATTGTACTGACGCAAAAACAACAAAACTTTCTATGTGATACACTGTGATCAAATTTATTTAGCGGATTTGTCAATCCCACGTAAGATTTGTATTAGTCTTAAGTGATAAAAATATTTGTTAGTAAGTAAGTCAGCGTGACCAACGCTAACCTAAAAATAGGTCCGAATTCTAAGAAAGAGGCCGAAGTAGTAAATATTGTCGTTAACGTCTGTCTAGGCATAAAGTAGTTCTTTCTTGTATTTAAAAGAGCCTACGCCTGAGATATAAAATAATATATAATCAAAAGTTAAACTGGTAATAACCATAAGAGTTGATTTGTTCTATCTGAGCTAGTTCGTATTGCAAGCGGACGGTGTAATACCAATTTTATATTAATGTATCGATTATCTTTGTAATTGTTTAAATTTATTTTCAAGGGTAAAATAAAACCCGTTTGTTATCAGAATAAACCTTGACTCTATTTATTTCAAAGAGTGAATTAATAATTGAATTTGAATACAAAAATAACTCTGAATAGAGGTTGTATTTTGGTAGATTTGAATTGCGGTAAAAGCAATAAGCAGTAGCACAAATTTTAAAGAAACTTCATCAAGTATTAAATTTCATTAAGTGGTTTTTCATGGGGATTTTCCCGAAATAAAGCTGTGTGGCGCCCTTATCAAGCAAGGAGTGATCTAACCTTGTCAATAAAGCAAGCTGGTATTAAATACCTTTTTGGCAGCTTATTAATTATTGTAAGTGAACTTCAGAACTTCTAGTATCACGATCAGGTACGTGAAAGTGTATTAATATAAATTTTATGTTGTCCAGACGAGACTTAACTTTACGTACTTTTGACGACAATTAACCTAGGTGAGGAGTTCCGCTGCCAGATCGACGCTACGGCTACATTCATCAGTTGACCAGCGATTAACGCTTTATTCACTATATTTATCAACCATTACTAATCAAACAGTATTTATTAATTACTACTGCAATTATTTTAGGAAAGAGTTCATTATTTTTAAATTGTAACTTACTAATCGGTTTGTAACTTAACTAAATTTAAAATTAAAATCAAAATACATTTAATTTTTTAACACAAGTAATCTCGTTCGGTTACAATATTTATACAAACTCTTTCTGGAAAAGTTGGTATCTGTTGACTCCATCAATCATGTGACTTGGGTTTAGCCAATCGGAATACACTAAATTCAGTAACATTCATTCTCTGTACTGTAAAGATCGACACAGTCTGTCTGTACAAGTTGCAAGGTGAAGTTGTGCTCGTGCGTGAGAGAGTTATTCTCGAGTGAGCATAGAAAAGTATAACTTAACATAATCTTTGGTATTTGGTACGAAGTTCTGCGTAGAGAGCCAAAGGAGTAAACTAGTTAAATAGAATTATAATATAGTATAGTGCTTTTCGTGTAAGTTAAGATATCCGCTTAGGGAATTTAAAGACACTTCAATATTACGTGGAAGGTGTACGATTAATACACCTTATTAAATTGATACCCATATTCACCCTGAGATTGATAAAATTTATATATCAATTAATAATAAACTATTCTAGAGAAATTAATAAGCATTGTGTGTTTAATATATTTGAGAAGAGGACGACGGACAAAGAGGATGCCGGATGAAGAGGAAGCCAGGATGAAGAGGACGCCAGGAAGGAGTGATGCTGAAGAAGAGGACGCCAGGACGGGAGTGGCTGTAGGAAGCGGAGGATTGCAAGTACTGAGGTCGTAGCCTCAATCAAGTAAAACCGATATATTATCGAACATTATAAACTATTATTGCATATTACAATATATGACAATTTATAATACAATATACCGCTTTAAAACTATATTTGTGTGTATAATAAATAATTTTTCATCTCCTCCATAATAGACTTGTTTGTGATTTTTACACTCACAATATCCTTATTAGTATAATAAAATTTGATCTGTTGCAATAAATAAAAAAATAGAATTATATAAGACATACACATTAATTAAATATCGGAAGTGAATAAAGATATTTGTAATCTTTAAAGCTTCTTTTTAATAAAAAAAACAAAAATTCTCCAAAAGTCTAGCCATGAAGATTCAACAGTTATGTGGGTAAAAGAAATAAAAAGAGTATCATACGTCACATATAAAATTCTAGGATATTTAATGGATGTAGTAACTGGTGAAATATTGATGGGCAGATATTACTAAAGATTTATTATTACTTCAAAGAGTTATTGAATGTTATTACTCGAATCAAATATCTGCATATAGGCCAAATACAAAGTTGAAAGCTGAACAAATTACTCTAGTCAAAAAAAGAACTTAAAGACAGTTCGATTTCATGTTTATATGTGTGTGTGTGTGTGTGTGTGTGTGTGTGTGTAGATCTGTCATTAAATTGTATATCAGTAACACATGTTTACATCCCGTGTTATGTTTCCAAACTGGCTTTGGAAAGTCTTTTTTAGATGATTTCCAAATATGAGAAAAATACAACAAAACATAAAACGAGTATAATGGGGACTGAAATCCTACAATAACTATAGTGTAGTTATTGTATTGCTAAATACAATTGAAAAAAATATCGATTTCAATAAAAGGGTTCATTAATCTTTACACAATCAGGTGACAATGATACTTGTTTTTTATTTTCATGCTTTTTTTAAAAGCACTTAATCTTTTATATAAATTTAAAAAAAGGTTTCACAAGTTCCTCCAATGACTGAATACTTTTTACATATTGAATAAGCTTTTTTTATTATATGCATAAAAAACCACCTAAAGTATAAACTGGATGTTTATATTTCCATAGAAACTACTACTTTCTACTTATTTCTTCAGCCTTAACCACAGTACTTTGGTCACTAACGTGTACCACCTCACGTTAGCGCACCCGATTTTCACTGATGATGGCATTGCAGAAACGTCTGGTTTTGCAGAAAACATTGGACCACAGGTAAGCAGCCCAGGAAGGAATTTTAACAACAAATAACTTCTTTGTTGCCGATAACGTAGTACACATATAAAAAATTATCCCCTCCCTCTTCGACTATCATTTTTATTTATAGAAAATTACCCCCTCTCCCTTCAACTACCCTTTTTATTTATAGATATTTCATCTAACTCCCTTCAACTACCCTTTTTATTTATAGATATTTCATCTAACTTCTATAGTGGATCATCTAACTTCTATAGTGGATTAATACGACCTTTTTCTCAGGATACTTTATTTATCAAAATTAAGTGTTTTACTCTTGTTAAAACATAAAACGTTGCAGGTAAACTACCCCTTTCCCTTAACCAATCTTCACCAAAATCAACAGGCCTTGAGTCCTCTTCAACTCAGGCACATATGCAAAAAATTTGCATATTTGACTTCCAAGTTCTAAGATTTATATTTAAAATCATTTTTGAAAGAAATATTTTTATAGAAACTACTTCTTTCTTCAGCCTTAACCACAGTACTGTGGCCACTAACGTATACCACCTCAAGTTAGCGCACTCGATTTTCACTGATGATGGCAGTCGATGGCACTGCAGAAACGTCTGGTTTTGGAGAAAACATTGGACTACGGCCAAACAGCCCAGGAAGGAATTTTAACAACAAACTTCTTCTTTGTTGCCGAAATATAAAAAATTATCCCCTCCCCCTTCAACTATTTTTATTTATAGAAAATTACCCCCCCCTTCAACAACCCTTTTCATTTATAGATATTTCATCTACCTTTCTACAGTGGATTATTATGACTTTTTTCCAGGATACTTTATTTATCAGGATACTTTCGTGAGGAAGGATTGTACTGTTGGATAAAATGTACGTAAGTCGAACAAAGAGCTGGCCAAAGAGAGGTGTGATCAGATTCCTGTAATGAAATTGGTCTCTCGCTGCGAGTTATTGGCCTAGGCTGAATTATGTCTATAGTGTTATCAAAGTCTTTCCTGTCAATACTATACTAGTCATTTTTCTTTTTTAAAACTGAGTCTTTCTTTCCATTCGTCTTCTGATTTCTTGAACGACGATTCTGTTCACCCGTATAATTATAAATTCTCAGCAAAACATTTCTTCCTTAATATGTTTGTGTCTTCTGTTTAACACCCACCATTCTGATCCATGTCATAACACTGTATTCCACACAGGGTAGAGTAAATAATTAGCCATCAGGGAGATCAAAATATTTTCCAGGGGGGCAAACAATTTTCCAGAGGAGAAAAATATTTATATATTTTTTATACACACCCGCATGCACATATTAGTTTCTAATTCTTATATCATAATAGACATAAGTACACAGATTGTATTAATTTATTAAAACATTTATTGCTTCAAAATATGCATAAAATTAACGGGTTGTAAAAGTTAATGTTTGATCTCCATTAAGTTGTGCTCAAGTTTCCAAAGTTTTAATATTATGATGTCCGTAATCAAAACATCAGAGCAGGTTTTGGTGTGTATGTGGGTACACTGTGGACAAAAATTTTCAACATTCCCTATGGAGCACTGCTCAGAGTAAATCTGCGAATCTACAGTGTACGTTTCACAGAACAAACACGTGGAAAAGAAGAGTGCTCCGAAGTCTCTCATGGACCCTGAGCATCTTGCAGAGGGTTCGTTCCCTAAAGATGAAAAGTCTGTCTATGCTCTGTAAACACATGCAGTTACACTGCCCAGTGATCCACAAGAAGCAAATCCCTGTCCACACTGGACACCTTTTCGGCTTCCACGCATTGTGTTGATGTGGGTTTCAGCACTATCCATTTAAAAAGCATGCAAACATAAGAAAATAAACATGAGTGAGGCCAGAAATAATGCGAATTTTGTGTGTGTGTCCTGCCTGCCTTTTTATTGCGATAATCACAACAATAAAACTTTTGAAACATAAACATTATATAATTGAGATATGTTTGCCTGCCAGGAATGATATATTTTCACTCATACCCGATTTAAATTAAAATGAAAAAATTATAATTTTATTGCCTGACAACAAAATTATTTTATTTTTAACACTTACCATTGTTTCAAAGTTTAAATGAATTTTAAAGTACTTCACTCTTGTTAAAACGTAAAATGCTGCAGGTGAACTACCCCTTCCTCTTAACCAATCTTCACCAAAATCAATAGGCCTTAGAGTCCTCTACAACTCAGGCAGGGATGCAAAAAATTATTTGATTCTGCTTGAATTTGCGGAAGTTATCGTTTGCCATAGAAAAAATTCAACACGGTCACTGTACGAAAAATGACTTTTCTTCATGTTTTGAGGGTAGTACAATCAGAATCAGCCCTTATCTCGAACACGATTTTTTCACAGTCACCATACTTCCATTTCCTTATGGAACATGGAAGTAAAATTACTCTTGTTAAAACATAAAACGCTGCAAGTAAACTACTCCTTCCCCTTAACCAATCTTCACCAAAATCAATAGGCCTTGAGTCCTCTACAATTCAGGCAAGTATGCAAAAAATTATTTGATTCTGTTTGAATTTGCGGCAATTATCATTCGCCATAGAAAAAATTCTACATACACACTTTTCTTCATGTTTGGAGGGTAGTAAAATCAGAATTAGCCCTTATCTCGAACACATTTTTTTTGCCATCACCATGCTTCCATTTCCTTATGGAACATGGAAGTAAAATGTTTTACCATTTTCTTTATAAATGAATTCTTTTGAAGAGGGGAAGAAAATTTACAGCTGAAATATCTTAAATCTTCTTAAATTCAGACAACTTCTTTCAATTGCATAGCTGGCAGAATATTCGCTAAATCAATTGTAACTCTGCAATTTGTATTATTCTGTATAATCAAACACAAAATACAACTAGATTTAACACCAATATTTTAAACTGTTGACACAACTGTTGTTCTACAATGACCTGTACTGCTTTACATGGCAATGAACTGACACTTCAGTGTGGTATACATAAATGTGTGTGTGTGCGCGCACGCGCGCGCGCACTTGGCATGCAGGTCATTATAACAAAAACTATAAAAAAAACAAGACACATATTTTTGTTAAACATTTCTTGACACCGTTTTAATACTTCAATTTAATATATCAAACTCTATTACCCCTGTCAAAAGTCAACTAAGCTTTTCAGACGTCTGTCTTCAGTGTCATTATATGCTTCACAGCATTAATTGTAAAAATGCCAAATTTAAGGAGTAAACACACAAAAACGGCAATGAGCATTTTTTATTAACCGATATTTTCAGAATATCTATTAGTGTAGTATTGAAGAGAATTTCATACATATTCCAGTTTAACCTTATATTCTAGATTATTTTTCTAAATATAAAAAATAATAATCAACAGAATAGCTCAATACTGTTTTCAAGCTTTGTAAAAACTGTTTTCACATTTTGTAAAAGAGGTTTCAAAGAAGTATTATAAATTTATATACAAGACAGAATTATAGCGAACAAGAGGATGAATCCTTTTTAAGAAAGCTGAAGGCAGGAATTAGTACCATCATGCAAAATAATATATGGTCGAGGAGCGATATAAACACATGCTGCAGGAGCAATATAAAAGAGAAGAAAGAATGAACCCCTCATTACCTCTTAAAGAAATACCTCCCTTGTTAAACACAGTCTTAGTAATGAAAAAATCTGTTCTTATTAAGCTCTAGTTAAATATTATATAATTATATTTATATATTTATTATGTTGTAATAGCCAAACAAATATGTTGTAACTTATGTTATTAAATATTGTAATAGTAAACAAATTATTTCAATCACTCTGCTACAGTCCGTTTCTTGATGTATATAATACTTTGATTTATAACTAAATTTACCTCAAGATATATTTTTTCCTTTAGGAACATGTTTCGGGAGTTCTTGTTCTCCCATCTTCAGCCTTCGCCATCTTGTTTCTGGTGAAGTATTTGTGTGTTGGCTTCTGGATGTTATTAAGGTAGTTTGTTGGTCTTTGGTCCTTCAAATCACTCAACATCGAAAATACACAAAATACAAAAACAGATACCACAACCACACACAATGATACAACTTTGAAGGACCAAAGACCAACAAACTACCTTAATAACATCCAGAAGCCAACACACAAATACTTCACCAGAAACAAGATGGCGAAGGCTGAAGATGGGAGAACAAGAACTCCCGAAACATGTTCCTAAAGAAAAAATATATCTTGAGGTAAATTTAGTTATAAATTAAAGTAAACAAATTATATATCTTCATATTGGCAACACTGTCTATCATTACAGTTACGTTAAAAATGGTGTAATAAAAGGTGATGTTTGTAAAATGCGTATTTTAATAAAAACCTAATAAAATTAAAACGTAAAAGTATATTAAACATAAAATAAAATATCAACATTCTTTCCAATCATAACTGTTCATAGATTACAATGTTTTCTGTTGTGTTGTCTACAACTATTCAGTGTACTCATTAACTCAACTAATATATTTATAAAAACGTCAATATTTTAAAACTGTAGTGATAATCCGAGTAAAAACATCTGAAACCAGAATAGAAGAGTCTTTTGAAGTATATTAGTATACTTGGACTAATATACAAACCATTCAATACTGTCTGGGGTAGGAAAGTACAAAAATTCCAAATAATTAGCTGATCACTCTGCAGAATCTGGTGAAAGGTCATCACAGTGGAAACGGTGTTAATGTGTTGGAAATTTTTGTTAACACTGGCAGGACATAAGCATGAAGGCATAAGTATAAAAAACACCCATCCAGTCACCATTGTCTTTTCACAATATTAATTGATGACTCGTTGGGCACTTGGTGAAACATATTAATAGAAAGGTTTTGTAAAATATATAAAAACACTTAGTAAGTTTCACAAATTTTTTAATTAACTCTAACAGCTGCTTCGACTAACTAAGCCATTGTTAAAGAGGCGAATGAATGAAAATTACTAAAACACAGGATGTGAGTGGAGTGTAGGTGGTTAACATCTGTTTAGGGCGTATCTGGAACATCTGTGTTGAGATGGCAAGGGGGGTGCAAGAGACAAGGGAAGGTCAGGTGTCTTTAAAAACTAAATTCAATCATGAATGCAAAATATAAAATTAACTGAACTAAATATAAACTGAATGCAAAATTTAAAATAATGATGAACATTCAAAATAATATAAAATAAACTAAACTAAATAACAGATTTTAATAAAGGGGATACACAAAATTCAGTCTGTTCATTGGTTAAATTTTTGTTATTTTTTATTGCTTTTTTAATTTCTAAAAAATCCATTTTTTTACGTTTTTGTATGTTGTGGAGTAGTGTTATGTTTTTTGTGTCTATGAAGTGATTGTGTTGTAAGCAATGATCTGCAAAACCTGTATTAGATGTATTGGTTAAAATCGCCTTCTTATGTTCAGAAATGCGATGTTTCAGAGCACGGCCACATTGTCCGATATAAATAGCATCCCATTCTGCACAGTGTATTTCATAAACTCCATTTTTCTCCAGTGTGTTAGATTTTTCTTTATTATTGACTAGTAGTGAAAAAAGATTACGTTTGTTTACTGATACCATGTTAAGACCATGGTTTTTTAACCTATTATTAATCTTATCTGTTATACACGGAATGTAATTTGTTAAGTGAAATTTTTTGTTACCCTGATCTGGCTCTATGGAATAAAATTCTTTTAAAGTAATTTTTTTTTTTTTAAAGAGTCAATTATTCTTTCATCATAACCGTTATTTTGTGCTATGGCTTTTATAATATCTACCTCTTTATTGAAATTTTCTTTGGATAAAGGAACTATAAGTAGACGATTAACCATTGCATGAAAACTGCTTAATTTTATGTGCCATGATGTTAGTGATTGTTTATGTATAACGGTATCTGTAAAAGTAGGTTTTCTATATATCTGAAAACTAAGATTATTTTGTGACCTAGTAATGGTAAGATCCAAAAAATTTAAACTTTTCATATTTTCTGTTTCAAGTGTAAATTGCACGCTACTATAAAAGGAATTAATATAACCTAAGAACATATGGAGCTGTCTATCTGTTCCTGTCCAGATACAAAATATACATCAACATACCTTGCCCAATGAAAAACATATTTTATGTTGGAGTTATCGGATGTAAAAATGTTTTTTTCCAAAAATGTCATAAGATTTCACTTAATAAAGGTGATAAAGGAGAGCCCAAAGGTAACCCATTTAATTGTTTATAATTTTATTATTAAACTGAAAATAATTTTGTCCTATGCAAATATCTAAGGCCAAGAATAATTCTTTTTTCTGATCACTATTTAAGGTTAAAGTATTCTGTATATGTGAGGAACAGATAGACAACAGAACATCTACAGGTATACACGGAAATAAATTCTTAACATCAAATGAAACTAATTTTGCATTCAGTGGTAAATGTACATTTTTTATATTATTAACTAATTGTAAAGTGTTTTTAATAGCATACTTTGGGTTGAAGTTAATATATTTTGGCAGTAATTCATTAAGTTTTTTACAGACTTTATATGCAGGTGCAGTTACATATGAAACAACTGGGCGCATGGGACAATTAGGTTTATGTATTTTTGGTAAGCTATACAAAACAGGAGCTTTTGGGTTCATCATAGTTAGCACGAAACTTTTTGTGTCTGAACATCTATTAGGGAAATTTTTAATAAGTGATTTTATTTGTTTTTGAAACTTATTAGTGGGATCATTTAATATCTTGAAATTGTCATTCCTGAAGAGAAGTTCTGTCTTTTTAATATATTCGCTCCTATTTATTATTGTAATCGTATTACCTTTATCAGCTTTGCAAACCACTAAACTATTTGAATTAATTTTTTGTTTTAAACTGCTAACTATTAAAATATTAATGTTAACATATAATGGATCTTACCATTACTAGGTCACAAAATAATCTTAGTTTTCAGATATATAGAAAACCTACTTTTACAGATACTGTTATACATAAACAATCACTAACATCATGGCACATAAAATTAAGCAGTTTTCATGCAATGGTTAATCGTCTACTTATAGTTCCTTTATCCAAAGAAAATTTCAATAAAG
This sequence comes from Magicicada septendecula, assembly GCA_034769895.1. NCBI lineage: Eukaryota > Metazoa > Arthropoda > Insecta > Hemiptera > Cicadidae > Magicicada > Magicicada septendecula. The sequence goes on from CM068374.1 coordinate 475,845,116, forward strand.
AGGTAGATATTATAAAAGCCATAGCACAAAATAACGGTTATGATGAAAGAATAATTGACTCTTTAAAAAAAAAAAAAAAATTACTTTAAAAGAATTTTATTCCATAGAGCCAGATCAGGGTAACAAAAAATTTCACTTAACAAATTACATTCCGTGTATAACAGATAAGATTAATAATAGGTTAAAAAACCATGGTCTTAACATGGTATCAGTAAACAAACGTAATCTTTTTTCACTACTAGTCAATAATAAAGAAAAATCTAACACACTGGAGAAAAATGGAGTTTATGAAATACACTGTGCAGAATGGGATGCTATTTATATCGGACAATGTGGCCGTGCTCTGAAACATCGCATTTCTGAACATAAGAAGGCGATTTTAACCAATACATCTAATACAGGTTTTGCAGATCATTGCTTACAACACAATCACTTCATAGACACAAAAAACATAACACTACTCCACAACATACAAAAACGTAAAAAAATGGATTTTTTAGAAATTAAAAAAGCAATAAAAAATAACAAAAATTTAACCAATGAACAGACTGAATTTTGTGTATCCCCTTTATTAAAATCTGTTATTTAGTTAGTTTATTTTATATTATTTTGAATGTTCATCATTATTTTAAATTTTGCATTCAGTTTATATTTAGATTAGTTAATTTTATATTTTGCATTCATGATTGTATTTAGTTTTTGAAGACACCTGACCTTCCCTTGTCTCTTGCACCCCCCCCCCTGCCATCTCAACACAGATGTTCCAGATACACCCTAAACAGATGTTCACCACCTACACTCCACTCACATCCTGTGTTTTAGTAATTTTCATTCACTCGCCTCTTTGACAATGGCTTAGTTAGTCGAAACAGCTGTCAGAGTTAACTAAAAAATGTGTGAAACTTACCAAGTGTTTTTATATATTTTACAAAACCTTTGTACCATTGTCTTTGTTCATCACTCTTGTGTACAAAATTTTTAGTGTATGTCAATTTGTAATTTTATACTTGTAGATAATAATTTATATATTATACAGCATTTTAAGTTTTACCAGTTTTTTATTAATTCCTGTCCAATTAATATTTGTATTAAAAATATTTTTTAATATTTTTGTTTTCATGTTTTCATAGTTTTAGTATGAACAGTTTGTTTCTCTCTGACAAAGTGTAGCTGTAAGCATTCATCTATATAAAAATTTACAAAAATCAGAAACCTTAGCGAGGAAAAATTGTGAACGTTCTCACTTATAAATACAAAAACAGCAACCAGTAATAGTGTTAACCAATCTAAATCAGAACTAAACCTTCACACAAGATAGAAATCAAATAAAAATTATGTACACGCAGTGTAATAATACATACTCAGCCTATGCCTGGAGAGTGGAGACAATGGGTAAATTTCATACTTAACAGGCTGATGTTGTATAACCTGAAACAGATATTAAACAAGTATTATATTCAATTAACATGGCATACATTTAATCAGCTCCAAAAACACATATTGTCACAAAAATAATTATTTTCATTTGGGAATATTCAATTCTTGGGTAGACTGATTTTAATGACTCCCATTGGAGTCTGAATTGTCAGTGAATTCTGACTGACGATATAGAAATTAAATATGTGAAATACACATCAGGCTAAATAAAAATTTAATGCTGACTTTTTATTGCTTACAACACAATTATTTCTTTTTGTGATATTTATACTTAATTGTAAGAGACTTGGGAATTACAGTACTGTACTACTGTACTATATGAGGGCAGTCTGAAAAGTTCTTGGCCTCGACCATAGGCAACAGCACTATTGCAAATTTTTTTTCCTTATGTTGGTACTAAATCTATTGTTAGCATCCGTGTGCAATTTCTGGTCATTCTACCACATAATTTGTATTACACAGCATTTGAAACAGAGGTGTCATCTGTATTCCTTAGAATGGAGAAAATTGAATATCATGCAGTCATAAAGTTCTTTGTGAATGATGGTTTAACACAAAGCAAAACATATTCAAGGTTTGTTAAAGTGTATGTGGATTCTTCTTCATTTTCAACAGTTAAAAAATGGACTCCTGAGTTTAAATTTGGCCATACCAGCCTGGAAGACAATCCACATGAAGGATGTCCGAAAACGGCAATAACTCCAGAAACCGTCAAAAAAGTGCGTAATATGGTTTTGAAATATCGCTGAATTACAGTGCATGGAATTGTTAATACAGTGGAACTTGGTTATAACGTCATTGAAGGGACCAAAAAAATAATGACGTTATGTCCGAGTGATGTTATAAAAGAGTCGTTATAAAAGACCCTTTTTAATCACTAGTAAGGAAGGAGAAATAAAAAAGAAGATCTTTGCATTATTAACATTATTCGTGATATTTATTCTAAAGTTTACAAACTGCATTTCATTTATACAAACAGCATGAAGAATATTTTAAAAGATCAAAAACAAAGTACATGTAACTTACATTTAGGCTTACTGTCGAAAGTTATCCATAATTTTCTTTTGAACGCTCCTTTCTGAAAAATAAATTCTTTCTGTTGTGCTGTGGAGATGCTGCGCTGCATTGAATGTGTCGTCAGACGTCTCTCTAAAGCAGTAAAATCGTGAAAGAGTTTCGGCGGCTCTCATTGCTTCCTGTACTGTCGGACAAACGATGTCGGCATCCTTCTCTTGCTCAGTATCTTCTTCAACACTATCTTCTGCTTCTATGTTTTTTACTTCCGCGATAATTTCTGCGTCACTCAACACGTGGAATGTTTCTACTTGGTCATCCACTGATGCATAGGAATCAAGTTCATTTCCAAATTCATTTACGTCGAATTTCTTAATCCACTCCGAGAGCGGCAAGTCGTCGTCTTCGTCATCATCGGGTAAATTTTCATGTACGAGTTGTGCTTTACTAAAGCATTTTGCTATCGTCTTCTGTGTTACACTCTTCCAAGAGTCGTCTAGGAATTGTATTGCATCTAAGAGTGAAATTGTGGCAGGTTGCGCCGTGTCCATACAGAAAATAATTTTTTTTTAAAGTTGCGTGCGGTAGTGACACTTTAGGCTTCTAACGACGCCTTGGTCCATAGGTTGCAGGACACTCGTACAGTTTGCCGGTAAGAAGACCAGATTAATGTTCGTCAAATTTAACTTTGGATGGGCTGCACAGTTGTCAACTAGAAGTAAAATTTTTCTGTTTTTCGATGACAGTTCTTTATCCCACTTTCTTAGTTCATCTTCAAAAATACTAGAAGTCATCCACGCTTTTTTGTTGGCTGTGTAACTTACAGGAAGTTTTTTGATGTTTTTAAAACATCTAGGATGCAAACTTTTCCTGATAACTAAAAGTTTCCTTTTTTCGGTTCCCGTCATGTTCGCACAAACAAAAACTGTACCTCTTTGTTTAGAGAGCTTCCCACCAAAGCACTTTTCATTTTTAAATTTGAAAGTCTTATCTGGAGTTAATTTATAAAAAATTCCGGCTTCATCTCCATTAAAGATGTCTTCATCTTTATATGATCGTCTAATTTCTGGCCAAGTATTACACACCCAATCACCTGTAACGTTCAGATCTATGCATTTTGCCTCACCACAAATATTTGTAAAGGAAATTGAGTGTCGGGCCTTAAATCGATCTAGCCATCCGTTGGAGCACGTAAAATCAATACCAAACAATTTTCTGAATTCTGTAGCTTACTCTTTCAGAATTGGTCCACTCACAGGAATATCTGAACATCGACACTGTTTGAACCATTTCAATAATGCTGCATCCACATCATCATGTTCGCATTTCCTAATTTTTTTAATTTTTTCTCCATCTTCCTCAAATTTTTTTAAAATTTTGTCTTTGTTTTTTAAAACTGAACCTACAGTAGAATTCACTAAACCAAACTCACGGCATACATCAGCTATTTTATGTCCGCTTTCATATGATCTAATTACACGTACTTTCTCTTGAATAGACAGAACCTTTCTTTTTGTACTAGAACTTGCCATGATTACTGTATAAAAATGTAGACCTACGTATAAAATTCTATAAACAGTGGCTACCGAAACTTAAGTTATAAAACACACAAAAGAAAGTGTCACACTACGAGCAGATACAGAAACAATAACAACCAAAAACAGAGACAAGACTACGTGTAAACAATACTGTACAGTATATACTGTAACAGCGTGGCGTGAACAATAGCCTCGAGATGCGCAGTGCTACTGACCCGGTGAGAGTGGTGGAGAGACATGTCAGTCGCCAGACACCGGCGGTCCTGTTACAGTGCTTATCGCTTGCATACAATGTATGTCTGTAGCCATGGGCGTACATAGTGTGTTACGTTTATATGAAATTTAGAGTAAAATATCTGAGAAATTTTTGATGCTATAACAGAGTAGTACAATATTTAGTGACGTTAAAACCGGGAATTTTTATAATGTTAATAACGCGTCAGACATATTTTACATGATGAATTGCAAATGAAAAAAACTTTGTGCTAGGTGGGTGCCGCACTTACAGCAGAGAAAAAACGAATGCATATGAAAATATCTGGAAAGTGCTCAGAGCGTTTTAATAAAAACAAAGCAAATTTTGTGTGTCGGTATGATCTAATGTAATATATGTAGCTGTGGTGTGTGGATGCATTTGAATTCTCTGTCACATGTGTTTTTGAGTGTAGTGCTGAAGTGTGCTTAGAGGATGTGTTATGCTTCATTAACGAAAGTGTAGAGGTTATTGAAAGTGTTTTCTTTTATAAATAACTCGTATTGTTCATTTTATATAAATTACACAGGTGTAAAATTTTAATTTACTTTTAAGTATTTCTGATAAACTAACTTTGCAAAAGTCTCAACTATTTGACTATGGATGAAATTTATGAATATGTCACACACTATGACTTGGGTGATGAAGTATCCATCTGGGATCAACCACTACACACAAGAGTCCAAACAACAGTCAAAGCAGTGGACAGAAGCTTGTTCAGCGTTAAAGAAGGCAAAGTCAATTCCATTGGCAGGAAAAATCATGGCATCATTGTTTTGGTATGCTGAAGGTGTTTTGAACATTGACAACTTTGAAAAGGGGGCAACAATAACTGGGGAATATTATTCCAGCCTTTTATTAAAACTAGACAAAAAAATTAGTGAAAAAAGACCCGGTTTGAAGAGAAAAAAAAATTTTTTTTTTTACCAAGACAATGCACCTACCCATAAAAGTGTTTTGGCAATGGCAAAATTAAGAGATCTCCGTTATGAATTGTTGGACCATCCTCCCTAGTCACCATACCTGGCTCCCTCAGACTTCCATCTTTTCTCCAAAATCAAATCTTCCTCACTGTTTTTCACGGATCAAGAGGTAATTTCACCTGTAGAGGGGTATTTTGCAGATCTTGCAGAAAACCACTTCAGGGAAGGCATAGAGGCATTGGAACATCAATGGAATAAATCTGTTATGCTAGAAGGAGAGTATGTTGAAAAATAAAAATATTTTTGAAATTATAAATTCGTTTTTTCATTGTTATGCCGAGAGCTTTTCAGACCACCCTTGTATATATATATATATATATATATATATATATATATATATATATATATATATATATATATATATTCATGTACTGTTATTGTAACTTCTGAGATTCTTACCATTATTATGATCATACAAATATTTCTTTTTGCAAATATTTAAAATGGAGTACTATACATATGTTTCAGAAAAGCTTGTACTGAACTTTCAATACCTCAAACGTTTTGAGTGTAAAAAAAGCCTCTAAGCAAAGATGATGGTCCTTGTGAAACATACTTATTGTATAATTTGAATACTTGTAAAAGAAATTAATCATATTTTAACCTACCTACCTATCTGTGGGTAAACTTGAACAAATACAGGGTTACCTTTCTTGGGATCCCCCCCCACACACAAAAATGATAAAAACACATAAATTACAATGTTAACAACTATATATATACATCATGTATTAACCCTTTGATCAGTAATCACATATATGTAAGTTTTCAACGTTTGCTGCCTCAGTATTGCCAATATACAACGTTAGTCGCAATGTTGCATATTCATGCTGTACTACAGTGATTTGCTTTTCAAACATTTGGCATTCATTCTTTCTTAGTGTTATATAATACATGTAGCTGTGATGTGTGGATGAATTTGAATTCTCTGTAATATGTGTTTTTGACTGTAGTGCTGAAGTGTGCTTGGAGGTTGTGTTATGCTTTGTTAACGAAAGTGTAGAGGTTAATGAAAGTGTTTTCTTTTATAAATAACTCGTATTGTTCATTTTGTATAAATTATACAGGTGTAAAATTTTAATTTAATGTTAAATATTTCTAATAAACTACCTTTGCAAAAGTCTTAACTATTTGATTAGCGGTGAAATTAGTGATTTTGTTACAAACTATGAATTGGGTAACAAAGTATCAATTTTTGACAAACTGGGGACTGGAGGCGATCTATTCAACACTATTTATCAGTTTATCTATAATTACAATTCACAATTTTGTATTAAATTACACTTTACAAAGTTTCAAAAAATTCGACTATCAAAGACCTAACATAATAACGCGAGTTGTCACTGATCAAAGGGTTAATATATATATGTAGCTAGTTGGAAAGGATTTAAACTACACTAAATACATAACAGCGAACACCAATTAATTATTTATATATCAGAACTATTAAGAAAAGGTAAGCGTGTGCATGCGTGTTTGTGTGTGCACATGTCATACGCACACACAGCACTTTGAGTATACAATCACTACATACAACAAAAACTACATTCACACAAAAAATATAATTATGTAATTCATTTTACAAGTACATGCAACCATAAGGACACAGAATGTGTTACGTCTCCATTTCAATTTTTCACTGTCTTTATTTAGATTGCTGCTGCTTCATCTACTTTATGGCATACAAAAATTTATAGTACAATGATATTCTTATCTCTATTTCAAACTCACATATTTATTTTTTTAGTCCCCTAACCATATAATTTAAGTATCAGCTTTAAACATATTCCATCCAATTGCAGCAGAAACAGTGAATGTTTTTTTTTAATCCTCCATTTAACTTCATTGGTCTATCTTTCTAGGCACTGCAGTGTAAATTTAAAACGCAAATACTAACACTACTATTATTTGCTCATGATCTCTAAAATACTTTGCAATTTTTTACTAAGAAGCAGATTTCATTATCACATTCGTTATCAACATAGCCTATCAACTTTCTGCAACTTCAAAATCTTTAATCAGTGTAGACCTTCTCCACATCAGTTAAAGCTAATATGTCTGAATTCTTTCTCTGTACAATGTTAAAATTTCTCTGGAAACTAAGCACCCATCTACTAAAAATTGAGTGAGTGTGCTGTTGTTTTCTTGAGGTTATAGGCAGATTCTTACATACAGTTTTTATACATATTTTAAACAGTTTGAGAACCCTACTGTTCTTTGGCAGACACTTGTGTAAAAAAACTTACCCATCTCTCCTCACAAGAAATTAATGAAAACTGGAGACAGATGGAAAAAAGTTATGCTCTCTTCATCTTTATAGTTCAGAACATGTTGCAAAAAAATCTCTCCCCCTACACAAACACACACACGCGCGCATGAAGAATTTCGACAAAACCGAAACATCAAAGCATGATAATGTTTTGTAAACGATCTGTCTTGATGCGTTTACATATCAAATTTCTAGACTGTGGGGAATCGAAAGTGTGGAAGCGTTACGTTTTTCGATGAAAATTTTTGTGGAATGACCCCCAGCCTACAAACATTATCACGTTAAAATAAATACATTCGGTTATTTAAATTACAATCACTTTTAGATACACTACACTGATCTCTGTCTGTTTCTTACATTGTGAAGATTAATTTTCATATTCTCAGGAACTGGAATCTGTGCTCACCATCAGTTGAGAAAACAAAATCAATATTAATTTCTAAAATTGCTAATAGGCTTGTCACAAGGGTCTATCTACGTAAAATGAATAAAGCACTGAAAACTGGAATACAAGATTTTGGGGTCTACACTTGTTATTCATTGTATTTGGTCCTTAATACTATACGCATGGATAAGAAATAAAAGGAAACTGAGGTGGTTACAAAGTGATTCCAAAACTATACGGATACAGCTATCATTCTATCACAAATACATAGAAAGATACTGCCTATATTACCTTCTTGGTATTGGATATAGTTTGGAATTCCTATTTATATACACTTTATGTATACATATGCCCATAAGACCAAAATAAAGAGAAGTTATATATTTAAATAATGATGAACAACAACTGTATTGTCAGTTAATACAGAATAAATTGGTCATGAGTTCAATTTTTATCATGTAGCAACAATCAATCTGAAAGAAATAATGAACGTTTTAAAGGGGCGTCAACTTTGATTCAGACCACTATTTAACAAGGATCAAAGTGAAGCCCGTTCCTAATAACACTAACAAGAAAACACCTAGGATACAAAAACACAAAGTTGAGGAACTAAAAGTCAACCAGGAAATTATAGAGAAATATCAGAAAGAACTGTATACACTGGATTCTTACAAATGAGAAAAAATTGGCTAAAAGCATGGATGAAGCAGCAATACCAATGATTTTACTATCTAATAAGAAACATGCATGAAAAATGGAACTCCACCAACACAACTTCAAAAGAGTTCAAGATCCAGAGGAAAAGAATGGCCAAAGTCTTTAGAAATTGCAAACTAAGATTCAAAAGAGTGCAACCGAGACGGATGGAAGAAAGCTTTAATAAGAACACCAGAAACTTGTATTAAACCTTAAGTCCAAATTTTGAGGTTATTCCCTGCTTCAAGAATGATTTAGATAAACTACATTTGAACAACAAAACAGTACTGTGAGCACTTCCTTAAGTATTTCCAACTCCACTGTGCACCACCAGAAAGAAAAGTGACTTTCCAAATACAGTAGAACTCCATTTATCCGAACTCCAGTTATTCAAATCGCCAATTATCCGAATAGTTATCAGGAAATTAAAAAAAATACAATTTCTAAAAAAAAGTTTATTCAAATTGCCGTACTAACAAAAAACATCGTAAGCAAATGAAATACATATAGGGTAACACTGTGTTAGCTATGCATCATAGTTTATGTACTAATCAGTACAATGTTTTCTAGCCTACTGCTCGCCTAAAATTATAATTATGTGTATTATTTTTAATTTTTTTGTAGTAAAAGTGAACATTTTGCAAAGCACGGGTGACCTGGTTTTTATTAAGATACTGTATTCGTGTAATAAAAATAAACAAAAGTGATTTTTTGAACAATTTTTGTGTTTTCTTTCACAACATAACCTTTTTCTTATGTTTGTCTCAATTATCTGAATTTCTGCATATCCGAATTACATCTGGGACTCATTTGTTCGGATAAATGGAGTCCTACTGTACCATGAACGAAATTACCTGACTCAACTCCACCACGCAAGGAAGGAATAAAAGAAATCGTAATGAGCCTCAAGAACAACACAGCACCTGGCAAAGGCTCAATTGTTGCGGAATTTCTTATATACACTGGGGACAAGTTATTGGAACAGTCTGAGAGACTCTTCCAACAGATTTGGTACACAGAAAAATAGATGGATATGGTCATCCATTAAACAAAAAAAGGAGACAAAACAACACGTATCACTCTTACCAGGTGCATACAAGATACTTTCCAAGGCACCCCAATATAGAATAGAGAATCACAACAACTAGGAAAGTAGGATTCAGGAAAGGATGAACATTCGCACAACTCATCTTCATCAAATCCAAGACATTACCAGCAGAAAAAAAGGTGATCATGATGTTCGTAGACCTTAAAAAAGAAAGGCATATGATTTTGTAGACAAGGATACACTGACAAATAGGCTGAAATAATTTGGAACAGTTGATAAAATAGTAATACTGTTTCTCAACATTAACAAACATCCGATTCTTAGAACTGTCATAGCCTTTTGAAATCAAAACAGGTCTGTCACCAAGACTGTTCAACTGTGTTTTGGAGAAGGTAATTCATGAATGGCAGAAAGAAATGAGTCATGAAATATGATTGGGGCATTAAAGGATTAGGCTTAAATTTAAATGTGTTACCTTTTCAGACAATCTAGTGTTCTTTGCCAAGAATTTAGAGATTGCAATCAAATAGAAATCCTCATATAAACAGCAGAAAAGGTATATTTACATGTATATATTTTGAAAAGACAAAGTACATGAACCTGGACAGGAAAGATCCGACCCAGACAGCGACAACCCAATATGGTGATATCAAAATAGCTCATATGATCAAGTAAGATGAAGTGGCACTATGCTGGAAAACTAAAAAATACAAATCAATATCATATCAGGCCAAATTTAGACAACACAGTACAGCAGTCAAACTGGAATGACTGTATATGGCAGAGACATCTAAAGGACTCTTGGAAAGAGAAAAGAAAGAGAAAACATTTCTAACAAAAACCATGGGACCCAGAAAAGTGTCAGCAAATGAGTTGAAATTTTATTTGGGACCAAATGGAGAGCTGTATGAAAAGTTTCAGGAAATCTATACAATCATTAAGAAAAGACGAATGGCTTTCTATGGGCAGATTACAAAAACGGAACCATAAAGGATAACAGCAAACAAGATTCTCACCTCACAGGCGAACAGAAAGACAGTACCATGGGTAAAACAAGTCCACCAGGATCTCGAAAAATATGGAATTGGAGAAAAAGCTATAGGAATCAGAGAAGTGTTCAGAAAGAAAACGGTGGAGGTAAGAGATCTGTCCAAAGAGAAACCAGGGCAAACCAAGAGGTTGTTAAAAGAAGAGCAACCAAAAGTATGCCTGAGAATGTACGGATACTGGTGAAAGAGGAAATAATTTCAGAAAGTGAAGGAAGTTCTGTCATCACTGCCCATAGATGGCTGAAATGAGGGCGGGAGGAAGAATCAAGTGAACTCCTCAGCTGCAGCATGGATATAGTCTACTAAAAACTGTTCACCAAATCAGGTAGAACATAACAATTTGAACCATCAAAAGATAGGTACTAAACTGAAAACAGTATTGTTACATAATCCGGAAAAAGTGTTTCACCATTACACAACATTCTACGTGTTTCTTGGATGTTCCAGTGGAATCCGGCTGTAATGTATGTGTGCGTACATATTGCCGCTACTGAGATGAAGGACAATTAAGTGACACTTGTCATGCGTCCAATTTCACCAGTCTACGCGCGGTGTGCAAGGCCGCAATCAATTACGTTCTGGTGTTTTCTAGTAGCGTTCTTGATGGGTAGTATGGAATATTCTGGTATCTCAGCGGGTTATATATACAAGAGTTCAGAAATGCTTAGTTCAGTTATTGTTGGGCGATTTACACTGTTCGGTTCGAAGTATTGTGGCGAAGTGTTGTGTTTTAATTGTGCGGGACAATTGTAATACAATTGTGTTTTATATTAGTTGAAATTTTTATTGCATGTGAACACAATTTTTATTTGATTTGTTGTAAGAGACTATCTTGTTGATTACAAACTGTTTAATTGTGATAATTCAAGCTGCTGATTAGTGACTTAATTGGTGTCTTGTATTTTGTTTTCCACTGTACCATACGACGATCAGCAGGCCGTCGTAACAGTATAATAATAATTACAAATGAGTTTTCTTTTCACTAAAGATGGAAGAAAAGTGAAAAATCTCTGTAATTACGTTGTCATTAAAATTCAATCCACTGAGGAAGACATTTTTATAAAAAACTGTAATAAAATCACTGCCCTTATAAATAATGATTTAGGTCTATCTCATGGAGATTGACGCGTCAAAATAAACTCTTCAAAACACAATATTAGAAGTTATAAGTTAGTGATACACATAATTGTACTGTGTGTATGTGTGTGTTTAATTACTGACACACAAGTACACTGTATTTTCAGTAACTAAAGTCACTACAATGACTAATTAATGTACATGTTATTTGCAATTTCCAATTTCGGGCAGTGCCTGAAATTTTTGCTCATTTTGTGCAGGCAAAAATTTTGTACTTGACAAAGTGAGCATTTTATTTCAGCCATGGGCTAAATGAATTGCATATATTGATTTATATTTTTATTATTCCAGCTGTACAATGTTTACACATTTTCTGGAACCAAAGATTACAGAAGTGATCGAATTCTCATTCCATCCTCCAATTTTCATAACCTGTTTACGTAGCGTTTGACATTTACCTTTATTGAATCCATCTGGCTGCAATCTATTTGGTTTTTTAACATTTTCTTTTTTTCCAATTAATGGGGAGTTGGCCCACTTCATTAATCCCCAACCTGGAGGACCAATATTGATACATACTGGTCAAAATGAAACTCTTATTTCGGGGATTTTACAAATCAAAATACCCACTCCGTGGAGTGAGCATTTTATTTTACTTATTTCATGAAGTATGTATTTCTTTCACTTTTGCTCAGACCCATTTTTTACACAAACAATTACATGTGTATCCACATGTATGTACATCTGTCTTAATTTTGTTTTTTTATTTTTGAAGATGGAGTTTAGGTTTATAATTTTAATATTTTCCATAATTTAAAAAAAAAATTAACATGTGAATCCAAAAGCTCGTCACCACACACAAGCACATTTTGTGTCACTTTTGTTTGTTTTATTGTGGATGAAGGAATTTGTGTTTATACTTTTTGTTGTATAATTTCACTACTTTCCATAAAGATGAACATCTATTTATGGCTACCTTTATTAAACAAGAATGTAAGTAAAGTAAAGTAAAGTAAAGTAAAGTAATTCAATTTATTTTACAATAACTACAAAAACAATAACTAATTGAAAATATTTCTTTATGACTAAGCTGTGCCTTAGTACAGAATATTGCTGTTTTGAAATGATAGTTTCTGCTTATCATAATTTCATCAGTATGGACATATATAACTACTTATTACTACAAGGACCAATGCTATGACATTTTGAGTTGTATTTTATGTTATGTTTCATGCATACGCGTGATTTGTGGGCGCAGTTCTTACACCCACAACGTACAAAGCCCTGTTTGGATCAATGCTTCCTTTCATATGGTAACGTTATGGATTTGTTTGGGGCTGTTTTAAAACGGTTTCTGCTGAATGTCTCGTTCATTTTTCCATGTTTAGTACCTAGAATGTACAAATTTGATTTTAATGTTTCCACTCTGACAGCCAATACGTTATGTGGAGTGGGGCATCCACAATCGACCTCTGAGATAGGTACCAAGACATTATCTCTAAGCATAGGTGGTAAAATAATGTTTTCTGAGATTTGAAGTCATTTTTCTGCTTGTTTTTTAAGTTCACTTTTACAATTCTGGTATTCAGTTTCCATAGCTGTTTTCTTCGCACAAAGTGAACATAAGGGTATTTCTGATAAAGGAGCAGTGGAAGACGGATGGAAATATTCTAAGCGTCGTGATCCCTCTTTATTGTACTCCTTGTTGCAGGTCAGACATACCTCAACTTCATTTAAATCATCACCATTATTAAATGTGTTGTGATTGGCTTCTGAGGTCTCTGAGACAAAATCATGTTCTGATTGGTCATCTTCTTCCTCTTCTACACTGGTGCTTTTTTGTCCAGTTTAACTAAATTCTGTTTCAAAAATGAAAGCCGTTCTTCCAGCTCCTCTTCACTGTCTGACAACATTTTGAGGCAAAGCAGAGTTAAATATCCATTTTTTGGCTTAATGTTAAACACAGATTCATAAGGTGTTCTTTTGATCCCCATGTGAAAACTGCTGTTTTTAGAATGCTGGACAAGTCGAAGGCCGGAAGCCCAGCTACTGAGCACAAGTACAATGCGCACAATTCACAAAGTGAGCAAAACAAAGTACTCACTTTGCAGAGCGGGTATTAGATTTGCATAATATCCAAAATAGAGTTTAATTTTGACCAGTGTGTAAATTGAAATACCCAGTCCACAGAACGTGTAATTCACTTCACCTATTGCCCAAAATGAAATGCTAACTTTATGAATTATTTTGCTTCACACACTGTATGGAGTGAACAAAAAATTTGGGCAATGCCCAAAATTGGCAATTGCGAATAACATGTTCACTTTCTGTAAAATGTGCACACACACATCAAGGAAGAAAGGATTCATACTTTAGATGAGTTCCAAGTAGTACAAGCATTTTTCTCATTGTAACTACTTTATATAATCAATTAGAACCTGTATTTTCTCAATTAAATAACATCAATGGAAAGACTAATTTTAATGTACCATGCACTTGTGCCAAATTTAATGAACTGTATGTAGCAAATACCATGCTGTTAGTTAATGAGAAAACCTTTATGATTTTCATTGTAAAATAACTAACAATTATTTCTTAAAATATACAAAGAAACCAACATAATGTTAAATAACATACATGTTTTTTTTTTTATAAATGAACCACAACAGACAAGAACAAATAAAATACGGATTATTGAAATATTGTTTACAAGATACTTATTGACTGAATTGATTTTCCTATATTTCAAACATATACTAATACTGTGTAATAAACCTGTTTGTATATTCAACAAAGAATTACTATTATATTAGCATACAAAGCTGAAAAAATAATAAAACAGCCTATAAATTAAGAGACTGATAAAATTCATCAACTTTTTCGACCCTCTGGGAGGGTCCGGTTCTGTTTGCCCCCCCCCCCCCCCGTAAATATTCCCCTGATATAGAATTACATCAATTATTGATATGGAGCGCTTGTGTTTTAACAAAGTTCTTCAAAATTTACACTATGACAATTGTTTGAAATATTTTTCAAATATAGTATTCATTACAACTACCAGATATTTGGGCTAATGTTAAAATCAGTGTTTCTGTTGCTACCTGATGTTTTGCTGGCTCAAGCAGTCTTCATTACCAGAGTAGAGATGGTTAATGTCCCCAAAACATCACACTAACAAAGACACTCAAGCACCACAGATCGACTTCCTACATAACTTTTGCAAAAGCTGATTCGTATCTGACTGGGTTATTCGAAGCACCGGCACCAAACGAGTCCTGCATGGCGATATATGACTGGGTCACTTTCAGAACTACGTTCAACCGGTAATCAAGCTATATTAATTGCCACATTTTGACTTTAGCGTCTGGTCATAGGATTCAGAAGCACAGCGACAACTGCCATGCTAAGGATCTCCAAGGTCTCACAGAACATGTGAGTGATTTTACTCTGAGTGGTGGCCCCAGAACTTCAGCTTTTTCTAGCAAGATGGGATGGTGATGGATCCAGACATGATCCACTATGGTACACTTCTCCACTGGCCCAAATGACAGTATCACCTGTTACTTATATTTTTAAAATAGTTTTCTAAATAATCCCTAATGTGTTGTGGCAAAATGTACTGTTAATTTTTTTCTTTATTATAACTCTTGATGAATTTTGTGTTTTCTTGCAGTAATTCAAAATACTGTATCAAAAAAGTAATGAAATTTTTTATGCACGTAGAATTTTATACTAAGCATTATTATTATAATATTAAATTCTATACCATATAATAAAGTAATGAGAACCCTATCGAACAGCCTAGAACATCCACCACCAATCCTTCCCCAGCCGAGTAGGTATGTGTTTCAGTCAAGGCCGGGACTGAAGTACGTTCCCGAGTCCCCTGGAGAACACTTGAACTATACATTAAGTGGCATGAAGTAAGGAGGGAAAGTTTATTCTAGAAGTCATGCACTACCTATAAAAATCCGTAGCAGCCCGCTTGTAGTTGAGTTGACAGTGAGCGATTTCCTTAGCATGGATCGAGTGTTTGTCGAAGTATTGTGTGAAGTGTTATTGTGTTATAATTAGTGTGGAACTCTATTATTTGACATTATTATTGCGTGCAAGAAATCTAACTGGAATTATCGTGGAGTTGATTACAAATTGTTATTTGTGATTAATTACAGTTGCTTATTAGTGACTTAATTGGTGTCTTGTATTTTGTTTTCCACTATACCATATGACAATAAGTGAAACCGTTGTAACAATAACATAAAAATCTACTTGCAGAAAAATTTTATTACATTGTAAAAGAAAACAATTTTTATAAAACTAAACTTATTATTCTGACTAAAAAATAGAAGAGAAATCTGTTTGGTGAGATCTGGCCGTTTATTTTATTTAACAGTGTTCTGTTAACAATTACTATTGTGACATAATCCTGTACAGTTTCTGTTGCATTCTTATGGGCTTTTATTGCCTTTCCAAGAGCAAATACTTTATTTGTGGAAATGAACTTTGCTTTCACGACTTGATGATCAACTGCAACATACGACCCTCGTCAATTCGGGTTCTTGACAGCATATTCTTTAATTACTGTAGTGGGGTGGAAAAGTCAAAAATATTTATTTCAGAACATGGTATTGGCAATCTGACCAAACTAAACTACAAAGATTGGTTAAATACTTAAATTTTAATACCTACGGTTAATACTGCAGTGTAATAAGTAAAAATTATTTTAAAAATATTTTCAGTCTGGTCTTGCTACCCCTTATTTAATTAAACTGTGCAAAAACTAAAAGAAGGCAGTCAATGACTTAAGTCAATCAAATATTGCTGGCTCTTTGTTACAGGATTTTTACAGAAGGGTCAATCCATATCAAATCAACCAATGATGGTTGCTATCAAAATTTATTTAGTTATCATTTTTTTACACAAAGTTGTACTATATTCAAAGAGTTGAAAACAAGCATTCATTCATTTTTTTAGATGTTCAGTTTTTTTTGAGCGGCCATTTCGTATAGGTGTGTTAGCCTATTTCGCACTTTACAAAGGTTTGCTGTAAACTCTGTAGCTCCTTTATTTTTGAAGATATTGATTTCAAACAAAACCATTTTAAAGAGAATTAAATGTTCAACATTTTATGACCAGTGCACATTTAAGCCTACTGCACTACAAATACCTTAAAAAAATGGTTGAAAGTTAAAGTTTTAAAAACGCAACTTGTCATTTTTGAAATTAAAAATTTTAAAGAAAAACCTAAGACTCACCTTTAATTTTTTTTTTTTTTTAGATATAGGCTCCATAGTATACTACTTCCTAAAAACGTTTGATACCTGAGAGTTGCATCCTTGTTTCTTTATGGGTCTTCAAACATTGCGATTTTTCTAAAATCGGCTATATTCAACCTGACATATCTCGAAAGGGACATACTTGAAAAATTTCAATTGAAACAATCTTTATTTGTGTAGCAATAAGCAGTTAAAATTTGATCACTGAGACTTTACTAGTTTTTTAGTTACGTTTTTTTATATGGTGAAATTTGGTTTATTAGCAACTAAACGTATGGTTCATTCTAACAACTAAACTATATGTTAGGTATTAAAACAACAACAAAAGGGCTTTCAGTTCAATTGTGCCGGTTTTTTTTTAATTTTATTTTTTAGCGAATTGACCACTTAGGATCACGCTACAACTTTATTTCTTTTTCTTTGCCTGGAGTTTCCTCTGTCTCCAATACTCCTTCATACGCTCACTGGCTTGTTTCCTTTGATCCTCTGTCCAAGTTCGTCCACTTCTATTAGGTCTTCCTGCATCTTGAAACAATTCCAGATTTTTCACTGTACTCCTAAATTCACTTCTCTCTAACATTTGGTACTCTGTGATATTCGACTTTTCTAAATCTTTTCTAACTTCCTTAATCCACGTTGTAGTGGTCTTCTTCTTCCCGAGGTAGTCGAATATTTGTTTGGTTAATCGATTTTTGTCCATTCTGTATAGATGTCCGAGAAATGTCAGCCTCCTCCTCCGCATAGTCTCCGAGATTCTTTCCACGTTCTGGTAGACTTCCCTATTGCTTCGCAGCTTCCATCCATCTTCAGTCCGAACTGCACCCATGATTTTTCTTAGAATTCTCCTTTCCAAGACTTCTAGTTTGTCGAGGTTATAGTTCATCGAGAGGCATTCACTGGCGTAGAGACATTCCGTTTTTACGACGGTGTTGTAATGCCTTATTTTGGCATTCCAGGATATGCATTTCTTGTTGTAGATATTTTTTGTTAATCCATATGCTCTTTCCATTTTTAGAATTCGATCTCCAACAGCTGCTTTTTCTAACCCATTCTCCTGTATAGTCTCACCCAGGTACTTGAACTTTTTGACTCTTTCAATTCGTCCTATCTCCGTGCCTGTTGTTTTATTGTAATAATATTTTACTGGGACAAACTAATTCTTAATCATGTTTTGAAGAAAATAATTAAAAAAAAAAAAAATGCTGTTTTGTCATATTTAGTTTTTGAGCTTATGCAATTTATAAAGTAGTCTCCTATTTAGCTTACTGTTTAACCAAAATTCAAAAGAATACAAAAAAAACCTTTTTTACTCTCTGGGAGTTGAGCAATACACATTCCACTCAAGTCTCAACTTGTAGCTCAACCAGTACGTACTGTAGCTGCCAATGCGTTCAAGTGTGAACTTGTAGACTCGCTACCATCCAACCAAGTACTGCATTAGTGATCTATGATCATTGTGAAAGCAACTGTGGTAGAGTTAACTTGTGGAATATTTTGTGCCATGATTGTGTTTTATTATTATGATGGAGTGTTCTTTAGGATTATTAACTGGTGAGTTATGTCATAAACCTGATTATCAGCATTTTTCTAAAGAACTATTTAAATTAAGTGATTTGAGAGAGAGAGAGAGAGAGAACAATTGTTATTAGAACTTAGTGTCAAGTAAACTTGAAACAATTTGTAACTATCATAAAATTAAATATCTTAACAAATACCATCATATTTTTGGAAGAAACTGTAGTGATCCGTTAAGTATTCATAAAAAAACCCATTAGAAATGGTTTAAGAGAAATTCTTTTTGAATATATACAAAAAAATAAGAATCTTTCCATCAATTTAGTCCCTGGCAAATCACTGTGCCCTACACGTAATAAAAAAATATTTGGTGTGGAAGAAAAAACAAGTGATATTGATGTAGATTTTCAACCTGAAACTGAACAAGAAAAATCCTTAGTTGGAGAGGATACTAGTTTAACTGAACTAGATACAGTTTGCAAATCATTACATTTGTCCCCTGCTTCCAAATTAATAACACTCAGTAAAACAAAACGTCAGTCAGCATTAAAAACCAAAGAAGAAAAAATAAGTTCAGCTATCAAAAGGAAGTTGGAATCTTCTTTCAATGAGAGTTTTGCAGATGGAGAGGGGAAAAATGAAACGAGTGGAGAAGAACTATCAGCTGAATACAGCAAACTTATTGAACGATGAAAAGAAAAATGTAAAGTAGCTAAAAAAGAGAAAAAATAAAGATCATCAGTCTTTTACCTAGCTCTTGGTCTATATGTTACAGTGAATGTTGGAAACTAGTAAAGTTTAACAATGACTACGGATTGTCAACATTCACTAAACTGGTCAGTGGAAGTTGATGGTAAAATTGGATGGTCAACTTTCACTAGTAAGTGTCGACCTTCACCATCTGTTTGCAAGGAATGTTAAAAGTAGATCGGTTAGGTGTGTCATCGGTCTCCATCCCCACCATCTGACGACTGAAGATTGTTTCCCGCCCATTTACTGTTTTGATGCAGTTGCTGGGAGGTTATTTTTGGTTGAGTTGTTGAGCTTGTGTTTTTTCATTGTTAAGTGTGTGTAGTATGTAATTTTCTAACTATGTCTAACACCGTGCAATTTTATGAATAACTTAAAAGTAACATGTCCAAAGTGAATCCTGTGTCCATGGATAAGGTTAAGTACGAATTTCTAATTAATAAGGTTAAAAACGTAAAATCAAAACCTAATAAGGAAGGGAAACATTATAGATTTTTGTAAATGTACAATATTATTGAAGTAAATGGAATCACGAAATTAATATCACCAGTTACAGAAGAAAACAGTATTAAGTATTTTGTATATGATGCAGAACATTTTGAAGTGTTGAATGAAGCTCACATTACTACTGGTCATGGTGGTAGCGACCTTATGGTAAAACATTTAAAAACTAAATACAAAGATATACTGATGTATTTAAATATTTGTGAGCCTTGCTTGCAGAAGCAACAGAGCCAGAAAAAGGGAATTGTAGTAAAGCCAATGCTATTTAAGGATTTGAATCACAGATGCCAAGTTGATTTAATTGATTTTCAATCGCAACCAGATTGCGATCATAAATTTATACTAGTATACCAACATCCCCTAACAAAATTCATTGTACTTAGAGCGCTCAAGTCCAAGATGGCTGATGAGGTTTGTGAAAATGTAATAGATATTTTTATATTGCTTGGGGCACCTTCAGTATTACATACATACATCCTCGGCGCTACAGCCCAGTCCGGGCCCCGGCCTCCAAAAGAAATCGTCCCCACTGGTCTCTACTCTCTGCCAATGTTCACCAGTTTGCTCCACCCAGCCTCACTGCCTCCTTACCAACCTGGTCCAGCCATCTTGTACGCGGTCTCCTTCCCATCGGCAAATAATTTATAACTCTCACCTTCAGTATTACAGTCTGATAATAGCAGGGAGGTTGTAAACAAAATTATGAATAAATTAGTTGATTTGTGCCATAATTTCAAAATTGTCCACGGTGAACCTAGGCACAGTAAAAGCAAAGGAAGTGTCGAACGAGCTAATCAAGGCGTGGAAAACATGCTTACTACGTGGATGCAAGATCACAAAACATCCCACTGGAGCCATGGTTTGAAATTCATTCAACTCATGAAAAATAGTGCATTACACAGTGGTATAAAAAGATCATACAAAGCGATGTTTGGTTGTCTACCTAGGCATGGATTAGCTTCTTCGAACATACCTACTGAATCCTTATCTAACGTGGAATCTGAAGAGGACCTGAAGCTGTAATTAAGCAAATTAATGTTGGTGGTGAACATGAAACAGAAGAAATTCAGGTAGGAGAAGAAGAGAGTCCTGATGTGATGGAACAAGATGAGAGCCCCGATGTGATGGAACAAGTTGAGAGCTTGGTTTTAGAACAGAAAAGTAAGCTAGAAGATACTTCAAACAGCTTAACCGACCTCGACCAATCGACACTAGAAATAAAAAGACAAAGAGAGGAGGTATTCAACTGCTTAACAAACCAAGCAAAACGGATGGAACGTACATCAGACCAGTATCTACCATAGGTGGATAAAGTCTGTACTGTATGAATTCCAGTTCCTGATGTAGACTGTGGAAGAGGAGCTTCCAGATCAGTTCTTGGTATCATCTTGGACATAGGGGATGATACATTTTACAGACTTGGAACCAGTGATGGTGTGGTGAAGCAGCTATACAAGTTTTTATCCTAAGTAAAAATTAGTTTTTATGCTAGGTAAGCCCTTTTAAAATAACGAGATTATTAAGGAAGTAAATAGACATGGGATGGAAAGGGGTTAAAAATACAGCACACTCACACCACATGCACATCCACACCACTAGCATACCCACGCTCATACAAATACTGACCTTAATTAATCAATTTATAATCTACAGATAATTTCAACTTTGCAGATCACAATTTACTGCTTGTACTACAAACATAATTAAAGAAAGTG
The DNA here is from genome assembly GCA_034769895.1 of Magicicada septendecula. Classification (NCBI taxonomy): domain Eukaryota; kingdom Metazoa; phylum Arthropoda; class Insecta; order Hemiptera; family Cicadidae; genus Magicicada; species Magicicada septendecula. Next base: position 475,866,625 of record CM068374.1, read on the forward strand.
AAGTACCACTAGACAAGACACTTTCTTTACAGAAAATTGCAACAGCGCAATCAACTGGAAGTGGCCAAGGATTATTTAAGTGCACTTGCCAAACTAAATGTCAAACAAAAAAAATGTGTCCGCAAGAAAAATAATGTACTTTGTAATTCTAAGTGCCATTGTGCATTACCATGGTGTAATAAATAAAAATAAAATTCTAAATAAAGATTTTAAATGTGTTAAAATGTTGTAGTACATAGTTATATTATACTTATATAAGTCAACCTTGAATAAACTATGTTATTGTTTATTCCGGCAGTAACTGCCAATATTCAACTTTCACTAAAATGTTCAGTGAATGTCGACCGTAACTATTGACGGTCAACCTTAACTGAAATTTCAACATTCACTATAACATATACAAAGGATATGTGATGAATTTAATGTAACAGACTACCTTGTACGGTTAACATGAAACTTAATGAAATATCAAGGTGTGTTGCCAGATTTAAAAAAGAAGGATGGCAACAGATTAAGTGATGAAGTTGTTAGTGATGTCATAAAATTTTATGAAGAAGATGAAAATAGCCAATTGTGTCCTGGGAAAAAAGACTGCGTATCGTTGGGTGGTCAAGTTTACAAACAAAAGAGACTAATTTTGTATTCTTTAAGTGAACTATTTGTTAGTTTTAAACAACAGCATCCTGATCATAAAATCGGTAGGTCAGCTATTTGCTCTTTAAGGCCTAAATGGTGTGTATTACCTGGATCAGCTGGTACACATAATGTGTGTGTGTGTGTATCACCAAAATGTAAAACTTATGGCAGAAGGAGCAAAACTGAACGCAGATTACAAATAGATTATTACAATTTAATAGATTTGCTGGTTTGTGACTCTCAAAATAGTGACTGTATGCTTGATGAATGTCAGTTCTGTCCAGGAAAGGATTTCCTCCTTGAACGTTTAGGCAGTGAAACTGACGATTTTCCTGATGATGTCACTTTTAAACAATGGGTTAGTACTGATCGAGCAGAGCTTATCACTCGGGTCATGCCAACTGACGAATTTCTCCAGGACTTAATTGAAAAATTGTTAGCATTGAAAAACATCATTTCTAAAGCTGTCTAATTACTTAAAAGAACTGAAAGAAAACTTACCAAAGATGTTTGTATAACTCTATGTGATTTTGCTGAGAATTTCACTTTCGTGATACAAGACGAAATTCAGGGTTTTCATTGGTCCAATCCTCAAGCAACATTACACCCTGATGTGTTTTATTATAAGAAAAATGATGATGATGAGATTTGCTGCAAGAGTTTATGTGTGATGAGTGACAATTTGGACCACAATACTGCTGCTGTACACACTTTTCAAAAATACTTAGTTGAAGAAGTTAAGAAAGTAGGACCAGCAGTAAAAAAAATTGTGTACTTTAGTGATGGTGCCAGCAGCCAATACAAGAATAAAAAAAACTTTACCAACGTTTGTCACCATAAAACTGACTTTGGTCTTGATGTTGAGTGGAATTTTTTTGCTTCCTCACATGGGAAAAACACATGTGATGGAATCAGTGGCACACATTTAACAGCTGAGGAAATGTACAGGTTTTGCCTTGAGAATGTATCAGGCATCCATTTTATTTATGTACCATCAGAAGAAGTGGAATCAAACGGCATGAAATTATAGAGATTTGATTCTTGTAAGCAAATTCCATACACAAGGTCATTTCATAGATTTGTACCTCTAACCCAAACAAAAATCAGATGTTATATATAGTCACAGTCAGGAGAGTTTACTGATTGCAGCACTACAGAAATTCCAGAAGAAAGTATATTTTCATTGAAAATACAAGATACAGTAGCTTGCATTTACGACAGTAACTGGTGGATCAGGATAATTGAAGAAACAAGTGAGGAAAACAGCGATCTTTTTATTTACCTTTTTCATCCACTTGGCCCCAGAACGTCTTTCCAAATCTCTAAAGATGACAAAGTTTGGCTCCCAATTAGTAAGGTCCTAAGGAAACTAACACCAATAGAGTTCACAACTGCTACAGGTCGAAGCTTCAATATCAGCGAAAAACTATGTACAGAAATCAGTCAACTTTTTTCATCAATTACATTTTAAGAAGATAAAAAGAGAAGGATTAATAGTTGTTTGTGTTTTTGCTTAAAGTGTGAACTGTATAAATAAAAAAATATACTAGGATAATGCTACTAATGTATTATTTAGATTTACAACACAGTTTTTATAATATTTGCACATCGCACCACTTCTTGTGATTTCAGTACTTAAAAGGATGAGACTCTCAGGTATCAAACCTTTTCAGGAAATAGTATACTATGGAGCCTAAATCTAGAAAAAAAAATTAAAGGCGAGTCTTAGGTTTTTCTTTAAAATTTTTAATTCAAAAATGACAATTTGCGTTTTTAAAACTTTAACATTCAACAATTTTTTTAAGGTATTTGTAGTGCAGTAGGCTTCAATGTGCACTGGACATAAAATGTTGGACATTTAATTCTCTTTAAAATGGTTTTTGTTTGAAATCAATATCTTCAAAAATAAAGGAGCTACAGAGTTTACCACAAACCTTTGTAAAGTGCAAAAGAGGTTAACGCACCTATACAAAATGGCTGCTAAAAAAAAGCTTGTTTTCTACTCTCTGAATATAGTACAACTTTGTGTAAAAAAATTAAAAAATAATAAATTTTGTGAGCAACCTTTTAATCTGAAATTGGGTGATTTCAAACGGATTGACCCAGTAGTGGATATTTGGCATTTTGACAATGCCTATTGAAATACCATGTTGTATGCAATGGGGTGGTTGCCCCTGAAGAAAATATAACACACCACATTCCGTATGTAACTACAATAATAATCACGTGACTTCTTATGAACATCAGTATTACATTTCTAAAAATTTATCAAATTTCTCTATAACTATACAACATAATAGCACTTTTAGATTTTTATTAATCTGACCTGAATGAGGGCATGACTAACATGCATAAAATCTGTTAAAAATAGAAACTCTTTGGCAACGTGTTTGTCTACCATAAGACTACTAGAAAAATTAACTTAGCTGTAAATTTCCATTATAAATAATATAAAAACTGTGATGAACAGAAAATCTATTTAATCCTTCTACTAGGTACATACATAGATAGTTAAGTATTTTTTATAACAAATAAAATATTATCTATAAAAATAAACTACATACATTTTTCGTCTCTTATAAACATTTTAAAGTGAAGAAGAGTTTCTTTTATACCTTACTAGAATGAATAAAATTGTTCAACATTATCATACATGGTTTCCATTTGTTTCCAGGTAACTGTAACATAAAAAGGATATCATCAGTTAATTGAATCCTATGACGGTAGCTCTACTTTTCCCGGAAAGAAAATAAAATTTAAATACCCCAAACCTGATGTTACTTTACAACTGAATGTAATATATTAAATATTATTTAATAGCCAACTATGAATATTACTTTTCCACTAAAAATATTTTAGAGATAATTGGTGAAATGTAATAACGTCTTATAATCACTATACATACATTAGCGAGTACCTGGTTGTATACAGTAGAACTTGGCTAATTCGAAGCTGAAGGGACCAGTAAAAAATTCGAATTATCCAAAAATTCGAATTAGGAAAGTTTTAATAAGGGTAGAAAAATCAAATCAAAAACCGAAATTCAGTAAAGCAATATGTTACTTTATTAAACAATTTCCTTATACGAGGGTCATTCAATAAGTAACGAGACAAATTGCTCTAGCTCAAAAACTACTTGATAAATCAATACGATACTTTCAGGAGTACAAGTTGGCATCCTTGTAATGACTTCTGATGAGCTGTTTAATAAAATTTCGTAAACATAACCTCTAATTTACTCAGTCAACAATGGCGAGTCCGCTTGATAATTGCACCGCGGAAGAACAACGTTAAGTGATTAGATTTTAGTCGCATGTGTCAAACCTTCTGAAATTCATAAAGGATGTTAAAAGTGTACTCCATCAGACTTTTGTTTGTTTGGACCCCTTAAGGAGGCACTACGCGGGAAAAAATTCGGTTCCAATGAAGAGGTCAAAATTCATGTGCAAAACTGGCTCAGTCAGCAACCCACAGAATTTTATGCCAGGGGCATTCGGAAGTTAGAAAAACGATGGGATAAGTGTATTACAGTTGGGGGGGGGGGATTATGTTGAAAAGTAACCATCACTTTGTACTGATTCAATAAACGAGTTTTAAGCTAGAGCAATTTGTCTCGTTACTTATTGAATGACCCTCGTACATATGTATTACAAACGTATAAACACGTTTCAGTACAAAATATAGCATTTACAGTTTTTTAAAAAAGCTAGAAACTTTTGATTGCGTTTTGCAGTTAATACACTGAGTTGTAGTAAACTCTTCAAGTTTATTAAGTGCTTGGAAAATAGCGTCACTTACGTTCTGCTGTCCTTCAACAAACTGTCTCAAGTCTTGAATGTAATTTGATGCCTGTGAAGCCGTTGGAATCGGTATCTCTGGAAGTTCTAGCTGGTCCCCTTCTTCATCTGAAGATGCACTATCATATCTTTTGTTCATAACATCAGCCACGATCTCACACATCATCATCATCAGCCACATCATCTGTCTGTTCACTGCACACCGCCAAGTCTTCATCCATGTTTATAAACTCTACATAACAAATGCCTGCGTCATGTCCAACATCTTCCCAGTTATCCGCAGTGGGTACGACTTCTCTAGCAGCTTTATTCTCCTCTTCACCTTCAATGTGGCAGAAACCACCTTTACGACAGCAATTAGCAATTGTTTTTTGCGTAACTTGGTCCCAAGCACTGTTGCACATGCGGGCAGCTTGAAGGATGTTAATCTTGATATTTTCATGCTCATCTAAATAAGCACCTGACAGAATATTTTGGACTACAAGCCGTCTGTAAAAATGCTTAAAATTTTTTATTACACCTTGGTCCATAGGTTGAACTACTAAAGTCATGTTTGGGGGGAAAACACAACCTTTACATTTTCCATCACAGGAATAGTGTTGTGCGCTGTACAGTTGTCAATAAACAAGACGATTCTTCTGTTTTGATTCAAAAATTTCCTGTTGATTTTCAAAAGCCATCTTTCTAAAATTTCACCTGTCATCCAAGCTTTATTGTTTGATTCATATTCAACTGGTTTTGTTTTTACATTTTTGAAACAACGTGGGTTGGCTGACTTCCCTATCATTAGCAAAGGCAGTTTTTCTGAGTCATCCATGTTTGCTCCGAATAAAAGTGTTATGTGCTCCTTGCTGTGTTTGCCGCCACTACAACTTTCTCCTTTAAAAGCAAGTGTTTTGTCAGGGGTGAATTTGAAGAATAAGCCCGTCTCATCTATGTTAAAAATGTCTTTAGCGTTTCTATCAGAAATCATTTGCAACAAATCGTATTTCCATGAATTTGCAGCTTCAACGTCAACAGATCCACTTTACCCACAAACAGTTTTGAAAGACATGCCATTCCTTTCTTTAAAACCATCGAGCCAACCAGTGCTGGCCTTAAAATCATTTTTCCCTAAGCTAGATGCGAATTCCTCAGCTTTGGCTCTGACGAGGGGCCCACTGACTGGAATTTTTTTGTCCCTTGCTTGCTTAAACCACTTCACTACACATTCATCCACGTCAGGATTTTTTGGTCCTCGTGCTCTTTTCCTATCTTTGTCGCTGGCTTTACACGCACTATTCAAAATCTTCTCTTTATTTTTTAGATACGTTGACAGTGTATTTGGCGGTATCCCGAATTCCTTAGCAATTTCAGATTTCTTTTTTGGTCCCTTTTCCACTTCCCGAATAACGGCAACTTTTTTGCCAAATGTCAATGATTTGTATTGGGTCCGTGTTGGTCTTGAAAGGGCCATGATGAACACACAACACAATAAAACTGCACAGTAACCGTCACTAAAACACATTAATCTGTATAAAGAAAGGAACTTTCTCTCACTACAGGACACAGCTCGCACAGTAGAAACTCAAAAAGACTTAACCCTTCCACGAATGCAGGCAGACTGAACTGAAAGGAACAGTGAGGGTGGCTGACTGACGAGGCGTGGAACAAGGGACAATGGTGGACGGTACCGTTACACGAGCCAGTCACGTGTCATCGCGAGATACTGGCGCCAATTCCACGAATTTGACACAAAGGACAAGCGCCTGTTCACAAAGGGCAATGCCAGCTTGTCTGTTTCCAGTCATGTCTATTGTTACATGGTCTAGCCCATACTGCAGGCGATTTTTTGTAGTTTGAGCAAAATTTTTATTTCGAATTAAACAAAAAAAGTTCGAATTAAAGACGATGTTTTTGCATGGTTTTACATAGGATATTCAAGGGACCACGGTAAAAGTTTGAATTATCCACAAATTCAAATTATGGATGTTCGAATTAGCCAAGTTCTACTGTAGTATAACCTCACTAATTCATCATCTGCAGGACTGAAGGTGTAACGAATTAGTAAGGTAGTCAGTAAAGAATCCATTAAAGACTATTTAAAGTATTTATTACATTAGAAACAATGTGCTAATATTATGCTAGTATATATGTAATCCTGGAAATTTTCAAACTCAAACAAATAATTACTGTAGGGAATATAAATATATTTATAGCTAAATAGGCTATATTATGATATCTGACAAATTTCTGATAGTATAGCTTGTTTTCACCTTTCTGAAGACTGGAGAATTTCGTACTTTTTGGGAAAATGAAGAGTTTACAATAAGTACATTTAGTAGACATGGCATGACAGTCAGCTGCAGCAGCTTTATGAAAACTAATCAGAAACATTCACCATAAAGAATGTTATTAGATATAGGCCCAAGACTTTGGTGAGAATGAATTCTCGAATACTCATTGCACTCTATATACACGTGCGAAATATCCATCTTGGAATGAACTGTCTGTTACTAGAACTCCTGCCACAATTACAGTCCACATGTGTTAATACGATGGACAATACATTAACGTTCAGAAGTCCTGAAATACCCATCTTGGAATGAACTGTCTGTTACTAGAACTCCTGCCACAATTACAGTGCACATGTGTTAATACGATGGACAATACATTAACGTTCAGAAGTCTCTGAAATACCCATCTTGGAATCAACTGTGTTACTAGAACTCCTGCCACAATTACAGTGCACATGTGTTAATACGATGGACAATACATTAACGTTCAGAAGTCTCTGAAATACCCAACTTGGAATGAACTGTCTGTTACTAGAACTCTTGCCACAATTACAGTGCACATGTGTTAATACGATGGACAATACAATAACGTTCAGAAGTCTTTGAAATACCCATCTTGGAATGAACTGTCTGTTACTGGAACTCCTGCCACAATTATAGTGCACATGTGTTAATATGATGGACACTACATTAATGTTCAGAAGTCTTTGAAATACCCATCTTGGAATGAACTGTCTATTACTAGGACTCTTGCCACAATTACAGTGTACATGTGTTAATATGATGGACAATACATTAACGTTCAGAAGTCTCTGAAATACCCATCTTGGAATGAACTGTCTGTTACTAGAACTCCTGCCACAATTACAGTGCACATGTGTTAATACGATGGACAATACATTAACGTTCAGAAGTCTCTGAAATACCCATCTTGGAATGAACTGTCTGTTACTAGAACTCCTGCCACAATTACAGTGCACATGTGTTAATACGATGGACAATAAATTAACGTTCAGAAGTCCTAGTATAATGTAGTGCTGATTTAATGTGTCAATCAGATTTCTTCGGAAAAAACACACACGTGCGGGCTCTTGTGTTCCATACTGCTTTAGATAACGTGTCTTGATTCTAAAGCAGTTTTGATGTTTACGCACTTTACGTACTATGTCTACTCCTGTGAATATTTAAGTGACAGAAAAACATAGCAAAATTGCAACAACAAGGCTGGCATTTATTACTCATTTGAGACTGGTAAGATTTGCTTTGTACGCTGATGCCAAAGTTTGCACTCTTTGACTGAGGCAACAATACTCACTTGTTACTGGAGAAAAACACAAGAAACAAATTGCTTGAAAGGGTGACGAATTTGTGAGGTTCTACTATATATACAACTTGCCTCACAACCAGCCCCATAAAATATAGTTTTTACACACTCCTTGTAACACATCCCTACTTTCCTTTGCCACATCCACCATATCCTTTTTTAAAAGTGCCCTCATCTATTACTTTAAGGAATGTCCAATTCAAAATTTTCTATGGGCTTCTGTTTTCTGGACATTCACCTCAGATGGCCATACTAAATTAATTTTCTTTTCTCTACAACTATCTGTAACTGTGGCTTCAACTCCCATTCTATCTTATTTCTATACTTATGATGTGGTTCAACCTTGTTTGCTCACAGCATATTTTAAGTTAATATTTGATTATTTAGTTTTTAATTTATAGATTTATTTTTTATTTGTTTGTTATGTATCACCATTTTTCATATAAACATTAATTTTCTTACTCACAAAAATAAGTGGAAAGATATTTTCATTAAAAGGGCATGAATATTATATTTTAAATTAATAATTGCAATCAAAAGTTGTTAGTCACTATGTAAATACACTATACAGAACAATGTTTCCTAATAGTTTACTGTAGGTCAGCCGACATTATTGCAAAATTATCACACTGCCACAAAATTTTGAAGTATTAAAACAGAATTACTGTATACAAAATTTGTATAGTAAAATATAAATATAAAGTTTAAATTCAATTTAATTTATATAAACTACAACAACATCTTAGTTACTTTCAGTTATTGTAGTATTTAGGCAATTCTGAGTGGGTGCCAGCTGAACAAAAAGTTTGTGAACTGCTGCACTGGAGTATTAGAAGAGTGGTTTCCAACTACTAAGCACCTGAGGGTCATGCTTAAATTCAGGAACCCACCAGCGGGCTGCATCATAACTGATCAATTTTCACAAGTCACATGAAAATAAAAAATGGAGTATTTAATTGTAAGTAAGTACAAAAAATAAAAAGAAGTAATTTAGGAAGCAGGAATGTTCACATTGGGCTGAAAGCATTTAAATATAACTTGAGATAACAGATGCGACTGACTACAAATCAAGGAAGAAACATAGGACAAGCATGTTTTGTCTAGCCAAGGGATGATCTATCTACAAGAAAGCAGACTGGATCTTGTAACATGATGAAAATAAAGGGGGACTAGTGTAAATGCACGTATTCCAGTTAACAATTAACTTGAAATATACTGTACGTTTATAAGTGAAATATTTTTCATTGGGGTTTCCTGTAAAACCATTCTCAGTTAAAATAATACTTTATTATTCATTCATTTATTAAACTGGATACAGTAATCATTAAATTGGTTTTGCAAGATAAGGTCGCAAATCACACACAAGGGTACAAGAGTACTGCAGGCTGTCAGTTAGAAACCACTCTGTATTAGAATATTAATAGCATATTCTGGAAGCTTATACAAGAGATGAGTTTAAGGACACACACTGTGGCCGGTCATTGTTGTGGGTGTCAGTTTTAACTGATAACATATAATGCACATCCTTGTACTACTTTACATCCTTGTCAGACAACTTTATATACTAGAAGACTTACGTTTTAACTACTATTCTTTACGTCTGTTAATAATAAACGTAATGGGTTTAAGTTTCAGTTAACCCCTCCTCCACGCACATGTGTGTGTGAGCTTTTATTGGTTAGCTAAACTTACAAAAAAACTGAATATACACTTTGCAACTTTCAGATATTGCTACAAAAACCCAGTATTTTTGCAACTGCAAGTATAATACCAAAACCATATGTAATGGGACAGAATGTGGTATTTTATTTTATTAAATTCATTTCATTTTCAATGGTAACTCCCTGTATAAATCTGGTAGCAAGTCCCAGCAATGAAACGGTTTATGCCTACAAAGAACAGTGGAATGCGATGTATGTTCAGCGACGCAATTTCATTCCAGGAAATCTAGGGTTGTGTGATCCATCAGTGCGCACGAACACGAGCATGAGCGCGGACAGGACGCTTATTTTAGACACCAAACAAATATGGCCCGAATGTAACAAATTTTGTCAGCAACGTGGTCCCATGCTGACGGAAGTCTGAATACACCACACACACTTGTGACGTGACAAAAGGCAGTGAAATTTCGTCAACGTCTAACCCACCGGGACAGTCCATACTATGTGAGAAGTGACGAACGTTTTGTTGTAAGTGGGCATTGTAATTTCCGTCTTGTCCAACTTCTGGAGGGGAGCATTTCGTTAACGCTCTCAGCAGTTACCCACCGAAGCTACGCCTGGCCAGGCAAAGCACACAAATAGTGTCTCACCAATAAAATTTAATTGTGGCTTACAGGTAACTCAAGTAGTGAAAAGTGCATCAAAATGGAATAAGTAAAGTGAACAAAACCTAATCAGCACACAAAACAAATCAAAACTAAAAAAATTTCAGACGTAAAACCAGTGTGACACGTGACGAGGAGGAATGCTAAGGGTGACGTAAAACAACTATTTTAAATATATATCAGTCAATACCATCAAAAAGGCCTTAAAATAAATAAAAAGGGGTTATGATGTGAATGTGTGTGTGAGCAGGCTGGGCTGTTTTCGTTAATATAAGATGTTTATTTAAATTCTAGTTGTATAAGATCATTTCATTAAAATTTACAGAATGTTTTTTTGATTTGTCTTGAATCTTTGGAAAGAATTGATAGCATGACTTGAGAGGTGAAGCAATGAATAATTCATAATTTGAAATCTGAAAGCTTAAAGAATAAAATAAAAATTGTGTTGTCTTACACCAATGCAAGTAGTATACGTTATTATTCTAACCTCGAAATCACATTGACATTCACAGTTCGTGCTGGAATCCTGGACCTGAAAAGTAAGGTCGGTGTGGAGGTAATTATATTTTGATAATTCTGTAAAATTTGACTAGTAACAGATGGCGCCCGAACAGGGACGAGTTCTAATTTTTTTGTAAAAATTAAAATTCCATACCTACAGTGAATAACGTGATTTGGAGGTTGGGTAAAAGTAAGTAAACTACGTACAGGTTAAGTGATGTGTACAATATAGCTGAGTAAAACATACAGAGTGAGAAAAGAGTAAATATATGTAAGATTGAAAGTGTATTAAGATTAATAAATTTCATAAAGAATAGATAATGGCTACTAACGAAAACGAAATTGATGTAGTTGTCGGCGAGGAGGCCGAAAATTAATCTATGTACGAAAATATGTCAACTGAGTTGGCCAATAAAGGCGACTCAGGAATTCAAACGAGTGAAAATAATGATGAAGTCAGCTTCACTGACAGTAATATAGAAAGCCAATTAACAGAATCAAAACTAATGAAAGATGTCGAACATCAATCGACACCTATCCAAAGTAAAAGGTCGGACGATAGTAATGAAATGTTAAAAATGATACAAGTAATGTTAGAAAAGCATACTATAAACATAAATAGTCGTTTTGATAGTAATGAGGAAAAGTTTGACAGTAAATTTGACAAATTAAGCAATGACTTTGATAGAAAATTTGATGAACAAAAGAGTAGTTTTGACACCAAATTTGATGTACAAAATAATAAAGTTGATGAGTTAAAAAACCATATGAATAAAATTAATAAGCATTTAGAGAAAACCAATGAAATATTAGAAACTAACTTTAACAAATTAGAACAGAGTGTTGAGAGAGTGGTAGAGTCGGTAGAGGAACAAATTAAAAGTAAAGCAACTCAAATAATTAATAACAATGTAAGTGATGACTGTAAAACAAATGAGAATTATAATGATATGTGTAAAAACGTGGTCTTAGAGAATAAGGTGATAAATGTCGAGAGTGATAAGGAAGATTTTGTTGAAGTAGAATTTAGTAACGAAGTGTTGTTAGCGAGTGCTGATGAAAGTGTGAAAGAGTGTGATGAAAGTTTAGAGGGGCAAAGGGCAAGTTTTCCCCAAGTTTATGGTGAAACAGGGGTTTCACATGTATTTTATGAGGACAGAGTTTCCTCCTGTAGTTGTATGGAAGACGAGGTGTCTTCAGATGGTCCCTTTATTTTTTGTGATGGTCTTGGAAGTGCCAAGACGCATAGTATGTTTGTTGTGCCCTTTGCATGGAATGAGATAGTTCAGGGGGGTTATGAGAGGTATTATGATGAAAGAGAATGAGAGAAATAGAGATTTTTGAGGTTAATAGAGGGTATGAAATATTGGTGCAGAGTTTAGATATTGAGAGGGATGAAAAAAGTGACTTACAGTATGAAATAGAGATAGATGAATATTTTGATGATACTGTTATAAATGATAATAACTTACCTGATGTTGTGATGAATGTAGTGGAAGAGTATGATGATAGAATGTTAAATAAAAACACTGACGGTGACAAGACCAGAATTCCAAATGTAGACAGGTTGTATGAGATAATAATAATGTGGGGTAAGCCTGTAAAAGATTGTTACTGGATAATGGAAACATCTGAGAACACAGATAGTTATTATAATAATAAAAATAACAAATTGAAGGTCGATAAAAATGATTTATGTTTTAAATATGTTAGATATTTATACAATGATGGAGGGTAATTATAAACTCAAAAAATGGACATTCTAAATATTTTAATTTGTGGTTATGACTTGCTGAATTAGGAAATGAAGTGTGGTAAACTGAAAAACAATGACAAAAGATTGTAAAAAAATTAATAGTGAAATTCATTGTGTCTATGTTGTAAGATGTACTTAATGTAAACAATATATGTGTGTAGTAGAAATTGTTGTAATAATAATAATAATAATAATAATAATAATATTTTAGCAGACTAAATAAATAATGAGTTTATAATAAATGAATTGTAATTGAAAATGTTGTGTTTTCAATACTTGATGGAATTAAAGCAATTGAGATGTTTCAATATTTTTGATTGTTTTAAAAGGTTATATAAAGAGATTTTGATGATGAATTTAAATTATTTGTATGAGATTTAAATTTGATAATGAATAAATATAAAATTTGTTTAGTTGTGGAATCATATGGTTGTTAAAATGTTTCAGAATGTACATGTGGTTGTACGAGATGTTGTGGTGATGAGTTGTTTATATTTGGAATTAACGACAGTAATCATGTGTTTATTAGAGGGAGTGATTGATCATATGTAAGTATGAATTTGATAAGGACCATGAAGTAAAGTAAGTCTTATAATGACACTAAATGAGTTTGAAAGAAGCTAACTTAGGTAAAATATTATTGTGAAATGATGCAAAATGAACGTTAATAATAAATTTGAATTTTTGGGAGAATCTAATGGTCCAATAAATGTTAAACAATTTAGAGTATAAATAAAAAGAGTTAATAGAAAGTTCAAGTTGTAATGTTGATAATTTTTTATAAAAATTATTTAAATGTGAATTGTTTGGTTAAATGTAGCAATGATATTGTTCATGTTTATTATGTTATTATGCGAGGTTATGGGTAATTTTGGGGGGTTGTGTGGTGTTAATAGAAGTGAAATAATTATGGAAAGTAGAGACTGCAGCAGTAGAAGGGTTTAAGTTTAGCTATTAGTTGCCGTGGTGGCATGTGCTACTGCAGATAGCGATGAGTGTTGGTGGTAACATCAAAGTATGTTACCATCATCGGAGGCCAAAATGGCGTAATATACACTGTACAACTTGTTATATAATTTCATATTATATGTTGATTTGTTGCCGTGCAGTGTATTATCAGATGAAGGGAACATGCCTGAAATGAAAGTTGATTTCCCCGCGTTTTCGGGCGATTACTGCCTTACCAGCACTAATCGTGGTTTTGGATGACAGCCAGCTGTGGGCAGCAATTGTAAACCTGACCATGGTTGGTTGTGCTTGAAATTGGTATAGATTTGAAATTAATGGGGGGTGACTTAGGGGAAATCCCCAGAACTATGGAACAGCGGCTATCACTCTGTTCGCGTGGGAACAGTTAACCAGGTGATAGACCCGCATTAAGGGTTTATAAATATGTAACTTTTGGATATAATGATATCTAGCATTTTGAAAAATGTAACGCGGAAACAAGGACAAGGAGATGACAAAATTCCTCCAAAACATCAGTCCTTGTGGACGCAACTGGACGCCACAGTCCAGGGGAGGTCATAGTGTGTGTGGCAAGGGGGGGTTACTCAGGGGAGTAACGAATTAAAATTTGGTAACTTAATGATGGTGACTCGCTGAGATAATTAAATAATTTTATTTTGATTTGAGACATGGGTGCATTAGATGTTTATTATATTGTGTTTATCATGTTTTATCGTGTTATTATTTTATTATGTTAGAATATAAGGATTGTAAATGTGTAAGGTATTTCACATGGTATAAATTTTGAAATGTAGTTAGAGAAAGGTCATTCACATGACAAAGAGACATCAGCTGACTGCTGGGGCTATAAATGTAGTACGTCACTTATAAGTGATATACATAATTTTATCAATGTAATTAAATATTTGAATATAATAATTTCAATGTGGTTAAAAGATTTTAATTTAAATGATAAAATGATTTGAGATAGTTTTGAATTTTCACTGCCTAATAAAATGTAAAATGTGGTAAATGTTAGAATTTGGGTGATAGTAATTATTTAAGCAGGGCATTTAAGCAAATCAAATCAAATTTGAAGGGGTGTTAGAGAGAACAATATTATTGTGAATAAACGTAATGTAGAAGTTGAGTAATAGTGACACAGTAGCTATGGGGAAAATATGTAGAGTAATGAGAGTAATATATTGGGGTAATAAACCAGGTGATATTTTGTAGATGAAAGTGATGTAATGGGAGAGTAATTAGTTGATGGGGAATTTTGTAAGGGGGGTGGTGTGATAAGGAGTCCTCAATGAAAAGCGTTGTGGCGGGAGGGGAACCGATGTGCCGGAAAGGGTTCCCTAGGGAGGGTCCAGGAACCAAATAAGGGAATGAGCATTGGGAAGGGAACACACATCCTGAGTACAAAGGGGTAGAGAGTATTTTGTTATAAGGGTAGAATGTTTCGAAATGAGTTGAATAGTAAGTTAGAGGTAGAGAATGGTTGGTAGATGTTTTGATAGATGGGTGTCATAATAGGTAAAAGCTGTTAAGTGAGTATTAGAGTCATAAATGGGGTAAGATTATATATGAATGCCCAGTTAGTAAATCAAAGTATTATGAATAATTAAGTCACCCAAACTAATTGAGAATGAGAATATTAAAGAAAGAAAGTCATAGTCAAAATGTAAAAATAATTGAACAAGTGACAGATTTTAATAGAAGTTGAGAAGATATGAAGCTATAAAATGTGTAATTTTGGTCAAATTAAATGTAAATTTTATTGTTTATTGTAAGATAATGATAACCATGTTAATTTTGAATGTTTTATTTTATTATGTTGTACTATGTTTGAAGATAATAAGGAATTTTAGGGATGTTTCATGTATTTTAGGATGTAGCTTTGTGTAACATATGTATGTCAAGGTCATTCACTTGACCCAGAGAGATCAGCTGATGACTGATGTTAGATACAGAACCATTTTCAAATATTTAATTCAAGCAAGGGTATTACTGAATTAAATTAAAATAATTTCATTTTTCGAGAAAAATAACAGAAATTTTGGTAAATTAAACTTTTTTATGAAAAAAAAAAAAATGTATTTTTTATGCCTGCCATATGGGTGATATTTTCAATTTCAAGTATATTATTGTTTACATGTATTCCTAGTGTGTTTATTGAATTATATTGTTTAGTGTATGGGTTATAAACAAATATTAGTATAAGTGAATTTATGTTTTGATAAGATGTCCAGTTTATTTGTTTTTATGATTATTAGTAGTAGTGAAGAAAATTGATAGATTTGATAGATTCATGTAAAAGATTTTTTATTTTTTTGAGGAAGTAATGGAGATATAACAATTTGATGTTAAACTTAAATGAATTTTTGAATTTAAAAATAAATATTTTATGAATTTTAAATAAGGAATTTGTTAGGATGTATTAATGAATATGTGTACGCGCCCAGTACTTGCTAAAGGCAGCCCAGTGTGCATGTAAGGGGGAATATATCGGTTGAGGATTTGGCATGGTATGAGGCCAGGGTTTTGATTTCGGGGTAGAATGTTAGAAGGTGAGGTGTGCTATGGCGAGTATCCGTTCGATTTTACGGTGTTGGGATCTCGGATAGAGAAGTCGAGTAATCTCGTTCAGGTGCAGCCGTAGTCGCCGAGCTAGGGGGGTAGTTTACCCATGATGCGTTAAGAATTAAAGGGGGTTGTTGGCACCATATCCTCTCCGATCCTCTTAGGGGTAGCAATGAGAGTTCTTCTGTCTCGACAAAAGACCTCTCATTGGGGGGGGGGTATTGTAATGGGACAGAATGGGGTATTTTATTTTATTAAATTCATTTCATTTTCAATGGTAACTCCCTGTATAAATCTGGTAGCAAGTCCCAGCAATGAAACGGTTTATGCCTACAAAGAACAGTGGAATGCGATGTATGTTCAGCGACGCAATTTCATTCCAGGAAATCTAGGGTTGTGTGATCCATCAGTGCGCACGAACACGAGCACGAGCGCGGACAGGACGCTTATTTTAGACACCAAACAAATATGGCCCGAATGTAACAAATTTTGTCAGCAACGTGGTCCCATGCTGACGGAAGTCTGAATACACCACACACACTTGTGACGTGACGAAAGGCAGTGAAATTTCGTCAACGTCTAACCCACCGGGACAGTCCATACTATGTGAGAAGTGACGAACGTTTTGTTGTAAGTGGGCATTGTAATTTCCGTCTTGTCCAACTTCTGGAGGGGAGCATTTCGTTAACGCTCTCAGCAGTTACCCACCGAAGCTACGCCTGGCCAGGCAAAGCACACAAATAGTGTCTCACCAATAAAATTTAATTGTGGCTTACAGGTAACTCAAGTAGTGAAAAGTGCATCAAAATGGAATAAGTAAAGTGAACAAAACCTAATCAGCACACAAAACAAATCAAAACTAAAAAAAATTTCGGACGTAAAACCAGTGTGACACGTGACGAGGAGGAATGCCAAGGGTGACGTAAAACAACTATTTTAAATATATATCAGTCAATACCATCAAAAAGGCCTTAAAATAAATAAAAAGGGGTTATGATGTGAATGTGTGTGTGAGCAGGCTGGGCTGTTTTCGTTAATATAAGATGTTTATTTAAATTCTAGTTGTAAAAGATCATTTCATTAAAATTTACAGAATGTTTTTTTGATTTGTCTTGAATCTTTGGAAAGAATTGATAGCATGACTTGAGAGGTGAAGAAATGTTTAATTCATAATTTGAAATCTGAAAGCTTAAAGAATAAAATAAAAATTTTGTTGTCTTACACCAATGCGAGTAGTATACGTTATTATTGTAACCTCGAAATCACGTTGACATTCACAGTTCGTGCTGGAATCCTGGACCCGAAAAGTAAGGTAGGTGTGGAGGTAATTATATTTTGATAATTCTGTAAAATTTGACTAGTAACACATACATAATGTTTCAGTATTATGGTTTCCTTTTTCTCTTCACCAATGCAACGTAACCTACTACAAGTGTACCATTAGAAAGATACTTTTTATTGGGAGTTAACGCATCAAATTTATTGTATCAAAACAATTTTTTTCATAAACATTTTACAGTTTCATAAAGAAATAACTAAAATTAAATACTGGAATAGACAGTAACTAAACGTTGAAAAAAACTAAACGCCATATTCCTCTTAACATTCTCTGTTTTTGTGACTTTAATTTATCTGATAAATTGGGACTGTTTGTTAGAAATGCATCACAATCTTTTAGAAGATACATGGGAACAATTTATTTTAGAATTAAGGGAGAATTTTAATACATAAACTTCCTTTTACATGTACATATTTAAAAATTTTCAAAGATAAATCTTCAAAAATTAAATCTGTACATCAACTTCCAAAATCTTGACATTAACCTGACATAAAACCGTTGTTTTTCTTTTTGGCCAATATTTTAAGTATCTGTTTTGGCTCGTAGCTTCTATAAGATTATAATATAAAAATTTATTATAAAAAGTAATATGTTTGTTTAATTTGCTTTTGGAAAGAAATTATGTAAATGTCCATAATAGTTTTTGGGAATATAAATAAATGAAAAGAAAGTAAAATCTAATGTAAAAGAACTGCGAAATAAATATAACTATAATGCCGAAATTGAGAGTATAATTTATTGAAGAGTGTTAATCTAAGTCACGCTTATTCTTCACGAATTCGTGCGAAGGACCTGGGGACCCGAACAAGGTAAGAGTTGTATTATATACATAATTAATTATTTTGGCTATTAAGTAGTAGTATCTCAAACTGAACTCCTAAAACATATTTATCTAAAAAAAAAATTAATATAATCTTTGCAGAAACAGAACATTTGTAATTTTTGTAAATTCAAAATATGGAATATCACACACACACACACACACACACACACACACACACACACACACACACACACACACACACACACACACACACACACACACACACACACACACACACACACACACACACATTATCGCAGCTTAAACCGGCCATATTATAATACATGGTTATACCAAAACCTAATTTTTCTTATGTGATTACAATATCTCAACACACCTACTATTTAAGCACGATTGGCCAAAAGCACATCTGAAGGAATCAGATAAGGGTCGTTCCATGTCAGTTCACCCAGGCCATCTCACCCACCATCTCAGATTTTGATGAAACTTGGCTTATTTGTTCTCCCTACAGAGATAAGTAACCACACAAAATTTTAACCCTCTATCTCTCTCCGTTTTCACTGTATAGGCTCTCAAAGTTTTGAAATTTTGGTGTTTTTAACAATCGGATGTTGGGAAGCGAGACTTGCTAACCTTTTGAAAATAATTTGTAACTTTTTTATTTATCATCCAATCTTTGTGAAATTTTGTAGTTATATACTCTAAAGTACAAGGATTCTATAGAATCCTTGTACTTTAGAGTATATAACTACACAATAGCTTTAAGTAAAATTACTAAGGCTGGAAAAAATTTTTATTTGCATCTTTGTAGCTGTTTTTTTGTAAAAAACATGATTTAGCATTAAACTGAATATCACAGAAAGGGAAAGTGATAATCACAAAAACTTTTTTTCAAAATAATTTTCAATACATGGGCTATCATATGAGAAAATAAAATTGTCCAAAAAATAATAGTCTTCTTTTTCTCATTGTTTCTGTTATACTTTCTATACTTTGATATATATTATTATCAAAGTATTATTATTATTATTATTACAACATTTTTTTACACAGAGTTTCAATTTCATACAACTACAAAATTATAAATAAGTTTACACATTTATTAAAAAATCAGTTTTATGTATGAGGCAACTTCTCATTAAAACCAATTATATAAGACGAGTGTTCCGGGTTGATTGGCCGTTATCTATGGTTTAATGACAAACCAAACGTTTCAACAGCACCAGTGGCTACCATCATCAGTGGACTTTAAAGAAATCCTGAACGTAGGTTGCTCTCGTCAGAGTACTGTGTCCTCTTCTCGTCAGTATGTACTGTGGTACTGTGGGCCTGACAAGAGCAACATACATTCAGAATTTCTTTAAATTCCACTGATGATGCCAGCCACTGGTGCTGTTGAAATGTCTGGTTTGTTATTAAACCATAGACCACAGCCCCAAACAGCCTGGAAAACTCGTCTTATACAACTCACACCGGCCGTGAAAGCCTTAGGACAATAAAACCAATTATGTTCACACTTAGAAATTGAATTCAAACACTATGAACATGGTTTTAAACTTAGACCATTTCAAAACCACACTATACCTCGACAATTTATATATATATATATATATATATATATATATATAAACCACAATAGATATATATATATACACACACACACACACACACACACACATATATATATATATATATATTCACCAGAAACAAGATGCCGAAGGCTGAAGATGAGAGAACAGGAACTCTTGAAACATGTTCCAAATAGAAAAAAACATCTTGAGGTAAATTTAGTATAAATATTAAAGTATTATATACATCAAGAAACGGACTGTAGCAGAAAGTGATTGAAATATATATATTACAACGATACAACTGTACATAAGTTGCATAATATATGTTGTATGTGTACAAATTTACATGTAATTTAATTTGTATAGCCCCACATTCTTTGGGAGCCATATTATACAACGATACAACGTTGCAAATATAAATTTATTTGTTTGCAGAGCTCCACGATCTGAGACGCCATATTATGCAACGATATAACGTTGTAAATATAATATAATTTACATTTGTGATGCTCCACGTTGGAAGCGATAATTAATATGCAACAATACGATATACATAAAATAGGCGTGACTGGTCTCACGTTCAAGATTGACAAGTTATGTAACAAATAGCATTTAAATTGGGTTTCAGGTGTATCTGCAATAAGAACTCTATGTACCTTGTAACGGTATTTCAAATTTATTTGATATTAATAAAATTGTGCACTTAGCACTTACTTCGACTTAAAACATTCGTTATTATTTGTTATTATGCCGTAAGGCTTATGCTATATACATCCTTACTGACTAAATATTCTATTCTACTAATTATTGTATTAAAGAAAAATCTCATTTTCAGACTACTCAGTCAATTAATGTGTTTCAAAATATCAATATTTAAATATCTTTTTATATATTGTAATGTACTCAAAATATTAATAGTTATTGAATTTATCTTTTGTTTCTCAGTACTGATTTATATCAAACACTAATTGTTTTCCATTTAAATTCTTCGTATTCGTTTTATTTCAATACTAATTTGAGCTCTTGTTACGTTAATCGTATTTCTAAAACATCTATGATTTTAATTCTACTTTAAAATAAACATTGGCTCTTACTTTTAAATCAAAAACAAGAATGTCTTTAATTGTCTTTGAGTTCATTGTTCGATTAAGAGATAAATAAGTTGTTTATCACCTTATTGTCGTCAATCATACTCGATCATTTGATCCATCTGT
Source organism: Magicicada septendecula (assembly GCA_034769895.1). NCBI lineage: Eukaryota > Metazoa > Arthropoda > Insecta > Hemiptera > Cicadidae > Magicicada > Magicicada septendecula. Next base: position 475,887,683 of record CM068374.1, read on the forward strand.
AGTTGTCCTCGTCTCGCACTCCAGCGTCCTCTTGTCCAGCGTCGACTCGCACTTCTTGTCCAGCGTCGACTCGCTCTTCTTGTCCAGCGTCGACTCGCCTCTTGTCCAGCGTCGACTCTCTCTCTGGAACTTCTCTCCTCGTGCTGTTTCTGACGTCAATGGATCTTCTTATGTGGATCTTCTTATGTAATTTTGTTATTATTTAAAAACAGTTGGTTTGACAATCGAGTTACATAACTGTATGTAACTGGAAGGATGAAATTATTTACAAAAATTTACATATTCTGTGTGGACGGGCAGCAGCTCCCGCTGCACCGTGGATGATTTAAGAAAGAGAACCACTGTAGCTTGTGTGTCCTATTTATACCCATGTCTTGGTCGACACCCGCAGTGGTACAAAATCGACATGTCAGAAACTGTCTCTGGATTCAGTTCCCCCACTCTTTGTCAATTTCTTATATTTCTGCGAATTGCAGAGTCCTGTAAGTATACTCTTATACTTATCTTATAACTATTTTTACAACACATGTTCACTGTAATTTTGGACATTGCAACTTAACCCTTTCGATTTGTACACAGTTATTTCACTATTACACTCGTACGGTGTGGCACTTTCACATGGTTTTCGTACACAGTATTTAGTAAATTTTATTACATTTTATTGTGTTTTTGGATTTTACTCTTTAATTATAGTTTATGAATAATTACGGAAAAACAGTAATTATGCAATTATTCATCTTGGGGTGGTAAACTCGCCTGCATAGACCTGCGTTCACACACACTAGCAAAATACTGGTGTACACACTTTCAGTTACATTTGTGTGTGTGTGTGTGTGCACGTCGATTCAGGTCGAAACACCTTTTCATATTTTTGTCTGAGCCAAGCTTTGCATACCCTGACATGCTTATTTCTAATATATTATTAATTATTTACAGTTTATTAGGTATATTTAAATTTTTATATTCAATGCTCAGTACATCACTTATTTGTACTGTCGCATTATCCCTCTGCTTGGTAACAAAAGAAATTTAATAAATTTATTTATTATAATTTTTTTTTTATTATTATTATTAGACTTGAAAAAAATGTAACAAATAATAAAGAATACTATTCGTCATTTCACCCTTAATTGGAGTGTATACAAATGTCTTACCTCCCCTCCTTATACGCTCACTGCTCATGACCTTGTAGTAGAGTGGCTTCAACAAACAGCTGATCTGACTGGTTTCATTGACCTCGTTGTTTTCATGTGTAAAACTTCCTAAATGACGTTGCGTGGAATTTACCAATTTCTTTCTTCTGTATCTCATCATATACGATGAAAGTGTGTTGTCCTACTCGCTGTCTTAACGTATACGGTCTATTATAAAGTCTGAAGAATTTCTTCGCCGTATTATCACTCCGTTTTCCCACTGGATTAGCTTTGAGTAGTACACTTTCTCCCACGCTGAATTGTTGTAGCGTGTAAGTTAGATTAAATCTTTCTACTCTCTTGTTACCTCTTTCTCTTATCCGTTGCTTTGCGTATTCAATTTTCACACTTATTGGTATAGGTACATTTTGGTTATTAGGTTTGTTTATATACTTAGTCCAAAATCTGTTTGGCTTCTTATCTTCTTCTAATTCCATTGGAGTATATCCTGTTGCTTCATTATAATTTTCGTTAATGGCTTTCTCAAGAAATGGTAAATATTCTGCCCATTTATTGTGTTGATAATGGCAATATATTCGTAAATATTTACCTAATTCTTTGTTAACTCTCTCAGCAAGGTTTCCTTGAGGATGTCTTATGGATGTGAGTACAGGTTGTATTCCATTTTCCCTTAACGTCCTCTCCCATTTTTCACTTTGGAATTGTACACCTTGATCACCGAGTACCTTCTTCATTTTTCCATATGACGGAATATATTTCTGCAGTAGTATCTTTAGAACAACTTTGGTTGTGGGTCGCATAATTGGGTACAGTCGGACTGCCTTGGAAAACACATCGATACATACCAATATGTGCTTCACACCTCGACTTGATCGTGGTAGTGGTCCCAGAAAATCCACTGCAATTAGCTCTCCCTTGTTCTCTTTCTGTACACTCTGCATTCCTAAGTATGTGTGTAAATTCGGTCCTTAATTTTACATTATCTTACTCATACATTCTTACCTTCGCTTCTAATCTTCCTTAACTTTTTTCTTAACATGACATTACTTTATCTAATACATTACTTATACAATACATTAACATTCATTACCTTTTATTACATTTCTTTAACATTACCTTTCTGATCGCTACTACTTTCCTGAAATACACTTCCGTAACAGAATACTCTTTTAGCTTTGTCATGTATCGCATGATCGGTTACAGAGGAACTGTCTTGGAAAACAACGATATTTTTCTCGAAGTCCTTAATCCTAAGTAGTCCCTGCCCTTTTGACTTTTCACTCTTGCTTTCTTCTGTATCCTTGTATCTCCATTAAGTGTTCGCTTGATCAGTCGTTCTGACAATTATAGCAATTATTTTCCATTCCTAACCCTTTCTTCATATTAATAACAACAATAACATCTTTTACAATGGTAAAGTAATGACTTTCTTAAATATTTCTCTACAATAGCATTCCTTACCATTAATAATACATTTATTAATTAACCCTTTAAAATAATATTCCTTATTTCTTTTCACTAATATTCCTTTTTATTTGCTATCATATCCTTAATAAATAACATTTCTTAATTATACTCTCTTATATTATTATTAATAATTAATAGTAATATTATTTTTCTCATTTAAAATAATTATTTATTTTCGGGTATTGAGTTCGGTTCGGCGTGTCGTTAGATCTGACACCCCTCTTTTTATAACAATTGGTTGTTGCACACAGGAAATTCATTGTGCTCACCCTCGCGACAACATTCCATTGGGTTACCCCCTCGTTACCTTTCCGTTGCATTGCTGCGACGTTTGTGTGCGTACTTACCGTGTGAATGTTTGCTTTGATCGTGTAAGTCACCTGTTTATAGGGTGAAAACTTTATTTTCCCTCTCTGTCTCTCGTAACACATGCTTCGCTCTTTCTCAATTCTCTCAGCACGTTCCACAAGTCTCTCATCACTAATGAATTGTGTAAGGTCAGTGCGTTTGAAGCCTATATAAACAGCTGACGACGGTTTTTTCGTTCGTCTTTTATGATAATATTCATCATAATTACTATAATTATAGTTATAATTATCGTTCATTTTATAATTATCGTACGTATATCTAACATCATATTTACCACAATTTTGTGTAGTGTTTCGTCTAGACAATTTAATACGTTTCTTGTTAGGCCTACAATGATATTTATCTCCGTAAGTGTGGTGTCTTATGTGTTTCAAATGTGTCATCTTGTGTGACTTACTATTGTGTGTGTGTCTCACACTTGGAATATCGCTATTAATAAGGTACGTTTTATTAACCTTAATTTGCTTCTCTTCCTTAATGTTAATTACTTTATAATTATCGTTAGTAATTACACACGTATTTTCAACTACTATGAATTCTTCACATATTATCTTTTCACATATTAGCTCCGTTTGTTTATTAATTATTCCACAGACATTTTCTGCGATCGTGTCAATACGTAAATTTGTATTAACAATTTTTTTGGTTAACTGTGCATTACTGTCTATTATACTTTGTTTTATTTCAAGATTATCAATTTTTAACTCTTCTAGACTTTCTGTGATTTTTATGGTGTCCTGTCTAAAATTTTCGGACTGTAGCTCTAATTTATTTTCTAAACTTTCTGTTTGTTTTGTATTTATTTCTTTTAGTTCGTCTATTCTAGCATTTAAATTTTCTGTCTGTTTATTTAAATTTTCTGTCTGTTTTGTGCTTAATTCATCGACCCAGGCACGCATCATCGTCTGGAATGCCTCTACGTCTAAATTTCCTGAAGTCGTCATGTTGAAGTATTATTAAAATATTTATTTAGTAGTAATTCTTTAACAATTATTATTGATAACCGTTCCCTACTTATTTATTTATTTCTGTATTTTTATTAATAGTTATTATTAATACTCATTACAGTTACACCTGTTACATAGACAAACAATATTATTTGTGGGCCCCAGCTGTGTGATTACACAACAATTAACATTACATTCAGTTACTGTTTAATATAAATAATTATTACATATAATACATTTTTTATTTAACACGCTCTTATATTTTAGAGCACCCATTTAGCTACATAAAAAAAATTGTAATAGTTAAATGGTGGGGATTGGGCCATATGTTCATGGGCTACAATTTATGTAACAAATTTTTGCACATAAATTTAGGCATGTCGTGCCCCACGTCCAGGGCAACATATTATACAACGATACAACGTTGCAAATATAAATTTATTTGTGTTTGCGGAGCTCCACGATCTGAGACACCATATTATGCAACGATATAACGTAAATATAATATAATTTACATTTATGATTCTCCACGTTGGAACCGATAATTAATATGCAACAATACGATATACACAATAGGCGTGACTGGTCTCACGTTCAAGATTGACAAATTATGTAACAAATAGCATTTAAATTGGGTTTCAGGTGTATCTGCAATAAGAACTCTATGTAACTTGTTACGATATTTCAAATTTATTTGATATTAATAAAATTGTGCACTTAGCACTTACTTCGACTTAAAACATTCGTTATTATTTGTTATTATGCCGTAAGGCTTATGCTATATACATCCTTACTGACTAAATATTCTATTCTACTAATTATTGTATTAAAGAAAAATCTCATTTTCAGACTACTCAGTCAATTAATGTGTTTCAAAATATCAATATTTAAATATCTTTTTATATATTGTAATGTACTCAAAATATTAATAGTTATTGAATTTATCTTTTGTTTCTCAGTACTGATTTATATCAAACACTAATTGTTTTCCATTTAAATTCTTTGTATTCGTTTTATTTCAATACTAATTTGAGCTCTTGTTACGTTAATCGTATTTCTAAAACATCTATGATTTTAATTCTACTTTAAAATAAACATTGGCTCTTACTTTTAAATAAAACAAGAATGTCTTTAATTGTCTTTGAGTTCATTGTTCGATTAAGAGATAAATAAGTTGTTTATCACCTTATTGTCGTCAATCATACTCGATCATTTGATCCATCTGTAGTTGTCCTCGTCTCGCACTCCAGCGTCCTCTTGTCCAGCGTCGACTCGCTCCTCTTGTCCAGCGTTGACTCGCTCTTCTTGTCCAGCGTTGACTTGCTCTTCTTGTCCAGCATCGACTCGCCTCTTGTCCAGCGTCGACTCGCCTCTTGTCCAGCGTCAACTCGCCTCTTGTCCAGCGTCGACTCTCTCTGTGGAACTTCTCCTCGTGCTGTTTCTGACGTCAATGGATCTTCTTATGTAATTTTGTTATTATTTAAAAACAGTTGGTTTGACAATCGAGTTACATAACTGTATGTAACTGGAAGGATGAAATTATTTACAAAAATTTACATATTCTGTGTGGACGGGCAGCAGCTCCCGCTGCACCGTGGATGATTTAAGAAAGAGAACCACTGTAGCTTGTGTGTCCTATTTATACCCATGTCTTGGTCGACACCCGCAGTGGTACAAAATCGACATGTCAGAAACTGTCTCTGGATTCAGTTCCCCCACTCTTTGTCAATTTCTTATATTTCTGCGAATTGCAGAGTCCTGTAAGTATACTCTTATACTTATCTTATAACTATTTTTACAACACATGTTCACTGTAATTTTGGACATTGCAACTTAACCCTTTCGATTTGTACACAGTTATTTCACTATTACACTCGTACGGTGTGGCACTTTCACATGGTTTTCGTACACAGTATTTAGTAAATTTTATTACATTTTATTGTGTTTTTGGATTTTACTCTTTAATTATAGTTTATGAATAATTACGGAAAAACAGTAATTATGCAATTATTCATCTTGGGGTGGTAAACTCGCCTGCATAGACCTGCGTTCACACACACTAGCAAAATACTGGTGTACACACTTTCAGTTACATTTGTGTGTGTGTGTGTGTGCACGTCGATTCAGGTCGAAACACCTTTTCATATTTTTGTCTGAGCCAAGCTTGCAATCCCTGACATGCTTATTTCTAATATATTATTAATTATTTACAGTTTATTAGGTATATTTAAATTTTTATATTCAATGCTCAGTACATCACTTATTTGTACTGTCGCAATATATATATATATTGCAACGATACAGCCATAGCTGTATTAGGCATTAATTTAAATAAATGTAAATTTTGTATAATTTGTATAAGTTACGGGTAAATGGACAGGTCTGAGAGTGCAAAAATATTTCATTGTTAGATTGGGGGAGCAAGTAACCTGTTCCGACACGCAGTGAACACCTGCTCAATTGTATGTGTGTTACACGTGTATCTTGTGTGTGTGAGTGAAGCAGGCATAGACAAGAAACTCAGGAACCCACCCTAAGTAATTAATAAAATAATTGTTTTAATTCACTGTGAGAAAACTAATTAATGTATGATCAAACCAAAGGCACCAAAGTGTGGGTAAAATTATAGTTATCCCCAGTGAAAAGATGACGTTAATAGAACACGTTATGCGAAGACAGTGCAAAATAAACGTGCTAAAAAATACGCAAATTACCCTAAGACACTCAAATTAATACAGTGAGTGATTAATCGAAGTAGCTACGATTTGTGCTATCTCGATTCCGTGCAAAACAGTGCTATTTGCTAATAATTGCAAATAGATGAAAAGGTTTGGTAGTGGGGGCTGTCACGAGATACGCAGGTATTGACAGGACGATTTTGGAGCTGACTAGCGCGGAATCTCGTGAGGGTATAAATTATGGGTTCGACCAAAAACCCTTCTCTTCATTTCAAGACTCAGTTGCAGCCAGACATGCTGTTCATCGGCAAAACAGTTTATTTTTATTATTCTATTACAAGTCGCAGTAACAAACGAAATGACGTTTGTTAAAGTCACGACAATATTACAGGAAAAATAAGTTAGGCTACCAAGAGTATATCCAGGAAATATGCTGTGGATCGACGCTGGACTCTAGATGTATCCAGGAAAGCTGCCGTAGATCGACGCTGGACTCTAGACGTACCCAGGAACACATGCCGTAGATCGACGCTGGACCCTAGACGTATCCAGGACCACGCCAGGACAAGAGGAATGGAAGATTAACTCTAGACAACGCTGGACCCCGGACAACAGTCATAAGATCATCAAAAATCGAGGTGACATGCTTAATGCATTTTAAATGATTTATAAAAACAAAAGAGCTCATAAGATGATACAAAAGACAGTACTGTATATTGAAACAAAGAAAGTTTATATTTAGTAATAATATGTTAAAATGTAAATAAATGTTTAGTCGTAAGAATGAGCTATCGCATAATAAATATAAAAGCAGTAATAAATGAAAGAGAATTTAAAGTAAAGAGAGTAGAGTTTATGGTCAAAATAAATAGTAAAGTGATTAGATATTTGAAGTATAGAAAGATTAATTTAAATATTATTATATATATAAACTTTCACAATATGAACTTACTTTCTGTATCACTTTCCCATACGTTTCGAGGTGATGTTCCTCTTCCTTAGTGGGAGTAAATACTGAATGTCATTTTACAGTATAACGGTTATGGACTAGGTGTGTGTGGTGGGGGTTGATGGTGGGAGGGAATTGGCGCTGAGGTTCAAATTGTGTGTTTGGATCAATGTATCGAATAGTGTATGTGATCTATAATGTAATTGTTCATTTAATATTGTTGTTTGGTTGTAGTGCGTGATATCTGTATATTTAAAATTGTTCAGCTGTGTTTAGTTTTCTACTTTTAGGTAAGTAGTGTAATATTTCCATGTTGTGTTCTATGTTTGTGTAACTGTGGAATGTATGTAGTTTGTGGTGAGGGCTTTTAAATGTTCTGAAAATCTGGAGGAAAAAGATCTTCCCGTCTGGCCGATGTAGAATTGGTGACAATCATTACAATTTAATTTATATATCCCTGTTTTGCTGTATGTGTCTGTGTCTTTGTTAGTATTATTTATGTGTTTCCTAATGGTGTTGTCAGTTCTGTAGGCTACTTTATAATTATGTTTTCTAAATGTGTTTGCAATTTTGTGCATATTGGAATTGTAATATGTAAGTGTTATGTATTTACTGGGTTGTGTGCTGTTGGTCTGATGTGTTTTACTTTTTGTGTTTAGGATGCGTTTGTGTAGTTTATTTATTAAATCGGGGTTGTATCCATTTTTGACTGCTATATATTTGATTGTGTTTAACTCTTCTTGGTAGTCATGTGTGTTTAGGGGTATTGAAGTGAGCCTATGGAGCATGTAGTTGAAAGCTGCATGTTTGTGTTGAGTTGGCTGGTTGGATGAGTTATGTATGACCATGTCTGATGTGGTGGGTTTCCTGTATATTTTGTATGTGTGTGTGTTGTTTGTTTTGGTGATTGTAAGGTCTAAGAAGTTTATGCTATTATTTAGTTCTATTTCAAGTGTGAATTTGAATGTTTGAAAAACAATCACCAAAACAAACAACACACACACATACAAAATATATACACACACAAAATAAAGTGATTAGATATTTTAAGTATAGAAAGATTAATTTAAAGTTGAATATTAAAACAAAAGCCAGTCTACAAGAAATTAATATAAAGTTAAATTGAAGTCAGATCATTGGTATAGACTGAGCTAGTAGAGGTCAGATCTGAGATAAGACAATTTATTTCAATATAAGAATATTTTAATTTTATAATAAATTAATAAAAATTATTTAACATGTTTAGATATAAGAATTTTTTTTTAAATATGTGTAATGTTGCATATCGTAAGATATAAACATTAAATAATGAGCAATATCGTGACCGACAAATTAATGATGTTTATGAATAATTTTAATAATGAAAAAATAATAAATGAGTTTTTAATACTGATAATAAAAATACTCTTATTATATTTACACCTGAACCCCAAATACACATACAAGTTGTTAGTAATGTTATATAAAGTGTACGAGTTCAATTAATGTACAAATCAAATTGCACAGAATATATAACTTGTTACAATTTGGCTCCCAAAGAACGTGGGGCTATACAAATTAAATTATATATAGATATATGCAACTTGTATCGTTGTAATATATATATTGTTACACACAAACAAGCCACCCCAATACCAGGGAAAAAACTATGAATCAACTATATTAAATGTTTAAACTAATGAAAATAAAATGACTATGACGTGACAAACGACTATGACCCAACCCAAGTGATTGACCAAATAAAATGAAATAAAATGAGAAGAAATGAAAAGCCAAATGAATAATAAAGAACAGAAAAGGAGAAATATAAATGGAAATAAAGTAATGAAAAAGAATCAAATAAATAATAAATGTAAATGATAATTATTAAAATCAAATAAAGTAATGACAAACTAAAGTACACTAACCAAAGAAATAGAGATTAAATGTTATAAATAACTCTATAATGATATGAAACTTGTTAACAGTATAACTAACCATTATGAAGTGAGAGATAGATAGATAGATAGTGAACATGATTAAGTGAGAAAAGAGAATTTAATGTTAGGGAATACCCACTAGTAACACTTAAATACCATAAAAAAGTGCAAAGTGCCTATGTAAACCCCCCAAATAAATAGAAAACCCTACTGATAGGTATAGATACCTAAAAACCAGTGATAAACACTAAAGTTTAATGGTGAAAAGTGCTAATAAATAAGAATATTGTTGTTATTAGGATTAAGAGTAATTGTAGATTAGGAATACAATAGTATTCAGGGAAGGAATCCCATGAAGAGTCAAAGGATTAGTGTTACCATGGTTAGATAGTAAAGTTTAGAAAAGAAAAAAATGTGGTAAAGAATATAAATGCAAAATCAGTAAACACCCTATGTTCAAAGGGATAATTAGTTAGATAAAGTAAATGGTGTGATAATGTTAGTCACCTAAAAATAAATAAGAATAAACAAAATATAAACAAGAGTAGCATAATAACAGTTAAAAGATTTATTCAATTAAGTTTATGAGAAGGAATATGGCTGAAGGAAGTATACAGACCATAAGCCAGCCTATATGTTGTGTTATATTTTATAGATAATAGTAAATAATAGACAAATTATAAACAATGGCAATATAGATAAGAAAAAAGATAAATTCATACAAACCTAATAATACTGGAAAAGCAATTAGAAAATAATAGACAAGCCATGATTTTGTAAAATAATGAAAACATACCATTATTATAAAACAACCCAAACCAATTCAAAAAGTAAACAAATCATTTGTGACACAAAACAAAACATGTATAAGGGTAAAATAATATTTAATTTGTGTAAAATAAGAAAATATAGCCAATTACTACTTAGGCCTATGAAATGCCTAACTGTATAAATCCAAAATCAACAAATTGTAAGAAATTAACTATTATATTAGCAAATCCAGGGCAAGTAATTAGTTAATGATAATTAGTGAATCATATTAAGATGTAAAAGTTAAATTAAGGACATAAAATAAGAAAGAAATGTAATTACATAATATTAACATACTGTAATTGTCAAAACATTAATACATAAGCAAACCCAGCTTTGAGGGATGTCAAAATGATCTTTGAAAGAAAATACAAACAGTTGTGATAATATCTCATACATAGATAAGAAGACCGAAGAATAATAGCAATCAGAAGATATTTAGTCATTTTGAATAATTCAAATATTATAACAATGGGCTTAAGAACAATAGCCAATGAGAGTCAGCCAGTTACCATAACAATGGAACGTTATTTATTATTATTCCGTTAGAAACAGTTAGTCCATTATTGAAGCTCAAGATGAATAGACGCCAAGCCGTAAATGACTCAAATTTTAATTTAAAACAATAAAAAGTAACCAAATTTACTAACATGAAGAACCAAACAGTCTGATGAGGAACTAATACATTCAACCGAGGCCACAGACCAGATTATTAAATTCCAAATTAATAAATTTCGATCAACTTATATGAAAAAGACGCAAGGCGTAATTAATCCACATGATGGAAGATTGATGACAAACGATGACCCAACCTATTTCAACTGAATAACGCTTCACCATAATTCAACCGATTGGATAAGTATTGCCAAATTACCCGAATTTAAGAAATAAATTCTTTTTAACTTTTTCTCACAACACTTTTAACTCTCACTAGGAACTGATGATCTAATTTCTTTCAAGGATTAATTAAAAATAAAACACTAAACTTATATGAAACTAGTACATAACCTGTATAAAAATTACGAACTTTTGACATACACTTTTTAACACTTCAGGAACAAATTGTAATTACACCTTATAGTATATAAGTACCAGTAATGTAAGGTAGTGTACTTTATTGTAAGCAAATTGATATTTTTTTGTAATCACAAGAATCCTGAGTAATTGAACGATATTAGAATAAACTGTTGCAGACACCATGTCCGACTAAATCATTCTGAAACATTCACCAAACCTTGAGATATAATTGTCTTTTACTGCCAGAGCAAATCTGTTTAATAACAAAATATAATTTTGTATAATACTGAATAACTACTAATCACAATTCAATAAACTAGTACAGAGTTGTAACCACTGTTCTTTATTTCATAGGAAAGTGCATTATATGATTTGTGTATTTTAGCGACTAGCAAAGGTGACGGTAAGCGTTCACGTCGGAAACTTGGCGAACTAACGGCGAGATTAAGAAATATGCACGTGGCAGGAGTAATCTGAATTCACCCTACCATCATAGAACGAACGCTCGATAGTCCTATCTTTTTAATTGTTTTCAGATTAAACAATTTGGCGCCACGCGGGAAATACAACCACATATTCAAGAACAGGTAAGGTTCCCACTCACGTGTACTGGTAATTACATTAATTATAATTATAATTCGTGAGATCGCTACGGACATCGTCAGCGTAAACTTAAAGTAACGATTACAAACGTTACAAATTGACGCCAACAACGTGTGGCAGAATAAAGATACATACCGAAAGAGAGTTCATAAAGATCTCGCCGTTACAATATGTGTGTGTGTGTGTGTGTGTGTATGTGTGTGTGTGTGTAGGTACATTTATATGGATCACCTTTAGGAATGATAAAATAATTTCACAGACTATAATTACATCAACAGATTAAACTACTTTATGTTTGCTCTCTATAGAAGAAAAGGTGTTCAGTTCAAATATGCATCGATGTACGATGTAAACTGAATACAAAGTAGAACATTAAATAACAAAAATGTCATCAATATTTGTTTGCACATGTAGGACTGTTTGATTCGTTCTATCAGAACAGTTGTTACAAGAGTAATTCTCATAATGTCTTTCTAGTCTATTAAGTTTTACACGACAAAATCAGTATATACCACATTCAAATACAGAAAATGCTAATGAAGATTTATTTAGCAAAAATATTATACCCATACTCTTATAGAATTAGTGCCAGGACCTACAATATGTAGAAAATCTACAAAGCAAGAGACAAGGGAACTCGGGATTGCTTTTGGTGACATGGTTTGCATCCACTATATCTAATCTCTAGTGAGTAATTGGACTATCCACGGTAGCAACAAAATTTATTTCCTATATTGGATTGTTAAACTTAAGACTGTCCAGAGGAGTTCAAGACAGGACATGACTGGCAACAGAACCCGAAGAGTATCTGTATGTGAACCTTATTGCTGCAAGTCAGACTGCATGAACTGTGTTATGTGCATGTCTTCGGGTAAGATGTGAAAACAAATAGTGGTGCACACATTACTGAAGAAGGAAAGTAATAGGGGTGATGATTAAGACTGAAACAAGCACCAGTGTCTAAACCTGAACAGGCAAACATTGCAAATGATGATGATATCAAATTATGAACTTTCAATTTGAATATAAATTTAAATATAATAAGGAGAAACAACTACCTGAATTACGATTATCTGGAAAAGGGGTTCGCACAACAATTTTCATACAGAAGGCCATGTGATGAATGTGCTTTATAAAACATTGCAAATTAAATTTCAATGAGACAGCAACGTTGGAGACACATTGTTCAATGAACTAACAAATGTTTACCTCTTTCTTATATTATTAATAATAAAATATTAGTATTGCCTAAGAATTGCCTGTTTTGCCCATATTTACTTTACTCTTTATTTATGTAAACACACAGTAAATTTATCGTAACTAGTGATAAAACAAATTTATTTTTTAAAGCCACAAACATCAATTAAATACATTGATGGTATATGTATCAAATTAAAGATCTTTTTACTCTCTGTTCACATTTACACGTGCTCTAGTTTCAACAAAACTAGTACACCATATCTCTCTTAAAATGGTGTAAAGCACCATTTCTTTCTTAATGATGTGGTTACTGATGCTTAGTCACAAGATGAGTTTGTTCTCTGTCTTTATACAATTCCGTACCACAATATATAACTGTATGTATTACATTTTATTTGTTCCGTCCATTTGTCAAGATTTCAGAAAATAAATATTTACTGCCATTAAAACTGCTTTTAAGTGAGTAGAGAATGGGATTTATTTTATGGTTGAAAGACAAATTCAAAAATTATAAGACAAAACACTAATAAAAGACCTTAATAACACACAGAGGAGTTATTCTATGTTATAGAAAAGGGCAGCGTTTTATGACAATACTATTCATAACTTTTGCAAGGTCTTCTACTATAAACTAGTGTTGCGGATTTAATCGGTTAATCGAACAATTTGAACTTCGATTAATCAATCAAACTACTTAATTGAATAATAGAGTCGATTAAAATTAATCGGTTGTTGAAATTTTCTTTTATGAGAAGTTGAAGCTTGTCAACCAAATACCTGAGTTATGTCTTGTCTCTTGAACGAGAGTCCCGTTATTTTAAATCATTTAGTACTGCTGGAAGTTCCCAGAAAAACACTGAAAGAGAAAGGGTGGTATAGTTGCAGTGGTTTTCAAAAGCCAGGTAGCGGCATGTCAGATTTAGTCCGTGTACGATAAGATCTACAATAGAAGGCTGAGTCAGGTGCCTACTACTAATTGTCTGAGAGGGGGTGAGTATGCTAAAAATAAGAGTCCCACAAGAGCCTGTACTCTCATCCTAACAATGGGCGACCTATAGTATAGTAAAATTGAAAGTTAAGGGCATATGCGCAGAAACAAATTTAAGAATTTATGGATGGACGAGTCCACTTTGAAATTGTGAATGGCGGAAGGGTACCGGAGAATCAGCTGGTATGCAAGTGAAGGTGTCGCCAACTTTGCGTGTGATGTTTTAGTTACCCGTACATTCTTAGTTATTGTGTAACGTACTATCTCAGTCGTGCATTTGTTATTATTATTTCAATTTATTTTTAATTATATCGTTGTTTTACAGTCACTCATTTTGATTAGTTATTTAATTTTTTAGTTAATTTCTATTGGTAGTTTTTATTCTGTAATTACAATTACGTATTATTGTAATTATTTGTGTTATCATCCAGTAACGAGATTTGTTAAAATGGATACTTTTCCTTCAACTAGCAAAGACAGGAAAGTTATTCATAGTCAAGCACGGGAAGTTATAATACACAGTTTTTTGTTGTCCAGGATTAAAAGATTCTTGCAATTAAATTAATACGAAGAATGGGTTCCTTTATGTAACGAGAAACTGTAGAGATAGTCGCGTGTAATTAAGGAGTGGAAGTGTACAGTTTGCAAATTCCGTTGCGATAAGAACGGTCAGAAAAGCTGTAGTTTTTTACGTCTCAGCAGTACACAATGACAGACCAAACAACACTCAGATATGTTTATAAAACATTCTGATATGTGAAAGAATGTAAATTCTCACATCTCACAGCGACTCCCTCCACATAGCCTTTCCCCTCTGACCGTAAGCGTTTCGCGCATTTCTATGCCCTTAATTTTCAATTTTGCTATAATAGTACAGTTGGACAGGTGGCGTGTTACAGTGTGTTTATTCAGGTGAGGAAAACTTGTGTTTTTCAAAGAGGCTACTTTTTGTGTGTGTGTTTCCTGATACCGTGCGTGAAATCTGTGTTATGGCGTACGAAAACTTACGAGGAAGACTTGGTGGAAGTTTTGGATATAAATTGAACGACAGTGGTAAAGTGACGGACAGGAAAACCGTTTTCTTTAAGCTTTGTGGGAAATCATTTAGCTACAGCGGTAGCACTAGCAGTTTGCAATACCATTTAAAACACGTCCATCCCTTACAAAGTGTTGCTGAATCATCTGTTGTTAATCCAAGTTCATCTCAGTCGAACTTGAATCATTTCATAGTGAAACCAATCTCTTCATTAAAGGAGGCTGAATTAACAAATAAAATTGTGAAATGGATAGTAAAGACAGTCGACCTATCAATATAATTTCGGATGAAGGGCTAAAAGAAGTTTTAAGGTAAGCTGTAGGTAGTAGTTCTTATAATCTTCCATCTAGAGACGTTGTAACTAGACGGATTGAGAAACTTTATGATGTCAAACGATCCAAGCTGCTAGACAAACTAAAAGAAACTGAATTTGTTGGCCTAACATGTGATTTCTGGACATCGATAGCAAATCAAGGTTATTTGGGTGTTAGTGCTCATTGGATTGATTCTAACTGGGCGTTCTGCAGCACTGCGTTAGAAGTGAAACATGTGGTGGAGAAACATAGTGCAGCAAATTGTACGGAAGAATTCGAACAAGTTGTGTCTGACTGGAATCTTCAAAGTAAAGTAGTTGCAATATGTACAGACAATGCCAGGAATATTGTTCCTGCTGTCGAAAATTCGAAATACGATGTTAGGTGCACTGCTCATACCCTGCAATTAAGTCTGAATACAGCAACTGAGAATGCGTCTATAGATAAACTGCTTTCCAAATATAGAAAAATGGTGGGTCATTTCAAACACACTGTCCTTATGTTGAAAATCAGCTATGCCAAAAACTGAAAGAACTTAATATTCCGCAGTGCAAACTGAAACAAGATATAGTCACCCGATGGAATAGTACATGCCTTATGTTCGAGTCTCTTCTGGAAGCCAAGGAAGGAACTGTAGCTATAATGTCCACCAATCCATCAAACATCATTCCATTAACTGAAGCTGAATGCAAAATGACACAAAAATGTATAAATGTCTTAAACCATGTTAGGAAACATGTGATTTTCTTGGAGGAAGTAAATACGTGACAGCAAGTGTTGTACTACCCGCCATAACTCATTTAAGAGTAAGTCTAAAAAATACCTACACGGATCCTGGTTACGTTACTCAATTCAAAACAGCTCTGTTAGATGATTTAACGGAAAGAGTAAATGCCTGGTCTAAAATAGAAATGTATCAAGAAGCTACGGCTCTTGATCCAAGATTTAAGTATTTGAAATGTCTTCCAAGAGAAGCAAGAGAATTAGTGTGGAACAGAATTTCCAATAAAGTTGTGACCACTGCACAAACAGAAATAAAACAAAATGTGAAGAAAAGAAAACTTGTTTTTGAAGAAGACGATGATGACAAGAGGGAAGAAACAGCTCCGTTAACACCGCTCGCAACAGAGGTTGATGTCTACAGATCTTTGGCAGAACTGGATGATGACTTTGCAGACCCCTTACTGTGGTGGAAAAGACATTCCATTCAGCTTCCACTTCTTTCATCTGTAGCGAACACATTGCTCTGCGTTCCAGCTACATCGGTTCCGTGTGAACGAGTGTTTAGTGACGCAGGCAATATTGTTACTAAACATAGAGCAGCCCTTGATCCGGACCATGTGAACACACTCACATGCTTAAAATCCTGGATGAAGCAGTACTGACTAGGTGAGTCTAATGTTATACCATATCCTTACCTTCAAATTCATATTTGTCACTTAGTCTCCTGATAACAGTTCATATTATTAAATCTGTTCATACATATTATAATTATAATATATTATTATTATTTGAATGTAATCCATGCTAATATACTGATTTTATAAGTTACTTAAAAACACCAAAAAAAGTAACAATTAGATACATATATTAAAATTAAATTTGTAAGCCATTAGTATGATAACTTTTTAGTACCCAAACTCGATTAAACCTTCTTGATTAACCGATTAAATATTTTGATCGAGCGACAGCACTACTACAAACATATTGTTGCGAGAAGCGTACCGAACAATCCAGAACTTTCTCCACTCCCCTCCGTCCAGTGTGGCAGCTGTGCGTCATTCAAGTAGATGATTCTAGTGAGTTCCAGGAACTATGCATTAAGCAGCCAGCGTGCAGTTAAGGAGGGAAAGCTGTACTCGGCCTCAGCACAGTGTATATAAAGCCATAGCTGCCGGTTTGTCAGTCAGTTAGCCTCTTGTCCGCGACGTCCAAGGTTTTTGAGCGTCTGATCCAGCGTAGGATCCGCGACCATCTAGAAAGACTAGACGTGCTGATCCCCGAACAGTTCGGCTTTCGTGAGCTGCACTCCTCGACTCATCAGCTGATGAGACTCGTGGAATGCATAACCGAGGCTGGCTGCCAGGGCAAACAGACGGCTGCGATCTTCCTAGACGTAGAGAAAGCCTTTGACCGCGTGTGGCACGAGGGTGTCCTTTACAAACTAACGGAAGTCCTTCTCCCAGACTGCTACGTTCACTTGATCGGCAGCTTTCTGCGAGACCGTAGCTTCCGAGTGAGAGTAGACCACGCTCTCTCTTCGGAGAGGCGTATTACCGCTGGTGTCCCTCAGGGAAGTGTCCTTGGGCCTCTCCTGTTCTCGTTGTTTGTCAACGACACGCCCCGAGTTCCTGGAGTGAAATTGTCGCTGTTCGCGGACGACACTGCGGCTTTTGCCTCAGAGCCGAACGCGAGTTATGCGGCAGTTAAGCTCCAGCGCCAACTCGACGCGTATGTCGGGTGGACCGATGACTGGAGAGTTGCCGTTAACGCTTCCAAGAGCGCCGCGGTAATATTCTCGCGAAAACGCAAGCGGCCTCGGCCGCTTAAAGTAGGCCCCGTCGAGGTGCCCTGGACCAACAGCGTCAAGTACCTCGGGCTCCACGTGGATTCCCGACTCACCTGGCGAACCCATGCAAACTACATCAGACAACGCGCTTCGGCACAACTCAGTAGACTCTGGCCCGTGCTATCTAATCCGGCAATGACCCCCCGGCTAGGTAAGCTCATAGTCAACACGTACGTGTTGCCGGTGATTACCTACGCCTGTCCTGTTTGGGGATACCTGGCTCGTGGTCATAGAATCACGCTCCAGCGCGTACTCGACCGGGGACTGAAGCTCGCGTGCAAAGTCCCCCGGATGTACTCTTCTCGTCTTTTGAGGAGAGGACTCGGTGTCCGCTCTCTTGATGACACCGTGAGACGCCTGGCGCGACGATTCTATGTTCGTTCCGACAGAGTGACCCACAATTCCCTCATTGCCGGACTTGGTAAATACACCCCGCGACCAGGTGAGTCCTGGAAGCGACCTCGTTTGCTAGTCCCGGTGGTATAATCCACCAATCGCAGGTCGCTTCAGACCCCCCCCCCATAAGTAGATAAAAAGTATATATTGAACTCCAACAGACCCAGTGGCAGGAGTCCTTTCTGAGACTCGGGACACTGCACTACTCGCGACCCGCGCAACCCCCAGTTGTGTGTGTGTCAGTCAGTTACGTGAGCGACTTCCGCTAGTGTGGATTGAGTGCTCGTCAAAGTGAAGTGTGTTATGTGTTTTATAATTGTGCAAGACTCTATTAGTAGACATTGTTTATTGCGTGTGAACAATTTTTATTTGATTTGTAGTAAGAGACAGTGTTGTTAATTACGAACTATTTAATTGTGAACATTAAAGCTGGTGATTACTGACTTAATTGGTGTATTGTACTTATTTTGTTTTCCACTGTACCTACGACGATCGAGTCGACCGTCGTAACAGTGGTGTCAGAACTGGGATAGAACGGTTAACAGTGGAAACAGAGGACACTTCGTAGAAGAGTGTTAGCAGTAGTTGAAAAAAAAAGAATGGATACCAGTCAGATGATAGAATCATTCAAAGCAATGCTACTGCAGATCGAGGAACGATACCGCCAGGAGGCAGAAGAAAGAGGCCGACAAGAGGTGGCAGAAGTACAAAAACGACATGATGAGAAACGCAGACAGGAAAGAGAAGCAGCAGAGGAACGATCAAAAAGCACTAATGGAAGAATGACTAAAAGAAAAACGTAAGCGTGAAAATGAAACACCAGAGAGACGGCAAAAAGAATTTAGTCGTCAAGCAGACAATGTGAAGGCGTTCGTACAAGATGATAACACTGCAAAATTCGTCCTTTCACGAGGTGAGCTAAACAAACAAGTTGACAGAATATCTGAAATAGAAAAATCTGTGTCAACTACAAAAACCAAGTACAGTAGAGTCTCGATTAACCGAGGTTCTGTATTATCCGAGCCTAAACCAGAAAAATTAAAATAAAGAATTTGCCGACCTACTTTAATTGGCACCTGACTGTACGCGAGTTCCCTGACCGCGTGAGTCACACCCCCTCCCTTCAACTCCCCACTTCTACCCGCTTTTGTTTGATCCCTTTCAGTTGTCTGTCAAGTGTCAACCAGAGTGAGTGAAGGGTTCATCTGTCCAGTGATTGTTAAAAGTACAGTAATGAGTGCGAAAAGGAAACGTGTTGTTCTTTCTCTGGAAGATAAGCTTAATGCTATTAAACATTTGGATCGGGGTGAAACCTTAAAAAAAGTGGCACGTGATTTTGGTGTTGGTGAAGTGACTGTAGGCGACTGGAGGAGGAAAAGGGCACAGATTGAAGAGTGGGTGACTCAGCGCGCTCAATCAACGGGAGATAAAAACGTCGTAAAAAATACGAAAACAATGAAAAATAGTGATTATGAACAAACATCGGAGGCGTTGTTTTTATGGTTCCAGCAGATGAGAGATAAGGGTAGTCCGTTATCTGGTCCGATGTTACAAGCCAAAGCCTTAGAGTTTTTTAAGCGTTTTCAAGATGGAGAAGAAGAATTTACTGCTAGCATAGGTTGGCTAGATCGCTGGAAGACGTGGTATGGCGTAAGGCAGTTAAAAATTTCAGGCGAGATTTTGTCGGCCAATTCAAGTGCAGTTGATTCTTTCGTAAGTAAATTGGATGGAATAGTTAAGAAAACCAAATTAAGACCGCAGCAAATTTACAATTGTGATGAAACGGGACTCAATTTCAAAATGTTACCGAGCAAGACTCTAGCAGCTAAGCAGGAACAATCAGCTCCCGGTTACAAAAGAAGCAAGGAGAGAGTTACAGTTCTAGTGTGTGCAAATCAGTGCAGCGACCACAAACTTAAACTTTTATTGACAGGCAAGGCCAAAAAACCCAGGGCTTTCAAAAATGTGAACATGGATAATCTTCCGGTAAAGTACACAAACCAAAAAAAAAGCTTGAATGGAATCTTCAATCTTTAAAACGTGGTTTTTTGAGCAGTTTGTGTCAAGTGTAAAAAAATTCTGTGATGAAAAAAATCTTCCACATAAAGCTCTTCTCCTTCTGGACAATGCGCCCACTCACCCAGATGAATGTGAATTGGTTAGTGGTGATATAAGAGCTCTTTTCTTGCCCTCTAACGTTACCTCTTTAATTCAACCCCTTGACCAAGGGGTCTTAGAAAATCTAAAGTGCCATTACCGGTAAAGAATGTTGAAACATTTCCTTGAGGACCTAGAAAATTATCTAACCGCTGTCGCAAGCCTAAAGAAAATTAACCTCAAAGATGTCATTTACTGGTTGGGCGAGTCATGGAGTGACGTGAAAGAATCTACACTGAAGAAAAGCTGGAAAAACATCACCTCGAATAATGATATCACTGGACCAACTGAAAACCAAGACGATTCAGATGACGAAGATGATTTGCGCCTAAGCCACATTTAAATATGCTTCCAGTTACAGAAACAGTCACAGAGAAAGATGTAAACGATTGGATGAACGAAGACGAGCAATGTGAACTTTCTGATGAGGTTATTGCCAATGTAGTCACAAAATAAAAACAGTGACGACACATCAACCGAGGGAGGCCTGGAAAGCAGAATCAGTCACACTGAGGGTTTGAGCGCTATCGAGAAGGCACTACTCTACATAGAACAACAAAACTGCACATCACCAGCTGACATGATTATGTCGCTGCATCTGCGCAGTATGGCGTCCAAGAAGCGAAGCAGTGCAATGAAACAGAAGAGGACTGTTAAAGACTTTTTTCAAAATGTGTAAATCAATGATTTTCAAGTGCGTTTAAGGTATGTACTGTAATGTAAATAATGTTTAGTATGTATTAGTCCTTTCATCGTACAGTACAGTAATACAACTGCTATTTTTATAATTTCATCTAATTTTTCTTGTAAAATAAACTGGAGTACTCTGTCAAGAAATAACTGTTTGCAGTACGTTTTTAAAAGTCCTGTTAGCCCTAACACGATTAAAAAGCAAAGAGTTGTCTCCTTATTGCTACTAAAGTACTGTAATTATTTTATGTATCTCAAAGTAGACAACCTGTTATCTTATTCTATCCGTGTTATCCGAGAGTTTGCTTATCCGAGGTTGCGGCGGTCCACATTAACTCGGTTAATCGAGACTCTACTGTATGTCAAGTTTAGAAGATTCTATTACAAATTCAATAAAACAAATTAAAAAGGAAGTCGAATATTTAGTCAAAGAAATAGTTGATAAAGAAAGACCATCAGTAAATGCTGCTGAAGATTCAAAATATCAGAGAAATCAAACTGTAGTAGAGGCAGTGTTTGCAAAGGCTCCAACGTTTGATGGAAGCATTCACTGGGCAACTTATATTCGGCAATTTGAAGTTGCTGCTCGCTTAAATAAATGGACGGAAGAAGAGAAAGGACTTGCAATAATTCTTACTTTAAAAGGGCCTGCCGCAGAACTAATACAGAAAGTGCCATCTGACAGTCAGAATGTCTATGCTGAATTAACTAAAGCTCAAGAATTACGGTACGGTGGCCAGCATTTATGCAAAGTGTACCGTAAACAACTTAAAGCGAGGCGACAGCGTTCAGGGGAGAGCCTTCAAGAGTTTGAAGCGAATATCAACTGACTGACGAGATTGACTTATTCCGAAGAATCGGAGGACTTCCGGAAGTGGATTTCTCTCATTATGTTTATTGACGGTATCAGAGATAGTCAATTACACCAACTGTTAAGAATGGCACGGCACGATAATAAATCAGATGCTCTTGTTTATGCTCTCCGTTTTGAAGCTGCAAAGTCGGCGACCTACATAATCAAAGTATACCATCACGTTGTAGCCAAACGGATCTAATACCACAGTATCGTCATAGCGGACGGCATAAAGAGACGATTCAAAAACAACAGTTTAAGAAGTCAGCAGCGCCACAACGATCTTTTGAACCAAAGGACAAAGACAGAAGACCGAAGTGTTACAACTGTGGGAAACATGGTCATCTACAGGTAGACTGCTGGAAGAATAAAATACCGAGAGAAGAGAGCGATCACACCAATTGGAGAAGTAATGCCCCAGAACAGCACACAGTTTCCATGCTACATAAGACTAGTGGAAACCTGATCATTAATGGATTTGCGGAAGGTAAATGAACATCATTTACAGTTGACACGGGCGCTACAGTGTCTATTGTACGCCCTGACTTAATCAGCAACTGGCGGGCTCAAATTAGCTCTTGTACAATACAGACTGTGACTGGAAGCCCCGTCAATGTGTAGGAAAGATAGAACGTCCGTGTCTTCTCAAGTTTAGCTACCAAATGCTTGTTGCAGACATTGTTGGTGAAGTGATTCTTGGCACGGACATTATGAATGCCTACGGATTTGTTGTGGACTTAGGAGAGAACGTCCTGAAGGTTGGACAAGATAAGAAAGCTTTGCATGGCTAAAATGGCAGGGTCTGTCAACCATTCAATCAAGCAAGTGGCATTGGCCGAAGAAGAAATCAACAGGTCTGGTCAAGAGGAACCTTTCCTATTCCAGGCGTAAATGGAAGAAGAACTAGCAGAGGAAGTACACATACGTGAAACAGAAAAGAAGTGACTAGAAAGCTAACTATGGGTGTCAAGGAAAACCCCTTGTTTGTTCCTGAGTTAATAGAAGCGCCCAGGGGAAAAGTTGCTGAAGATGAAGTTACGCAAGAGGTTGTTGACGAGATCCAATCAGACTTGGATCAGCCAGTGGTGTTTAGGTCATCAGTACATGACGCAACGGGAGCATTCCAGCAAAACTAGCGGTTGAGCGGAAGACTCATATTCCTGGGAACTTGATGTTCGGATCACATGAGACCGAATTCGAAGGACGGGAGAATTATCTTTCACTAGGACATCCACCTAGATCGCCTGGCCAAGTATTAATTACTTCAGAGACGGTTTGCTAGTTCAGGACGAACAGGCTTAAGGAGGGGGCAGTGTTGCGAGAAGCGTACTGAACAATCCAGAACTTTCTCCACTCCCCCCGTCTAGTGTGGCAGCTGTGCGTCATTCAAGTAGATGATTCTAGTGAGTTCCAGGAACTACGCATTAAGCAGCTGGCGTGCAGTTAAGGAGGGAAAGCTGTACTCGGCCTCAGCACAGCATATATAAAGCTGTAGCTGCCGGGTTGTCAGTCAGTTACGTGAGCGACTTCCGTTAGTGTGGACTGAGTGCTTGTCAAAGTGAAGAATTATTGTGTTATGTGTTTTATAATTGTGCAAGACTCTATTAGTATACATTGTTTATTGCGTGTGAACAATTTTTATTTGATTTGTCGTAAGAGACGGTGTTGTTAATTACGAACTGTTAACTGTGAAAATTAAAGCTGGTGATTAGCGACTTAATTGGTGTCTTGTACTGTATTTTGTTTCCACTGTACCTACGACGGTCAAGTAGACCGTCGTAACAATATTCATGTACCAAAAGTGCTTTATTTTACAATATGTAGTGTTACTGTCCCACTTATAGGCAACTGACGGTAGTGCAAATTTAATTTTCTATATGTAATCTTATCATGAGGTATAACACAAACAGCAACAGCTGAAACTGTTAACCCTTTCTATTAACCATGCTGATGACTATCATTTTATATTCAATGAGCTGGTTCCCTCTGAAGGTCACCAATCTGTATTGATATGATTAAGTAGTTTCAGCTGCTCAATACAGTTAACAACTGATTTCTGAAAGGGTGAGAAAACCAAATTCCGTTATTAAGACTTCTGATTCATACACAATCCAGGAGACAATTCCAACAACAAGACTCACTTATCTGCTGTCATATAAAACAAAGGTAAAACATATTAAAGCACGACATTTTTTTAATCAAACTGGTACAACAGCTATTTTCAATACAGTAAATTAAAATACACAAGAACAAAGTCTCAAATATTTACACTAGTTTTTGTGCTATAAGGAACCAGCTAGCTAGCACGATCAACTTGTTAAGTATGTAATGTTAGCGGACTACTATTGTGTGGCAACAAGAAAGTAACCGCATACACCAAGAATTCAATGTCAATACACATCATACAGACTACATTTATATTCCCAAAAACGTGTAATTTATAATTTATAACATGTAAAAGAAATTACCCCTGCAGGTAACTTAGTTTTTCCTAGTCATATTTGTTTTGTTGGCAGTCTCTTTTAAAAATAAACGGTCATAAATAGTTGTGAAAGTGTCTCCATCATTATCAAGTCTCAACTAAACCACCCTGTGGTCAGAGATCTGATATCGGAAGGCTTCTTCCAGTACAATTAGGGGTTTGTCAACCGCTTATGGCATGCTGATACTTTAATGTTTATTAAAGCTGCATTTTAAACACAATTTTAATACACAATAAAAATATAACCATGGACTTGAAAAACTCGTTTAAAGAAAAATATGCTATCACAAAACAAAACAAACTCATTATCACAAAACAAAACTACTTTACTTATAACAATAAATATTACACACAGAATGATGGTCTACCCATGGGCTCCCCCATATCCAGCATTCTAGCAGAAGTCTTCCTCCAACACTTAGAAAAAAACAAAAATACTCACAAACAATGACAGACACTCACATAAAATACTATATTGGCACAGATACGTTGATGACATTCTAATACTATACAGGGGAAACAAAAGACAATGTGAACAGTTACTAACGCATATAAACAAAATACATAAAAACATAACCTTTACTGCCGAATATGAACACAACAATACCATCAACTTCTTAGACCTCTCCATCACAAAATTTGAACACAGGCACAAATTCAGTATATACAGAAAACCGACTACAACTGACACACTAATACACAACTCCTCCAATCACCCAATACAACACAAACTAGCTGCCTTCAGAACCATGATACATAGACTTACCAACATCCCCCTAGATGAAAAAGACTACAAAGACGAACTAAACAAGATAAAATATCTAGCAGAATCTAACGGATACGACAGAACAATAGTCAATAAACTCCTACACAAAACAAACAACAGACAAAGACAGAAAACAACAAATTCATAACACTAACATACATCAACAAACAAACAGAAAAAATAGCCCACAAATTCAAAAAAGCAGGATACAGAATCGCTTACAAAACTACTAACAAACAGAACACACACTATCAAAACACACACACAAAGCACAAAACAAATTCGATCTACCCGGTGTTTACAAACTAAATTGCTCAAATTGCAACAAATTCTACATAGGCCAGACAGGACGTAGCTTCAAACAGAGATACATTGAACACACAAAGGCACTCCACTCCACTACAGAATCCACCTTTGCAAACCACCTCATTGAAGCAAACCACACATACAAAAACATCGACAATAACATGAACATTCTACATGTACACACAAAAGGCCGAAAACTAGACACTCTAGAACAATTGGAAATACACAAACACACGAAAACAAATAAAAACAACATCCTAAACGAACAGACACAATTCAAATCGCACACATTATTCGAACATATCTCACACCACACACAAAACATCGATCTTTCAAAATTCGATTCCGTCGCCCACAAGAGGACGGACAGTGCTACCAGCGGCAACCTCTGAAGAAGCTTTTTAAAAGTGAAAACCGGTTCAGGTTGTAAGGTAAACGTTTATGTTTTTACTTATAAAAAACTTTGTGTTCCGAGTCATTAATGTAATAGTTGTATTTACAAAAATATGCCTTTTTAAAAATATAAAATTTTTGTAACAATAATTAAGAATGCTTCATAATAAATGAAACAATACGTGGTAAATCTATACAACCACATGGATGCCTTCAATGCTCTATTCCGTTTTTTAAACAATTATATGAAGGAGATTTGAATTTAATAAAATTCATTACTTGCCTTATCACCTATCTAGTAGGACACTAATTACATGGTGCCAGAGAACTAATTTATCAACTTTGTCAAATTTTGTTGCTTCCCTGCTATATACACTTTTTCCTCGAATGAGGCCTTTCGGTTTCGCAACCATTATCAAGTTCTTCCTACAACAACATTAAAATACCTACTTCCCTTATATATATATATATATATATACTAACCCTCCCACGCATCACCGGTTACATTCAACCAATAGGAGGCAGTACTTACCGCCCAGTCCTTGCTAGCCCCGCCCCTTACTCAGTCAACTTGACCTCATCATATACATTTCCTCTATAAATCTCCTATAGCTTTCTACCTTCTGAACCTATCCTGTAACCGTATTACACCTTTTATACACTACTCTTTCAAACTATAGTAAAATATATCCTCATTACTAAATTCAGTCTTTATGTTCATCAGCGCATTACTATTCTTTTTCCTTATTTTTAATATTTCTAATTCTTCATACAATTTGCGTTTACTTATGTTATTCTCTAACCTTACTATTTCGACGTTCTCTGTTGGGTCTAAAAACCTATGCCCTGTTTCATTAAAATGTCTCGCATAGAGCAAATTCGTAGTTCTGTCTCCTTCTCCTCTCGCATGCTCTCTCAATCTAATTTCGAATTTACATCCTGTTTCACCCAGGTAAACCTTATCACACTGTTTACAGTTCAACTTATAAACACCGCTTTTCTGTAGCCCTAATTCAGGCGTTATTTCAGTACTACCATTCTTTATATAATCAAAAACTGTATTTGTCTTTTTTACCGCTAAATCTAGATTGTGTTTTTCAAAGCACTTGATTATGTTCCTCGTTTGAAATACCAAATACATTATTGATCCTATGTATTTCTTTTCTTTCTTCTCTTCTTGTCTACTATTTCCTTTTATTCTTTTTACAATTTTCTCTACTATCCCCGGTTTATAATTATTATTTTTCACTATTTCTTCTATTCTTTTTAACTCTTCTGATATACATGAATCATCTTCTAAGTATTTTATTGCTCTATAACAAAATGAGTTTAGTGCAGCCATCTTGTGACTTACGGGATGGTATGATTCCTGAGGTATAATTAAGTCTATATATGTTTCTTTCCTAAATACATCAAATTTAAAAATACCACACTCTATCTTTATATTTAGATCTAGGTAATTTATTTGTACTCCACCTATTTCCTCTTTGAACTTAATTCTATTTTCAATTTGATTAATTTCATTCGTTAGTTCTGCGAATTCTTCATTTGTTCCTTCCCACACCACCAAAATGTCGTCTACGTACCTTATCCATTCCTTTATTTTATCCTTATATTTTGATTCCATTAGGACACGCCTCTCAAAACAATTCATATATATTTCCCCCATTACTGGTGACAACGGACAACCCATTGGTAGCCCCTCCTTTTGAATGTAATACTTATTATTAAACCTAAAGTAGTTTTGGTGTACGCAAACTGTCAGAACTTTTATTAAATCACTTTTGTACTGATACTGTCCTAAATTGTTATTTTACTTCCATGTTCCTTAAGGAAATGGAAGTATGGTGATGGCAAAAAAAATCTTGTTCGAGATTATTGCAGATTCTGATTCTACTACACTCAAAACATGAAAAAAAGTCGTTTTTCGAAAAGTGTCTGTGTGTCTGTAGATTTTTTTCTATGGCAAACGATAACAGCTGTAAATTCAAACAGAATCAAATAATTTTTTGCATACAGCCCTGATTTGTAGAGTACTCACGACCTATTGGTTTTGGTGAAGATCGGTTGAGGGAAAGGGGTAGTTTACCTGCAACGGTTTTTTTTCTATCAAGGGTAATTTTGTTTGTTTGGCAAACGATAACAGCTGCAAATTCAAACAGAATCAAATAATGTTTCGCATACAGCCCTGATTTGTAGAGTACTCGTGACCTATTGTTTTTGGTGAAGATCGGTTGAGGGAAAGGGGTAGTTTACCTGCAACGGTTTTTTTTATCAAGGGTAATTTTGTTTGTTTGGCAAACGATAACAGCCGCAAATTCAAACAGAATCAAATAAGTTTTTGCATACAGCCCTGATTTCTTGAGTACTAAAGACCTATTGTTTTTGGTGAAGATCGTTTAAGGGAAAGGGGTAGTCTACCTACCACGTTTTTTGTTTTATCAAGGGTATTTTGTATGGCAAGCGATAACAGCCGCAAATTCAAACAGAATCAAATAATGTTTCGCATACAGCCCTGAATTGTAGAGTTCTCAAGATCTGTTGATTTTGGTGAAGATCAGTTAAGGGAAAGGGGTAGTTTACCAGCAACGGTTTTTTATCAAGGGTAATTTTACTTCCATGTTCCTTTAGGAAATGGAAGTATGGTGATGGCAAAAAAAATCGTGTTCGAGATTATTGCAGATTCTGATTGTACTACACTCAAAACATGAAAAAAGTCGTTTTTCGAAAAGTGTCTGTGTGTCTGTCTGTCTATCTGTAGATATTTTTCTATGGCAAACGATAACAGCCGCAAATTCAGACAGAATCAAATATTTTTTTGCAAACAGCCCTGATTTGTAGAGTACTCATGACCTATTGTTTTTGGTGAAGATCGGTTGAGGGAAAGGGGTAGTTTACCTGCAACGGGTTTTTTTTATCAAGGGTAATT
This sequence comes from Magicicada septendecula, assembly GCA_034769895.1. NCBI lineage: Eukaryota > Metazoa > Arthropoda > Insecta > Hemiptera > Cicadidae > Magicicada > Magicicada septendecula. The sequence goes on from CM068374.1 coordinate 475,916,675, forward strand.
TTTTTTGTTTGGCAAACGATAACAGGCGCAAATTCAAACAGAATCAAATAATGTTTCGCATACAGCCCTGAAGTTTAGAGTTCTCAACATCTGTTGATTTTGGTAAAGATCGGTTAATGGAAAGGGGTAGTTTACCTGCAACGGTTTTTTATCAAGGGTAATTTTTTTCTAGGGTAAACGATAACAGCCGCAAATTCAAACAGAATCAAATGATGTTTTGCATACACCCCTGTATTGTAGAGTTCTCAATACCTATTGGTGTTGGTGAAGATCGGTTAAGGGAAAGGGGTAGTTTACCTGCAACGTTTTATGTTTTAAAAGGGTTTTTTCTATGGCAAACGATAAGAGCCGCAAATTCACACAGAATCAAATACGTTTTTGCATACAGCTCTGTTTTGTTGAGTACTAAAGACCTATTGTTTTTGGTGAAGATCGGTTAAGGGAAAGGGGTAGTTTACCAGACACGTTTTTTGTTTTATCAAGGGTATTTTATATGGCAAACGATAACAGCCGCAAATTCAAACAGAATCATATATTTTTCATAATCCCTGAAATGTAGAGTTCTCAAGACCTGCTGGTTTTGGTGAAGATCGGTTAAGGAAATAGGGTTGTTTACCAGCAACATTTTATGTTTTATCACGGGTAATTATTTTTTTGACGAACGATAACTGACGTACATTAAAACAGAATCAACTACCCTTCTGCATAAGTTTTTGAATTATACAGTACTCAAGGTCTGATGATTTTGTTGAAGATCGGTTAAGAGAAAGGGGTAGGTTACCTGCAACGTTTTATGTTTTAACAAGGGTATTTTTTCTATGACGAACGATAACTGCCGTAAATTCAAAGAGAATCAACTAATGTTTTGCATACAGCCCTGAATTGTAGAGTTCTCAAGACCTATTGTTTTTGGTGAAGATCGGTTAATGGAATAGGGTAGTTTACCAGCAACGTTTTATGTTTTATCAAGGGCGTTTTCTATGGCAAACGATAAGAGCCACAAATTCAAACAGAATCAAATAATTGTATGCATACAGGCCTGAATTGTAGAGTACCCAAGACCTGTTGTTTTTGGTGAAGATCGGTTAAGGGAAAGGGGTAGTTTACCTGCAATGGTTTTTTATCAAGGGTAATTTTTTTCTATAGTAAACGATAACAGCCGCAAATTCAAACAGAATCAAATGATGTTTTGCATACAGCCCTGTATTGTAGAGTTCTCAATACCTATTGGTGTTGGTGAAGATCGGTTAAGGGAAAGGGGTAGTTTACCAGCAACATTTTATATTTTAAAAAGGGTAATTTTTTTAATGACGAACGATAACTGCCGAAAATTCAATGAATTTTTGCATACAGCCCTGATTTGTAGAGTACTCAAGACCTATTGTTTTTGGTGAAGATCGGTTAAGGGAAAGGGGTAGTTTACCTGCAACTTTTTATGTTTTAAAAGGGTATTTTCTATGGCAAACGATAAGAGTCGCAAATTCAAACAAAATCAAATACTTTTTTGCATACAACTCTGATTTGTAGAGAACTCAAGACCCTTTGTTTTTTGGCGAAGATCGGTTAGCGGAAAGGGGTAGTTTGCCAGCAACGTTTTTCTTATCAAGGGTAATTTTTTTCAATGGCAAACGATAACAGCCGCAAATTCAAACAGAATCAAGTAATGTTTTGGATACAGCCCTGAATTGCAGAGTTCTCAAGACCTGCTGGTTTTGGTGTAGATCGGTTAAGGGAATAGGGTAGTTTACCTGCAACATTTTATGTTTTAACAAGGGTAATTTTTTCTATGACGAACGATAACTGCCATAAATTCAAACCGAATCAACTACTCTTTTGCATACCTTTTTGAGTTATACAGAACTCAAGGTCTGTTGATTTTGTTGAATATCGGTTAAGGGAAAGGGGTAGTTTACCAGCAACGTTTTATATTTTAACAAGGGTATTTACTATGGCAAACAATAAGAGCCGCAAATTCAAACAGAATCAAATAATGTTTTGCATACAGCACTGAATTGTAGAGGACTGACGGTCTATTGATTTTGGTGAAGATCGGTTTAAAGAAAGGGGTAGTTTACCTGCAACATTTTATGTGATAAGATTAACTTTTTTTATGACGAACGATAACTGCCGTAAATTCAAACAGAATCAAATATTTTTTTGCATGCGTCCCTGAACTGTAGAGGACTGAATGCCTATTGATTTTGGTGAAGATCGGTTAAGAGAAGGGGGTACTTTACCAGCAAGGTTTTATGTTTTAACAAGAGTAATTGTTTCTATGACGAACAATAACTGCCGCACATTCAAACAGAATCAAATATTTTTTGCATGCATCCCTGAATTGCAGAGGACTGAAGGCCTACTGATTTTGGTGAAGATCGGTTAAGAGAAAGGGGTAGTTTACCAGCAACGTTTTATGTTTTAACAAAAGTAATTGTTTCTATGACGAACGATAACTGCCGCACATTCAAACAGAATCAAATATTTTTTTGCATGCATCCCTGAATTGCAGACGACTGAAGGCCTACTGATTTTGGTGAAGATCGGTTAAGAGAAAGGGTAGTTTACCAGCAACGTTTTATGTTTTAACAAGAGTAAAGTACTTAATTGTGATAAACAAATTATCCTGATAAGAAGCTCATAATAATCCACTGTAGAAACGTAAATGAAATATCTATAAATGAAGAGGGTAGTTGAACGGGGTGGGGGTAAATTTATTTTAATGAAAATTATAGTTGAAGAGGGACCGGAGAATGTTTTATATGTGTACTACGTTATCGACAACAAAGAAGTAGTTTTTGTTAAATTTCCTTCCCGGGCTGTTTAGCCGTAGTCCAATGTTTTCTGGAAAACCAGACGTTTCGGCAATGCCATCGACTGCCATCATCAGTGAAAATCGAGTGCGAAAACGTGAGGTAGTATACGTTAGTGATCACAGTACTGTGGTTAAGGCTGAAGCAATAGAAAGAAGTAGTTTCTATGGAAATATTTCATGTCGAATATGATTTTAAATATAAATCTTAGAACATGGAAGTCATGTATCGATCTCCATACCGATATTTTACTTCCATGTTTCTTAAGGAAATGGTAGTATGGTGATGGCAAAAAAAATCGTGTTCGAGATTATTGCAGATTATGATTGTACTACACTCAAAAAATGAAAAAAATCGGTATGGAGAACCATACATGACTTCCATATTCTAAGATTTATATTTAAATCTTAATATCGCCTGCCAAGCGCGATATATTTTCTCTTATACATGATTTACATTAAAATGAAAAAATTTTAATTTTATTGCCTGGCAACAAAATTATTTTATTTTTAACAATTACCATTGTTTGAAAAAGTTTAAATAAATTTTCAAGTACTTTACTCTTGTTAAAACGTAAAAGGTTGCAGGTAAACTACCCCTTCCCCTTAACCGATCTTCACCAAAAACAATAGGTCTTGAGTACTCTACAAATCAGGGCTGTATGCAAAACATTATTTGATTCTGTTTGAATTTGCGGCTGTTATCGTTTGCCATAGAAAATACCCTTGTTAAAAAAACGTTGCAGGTAAACTACCCCTTTCCCTCAACCTATCTTCACCAAAAACAATAGGTCTTGAGAACTCTACAATTTAGGGCTGTATGCAAATAATCTTTTGATTCTGTTTGAATTTGCGGCTGTTATCGTTTGCCATAGGAAATACCCTTGTTAAAACATAAAACGTTACAGGTAAACTACCCCTTTCCCTTAACCGATCTTCACCAAAAACAATAGGTCTTGAGAACTCTACAATTCAGGGCTGTATACGAAACATTATTTGATTCTGTTTGTATTTGCGGCTGTTATCGTTTGCCAAAAAAAAAATTCCCTTGATAAAAAAAAAACCGTTGCAGGTAAACTACCCCTTCCCTCAACCGATCTTCACCAAAAACAATAGGTCGCAAGTACTCTACAAATCAGGGCTGTATGCAAAAAATTATTTGATTCTGTTTGAATTTGCGGCAGTTATCGTTTGCCATAGAAAAAAAATCTACAGACACACAGACACACACACACACACACACACACACACACACACACACACACACACACACACACACACACACACACATACACACACACACACACACACACACACACACACACACAGACACTTTTCGGAAAACGACTTTTTTTCATGTTTTGAGTGTAGTAGAATCAGAATCTGCAATAATCTCGAACACGATTTTTTTTGACATCACCATACTTCCATTCCTTAAGGAATATGGAAGTAAAAGTCATTTTTCGAAAAGTGTCTGTGTGTGTGTGTGTGTGTGTGTGTGTGTGTGTGTGTGTGTGTGTGTGTCTGTAGAATTTTTTTCTATGGCAAACGATAACAGCCGCAAATTCAAACAATCAAATAATTTTTTGCATACAGCCCTGATTTGTAGAGCACTCACGACCTATTGTTTTTGGTGAAGATCGGTTGAGGGAAAGGGGTAGTTTACCTGCAACGGTTTATTTTATCAAGAGAAATTTTTTTTTTGCAAACGATAACAGCCGCAAATTCAAACAGAATCAAATAATGTTTCGCATACAGCCCTGAATTGTAGAGCTCTCAAGATCTATTGTTTTTGGTGAAGATCGGTTAAGGGGAAGGGGTAGTTTACCTGCAACGTTTTTTTATCAAGGGTATTTTTTATGGGAAACGATAACAGCCGCAAATTTAAACAGAATCAAATAATTTTTTGCATACGTCCCTGAATTGTAGAGATCTCAAGGACTTTCGATTTTGGTGAAGATCGGTTAAGGGGAAGGGGTAGTTTACCTGCAAACCTTTACGTTTTAACAACAGTAAAGTACTTGAAAATTCATTTAAACTTTATCAAACAATGGTAATTGTTAAAAATAAAATAATTTTGTTGCCAGGCAATAAAATTATAATTTTTTCATTTTAATGTAATTATGTATGAGTACATACATGTATAAAATAATATATCGTTCGTGGCAGGTAAGCATATCTCAGTTACATAATGTTTACGTTTCCATTTTATTATTATGACTACAGCAATAAAAAGGGAGGGAACACACACACACACACACACACACACACACACACACACACACACACACACACACACACACACACACACACACACACACAATTCGCGTTATTTCTGGCCTCACTCATGTTTATTTTCTTACATTTGCACGCTTTTTAAATGGAAAGTGCCGAAACCCACACCAACATAACGCGTGCAAGCCGAAAAAATGGACATCAATTTGCTTCCTGTGGATCGCTGGGCAGTGTAACTGAACGTGTTTACAGAGGAACGATTCATAGACAGACTTTTAGTCTTTAGGGAATGAACGCTCTGCAAGATGCTGAGGGTCCATGAGTGACTTCGGAGCGCTCCTTCTTTTTCGCGTGTTTGTTCTGTGAAACATACACTGTAGATTCGCAGCTTTACTCTAAGCAACGTTCAATAGGAAATGTTGAAAATTTTTGTCCACGGTGTACCCTCATACACACTAAACCTGCTCTGATGTTTTAATTACGGACATCATAATATTAAAACTTTGGAAACTTGAGCACTACTTAATGGAGATCAATCATTAACTTATACAAGCCATTAATTTTACGCATATTTTTTATATATATGTGTACAACGTTATTGGCAACAAAGAAGTAGTTTTTGTTAAATTTCCTTCCCGGGATATTTGGCCGTAGCCCAACGTTTTCTACAAAACAAGACGTTTCGGCAATGACATCGACTTCCATCATCAGTGAAAATCGAGTGCGATAACGTGAGGTGGTATACGTTAGTGACCACAGTACTGTGGTTAAGGCTGAAGCAGTAAGTAGAAAGAAGTAGTTTCTATGGTAATATTTCATATCGAAAATGATTTTAAATATAAATCTTAGAATATGGAAGTCATGTATGGTTCTCCATACCGATATTTTTCTATGGTAAACGATAACAGCCACAAATTCAAACAGAATCAAATGATGTTTTGCATACACCCCTGTATTGTATAGAGTTCTCAATACCTATTGGTGTTGGTGAAGATCGGTTAAGGGAAAGGGGTAGTTTACCTGCCACGTTTTTTGTTGTATCAAGGGTATTTTATATGGCAATCGATAACAGCTGCAAATTCAAACAGAGTCACATAATATTTTGCATACAGCCCTGAAATGTAGAGTTCTCAAGACCTGTTGGTTTTGGTGAAGATCGGTTAAGGGAATAGGGTAGTTTACCTGCAACATTCTATGTTTTATCAAGGGTAATTTTTTTTATGACGAACGATAACTGCCGTACATTAAAACAGAATCAACTACTCTTTTGCATACCATTTTGAATTATACAGAACTCAAGGTCTGTTGATTTTGTTGAAGATCGGTTAAGGGAAAGGGGTAGTTTACCTGCAACGTTTTATGTTTTAACAAGGGTATTTTTTCTATGACGAACGATAGATAACTGCCGTAAATTCAAAGAGAATCAAATAATGTTTTGCATACAGCCCTGAATTGTAGAGTTCTCAAGACCTATTGTTTTTGGTGAAGATCGGTTAAGGGAAAGGGGTAGTTTACCTGCCACGTTTTTTGTTGTATCAAGGGTATTTTATATGGCAAACGATAAGAGCCGCAAATTCAAACAGAATCACATAATTGTTTGCATACAGGCCTGAATTGTAGAGTACTCAAGACCTGTCGTTTTTGGTGAAGGTCGGTTAAGGGAAAGGGGTAGTTTACCTGCAACAGTGTTTTATCAAGGGTAATTTTTTTCTATGGTAAACGATAACAGCTGCAAATTCAAACAGAATCAAATGATGTTTTGCATACAGCCCTGTATTGTAGAGTTCACAATACCTATTGGTGTTGGTGAAGATTGGTTAAGGGAAAGGGGTAGTTTACCAGCAACATTTTATGTAAACTTTTAAACATTGTATTTGCCTCCAAAAGCGTTTTATGACTATAAAACAGGTTAATTACCTTCCGTCACGCCTTTTGAAATCCGAAAACAGGATTACTCGAATTTCGACACATTAAGTGTCATCTTCAGATCCTCGATGAATATAGGTTAAAAATACATTTGTTGATGTATGCACATCCCGTCAGATAATAAACTCGAGAACAAACTTAAGTTTAAAAATCAAATTAAGTCTTTCGATGAATACGATGGTACAGGTGTATACAGGCTTAATTGTTCGGATTGTTCAAATTTTTACATAGGACAAACGGGTCGTTCGTTCAAATTGCGTTATAAAGAACACCTCCCAAGCTCTAAATCAAATATAGGAAGATCCACATTTGCTGAACATTTAAGTTCACAAGATCATAACATAAAAAGTATTAGTGAGAATTTGGATATATTACATAAATGCAGGAAATCTCTTAAACTGGACACTCTTGAACGGTTTGAAATATATAAGGCCACTAAAGATAATTACGATCGCATCTTAAATGAAAAATCGATCCATAAAAATAATATTTTATTCAACAGAGTAAACGATATAGAACGAGATATTAGCTGTGTCAGATCGATAAAATTTATCAAAGGTCAAATCGGTATCGATTGATTTTACTGTATAACGTGTTCCTGCGCAGGTCCGCGTCGGCCGCGTGTATTGTGTTTTCGTTCTGTTTTGTCTCGGTTTTAATATGTGTTAAATTATTTAAGTATTTTTGTTGTTATGTTTGTGTTGTTTTTATTATCTGACGGGATGTGCATACATCAACAAATGTATTTTTAACCTATATTCATCGAGGATCTGAAGATGACACTTAATGTGTCGAAACTCGAGTAATCCTGTTTTCGGATTTCAAAAAGCGTGACGGAAGGTAATTAACCTGTTTTATAGACATTTTATGTTTTAACAAGGGAAATTTTCTATATGACGAACGATAACTGCCGTAAATTCAAACAGAATCAACTAGGTTTTTGCATACCTTTTTGAACTAAAGAGAACTCAAGGTCTGTTGATTTTGTTGAAGATCGGTTAAGGGAAAGGGGTAGTTTATCAGCAACATTTTATGTTTTAAAAAGGGTAATTTTTTTTATGATGAACGATAACTGCCGAAAATTCAAAGAGAATCAAATAATTTTTTTGCACCCTTTCCTGTGTTGCAGAGAGCTCAAGGTCTATTGATTTTGGTGAAGATCGGTTAAGGGAAAGGGGTAGTTTACCTGCAACATTTTATGTTGTAACAAGAGAAATGTTTCCATGACGAACGATAACTGCCGCACATTCAAACAGAGTCAAATATTTTTTTGCATGCATCCCTGAATTGTAGAGCACTGAAGGTCTATTGATTTTGGTGAAGATTGGTTAAGAGAAAGGGGTAGTTTACCTGCAACATTTTGTTTTAACAAGAGTAAATTACTTAATTTTGATAAATAAAGTATCCTGATAAGAAGCTCATAATAATCCTTTGCAGAAATGTAGATGAAATATCTATAAATGAAGAGGTTAGGTGAACGGGGTGGGGGTAATTTTCTATAATGAAAATTATAGTTGAATGGGGATGGGAGAATTGTTTATATGCTTACTACGTTATTGGCAACAAAGAAGTAGTTCTTTGTTAAAATTCCTTCCCGGGCTGTTTAGCCATAGTCCAATGTTTTCTGCAAAACCAGACTTTTCGGCAGTGCAGTCCATCGACTGCCATCATCAGTGAAAATCGAGTGCGAAAACATGAGGTGGTATAGTTTAGTGAGCATAGTACTGTGGTTAAGGCTGAAGCAATATGTAGAAAGAAGTAGTTTCTATTGAAATATTTCGTTTCGAATATGATTTTAAATATAAATCTTAGAACATGGAAGTCGTGTATGGTTCTCCATACTGATATTTTAATAATTTCTACAGTATGTTCAACCGATATATTCGTAAACATATCTGACACGTCTAACGACATAAGTTTCATATTTTCACTTATTTTTACTAACTTCAACCGTTCTATTACATTTCTACTATTTTCTACACTATATGTTACCTCAAAATCGTATAACCTCCTAAGCAACTTGCTCACTTCTTTCGATATCTTATAACTAGGTGAATTAATAAACGAAACTATTGGCCTAAACGGCATACCTTCTTTATGTAATTTTGGTTGACACCTCAACCTTGGCGCTTCCAGGTTTGATTCTATAAGTGATTTCTTCTTCTTATCGCTTAGGAATGTTAGTGGGCGGGGTTAGCAAGGACTGGGCGGTAAGTACTGCCTCCTATTGGTTGAATGTAACTGGTGATGCGTGGGAGGGTTAGTATATATATAAGGGAAGCAGGTATTTTAATGTTGTTGTAGGAAGAACTTGATAATGGTTGCGAAACCGAAGGCATCGTTCGAGGAAAAAGTGTATATAGCAGGGAAGCAACAAAATTTGACAAAGTTGTTATGAAGACTGCTAACATAGAGAAAATAACTGATAATAGACGCACGTTGCAAGCAGAAGAATTAAATAAGGTAAGCTTAGTGTTTAAATATTTAAAAACTAAAGTAAAATTGAAGAAAAATCTTAGCAAAATATTGTTTAATAAACAATGCGAGTATAGAAATATAATACCGAAATATGCAAAAATTAAGATAAATAAAAATGGTGAAGTAGCAACAAAAGTGAAAAAAGTTAGTGAAAAATTATGGATAAAATTAGAAATTAGCCACCTCTACGGAAAACTAAATACATTTAATAAAGAATTATTTAAAAGGCACTTGGAATTATATAAAATATTCTCAATTATAGAATTGGAAGAAATATTATACGGGTTCGGTGAGAATTATGTAAATAAGAAATTAAAGAATTTAAACCACAAATTACTTGGTAAATTAGAGAAACTATCCAAAAAAGGAAATATAAGGGTAGGTAAAAAAGAGTAGTGAGGAAGGTTTTGCACAACAAGTGGTTAACCTTACAGAAGTTACATTCACAGAAGAGGAACAAAAATTATTAAATAAGTGTTTAAAATATGCACCGCCTGTTGGCATAAATAGGGAAAAGGCATTAGTGGAGTGTGAAGTAATAGTAGAGAAAATAGAAAATGAGGATACTAAAAAACAAATGAGGTGTGAGTGAAAAGAAATCGTTGAAAAAATGTATAATAAAAGTACACATAGAAGAAATAAGGTGGAAGAACAGGTCACGAAGGATGTAAAGAAATTGAAAAATTAAATAAAAGAAAATAATCTACTAGTTACTAAAGCAGACAAAGGAAATACTTCGGTTGTAATGAAGAAAGATTGGTACATAAACAAGACAGAAGACTTTATAAAAGAAGGCCCATATCAATGTATAAAATATGATTACACAAGCAAATACCAAGCTCAAATTAAAAAAGTGTTAAAAGAAATAACATTCCTAAGTGATAAGAAGAAGAAATCACTTATAGAATCAAACCTGGAAGCGCAAAGGTTGAGGTGTCAACCAAAATTACATAAAGAAGGTATGCCGTTTAGGCTAATAGTTTCGTTTATTAATTCGCCTAGTTATAAGATATCGAAAGAAGTGAGCAAGTTGCTTAGGAGGTTATACGATTTTGAGGTAACATATAGTGTAGAAAATAGTAGAAATGTAATACAACGGTTGAAGTTAGTGAAAATACGAAACTTATGTCGTTAGACGTGTCAGATATGTTTACGAATATATCGGTTCAACATACTGTAGAAATTATTAAAAATAACAATTTAGGACAGTATCAGTACAAAAGTGATTTAATAAAAGTTCTGACAGTGTGCGTACACCAAAACTACTTTAGGTTTAATAATAAGTATTACATTCAAAAGGAGGGGCTACCAATGGGGTTGTCCATTGTCACCAGCAATGGCGGAAATATATATGAACTGTTTTGAGAAGCGTGTCCTAATGGAATCAAAATATAAGGATAAAATAAAGGAATGGATAAGGTACATAGACGACACTTTGGTGGTGTGGGAAGGAACAAATGAAGAATTCGCAGAACTAACGAATGAAATTAATCAAATTGAAAATAGAATTAAGTTCAAAGAGGAAATAGGTGGAGTACAAATAATTACTTAGATCTAAATATAGAGTGTGGTGTTTTTAAATTTGATGTACAGTATTTAGGAATGAAACGTATACAGACTTAATTATACCTCAGGAATCATACCATCCCGTAAGTCACAGGATGGCTGCACTAAACTCATTTTGTTATAGAGCAATAAAATACTTAGAAGATGATTCATGTATATCAGAAGAGTTAAAAAGAATAGAAGAAATAGTGAAAAATAATAATTATAAACCGGGGATAGTAGAGAAAATTGTAAAAAGAATAAAAGGAAATAGTAGACAAGAAGAGAAGAAAGAAAAGAAATACATAGGATCAATAACGTATCTGGGATTTCAAACGAGGAACAATCAAGTGCTTTGAAAAACACAATATAGATGTAGCGGTAAAAAAAGACAAAGACAGTTTTTGATTATATAAAGAATAGTAGTACTGAAATAACGCCTGAATTACAGAAAAGCGGTGTTTATAAGTTGAACTGTAAACAGTGTGATAAGGTTTACCTGGGTGAAACAGGATGTAAGTTCGAAATTAGATTGAGAGAGCATGCGAGAGGAGAAGGAGACAGAACTACGAATTTGCTCTATGCGAGACATTTTAATGAAACCGGGCATAGGTTTTTAGACACAACAGAGAACGTCGAAATAGTAAGGTTAGAGAATAACATAAGTAAACGCAAATTGTATGAAGAATTAGAAATATTAAAAGTAAGGAAAAAGAATAGTAATCCACTGATGAACATAAAGACTGAATTTAGTAATGAGGATATATTTTACTATAGTTTGAAAGAGTAGTGTATAAAAGGTGTAATACGGTTACAGGATAGGTTCAGAAGGTAGAAAGCTATAGGAGATTTATAGAGGAAATGTATATGATGAGGTCAAGTTGACTGAGTAAGGGGCGGGGCTAGCAAGGACTGGGCGGTAAGTACTGCCTCCTATTGGTTGAATGTAACCGGTGATGCGTGGGAGGGTTAGTATATATATATATATATATATAAGGGAAGTAGGTATTTTAATGTTGTAGGAAGAACTTGATAATGGTTGCGAAACCGAAAGGATAGAAGGGAAGCAGCAAAATTTGACAAAGTTGTTATGAAGACTGCTAACATAGAGAAAATGACTGATAACTAATTTATCGAGTTGTCTTTTAAATTAGGAGACAATACGTTTGGGTAATCTCAACTTTCTCACCAACTTTAATTCCTCAGAAATCAAAAACTTATAGCCCTTTAACAGATTGTGTCACAAAAAAGTGACAAACATCGCAACTGTATACACATAAAAGCCAGAAATTATAAGTACTATTACATCATTGGAAAATACTATCATTAGTATATTACATTGTTATAACCGGTATTAAGACTTGTATTTATAAAGGCTTCAAGCATATAAATAACATATGATGTACCTCAAGCATCTGAACAATCACAAAATATAATAGTTTTAGTAATAATTATGCCAAAGTTGTTCTAACATGACATAATTAATAATCATTTCAAAAGTAAACTGTTTTTGCAATAGCAGTTCTATAAAACAGTCCATGATTTTTTTTTAATACCGGTACAGCAATCTGAAGCATATCTGTGGATAACAGAAGCAATTTAAAAACAGAAGAAATGGCCTACTGTTTCTATTTGGTTAAATTATCTACTGGCTGGTGCTGTGATATAGGCCAGTCATTTTAAACGCTAAAATCGCAATAATTCATGTACTTTTAATTTTTTGATATGTTGTTAGGACCAGTACCAGTAGTATGAATCCAAGTTTGCAGCTTCGAAAGACCTGTGCTAACTGCGTAATGCGTGAAAAAGTGCAAACTTTTCGGACTTTTTTCAGTTTTTGCCTTATAACTCCTAAAGTATGCGTTCTAGGGAAAAAGGTATAGATACCTTTGTTAAAGTAGATTAAATTGGAAACAATTTAAGCCCAACCACAGCTCTGTACGTCCAATAGTTCCTGAGATACAGCACTTCAAAAATTGGCCATTTTTTCCAGAAAGTGAAAAATTTTAGTTTTGGTAGAGTTTCGAGCCAAATATCGAGAAAAGTACTCATTCTACGAGGAAAGTTATATAAAATGAATTTGTAGTAAATTTATTTAGCTTTAATTTAAGCACAGAACAATGCCTGTAGACCTAATAGTTCTCTCATTATTTGCAAAAAACCAAAAAATGGGAAACTTGGATTTTGGTAGAAATGGATCTAAACACGTCCCATGACGATTTGTGGGTATTTGAAAGAAAAAAAAGCAAAAGACCATGTAAAAGGAATGAAATATGTATTTAATTAAACTGAATGTCACAAAATAGTACAATAATAGAAATATTCATAATAAAAAATGGCAATGTCAAAATTTTGATCGCTTGGAGGGTCCTGGTAGAGTTCGTCGTGCTCCATCGCTGTTTGCCCCTCCATCCGCATTTCCCCAGGCAATGGATCGTCGGGGTCGTCGTCTTCGTCATCTGTCTTCTCATCAATCTGGATGACGGGGACATTTTGGCATGATTTGCCGGCACGGAATTTGCACAAAGCAGAGCACTTAAACCCTGCTTTGTGGCACGTGCAGCCCCCAGTGCACCCTTTCTTGCACTTACAAGATAGAAATTTGAGGAGGGTTTGTGGAGCCGGTTCGCTTTTTGTAGTGATTGGGGTTAACCCCTCCTGGCTTCTCGTCCAACCCCAATCACTCGCTTCTTTCTCCACCCCCAACCACTTTTGCACCTGGTGGTAGGTGCGGTAGGCATGATATCTGGCAGCCTCTTCTGTTGGGGGCAAACGAGCCAAGTTAACCTTCGCATTGGCTGCCGTCTTCACGAACAGTTGACATCGTAGGCCGTGTAGAGAGTCGTGGTTGTCATCCCCTCCATAAAGAGCCATGAGGCACTTCTCTCCAGCTCTGGCAATGGCCTCGTGACTGGCATCTGGCAGCAGAAAAACTGTAGCTAGGTCCACCAGGTGGTGATTCTTCTGGAGAACGCTCCACAATTTGGTTTTCCCCTGCCAGAAAATGGCAGAGGTGGTGTCGCACCCACTGAATGCGTGTAAAAAAAGTTCAAATCGAGGGGAGAATTCCAATTCTCCCCGATTGAATGAAGTGGTGGAAAACTGTACGCAACCTGACTCACCTCTGCCACTTTTCTGGAAGTAGACGTTGTCGATGGTCGAGCCCAAGCCATTGGGAAGAACCTGTAGGTCCACATCCTCTCCAATTATCAGTACGTTCTCAAAGGCTTGTCAAGCGCGGTTCTCACAATGTCGCTGTCTGCATCTTCTGAAGTTCTCTTAGTCTCAATCCCCTGGTTTTCAAACGCTGAGCACAGAAGGTCAGTCAGGCGTCGTTTGTTCTTGTCGTTGGATAACAGTTTTTCCTGGGGCACTTTGATTAGTGTTGACTCTTCAAACATGATGTCGTTGCAAGAAAGAGCAGCGCAGCGACGCAAGCGTTCAGCGGTTTTGGCACTCCTGAGGGCCCTATCCTCTGGATATCCATCAAACACCACTGACACATTCCTAGCAAAGTGGTTGAATCTGTAGCTGATGTACCCAGCAACAATAGCTCTAATGGAATCATTACGGTGCCAGGTAACTTTGTGTAATAGATATCCACCATCCACCACTACAAACGTACTGGCTCCCACAGGGTTCTTTTGGGGGAGCGGAGTGAAAGCCGAGTAGAAGGTAGATTTTGTACCTTTACGCATCCCCTCTTCACTGAACAATGCCATTGGGTATGGAGCCAACTCGTATTTGAAATGCTCTTTCAACTCCTGGTCCGACTGCTTTGTAATGCACAACCTCTGGAAAATGGTGAGTGGATCTACGTCAACACGCTTGTTTTGCACTTTGACAGAACTGCTGATTGATGCCAAGGTTAGCACTTTGTCTTTTCGTTTGAAAGTTACCTTCCCAAACGAGTTGCCAGTGATTTGTTTGACCCCTTCAATTCTCAATTCTTGGGCCATGTGACAATTGATTTCAGGACCTCCAACAATTCCACTGCTGATGGATAGTATTTTGTCAGTAATTGGAAATGGAGGGTGGATACTGAACCAGTTCTTAAGTTTCTTTACATCAGCACTGTCTCGTATGATTTGTGTTGGCCTCATGTCGACGTGTTGTTCAGTAGTTGTACAGGAAATGTCCCAGAACCGTTCCACTTCCTCGCAGATGTTCAGCATGTACACCATTCCTCCAGTCCACCGAGAAAGCACACTGCTGGATATACTGCGACCATGGGTTAATCCTCCCTGGCTCTTCATTGATCTCATAAGAACCTGCCGATAGACAAATCTGTCCACAGGCCTGACCAAAATTTATCAGATCGGCGAATCGTGAAGTCTCCTTGTGTGAACAAAAGAAATTCTTTTGGATCCATCCTCTGTTGTAGATTACTCATGTCTTGCAGATATAGACGAGCACTTTTGGTATAAAAAAATTGGCCCGCTGAGTGGAAAGCACACTGCTGGATATACTGCGACCATGGGTTAATCCTCCCTGGCTCTTCATTGATCTCATAAGAACCTGCCGATAGACAAATCTGTCCACAGGCCTGACCAAAATTTATCAGATCGGCGAATCGTGAAGTCTCCTTGTGTGAACAAAAGAAATTCTTTTGGATCCATCCTCTGTTGTAGATTACTCATGTCTTGCAGATATAGACGAGCACTTTTGGCATAAAAAAAGTGGCCCGCTGAGTGGAAGAAAGGATGCATTTTGCTTACTGTTTCCAGGTGGAGCTCCCTCTCCCATCCTCTCTGCCTGTATAAATTTCTTCATTAGTGTAGTCATTCATTAGTATTGCACCAAGCGCTTTGAGGTTGGACCTTCTTTTTCCAATTTATCCAATGCAGTTTTGAATTTGGCACTCACAATTTGGAAAGTTTCATTCTCCCTGGCAAGAAGGATCAGAGACCTCTCACTTTCACTGAGCATTCTTTCAGTTTCTGCTCGTTCCTCCTCAGTGAACTGTACCTCATTCAAAATCAAGTCTGCCAATGCAAGATTAGTCATCATGTGAGCTCTCACAGCCCTCGAGTATGCGTGACCATTCAGCATTTTGTCCACACTATTCTCGGCGTATATTGTCGTAAGCAATTCCTTCAGGCCACTACCTGCCATTATAGCGCCAATGCTACCCATGAACGACATGAGGAGATGGAAACCACCAACCCTCACCACCACACGGCTCAAATCAGGACGTTGCCTACTCTCAACAATGTCTCAGGCTTTCATGTAAAGTGGTTGATCAAAAGTCACAAAGCACGTTTTTTGAGAATGAGCTTTAGTTTTTTCACTTGCTTCAAGAAGAGATGTCAGCATGGTGTCATAATCAGTCGGTGGAGCGTGGATGAATGGGAGAAAAACAATTTTTGAGCGTTTGAAATTAAGACCATCTGTCACCTGCTCCATAAACCCATTCCAGCCAGGTATACCTGGGGTGTTTGACGATTTCCTGTATAACCAGAGCAGGTCTGGGGCTGTGGGCAATATGTCACCAGCAAGTTTGAAAACTTCCTGTAAATCGGTAACTGAAATAGCTGACAAGCCAGCATACGAACTTATTGTGTCAGCAGAAACATACTTTGTTCAAACGTGGGATGCTTTTGTCTGCCAATACAGCGGAGTGTGGTATAATGATCATGATGCCACCCATTTCATGGAATGTATTTTCCCCATCTAAGGTGTTGACATTCACATCGGTGTTGTCAAAATCGAACTGAATGAACGCTCCTTTTTCAATGGTTGGTGAGTAGGGTGGGCCGAAAAAAGTCAACTTTATCCGATCAAAAATGGGTATGTCTCAAAAGTTGTATTTTAGGTCTAGGAAGAACACCGTAAAATATTAAGCCCGAAAAATAATATCTTCAGTCTGCGCAATTGCCTTAATAATTCGATTTTTTACCAAAAAATTGAGAATTTCCGTAATTTTTTTATTAAACTTCTTGAAGGTGGACGAAGATCGGGTGATGCTTAAGTTACGTTAAATGTCACCACCTATAGCTAAAAAAATATTGAACCCGTAATATAACTTCTTTAGTGTGCGCAATGCGCATGCACATAAGCCTAAATGTGTATAAATTGTTTGAGAATTTTGAAAATCTGTCATGTATACTATGTGTTCGATATTTCGGATTGAACCGGTCATTCTTTTCATTTTCCGAAGTTGGCACTATGGCTTTTGTAGAGCTCATACATGCACGTGAACTTTTAGTTTTTGTCGTACGCCAGCCATCTTAGTGTCATCATCCACGAGTCGGGCCCTCCTCGGCAGGTAGCAATCCGTGCATTTCACCCATCCTTTTCCCAACCAGTCTATCCTGCCTTGAGTGTCAGGATCAACCCAGTCGTGAGATACGGTAAGTCATTTTTATATTATTTATGTCTGATTAGCAAATCTGCATGCTGCTGCTTTCGAGCTCACCAGAGGCTATTAAATTATCATGTAAGAAAGCCGTCTTACTTTCAATCTTTTAAAATATTATCTTACATCTATTTACTACCAGAGGATTCATGAGGTTGCTAGCTTTTCAATTAAATTGCTTGCCGTCACGACTGGGAGCACGTGTTTCGTAATTTTGTGCATGTTGCTGCTGGTGGGTTGAGTTTCAGTAATTGGGTTGTAAGTCAGTTTTGGCTGCGTGATTTTTATTTTAATTACCAACGTGCCGTGCCGTTTCGTTTTTTGTGCCTGCTCGTGGTTGTTTTGCATGCGGTTAATTTTTTAAATTTCATGAATGTTTGTCATGTGCATGCTATCGCACGGAAGCACGTTGGTATAATACGTAGGCATGTGAACTACGAGTTTGCGTTTATGGCTGTTGCTTGTGGTCAGCAGTGTCGTCGTGTGTGCATCGCCAGGTGGGCAAATTTTGTGTCAAAATTTTGCACCTTGTTTTTTGGGGTAGTCGTTTAATTACTGGGTCAAGTCTGGTGAAGTTTGTTTCCGTCCTGTTACGGTTTGCGTCCCACGTGAAATTGTGCGCTATGTGTTTGTGACTGTCAGGCGTAAAGGGAACGGTTTTAGGTTATCCGGATGTCGGATTAGCCTGCCTTTGTATTTAATTTAATTTTCTTGGCATGACTATTACCTTTAGGTGCGATTTATATTTTGCATATGCGATATCCTGTCCATACACGACGCGTTGACCATCAATTTTGGCATTTAATGTGTCCCAGTTATTGTGTTTGGTTCGGTAACTGGTGAATTGTTGTACATTGTACTTTGCTGTGTTTTGTGTGTATTTATTCTATTTGGTATTATACATGTTTGTTTTGGGGTGCACTTTTGTGTACCATTATTTTGCACCGTATGTGCTGTAATCTTGTGTAACTTGTGTTTTTTGTTGTCGTGCTTTTGCGCTGTGTAAATCAATTTGTTGCGTGTTTAATTTATTGTGTTTGGTATTATTTGCCTGTTGGATTGTGTAAGTTGTATTTTGCCTTGCACTAATTTACTTTTGTATTTATCTTGCTCGGTATTGTGTATGCAAAGTAGTTGTGTCAGACGCCTGGTTATCTCGAGCACTGTTAGGCTAAGTCGGTGCGTGATTATTGTTCAGTTTCTAATTCTCTTATTAAGGGTGGTTGTCGGTTGCGCGATATATTTTAATTCAATATGCCTGCTAAATTGTAGTTGGCAGCTTTTGACCGGACCACTTCGGTGGGAATACTTGCGTTGCAGCATTTGATAAATAAGTTGGAAGGGTTGCCGCAATTGAGAGCCGTGGATCAACATGAAGCCGGTATTTTGGCCTCCAGGTTGTCCGAAGAATATCAGGACCTTCTAGGTAAGGTCGATCCTTACCTATCAGCCAAGTCATTGCCCCAGGGATTGGACGAGGACCACATTTTTGCGGTGGTAGCTCAAATTAAGGATATTTATGTCCGGGGTAGCATTTTAGCGTCCAAACTAACAAAACCAGAGATACCGGTTGGTTCCGGTCGATTTTCATCGGCAAGTGGCGGGCACCCAGGTGTGCTTGTTCATGAGTTGCCGAAGCTTTCGTTACCTTGTTTTGATGGCCAGGCCAAATGTTGGTCCGAGTTTTGGTCAAAGTTCACCACATTGGTGGACGAAAGTCCTGCCCTCACCCCAAAACAAAAGTTGTTATATTTATTGACTCATCTTAAGGGTGAGGCGTATGAGAAGGTTGCCGCGCTTCCCATAGTTGATGATAGTTATTCACTTGCACTGTCAACTCTTAAAAGTCGTTATCACAATCCTCGTTTGGCCGCTCGGGTTTATTGTACCAATCTGCTTCAGTTACCAGCCGCTTCTATGCGATCAGCTGCGTCTATTAGAAAGTTGGTGGACAGCTTCAATGCTAACTTTTCAGCGTTGTCAGCTCTAAACATTGCTGATATATATCAAGCAATATATGCGTCTTTTGTATTGTCTAGGCTGGATCTATCATTGCGTGAACGCTTTGAGGCGTCTGTTACGGACAAAGAGAATCTCCCTGCCCTAACAGAAATTATGACATTTTTAACCGCTATGGCGGAACAGAAAGAACAGGCATCGTTGGAATCGGCTTTACCTGCTCTTCTCAGCACTAGCCACCAGAAAACCCAGAAGGTTTCTTTTTCTAAGGCTACTCCTCTTGCTGTGTCTACATTATCTGCGGAGGTTACGCAACGGGATGCATCTAGTTCACGTTGCCTTCATTGCGATTCCCGGACCCATGTGCTTCTCAAGTGTCCGGCGTGGCTGAGTAAGGACCCTAGGGCGCGATTTCAGAGTCTTAAAAATAAAAAATGTTGTCTTTCGTGCCTCCAACATAAACATTTGGGCTGGTGCAAAAATAGGTGCAAAACGTGTGGCTCTAAGTACCACCACACTTTACTTCATTTCAAAGGTGCCCGTCCGTCTCCGTCTCGTTCACAGATTTCTGACACAGCTGAACTCAAGGCTTCGGAGTCATCGCTTGTTGATCTGTCTAGCACTACTCTGACCGTGTCTCTGCCCCATCCTGCAGGGGTTCTGTTAGCCACCTGTCTAGGAGTCTTGTCGTCTCCGAATGGTGGTTATATTGTAGTTAGGGCCATCCTGGATAGCGCGTCCCATGCTTCTTTCATAACTGAAGCATGTGCATCTCGCTTAAAGTGTGCTTGTTTTGACGCTTCAGTAAGTGTCAATGGGGTAGGTGATATTGCCACCAAAGCAAAAAAGGTGTGCCATCTGTCCTTGGAAACTTTAAAACGCGAGGTTGTGGCATCTAACCATGCCTTTATAATTCTTTCTAAGATCTCGTTGGACTCACCTAGGTTCCAGGTGTTGCCTGAAGTTAAGCAGGCTACAAAAGATCTTTTGTTAGCTGACCCTACCTTCGATGTAGCAGCCCCAATTGATGCGTTGTTTGGAGCCGATATTGTAGCGGCTATTCTTATGGGAGAGACTATTCCTTTGGGTGCAGGTTTGCCTGTTGCAGTTAGGACACGTTTTGGGTTTGTGATTATGGGTAGAGCCCCAATTTCACTTAATTGTGCATTGACTTGTGCTAGCGGTCTCACTGGCCTTCCTTTGGATCTGGTATCTGCACATCAGCTTCAATGTCATTTCCACCACTTTTATCCTTCCGTCACAACGTTATCTACGGATACAACAAACCTAATTGAGCAAGTTCATCGTTTTTGGGAGGTCGAAGAGCCTCCAGCTGTACCCCACCAATTATCTGAAGAGGATCACTTTGCTGAAAGGTTTTACATGGAGTCAACAAGTCGGTTGCCGTCGGGTCGTTACCAGGTGCGCTTGCCGTTCTTCAAAACTCTTCTCACATTTTGGGAAATTCCCTTAAGGGAGCCATGTCTCGGTTTTTTGCGTTAGAAAGGAAATTTGCCGCGAACAGTCAGTTTAAGAGCCAGTATGTACAATTTATAACGGATTATGTTGCTCAGGGGCATATGTCGTTGGTGTCTGACCCCAGTTTTCCAAAATATTTCATTCCTCATCATGGTATCTTTAAAGTTAGAGGTGATACTTCAAAAATAAGGGTGGTGTTTGACACCAGTATGAAGACGTCCTCTGGGATTTCCTTAAATGATGTGTTATGTGTCGGCCCTAAGTTACAGACCTTACTGTCCGAAGTTCTGACTTTGTTTCGGCGGTTTAGCCATATTTTTACGTGCGACATCGAACAGATGTACCGCCAAATTGCTATGCATCCTGATGACTCGGCGTACCTGTGTATTTTATGGCGTGAGGAGGTTACCGCCCCACTAAGGGTTTTCGCTTTGCGTACCGTCACTTACGGGCTGGCTTGCGCCCCTTTTCAGGCGTTGCGAACCTTGCAGCAGCTGGCTCAGGATGAGGCAGTTAATTTTCCTGCGGGAGCGGTGGTACTTAGCCGTAATATTTTTGTGGATGATATTGCTGCTGGCGCTGATTCAAAATCAGAGCTTTGCAAATTACAACGGGAATTAATTCTGTTGTTGTCTTCAGGAGGGTTCAATTTGAAGAAATGGTGCACTAATCAACCCGACTGCCTACCTGAATCAGCCGTTCCAAGTGATTCCGTCGTTGCTAAGGATAAGGATATTCTGGGTTTAAGTTGGGACCATTCAACCGATTGCTTCTCATTTCCTCCTTTGGCCTGTTGCAGCAATGCTCAGGTTCAATTTACCAAACGTGTCGTGTTATCTCAGATGGCACAATTATTTGACCCATGTGGTTGGCTTTCGCCAGTGATTTTCAGGGCCAAGGATTTTTTCCAAAAACTCTGGGCTGAGGGCTTGGACTGGGATGCTCCTCTAAGTGATGACTTAAATGATTATTGGAGTCAATTCCTGTCCTCTTTGAATCATCGTCCAGGAATTACTATTTCCCGGCCATTCTTCCCTAAAGGTGGGCATATTGAAAGGGTAATATTGCATGGTTTCTGTGATGCTTCCCAGTTGGGTTACGCGGCCGTCCTCTATCTGTCCATTTATACCGACTCTAGTCCTCCGGTGGTTTCGTTGGTGTCGTCTAAAACTAAAGTGGCACCTCTTAAAACTTTATCAATCCCACATTTGGAGTTGTTGGGAGCTTATCTTTTAGCCAAAGTTGTTCGTCATTATGTTGGCTTATTCTCATCATGTATTCAATTGAGTCAAGTTTTCTTATGGACGGACTCGACGATTGTCTTGGATTGGCTGAATATGCCTACTTTTAAATTGAAGACATTTAGTGCTAATCGGGTGGCTGCCATTACCGAGTGGACCGATACTAAATCTTGGCGTCATGTTCATGGTGTTTCTAACCCCGCTGATTTAGCTTCTAGAGGCACGTCACTCTCCAGCCTCCGGTCGTCGACATTGTGGTGGTCAGGGCGAGATTGGTTAAAGCTTGATGCTCTGCGCTGGCCCCCTATTAATTATCGCCCGAATCACGACGTGCAAGATGTTGCCTTGGAGACCAAGGTCTCTTCGTTTCTCACTCAGGAGCCCCGGGTGGAATTGTTTGAACACTTGTCCTCGTGGCCATTAGTGGTAGGGGTTACCTCAGTCATCTTAAGGTGGGCTATGCCTTCGCGGATTGATGCTTCCACAGCCATGGATTGGAAGAAGTTGGCTGTTAAGTATATTTTACGTACATTCAGCACAGTGTGTTTGGACAGGAGTTCGCGGCTCTTCGTTTAGGTAAGCGGCTCCCGGTCCGCATTCAGCGCCTGGTCCCGTTTATAGATGATTTTGCCTCATTCGAGTACGCGGTCGCTTGACCAACTCTGCGGTTACTAGAAATCGTTTTCCGATTTTACTGCCCAAGCATCACCACCTAGTAGGGTTGCTAATTCATCACACCCATGTGTGGTTAGGTCATGCTGGGCCCTTGCAAGTTCAATTTCAGCTTGCCCAAAACTATTGGATTTTGTCCGTACGTTAGGCAATAAGAACTATAATTTGGAAATGTCTTCCTTGTTTCAGGGCGCGTCCTCGCCCCACCAACCCGTTAATGGGGGATCTGCCAGTTCCTAGGGTTAATCCGGCACCTCCATTTTATTCTTCCGGCATGTATTATGCTGGCCCCTTTTTGGTACGGGCCTACGCTGTTCGGAAGGCACCTATAGTCAAAGCGTATCTCTGCATTTTCATCTGCTTAGCCACTAAAGCAGTTCACTTTGAAGTGGCTATGGATCTTTCAACGCCCCAGTTTATTGATGTGTTGAGGCGGTTTATTAGTCGCCGTGGGGCTCCGAAAACACTGTATTCGGATTGTGGTAGGAATTTTGTGGGGTCGCGCTCCGAACTTAAACGGTAGCTCAAGAATGTTCTTTCCAATCCTGACCTGTCAGCTCAGATAACAGCTTTTGCTGTTGACAATAACATTGAATTTAAATTTATCCCTCCGTCTGCCCCTCATCAGGGTGGCTTGTGGGAACGGGCTGTCCAGTCGGCCAAGTTTCACATGAAACGTATGATTGGGACCAGGTCGCTGACCGTAGCAGAATTTTCGTCGTTATGCATTCACATTGAGGGAATCTTAAATTCCCGTCCTTTGACTGCCCTATCCTCAGATCCCAGTGATTACCAGGCTCTAACGCCTGGTCATTTTTTGGTCGGCCGCCCCATTACCGCACCCCCGGAAGCTGAAGTCTCATTAAATGAAGGGACCGTCCGTCATTATAAACAAATTGCCGCTTTGCTCCAAGCCTTTTGGAAAAGGTGGCGTTTGGAATACTTGACGGCACTTCATGCCCGATCGAAGTGGTCGTCTAAGTCAAGAAATTTAATGGTTGGGGACCTGGTGGTTATGCAGGAACAGAATTCTCCCCCCCTGATGTGGCCTCTTGGCCGAGTTTCAGCTGTGTTTCCGGGGAGCGACGGGGTTGTTCGTCGCGCTTCAGTTAAAACCCCCACAGGTTCTTTTGAACGACCGGCTATTAAATTATACCGGTTGCCCATATCTTCTTGATTGGGTTTATCTTGTTTTTTCGGGTGAGCAGAATTAGTTTCAATGGACACTTTGCTGGGATTTCCCAGGTGATTCCTTCCAGCTGTTGTCCGCAGTGAATTTTACATTGTGGAATGTTTCTGGCATGGCGTTGTGCCAGTTCATTGGGAGTTATGGATGCTCAACAAATCAACAACAACAAAATAAGTAAAAAATAAAAATAAAAAAGGGGGAATAAAGGGAACAATAAAAAAAAAAATAAAAAAAAATAAATAAAAAATTAAAAAAAAAATGTAAAAAAAACTAGGGAACTAAGTTGATTTGCTGAGTTTTACATTGTGTTTGGCTGGGCCATTGTTTATTGGATGTTAATGGGTTTGGTCTGCTCTACCCGAACCTTTCGGATTGCTCGCTTGGTCGATGCGCCCGCGGCGGAGTTATTCGGCAGGGTTCTAATTAATTGCATGTTTTTCTGTATGTTTGTATTTTCTTGTGTTTGCGTGTGACCCCCTCCTAGGTTGGAGGGTAATTTTCAGAGAATGTTCCTGTTCACCAAAAGCCAAATTTTTGTACTGCATTTTTGGCCATGTCTTTTGGTGTAGTTGGTGGTTGACCCATTGCGGTCAACGGGGGCCGGTGTTCGATATTTCGGATCGAACCGGTCATTCTTTTCATTTTCCGAAGTTGGCACTATGGCTTTTGTAGAGCTCATACATGCACGTGAACTTTTAGTTTTTGTCGTACGCCAGCCATCTTAGTGTCATCATCCACGAGTCGGGCCCTCCTCGGCAGGTAGCAATCCGTGCATTTCACCCATCCTTTTCCCAACCAGTCTATCCTGCCTTGAGTGTCAGGATCAACCCAGTCGTGAGATACGGTAAGTCATTTTTATATTATTTATGTCTGGTTAGCAATTCTGCATGCTGCTGCTTTCGAGCTCACCAGAGGCTATTAAATTATCATGTAAGAAAGCCGTCTTACTTTCAATCTTTTAAAATATTATCTTACACTATGTGATATGACATATTTTATGTATGTTAAAAACAAAACATCAGAAAACTGTAACATTACCTTAATAATAACACTTTAGTTTTAGAGAAGTAAAACAAATAAGCTAACAGCGCTCTTTCATGGAACATACTGTAGGGACGAACGTTCCCCCTCCACTTCGATCCCACTATGAGTCGACGCGACATGATGTGCCTGACAGGCAACAGCCATTGTTTTTGTTTGTCAGTAGTGAGACAGCAGTGCTATAGAGAGAGGTTTATACGTTTTGTGCGTGTGAATTTTTTGTGAATTATCTTTTGTGATTGTTGCCTACAACAAAATGGCGTCAAAGACAAGACATGGTGATAACCGAATTGTAGGTAGTGACAGAAAAATGAGTGAGGCTATGTTGCCAACCACACTTGATGTAATTAGACACTACAATTTTGAGTGGCAAGAACAAAAGACAATGGGAAAATCCCCGGATTTTCTTTTGTAGCTGACAAAACTTTGGAAAAAGTGCAATCACTGTGGCAGAAATCATCAATTCTGGTAGTGTCTCACAGAACAATGAAAGACATGTTGAAAGAAAGCATACATATTATGCAAGGCTTAAACAAATCATTTGAAAGAGACCAACACAAACATAATTTAAAAAAACGGCTCTCAGAGTTTTTGGAAAAATCTAGTAAACTACTTGATGTCTGTGCTTGTAAGTGTAGTGATTTAAGCTCTTGCAACTGTGTGCGGGAAAACAAGTGTCGCAATTAGAACATGCATTTTTAACAGACCAAAGAGCAGATCGGCTGATGATGATAGGAAACATTGAAGGCAAAACTACATCACACATTCGAAAAAGAGAAGCCAGGAAACAAAAAGAGCATTCAACTAGACAAAGTAAGATCCCCTAGAACTTGTGACAGATACGGGATATCAGACAGGCCTGCAGCTGCTTTGGCGTCAGCATTAATGGACATTAGCATGAATGATGACGATGAATCTACATTTACAGCTACTACAATCTTCGACAAAAATAAAGTCAGACATGAAAGAGAGAAAATCCGCAGCCAGATATTAAACAATGACTGCAGTGAGGAAACAGTGTTGCAAGCTTTGTATTTTGATGGTAGAATCGATAAAACTTTATATATATATAGAGAGACAAGTGAAGATGGTAAAAAGCACCGGCGAGTACGTCAAGAAGACCACTTATCACTCATACAAGAGCCTGGTTCAAAATATATTGGACATATAAAAACCTTATCAGGAAAAGCTGTTGACATTGCTAACTCAATTTTAGAATACAATATATGACTGAGAAAAACATTAGTTTGTCCGAGCTTGTTTGTGTTGGATGTGATGGTTGTCCAACAAATAATGGAAAAAACAATAGCGTTATCAGTATCCTGGAAAAGAAACTTGGCAGACCACTTCAATGGGTAGTATGCCAGCTGCATACAAACTAGCTTCCGTTTAGACATCTTTTTGAATCTTTAGATGGCGAAACATCTGGTCCTAGCGGTTATAGTGGCCCCATTGGGCAAGCCCTAGGTCAGTGTTCCGCAACCGGTGTACCGCGGCACAATAGTGTGCCGTCACAAGGTGAAAGGTGTGACGCGAACTTTTACCTATTATTGTAATAAGTTAATTGTCGATTTTAAGTAAGAAGGTGTTTGTTTATTCTTTAATACATGCTGATAACTGTTATGTTTTCATAGAAATTAAATAATTTAATAATTTACTCAATATTGTTGTTATAGTTTGCTTATCTTAAGTTATTTGTATTCTCGCCTGAAATATTGGGCCGATTTGATGGGTTACAGGCGGCAAGCTTTGTGTTCACCGCAAAGAAAGCCGCGTAAGACTTTTAGCAAGCCTTTTAGCGGCCCGCACCAATCATACAATAGAGTTTACGTTCAAAACTCTAAAATTTCTAAACTCTATTCAAGAGAGTTCTTTGTAACACCGCATCCTTTGTGTACGGCTGGCTGTAAGTGCTTTTAAATAAAATTGCGGGGATTAGCAAAAATTTCCCTCTTTTTTATTATTTTATTGCCTTGTTTTGATATTTGTGCCTGTTTGTCGGCGCTTTTTAAACTTTATTGCTCTTTTCCTTCGCCGAAGGACCCACACATTGTCAGACAACAATTACAGTATTTCAGTTCAGTTCTATCACAGCTGTGCTCTGCAGTAGTGCGAATATTGTGATTGCTACACCAGTCTTACTATTTTCTATTACAGTGTTATTAAACTATTTTTTTTTTCGATATGGATAAGTTCCTTGTACGGAGTGGTCCGTCCTCGAGTGCAAGTAGTGAAACAATCGAGCCCGAAAAAAAGAAACAGAAAGTAGTTCACCGGCAATATAGTGATAATTATTTATCTTACCTGTTTTTTTGGTGTGGTGACAAAACATGCCCAATCCCCGAGTGTGTTGTGCGTGGTGAAAAACTCAGTAATGCTGCTATGGTTCCCAGTAAATTGAAACGGCATTTGTCAACAAAACATTCCTCTCTGTTAAGTAAAGATGTGAATTATTTTCGTCGGTTGTTGGAACAAAATAAAAAACAAGTGACGCTCATGACTACGTCGGTACGTGTTTCGCAAAAAGTACAGGAAGCTAGCTATAAGGTAGCCGAACTTATCGTAAAGGCCCAAAACCACACACAATAGCAGAAACATTGTTAATGCCCGCGTGTAAAGAAATGGTAAAAATAGTCCTGGGTTTAGAAGCTGTACTGAAATTTCAAAAATTCCTCTCTCTGCAGACACAATCAGCTGCGGAGTTAGTGACATGTCCAGTGACATCGAAGACATTATGAAGGAGAAAATAAAGAGCAGTCGAAAGTTCTCACTTCAGATCGACGAGTCCACCGATATTGGCGGTCACGCACATCTTCTTTCCTACATAAGGTATGTTGATGGGGATGTAATTGCAACTAATTTCTTTTTTTGCAAAGAACTACCCGAGCGAGCAACCGATGAAGAAATATTTCGTACGACTAATGAATATGTGGTCCGTAATGAATTAACATGGGAGGATTGCGTTAGTGTTTGTACAGACGGAGCCACTTCTATGACAGGCCGAGTGAAAGAATTCGTGGGTAAAGTACGCGAAGTAAATCCTAACTTACGAACCGACCATTGTCTCATTCACCGCGAAGCCATTGTTGCTAAGTCTTTGCCATCTCCTCTGAAAATTGTGATGGACGAAGTAGTAAAAGTCGTGAACTTCATCAAATCGCGGCCCCTAAATATGCGGCTTTTTAACGTTTTGTGTCAAGAAATGGGATCAGAGCACACTACACTTCTGCTACATACAGAAGTACGATGGTTATCTCGAGGTAAAGTGTTAACGCGCGAATGTTTGAACTTAAAGAGGAGGTACTTGCATTTTTGACTATTGAGGGGCATGAGTATGCGGATTTATTTGCAGATGATGAATGGGTATCTAAGTTGGCATATCTTTCCAATATTTTCGTACACTTGAATGAACTAAACAGAAAAATGCAAGGTAGAAACGAAAATATTCTGACTAGTATGGATAAGATTCAAGGATTTATTAATAAGTTAAATTTGTGGATACAGACAATAGAAAATGGATCATGTGAGATGTTCCCAACTGTATGGCCCCTTGCTGACGATAATAAAGTGTTGATGGACTTAATTAAAGAACATTTAGTACTCTTGCAGCAGAATTTCAAAAAATATTTTGGAGAGAGTGTTGAAGATTTTGACTGTGTTCGTGATCCATTCATTATGGAATCGAAACATCTTCCGAATAATTTAGGCTTACAAGAGGAACTGGCAGATTTGAAAGCAGACAGAACCTTGAAATTAAAATTTTTCGAAGTGCCTTTGGAAACATTTTGGTTGTCAATAAGCAGTGAATACCCGGCTATCTCCGAGATGGCAGTTAATGTGTTATTACCATTTTCAACTACATATTTGTGTGAACTGGGCTTCTCGACGTTGACTGAAATTAAAACATAAAAGAGAGAGAGACTCAAATCCATCGATGAAGAAATGAGGCTTGCTTTGTCAACGATTCTGCCACGAATCAGCCGTCTGTGTGCAGCTAAGCAGGCTCAAGTATCACATTGAAGGTATGAGTAGAGTTATTTACTTTAAAATTCGTATTTTCTACAGTAAATTAAAGTTAATAAATTGTTAATAAATGCATGAGTCTATTCCTGTTTTATAATAATAATAATAATAATTGATTACATAACAACGTAATATTTCGTAATTATATTAAGATTCACATGATTTTGAGGGGACAGACATTTTGGTGTGCCGTGTTGAGTCTAGGCCCGTCTGGGGTGTGCCGTGAGTAAAAAAAGGTTGCGGAACACTGCCCTAGGTAACTGTCACAAGTTATCACCTGTAAAGTTTAGACCGATCAAGAGTCCTGTTGAAGAATTATTTCCTGATATAAAAAAAGAATTGAGCACAGATCAGAAATACATGTTTGACATATGTAGAATAGTTTCCGTTGGAGAATGTCCACCTGGGTTCGGAGGCAGAAGTCCAGGAATGCTGAATCATGCCAGATGGGTAACTACTGCCAACCGGATTTTGTAACTGTATATTGCTTCAGATTCACCATCACAAACATTAAAAGAAATGACAAACTACGTTGTGAAAGTGTACACTCCAAGCTAGTTTACAATAAGATGTAATCCAAAACTGAAAGGTGGAGCAAATAATCTGTGGAAAATGATACAATTTTCGTCATACATGCAAGATAAACACAAGAAAGTGGTGTATAGCTGTTTACAAAACAATGGTTATTTTGCACACCCAGAAAATGTGATAGTTGCAATGTTAACTGACAGCAGAAAAACAATCCGCCAGCTCGCCATCAGACGAATCATGGCAGCTCGAAATAAGTCGAACTTGCAGAATCTGCTTGTGTTAGGCAGTTCAAGATTCCAAAGATAAACTTTTCTGCCACAGACTACACTGACATGATCTTGTGGGAATCTATAAATGTAACAGAACCACCTGTAATAATGCATTTATCACAAGAAGATCTAAAGAGAATCCTGGCGAATGGTGTCTCTGACATAATTTCAGAAGGTGTACTAGTAAAATTGCCATCACACACTCAAGCTGTCGAAAGGGCAGTCAAAGAAGTGACAAAGTCATCTCAACAAGTTTGTGATGAAACAAAGAGGGACGGAGTAATTAGAGCAAGATTGATGGACAGAACAATAAGACCAAAGTTTGAATCAAAGAAGGAATTTAAGGCTTAGAGAAGTTAGCGTGCTCTCATGGTTGGGTGGTTGGGAGGGCACAGGTGGGACTCGACATGCAAGCACCTCCTCGTGGTGAGTCCTGGGTAGTTCTGTTTGAACTAACGAAGAGTTGCATAGTGTTTACGGTTTGTGACATAGAGTTTGAAACTAAACTGTGTGATTATTAAATAATTAAAAAACTAATAAGATAAACTACACCAAAAACGTACTCTTTTCGAAATTCTCAAAAAATCTGTAAAATTTAGGGCTTATGCGCAAACAAAAGAAGTTATATTACGGGTTCAATATTTTTTTTTAGCTATATGTGGTGACATTTAACATAACTTTAAGCATCACCCGATCTTCGTCCACCTTTAAGAAGTTAATAAAAAAAATTTCGGAAATTCTAAATTTTTTGGTGAAAAATCAAATTTTTAAGGCAATTGCGCAGACTGAAGATATTATTTTTCGGGCTTAATATTTTACGGTGTTCTTCCTAGACCTAAAATACAACTTTTGAGACATACCCGTTTTTGATCGGATAAAGTTGACTTTTTTCGGCCCACCCTATTGGTGAGACTTCTCCACACACGATAGCTGAACTTTCAACATGCATTGCCTCACTGTAACTGCATGAAAATCCCATAGCTGAGCAGAGGTTAACAAGGTGTTTTTATCCAAATTTCCTGTATAAGTAGGTACCAAAGCTTGTCTTAAGTGAGGAGAGGAAAGATTTTGGCCTCACTGCTGATATGAGTGCGTGAGCGACTGCAACACATTTCTTTTTCCAACCATCGAGAGAGTGGCGTTTGTGTTTTAGCACGATGGTTTCTAGCAACAGTTTCAGAGACTCAGGAACGACAGAATCGATATCCCGCATGAAATCATCAGAGGGAGGATACTCAGTGGTGTCATATGTTTGAGAGCGAATGTCTTCCAAGAT
This sequence comes from Magicicada septendecula, assembly GCA_034769895.1. Taxonomy (NCBI): domain Eukaryota; kingdom Metazoa; phylum Arthropoda; class Insecta; order Hemiptera; family Cicadidae; genus Magicicada; species Magicicada septendecula. The sequence continues at coordinate 475,947,706 of CM068374.1, forward strand.
GATCTCTGCAGCAGCCTTCACCACTCTCAACCGCTCTTCTGCAGCATTGTTCCTTCTTTCATTATACCAGTTATCATAGAGAATTTTTTTGCCAATGTCTCTGAAACACAAGACTGACTGACGGCTGCGGCCGCGGCCAAGCTCTCCAAACATAATCTTTTCGCCATATCGTTTTGTGAGGTGAGTTTTGACACTTCTTATATCAGGCTTGTAATCGCCTTTGATCTGATCCATGAGGTCATTTAACGAGAATTGACATTCCTCCGTTTTCAGCAAGGTATGAATATATACACTCCATACCCTCCAGGAGATTCCTTGGCTCAGGACGCCCTCTTTTATATCCACTTGTTGATGGCATGCTGTACAACTTTTTGTGACATAGTTGGTGGTACCTGGCATCAGCAGCGACAAGGTCAGTTTCAGATGCAAGGTGCTGTATGATCTGCTGTCCCCATTCATCACATCGACGTCCAGCTGCTTCTAGAATCGATGCCCTCACACTCAGTGATTCAACTTTGTGCACGAGATTCCGTTGTGAATGGGGGAGTTTTTGCTGGAGCTTGAGAAATTCCTCAGTGATATTTTCTCCACAAAGAAAACAAATTTTCTGAAGATTCGAGGAGCCCAAGGAGCCTCTTGATGATTGGAGCGATGACGATGCTTGAGGAACTGAATCACCTCCACGACGGACAGATGCTGCAACATTGCTTTCAACAGTGTACCTCTTCCTCCATGCATCATGTACGGTGACTTCATTCAACTCTTGTAAAAATTGTTGGTTCTCCAGAAGGCCACGTTTCACACTCACTTCAATAAGCGAAAGAATACCTCGTTTTTTCACAACTATTACTTTGCCTTCCTCAAGTGTACTATGACATATAAAACAAATGCCCGACGGAACCGACATTTCGTTCAGTTGTACTTCGAAAGTTCGATGAGAAATACGATTTTCGGTTGAAAAACTCACATTTTACGCTGAGGCCCGAAAAACTCATGAAACACTCACAAGGCAAAAAACTCACGAAACGCTAAGGCCTGAACACGACAGTTTCAATGATAAGACTCAACTGAGGAGAACGAGAACCGTAATGTGAGAGAGGACTACCAGACAGGTAAACATGAACATTTTGTAAGACGAAACTAGCGTCAGACACAACAGAAGAGACAATATAAAGATTTTAGTAAACAGTGACTTGGCATGTTGTGTCTGTTTCAATGTTTCTCCAAAGTCGAGCCTAGACATCAACAATCCTTGTATATTTTGGAATGTGTAACACTTTGTGTACACGTTACGATTCACGAAAAACGTAGTAATATATTATGATTCACATTGCTCTGGCATTTAATTTGTTTAAATAAGTGACATCAATAACAGCCTGCACGTGAAATGATTGTGTGTGTGTGTGTGTTTAAAAAACAAGCAGATGTAAACTATCCATAAAGAACAGGAGAGTCAATATTAATGCAACAATTAGACTAAAAGTATTTAAGTAATATAGAGCACATTTACCTACATGCAGTTACAATTATTTACGTCAGTTCTTCCACCCCACTAATATTTCCATCACTGTTATCACAGTTAGCCGACTATCACTATTACTCAAATCGTCTTCACCGCTGTTATCCCGTTCTATATTAATTTCTAAACTATCTGTTACAGTATATTAGTACTGTATATTATTATTAGAAGGAGCACGAGGGAGAAGAAAAAAAAGGAGCACGTGGGAGAAGACCCACATTAGGTCCTTACACCAGATAAGAACATTTTTCTAGACTTTTGTGGTTTCACACAAAGTTTCAGTTGAAATTATCTTATGGTTATTTTATTACATTTAACTCAATTAAATACATATTTCATTCCTTTTACATGGTCTTATGCCTTTTTTTTCTTTCAATTTCCCACAAATCGTTATGGGAAGTGTTTACGTAGATCCATTACTCCCAAAATCCAATTTTCCCATTTTTTGCAAATAATGAGAACTATTAAGTCTACAGGCGTCGTTCTGTGCTTAAATTAAAGCTAAATAAATTTACTACAAATTCATTCTATGACTTTCCTCGTAGGATGAGTACTTTTCCCGATATTTGGCTCGAAACTCGACAAAAACTAAAATTTTTCACTTTCTGGAAAAAATGGCCAATTTTTGAAGTGCTGTATCTCAGGAACTATTGGACGTACAGAGCTGCGGTTGGGCTTAAATTGTTGCAAATTTAATCTACGTTAAAAAAGGTATCTACACCTTTTTCCCTAGAATGCATACTTTAGGAGTTATAAGGCAAAAACTGAAAAAAGTCCGAAAAGTTTGCAATTTTTCACGCATTACGCAGAAAGCACAGGTCTTTTGAAGCTGCAAACTTGGATTCACACTACTGGTACTGGTCCTAACAACATATCAAAAAATTAGAAGTACATGAATTATTGCGATTTTAGCCTTTTTTTATGTACAAATTCACTGGCCTAATATAAGGTCATACACATATAAGAATGTTACACACAGTAACATTCTGTGTGTGCCAAAAACTAGGCTATGGTTGCACAGTTCTTGGCGAGAAACCGGAATATGTCAATTAATGCAGAGATAAAATAATAAACATTAATGTTAGGTAAACAACACTTTCACACAATACACTAATTTTTTTTAAACAAATCTACCATTAAAAACAAATTGTAGGTTCTATTCTCCCTCATTCCTATACGGTCAATGGTCCTATCACATAGTATACATTAACTGACTTAAAAAATGATATGCTTTTAATTGAAGTAATAAATATTGATATAAACAAAAAAATTGTTCATCAGGCAAAACATCCTTTTGTTTCTAGAAATAACTGTGTAATTAAGCTCAAATGTCTTTAGTTACATCTAAAACAATATTAGTTAAGGCTCCTCTCTCTCTCTCTCTCTCTCCAAACTCCTACCAGACCTGATGGACCCTGGCTTCATCCACAAATTGCTTCCAAGCTATTCCTCTTCCCACCCGCCTTCTCAAACTTCTTCCCATTTCTTTATCCATGCAAGATTCTCTTTGACTGTCTGTCTCAATCCATTGCTCAAACCAACCAGCCATTCTTCTAGTCCTTAAAAGTCTTACTGTATCTTCTTTGATTAAGCCATTTGTCTCACAATAATTTCACATTCTCTGGTTTTATCCTTCTTTTACAAGGACATAAACTTTCTATATTATTTTCAGCTGAAACCCTTTTTAAAGTGGAAATATGTCTTATTATAAGGATACAAGCTTCTGAATCATTGGATCTGTTACTAAATGACTTGAACAGTTTTATAAAGCCTTACTTTAATCATCCAGGCAATTATTTCCAACTACATTAGTCACATTTGAATGACACAATATACCCTTCCCCAAAATTAAATTTACTGTTTTAGTAGGAATAAACCTGTTTTAGTACCAAGCCGCGTGTCCGTTAACTATATGAAAAATATATTGTACTAACCGTCTGTGACTTCTCGTATGATGTCCTTTCTTATTGCGACATGTTTAGAGACACTTGTCTCATTTTCAAAGCATAAAATATTTGATAGTGAATGATATGTGCTAAATATTTTATGCTTTGAAAATGAGACAAGTGTCTCGAAACATGTCGCAATAAGAAAGGACATCATACGAGAAGTCACAGACGGTTAGTACAATATATTTTTCATATAGCTAAATTTACTGAATAGAAAATTTATACTTTAAGTTAACTTCAACCGTGTTCATACTAACTGAACTTAACTTTATTGTTATATGCTTAACCAAATATGTACCTAACACTAAGCTCCCTGAGCTGCAGAATTTGCTCAGTATTTTGAATGAAACTATTTTGTTATTAGATAAAATCAAACTAATAAATTTTAATTGTTTATAGCTACTAGTAATTGTTTAAGCTAGTAGTTACGGACGCTAAGACGCAATTAGGAATCATCTAGATTTTCAGCGGCTATAAATACAATTACTCAGGGATGCTTGTAACGAGCAAAAAATTTAAAATTTTTAAATTTTCACCTCGACGGAGTGCGTTCACACGAGGCGGTGTCAACGACTTATAGTTGACGCAATAAATAAAGCGTAATGAGAAGATGTCAGAGCATCGTCGCTAACTTGACAATAGAAAGACGTTAAGTTCGATTCGACTATAGAAATTGGGTGCACAAGATGACAGGGAAAGTTTAGTTCAGAATTATGGCTCACTACAGCTGTAACAATGTAGGCGAGGACATTCACACTTGTACTGAGAAATGTGGCAGATGTTCGACCAAGTTACGTCAGTATATGATAGACGACAAAAAGAGTGAAACTACATGTTACAATGGAACGGATGCACTGCACCTTAAGAAACAATACGAAGGCAGAGATCAGACAAAAACTCAAGTCATGTTACGCAGCTGGAGTTATCGTCTAAGTGGCAGACAGAATTTACGAGTGGAAAGTTGGGGTGACTTCACCAGCCAGCAGATGTTCAAAATTATTAATAGCTACAAAAAAGGGGTATGACACAGAACAATACGCCGGGAGAACCGAAAGTACAGATAATGGCAATCTAGAGAAACACTGAGTTTACTTCAGACAATAGGTTGATGGACAAGCATGTAATAGCCATAGTTTCTACGAAAAGGGTCAACGTTCGTGGGGGGATGTCTAAGAACCTATCAGATGCCTAAAGCCATGGAGAAAACTGGTAGAGAGGATCGTTTCCATAGCAACAGAAACGAAGGGCCTATCGGAAGAACGATGACGTAGGATCTTGACATAGTGGGACAAAATATTCCAAGAAAACTCAAAACTGACCAATCACGAAAAAAGAAGGCGTAAACAGCGCCAGGGACAAAATTTTGAGTAGGGACGAATTAATAAAACTATCTGTCCAAGACGGGGGAGTCGGTCTTTACTCAAATTTTTCAAGTAATACACTTTAAGTACGAGGAAGTTCTTACTCAAATTTTAAATAGTTCATTTCAAGTATTCGGAGCTAGTATTATTTCAATTTTCAAAACAGTTTACTCTAATTGTTCGGAGTCGGTTTTACTCTAAGTTCACAAGAGTATATTAATCGTTCGGAGAGGTAACTACAGTTCCGGAGTTAGTACGTCAATGCGTAACTTAGAAGACTTAGTAAACTTTTAATAGTGGATTTCAAAGTGCAATGTAACGGACTTAGATAAGAATTATTCACAGTGAACAATCAGATATCACCACATATGTAATATACCAATCAGTTGAACTTAATTCAGTGTTACTACACCTTATTAACACCATAAAGAACATGAAACATTAAACTAATTAATCAATCACACGAATAATTGATAAAGCAGTGATAGAAGTGGAACTAGACAAGTACATTAACGTTAAAACGAACACACAACATACATCGTAAGATGAAGTATTTAATTGAACACTAAACATCAACTATTCACATAAACATACGCCAACGCGAGTGACCGGAAGAGTGTGTGCAAGTGTTTGTGATAACAACGGCATTCAACGAGATGTGTCTTCATGTCATCCTCAGCACTGGGACTGGACTTCACCAAAGACTAATGGATATTTCATAAATCAAGTAACCATTATTTTAATCATTACTACTTAGTTACTTCTACTGACCTGATTCTTTCAAAGAATTCATCCCTGAGAAAGTATTAATAAACGCAATGAATAAATCAGAATTAAAACGTAATTAATGAATATATCAACAAAAAACTATCTGGGATTAATGAACGCATTAATAAGTAGAATATGAATTGTTATCTTATTTGATTTATATATGTATGTATGTTTTCTTTGTTTCAGCATATATTAAAACATGAATTTGTTCTTATAAAATATGTATGTATTACAGGTACATTGACGTATCATATGTACGATTATAAGTTATTGTGAATGATAAATAAACTAGTAATTTAAGTTGATCCTATATATGCGTTTATTATTACCAAATACAACCCAGATATTAACTTAAATTTTGAAGGAAATATAAAGTAGGATTTTAAGAGTTTCTTTTGCTCAGTAAAGTAAATGAATTGACAACTTTAATTTCTTGGATTTCGTTGTCCATGACGTGTCCGTTACTTAACTAAATATCACTATAATATTGACGACTCGGAACACTAAGTTTTTTAATAAGTAAAAACGTAAAGTTTTACCTTACAGCCTAAACCGGCTTTCACCTATAGAAGGCTTCATCAGAGGCTGTCGTTAGTAGCGTTGTTCGTCTTGTTGTTGGCGACGAGATAATGTTTCGAAAGATCGAAGCTGTGTGTGTGGTGAGATGTGTTCGAATAATGCGTGCGATTTGAATTGTGTCTGTTCGTTTAGGATGTAGTTTTTATTTGTTTTTGTGTGTTTGTATATTTCTAATTGTTCTAGAGTGTCTAGTTTTCGGCCTTTTGTGTGTACGTGTAGTATGTTCATGTTATTGTCGATGTTTTTATATGTGTGGTTTGCTTCAATGAGGTGGTTTGCGAAGGTAGATTCTGTAGTGGTGTAGGGTGCTTTTGTGTGTTCAATGTATCTCTGTTTGAAGCTACGTCCTGTCTGGCCTATGTAGAATTTATTGCAATTTGAACAATTTAGTTTATATACACCGGGTAGATCGAATTTGTTTTGTGCTTTGGGCGTGCGTTTTGATAGTGTGTGTTCTGTTTTGTTAGTAGTTTTGTAAGCGATTCTGTATCCTGCTTTTTTGAATTTGTGGGCAATTTTTTCTGTTTGTTTGTTGATGTATGTTAGTGTTATGAATTTGTTGTTTTCTGTCTTTGTCTGTTGTTTGTTTTGTGTTTTGTGTAGGAGTTTACTGACTATTGTTCTGTCATAACCGTTAGATTCTGCTAGATATTTTATCGTGTTTAGTTCGTCTTTGTAGTCTATTTCATTTAAGGGGATGTTGTTAAGTCTATGTATCATGGTTCTAAAAGCAGCTAGTTTGTGTTGTATTGGGTGATTGGAGGTGTTGTGTATTAGTGTGTCAGTTGTAGTTGGTTTTCTGTATATACTGAATTTGTGCCTGTGTTCTAGTTTTGTGATGGAGAGGTCTAAGAAGTTTATGGTATTGTTGTGTTCGTATTCGGCAGTGAAGGTTATGTTTTTATGTATTTTGTTTATGTGTGTTAGTAACTGTTCACATTGTCTTTTGTTTCCCCTGTATAGTATTAGAATGTCATCAACGTATCTGTGCCAATATAGTATTTTATGTGAGTGTCTGTCATTGTTTGTGAGTATTTTTGTTTTTTCTAAGTGTTGGAGGAAGACTTCTGACACAACAGACACAATTCAAATCGCACGCATTATTCGAACACATCTCACCACACACACAGCTTCGATCTTTCGAAACATTATCTCGTCGCCAACAACAAGACGAACAACGCTACTAACGACAGCCTCTGATGAAGCCTTCTATAGGTGAAAGCCGGTTTAGGCTGTAAGGTAAAACTTTACGTTTTTACTTATTAAAAAACTTAGTGTTCCGAGTCGTCAATATTATAGTGATATTTAACTTTAATTTATTAAATGATATCAAGTATTTTGTTTATGAATAATCAGAATGGTTATACATTGTATCAAATGGCTGCATAACGCGCGGCATAAAGTAATTAACTAATACATCGATTTAATATCAATATTAATATAATATTCATTGTATATTAATGGTGCCCAACGCGTGGCACAAGGAACCATGTTCAACTAGACAATTGTAATTAAGAGAAAACTTTTATATAATTAAAAGTTAATTACTGTATGAATAATTTAAATATTTAAATATGCATAAATATCATTGTATATTAATGGCGCCCAACCGCACGGCATGATACGTAGTAACAAAGATAGTTAAAACGTACGGCTTTGGCAAAGATCAGGCAGTAGAAGAAGTAGATAAAGTAGCGTTATAGAATTAGAAATAAGATAAGTATTAGTGTTATAAGTCAGTTTGAATGATTACGTGTAGGAAGGCAAAAATGGCGAGCAATTCCGATAGCGTAGAATTCGACGTTAATAACCAGTTAGGTACGGTAAATACGGAAGAGAATACCACACCTAGCGAACCAAGTAGCGCTGTAGAGAGTCCAGAAGATAGGGCGCGAGGACAGACATCAAAACCAGAAGATGTAAGTCTACAAATGTTGATGGAGTTCATCCGTCAACAGAGCGAAAAACAAGAAGAAAGTAACAGAAAGCAAGAAGAGAATATTAGATTAATTAGTGAGAAACAAGAAGAAAGTAACAAATTAATTAGTGAAAAATTAGAAAAACAAAATGAAAAGCTCGACCAGCATAAGGAAGAGATTAAACGTCAGACAGCGGAACAGATTATGCAGATACGGTCCGAGATCCGTGAATACCAGCAGGCCTGGGAAGGAAAGGTCAACGAACTACAGAAGAAACAAGATGATATCGTGAGAGACTTGAGAGAAGAAGCAAACAAGAAGTACGTAGAGATACAAGAAACACGAGAAAACGATCGTCAAGAATGGATGGTAGCAATACACAATACCCAAACGACCGTTAAAAAGATTAATAATAAATTCGATGCTCACGTCAAGGATTCCAATAAGAAGCACGAAGAATTTAAGGCCGAGATACATGACACCATACGGCAGAAACAACAGGAGCAAGACGGAACAAACAATAACATTATACAGAAGTTGGAAGAAGTTGATGGTAGACAACGTTCAACGGAACAGAAGTTGGACGAGACTACAAAAGAAAAGACGACGCGGATCGAAGAGTTAAAAGGACATTTGACTAAAGTAAGAGAAAACCAGGAGAGACTGCAGAGACAGTTAATGGAAGGTGAGTGTGGTATATTAAACCGAATTAATGGACCTAACCACAATGACCTTAAATATAATGGTACGGACAGATTCCCCATGGAATTCCTTAAGGAGTTGTCTGAAATACAAGAGTTATACTACCCCACTGACAATATCAAGTGGATAGGTAGACATTTAGAATTAGACGCTGGAATTTGGTGGCGGGTTATACGTAACCAAATATCAAATTTTGAAGAATTCAAGGAAGCGTTCTCCCAGAAATAATGGGGACAAGAACGACAAGACAGCATACGGGACCATTTGGAAAATGGTAGGTTTGATTGGCGTGGACCGATTACTGCGATCCAGTATATAGAACGCATCTTGTTGGAGAGTAGGCAGTTAACACCTACTCTGACTGATAATCAACTGATACGCAAGATATCTCGTCACTTTGGGCGCGAGATTCAGCTCGCTGTGGTCACGAGAGGAATTGTGACAATCCCAAATTTCGAATCTTTAATCATAGAATATACACAGATACAACCAAGAAATAATAGGGAGTCAAGCTATGTGACGGCGAACGAGGGGAGGAATTCTTACAAGGAAAGTGAAAGCGGTTCGAACAAAACAAGTGGAACGCAGAAGAAAGCATGGGGTGACAGACCGGCTGTAAATACACAACAACATCGCACTGGGGACCGGCGCGCAGTCAACACAATGGAATTCATAAATACTGCTGCCGGTACATCGAGCACTGAACCCAAAAGGGTTCGTCAACAAGAAGAAGAAAAAAAAATCCCTTTACTCATTAACGGAGATAGCCGATAAAACGAATGACTACCAGACTAACATAATTCTACCAGATTTACGAAGCGATTTATTATGTAATGATGACGAGGAGATTACCCAACGAATAATAAAGTGCCCAGAAATAAATATAAAGTTTAACAATAATGTTACTGTACAAGCGTTGCTTGACACGGGATCCGTTATTGCCGGATTGTCCGAATCGTGGTTTAATCAAAACAAACATAACATAGCACCTTACGAAATTTTACCGATGACTAACACTTTAATAGTTAGCGCGGTCGGCAATAAATCAAAGTTAATAAGGAAGCAAATATTAAGCGATATTTATATCGAAGGAATTAAGTATGAATGTGTTTTTCTCATTATACCGGATTTAATAAAACCTTGTATATTAGGAATCAATTTTCTTCAGGAAACAGGATGTCTCATTGACATGGGGAAAAGGATCGTCGAGTTAAGAAGAGAGGCTGACGAAGCGGCGTGCACGGTGCCAATGATGCATACAGAAGTGGTGGACAAAGAAGAAGAAGAAGAGATCATAAGGAACATCGATAAGAAAGTAGAGAGTATTGACTGCGGAGATAAAGGGACGTTGGAGAGATTAAGGGAGATTCTTGTAAGGAATAGAAGTTTATTCAGAGAGTGCCCCGGAAGGATCGAAGGGTACGTTCACGAGTTCCAAATCACCGACCGGACACCGTACTTCCAGAGAGGATGGCCTGTCCCATTAGCATATAAAGGGAAGGTGGATGATGAGATTAGAAGAATGTTACGGTATGGGGTCATTGAGCGATGCAACAGCGCATATATCAACCCACTTGTTACTGTAATTAAGAAGGACGGTAGCGTACGATTGTGTTTGGATGCGAGGAAAGTGAACAGCGTGACTATCCCGGACTACGAGGGTGCCCCACCGATAAACGACATTTTGGCTAGATGTTGTGAGATGAAATATTTATCTACCGTAGACTTAACTAGCAGTTTTTGGCAAGTACCACTGAAGCCGGAGTGCCGGAACTTCACCGCTTTTATGTACGAAGGCAAATGTTATCGCTTTGCAGTTACGCCGTTTGGACTGAGTACCAGTTCTGCTGCACTAACCAGGGGATTGGACACAGTATTGGACGATGAAGTTAAGGAAAATACCATTATTTATGTAGACGATTGCCTATGTTATTCAGGAGATTTAGAGACGCATTTATTACATTTAGATTTATTATTATCCAACTTAAGAAGAGCGAATTTAACCATCAATTTGGATACGTCGCAATTCTTTAGGCAAGAAATTGCATACCTTGGATATCGATTAACTACGCAAGGAATACAAGCAACGGATGAGAAGATTGATGCCATTATGAAGTTTCCAACACCTCGGAACCAAAAGCAATTAAAGGGTTTCTTGGGTTTGACAAATTTCTACAACCGTTTTACAGATAAATACGCTGAAACCACCAAACCATTACTTGAATTATTACGGAAAGGACATAAATTTACCTAGACACAGGAATTAAATGAATGTTTTCAGCGAGTTAAAAGGTTATTCGTAGAAACAGTTATCTTGAAGTTTCCTCGAATAAACCAACGATACTATATGCAGTGCGACGCCAGCAACTTTGCATATGGCGGGCAGCTATATCAACTGGACGAGGAAGGAAAAATCGGAGTTATAGCTTTTACCAGCAAAACATTCAAGGGTGCAGAAAGAAATTACTACACCATGGAAAAGGAGCTCTTGAGTATCGTACGTCTTGAAAAATTCCGTATATACATATTAGGGCAACCTTTAACCATTATTACAGATAATAAGGCATTGACCTTTATGAACAAATGTCATTTAAACAACTCGCGAATTACACGCTGGTTTTTAAGTATCCAAGAGTACAAATTCGACATTGTCCATTGTAAGGGCAAGGACAATATTATTGCTGATCTTCTAAGCAGAAACCCAGAAGATGCCACGTTAGAAGAAATTAGCGACAATATGTCCGAATACTTAATTAATCACCTGACGATCAAGATGGATAAAAGGGTAAACAAGATAATTATGGATATTGGAAAGTATCAATTTAAAGATACTAAGCTTAAGACCATTATAGAAAAGATTAAGGAAAAGTGTTTAGATAAGGAATTAAGTAAATTTTATAGATACGTCAATGAGAAATTATATAGATTACGTAGGAGAGAATGGAAACTGTACATACCGAACAGTGTATCCGGCGAAGTAATTACCGAAATACACCGGATGTATGGACACCCTGGAGCTAAGAAATGTATCAAATTATTACAGGAGCATTTTACCATAGACGGTATGTTGAAAAAGGTGAAAAAATTACGTACGGACTTGCGACACTTGTCAGAAGAGGAAGGACTCAGGCAACAAAAACCTGTTCGGGGGAACGAAAGCCATTATCCCGTTAAGCAAGGGTGACCTAGTGAGCGCTGATTATTTTGGGCCACTACCTGCCTCGTCCGCTGGAGTAAGGTATTTGTTCGTCATGGTAGACAACTTCACAAAATACGTGCGACTGTTTACACTTAGGAGGGCAACGACCGCAGCCACGTTAAGAAGAATACAACAATATTGTAAAGAGTTAGGATGTCCTAGAATAATTATCACTGACAACGGAACGCAATTTACCTCTAGGAAATGGTTAGACGGTTTAAACGAATTAAATATTCAACCAAGATTCACCGCAATAAGAAACCCATGTGCGAATCTGGCTGAAAGATCAACAGACAACTTGGAAATTTTTTCAGGATCTTTGTCTGTGACCAACACACAAAGTGGTCGCGTTATGTACCTATCGTTGAAAGTTGCATTAACGAGACGTACCACGAGACTATAGAAGTAACACCCTATGAGGCACAGCTCGGGAAAAAACCGACAAGAGTTTGGGAAAAATACCTAGACAAGGACATACTTCAAGTTAAAGGAGCTGACCACAACCAAATATTTGTCAAAATGAAAGAGAAGAGGGAAAAGCAAGCGAAGTTGTGTAATGAAACCAAGACCATTATAAAATTCAAAATTGGTGAGAAGGTGTTAATCAGGACCTATTATCAATCGGACGCGATCCAGAAAAGGATTGAGAAATTTTGTGAACTGTACTGCGGACCATACAAAGTACATCGAATTCTTGGAGAAGCTACATACCTACTCGTCGATTGCGATGACGAAAGCAAAATCCGCGGGAAATTTAATGTCAGACAGATGAAAAAATATCATGAGCCAGAAAATTGAAGATGAAGGAAGAGGAGGAAGTTGAAGAATATATCATAATAAGTTAGCTGATGGTGATGAGTCATCTGCGTTAGGGTAATTGACGCGCTTATCTCATTCAAGCTGGCTTAACCAAGAAAAATTATGTACTCTAAATGTCAATTGTAACATAAGAGTTTACTTAGTTAATTAATCACTAATTAAATCAGAATGATCACAGTTGCACACCACTATGTAAAAATTATCCCAATTAGCGCTTTCAAGCTTCACAGCCCATCGTCAGATTGGAATAGACACAAAATAAGTGGAAACAACCCCTTCACCCCTCTCCCCCACCATGCTCACACACAACAAGCTATAATATAAATGACCCTTCCCCACCCCCTAAACCCTGTCCCACCATCTGTGGAGTTACATATTTTTTCTAGCAAATTCCTTGTGTTTCAGTGTTGTGTGTGTGTGTGTGTGTGTGTGTGTGTGTGTGTGTGTGTGTGTGCATCCTTTTAAACTACCCACTTCCTCTCCACACACGTGGGTCAGTCAACACCCTTATTTTAAAACATCCAAATAGTACTATGCAAAATAATTCTTAATATTATCTATCTGTCCTCTATCATTTACTTCTTAATCATGTTATAAAATATTTCTTCATTATCAAATTTAATTTTAATATTAATTAAATTGTCTAACCCTTTTTCTCTCTCTTTCAATATTTCTAACTCCTCTCTAAGCTTCCTTTCAACTGTGTTATTCACTACTTTTACAATTTCGTATTCTTCCAAAGGATTAACAAACTTATGGTTGTCTTCTATGAAATGTCTTGCATATAACGAATTGGTTGTTCTATTACCTTCTCCACGTTTGTGGTCAGACAACCTGCATACGAATTTCCGTCCTGTCTCTCCTAGGTACACCTTGTTGCAGTCTTTACATTTTAATTTATAAATTCCGCTTTTCTGTAATACTGGAATTTTTTCTATATTCTTATTCCTTATCTTATCAAATACCGTTTCACATTTTTTAATAGCTATATCTACTCCATATTTATTAAAACATTTTATAATTTTTCTAGTATGTGAACCTATGTATGTCAATGACCCTGCATAATTCTTTTGTTCTGGTTCTATTTTATCTTTTTGTATGTTAACCCTTTTCATAACTTTATCCAATAGAACCAGAACAAAAGAATTATGCAGGGTCATTGACATACATAGGTTCACATACTAGAAAAATTATAAAATGTTTTAATAAATATGGAGTAGATATAGCTATTAAAAAATGTGAAACGGTATTTGATAAGATAAGGAATAAGAATATAGAAAAAATTCCAGTATTACAGAAAAGCGGAATTTATAAATTAAAATGTAAAGACTGCAACAAGGTGTACCTAGGAGAGACAGGACGGAAATTCGTATGCAGGTTGTCTGACCACAAACGTGGAGAAGGTAATAGAACAACCAATTCGTTATATGCAAGACATTTCATAGAAGACAACCATAAGTTTGTTAATCCTTTGGAAGAATACGAAATTGTAAAAGTAGTGAATAACACAGTTGAAAGGAAGCTTAGAGAGGAGTTAGAAATATTGAAAGAGAGAGAAAAAGGGTTAGACAATTTAATTAATATTAAAATTAAATTTGATAATGAAGAAATATTTTATAACATGATTAAGAAGTAAATGATAGAGGACAGATAGATAATATTAAGAATTATTTTGCATAGTACTATTTGGATGTTTTAAAATAAGGGTGTTGACTGACCCACGTGTGTGGAGAGGAAGTGGGTAGTTTAAAAGGATGCACACACACACACACACACACACACACACACACACACACACACACACACACACACACACACACACACACACACACACACACACACACACACACACACACACACTGAAACACAAGGAATTTGCTAGAAAAAATATGTAACTCCACAGATGGTGGGACAGGGTTTAGGGGGTGGGGAAGGGTCATTTATATTATAGCTTGTTGTGTGTGAGCATGGTGGGGGAGAGGGGTGAAGGGGTTGTTTCCACTTATTTTGTGTCTATTCCAATCTGACGATGGGCTGTGAAGCTTGAAAGCGCTAATTGGGATAATTTTTACATAGTGGTGTGCAACTGTGATCATTCTGATTGTGATTTCAACCACTAACACATATTTCTTCATTAAAAGCCACTAATTAAATGTTAGACAATAAGGATGAATTAACGTTTTGAGTGACATTTTATGAAATATTTTAGTGAATGCAAGGGACATTTTAGTTGCTATTACTTGATTCACATAGTGATAAATTATTGGGACAAAGTGGAAAAAATAGGACACTTAAAATTAAATGAGTGATATTATACGAAAAACTATATCGTAAATGAACTCTGTTAAAGTGAATGTATATAATTAATAGACTAGGATTGTAAATGATGCTAGAATGAAGTAAATAACTCATTAGCAAAATGTATTACGTGTATGTATAAATTATCAAATAATATGAATATAATTACAACTAATGTAGCGAATATGTTAATTAACAATCTAATTTTAAATAACATTTTAAGAACAAAATTATTGGTAGGACTATCAGTACCGCACAAAATGTATATGTATAGGAGATTTCTCTGATTTCATGTAAAGCATTACGTTAAACCAATTGATTTGTTTGATAATATATTACGAGAATAATATTTTAGAAAGTAAAAAGATTATTCAATTAATTAAATTAATTAATTGCTCATTGAATTTATGATTTGTTTTGTAATTAGAGAGATAAGGTATTTATATGTAAATACGATAATGTTAAATGCGTTCAGCCATCCCAAATAGCTAGCAATAAATTCAGAGATCCAATTAAAACTAAAAGGGGGTACACCAATTGTAATATAAGTCTTTAAAAGTAGGTTATCATGTAATATCCTTCCCTGAGGAAGATGAACATGGCGAGGCGACGTACAGGGCGCAGAATTTGGATTTGAGTTGTTCCCTGAGGTCACATCATCAAATCAAAATTGAGGACACTGTAACGAGCAAAAAATTTAAAATTTTACTGTAACGAGCAAAAAATTTAAAATTTTTAAATTTTCACCTCGACGGAGTGCGTTCACACGAGGCGGTGTCAACGACTTATAGTTGACGCAATAAATAAAGCGTAATGAGAAGATGTCAGAGCAGCGTCGCTAACTTGACAATAGAAAGACGTTAAGTTCGATTCGACTATAGAAATTGGGTGCACAAGATGACAGGGAAAGTTTAGTTCAGAATTATGGCTCACTACAGCTGTAACAATGTAGGCGAGGACATTCACACTTGTACTGAGAAATGTGGCAGATGTTCGACCAAGTTACGTCAGTATACGATAGACGACAAAAAGAGTGAAACTACATGTTACAATGGAACGGATGCACTGCACCTTAAGAAACAATACGAAGGCAGAGATCAGACAAAAACTCAAGTCATGTTACGCAGCTGGAGTTATCGTCTAAGTGGCAGACAGAATTTACGAGTGGAAAGTTGGGGTGACTTCACCAGCCAGCAGATGTTCAAAATTATTAATAGCTACAAAAAAGGGGTATGACACAGAACAATACGCCGGGAGAACCGAAAGTACAGATAATGGCAATCTAGAGAAACACTGAGTTTACTTCAGACAATAGGTTGATGGACAAGCATGTAATAGCCATAGTTTCTACGAAAAGGGTCAACGTTCGTGGGGGGATGTCTAAGAACCTATCAGATGCCTAAAGCCATGGAGAAAACTGGTAGAGAGGATCGTTTCCATAGCAACAGAAACGAAGGGCCTATCGGAAGAACGATGACGTAGGATCTTGACATAGTGGGACAAAATATTCCAAGAAAACTCAAAACTGACCAATCACGAAAAAAGAAGGCGTAAACAGCGCCAGGGACAAAATTTTGAGTAGGGACGAATTAATAAAACTATCTGTCCAAGACGGGGGAGTCGGTCTTTACTCAAATTTTTCAAGTAATACACTTTAAGTACGAGGAAGTTCTTACTCAAATTTTAAATAGTTCATTTCAAGTATTCGGAGCTAGTATTATTTCAATTTTCAAAACAGTTTACTCTAATTGTTCGGAGTCGGTTTTACTCTAAGTTCACAAGAGTATATTAATCGTTCGGAGAGGTAACTACAGTTCCGGAGTTAGTACGTCAATGCGTAACTTAGAAGACTTAGTAAACTTTTAATAGTGGATTTCAAAGTGCAATGTAACGGACTTAGATAAGAATTATTCACAGTGAACAATCAGATATCACCACATATGTAATATACCAATCAGTTGAACTTAATTCAGTGTTACTACACCTTATTAACACCATAAAGAACATGAAACATTAAACTAATTAATCAATCACACGAATAATTGATAAAGCAGTGATAGAAGTGGAACTAGACAAGTACAGTAACGTTAAAACGAACACACAACATACATCGTAAGATGAAGTATTTAATTGAACACTAAACATCAACTATTCACATAAACATAAGCTAACGCGAGTGACCGGAAGAGTGTGTGCAAGTGTTTGTGATAACAACGGCATTCAACGAGATGTGTCTTCATGTCATCCTCAGCACTGGGACTGGACTTCACCAAAGACTAATGGATATTTCATAAATCAAGTAACCATTATTTTAATCATTACTACTTAGTTACTTCTACTGACCTGATTCTTTCAAAGAATTCATCCCTGAGAAAGTATTAATAAACACAATGAATAAATCAGAATTAAAACGTAATTAATGAATATATCAACAAAAAACTATCTGGGATTAATGAACGCATTAATAAGTAGAATATGAATTGTTATCTTATTTGATTTATATATGTATGTATGTTTTCTTTGTTTCAGCATATATTAAAACATGAATTTGTTCTTATAAAATATGTATGTATTACAGGTACATCGACGTATCATATGTACGATTATAAGTTATTGTGAATGATAAATAAACTAGTAATTTAAGTTGATCCTATATATGCGTTTATTATTACCAAATACAACCCAGATATTAACTTAAATTTTGAAGGAAATATAAAGTAGGATTTTAAGAGTTTCTTTTGCTCAGTAAAGTAAATGAATTGACAACATTAATTTATTAAATGATATCAAGTATTTTGTTTATGAATAATCAGAATGGTTATACATTGTATCAAATGGCTGCATAACGCGCGGCATAAAGTAATTAACTAATACATCGATTTAATATCAATATTAATATAATATTCATTGTATATTAATGGTGCCCAACGCCGTGGCACAAGGAACCATGTTCAACTAGACAATTGTAATTAAGAGAAAACTTTTATATAATTAAAAGTTAATTACTGTATGCATAATTTAAATATGCATAAATATCATTGTATGCTCAAGAGTAGAGCAGCGATATATTTACAGTTCGGTTCGAGAGTTATTATCGGGCGACATTACTGTGTACGTTCAAGTGGTTATTAGTGAAGTGTTGTGTTTTATAATCGGGCGGTATAATTGTAATACAATTGTGTTTAATATTAGTGACATTTTATTGCGTGTGAACAATTTATATTTGATTTGTTGTAGTAGACTGTGTTGTTAATTACGAACTGTTTAACTGTAAAAATTAAAGCTGGTGATTAGTGACTTAATTGGCGTCTTGTACTTATTTTGTTTCCACTGTACCTACGATGATCAAGTGGTCCGTCATAACAATATGTAGTTTTCCATATATATATGATTTTTAGAGTTAGCCAGACACCAACTAAGAGGTGATCATACATGGCCATACATGAATATTTATATTACTGGATAATAAATACAATTTTTAACAACAATCTTTTATTTCAATTTATTACATTTCTATACGTTTTTTTTACAGTTTTGATATTACTCTCATCTTCAGGTATGAAAAATAATTAATAATTTATGTATTATTATTATTATTACTATTACAAATAAACATACATGTGTTTCCATGGGCACCTATAGGAATATATCTAATACTTTCTCAAATATACATAACTGATAACAATGTGTACAATTTTTTTTACAAACAGCATACCAAATTTTTGAAGCTACTTGGGGGTGTTGACAGATATTAATTTTGTCAAATTATTGAAGACACTGAGTCCGTACTTCGAATAAAATTCCTCAAAATTTTATGCCCCATATAAATTTTACAATTTTTTCAAAATTTTGACATCTAATTTTGGTCATGGGGGTTCCTAAAGTTACATTTTCAAAGTGAACGCTATTCAGATTTGAGTTAAAATTCGATTGATAATCAATTTCGATTGATATGAGTTTGAATTCGATTGTTTTCATGTACCGGTATTTTGAAAATGTTTTTAAAACTTAGATCTCTTTTTTTCGACCCTGGTTACATACAATTTTGAAATTTTCAAAACTGAACAATATATTCACATTTTGGTTTAAAGTTTTTTTAATTTAATATAACACTTGGATTTTTTCAAAATTCCGATCCTTTACATTTTTGCTACCCCCCCTCACTTTTTGGGAAGTTCAATATAATTATCATTAGCATTTGACTCCTGACTTTGAGGAAATGCCCCCCCCCCCAGTCACTCTCGACTCTTCCAGTATTTTTTCTGATCAAATTTCATCCTGTTGACTGCACCACTTTTCTTAACCATCTTGCACAGTCATCACCACACCCTCTCTACATATCTTGGTCTCTAATAACCATCACGTCCATTTCCCACCTTTCTGCCTAAAAAAGTGCTGTCCACATTCATTTTATTTTCTTAATTATATAAATGATATTGTCTCTTCTAAATTGGATTTGTTTCCATTTAATTATTATACTTTTTTATTATTTGCACATAGTCCTTTTAAGGCTTCTTTGTGTTTTCATACTCTTGTATTACCCATTTCTGTGTATTGCCGGCTGGAAGAACCCATCAATGAATCTTGGGCTCCAGAAGGAACATCCACCAGTTTCCAGATTCCAGACACCAATCACAATTATAGGTTAGACATTGTGTGCTGCCACCCTCCAGTTCTGAAACTCTCTCTCTCTCTCTCTCTCTCTCAAACTCCAGCATCAGACTGTCTACGCAGCAAAGCCTTGATTGACTGATTTAACTGGTCCCACACAGTTGTCCTAACATTAGTGTCTTGGGAATATAATTTTCATTGATTCAGGCAATGTGTCCAGCCCAAGTTCAAATTCTATATTTTCTATGACATTTGACCCTTGGAAAGCACCGTATCGTTCCTGATTATGTTTCTGTCTTCAAGTGTGCCCATCGATCACTAGACTATACATCCTTTTGTACATATTTTTTTCACATGAAAAAGTCACGTTCATTTAACTTGGACACTGTTTCAGAGCCGTACATCAATACTGACCTAATCAGACACTTGAACAGCTTCATTCAACGAAGACGATAGGCCAAGTGTGGAGAGAAGGTATGATTAGTAAAAATGTAATAGCTGGTTTTGTTACAACAGGAATTTTCCCAGTTGATGAAAGTTTCCAGAATCTGCTTTCAATCCAAAAGAACTCATTGAGTACAAGAACAGTCGGGTTATTATACATATTAAATGTTCAGTCCATCTACAATCAACTCTATTGATGACATGGCTGCATCATCTATACCAGGCACATCTACTTCTCAGATAAGTATTCCACCAAGTAAGATTATTGAAAAGACATATTAAAATGCCACAACAAAAATCAGCTCCTGAAACACCAACTGGAATCATAGAAATATTTATATCAGAAATTATAAAAACTAAAAATTTTATGTCTGTAGAACTCGCTATAAAAAAGAAAGAAAAAGTACCTTGCTTGAAACCAGAAATATATGGAGAAGTTTTAACAACTGAAGAGTCCTGGCAAGAGTTAAAGAAGCTGAAGATAGTAAGAAGAAATGTCTAGGAACAGAAAAAACAAATCTAAGAAGGAAACTGTATTTTGACCATAAAGTAGTAAAGAAATCTTACACAAGATTCTGAACAACATTCTATTTACTGTGATGCCTCTGATGATAACAAAGATTAATTTGCAAATAAGTTAAGTGTTTTGAAAGTCAATACCATGGAAGGAACATCTGATATACCAGAGTGGCAAAAGATTCAATAAGGAAAATTTGTTCTTGATTTTTTTTGGAGGGCCAAGAAATAAAACTTACAAGTGTGTATAGAAAGTAGATGATGACGAGGGAGAAATTTATGTCATTGGATATTAATGGAAAGATGAAATTTTTACTAAGTTATATCAAAAAAAAATTATGAAAGTACTAATCTGGAAAGGCAAATTGTCTGAGTTCCCTGGAAGTGTTTCCGTGTTTGAAAAATGATAAACTTTTATTTTATTACTTCCTTGCATTATATAACAGAACAACATTTCTTTATGATTTAACAAACATAGTATCTGAAGTATCCTGTATGCATTTACTTTTCACATAGATAAAGACGGGGTAATTGTAAACACGCAGTTAGGATTAAAAACACAACACAGAATAGTACAATGTCAACTAGTTTACAGTTGTTTGAATTTTTGTGTCAATATTCCAAAGGGTAAAGAAAACACTGTTTACAATTATCCCTAAGATGTTGTTGGGGTAATTACTTAAACAATTTTTTGTATGCAACATAATAACAAAGATTGAAATAACTATTATTTGCAGTTATTTTAATTTTAAAACCTATACCTGATTTTTAATCAATAACAATGTTTCAATCCTTCATATTTTGTTTACAATTACCCCACCTAACCCTAAATACTTAAAATCTATAAACACTTAAGTGAAATGTCTGAATATGACAATATTCATGAGTTTTCTTCAAGACCTGTCTGAGCATGAATATTTTATCAACAGTCGATTTTCCTGTACAGAATCAACTTTGGTATCTCCCAATGATTTTACTGCATATAATACTCTTAAAGCCACATTGTGAAGAGTGACTGCTCTGAAATTACCATAATCTAATTGACCTCCTTTCTTTGAATAGGTACGATTATACCCATGTACCATTCCTCCTAAAGAATTTACTAGCCAAGAAACACTTAGCATTACATCATATCTTCCCTGTTTTATTAAAATTATGAGGATTCTTACCACCTTTTTACCGGCTGGTCCCAAGATTTTCTTCCTACTGGTAATTTATCTCTGTTAATTTGGGCAATGTCTCCTTATTCCATGTTTGTCTCCTTATTTTGACCCATCTATTTATGGTTGAATGACATATGAATTTAAGACTTCTACTTGTATCATATCCACTTAGTTTTTCTCAAAATGTTTATAGCCTTTATTACCAGAAACAGTTCTTATTCCTGATGCACAGGTTAAGATAGGTCAGACCATGAGTTTGTACAACCTAGTTCAACTACTACAAGATTCAAATGTTTACTCCTCCACATAAATCCATTTAACGTGTCTGACACACGTCACTTTAAGAGGTCCATTTCTTTAAAAATATATTTTAAGAAAAAAATGGAACCATTCTGAAAATTAAAATCTCTGAAATATTGTAATAACTTTAGTTTTGTTTTATCATTGAATTATCCTATGAATATTTGTATCACAAAATATTCAAGGTTGCCCTAAATCTGAGACAACAGTGTAATTATTAATGCAACAATAATAATTAAATATTAACAACTGTGAAGTGATTTAGTTTTGGCAACTCCTGTGTTATCACAATGACGTGTACACCAGTCAAACCCCATAGTTGCCAAAATTTCTGCCACCTTCTGGCACTAAATCAAAATCTCATTACTTGGCATTCAACTGAATTTTTACTATTACAGTTATAGTCTCAGTTGAACTATCAGAAATATGAATGTCAGCCCCTCATGGCATCACTACAGTTACAACCATATAAATGCTGTCCCTCAGTACCTAACCATGCCACAACACGCGCATTTAAAAAGGTTGGTTTTAAGATACGATATACACTAGATAAAAACTATTTATGTAAACTGAAAATATGCAGGGCTTTAAGGCTGTGTGAGAAACAAAAAATGAGTACAACATATACTAACAACTACGTTGAAATGTTACAAAATTTATTTTACACGTACATACAGAAATTTCCTAGGGTCTAATAAAGTATACCAGACACGTATTAAATCATCTAAGGTGAAAGTATAATACACACTATGGGCTGTGTCCATGTGTTGGAATTAAGTTAAAGTTTAACAAGACAGTATGTTGTCTAAATTAGCTTCAGTAAAGAGGAAAATCAACTGAACAATTCTGCGGTATTTGGTGATTTAAGTAAACGCTATAATATACATAAGGTGATAAAAAAAGTATTGGTTTTTGGTACTTTCAACTGAAGTAACTCCATTAAAGTAACTTTCCCAATGGGTGTAGACCTAATATTAGTAAAAGAAACTTGAAGATATTCACTGACTGATACTTTGAATTATAATAGGTTTTATGTCCTGTGCAGTTTACTGTTCTTAACAACTGTTAGTCAAAAATTTCCTGAAATTTTAGTTGAAAGGTAAATACGATGGCTATCCATGAAGTAAGTTCCGATAGGGTATTAAAAGAACTAAGAATATAGGCCTATTTACAAAACATTTTTATTGGTATTTTAAGTACACACTTTAAACTACGTATCTATACAGTTTCTGTCATTTTTTTTAAACACTTTTTCATAGCGAGACACCAGACGTTGTATACCTTCGTCATAGAAATTCCCCGCCTGTGATTTGAACCATGTATTAACAGTTTCTTTGACATCGTTGGCCACCAAGGAAGGATTTTTCATGCTTGAAAAGGTGATATTCGGTTGGTGTGAGGTCTGTGTTCTAAGGCGGGTGATAAAATTTGTTGCCAGCAAAACTTTGTGAGATGTTGCATTGGAGCGGCAGTGTGTGCAGTGCCATGATTCATCACAATGTCCCGGGTAAGCAGCCTACGTTGCTTACTCTGGATCAGACTAAGCAAAAAAGTTGTATCCATCTTGGTACAACTGCTTCTTCACTCACCACTTCTTGTCCATAAATATTGAAAATCTGACAGTGAATTTCAATTGTTTTAATGCCTTTCACATTCAACAACTGAATCACATACCCACTTTCACATGCAGTGGGTATCTCGAATTTCTTCGACATTATAAACACGTCCAACGAAGCTTACGTAGTGCACAGTTGTTTACAAATAGCATTGTTGGTTGCCAATGAATCAACAAACTGGCGGGGTATGCGCAACAGCACTGATACCGAGGTAATATTTAAAAATGGAACTTACTTTCTGGATAATCCTCATAGCTTAAAAAGGGCTTCAAAAGGCCTAATTTTATAGCCTCAGAAGAATTACAAATTAATTTTTACACACAAGAACAATATGGAAAAAATATGATAATTTATTTAATCTAATAAAATTGAAGTGTCTGAAAATCCAAAAGACATGACTGAGCAAATATCACCATAAGACATTACAGCATTACTCACTAGTAGTGTCAAAAGTGATAATGTTATAAAACTGGTCAGAACAAAAGTGTCCTAAAAGTTTATACAAGTGTGTTAAGTGGAGTGCATCTGATGATGAGACGATTAAGTTACACTGAGTGGCTTTGGTCCAACTGAACTAGAGTCAAGAAGGTGGGCCGATATACCTATAACAGGTATTTTGGAACGATATTTTTGTGGAACGGAAAACAGTGACTGAAAAGTTGAAATACCTGTTATTCGCGGCATCGCTGTTCCGAATCGAGGGACGCCCCTACGCAACTAACGAATACACAAGTAACAAGTATACGTCAAATACTAGGCGTATCACTGGTACACAAGGAACAACTAGTACTTAGGAGTATCAGGAGTATTTCGAGTATGAACTAGTACGAAGCCACTTTTTTTGGTCCTGAATACTTCATTCTGTGCAAAGAGACGAAGCTGTTTTTAATAAATGAACAAAATTCATACTGATGTTAGGCCTACATTTATTCTCGTGTGTTATGGAGATATATAATACAGATTATAATAAATTATAAGTCACCAACTTGGTAAATTTTATAGAACAAATTGTATTGTGTTATAACCTACAGAGTGGCTGATAATAGTTGATAGGCCACAGGTATCTAATGAAATTTTACTGCAAACTGATTAGGTTTGTTTTTATAAGGGTAATCGGTTTAAATCATGTTTATTCTCATTCACTCTTGTAGCTTACTGTTATGTTGTTATTATGTTTTTGATTTTTTTTTTCACACTATTTGTTGTGCTATACATTATAGTTTTGTTAATGTGATTTTAACTTCACTGTACATCTCACGTAAATGATGAGATTGCTGTAACAGATATTTATGCACTTTATCTAGTCCTGTTCATTTAATCTTTACTGATCTGATAAGGCTACCCTAAAAACAAGATGTTTTCGTAAATTTGTTTCTTTTATCTAAACTGCTGATTTTGAATTTTTGTCTCTATCACTTTACTTATCATTTGACTAATAGTAGTTTCCACTTAGTAAGGAAATAAAAATAAACTCCATAACAGATAACACATTTAGGTGTAAATGGTCAAACTGCAGCCTAAGATAAATACACGATCTGATGAAGATAAGAATTTACTAAACTTATTATAAGGCCATCAATAAAACAAGGTAATAAGAAGAGAAAGCTACAAGTTTATCTGAATTTCTTGGAGACTGTAAAACATTCAGTGATCTACTAGCAGTGGTTCCCAACCTTTCAGGACCCGCGTACCACTTCGGTCTTTCGCATTCTTTTCGAGTACTACCTGATAAGAAAATAAAATAAGATAAGAGGAGGTACCTAATGAAATTTTATTGCAAACTGTTTAGGTCGTGTTTTTACAAGGGTAATCGGTTTAAACCATGTTTATTCTCATTCATTCTTGTAGCTTACTGTTATGTTTTTATTATACTTTCTGATGTTTTTTTCACATTATTTGTTGTGCTATTCAAAATTTCATTGCCTGAGTTTCGCAACTAATTTGTCTAACCAATGTTAGTTTGTTTACTCATAGTGAAAACTTAAATTAGTATTTCCAAAGGGAGATAGGCCTATAAATTCTCTTGTTTCTTATTTTCTTTTAAACAGTAATAGTTTAATAAAGTCACAGTGTAAAGTAACACTGTTAACACTTTTAGTTTCAATTTATTTATTATAACAAATTATATAATATAGGTTATGTAATATCTTCAAATAAATACACTGCAAGTAGGTGAAAACAAACCTACTTGCAGTGTATTTATTTGAAGATATTACATAGGAGACCTGCAGGAAACTTACAAATGAATAATATAGGTTATGTATAATTAGTATATAATAACAGGTATTTGTACCTGTTATTTTTTTGGAACAGTATTTTTATACCTATTATTTTAAAATAACACTTTAGCCCACCTCTAGTCAAGATCAAGGCAAAATGAAAATCAAAAACCAGTCGCAGAACATGTAATACTTCTGATCATAATGTCCTACCCTAGCTAAATATACATAATTTCTCATTATCAGAAACTGAAAATTGTGCAACATGTGGAAGGTATGACGACTATGGGTCTATAGATATTTACCGTTACACTGTCTCACAATTTTAAGTGCTTAAATTTAATGTACAAGAAATGTGCACATATAATTTTGCAATTGTAGTTTAAAACTGCTCTTAAATCTCATATAATTCATTTGTAAGAAAGTTATTTAAAAACATAGGCTACATGTAGAGTTATAGTTTTTTTTAACAACTTTTTTATAATATCATACTTAGTATATCTGTCAGTAAAATGCACTAGCCTATATTGTTGAAGGTAAAACATGGTGCTCATAATTTTTCAAAAATACCTTACCCTGCAAAATACTAGATGCAATTTTTTCCAAAGATTTCTACACTTTTAGTGGAAAGGATACTATACATATCAAGTTATTAAAGCCATGCCTACCATTATTTTAAAGACCACATGGACAAGAAAAATCCTAATAGAACAGAATATCACATAAGGCAAGTAAAGAAGACTCCAGACAACTGTCATAAAAAAACTTATGGTCCATTGAAGATATCACATGCCTGTTGCCAGGTTACAAGTAATAAACGCTACACTTGTGAGAGACTGCTAGTAAAAATGTTAGTATGATTTGTTAGTTTATTTCACAATTATTGAAGATAGACGAAATATTGAGTTATTAATTTATGTAAAAGAAACTGTAATTTTTTTTGATAAACTTGTGTGTGTAATTTACAAAGTTAATTAAGAAACAATGAACAAAGCTGGTAAGCTCTAGAAGCATATTTATTGTTACTATTAATGTCTGTATAATTGAGTGCATCAAGGCAAATGTTGAAAATTCACACATCTATCAACAGGATAAAAATATACTTTAATGATTCAAACAGCAGAACATACAAATAAGTTAAAACCAGACCGAGAAGAAGCAGTCTCTCATTTAAAGATAACCAGCTAAATTTCCAAAACCAATACACAAAGACAACCATAATTACATTCTTTATTTATAAAGGGTATAAGAAAGATAAAGAGAAATTTGTATCTTATACCCTAGTACAGTTTTTTGTACTCTCAGAAATGGGGTACCTTTGGGATGTTTTTGTTTGTAATTTGCATTATTTACTCATGCAAAATGGTCTGGAAATATGAGGTCTATAAAAATTATTTAAAAGTCAATCTAATAATCCAAATGGAAAAGGGGAAAGAAAAGCTAGAAAAACTTGCCAAAAATGTCTGAATAAACACCAACTGAAAGAAGCTGTTATGGAATAGGTCTAAATTGTAATGGAACTGGGTACAATATTTTTACTGAAAATCGGTAAACATGCATGTAACAACAATAGTTTAAAAAAAATAAAGAATCATGCTAAGATGATTTGGGCTGAGAGTAGTAAACGTGGGCGTATAATGAGAGAGAGTAATAAAACAAACAAATGGGAGTAATCTCCCCCTCCCCAACTCTCAGGCTGAGCTACTGCAAATGGTTTACAACTAACACACTACTACCTCTCTTGATGCTCCTGCAGCAACAGCAGCAGGGAGAAATTTATAAGAATATCAATTTTTTTAAAGTAAGTTTTCTTTATACACACAATCTTAACATAATGTATCAGTATGCCAACACTCCAATATAAACCAGGGAAGATGGCAATCACTATAACACTATTCGGGATACAAAATTACACAAAATAAATACACACGGCGACTCGAATTCAATATACCTGATAATTTGGCATATCTCAGTATTCTGTCCCCTTCTTGTTATGAAATCTAACATCACAAACTTATTAAATTCCACAACAGAAACTGAAAAGTTACCAAAATAAACATGCAAATATAATATGTTTCACTCAAGTTAAACGGACCTTCAAAATATAACATTTCAGCAGGAGGAGTATTTGCAGAATGTATATACCTTGTTAACACACTGAAGATGTTAGGCTATAAAAGATAACTCATTCTAAATAATAATCCATTATAAATCAAGTAGTGACAAAGATAATTGCCAAAATCTAACTCGTAAAATTTGTTAGCAACAACCCTGTTTGTTGGCTCAAGACACGTTTTATTTCTCTTAAAAACAAACTTAGTTACTGAAGATGTCTCACTGCCAGTGCCGGATTTAAGATTTTTGGATTTTTGAGGCCCTAGGCCAACTTTTCTGACCCCCCCCCTGCTGTGACTTTAAGTAATATACAGTACTGCAGAAGTAATTTTATGTCAGATCAATACTATCAAATTTAAAACCAGTAGACTACTATAAAAAAGCGTGCTTTCATTTAGCAAACTTTTTCACAATATTAATAACCATAGAATTTTTTTATTGTTTCCAAATGAGCTTCCTCTTTAATTTTTTTTTTTTAGCTTACGTTTGTAGGCTCCACTAGCCATGTGAATGTTTAAATTCATGTTCATGATGAATACATTTAGTGTATGGGCTCAATTTTATGTTCATAAAGTTTTCACACTAACAAATATCAACGAAACAACACACTGCCCACCAAAAAAAGCTAAAAACCTTTACATTCAAAACAAAATAAAAACATTATCTCAAATCGCAAAACCGTTCAGTCACAACGCAGATAAACAATGATAGCAAAGAAGGGTGTTACTATGGTCATATAAATTCGGGGGCAATATAGTGGACATTCAAAATTCACATGCGCAAATTAGTTTTCAAGGATGCCAACGTCTTAAAAATAATTGTACAATATTTAAATAAGAACTGTCTTCCATTTGTATTATTAAAAAAAATTGATCATTTAATTTCAAAAAATCACACTTAAATAAATCAAACTGCCTCCTAGTCTATTCAATGGGGATTTTTCTAGGGAATGGTAGAAATTCTCCATGGATTTTCATAATTTTTTTTTTTATTGTCTTCCTTAAAGCTTATAGAAAAAAGTTAAAAAAGAATTTTTCGCCGCTTTTGAATTTAAGGGTGGTTTCCACCCCTTTTTCGAGGGTAAAAAGAAAAAAATTAAAATGGCCCCAGGAATAGATAGAAAATCAAATTTTAAGTAAATAATATAGAATAAAGTTTTTTGAAAATATGCGTTGTTTTTGAGTTATTCAGACTTGAAAATTGCGTATTTTTGCGAAAAATTTGATGTTTTTGGTGCGTTTTTCGTACTTTATTCGAAAACTATCAACTTTTCGAAAAAACTTATAAGAATCAAAATAAAAGCTAATTCAATAAGGAACAGTTTGCACTTTGCTTCGTCCCCATATATTGAATCGTTATATAGATATGGTATAAACAAAATGTCAACTCTTAATTTTTTAACTGAAGTAGCGAACTTAAACTTGATATTTATCAATGAAAAATAACGCAACTTGCGATTATATTATTATTACATGAAAGCTCTTGAAATTTCCTATAAAATGGTAAGTCGATATTTTGGATATCTTGAAAAAACAACGAAGTTACAGAGAAAAATTGAAAAAATTCTTAAAATTTTTTTTAAAATCAAAAATAAAATGGTCGCCATTTTGTGAGTTTTGCATATTGGTGCGAGATATTGTAGATTTATATTGTCTATTATATTAGGAATGTCCTCAATTTTTTTTTTATGTATTATAGATTAGAAAATCTACGTACCGTTTTCGTAAATTTTAATTTTTTGATTTCAGAGAAAATTTGTCGTTTTCAAAAAATATCTTGAAAACAAAGCGTTTCATCAAAAAATTGATATTGACCAAAAATATAGCTCATAAAAAGGTGAATATTTTCATTCTTATTTCATGTTTTTGTAAGTATTTTTCGACAAGTTACAACTGTTACAAGGTGTGTTTATAAGATTTTATAACATTTTTTTTTAATCTTAGAAACAGTAGGTTTTTTGACTATGGTCCATCTTAAAAAAGTTGTAGCCCTTTTAATTTTCTACAAAATGCATTTTCTTTTATTTTTTATCTTTAAAATTAACAGAGTTATGGTAAAAAATGTGAGCACTCAACGATGATAAAATTCGGTAACTTCTTATTTTATCAACAGCTACTAAGTGGAAGTCGAAAATAAATAATAAATATGAAGTATTTTGTATATTATTGTTTTTAAGATAAAAATATTTTTTTATTATTTTTTCGCAGAATTTGAATTTTAACCTATGTATACCCATGTCAAGAGCTTTCAAGCGAAATATTACGTTATCAACCCCTAATTTTGGCTATTTTCACCCTTAAAACCACCCCTTTGCACCACAAGTGCATCTGACCTCAGAATCGTGATCAGCGACCCAAAAAACCTATATATACCCATGTCGAGAGCTTTTGAGCGAAATATTATGTTATCAACCCCTAATTTTGGTTATTTTCGCCCTTAGAACCACCCCTTTACACCAAAAAAAAAGTGTAGTCTGACCTGGGAATCGTGATAGGCAACCCAAAAAACCTACATATACCCATGTCGAAAGCTTTCAAGCGAAATATTTTATTATCAACCCCTAATTTTGGCTATTTTTGCCCTTAAAACCACCCCTTTGCACCACACGTGCAGTCTGACCTCGGAATCGTGATCAGCGACCCAAAAAACCTATATATACCCATGCCGAGGGCTTTAAACGGTGTCCTAATGTTTTTTAATTTTTAACCCTTTAGGGGCGTTTTTCAACTCTTTAAGGGGGAGACTTTCTACAATTCCCTAGTTTTGCCGATTTTTACGCCTCATTGAATAGACTATCCTACTTTTATAAAAATACTTCTGTTAACAAAATATCTGTAGCTTGTGGCCCCCTCTGAGCCCGCAGCCTAGTCAGCCTAGTGGTAAACCCCGCACTGCTCACAACAGTATGGGTGAAACGTTTGGTTTGTGCATTAAAAAAAAAAAAAACCGGTTGGTCATTAAAGTAGGCCTGTAACGCATTACTACATATATGCATATGTAACAGCAGTTCTCAGAATTTTGTACATATAAATCCTGTGACATTCAATTGCAGATTAAATTTTCTACTTTCTTTCCATGTTCCAATTATATCTGAATGACATCAGAATTTGGACATAAAGAATTCTGATAGTGATAATTTTTATATTACTGATAACTTGGATTTATATATTTCTGGTTTTTTGTATGCATTTAGGTGTTCAAAATAACGTTTTTTCAGCCAACAATTTAGCCACACATGCAATAAACACAGGACATGAATTCCCAGACATAACCAATGTAACACTAATAAAACATATACCACACAAAGGCACCATAATGAACATTTGGGAAAATTTACAAACATAAAACAAAAAACAAACTAATACCTGAACAAATACAAATCAATACAAAACATGACACAATATTCAAAGCACTCAACATTGAAAATACACAAAAAACTAACACATACACCACAATCACACACAATAAAACCAATTTGAAATACCAGAAGCCAACAGGAAGCCACAATAATAATAGTCAACCAACAACACATATGTACTTCACCAGACAAAAAAACCGGAAGGCTGAGGATGGGTACAAGATAGTACCGGAAACATGTTCCAAAAAAGGAAAAAAATAACATCTTGAGGTAAATTTAATTATAAATATTAAATGTATTATATACATCAAGAAACGGTCTGTAGCAGAAAGTGACTATATATATATTATATTAGTGACTATACAAACTAATACCTGAACAAATACAAATCAATACAAAACATGACACAATATTCAAAGCACTCAACATTGAGAGTACACAAAAAACTAACACATACACCACAATCACACACAATAAAACCAACTTGAAATACCAGAAGCCAACAGGAAGCCACAATAATAATAGTCAACCAACAACACATATGTACTTCACCAGACAAAAAAACCGGAAGGCTGAGGATGGGTACAAGATAGTACCCGAAACATGTTCCAAATAGAAAAATAACATCTTGAGGTAAATTTATGTATAAATATTAAATGTATTATATACATCAATAAACGGACTATAGCAGAAAGTGATTGAAATATATATATATATTGTGTGCAATATAAACTAATGAAAATGACAAGCGTGGAGCACGTTTCATAGAATTCGGCCCATACGTCAATAAAAGTTGATGTATCCATTAAAAAAAATTTGGCAGATTGTCCCATGGTGACAACTATTTGTTCAAATTAGCTTTTACCAGTTCTAATATCTTATGGTATCACTCTCTTAAGTTCTTCTTCCATAAATGTCTTCTTAGTTATCTTTCTAAAGATAAAAATTGTTTTCCTTTACTGTCACCCAGAGTATACAAATTTGGAGTTTCTATAATGTGGCATAATGTAAGTTAGGAAATTCCAGCGCATTTTATTACTGTTAATTTTTATACATTATCTGGGGGTTTTACAACATAATGTATCCATTAACAGCTCAATCCTGTCGCTTCTTCGAATTTTGTGATAACTTATAAAAAATGCTGCACACTTTAGCATGCATTTCAATTCTTTTAAATGTACCTAAGACTGTATCACTGTAATATCTATACTAAAAAGTTTTCTTCTACGAAATTAACATGCATATTGACTACATTAAAAACAACCTCACATGTTCACAAACACACCAAAATAATACACGAAATAACCCCCCACCTACTGTTTTCCTAAAGTAAACTGTATTAGTTAAAATAACGAATATTATAAAATTTAATTAGCAACTAATAATTTTTCTGGTAACAAATTCATTATTATTTGAGAACATTCACATCTTGAATATGTAATACAAATCACAACTCAGAAACTATAAATGTGATTTGTCAGCAGTCCCCTGTTTAATATCCTATGGATGCCCTAACAATACGAAAGTTTTTATGAACCTAAGCCTACATAAAACTTTATAGTCTATAAAAAAATAAGGTAAGTAAAAAAACCGATGTTGATACCAGCTGTGTATTAAAAAAATTCTGGTTCCTTCATCTTATAAACTAATCCATGTAACGTAGCACAGTTCAATATTACATGATAAATTGTTTTAACTATTAAATATAACGAAATCCAAGAATTAAATATATGTTTATAGAAGAACACTAATTATTACCGTAAGGTATACCAATCATTTTATAAAATTGCTTGACAGAATCACACAAATTATTAAAAATATTACTACCTATACATTCTTCTCATTCAAATTTTTCACATAACATCAAAAATATCCAAACTACATTTAAAATCATCCTGTCAGTCATAAACACATGTAACGAGGAACTCATTAAATCATGCTTCGTTTACTAATAGCTCAGGTTAGAATAACACTACACAACACAAACCAAAGAACTAATGTCTACTCGTAAGTATAAACGTCTGAAATGCATACACGTGATCTATTTGTAAACATATCGGCTTATGTTAAAAAATAATTGTATCAATATTTTTCACAGAGAGCCTAATCTAGCTGCAATTAAATCCACATGCAGATACACACACAAATATTATGTGTTAGAACATCTCCCCGTATCTGCGTAATATGAAATTTTCGTGTTCGCTATTATAATGTATTAAAATTACTTACAGCTCTAACCTGCTTTTTTAACAGAAAACAAACACAAGTCCACACTCGTGACGCTAGTAACAGAAACGCACGAAGGCCCATTTGCAATCGTTTCAACATTGGTAATGTGTTTTGTAACTAATCGTTCATCTAAATATAATTAATAAAATAAAATACAACATTAACTTATTGTAAAACACCAATAAATTCATCACACACTGCCCGTTTTGAAGCCGTCAACGAACCATACGCCATAATCGACCCATATTTGCTGCGCGAACTTTGTGCGCAAAGCAAAAGAAACAACATAGAGAAATAATTTTATTTATTCACAGGATAAATAAGTCATAAATAATAGCTAAAAATAATAAAAACACATTTTCGCCAATGAACGATAGATGAAAGTAAGGTATAACAATAAGTACCACGAGTGTTATATA
Organism: Magicicada septendecula; assembly: GCA_034769895.1. Taxonomy (NCBI): domain Eukaryota; kingdom Metazoa; phylum Arthropoda; class Insecta; order Hemiptera; family Cicadidae; genus Magicicada; species Magicicada septendecula. Next base: position 475,981,812 of record CM068374.1, read on the forward strand.
AGCTAAAACGTCATTAAAGTAACGCGAATTACAGCCACTTCGACTTCGACTATCGATTTATAACTGCCCATAATTTCAACGTTTCCCAGGATGGATTAAATTGTAACATTCCATAAAACATTGGTTAATCTTCCATAAAAATGATTTAATCTTTCCTTAATGTATATTTGTGATGAATGAAAAATACTGAAAACAATATACAAATTTATTTTTATTTACATAGACAAATCAAAGTCAATTACAACATTCTCAGTTACAAAATATTAACAATTACAGCTTTAAGTCATTATAAATATAGTGATATATAATAAGTGATACGGTACGCAAAAAATAAGTAATAAATATAGTGTCTTACTCTACAAAAAGCAATAAATGTGAAATGAAAGGTAATAAACATTTGCTTATTGAACATTAAACTGCTTACCACAAAACAATTCTAATAAACATTTGATTAATGAACATTTAACTGCTTACCACAAAACAATTCTTGTAACTTGCATTTTATTGAAATTTTAACTATATTTTCTGGCTACTATATAATTTTTGATCCCTTATTTACAGGTGGGTAGTTATAATACTACGAACATATGTCTGTTTCATAAACCCTTACTCTTGCAAAGTAAAACAATCAATGTTTAGTTAATACAGCTACCTCTTAAAGCAGATGACCCTCTTCCATAGGAAGCCTAGAATTTGTTTTTTATTTATTTTTCATAAATGGCGAGTGCATTTACTCAAAAACTTAATAGTGGCAACATAACTGCATACACAAACATATGTTGAACACAGCTTAAAGTAATATTTGGGGATAACCAATACTTCAGCAAAGAATCTATATCAAAAACAATAGCTGTTATGTGGGAAATGGTTATTAAATGTCCCTATGTTCTGAAAAATTAATCCTCTGAATCAATTCTGCATTCTCTCAAAAATCTGAAGAAAGGATGTGTTTACCTCAATTAGGCAAGGTATACAAGCTTAAATTATTATTATTAACCACTTAGTAAGGTATACGATCAAAATTTCAAAATAATCTTAAGAAAATATGCATCATTTACCACATTTCTTTAGTAAAAAAGTATTTAATAAAGATCTTCAATAAAATGTTGGATACTTGAAGAAAGAACATCAAATTGCTATGAAAAAATTTAAATTAAGTCATCTCGACTGCTACATGAGATCTTAGCAACTGACAGTATCAAATAATTAACATTTTCTTTTAATGGTTGCGTTTATACTTTACAAAGCACATGTTAAGATTCTTTTGAGAACATCCATCATCATAAAAAGTGTTATTTTTTCTTGCACATATAAAATGAAAGCTATTTGCATCCCCCCCCCCCAAATGAACTGGTTTTATTGGTATTTTTCATGTCTATTGTGGCAGTCATCTTCACTGATGTAGTCTTGCTCTTAATTTTATCGATTCTTTTTAGTCATCAGAATTAAGACAATGCTACTTAAATGACTTATTAGTGTGTGTGGACCATAACATAAATTTTAAACACAAATGGTTTTATACAAGTCATTTATATTTTCAGTGCAATATCATATTAACTTCAATTTGGTCTACAACAATCTTCAGTTGTGTTCACGAATAGTTACAAAACAGTTTAACTACGTTCTTATGCTTCTTGTAATAAGTTAACAGAAATTTTAACTACCTGTGCAAAAACAGTTTATTTGTTTCTACAAAGAATATTTTAAAGGCTGCAATCATATGCCACAGTCATGTTCTTGATAATTGTTTACTGAAAAACACATACGTACACATAATGTTCAAGTAAATATTGATTGCACTTGATGCCAATGCTAATAATAAAAGGAATGTGAATTTATACACTTGCTAATAAATATATATATTATATATTTTATAATGACTTTACCTCAAGATGTTTTCTTCCTATTTGGAACATGTTTCGGGAAGCCTTGTGTACCCATCTTCAGCCTTCCTGTTTTTGAGTCTTCAGAAAAACGGCAATAAGAAAGGACAAAATGTTTATTTGCAGGGGAAATCGATTCCTGGCATTTGTTTCAAATTACAGGTACTGGAATGCAGTTAATACTAATTTATACGTATTGGCTGAGTAAAAAAACTGAATGCTCACATCTTCAGTGTTTAAGAGTTATAAAGGTACTACTCATAGTTAGCACTGTTGAGTTTTGTAACTTTTATTATTTTTTTTATGGCTACAAATGTTTTTCAGTTACTGTGCCATTTCAACTTTCTCTGCAAGTGCAGATGGTACAGATACATTACTCGTACTATATCCATTTCCTAATAATAACTTCTTCTTGGCTATTGGCCAGTGATCACTCCATGGGTTGTTTGCAGCACTCTTTCAGTCAGATATCTTTTTTGACTTCCTTTTCAGTCCAATAATTAGTACAACTGACATATTCCACTATCTGGATTTATATATTTGCAACAGGGGGCAACCAATGGAAGAGACAGCATTACACGAGGTGGAAAGTGAACTCTGTGCTGTAATTACAGAGAAAGATGCCCAAGATCCTTGTTGCAATCTTTTAGGCTTGGATTGGGTAACAAGTTAACATAAATATTGTAACATGACATAAGATAGTGAAAATACATTGATAATTAATAATAAAACAAAGAAGCTGAAGACAAGAAGAAAGGTCAAGAAACTTATAACTCAGAGATTAATGACCAAATTACAAAATGACAAATGACTAATAAACTGACGATGACTTGACCCAATAGACTGGATAAACACAAGGAAGATAAAATGGAACAAGGAAGAAGGAACCAGAAACCAGGTGTAATCAAGAAAATAATAACGAACATTGTAATCCCCAAATGATGACTACAAAATGTATGTAAACAAATGCACTAAAATAGTTAGGGCATAAATGAGATGTACCTATGTTAATAATAACAAATAAGATAGTAATATTATGCATATTATATGAATGAAGAAAATGTACTTATAAATATAAGGTAGGGAGTTAAAAATAAACATACCCAAATGAATAGTGATAAACATAGTCAAAACCAGTAAACCATACTCTGAGGCAAATAAAGGCCATAGTTAATAATTAATAATCAAAAGTGATCAAAGTGAAAGGAAAATAAATTAATTACTCATAACCAATAACCACACGATGATGTTAAAATAATTAGACAACATAGTGAATAATATCAAGTGAGTGAAATAAAGAATGTATCAATATAAATAAGAGGTGACATGCCAGGTATAGCATGTTATAAAAAAAAAGTGAAAGTGAATTAAAAAAAAACCTTCTATGAAGGAAAGGGTGCAGTGGGTGAACAGAAAAGGGTATTTTAAAAGTAGACTGTAATAAAACATCTAAACAACCTGCGATAAACTTTATGTTAGCAAGTAAGATGAACTAGTTGTACTGTGATTAATTTAAGTAATAGTTAGTAAAAATTATAAAATAAGATAAAAATTAAGTCATTAGAATGAATGGTAAATAAGAAAGATAGACACTGTATTCTAGTGAAGGAATTAGTGAGTAAAGTATATTGTGTAAGGTACAGTTTAACAGTAGTATTATAAGAGTTTTGTTATTGTTTAAAAAACCATATAATGTAATAAATTATAAGTTAAACCAGATAGTAGTAAGAAACAGAAAATTAGTTAGAAGTTTAATTTCAGGCTTGAACCTGGCAAGGAATATTTTATAATAGGAAATATGGCTAGTGTCACCAATGTTTTATTATTTGTTCCTATTAAAAAATTGTTTTAATGTACCATATATAAAGTTAATAAGTTACAAAAAAAAAAAAAGTTAAATAGTAGTATGGGGAAGTCTAGGCTCTAGGCCTAACGTTTAATGAAGGAACTTAGTAAATTTAAAAGCAAAACAATAGCCCAGTATCAATCAGAATATACCAAATGTTTAAACAGTTAAGTAGGTATACCTAATACAAAAATGTATAAACAACATCCAGTTTTAGATTAAATATATATGAAACATAAATAAGAAAATGTGATTAACTACTCAAAAGTAACCATGAGGGGTATCAAAATAATCCTTAACAAAAAATAAGAACAATGGTATTCATGTAATTAACATAACTACTAATATAAGAAAGAAATCTTAATTTGAAGATATTTTATAGATTTAAACCAAAATAAAACGTTAGAATATAACAATGACATAAAATAATGACCAATGAGAATTAGGAAGCCTAACCTATAGGAAGCCTACTGCCACTAACCATACAATACATGCAGATTCCCACCATCCATACTCTCAAAAAATGGCAGCATATAATAGTTTAATCCATAGATTGTTGACAGTCCCCCTTGACAATAATGATTTCCAGACTGAGCTAAATACAATAAGATTTATTGCAGTTTCCAATGGTTACAGTAGTCACATCATTGACAAATTGCTAAAGAAGCATAATAACATTCAACTTAAGCCCCGTCCACTTAATAAAACACCGAAAAAATTTATATTTGCGAAATACACATACATCATGCCAAAAATTTTATCCTCAGTGATGAACAATATTGGTTATACTATGTCTTTTAGAACCAATAATAAACTAATTAATATACTTAGACCTAAACTGCCCTTACCTATTGAAGAAAAAACAGGCATTTATAAACTGGTTTGCAATGATTGTAACAGCTTCTATATAGGTCAGACCGGAAGAGGTTTTTACAAACGCTTCCGTGAACACTTACCAAAAAAGACATACAATTACAATGATATAAAATCTAATTACACTCGTCATCTGACCCAACACAATCACAATTATACAGATTTTAAGTCCAATCTAATGCCTTTGCATATATGCAACAAGGGCCGTTTTATGAATGCCTTGGAGGAGCTGGAAATTTATAATGCATATAATAATGATAGCAGTCGTGATTGTGTTCTGAATGAACAATTGAACTTTGTATCTAACCGCCTGTATGATACTGCTTTGAGATTGCTCAACGAATTCCAATCAGTAGCAGACAACACTTGAACGGGTGCGCACCCTACATCACGTGCATATAATATGCTTGTTTCTGCAATTTTATTTTTTGACAAACACAGTTTTGTGTGATATATGTGTTTTTTGGTTTTTAACGTCTGATGATGAGGCATATGCCTTGAAACGCGTAACGAAATAAGTTTGAGAAGTCACACAGCGGACCGCATACAGGTAATCACTTATTATTACAATGAGAATTAGCATAATTTAATAGGTAACCATAGCAACTGAAATTTATTACCAAAAAACCGTTGGAATTCTAATTAATCCATTATTGACTGACGCGGAGGGCGGATGTATGCAGCTCTCAATCCGAATTTAACTATAAAAACGTAAATTTTAATAAAACCAAGAAGTAAGAAGTATTGTAAAAGCATTCGATATGACACCGGATGAATTAACCAGTATTAAAATATTCACAACATAAAAAATACAGTAAAAATAAGAAGACTTCGAAGGAACATAACAGACGACTCATCCCGAAGGAAGAAGGGGATTGACCTACTTCAACCTGATAATACGAACGACTACGGAACAAGAGGGAAGCCGAACTTTATTGAAAACCATCTGAACCGGAATTGAGAAACATCCGAGGAAGAGAAGACAACTAGACCTATCCGGAAGAAGTAGACGAACGTCGAAGAAGCCACAACGAGAACCCGATGAGTATAAACTAATAATTTCACTTAAAAATGAATTCCCCTTATCCATAATAACGAGGTAACATTTTCACTTCACTGATCACAATTTTGAACAAGAACTGAAAGTAATTAAAATATTACTATTAATAAAACTTAATCAATTAACAACCTTCGAAATCAATTTATAATAAATTATTAATGAACATAACTTGCTGTCAAAATTCTAACCAAACACTATTCTAATTCTCATTGCCGATAACTTACTTGTATGTATTAGTGTATTAAACATTGTGTACCTAGTTTTAAGAAATATTATAATTTTGTGCATTTTAGCCGATAATCCAACTTCTGTAGTCAAAAGGACTTTAACACGCTTGTGACAAAATAATCATTGTAAACATAAACAATATCTGCCATACTGGCGTCTCTACAAACGACTGAGCATACCAACTGAGCAATTATAAAAGCCGGCATCAATATAAATTTATGTACTATTGAATAACTGAAAATTGAAAGGGTTTAATAAATCTTATTGTTCTTCAATGCTGTATGTTTGATTCGTATAAAATAAAGTAATATATAGAGAATTATTAAATTGAAAACACCAAAACACCACAGTTAGCGAAGTCGACACTGCAAGACGGCGTGAGCCAATCAGGTGACGAGGCGGTAAGATTCAAATTGAACGCTGAGAGATACGGCTTGCCCGTAAGTATTAAGAAAAAGTACAACCCGACTCGCTACATACGAATAACATTCACAGAAGTAACTTAACTGATTAATACCCGCAATTACACGCTTATACTATACTACGAACGCAACGAGCGAATTAAAAATGCTCGTCACACATATTTACGATACGAGTACAAGAACGGGTGACAGACACAATTTAAAAACACCCACGTAAAGGTCGTTATACAAAGTGGCGCGCCAACTAGTAGGGCTAGAATAATTAAGAAATTATACCATTAAACCTTACAGATTCTAGCGGCGACTGCAGAAAATGGAGTCAGGAAAAATCGGCACAAGACTGACTAAGCTGCGCGAGAAGGAGGCGGAAGAGGAAGCAAAGAGATTAGAAAAGGAGATCAAGAAAGGTGCCAGAATGGAAGAAAAGGAGATAACTTCGGTGGAAGATGTGGAAGAAATATTAACCCCAGCCGACCAACTAGAACCATAGCAGAAACAAAATTAGATAGACTAATGGAAATGTTTCTACAAATGGAGGAACGAAGAAGGGAGGACAAACAGGAAGGCAAGAAAACCAGAAGAGAAGACAAAGAAGAATTGAATAAGAAATTTGAGTTGATAAATGACCATTTTAAGAAACAGGAGGAGAAAATAGATGAAAAACTAGACAAGAAGTTTGAGTCATTGAATGAAACCTTGACACAGAAAATGAAGGAGGAGAATAAAATGATAAGTGAAAAAATAGAGGGAAGTAATGAGAAAACCAGCAAAACCTTGAGACTAATGAAAGAAGATACTGAAACGCTGAACGATAAAATTGAATACAACCAAGATACATTACAACAACAACTGACGGAGTACAGGGAAGAAGTGAAACAGACTGTGATGGAAACTTGAAGAGAAGATAGAGAAAACCAGCGAAGTAGTGTTACAAATCCGGGAAGAAATCTTGATCAAGGTAAATTAAGTTGAAGGTGAAGGTAAAAGGAGGGTTGAAGGACTCCAGAAGGAAACAAATCACAAAATAGAACAAATACAAACAAGGGTCGAAGAGAAGTATAGCAAATTGGATGCACCGGTAAGTGAGGTGAAGGACACCACAACAGCCCAAGAAGGAAAAATAGCAGAATTCAGAGTAAGAGAATTACGCCTCCAAGAAGAGATAAATGCGTTGAAGGACCGACCACTAATAAGCTCACACATCTCATGCAGTGAGAATAGGGAGGCAATCAATTTCAAGAACTACTAGTGAAACCCAATTGAGTTCATTGAACGGGTAGAAGAGAACCTAGCTAGAACCAGGGAGACACGGTGGACGGTGATCAAGGGCATGATTGACGAAATGTTCAAGGAGGTTCACGACAATTGGTGGACGGCTGTACGACCAGACATACACAATTTTAACGAATTTAAAAAACTGTTTAAGGACAAATACTAGTCGGAGGCGACGCAGCATGTAGTCAGAAACAATATCAGTAACGGCCGATTCGACCCTTACCTGGGACAATCTCCAACCGCCTACTTCTTAGGTAAAGTCAGTGTGGCTAGAAACCTAGAACCTAACATCCCAGAAGAGTGCTTGGTGACCCAACTAGCGTACCACTATGATGGGGAAATTACCAAGAGCAGACTGAGTGGAAGAATAAAAACAATTCAAGAGATGACCGCTTTATTGGGTGAATACGAACGAGAAAAACATTATGTATTAAACAGGCAAAAGAACACCCCGAATTACAGAAACTATGATACCAGAAATCATCCAAGTGGGCCACAAGGAAATAATACACTGGCTAATCATCCGCCAACCAACCCCAATAATTACAGAAATTTCAATAATAATAATAACCATAATTATCCGAGGTATAATAACCAAAATTACTTCAACAACAGTAATAATCAAAATAATTCCTATAACAGGGGAAATAATCAAAACGGTGGTAATTACAACAGGCCCAACAATCAATACAACAATAACAACCATCAGGGGCCGAATCAAACATACAGGCGACGGGTAAATTACGTTAATGCTGAGAATAGAAATGACGGAAGACGGGGTTACAGAAGACCAAGGAGCAGAAGTGCGGAAGAAAATAGGAGAAGCCGAGAGCGAATAACATTCAATGACCACTCGGTTGAAAGAATGCAAACAACTGAAGATAATCACCCCAGTAGATCAGAGGACCGCGCCGAAGGCAACGCCCAACATTTAAACGAACAGCGGCAGTGAGAATCCAACAGGACCCGTCACTGATCCGATCTATTGGGTTATTAACCAAACTGACTAACCAGACAAATGACGAAACAATAACGATAATTCAAAACCACTATCTGAAGAACATCCGTGAGGAGTTAATGGAAGAAAATACCACGTTAATTAAACACCCTGACAATGAAATTGCATATGTTATTGGCAAAGTATATGGAGTAACTGTAAAATTCATGATTGACACGGGCGCCAATGTGTCCTTAATTGACGCAAATATGTATAACAAAATTCAAAAAGAAAGTAAGGTCAGCTTACCCACGTTACCAGTAAGTAACATTGTTTTAATTGGAGCCACTGGAAGGCAAAATAAAACCATTAAGAGACAAATGTCTCTAGATGTAATGAGTAATGGTGAGACATTGTCAATGATATTCTTAATCGCTCATAATTTACCATTTGAAATTTTAATTGGCTGCGACATCCTAAGAAAGTATTCTGCAATTATCGACATGAGACTATCCAAAGTAACTATGAGATATGAAGATAAAGAATGGATGGCAGAATTAACTGGGAGCAAGGGGGTCGTCCCAATTAGTACAGTATATAATATAAGAACGATCAGTGATTCACCAGACCGAAGGTGGGAAGAGAAACCAGACGATCAGATAAATAGTGACATCCTATGGAATCAGAAGTTAGAAGAAATCCGACAATTTCGAGGTACTCAAGACGGGAATCCATTAACGGATCAAGAGGTAGAAAAATTAATAATGATCTACAACAAATACCGCCATGTATTTTCCGACCAACCAGGAAAGGTACGGGGGTATCAATGCGAGTTGAAGTTCAAGGAGGTGGCAAACTTCAATAAGAAATCATATCCGATTGCATATACAGCAAAGGAGGCAGTACGTATGGAAATTAATAAAATGCTGGAAGAGGACATAATTGAGTACAGTTGTTCGCAGTACACCAGTCCTATAGTGGCTGTTACCAAGAAAGATGGAAGGGTACGCCTATGTCTGGACGCTAGAGAAATAAACAAGATCCTAATTAACGACAGGACATCTCCTGGTGAAATTGAGGAGATCCTCAAAAAGTTTCATGGTACTCAATTTATCAGTACCTGGGATACAGTTTGCGGGTACTGGCAAGTAGAATTGCACCCAGCCAGTAGAAAATATGTAGCGTTCATATTTGAAGGTAGGAACTAACCAGTTCAAACGACTACCTTTTGGGCTGGTAAATTCAGTAGCGATATTCGTTCGCTGCATGGACCAGATATTGGGTCCTGAAACCATGAATTATACAACTGTGTACGTTGATGATTTGCTGATCACTTCATCCAACTGGGAAGAGCATTGTACAAGAGTAGAACGGGTACTGGAGAAGTTATCCATAAACCATGTGACTTTGAAGTTGGAAAAGTCAAAGCTAATAGCAGAAGAAGTCCAATTCCTTGGATTCAACCTGTCACAACAAGGAATAACACCATCAACCGACAAGATAGATGCTATTCAATGTTTCCCTACCCCTAAAAATAAGAAGCAGTTACAGTCGTTCCTGGGCATCTGTAACTACTACACAAAATTTCAGCAAAATTACTCTGAGCTGACTACCAAACTGTCACCACAACTATCATCGAAGACCAAGTGGATGTGGGGTCCAGAACAAGAAACGATTTTCAACACCATTAAAGAACACTTCCTCGACACAATTATGCTAAACCACCCTGATTTCAATAGACCCTTTTACATGAACTGCGATGCAAGCGACATTAGCTTGGGATCGGTACTCTATCAGGAGGACAAGGATGGAAACCACCAAGTAATATGTTTCGCCAGCAGAACGTTAAATCAGTGTGAACGTAATTACCATGTAACCGAGAAAGAGCTGTTGAGTGTAGTCTTTTCTTGTGGCAAATTTCGAACTTATATCCTTGGATATCCTATCACAGTGCGCACCGACCATAAATCTATATCCTTCTTAAAGAACTGCAAGCTCAGCCATGGTCGATTAACCAGATGGATACTTGCTCTCCAAGAATACCACATCAATTGGGAGTATATCCCTGGCAATAAAAACACAGCAGCTGATGTGCTATCCCGCATTAACACCGAACAGCAAACATTCAATGGAGAGAAGGAGACAATAGTGAAAGTGTTTAATATTATGAAAAGCAAGTCCGACCTAGAAGCTATACTGAGTAGAGTAAAACAACACCAAAGGGAGGATAAGAAATTGGACCAAATCTGAGAGCGGCTGAACCAACAAGAGGAAAGAGCCACACAATTCTATTGTTCGCATGAAGATACATTGTTTATCAAAACCAAGCCCAACCAAAATACATGGAAGTTAATAATACCTAAAGGAACTGAAGCTGAAATTATAATGGAATACCACCTCAGATATGGACATATGGGAGCACTAAAAGTGATCAAAGCACTAGAAGAGCATACCTACCTGAAGGAGATTAACAGCAGAGTAAGGAAGGTCATAAAAAGCTGTCACATATGCCAACTAGTCAAGTGCAATAACGACAAGAAAGAAGGAGTAATGCAACCAATAACTTCTGCCAACAAACTGGAACGAGTTTTCTTAGACATATGTGGACCCATGCCACGCAGTGGAGGAAGGAAACAGTATAAGTTCATAGTTATCATCATGGACCACTACACCAAGTTTGTAAAATTATACCCTATCAACCGTGCTACCACAAATAAAGTACTGAACATTATAACGCAGAGGTACATACCAGAAGTGGGGAGTCCAACAAATATTATCACTGATCATGGTACCCAATTCCGAGGAAGAAAATGGAAGGAGACATTGATGGATCTGGGCGTCCGAACATACAAAACTTCGATTTACTACCCGAACAGCAATCCAGCTGAAAGAGTGCTCCGTGAAGCTGGGAGAATTCTTCGAACGTACTGCCACGATCAGCAACGTAAGTGGAGTGAATACATCGAAGCCACAGAAAGTTTCATAAATCTCACTTACCACGAATCCATTAAGGATACCCCTTATACCATCATGTACGGAAAACCACCACCTCGAGCAATAGAAGAACTTGTTAATTTCCCCGCCAATCCTGAATACCAGTTCGATAATGCAAGATTCTACAGCAAGATAGCGGAACAAGTAGAAAAGAAGAAGGAAAAATACCACAAAATCCAACCTAAGGCAATACGATATCGTGAAGGAGAAAAAGTGCTAATACGGAACAGAGAGTTACCTAGTTCTAGAGAGGGAATCACAAAGAAATTATTATTACTGTACAATGGCCCCTATATTATTGTCAAAGATAACCACAATAACACCTATGTCGTAAGTGAGATAACGACCAAGAGAATCAAAGGGACTTACAACCAGTCTTCTTTGAAAAAATATTATGAGGTGGTGTTAGAAAATTAAAAGAATTTGGAGAGTAAACATTATCTAAATTCAAAAAGTTAAAGTAAGCACAACTTACAAATAAATATTTGATTGAAATTAATATATGAATGAAAAAGAATTTAGAAGAAAGATTAGCTAAATTCAAAACAAAGTAAGTACAAACTTACAACCAAGTGTGAAACAAAATGTGTAAACCCATGTAATTTTGAAAAAAAAAATATATATATATAATGAAATATCATAAAAAATTGACATAAAATAATAAAATGTTAAACAAATAATGACGCTACATAACATCATTAACTGACCCTATTGCAAAAGGGAATAATAAAGAATTAACATTTCACAAAAAGAAAAGACAAGACAATCAAATAAAAAATGACAATGACATATTAACTGGACAATCAATGATGGAAAAAAAAGTATAAGTGAGCCAGAAACCAGCTACAATGTTAATATTGAATATAAATGAGAAATAAAGTGATAACAAATGAAATCACTATCATATGAAGTAAGTTGATGAAACAATGCAAAATATCCATTAAATATCGCCATAAGCATAGAAAAGGAATCCTAACAAGTCACTGAGAAGAAAAGGTCATGAGATGTGTAAAAGAGAGAATAATTAATCCCAAAAGTGTTTTATTGTATTGATATTCTATGAGTCGAAAATAAACGACTATTATTATGATTATTATGAATATTATTATGTGATGATTTTATGTTGAGATACGTCCAACAATTACTTTATGTTATTAAGCAGACAGGCATGACCTCTGAACTCAAAATGTGTATAAATGGATAGCAGAGTAATAGAGCCACACGTGCCCTCTGGCTAGTACCAATTTATATGAATGGGAGAGAAGAAAATTTTAGGGAAATAGAACATACAAGGGATAACACTCGTAATGAAGGAGTAAAGAAAGAGAATAATACCGTATACCATATCATGAACCATGACTTCATAAAATAAAATAAAGAAGAAAGTAGCGATTGATGAATTCCTTAATAATAACAACTTGATTGAATGAACTATATTGATGATTTAAGAAAAAAAAACATAATGATCTTTGTTTCGAAATAATCAATTTTGGTGGCGATGCATTATGTAACATGACATAAGATAGTGAAAATACATTGATAATTAATAATAAAACAAAGAAGCTGAAGACAAGAAGAAAGGTCAAGAAACTTATAACTCAGAGATTAATGACCAAATTACAAAATGACAAATGACTAATAAACTGACAATGACTTGACCCAATAGATTGGATAAACACAAGGAAGATAAAATGGAACAAGGAAGAAGGAACCAGAAACCAGGTGTAATCAAGAAAATAATAACGAACATTGTAATCCCCAAATGATGACTACAAAATGTATGTAAACAAATGCACTAAAATAGTTAGGGCATAAATGAGATGTACCTATGTTAATAATAACAAATAAGATAGTAATATTATGCATATTATATGAATGAAGAAAATGTACTTATAAATATAAGGTAGGGAGTTAAAAATAAACATACCCAAATGAATAGTGATAAACATAGTCAAAACCAGTAAACCATACTCTGAGGCAAATAAAGGCCATAGTTAATAATTAATAATCAAAAGTGATCAAAGTGAAAGGCAAATAAATTAATTACTCATAACCAATAACCACACGATGATGTTAAAATAATTAGACAACATAGTGAATAATATCAATTGAGTGAAATAAAGAGTGTATCAATATAAATAAGTGGTGACATGCCAGGTATAGCATGTTATAAAAAAAAAGTGAAAGTGAATAAAAAAAAAACCTTCTATGAAGGAAAGGGTGCAGTGGGTGAACAGAAAAAGGTATTTTAAAAGTAGACTGTAATAAAATATCTAAACAACCTGTGATAAACTTTATGTTAGCAAGTAAGATGAACTAATTGTACTGTGATTAATTTAAGTAATAGTTAGTAAAAATTATAAAATAAGATAAAAATTAAGTCATTAGAATGAATGGTAAATAAGAAAGATAGACACTGTATTCTAGTGAAGGAATTAGTGAGTAAAGTATATTGTGTAAGGTACAGTTTAAAGTAGTATTATAAGAGTTTTGTTATTGTTTAAAAAACCATATAACGTAATAAATTATAAGTTAAAGCAGATAGTAGTAAGAAACAGAAAATTAGTTAGAAGTTTAATTTCAGGCTTGAACCTGGCAAGGAATATTTTATAATACGAAATGTGTCTAGTGTCACCAATGTTTTATTATTTGTTCCTATTAAAAAATTGTTTTAATGTACCATACATAAAGTTAATAAGTTACAAAAAAAAAAAGTTAAATAGTAGTATGGGGAAGTCTAGGCTCTAGGCCTAACATTTAATGAAGGAACTTAGTAAATTTAAAAGCAAAACAATAGCCCAGTATCAATCAGAATATACCAAATGTTTAAACAGTTAAGTAGGTATACCTAATACAAAAATGTATAAACAACATCCAGTTTTAGATTAAATATATATGAAACATAAATAAGAAAATGTGATTAACTACTCAAAAGTAACCATGAGGGGTATCAAAATAATCCTTAACAAAAAATAAGAACAATGGTATTCATGTAATTAACATAACTACTAATATAAGAAAGAAATCTTAATTTGAAGATATTTTATAGATTTAAACCAAAATAAAACGTTAGAATATAACAATGACATAAAATAATGACCAACGAGAATTAGCATAATTTAATAGGTAACCATAGCAACTGAAATTTATTATCAAAAAACCGTTGGAATTCTAATTTATCCATTATTGACCGACGCGGAGGGCGGATGTATGCAGCTCTCAATCCGAATTTAACTATAAAAACGTAAATTTTAATAAAACCAAGAAGTAAGAAGTATTGTAAAAGCATTCCATATGACACCGGATGAATGAACCAGTATTAAAATATTCACAACATAAAAAATACAGTAAAAATAAGAAGACTTCGAAGGAACATAACAGACGACTCATCCCGAAGGAAGAAGGGGATCGACCTATTTCAACCTGATAATACGAACGACTACGGAACAAGAGGGAAGCCGAACTTTATTGAAAACCATCTGAATGGGAATTGAGAAACATCCGAGGAAGAGAAGATGGCTAGACCTATCTCGAAGAAGTAGACGAACATCGAAGAAGCCACAACGAGAACCCGATGAGTATAAACTAATAATTTCACTTAAAAATGAATTCCCCTTATCCATAATAACGAGGTAACATTTTCACTTCACTGATCACAATTTTGAACAAGAACTGAAGGTAATTAAAATATTACTATTAATAAACTTAATCAATTAACAACCTTTGAAATCGATTTATAATAAATTATTAATGAACATAACTTGCTGTCAAAATTCTAACCAAACACTATTCTAATTCTCATTGCCGATAACTTACTTGTATGTATTAGTGTATTAAACATTGTGTACCTAGTTTTAAGAAATATTATAATTTTGTGCATTTTAGCCGATAATCCAACTTCTGTAGTCAAAAGGACTTTAACACGCCTTGTGACAAAATAATCATTGTAAACATAAACAATATCTGCCATACTGGCGTCTCTACAAACGACTGAGCATACCAACTGAGCAATTGTAAAAGCTGGCATCAATATAAATTTATGTACTATTGAATAACTGAAAATTGAAAGGGTTTAATAAATCTTATTGTTCTTCAATGCTGTATGTTTGATTCGTATAAAATAAAGTAATATATAGAGAATTATTAAATTGAAAACACCAAAACACCACAGTTAGCGAAGTCGACACTGCAAGATGGCGTGAGCCAATCAGGTGACGAGGCGGTAAGATTCAAATTGAACGCTGAGAGATACGGTTTGCCCGTAAGTATTAAGAAAAAGTACAACCCGACTCGCTACATATGAATAACATTCACAGAAGTAACTTAACTGATTAATACCCACAATTACACGCTTATACTATACTACGAACGCAACGAGCGAATTAAAAACGCTCGTCACACATATTTACGATACGAGTACAAGAACGGGTGACAGACACAATTTAAAAACACCCACGTAAAGGTCGTTATACAATATTAGCCAGGTAGGGGCGAACCATGCCCCGCCCAGGGCAGAAAATTTTAAAGGCCAGCAGATTCCAGGATGTAAAGGTTTGAAATTGAGGGAAAAAATAAAATTATTCACTTAATTTCATCACAATATGCAAGACCAATAAGAATTACATTATGTATAAAGTCAACGAAGAGTCGAAGACTCGTGAACGAAATAGTCTGTCGAGACTTTAAAATTTATTCAAGAATATGGGTTCGCGCCAAATGTTGGTGTCACTATAAGAATTTTGCTAACATTACCTGTGACAGTGGCAAGTGAAGAAAGGACTTTTTTAAAGCTCAAACTTTTAAAACTTATCTCAGATCGAGTATGTCCGAGACTCGCCTGAATGGTTTGGCGACTATATCTATAGAACATCAGTTAGCTGAATCACTTGACTACAACGAAGTCATAAGGAGTTTGTCAACACAACAATGCAAACATTCCTAGTCGTCATTTGAAGGTAATCGTCATATCTTTAGAGTTGGTCTAGTGTGCGTGAATGTGTTCAGAGTTAAAATAGGGAGGGGGCGGCACACATAAATACTGCACAAGGCGGCAGAAGCGCTGGGCCATGATATTAGCATACTTTTACTTATAGGTATACTGTCCATGTGAGACAAATACACAAACTACAGTGGACCTAATACCATAAGGAATCATAAAACCCTAACTATGAAAGGTTCACAAATGTGATTTAATTCTTATTCATATTTACTTGCTGCTTCATAGTACCAAGTTTACACTATCTGAATAACACGTATGTTCACATATGCTTAACTGGATATGGTTTGGATCATTACTGATAACATGAAGGGTAACTTGTATAGGATAATACAGTTTAAGATCTAGATCTAAATCTAGTCTCTTCTAAATCCTCAGCTGTATTTCACATGCTTTTATGAAGTACCTTCCCCTTTAACAACATTTTATTTGGATGGCTCAGTTTTGTTCCCACTGATATTCTGTTATTCAAAGGGTACGAACCTTTGCCTTAGTCTCCTCCACAACATGTTCACTCTGTCACAAGGATTTCAATAGTTTGTGTTATTCTATTTTACTCTTTAAAACCTTGAAATAGGCACAAAAAATGTAGAGGCAGTACAAGCGTTCATATATTTTGGCTCTCAGATAAACTTTTCTATTGTATTGTATTTATTGAGATTATAGGTACCATTAGTAAACAATAAGTGTGTGTATATTATAAATACATCACATTATCATTAAGAAGAATATATCTCACAAATAAAACATATTATGGATTAAAAAAGCATCTGATATCTAGCCTCATATCAAGAAGCATGAAATGGAAAATCTACAAAACACTTATCAGGCCAGTGCTGACATATGCTTCAGAAACCTGGACAATGACAAAAAATAGCGAGAATTCTAGGTTGCTGTGAAAGACGGATTCGAAGAACAATATTTAGAGGAGTACAAGAAAATGAAATGTGGCACAGGCGCTATAATTATGAACTATAGCATCTTTACAAAGAGTCGGAGATTGTCAGGATAATCAAAATACACTGGTTAAAGTGGGTTAGACACATGGAGAGAATGGAGGCAGGACAGCATATGAAACATTTTCTATTAGAAACCAATGGGTAGTAGAAAAAGGGGAAGACCCCGAAGTAGATTCAAAGATCAGATAGAGGAGGACATGGGAAAGATGAACATAAGAAACTGGAAAGCCAGGGCACGCAATAAGGAGGAATGGAATCGACTCTTGGAGCAGGTGAAGACCCACCAAGGGTTATAGAGCCACGGTTGATGATTGTGTTATTCTATTTTGTTTTTCTTGTCCATCTTCAACCTTAGTAAGATGTATACAACAGGAGGTGAGACAGCTATTACAGACACACCAGTAAAGCATGAAGTAGAAAAATAAAAAGATTGTAATGTGGAGTGACTGTAACAATCAGAGAAAGTATATGTTGAGGTTACAGTATGAAAACACTGTCCAGTGCAACTAGCATGTAAACAAGATTTAAAGCTACCCTGCTTTTAAGATATTTAAGATTTAATACATGCTGAATAATATCTCATAAACTTTATGTTTATAGCCTCAAGACTCTGTTGAAGTGCAAATACATTAGCACTTTCAAGGTACAAAATTATACATAACTGTTAACTATTATTGTTATTTCTGTCACTGAAATAGTGTTAGTTTTCTATTTTTAGTAGTTCTGATATAACATAACATGGTTTGATCTGTTTATTTTATAGCTGCTGTTATTATTGTATTCAAATAGGCAAGATTTTTCACTCTTGTAAATTTCGAGAGTTACAAACTGACTTAGAAACTGATTACACAAAAACCGATAGCTGATGATGTGTAGCATGTCTTATTATTTGTGATTTTAGCACGTTAGGTTTTTGTAGTTGTTTTGATTGTTCATCATCTTTTTTCACAGCACTACACTATATATAATATTGAAACTTTCAACTTGTGAAACTTACTTGTCTTTTCTTCTCGTACGCGTTTCGGCGTGGTGTTCGCCTTCGTCAGCTTTGAGACAGACTGCCATTAACTTGTAACGGTTTTTGTTTTGAAAGGTGTAGTGGGGGTGGTGTGTGGAGGAAGGGGATTGGTGCGGGGATCCAAATTATTGTTAGTTTTATATATAATTGTGTCAAAAAGTGTGTGATTTATACTGTAATTGGTCGTTAAGTATGTCATTAAATATGAAATATACAAACACCACATAACACAACCAAACAACATAAATCACACACACTTTTTGACACAATTATACATAAAACTAACAATAATTTGGATCCCCGCACCAATCCCCTTCCTCCACACACCACCCCGACTACACCTTTCAAAACAAAAACCGTTACAAGTTAATGGCAGTCTGTCTCAAAGCTGACGAAGGCAAACACCACGCCGAAATGCGTACAAGAAGAAAAGATAAGCAAGTTTCACAAGTTGAAAGTTTCAATATTCTATATAGTGTAGGTTTTTGTATATCAATACCTGTTTTTTATTTTTATTAATAACAAGAATTTTGTATTTTTATAAAACAAGGACTTAAAACTTAATACTAATAACATAATAATAAATAATTAATATTATTATATACACACCACCAAAATCAGTGATATTGGTGGTGATAATAATATTATAACAAGTCAGTGGCATAATGTTTGGCAAAATAATTAATATTAATAACATTTTCAAGTGTTTCTGCAAGCTTGGTATTCCGTTTTAGATTCTGTAACTGACACATTATTCTGTTCTACAATTTATTTTTATTTTGCAAAACATTACTATTTTCAATAAATTTATTATATTATTGTTTTTATAGGACATAACCATTTCGATAGTTTTGTTCATGGGTAATTTAGTAACAATTCTGAAACAAATGAAGCAGAAAGAATAAATTATAAATACAAAAATCAAAGTTATATTAAATTAACTAAGTAGATAAAAAATTGTGAAACTACATTAGAGAAATTCAATTCAGTTCAGTCTGCCAGCATCATGTTCTCTACAATGTTTTCTTCTGTGGGGCAGACCAGATGTCCGTTAGCTATGGCACAAGCATATGGATTCCCTACATAGTAGTCCTTCACTTAGAGTGGCGTATTTAGAATTTGGCCTGGGGGGGGGGGGGTCGAGTTGGTTTCATAGAAAAGAAAAAACAAGTTAAGACTAATCAATATTAGTATCTTTAATGTAACTGAAACACACGTGATACCATCTTGAAATCAATCCTATTAAAGTAAATGGTAATAACATAACAAAAATACACTTTGTTGAAAAATCGTTTACAAGATACTTATCAACTGAACTGATTTTCCTATATTTCAAACACAACACAAAAATGCAAATGTTGTGTTTGTATTTAAAAAAGTTACTACTATATTAGCATAGACAGGTGAAAAAAAAACAATAAAAGGGCCTAAAAATTGTGATTCGGGGGGGGGGGGGCGGTTCTGTTCACTTCGACTGTGATTGGAATCATGTTACTGTTTACAGTATCAGATTAATTTTATCCAAATTATCATTCAATTATAACTTAGACTAGTATCTAATACAGAATTTAGAATGGGACTTTTATTGAGTGTCCCACTTCTAACCAGCACTATTTATGCATGTATGGAAAAAAAGCATGTGTTCCTAATCCAGTAAACACACTTATTCAATCAGTACTACAGTGGAAGCCTAAACATTCATAGCAACAAGAATGCATGAAAACAGTGCATCAACTCTTCATCTTTAAAGAATAAAATAATAAGTTCACGGACTTGTCAAATGGAAGGTAGAATCTCCAAAAATAAATATAGCACTGTTCGCTACAATCTGGTAAGAACAGAATAACATGCAAAAACAATTATTAATCAAACACTTTCTGCTACAGTCCATTTCTTGATGTGTATAATATATATTTTATAATGACTTTACCTCAAGATGTTTTCTCCCTATTTGGAACATGTTTCGGGAAGCCTTGTGTTCCCATCTTCAGCCTTCCTTATTTTGAGCCTTGTGAGGTATTTGTGTGTTGGCTAAGCAACAACCAAAGCAATAACCAGCCAACACACAAATACCTCACAAGACTCAAAATAAGGAAGGCTGAAGATGGGAACACAAGGGTTCCCGAAACATGTTCCAAATAGAGAGAAAACAGCTTGAGGTAAAGTCACTATAAAATATATAAAAAACAATTATAAAACCAAGTTAGATAATATTCACTTTCTTTTGAAACAAATATTACTTAGTGCTATACTTAAATTACTTAAGTATGAGTTGTTTTTTTAATTAACCTACACTTAACTATAAAGTATACAAGATGAAAAACATATACTAAAATTCAAACCAACCCTTTTTCAAACAAAGTATGAAACAAGATTAAATATTATATACAAAAAACTTGATGTATTTACATACTTAAATTCATGACAAGCTGTGTACATAAACAAATAGTTTTATAATGACTAGATCTCATTTATAATGACAAGATAATGCTTCATGCACAACTACACAGCACATTGATCACAATAGTACTTCATTGCACACTATATAAGTGTAGTTTTTACTTATGTTAATAAAAATAACAATTTATTCTTTACAATTATATACACAATATCAAAATATATTTACATTTATCAATGTATACAGTCAACAATACACATACATGTAACTGTAACATACAACCGCATACGTACTGATACTTCTATAAATTGACAGATACAATGATATAATAATAATAATAATAATATATGCCCTCTGATATATATATATATATATATATATATATATATATATATATCTGTTACATGTACATGGCCCCTACCAGCAAATGATTTCAAATTCTGAACAGTGAGCAATGAATTTTCCTGTTTGAAGTATTATTCAGTAATTGATTATTAATTTAATATAGATTTTATCTGTAAGGTTTAATCCAGGAATTCGTTTAGTGTACTTCGGCAGAGAACAGTGGGCAAATACAAATAACAAAATGCGTATATCAAGTAAAATATAACATTATTTATTTCCTTTTGATAACATAAAAAAGATCATGAACACTCTTGTAACAGTACATAAAGGCCCGTTATCTTAATTATGGGGTTTGAGGGTGTTTCATACTGTTTTATTGTATCAAAGTTAAGTAAAGTATGGTTAGGTCCATTTTCCCTGTGTGTGCACAAACAACGCATATTCAGTAAGAGGAGAATAATTCCAAGGTCACCGGTGGACGGGCGAAGTCGAGCAGATATAATGGCGGTGTAAGCGGAAAAAGACTTTAATAACAATTCTTATTGGTTCACAAGGCTGTGTCGTCATTAATAAACGACAATGACGCAGAAACAACAGCGTATGAAACAAGGCGTTGGCCGAGAGAACAAAAGACGGTGACGTCAGATGCACTAATACGTACGCAAATCTTACATATAAGTTCTCAGTCCCTTACAACACATCAAAGTGGCAACACGCTAAAATTGTGGCTGGCACAGTTTTGCCAGTAAAAGTGCTTATTAATTAATCTAAAATTTGATTAACAATAACTACTATGTAGCATTGCTAGCTGCTACCTAACATGTCAAAGTAAATTCAGTGTAACAAAAGAACAGACTAGATTATGAAAGGCGCCGAACATCTGGCTCTAACTGGAGGACATCTGAAGGGAGATCGCAATCACTAATCAGGAAAGTTCAACTTCATTAACTATTATTCTTTGGCGAAAATGAGCTCTAAATTCTAAATTATGATTTACAAAAGGTACCAATAAATAACATGGGGGTAAAGAGTGTGTGTGTGTGCGTAAGAATATGTCTGTACTCATAAATTATAAATAAGTAAATCAAGGCATTGGTTTCTGTCTTTTATAAATGGATAAACCATAGAGAGAGAACTGCAGTCTCTTTGAAATGTTTTGTAACAAACCATGTATACAATCAAATCACGAAATAAGTGAAACTCAGTAATTATTAACAAAGCGGAAAGATACGTAGAAATCATTTTGGTTGTGATGGTAAGGCGCCATCTTTGTTTTTTTTATTGTAAATGTAACTAATGAAAAGATAGAATATTAAACAACTCATATGTCAACACGAACGTTGTTAAAATTATTGTTTCGAAAACCTCTATTGTTTCTGAATCTCGCTGAGAGTGAACCCTGGCCCCTAGAGAGGAAATTCAAGGTGAGTATGAACCACGTGCTAATACCGAGAGTGTTATGGTAAGTACATGTGTTTTATTGTATATTATTAACACAAAAATAAATGTAAAAAAAGAGTAGGACGACAATTGGCCCCCGAACATTGGACTTTATATAAAATAAGCCAGATTCAGAGACAAAGGGAGTGGAGAAATAGTTCATAACGTAATATAATAGATATTTACCATATATCCGTCGTGCGACTTCGTTTTTCTCGTCTTATTTTGACGCGTTTCGGCAACGAATTGCCATCTTCAGAATCTTAATCACTCATATGAGATCGTTAAAAAATTAAAAACATTAAAATCATTACGGTAAAAGTGCACTTTTACGATATTGGAAACTCACAGACGCGAACATGAAAGTTTATGTTTCTCGAGTTTGACTCGAGAAACATAAACTTTCATGTTCGCGTCTGTGAGTTTCCAATATCGTAAAAGTGCACTTTTACCGTAATGATTTTAATGTTTTTAATTTTTTAACGATCTCATATGAGTGATTAAGATTCTGAAGATGGCAATTCGTTGCCGAAACGCGTCAAAATAAGACGAGAAAAACGAAGTCGCACGACGGATATATGGTAAATATCTATTATATTAATATAAGCGACTTGGAGACAACTAACCTAAAATGTATTATATTCATAACGTAATACATGAGAGGTTATGTAGGTTATGTTGACAAAAGCATATCAAAGACAAGGTAAGTAGGGGAGAAAATTATGACAAAATAAATAAAAGTATGATATTAAAAAAGGATTATGTAAACAGGGGTAGTGATAATGAAATTTTATGGGGAATAGAATATGATAATAATGGAATGATACTGTGTGTTGAAGGGTTAAAGAGAGTGTGTAAAGAGAGTATAATTGTAAAAGAATTGCAGGGGGTAGATTCTTCCCTTAATGGTGTATTTGGGGGTGATGTACATGTGTTTAGGAAGGACGAGAGTGCCTTCGATGTATATTTGGGAGACATATGGTCTACAAATAAAGTTGTCCTTGGTTTTTTTAGTGCACTTCGCAGGTGGTGCAATAGTTGTGAATTAGTGTCCCCTGCAAATTTAGAAAGAGAGAATGTTGTAATGGTACAATTATGGTACAAAAATTTTAATCACCCTAAATATGGTATAAAGAACCATAAATATTGTATTCCTTCATTTGGTCAAAATTAAATAAACATTTAATAACCTTTATGAATATACCGTGAGTGGACTATATAATATTTGCCAGGATTCTGACTGATTCAGAGCAAAAAACGTGAAGCCTCACAAAAAACTGTATGTCGAATAATGCGATAAAAGCGACGATCCTTGATGACGTCAGCGGCCAGGAATTTGTTTTTGTAAACAACACGATGCTGTCAACAAACAGACAATAGACGAGTGACGTAGATTCACCCCACTTCGGAAATATGGAACAAAGACTCTGTGTCATTTCAACAGGGAACGTGATCGCAGCCGGCCGGCAAATCGTTCACGCATAGTGAATTTTAACTTTTAAACCACTAAAAGTGGTTAAGTAACTATATAAATACAGTGCTGAATCTACAACTATAAAATGTGACCGGGAAGTGAAATCGGTAAACTCGCGGTACGCGAAGTTTACCGTATGGGAAACCGCAACTGAAATCCAACAAATTGGTGAGAACGTTCCACATTCAATTCAATAAATTCATTCAAAACTTATCATTCAATTAAATGACCAATTTATACTTCAATACTTTAATTACAATGAGCTCAATAAAATAAAAAGAATTGTACCAGAATGAGAGAGATTGAGTGAGAGGGCGAGTGTATAATTTCTAAGTGCCTGGGTTGTGCATACACATATATCTTAAAGTTGTTTTGTTTGTTGTACTATATGTTTATTATTATATGTTTAGATTTACAAGTTTCAATTTTAAATATGTTTGTTTATTTAATGATACACAGAACTACGCCCCGAGGCGTATTTGGCGCATGGTCGAGTCAAATATATATGTAAAACTTTCTGTTAATAATAAGTTTTTTTTATATAACCATTTCAGAGTATTTATTTCAGATAACACTTCCCACTATCATATCGTTCGCTTAACACGAAGTCTGGCCCGTAAAGTAACGTAAAGTAAATGAAATATCAACTGTTGGTGATTTCCAACATGGCGCCCGTTATTAAACACAATAATTATGTTAAAGACAGTTACTATGTATTTGTAATATACAATTACATAAGTATATAATTTGAAAGATAACATATGGTCGCCTGCGAACAGGGACTCTATATAATATAATTTTATGTGGGGTAAGCCTACGAAGAGAATGGAAAGAGTTATCTGAGGTAATAAAGAAATTTTAAACATAACCAAATTGTACGAAGTTAAGTTATACTATTGGATGCATGACTGTATTATAAATTGCAAATATGAATACTAATGAAGATAAAACTGAAAAAGTCAGCCTCACTGACGAAATAGTTATGAGTGAAATGGATGTTCAACCAACTCAAATTAGTCAGATTGACGAAGCAGATACACCTGTATCTGTTGTATATGTAGAAGCAGAGAAGGTCTCTACATCCATGCCTGTTAGTTCAGAAATTAAATCTGACAGTACTGCTGCAATGATGCAGCTCTTATTAAACAAATTCGATGAACAGAGTGTAAAGTTCGATAATTTAGACAAAAAATTAGATGAGCAGAATAGCGAAATTAAAGAGATTCAAAGTAGTTTTAATAACAAATTTGATAAACAAAGTGACAAGTTTGATAGTTTTGATATCAAGTTCAATGAACTAAAAAATGAAATTAAAATAGGTCACGATAAGCTCATTAAACAGCTTGACAAGGTAATCACAAAATTAGACAAGAATTTAAATCAATTAGAAACCCAGAAGGTAAATAGTACCCAGAAAAATGAAGTACTGACTAATAGAATAAACAACAATGATAATGAGAATAATGAATTTACAGATAATAAGAATATTACAGGTAGTAAGAATGTGGTGTTAGAAAATGATAATGAAAGTATTATGAGTGAAAATGAAGTGTTTGAGTGTATTGAGTCAGAAAGAGAGTTGGGAGAAAGTATTTTTGTACAAGGGATGCAGGGGGGTAGAATTTTCTTTTGATGTTGTGTTAGGGGGTGAAGAAAAGTCTTCACGTATTTTTTATAAGGACAAGAGTTCCTTCAATTTATATTTGGGAGACGAAAGGTCTACAAATAAAGTTTCTTTGTGTTTTTGTGTATCTAATAAGTGGTGCAATAATTTTATGTTAGGGACCCCTGCATATTTGGAGAGAGAGAGTGTAATTTGTTGTTATGGTGAGAAAAATATTAAGAAAGTATAGAGAGATATTGTGAGAGAAAGAAAGTAATAAAATTTTTTAAAGTAAATAGAAATTACAGAGAATTGGTAGAAAGGTTAGGGTTAGATAAGGTAGATGAAAATAATGAATACTTACCTTATAATAACAATGAAATTGAGATAACAATAAATAATGATAATAATGGTATTAAGTACTTACCTGTGGTAGAAAATTATGAGGATAATTATAAAATAAATAACCAATTAATGACATATGATATTACTGAGATAAACGGAACCCTACTCGATCGTGACTTGATGCATTTATTGGATAGTTGTCTGATATATGAATATAATATTTCTAATCATAAGATTGTTTCATTAAAAAATAATTTAAATAGACCTAAGGTAAGAATGTTATTCAACGATGGTGGATAGACTGTTTCAATTGTGTAATGAACATTAAATGTATGTGACAAGTGGTATTGAATTGGACTGCTATGGACTGAGTTTGATTATACAAAATAATGAGTTGGAGTGTATATTTTTCATTGTTTTACATGTTTTATATATCAATGTATTTGTGTATTTTGATGTTGTATTGCAGGTATATTTTATGTACACCAGTATGTATTATTATGTATTTTAATAATTGACATGTTTTGTTTAATTAAATAAGTAAAATTTTTTTTAATAAGTTGAATAATAATAATGAATAATTATTCTTAATTATTGAATTAAAATAGTACAAAAGAAAGTTGTGCTACCTTTATAACAGAAGTAAATTATTAATTAATAGAAAGTTTTTAATGAAGTCAAATTATTAATTAATTTGTAATGAAGGTAATTCATCATGAATAATAATAAATGATAATATTTAAATAAGAATATATATATTTGAATTCTGAGAGGTACTGTTATGAGTAGGTGAGAGATGAATTTTATAAGACAATTGTCAATGATTACAGTAAGTGTTTAAACAGGAATAGAGCCTGGGGATAGATAAAATGCAGGTGAGTTTAATTGAAGTAAAAGAGAGTTAGATAGTTAAGAATTTTCAAGTAAATAATACAAAGAAAGTATTAGATATTTAGGGACACAGTAGTTAGTGATTATTTGTAGAGGTGAATAAAGTAAAGGTATAAACATATATTTGTTGTTGATGATATTTTGTAGTGGGGGTGAGGTGATAAGGAGTAGCCAACTTATAGTGTTGTGGCAGGTATTAGCGTAGTTTAAGGGAGTGTTTGCCGAATTTTGGAAGGGCAAAATAATATGAATGTATATAGCCAGTTAGGGAACACCCATCTCTGTACAAAGACGAGCGGTGCCATAGGATTTAAATGAAATTAGTAAAGGTGTTTATGATTGAGATATTGGTGTCATGATAGGTAAATTTGATTGTCGGTTAGAAGAAAGGTGAGTAAGATTATAATAAAAGCATAGTGAATATAGGAGTCACCCACACTAAGGATTAGAAGGTGAAAGGTTAGGTAGTTAGGTAGGTAGAAAACTCAGAGTATAGAGGTAATAGAAAGTGAATAATGAAATAATAATATAATATGAATAATAATAATAAATGTGAAATAAATATTTATAATTATAATAAATAAATTGATGTCTAATTAATTAATTAATTGAAGTTGTAATTTTTTAATTTCAATAGAATTTAAATAGAATATGCAAATTTTAATCAAGATTAAAAAAGGAATAAATTATTTCAATGTATCAAATGTATCAATGTGTATTATTATGTAAAATGTATTATGTATTTATGTTATAAAATTTTTAACATGTATAGAAATAAGGTGTATGAAGGGATAAATATAATTGGCGCTGTTAATGCCATAATTTTACCTGTTAATAATAATAATAATAATAATAATAATTTTAATTTAACCATTCAATAAGATTTATGAATAAATAATACCAGGCAGATTTATTAATTATTTTGTTTTACTATAATTTGTTTTCTCCATGTTTGGGAGATTTATAGTGGAATTTTCATATTTTCAATTATAATTTAATTCTTTTTATATTAATATGATTCTTTTATAATTATACTAATTATAAAATGGAAAGAGGTAAATATTATCGATGGAAATCGAAACAATTTATAAATTCAGGGTTGTCCATATTGCGAAAGGAAATTCTTTATAATTCTTGGGAGTTACGTTTTTAGTAGTATAAATTTTATAACTAGATTTTAATCATATATCAAGCAAACCCAGTGCTTATTAGCACAAACCAGCACCTAGCTAAGGGGAACCAGATCAGTTAAGGATAGAGTGATTTACCAAGTCACTATTTTGAGATTTTTCATTTATTGTTTCAGTGTTTGGTGATATGACAGCGGTCCTGAGCTGGCCAGCGCGTCAGAGCAGGGGCGTTACGAGCCTAAGTGGCCTTATGGTGTTGGGATCTCGAAGGAGAAGTCCAGTAAGGTCATGTAGGTACTGTCATCATCATCAGACCACGGGTGAGTTATTATATTTTTTATATAAAATTGTAAGGGGGTTGTGGCGACCTATCCTGGCTGATCCCTTTAGGACGTATGAAAGGGTCAATGAAAGTTTTTGTGCTTCGACACAAAATCTTTCATTGAGGGGGTTTTGTAATGGTACAATTATGGTACAAAAATTTTAATCACCCTAAATATGGTATAAAGAACCATAAATATTGTATTCCTTCATTTGGTCAAAATTAAATAAACATTTAATAACCTTTATGAATATACCGTGAGTGGACTATATAATATTTGCCAGGATTCTGACTGATTCAGAGCAAAAAACGTGAAGCCTCACAAAAAACTGTATGTCGAATAATGCGATAAAAGCGACGATCCTTGATGACGTCAGCGGCCAGGAATTTGTTTTTGTAAACAACACGATGCTGTCAACAAACAGACAATAGACGAGTGACGTAGATTCACCCCACTTCGGAAATATGGAACAAAGACTCTGTGTCATTTCAACAGGGAACGTGATCGCAGCCGGCCGGCAAATCGTTCACGCATAGTGAATTTTAACTTTTAAACCACTAAAAGTGGTTAAGTAACTATATAAATACAGTGCTGAATCTACAACTATAAAATGTGACCGGGAAGTGAAATCGGTAAACTCGCGGTACGCGAAGTTTACCGTATGGGAAACCGCAACTGAAATCCAACAAATTGGTGAGAACGTTCCACATTCAATTCAATAAATTCATTCAAAACTTATCATTCAATTAAATGACCAATTTATACTTCAATACTTTAATTACAATGAGCTCAATAAAATAAAAAGAATTAAATAAATAATTACCTTATTTTATCCACTAAGTGATCTTCTTTTTCTTTTTAATTACTACATGTTTCAGGGCTTATATCCCCATCTTCAGGTAAAAGCAAATCTACCCTATTATTAGGGTTTCGTTAAAAATTCACAACGACACAAACACATAACACACTTAAATAAATTATCATTGAACATTAAATCTGTATCGGAACACGCTACAAACGAACCAGTGCACTGGCCGAAGTCCGACTTTCAAGTTGAAAGTCGGACTTCGGCCAGTGCACTGGTTCGTTTGTAGCGTGTTCCGATACAGATTTAATGTTCAATGATAATTTATTTAAGTGTGTTATGTGTTTGTGTCGTTGTGAATTTTTAACGAAACCCTAATAATAGGGTAGATTTGCTTTTACCTGAAGATGGGGATATAAGCCCTGAAACATGTAGTAATTAAAAAGAAAAAGAAGATCACTTAGTGGATAAAATAAGGTAATTATTTATTTAATCATATACAGTGATCTGGAGACCAACGGTAACTATGTATAAAAAGAATTGTACCAGAATGAGAGAGAGAGAGTGAGAGGGCGAGTGTATAATTTCTAAGTGCCTGGGTTGTGCATACACATATATCTTAAAGTTGTTTTGTTTGTTGTACTATATGTTTATTATTATATGTTTAGATTTACAAGTTTCAATTTTAAATATGTTTGTTTATTTAATGATACACAGAACTACGCCCCGAGGCATATTTGGCGCATGGTCGAGTCAAATATATATGTAAAACTTTCTGTTAATAATAAGTTTTTTTTATATAACCATTTCAGAGTATTTATTTCAGATAACACTTCCCACTATCATATCGTTCGCTTAACACGAAGTCTGGCCCGTAAAGTAAAGTAAAGTAAATGAAATATCAGCTGTTGGTGATTTCCAACATGGCGCCCGTTATTAAACACAATAATTATGTTAAAGACAGTTACTATGTATTTGTAATATACAATTACATAAGTATATAATTTGAAAGATAACAATGTAGCTTGGTGTGGTAGAGAGAGATGTTTTAAAAGTGAGAGGTATTGGGAGAGAAAAAGGGAAGTAGAGATTTTTGAGATAAGTAGAGACTATGAAGAATTTATGGAAAGGTTAGGAGTAGAGATGATATATAATGAATGTAGTAAGTACTTACCTTGTAATAAAACTGAAGTAGTAGGAGATAAAGAGAATAATGACTTGGCAAATTACCGAATTATGACTAATTATACCGAAGGTGACAGGACCATACCGAATGTTGACAAGTTTTATGATATAGTAATGTGGAGTAATCCTGCAGAGTATTACTATGGTATAATGGATAAAATAAATTTAAATAGTTATTATATTATAAAAGATGATATAATGTACTTAATTAAAAATGAGTTATGTATACATAAGATAGGATTATTATTTGACGATGGAGGTTAATTATTTTATTGTGTTTATGAAAATTTAATTATGTGGACAGTGTTTTGAGATAGACTGCTTATGAACTGATTTTTGATAAATGATAAAATGATAATTTTGGATTGTATATTTTGTATGTATTAATGTCAGTGTATTTGTGTATTTTTGCTGTTGTGTATTTTTTATGTAAACCATATACTGTAGAATTTTAAATATTCAAGAATAATTAAGTTTGATAATGATTTTAAATGATATTATGAGATTCAGAGTCTAATGCGTAGTAAATGATGAAGCAGGTAATATATTTGGATATTGAGAGGTATTGTTGCTAGTAGGTAAGTGATGAATTTTCTAGTGGTATATTAAGTTGAAATGTTGTAAAGAGGTTTGGGGATAGTCATAAATAAGGGCATTGGAGTTAGTTAAATAGAGTTAATGGGAGTTAGTGAAAATAAGAATGTTGAGATACAGATAATATATAAAGAGGTGTTAGATATTTTAGGGACACAGTGGTTAGTGATTATATGTAGAGAGGTGAGTAATGTGAAGGGTAATTATATTTGATGATGGTGATATTTTGTAGTAAGGGTAGTGGTGTAGGGAGTCATAAGCGACAGGTGTCGTGGCGGGAGGAATAGATTTAAAGAGGGTTACGGGTTACCTGAAAGGGTCAGGAACCGATAAGGGAATGAGTTGGTTAGAGTTTGGGTACACACACCCTAGTACAAGAAATGAGCGGTGCCAGAGGATTTAAATGGATTAGTGAAGGGGGTTATTATAGAGATATTGGTGTCATAATATGTTAATGGTAAGAAGCGGTTGTTAGTAGTAAAAGAGGGGTTGTTGTAAGGTTAGATTGACAAATGCCAAAATAAGATATAGAGAATAATGAATAACAGAGAGTCACCCAAACTAATAAGGACAGAAAGGTTAAAAAAGGAAAATTCATGGTAGGAAGGTGATGTAACAGGAAGGTAATGATAAATTTTTTTTGTATAGAATCTAATGATAAATGAATGTTAACTAAACTAAAAGTTAATAAAGAGTGGATAATAGTAATGTTTTAGTGGATAGTTAGTGAGGATCGGTCAATAATACAACTTTTAGTAATTTTGCGTCGACGTTTCGACAATATTTATTGTCATCTTCAGGACCTGTGTATGAAATACAGTAGAAATATCAAACATAACGAAACAATTAAATATTTGGGTGAACGTGTTGGTGATGTGAGTGTGTGCGTGTGTATGTATGTATCATTTTTTATGTGAAGACTTATGATAGTTTGTTTACATCTTCAAATTATCTTTAAGAAAGCGAGCAAATTATAGTATGAGAGAAACCAATGCCTCAGATAATAGTAATGTTATAAAGTTTTGGTACAAGGTGTGTAAATATAAATTGTTTAATGTAAATGCACCGATGTTAATGTTTGATGTTCCATGTTTTGTTATATTTTATTGTTATTAGTAGCAACGATAACACAATATTAAATGTTAAAAAGATAAAGTTAGAAATGGTGTTGAACCAAATATAATAGTATGATGTTATTGCAAAAAATATAAAATGATTATAAAGTTGAGTAATAAAATCTGAATAATGAACTTGTCTGCCATAGTAGTTGTAGGTTGAATTTTATGGAAATAAATAGGTGATGGTATTTTGGGAATTTTAAAGGAATTGTTTACGTGTTATGTTATTTATAGGAATATATATTTTTTCTCTTAAGGAAGAGATTGAATTTCGTGATGACTAAAAAATCAATCTATTGTGAATTCTTGTTGTGGTTGTTTTGGGAGAAATTAATTGAACAAACCAATGCCTCAGACACAAACCAATGCATCTAAAGGGAAACATATCAGTTGTAGATATGGGAGTATATTGGACCACTATTTTAAAATTTTGTATTCGATGTTTCAGAGTTTGGTGGTGTTGTGACCGTGATCCTGAACTGGCCGGTGTGTCAGAGCAGGAACGTTAAGTGCCTCATGGCCTTATGGTGTTGGGATCTCTCCTGAGAAGTCCAGTAAGGTCAGACAGGTACGATCAGCATCATTGGACCAAGGGTAAGTGATTATATTTCTTTTATGTTAACATTACAGGGGGTTGTGGCGACATATCTGGGCTGATCCTTTTAGAAACGTATGAATGAGTCAATGAAAGTTTTTGTGTCTCGACACAAAACCTTTCATTGAGGGGGTTTGTAACGGTACATACAGGCCCGTTATCTTAATTATGGGGTTTGAGGGTGTTTCATAATGTTTTATTGTATCAAAGTTAAGTAAAGTATGGTTAGGTCCATTTTCCCTGTCTGTGCACAAACAACGCATATTCAGTAAGAGGAGAATAATTCCAAGGTCACCGGTGGACGGGTGAAGTCGAGCAGATATAATGGCGGTGTAAGCGGAAAAAGACTTTAATAACAATTCTTATTGGTTCACAAGGCTGTGTCGTCATTAATAAACGACAATGACGCAGAAACAACAGCGTATGAAACAAGGCGTTGGCCGAGAGAACAAAAGACGGTGACGTCAGATGCACTAATAGGTACGCAAATCTTACATATAAGTTCTCAGTCCCTTACAACACATCAAAGTGGCAACACGCTAAAATTGTGGCTGGCACAGTTTTGCCAGTAAAAGTGCTTATTAATTAATCTAAAATGTGATTAACAATAACTACTATGTAGCATTGCTAGCTGCTACCTAACATGTCAAAGTAAATTCAGTGTAACAAAAGAACAGACTAGATTATGAAAGGCACCGAACATCTGGCTCTAACTGGAGGACATCTGAAGGGAGATCGCAATCACTAATCAGGAAAGTTCAACTTCATTAACTATTATTCTTTGGCGAAAATGAGCTCTAAATTCTAAATTATGATTTACAAAAGGTACCAATAAATAACATGGGGGTAAAGAGTGTGTGTGTGTGTGTGTGCGTAAGAATATGTCTGTACTCATAAATTATAAATAAGTAAATCGAGGCATTGGTTTCTGTCTTTTATAAATGGATAAACCATAGAGAGAGAACTGCAGTCTCTTTGAAATGTTTTGTAACAAACCATGTATACGAGGGCTACCTTTTAAGTTTTTACAAAGACAATGAAAGAAAAAACATTTTTTCATACAAATCGTTTTATTGTTTCTCAAAATATTCGCCTTTGAGATTTACACACTTTTGCATGCGTTCGAAACAAGTCTCGAAACATTTTTTCCACTCTGATGTTGGTACCTCAGAAATATGGTTTTGGAAGGATTCAACAGCTTCTTGGATGAAAATTGCTGTCCACGTATTTTTTGTTTGACATTCGGAAAAAAAAGAAGTCGTTTGGCGATAAATCAGGTGAATATGGGTAATGAGACATTAATTCGATGTTTTCCTCCTTCAAATAATCAATTGTTTGACGTGCTGTGTGAGAGCTGGCATTGTCGTGATGAAGAATGATGCGACGTTTTCGGTTGTGTTTCCTGATTTCATCGATGACTTGTGGCAAACAAATTGTTGTATACCATTCAGCATTAACTGTTCTTCGATCCTCTAAAGCAATGGTCGCGACATGTCCAGTGTAAGCAAAGAAACAAGCGATCATTTTCTTGGAAGTGCTTCGTGAACGAACCACTTTTGTTGGCTTCGGTTCATCTTGGAACACCCAAACAGTTGATTGTTGCTTAGTTTCCGGCTCGTACGAATATATCCAAGTTTCGTCTCCTGTTATGATGTATACGGATTTTGCATTTCCCCGGTCGAATTTTTGAGACGAAACCAATTGACACGAGTCTGTTTTTGAGTTTCGGTCAAATTATGCGGAATCCATCGGGAACAGATCTTTTTAAGAGCTAAATGTTCATGTAAAATCGAATGTACTGCAGTCTTCGATATGCCTAAGGATGCCTCTATCTCACGGTAAGTCACATGCCGATCTTCTTTAATCGTGTTGTGTACAGCATCGATGTTTTTGGGAACAACAACCGATTTAGGTTGACCTTCACGAAATTCATCGCTGACTGAAGCACGACCACGGCGAAATTCCGCAAACCAATTGTAAACAGTCTTTTCTGAAGGTGATTGATTACCAAAAGTTGTACGAAGCGATTCGAGGCATTGTTGTTGAGTTAGGCCTTTATTAAAATCGTAAAAAATCATCCAACGAAAACCTTCACATGAAATTTTCATTTTTTCACAAACACTTTTGTTTTAAACGCTCACTGTAAACAAACTACTCGGCCAATATCTGAGCTGCAATTGTTTTACAAATAACATATGACAAATTTTTCAACAATGATAATGTCATATCTCACTAGCGCCATCTAGTGGTCGTTTGTAAAGACTTAAAAGGCAGCCCTCGTACAATCAAATCACGAAATAAGTGAAACTCAGTAATTATTAACATAAGCGGAAAGATACGTAGAAATCATTTTGGTTGTGATGGTAAGGCGCCATCTTTGTTTTTTTTATTGTAAATGTAACTAATGAAAAGACAGAATATTAAACAACTCATATGTCAACACGAATGTTGTTAAAATTGTTTCGAAAACCTCTATTGTTTCTGAATCTTGCTGAGAGTGAACCCTGGCCCCTAGAGAGGAAATTCAAGTTGAGTATGAACCACGTGCTAATACCGAGAGTGTTATGGTAAGTACATGTGTTTTATTGTATATTATTAACACAAAAATAAATGTAAAAAAAGAGTAGGACAACAGTCTTATTCTGCCTTAAGGCGTAAAACTGATTTCTAACAACTATTACATCAAAATACGAATACGTACATCAAGATTACGCAAACTCAACACTTCTTATTAGGCCTATATTCATATTCTTCACTCACACAATCATACACACTTCCATACATTTACATTTCTTTTTATTGAGCTGAATTTAAAAATGCCAGTATTTAATTATATTTACTTTCCTTTAATGGTGCGTAGGGTTTCATCACATGGGACGTCTCCTTGTGGCGTGCACTGTTTTGTTGTTTTCACTTTTATGTTTTTACGGCCGAAACTGTCACTCCAAATTTTTTACTGATCTCTGATTATTTACATGATTTATATTTTTTACGTTCCAATACTAGTTAGAATTTCACATTGTTTGATTTACATTTTATGCTGTTTATGCGGGCGAAAACGGTACTCAGCCGGTGGCCGAGCGAATTGCTCGCATCCGCTATGTTTAGATGTTATTTGCCAACTGGCGTTCAGTGTTACAATTTCCATTTGTGTCGTCTCTAAACTGGTTCACTCCGCTCCCCGCCATACGTCTCGTCCTCAGTATTGAAAAGTATTGCTGAACTTAGTATCACCTTTTTAACTTGCCACGCACTGATTTTCGTCAACAACATTCCTTCGTTGTTAGTCACTGACTACAAATAAACTCGAGATTTGCTGCATAACCATATATGGTCATGAAACTCTCGCCTTACCTTAAGGGAGCCTCATCTTCACATGTTATAAGATTTATAAAGCTATTATGTGAAAGTACTATGTAAATTTAGCCCCATTACATGTTTTGTTAGAAAACAAAACTGATGGATAAACAAATTTAATAATTGTAGAAATGTTTTTAATGTGGCATCATATATAATGAAATAAGATCTAGATTTTTTAAAAAACAAATTTTATTGTCTATTTTCTTTATAGTAGTAATTGCTCAAGTTTCTAGTTTCTTGCAGTGATAGTATTGTTATTCACAACTATATGGTTACATATACAACACTGTTATTGGTTTGTTTTAAATATATTTTGCAAATAAAAACTATATCATCAGAAGCTATGATATGTTTACCGAATAATCAATATGATCGTCTTGTTTGTTCATCATCTTCTTTCACTGCACTACACTTTATATACACCACCCCCACTGTACCTTCCAACCAACAAATGTTACTAGGTACTGGCAGTCTGTCGCAAAGCTGAAGAAGGCGAACACGATGCCGAAACGCGTTCTACATACAAAACAGACAAGTAAGTTTCACTTGAGAAAGTTTTCAATATTATATAAAATCAATATGAATTCTATTACTTAAAATTCAAATGCATTGTTTGTTAAATATGTCACAGCTTCTGATGCTGCTGTTTTTTATTGGTGAAATTATGTTCAATAAATTTATAATATAACCTACTAGCAGAAGAAATCTTATATACTTCAAATAACATAACATTGTCTGTTTGTAGAGGAGGTGGGAGGGTAACACTTGTTTGTTAATAAACTAACAAACCAAGGATTTCATGTTTAATGAAAGGTGGCAGTACTTATGATGAGACTGTGACTAGTGTTGAACATTCTGAGTTCAAATTTCATCACTTGACAGGATAGCAAAGCCTGTGCAGAATGTTGATGAAATATCAAATTATATAGGGTTTAACACTGCACTCTGTCAAATAACGCAGTTTAATTATTGTTACATGCACATATAGTCTTCTTCAAAAAGGCACAGATGTCAATTAAAGTCAAGCATAGAGAACAAATTATAACAACTGTAACGGTACAGAAATGGGAATTTTATTTTATATAAATCAGTATTTAATTCAGTAATTCAGTAGTTAACTTTCACCTGTGGGGAGCCCCAACCAGCAATGCACATACAGTTAGCCTAAACAATTGCCCAGACGTATTGCGTAACCGCCCAGCAGCAGGCTCTTTGTGAATCACAGTCTGCAGTTTGTCATCAGAGAGTGGACAGAAGTAAGCAGCATACAGTGCAGATAAAAATTACATAGTGGCCTCGGGTGTAAGATAGGCCGTAGTTAAGAGTCGGCCTATCTTTTAAAGTACTAAAACTAGTATAAAAAACAGTATAACGCGCGGCCAGCCTAAAAAACTTCAAGTGACTTTCTAAGTGCGAAAAAGTTACGTCGGCCGACTAAATAAATAATATACGTATAATTTGAACAGTGGTGACTGACGGTCATAGCATTGACGTGAACTAACCAGTGTACCAAAGGAAAAACAACTAAACGCGGAGTGAACCGTAAGGTCGAACAAACAAGCGATTGTACAACTCACAGAGAGACACATGGAACGGTTAAGTACCATCAGTAACTAATTGGCCAAAACTTTTAAATTTCACAGATATAATGGGGAGAATACTAACAAAATTAACGGTATACCAAATTAACTAAATGAAATAGAAATGTGAGGGTGAGAGAGAGAGAGTGAGTGAGAGCGTAAGTTTGGGGTACGTACCTACAAAGTAAAATACTGGTTCATAGATTGAGTAAATTAATTAATTGAAAAGTTTTTTGCATAATCTTAATGTTGTAAGGGGATGACGCAAAGACAATTGTAGTAACTTTTTAATACCACTTTCATGTAATAAGTAATTAAGCGATTTTTGTGTAAACCGTCGTCCTACAGAGAGTAAAGAGGGAAATTAATTAAAGAAAAATAAATAAGCGCCATTCATTGCATAACATGTGTTAGCGTAATTATTCGTAACTCAAACCCAAGTAACCTTTCTGCAGCCGTTTCGTCTGAATGACTCTTGGAAAAACACGAATGTAAGAAATTATTAATAAGATTAAAGTGAGAAGTTACATTGGCCCCGAACTAGGGACCCAAGTATTATAATAATTTGGTTGTAAATCAGAGAAGTTACATTGGCGCCCGAACAGGGACTCGAGTATAGGGTTTATAACCTATATTCGCCAGACCTAATTAAGCTGCAGAACGGGTTATTTGGGAGTGGGGCGAGGTTGTAAATTGTAGACTGTGAAAGTAAAACTAGGCATATTTATATATGTAAAAATAATATAAAACAAAAATGGAAAATAATAGTTTGACCGAATCAACGGTCATGAGTGGGTTGGAGGTCCATTCGACCCCAATCCCAGTTCAAAATAAAGAATCAAGTAAGTCAGCTGATATAGATGACTCGGGGATTCAAATAACCCCGAAATCAGTTAACAAAAACAATCAATCTGACAGTGGTGAGATGATGAGTATGATGCAGTTGTTGTTAAAGATAGATAGTAAGTGTGAAAATTTGGACGCTAAACTTAACAATATTAATCAACGTTTAGATAGTAATGAGGAAAAGTTTGAGACAAAATTTGATACATTAAATAAACGTTTTGATGTAAATGACCATAAATTTGATGAAATCAAGAGGGATATTAATAAGATTAAGTTACAAAACTGTAATATCGAGAAACGTATCAATGATATAAATGATAATTTAAAATGTTTTGTAAGTAGCAGTGGTAATATGATAACAGATAGTGACGAAATTAATAATAAGGTGAGTAATACCGATGATAATGATGTTTTAACAAGTGATAATAACGATGTTGAAAATGGTAATGATGTTGAAAATGTTAATCAGTTAGAGAGAGAGCGTGAAGACAGTTTAAATGTAGAGCATAAAAAGAGGGTAGAATTTTCCCGTGATGTGGTTGTGGGTGAAGAAAATGCTTCACTAGTATTGTTGGAGGACAAAGGTTCCTCCTTAGTTTTTGTAAAAGACAAAAGGTCTTTAAATTATTTTTGTGTACCTGGTAAAGCCAGATGTTGTAATAATGTTGTGTTGCCCTCTGTATGGAATGAGAATGCGAAATGTTGTGATAAATATTGTAATGAGAGAATTGGAGAAAGAAAAACCGAAATATTTAAGTTGAATAGAAATTATGAAATACTAGTACAGAATTTATGCATGGAGAGAGAGGAGCAAATTGATTTACCTGTTAACATAGAGTTTGATAATTATTTTGATGAATATGGTAATAATAATGTAACGGTAATAACAAAAAACACTGACGGAGACTTTACAAATAATACTGATGTTGACTTGGTATATGATTATTATGGTAAAATGAATAAACTCAAATTTTATGGTTACCATACACAAGATAATCGTATGTGGAATGCAAATAAAATTGAAAATTGTTATTTGAAACCCAGACTAAATTTTGACGATGGAGGTTGAACCTTAAATTCACAAAAGGACACTTTTAAATATATTGTTTTATGGTAATGACCTAGCTGATTTTTGACATTGAAGTGTGATATAACTGAATAATTAATGATGACGATTTGTACATAAATGTTTAGTAAATGTATTTGTGTGTTGTAAAATGTTAGATAAACAATGTATGTATGTAGTAGAAATTGTTGGGATGATAATAATAATATTAATATTTTGCAGCATAAATAAATAACAAAAATAATTTGGAAGAGGATGACTAATGAGTTGTAATTATTGTACTTAGTGGAAGTAATTAAAAATGTTATATTCAATAATTGATTTAATTAAAATAATTTGAAATGTTTAAATATTTTGCTGGACTTAAATGTTATATGGTTGAATTTTTCTAATGAGTTTAAATTGTTTTATGAGATTTGATTAATAAATAAATGTTAAATTGTTTGGTATGAAATAACATTGTTGTTAAATGTTTCAGAGGTTACACGGAGATATTGGTGTGTATTTTGTACTCATGTCAATAGGTGGATAATGTACTGTAAGTATAAAGTCTATAATACCAATCAGAGAGAATAAAATCAGAATGATCACAGTTGCACACCACTATGTAAAAATTATCCCAATTTTTAGACTATGTGAGTGTTTATAACTGTGCTTACAAAACAAGTCTTGCAGACTAGTGTTTATGTAAACAGGTGTGGTATGTTGTGACTAATGTCTGTGGTCCTGCTTGGTGACAATAACAAAAATGTTGCAGTCTGCTGAATCGTTACCAGCAGCAAAACCCTATTGTGACATAAAAGGACTGAAGTTAAATTTTTTCAGACAAAATAATAATGAAGTAATTACTGCAACTCAGAGTTTGAGAAATAAATATAATTAAATTAATTTGGTAATTAAATTAATAGAGAAGATGATTTTAATAAGGAACTTGTAATAATGAATGTAACTTTATTTTCAAACTGGAATTATAAATTAAAGGCTAATTGATGTAAATAATGATTAAAGTATTCATTTAAATTAAAAAAAAAAAATTTGAAAGAACGTTACAGTTGAGATAGTGTTTGGAAAACAAGATGTGTATATTACTGTCCATATAGATTTTTCATATGTCATGAATTTTTTGTTCCATACATATAGTAGTAAAGATACCTTGTATAATCTATGTATTATTTTGGAGGGTAACAGTGTATGGGTAACGTTCTTTAATTTGACCGGAATTATATGTACCATTGTATTGTATATATCTTATATTGTTTTATTAACACTATGTTTTAGGGTAAGAGATATTCTATAATGTAAAATGAGCCAGTACGTTGTCAATGAACCAGTACGGCTAAGAGGAAACAAATCAGTTGTGGGATATGGAGTGATGGAAGGCCGTTTATTAAATTTTTAGTGAATGTGTCACAGTCAACAGACTAGGGGGGTAAGAACCCATGATTTTAGTAGATTGTTCAGGGGGGTTGCGGCGCCATATCCTCACTGATCCTCTCAGTTTTAGGCAATAAGAGTTTGAACGCTTCGGCTTTCAACCTCTTATTGGGGGGGGGGGTATTGTAACGGTACAGAAATGGGAATTTTATTTTATATAAATCAGTATTTAATTCAGTAATTCAGTAGTTAACTTTCACCTGTGGGGAGCCCCAACCAGCAATGCACATACAGTTAGCCTAAACAATTGCCCAGACGTATTGCGTAACCGCCCAGCAGCAGGCTCTTTGTGAATCACAGTCTGCAGTTTGCCATCAGAGAGTGGACAGAAGTAAGCAGCATACAGTGCAGATGAAAATTACATAGTGGCCTCGGGTGTAAGATAGGCCGTAGTTAAGAGTCGGCCTATCTTTTAAAGTACTAAAACTAGTATAAAAAACAGTATAACGCGCGGCCAGCCTAAAAAACTTCAAGTGACTTTCTAAGTGCGAAAAAGTTACGTCGGCCGACTAAATAAATAATATATGTATAATTTGAACAGTGGTGACTGACGGTCATAGCATTGACGTGAACTAACCAGTGTACCAAAGGAAAAACAACTAAACGCGGAGTGAACCGTAAGGTCGAACAAACAAGCGATTGTACAACTCACAGAGAGACACATGGAACGGTTAAGTACCATCAGTAACTAATTGGCCAAAACTTTTAAATTTCACAGATATAATGGGGAGAATACTAACAAAATTAACGGTATACCAAATTAACTAAATGAAATAGAAGTGTGAGGGTGAGAGAGAGCGAGTGAGTGAGAGCGTAAGTTTGGGGTACGTACCTACAAAGTAAAATACTGGTTCATAGATTGAGTAAATTAATTAATTGAAAAGTTTTTTGCATAATCTTAATGTTGTAAGGGGATGACGCAAAGACAATTGTAGTAACTTTTTAATACCACTTTCATATAATAAGTAATTAAGCGATTTTTGTGTAAACCGTCGTCCTACAGAGAGTAAAGAGGGAAATTAATTAAAGAAAAATAAATAAGCGCCATTCATTGCATAACATGTGTTAGCGTAATTATTCGTAACTCAAACCCAAGTAACCTTTCTGCAGCCGTTTCGTCTGAATGACTCTTGGAAAAACCCGAAGGTAAGAATTCATTAATAAGATTAAAGTGAGAAGTTACATTGGCCCCGAACTAGGGACCCGAGTATTATAATAATTTGGCGTAAATCAGAGAAGTTACACAACCTTTGTTTATTGTCTTTGTTAGCCTTTGTCTTGTCTTCTCAAACTGAAAAACATGAACACTGTTAGGATATTTTTTTCTTTCAAATCTAATAAACTGTAAACGACTTTTATCATATTTTAAAAAACTATTTTACTATATACAAGATTTTATTTGTACCTAAAAGTACTACATGAAAGACAAATCGAAATGCTCACATACACAGTATTACATTTCTTAGCACTCTTTGTGTTGATATCATCTGTGTTTATTTTGACATTAAAATAATAATAATAATAAATGTTATTTTGCCAAACATTATGCCACTGACTTGTTATAATATTATTACATTCATACCACCAAAATCAGTAAAATTCCATTTTTTAAAATAATGAATAAGGCCTTTTCGAAATATTAAAATTTCATCATCAGTTCATACACTGTAATGTTCCTGTTATGATGTTTTCCTTTAAATGTATAACCGTTGTTAACTGTGTCTATTACCTCTTACTGTACTTTATTTTGAACTTTCCACTGCCATCATTATTGGGTGAAACCAAGCCAGATATTAGCTTGCAAGCCAGATATGTATTGAAATAATTGATCATTTTCAAATATTGTCTGTTGATTCATCAATTTGTCATATTTTTATGAAGGTATATATATATAATTTTTCTAACTGTATAATGTCATTTTTATTATTGTTTATTTCCACTATTTCCATATTGTTGGTTATATTTGTTATACTATGATTCATACTAATAAGGTGATCTGCTATGTTGGAGATTCCCGTTTTTTTTTATTATTAAAAGCTCTGAAATGTTCCATGAATTTCAAACAGAGATTTATGGAACATTTCAGAGCTTTTAATAATAAAAAAATGGGAATCTCCAACATAGCAGATCACCTTATTAGTATGAATCATATTATAACAAATATAACCAACAATATGGAAATAAACAATAATAAAAATGACATTATACAGTTAGAAAAATTATATATATATACCTTCATAAAAAATATGACAAATTGATGAATCAACAGACAATATTTGAAAATGATCAATTATTT
Source organism: Magicicada septendecula (assembly GCA_034769895.1). Classification (NCBI taxonomy): domain Eukaryota; kingdom Metazoa; phylum Arthropoda; class Insecta; order Hemiptera; family Cicadidae; genus Magicicada; species Magicicada septendecula. Next base: position 476,025,131 of record CM068374.1, read on the forward strand.
CAATACATATCTGGCTTGGTTTCACCCAATAATGATGGCAGTGGAAAGTTCAAAATGAAGTACAGTAAGAGGTAATAGACACAGTTAACAACAGTTATACATTTAAAGGAAAACATCATAACAGGAACATTACAGTGTATGAACTGATGATGAAATTTTAATATTTCGAAAAGGCCTTATTCATTATTTAAAAAAATGGAATTTTACTGATTTTGGTGGTATATAATAATAAATGTACCAACCACTTCTTCATAGGACAATCTATATTACAATACTGAAATTAACCCAAAGGAGGTTTTCCTTCCTTGAAAGTGTCGAAGAAAATTACCCCATCCACACTTGAAAGATTTAAACACTTTCAATTCCTGAGAAGACACAATTGACTTTTGAACATATATTCACTAATCTGGTAAAATGTATGTATCTATGAATACTTATAATAAAAAGAAAACAGTGGTGTACAATCTTATAAGTGGTATAATTAGTTTGTTCAAGAACTAACATAACAAGGAAGACTATATAAGCAGATACATTGTGTTACTTGACATGATTTCATATTTAATGAATGGAGCAGTTCTTCAAATGATAAGACTAGTGCTTAGCAAAAATCTGTTAATGTGTCAAATCATATGCTTGACGATCAAAGAGTTATGAACAGTGGCACAGAATGTCCATTAAGTAAAGTACAATCAACAGTCTTAACAACAATTCATACACGCATATGAAATATCTCATTCAAGTTTCTCAAACTATCACGTGCAATCTACCTGCCCATTACAAGGAAACTGTGAGGGGGCCATGTACAGTAAAACTTTTTATTATAATACAATTCTTGCACACTGTTACAAAGACAATAACAATAGCAATGGCACTGTTATATAACAAAGCTTGTATTCAATGTTGGGGGCCATGTACAGTACAACGTTTTATTACAATACAATTATTATGAAGACAATAACAATAGCAAGAGCATTGTTATGTAACAATGCTTGTATTCAATGTTTTATAATGCACGACAGTTTATAAATTTACACATAGAAAGTTGCATACATGCATATATACAGTAGCTACAAAAAACTCATACCAAATTTATACTAATAAATATTCTTACATGCTCACGTTCTACATGAATGTATCTAGAAAAAATATTTTTTTATTACATTTACAAAAATGATAATTCTCAATTTTTATTAATCACAAGTTTCTGTTTCCATTAATTATAATCATAACATATTTTGAGTAGTAGTATCACTATGTCTCAAGGAGTATATGACTTTAAATTCTCTGAATATACGTGGTGTGTTCAAAAAAAGACCGAACTATTTGTGTAGCACGTCAACTAGCGTATAGAGTGAGCTGCAGAACTAAGTGCTGCTAGCAACAGGTTTTAATGCCTGAATGCCGTTTTCTCCATCCCGTCATGCTCTTCAGTCTTCGAGCTACACGCGCTGTAGTGGGCACGAGGACACACCGTCCGGCGGATTTATAACGAAGTGAGAAGGAACATCTTAATACAATGTGTGTGTATAAAATTTTGGTGCTAACTTCGTAAAATCTATTTCTGGGCTATTTCCATTGCATTCCAAAGTTATCATTACCATTTGGGTTGGTACGCAGTTGTTGATCGATTTCAAATCGGGTCTCTTTCTGATCGTCGTCAACAAACACAGTAAGAATTGTTTTCTTACAAATGCAGTAATACCATACAATTAAATCTAAATTTAATTTTACGATCTTATATGAATGCGCATTCTCTCAGAAAGTCTCGGTAATTAAACGATGAATTACAATTACCACATCGCGAGCTCTCTTCCCATGATCTTCGATATTGCTTTGATTGCACTGATAATTAGATTTTTGCTCTCTTTAAAAATTCTTAAAGTAATCGTTCGCCTCAAGCAGGCTTCCGCGTATGCTTAATTAAAAACCAGAATGTCTCTGAAAAGTTTTAACCTAGTTTTGCCGCAAAATTTCATGCGCACATGTTGTTCTTTGCAGTCTTTCTTAATCAGTTTGTCACTAATCGCCGGCCAGCGCGCGCATGTGCCCACTCAACCTGATATACCTCAAAGACTAATGCTAATAGCGGAACACAATAAGTGGCAGTTTGTTGTCAAAAACTATCGCTAGGTGCGCGCAAAGTCGAGGCGCGTCGTTTGTGCGGGTTGATGTGTTACTCAAAAAGTTTGGTCTTTTTATGAACACACCTCGTATGTGTACCTCTGTACAAAATTGAGTTCTAAATATAACTGGGAGCATAACTGAAATAAATTATGTTCTGTTACAAGTAATATTTTTATTAATACACCTTACTTCATATATAAGGACCACAGGTATACATCTGTATCAGCATAATTTATAAAACATAAGGCATATAAACCTTTACATTGTTTTGGTTTTCCAGATACAGTTTAGTTAAGGGCTTCACAAATACAGTTTTGCATGCTGGACTGATAGGACATTCTAGGTAGTGTATTGAAATTGTAGCATGTAAAATTATATGTGCAAACAGTTTAGGTAGATGTGCTAATGGAAACATTGACAGTTTGTGACGGTACAAAAGTCCGTCTTAGGATTCATTGGTACAGAGAGACTAATTTTATTGTATTTCTATATATGTTTAAAAGTGGTTAGGTTAGCTTTCCCAAATGCATTACATACGACGCAGTTTTGCCAGTACGAGTCAACTCCAAGGTCATGGCGTTCGTGCGGTTCTACACACATATTTGGACGAAGCCAGTTAAAAACTGTTGAGACGTCATCAATCATGTAAAACATAACAAATGTGACGCAGAACAATGGCGTCATCCGCTTAAGACAATAGAACGATGACGAGATAATCCCTTCCACCTGCGGAAATTACGCCAGTATGGTGCTCTCAGTCTACAGAATACCTTCATGGCGTTAACACGCTAAAATCTCGCTGGTGTATTTTACCAGCTAAAGTGTTTTGAATCATCAATAAAATGTAACTACAAGTAGACAGTATTATTAAAATAATAATCAGCATAATGTAAATTCAGTGCACAGAGGACGGACAAAACTGGAGAGTACGCCGACCATCTAAGTACGCCGAACACCGGGCCTGACATGGAGAACGTCTGAACTGCCACATTTCTACTAAATCAGGAAAGTCGAAATTTCAATAATCTCTGTTTATTAAATTTAAGCTCAAAATTCTAATAAATGAAATAAAATGTGTGTGTGTGAGAGAGAGAGAGAGAGAGAGAGAGAGAGAGAGAGAGAGAGAGAGAGAGAGAGAGAGAGAGAGAGAGAGAGAGAGAGAGAGAGAGAGAGAGTGCCGGCATTTACCAAACCGAGGCATTGGTTTATGTTTTAAGATTTCATATGAAACTAAGTGAATAATTCAAATCACACTGCAGTATAAAATGTTTTTTGTGTCTAATTACATATTAAAGAGAAATAATGAAAGTAATTAATAACTAGTGGAGCGAAACTGTAAAGCCGCCATCTTGTTGGGAGTATATGACTCCATTTTGGGTTTGTTATTTTGTAACGTTGTTCATAATACTTGAGAAATATTAAAACTAAAAGTTTGGTTGCATATACATGTGTTCAAATCATTATTTCGGAAATCCCAACTGTTTCTGGCTCTCGCTTAATGATACCCTGGACTCAGATAAGATAACTAATGTTGGTGATAGAACCACGTGGCAAACTGGAACTTACATTGAACCGAATGGTGAGTACAGGTTAATTATGATAATTAACATATAAAACGTTGTTGTCAAAAAAGAGAGTTCATTAACAAATGGCTACCCGAACAGCGACTTTATATAAAAATTATTTTTTATATAAATAAGCCAGAGTGCAGAGACAGAGGGGGTACCGAAATAATATAGCATAACACGTAAATAGTGCATTACAATTGTAGGTTATGTTGTTATTGTTAGGTTTAGTTAAGACAAAAAAGCAACAGTTTAAAAACAAACGGAAATATTTTTCTCATTTAAAATGGCAAACGACAATGAAAATATCAGCCTCACTGTAAATGAAAGCCAAACGAATATGACTGAATCAAAAATAATGAGTGAAGGAATTGTTCACTCAACACCAGTCACAAGTAAAAGAACTGAAGAGAATGAAATAGTAAAAATGATGCAAACACTTTTTAATATACAGAATGCTAAATTTGATGAAAAATTTAACCAACTTGATGGAAAATTTAACCAATTTGATGAAAAATTTAACCAACTTGATGGGAAATTTAACCAATTTGATGAAAAATTTAACGAACAGAAAAATGAAATCAAAAATAATTTTAATGATAAATTTAACCAATTTGATGAGAAATTCAATGAAATGAAAAATGAAATCAAAAGACAAAATTTTAATTTTGATGAAAGAATTAACGAAATAAATATACGTTGTGAAAATAGTCAAAAACAAGCAGTAGAAGCAGTTAGTGAGAAATTCAATACTAAAATAAATGATTTAGATGACAGAATTAATAAAATTAATGAGACAGTAAGCGAGAAAGTTCAAAACCAAATAGAGACACAAAGTAAAGAAATAGAAAAGAAATGTTTAACTACAGTAGAAAATCAGATAGAAATTAAGACCAAATGTGAAGTAAACAAACAAATAGACATGAAAACCAATGTTTTGCAAAATAAGTTAGAGAAATTTGAATCAAATGTAGTAGATATAACCAAAAATATTGAAACTATAGATAACACAATATCAGAACACGAAAGCACTACAAACAATAGAATAAGTATACTACAAAATAAGATTAAAGAGACAGATGACTTAAATATACACAATAACAATAATATGCATGATAAATATAATTTAATTGAGAATAATTTAACCAGTGTGAAGAATGAGTTACGGGGGGAAATTAACAAAAAATTTACCGGTGTTACCGAAAGGGTGATAATAACTAGAGATTTGCATAACAAAATTGAGTTAGAAACTTTCAGCTACGAAAACAGGACAATACACCCAATGAGATTCATAAACCAAACCCGGGAATACAACCGTTTCAGCAATAGTAGTTGGGAGGTGCAACTGACCAAAATAATTAAATATTTTAAGGGAAGTTCAATAGTGTGGGCAGAAGCACTTAGGTTAGAGTGGGACTGTTATGAAACATTCGAAAAAGCATTTAAAGGGAAATACTGGACCGAAGATGAACAAGAAATACTAAGAAGCCGCATAATGGGAACGGGCAATTTCATAGGACACCCTAATAATAATATAACCATATACGTAACGAAGTTGTACAATGAGGCTAAATACCTAGAGCCGCAGACAGAGGCCGGACAGTGAAAATTGAACGCTAAGGTCTCAATACACAGTAGACAAACGCCTCGCTGCGAGGCTAACAAAATTTTCTTTCAGTTCGCACATGCGCAGAATAGTTTTGTGCAGTGTTTCGGAATGTGCACATCGGGCTTTGCAAGCGTGGTGTAGTCATTTACAAATTATACTGTGACGGCAAAACTATTTGTGTTAATCAGTGAAATTAGTTGTAGGCTACCTATTTACATTTTATTAGAGAACGTATTATTATATTTTAGAAAAATGTTAATAAACTATTTCATAATTGCGCGTATATGTTTTAAATATTAGTGTGAAACGTACATTAATATGTCCCCCAAAAGTCCCAAATTGAGTTCAAAAACTCTGCATAGAGTGAGGTGGTGTGGAATGTGTATAATTTCATGAAGAATGAAGCTGAAAGTGGGAAACCTCTCTTAGATTTCCATAAAGTACAAGAGCGTGTTGCAAAAGCGACGGGTATTTCTCATAGCTCCGTAAGGAGAATAATAAAGGAAGGTCAGAAGCTACACAGTCCAGATTCAGAAGCGGGAACGTCATTTAGCACACCGGGAAAGAAACACCGCGTTCATAAACCTATAACCGGGCTTGACGATTTTGATAAAGGTGTAATTAGGAGAACAGTTTGAATTTTTACATTGAAGAAAAGTGTCTCCCAACGGTAAAAAAGCTGCTAGAAAAATTAAAAGAATCTATCAACTTTAAAGGCAGCAGTAGCAGCCTAAAAATTATCTTGAAGGAAATAGGCTTTAGATGGGTAAAAACTAAAAATAATCGACCTTTGTTAACAGAAATTCACGAAATAAGAGCTATGAGAATACATTATTTACAAAACATAAAAAATTTAGAGAAGAAGGCAGAACCGTAGTATATCAGGACGAAACATATATTCATAGCAGCCACACACTTCCGTACACCTGGAACGATCAGATTCAGCATGGTGGCTACGCTGTTCCAGTTGTGAAAGGACAAAGATTAATTATTGTTCACGCCGGCAGTCAATATGGGTTTGTTCCAAACATACTGCTGATTTTTAAATCTAACCAAAAGACACGAGATTACCACGATAACATGAATGCTGACAACTACAGACGTTGGATTGAAGAAAAATTGGTCCCGAATTTGCCCGCCAACAGTGTGTTGGTAATTGACAATGCCAGCTATCATAATGTACAGCTAGAAAAAACACCTACATCTAATTCTACGAAACGTGATATGCAAGACTGGCTAACATGACACGCAATACCGTTCCGTCCTGATATGGTTAAAGCAGAACTTTATGAAGTTTGTAAAATGTATAAATCAAACTTTAAAACATACTTGATAGATCAAATTCTGCAAAGCAGAGGACAATTAGTTGTAAGGCTTCCCCCTTACCCCCCTGAACTAAATCCTATAGAGATGATGTGGTCAGAAATTCAGCGAGGTGTTGCTGAAAAAAATGTAACGTTTAATTTAAATGATGTGAAAAACTTATGTGAAGAAAAAATTTCAACTGTGACTGCTGACGATTGGGAAAAAAGATGCAAACATGTAGAAAGCATTGAAAAAGAATATCTGGAAAAGGAAGCTATTGTTGATGAAACAGTAGACCGCTTCATAATTAGTCTTGGAGGAGAGAAAAGTTCAGACAGTTCCGACGACTTTGGTGAAGAGGAAGATGGTAATATCTCTGGAATACAGGTATTGCCTGACAGCGACTGAAAACGTCCTTCAAACGTAAGTACTGTACAATAGTTTTTGTAGTTAAATAACTCCAATATTATTTTTTAAATGTAGTACAAATTCTTATATTTAATTAAATATAATAATTAATATTTGCTCAGTTATTCTTGTTTATATTTTTTATTATTAATAATAAATAAAACTTTTCTTACAATATATTTTTTGAATATATAACACTATTTCGATAGTATAAATTATCATCATCAAAACTATGATGATGATAGTTTATACTATCGAAACAGTGCCTTATTAAAAAATACAAAAAAATATATTCTTGTAAGAAAAGTTATATTTATTGTTAATAATATTAAAAAAATAATTAAATATGAATAACTCAAAATGTTCTCGAATTTATAATTTTAAAATAAATTTAGGTTACGTACATTAAAAACAACGCAACTAACAAATATATCAAAAACTGTAAATGACTGTTTTCAAAGTAATGAGTACATGTAGTACTATGTTACACATACTAAGTAACATCAGTGATGTTAAGTAACAAAATAGATAAAGTTAAAATGTAAATAGATTTCTGGCAAGAACATCATAAGCGTGCAAGTTTTGTTTTGAAGGGACCGTACGTGTTAGAGAGACGCTGTTATCGCATACTCTCCTCTCTCGAGTACTTTTTGAGTGGGGGTAATTCATACATTGGGTCTGCGCCGATGACTGTTCAGGAATCACCGGCGGGCCTATACCATTTAAATCTTTCGTGAGGCATGTAAGTAAGCACTTACCGCGAGAAGTGCAGATAACACTAATGACAAAAGAAATTGGAGATATGAACGAGCTAGAGAGAATCTTAGTCATATTACAAAGCATTAGAGACCATGAAGTGGGTAGGTGGCCACTACAACATAATAATAATAATAATAATAATAATAACAACAACTCTGAATTTAGTCACCAGAGAAATAATTATAATGGACATAATAATATGCATAGAGATAGTGTAAACAAATCAGGAGATGTTCCAGGTGCAAACGCGAGAATTACGCCAACCGACAACAATGTTTTAAATGCCGGCTAGCAAGAGAAGACCAGAGGAGGAGAGATGAACCAAAGCAGTTTGGCCAGCAAAATAGAGGAGCACCGAACACCGGAGGAGCAAACAGTCATAACCAGGGATTGCCGAGAGGTCACCAAGGACCAACCACAAGTACCAACAGGCAACAGACGGAAAACTAGGCCAGACAGTGGTAGCAGGGACCGGATCACTGTCCAGGGAAGCACATAAGGTCCAACCGTTGGAGGATGTCCAGAGCAACGTGATTAAAGCAGACATAGTAGCAGATTTATTAGAAGAAGAAAACAACACCACGAGCGAGGTGAGAGCTGGACTGACTGAGATACAGGTAAATATAGAAAATAAGAATTATAGAACACTTGTAGACACAGGTAGCGAGATTTCCGTTATTGCACAAAACATTTTAGGAGAGTTAAGAGAGGTTAAAAAGAATATTCCAATTTTACCAGTAGCAGGGGTTACGGTAGTAGGTGTTACGGGAGTACGCAGTAAGAGAATAACAAAACAGATACACTTAATAGTTGTCTTGATTGTTCATCTCTTCTTTCACAGCACTAACACTTATCTAAAAATGAACTTTTTCTATAAAAAAAAACTTAACTTTTTCTATATATAAATTAACTTTCTCACAAGAAAAAGTTAATTTTTAGATAAGAGATACACTTAAGTTTTTGATAAATGACACAGAATTTGGGAACACGTTTTTAGTAGTAAAAGGGTTAAGTTTAGACATTATACTGGGTAATGATTTCCTCCAAAGAAACAAAGCTGTTGTAAATTTTAAGGAGAAAATAGTAGAGTTAGACGGGGGTGATCGGTCTGTAAGGGTTAGTTTTGAACAAGTATTAGATAAAACTACAATAACAGGAGTGAAAATACTACAAAAACGGGTAGGCGAGAGTGATACAGATACTAGAATAATTCATGTACAGAGGTAGACTATATGGAGAGTTTTGACAATGAAATGGGTAATATGAATGATGCAGTATGGGAGATAAGGGCGGATGAATTTTGTAGTGGAGGTGAGGTGATAAGGGATGATCAACGTGTGTCGTTGTGGCAAGTGGTTGAGCAGTTTAAGGGAGTGTTTGCCGATGTTCCAGGAAGGGCAAAAGGTTACGAATGTATATTGCAGATACGGGAACACACACCTTTCATGCAGCGAAGTTATCCCGTGCCTTACTCCAAACGACGAGCGGTGCAAGAGGAACTGGACAGGATGATGGAAGGAGGAATAATTGAGAGGTCAGTATCACATTATTCAAACCCATTGGTTGTAGTAATAAAAAAGGATGGTAGAGTGAGGTTATGTTTAGATGTGAGGAGGATCAACCAGATTATAATACCAGACCGGGAATCACCAGAGTCAATCAACGAGATATTTCAGAAATTTAGTGGAGTGAAGTACATGACATCACTTGATCTCACAGTAGGATATTGGCAAGTACCACTAGCGGAGGTAAGCAGGAAATACACAGCATTTTTGTTCAATGGTAAAAACTATCAGTTTCGATGTCTACCATTTGGATTGAATACTAGCGTAGCCAGCTTCATAAAATGTTTGGACCAAATTTTGAAACCTAAAGACTTGGATTTTTTGACAGTGTATGTCGACGATCTATTGATTGCGTCGAGAACTTTTGAGGAACACCTAGATCACTTGGGATATGTTTTAGCAAAATTAAAGGAAGGAGGACTAACCATAAATTGGGACAAATCAAAGTTTCTACAAACGAAAATAAATTTCTTAGGATTCATCATCACACCAGAGGGAATCTCAGCGAATCCGGACAAGGTAGACTCTATTATGCGCTTCCCTGAACCGAAGAACCTTAAACAACTACAAAGTTTCTTAGATTATGCAATTTTTATCGCAAGTTTCAGAAAAACTACGCACATACAACAGCAAAATTGAGTGCAGTGCTCCAGAAAAATAAGCAGTGGAAGTGGGGAGCAGTAGAACGTGAGGCGTTCAACGAAATCAAAAGAAAATTTAGTAAAATGATAATGATGAACCATCCCGATTTTAATAAGGTATTTTTCTTACAGACGGATGCTAGTAATGTGGCAGTAGGTGCGGAACTCTACCAAGAAGACGACGAGAAGGAACACTTGACCATCGCATGTGCCAGTAGATCATTGCTGTCGGCAGAAAAGAATTATACGACCACCGAAAAGGAACTGTTAAGCATTGTGTTCGCCGTCGGGAAGTTCAGAACCTACATCTTGGGAAACGGAACAGTGATACGCACCGACCACAAGGCATTATCCTTTTTAAGTACATGTAAACTCGCTCACAGCCGTTTAACCAGGTGGGTACTTGTTTTACAGGAATATAATTTTGATTGGGAGTACATCAAAGGGACAAACAACAAGATACCTGACACTCCCTCTAGGGTAGACATGTTGGACAATAAGACGGGTAGAGATTTGAAGGAGACTGAAATTTTCCAGATAAGCAGGGAGGACAGGATCTTTGGAGAAGAGTTGAAGAACATCAGAACCATGCAACGAGCAGATGGTAAGTCAGGTAAGATTATAGATATTTTAGAAACTTAATTAGCAGAATCAGACTATAGTCAACATTTTCAGATTTACAAGGGGTTATTATTTAAGAAAGTAGTAGGGGGTGAGCGTGATTGGAAATTAGTTGTGCCAGAGGGGTTAGAAGAGAAGATCATTTGGGATTGTCATTTAAGATATGGTCATTTTGGAGCGAAAAAATGTGTTAAGTGTTTTGAAGGAGTCATGTATTTTGAAGAGTATGGAAAGGCGTGTGAGAAAATTATTAAGGGGTTGTGATTTGTGTAAGAAGTCGAAGGTAGTAAATTATAGGGTTGAAGGGGAGATGAATTTTATAAAAGTGGAAAGACCTTTCGATTTAGTTGCGGTAGATTTGTTTGGACCATTGCCGAAGGGTAGAGGCGGAGTGATGTATATTTTTGTAATGCTAGACACTTTTTCTAAGTATGTGAGATTGTATAGTGTTAAAAGAGCTACCAGTCAGGTATTGAGTGAAAAGGTGACAAAGGACTACATGATTCACGTGGGTAAGCCAAAAGTAATTTTATCAGATCATGGGCCACAGTTCATCAGTGGGAAATGGCATCAGACCCTAGGATGGGAAGGAATCATCACGAAGCATACGGCTGTGTACCATCCCCAGTCCAACCAGGCTGAGCGTGTAATGAGGGAGATAGGCAGGATCTTTAGAGCCTATTGTCACGCTAAACACAGCGAATGGCCGTTGTACGTCAGAAGAGTAGAGACTTGGCTGAACAGTACCACCCACGAGTCCACCGGCTATACACCTCACGAGTTGATCAAGGGAACACGCCCCCCAAGGATTTTGGAACAGCTATTTGATTACCCACCTGAAAGCGAGACAACGGATGTGAGCATTAAGATCAGGTTGGCAAATGAGAACTTATTGAGCAAGGGAGAGCAGAGGAAACGTAGACACGACGCAAAAGGTAAGTGGATGAAGTACGAAGTACGACAATTGGTATTGGTGAGGAGACACGACTTGTCGAGCGCTCAGGACAAGGAAATCAAGAAATTCTTCTTGCTTTATGAAGGGCCATATGAGGTAAGAGAAATTAAGATGAAAAACTCATATGTATTGGAAGATAGGGAGACAAGGGAGATAGTAGGGACACACAATGCTACCAACTTAAAGTTGTACTGGTCATCATAGGAGTTTAAATGAGGTTTATTTTTATATTAACGTATGAATGGATTTTAATTTGGTATTTATTTTTCCAGGAGGGACACTCCCCCATTTTCAGGCGATCACAGACTCACCACCTCTGATCGTGGATTTCGGCAATCTGGAGGTGGACCATGGTTGGCGGTAGCCTCAGCAATGGGGTGAAACCTGTGATGGTACAATCATGGTACATTGTATAATTACATAAAATATGGTAACGAGATCATAAATATTGTATTTTCCTATTTTTTGACATACCCAACCCAACCTCAAACACCCGATATCGAATCTACAGTGAGTGGACTATATTACAGTATTTGCCAGGATTTTAACTAATTCATGACAAAAAACGGTGTCACATCACAAAAACAGTGTGCAGTTATTGCGATAAGCAGAGCCAAGCCTTCGTTACGTCAGAGGCGGAGAATGTGTTGACAACTACAAACAGCGATGTCAACAATTTAGACAAAGGAATGTGACGTCAATACACCCCACTTCCGCAGATTTCAACCAGAAATTGCCGTCATTTCATCTGCAGCTCTGATTTGAGCCGGCCGGCCGCCCATTCACTTACGAGTGAATTTTAACTTTTTAGACCACTGTAGGTGGTTAATAAACAGTATAATATCAAAATGTATTAAGGAAAGTAATAGTTCGGTTTGGTGTAGGCGTCCTCGACCGATTAAGTCGTTCGTAAACAAGATCGACGTATAGAATCGGTCCCACGACGGTGGGTTACGTGGGTTAACCAAAGGTGTCCCGTCAAGCGCAGTAAAATACACCGATTGTGCCGATATACGAACGAGACTGGCAGTGCGAGGAAGCCAACACGGAAATTGGTGAGAGCGTTCCTTATATATTTTGAATCCTTTATTTCCCAATATATGTTATTGTAGAAATCAATCATTTAACAAATTATTAAAAATTTCAATCAAAATTTAAGGAGCTCCAAAATTTAAATAAGTTGTACCATGATAATGAAAGGGTGAGTGGTTGTGTGCGTGCGTAATTATTCTAAGTGCTGGGTTGAGCACCACTATATAAATATAAATATATACATGTTATTATTGTATAATCATTTAAACATATAATCATTAAACTTAATCAAAGTTATTATTACACATTATGTTTTTGGAAGGGTTACAGTTGGTTTTAAAAAATGTTATGTAACAAAGTAAAGAATAAAAAGGGGTATTTCATTGGTAACAATTAGAACAGCTGTTTTGTTATTTCAAGCAATTTCCGTTTCCTATAACTTCGCGTAACGAACTTCTGGCCCATGACTTAGTTAATTGCATAGATGGCGTCCTAGTTTTGTATACATAACCACATTTGTGAGATATATCGTATTTATAAATTCAAAAATAACGTAACAATACAGATGGCGCCCGAACAGGGACCTTATGTAATATTATGTATGTATATTATTACATGGGATACGCCTAGAAAGAACACGGGAAAAAATTGCTTGAGGTAACAGACAAAATTTTATAATTCGTAAACATAACCCCACAATTAGGTTATACAATTGTATGCATGCGTGCATTACACAATTGCCAAAATGAGTACTAATGACAATATTACGTTAGAAATAGGTACAACTAATGTAAATTTGACTGGCGAGATGGATGTACAAACACCTCAAACTAGTCAGATTGACGAGGCGCATACGCCTGTATCTGTAGGAATAACGAAAGTCAATACATCCATTTCAACTAGTTTAGATAGTAAGCAGGATGAAACTAATGCAATGATACAATTGTTATTAAAACTAGATAAAAAACTAGATGAGCAGAATAACGAAATTAAAGAAATTCAAAGTAGTTTTAAAATTAATTTCCATGAGATGAAAGATGAAATTAAAAGACAAAATTGTCAATTTGATGAGCGAATTAACACAGTAGAAACACGTTGTGATAACATACAGAAAAATACACTAGCCATTGTTGATGACAAGTTCAGTAGTACCATAAATGATTTAGACACGAAAATCGATCTAGTTTATGACACAGTAAATAACACGATTAAAAGTCAATTACAGTCAACAAGTACAGAAATACAACAGAAATGTTTACATTTTGTAGAAAGTCAAGTAGAAGTTAAAACCAATGTGTTGCAAAATCATTTAGAAAACATTGAAATAAACGTGATAGATATTACTAAAAATTTAGAAGCTATAGATAGTACTATGACTGAACATGAGAAAAATACCAAGAGTAGATTTAATTTGTTACAAAGTAAGATTAAAGAAATTGATGACTTAACTGTACAAAATAGTATGGATGTGCATGATAAATATGATATGATTGCAAATAATTTGACCAGTGTAAAAAACGAATTATGGGGAGAAATAAATAAAAATGTTTCAAGCATAACTGATAGAGTAGTAGTACCTAGAGATTTCTATAATGAAATAGAACTAGAGAATTTTAGCCATGAAAACAGAGTAATACATCCCATGCGATTCCTTAATCAGACTAGGGATTATAATCATTTTAGTAGTAGTAGCTGGGAAGTGAAATTAAATAAAATTATTAAATGTTTCAAGGGTAACTCAGTCATATGGGCTGAAGCTCATAGGTTAGAATGGGATTGCTATAATACTTTTGAAAAAGCTTTTAAGGGTAAATATTGGACAGAAGAAGAGCAGGAGACTTTAAGAAGCCGTATTATGGGAACGGGTAATTTCATGGGACGTAACGTTAGTAATAATAACATTACTATTTATGTAACAAAATTGTACAACGAAGCTAAATATTTAGAGCCTCCTATACCATTTAAGTCATTTGTTAGGTATGTTAGTAAGCACTTACCTAGAGAAGTGCAGGTCACTCTGATGACTAAAGAAATAGAAAATCTTGATGAATCGTGAAATGGGTAGACGCCCTATACAACCAAATACGTATAACCATAACAATAATAACAATGAGTTTAATCGGCCAAGGCCTTATTTTAATCATACTGGCAATAAATATAATGTTAGAAATGATTTACAGACACCAGGCGGTTGGAGTTGTTCTAGTTGCAGGAAGGAGAATCGGGGTCACATGCAGCATTGTTATTTCTGTAAAGCACCAAGAAATAACCAAGTAAAGCAATTCATACCTGCGAACAGAGGAGCCCCGAGTAACAAAGGAGCACCGTACCACCATCAGGGACCAACACGCGGACACCCTGTGCCATCAACAAGTCATAAGAGGACACAGCCGGAAAACTGAAGTCAACAGTGGTAAGTAGGACCCGACCACTGTTCAGGGAAACTCATGAGGTCCGACCCATCGAGAACTTACAATCCAACGTAATAAAAGCAGACATCATTGCAGATTTATTGGAGGAGGAGTGTAACACGACATTGGAGGTGAGAGCTGGACTCACGGAAATACAGGTAACAATAGATAATAGAAACTTTAAAACACTTGTCGATACAGGGAGCGAAATTTCAGTAATAGCCGAGAACATTTTAAGTGAATTGAAAGAATTGAATAAGAATATTCCAGTTTTACCCGTAGCAGGGGTTACAGTAATAGGAGTCATGGGGGTACGTAGTAAAAGGGTGACAAAACAGATACATTTAAGCTTCTCAATTGGAGATATGAATTTTGATAATACATTTTTGGTAGTCAAGGGGTTAAGTTTAGACATCATTTTGGGAAATGATTTTTTACAAAGAAATAAAGCTGTAATAAATTTTAAAGAAAAAGTGGTGGAGTTAGATGGGGGTGATCGGTCTGTGAAAATTAATTTTGAAAATGTGATAAATAAAGTTAGAACCACTGGTGTGAAATTGTTACAGAAACAAGTAGTTGAGAATCACTTAGATACTAAAGTAAATTTTTGTATAGAGGGTGAGTATTTAGAAGATGTTGATAATGAAATGAGTAATATTAATAATGAAGTATGGGAGATAAGGGCGGATGAATTCTGTAGTGGGGGTGAGGTGATAAGGAGTGGCCAACGTATAGCGTTATGGCAGGTAATAGAGCAGTTTAAGGGAGTGTTTGCCGATATTCCAGGAAGGGCAAAAAATTATGAATGTATGTTACAGATAAAGGAACACACACCATTCATGCAGCGGAGTTATCCAGTGCCTTACTCTAAAAGACGAGCGGTGCAAGAGGAGTTGGACAAGATGTTAGATAATCGTATCATAGAGAGGTCAGTGTCTCACTACTCAAATCCGTTAGTGGTGGTAATCAAGAAGGAAGGAGGAGTAGGATTATGCCTAGACGCAAGGAAAATTAATCAAATTATTATACCAGACCGAGAATCACCAGAATCTATAAATGAGATCTTTCAAAAGTTTAGTGGCGTACGATTTATGACATCAGTAGATCTGACTGCTGGATATTGGCAGGTACCATTAGCAGAGGTAAGTAGGCAATACACAGCATTTTTGTTTAACGGAAAAAATTATCAGTTTAAGCGACTACCATTTGGGCTAAATACCAGCGTAGCTAGTTTCATTAAATGTTTGGATAGAATTTTGAGACCAAAAGATTTAGATTTTCTCACAGTTTATGTAGATGATATGTTAATAGCTTCACGTACATTTGAAGACCATTTAGAACATTTAAAATATGTTTTAGGAAAATTAGAAGCGGGAGGATTAACCGTAAATTGGGATAAGTCCAAATTTCTACAAACGAAGATTAATTTTTTAGGATTCATTATTACATCGGAAGGAATTTCCGCAAACCCGGACAAGGTCGAATCTATTATGCGTTTCCCTGAACCGCGAAACATCAAACAACTTCAGAGTTTTCTTGGGCTGTGCAACTTTTATAGGAAATTTCAGAGGAACTACGCCTACCTAACCGCAAAGTTAAGTGCGGTATTACAGAAAAACCGACAATGGAAATGGGGAGAAGTGGAGCGTGGAGCCTTTGAAGAAATAAAACGCAGATTTAGTGACATGATTATGATGAACCATCCGGATTTTGATAAGATGTTTTATTTACAGACGGACGCCAGCAATGTCGCTGTAGGAGCAGAGCTGTATCAGGAAGATGAGGAGAAAGAACATAAGACAATTGCGTTCGCTAGTCGATCCTTACTGCCAGCTGAAAAGAATTATACGACCACCGAGAAGGAATTACTCAGTATTGTGTTTGCAGTTGGTAAATTCAGAACGTACATCTTAGGAAACAAAACGATCATTAGGACTGATCATAAAGCATTGTCATTCCTCAACACTTGTAAACTGGCTCATAGTCGATTAACCAGGTGGGTACTTGTTTTACAGGAGTACAACTTCGAATGGGAGTACATTAAAGGAACAGAAAATAAGGTACCCGACACTCTATCCAGAGTAGATTGTGAAAATAACAAAACAGGTAGGGACTTAAAAGAAATTGAAATTTTTCAGATTAGTAGAGAAGACAGAATCTTTGGAGAGGAGCTGAAGGATATTAACACCATGCAGAGAGCAGATGGTAAGTCTGGAAAAATAATACACAGTTTAGAGATGGAGCTGGATGAGTCTGAGTACAATCAATATTTTAAAATTTATAAAGGGTTATTGTTTAAGAAGGTAGTAGGGGTGAGCGTGACTGGAAATTAGTGATACCAGCAGTGTTGGAAGAGAAAATTATTTGGGATTGTCATATACGATATGGTCATTTTGGGGCTAAAAAGTGTGTCAATGTTTTAAAAGAATCATGTATTTTCAGAAATATGGAGAGGCGAGTAAGGCAGTTGTTGAGGAGTTGTGATTTGTGTCAAAAGTCGAAGGTGGTTAACTACAGAGTAGAAGGTGAGTTAAATTATATTAAGGTAGATCGACCTTTTGATTTAGTTGCTGTGGATTTGTTTGGACCATTGCCGAAGGGTAGAGGCGGAGTAGTTTATATATTTGTCTTGCTTGACACTTTCTCAAAATATGTAAAATTGTATAGCGTAAAAAGAGCTACCAGTAAGGTATTGAGTGAAAAAATAACTAAAGACTATATGATTAACATGGGTAAGCCAAAAGTGATTTTATCAGACCATGGGCCGCAGTTCATCAGCGGAAGATGGCGTCAGACCTTAGGATGGGAAGGCATCCTCACGAAGCATACGGCTGTGTATCATCCCCAGTCCAACCAGGCTGAGCGTGTAATGAGAGAAATAGGCAGGATCTTCAGAGCCTATTGTCACGCTAAACACAGCGAGTGGCCGTTGTATGTACGAAAGGTGGAAACCTGGCTGAACAGTACCACCCACGAGTCTACTGGCTATACACCTTATGAATTAGTTAGGGGAACACGCCCCCCAAGAATCTTAGAACAATTATTCGACTATCCAACTGAAGGTAGAACAACTGATATAAACATTAAAATCCGGTTGGCGAATGAACACTTAATTAGTAAGGGTGAACAGAGAAAACGTAGACACGACGCAAGAGGTAAGTGGATTAAGTATAATGTAGGACAAATGGTATTAGTTAAGAGACATGACTTATCGAGTGCACAAGACAAAGAAATTAAGAAATTCTTTCTCTTATACGAAGGGCCATATGAGATCATAGAAGTTAAGATGCAAAATTCTTATGTATTACAGAACAACGTAACTGGAGAGATAGTAGGAACACACAATGCTACAAATTTAAAGTTGTACTGGTCGACTTAGTTATTTTATATTGATGTTTTATATTTGGAGTATATGAGTATTAATTTAGTTATTGGTTTACAGAAGGGACTATCCCCCATTTTCGGGCGATCACAGATTCACCACCTCTGATCGTGGATTTTGGAGTTTGGGAGGCGGACCATGGTTGGCGGAACTGACGTAAGGAAGTAAAAGCAACGATGGTCTTCCTCCACACAAAATTGGTAGAAATTTGAAAATTTAATCTTATTATTGAACGGGGAGGGGGACCCCTAATTCTTGGGATATAAAAAAAAAAAAAAAAAAGCTATATTTTGGCATTGATCCCTTGAATCTTGTTTTATTCTAAAATTTTATAGAATAAAATTTGAAAATTGTGTAACTTAAGAGGTTAACTCAGTAAGGAGTTATATTTTTTTATGTAACTAAGCATATCAGAAGATCCATTGTTTTCCTGGAGTGTTAGAAAAGTGATGTTTTGGACTTGGAAAGTGTCTACAAATTTATTAATGTAACTAAAGAATTAACATTTTTAAATGATATTTCAATTTTGATATATCTTAATTATTTATTAAGATATGATTGAATATGATTGAGTAGTTAAAATGTATTAACTGTATTATTAATATATCAGTGTTAATTATTAATGTATTATGTATTTATTTGAAAACTTTTTAACATGATTTTATAATATGTGTAGGAAGAGAAAAAAAAAAAATTTTTTTAAATGGCGTTGTTAATAATATTTATCAGCCAGATGATTAACTGTTAATAATAATAATAATAATAATAATAATAATACTAATAATCATAATAAAAGTTTATTTTAAGGGTTATAAATAAATAAATCGATTTATTAAATTTCTTGATTTGTTTTCTCCAAGTTTGGGAGATATATAATTATATTTTATATTATATATATTTTATATTCTTTTTCATATTCTTTTTAATCCTTGAGATTTATTATTTTTATAATTTTTATACTTTCTAATTTTATTTAATATAATTTATAATTTTATAAATAGTAAGCCAACCCAGTGCTTATTGGCACAAACCAGCACTTAGCTAAGGGGAACCATATCAGTTAAGGAGGTAGTGATTCAATAAGCCACTATATTAATATTTTTTATAAATTGTTTCAGTGTTTGGGGTGTGACAGCGGTCCTGAGCTGGCCAACGAGTCACAGCAGGGGCGTTAAGAGCCTAAGTGGCCTTATGGTGTTGGGATCTCGCAGGAGAAGTCCAGTAAGGTCATGAAGGTACGGTCCTCATCACCAGACCAAGGGTGAGTTATTGTTATTTTTTATATAAAATTGTAAGGGGGTTGTGGCGACTTGTCCTGACTGATCCCTTTAGGAAGTATGAAAGGGTCAATGAAAGTTTGTGTGCTTCGTCACACCATCTTTCATTGAGGGGGTTTTGTGATGGTACAATCATGGTACATTGTATAATTACATAAAATATGGTAACGAGATCATAAATATTGTATTTTCCTATTTTTTGACATACCCAACCCAACCTCAAACACCCTATATAGAATTTACGGTGAGTGGACTATATTACAGTATTTGCCAGGATTTTAACTAATTCATGACAAAAAACGGTGTCACATCACAAAAACAGTGTGCAGTTATTGAGATAAGCAGAGCCAAGCCTTCGTTACGTCAGAGGCGGAGAATGTGTTGACAACTACAAACAGCGATGTCAACAATTTAGACAAAGGAATGTGATGTCAATACACCCCACTTCCGCAGATTTCAACCAGAAATTGCCGTCATTTCATCTGCAGCTCTGATTTGAGCCGGCCGGCCGCCCATTCACTTACGAGTGAATTTTAACTTTTTAGACCACTGTAGGTGGTTAATAAACAGTATAATATCAAAATGTATTAAGGAAAGTAATAGTTCGGTTTGGTGTAGGCGTCCTCGACCGATTAAGTCGTTCGTAAACAAGATCGACGTATAGAATCGGTCCCACGACGGTGGGTTACGTGGGTTAACCAAAGGTGTCCCGTCAAGCGCAGTAAAATACACCGATTGTGCCGATATACGAACGAGACTGGCAGTGCGAGGAAGCCAACACGGAAATTGGTGAGAGCGTTCCTTATATATTTTGAATCCTTTATTTCCCAATATATGTTATTGTAGAAATCAATCATTTAACAAATTATTAAAAATTTCAATCAAAATTTAAGGAGCTCCAAAATTTAAATAAGTTGTACCATGATAATGAAAGGGTGAGTGGTTGTGTGCGTGCGTAATTATTCTAAGTGCTGGGTTGAGCACCACTATATAAATATAAATATATACATGTTATTATTGTATAATCATTTAAACATATAATCATTAAACTTAATCAAAGTTATTATTACACATTATGTTTTTGGAAGGGTTACAGTTGGTTTTAAAAAATGTTATGTAACAAAGTAAAGAATAAAAAGGGGTATTTCATTGGTAACAATTAGAACAGCTGTTTTGTTATTTCAAGCAATTTCCGTTTCCTATAACTTCGCGTAACGAACTTCTGGCCCATGACTTAGTTAATTGCATAGATGGCGTCCTAGTTTTGTATACATAACCACATTTGTGAGATATATCGTATTTATAAATTCAAAAATAACGTAACAATACAAACCAACGATGGTCTTACTCCACAAAAAGGTGTCAGTAGAAATTCTTTGCTTGTGAGAACGGGGGGAGGGGGACCCATAGTTTTGTGAAAAGGTAAGGTAGTTGCATTAAAAAAAAAAAAAATTTGATGGTAGTATTTTTCCACGAACTATCTTAGTTTTATTTTAGAAATTGTGAAATGAAACAACCAAAATTATGCAACTTAAATTTTCAAGGAATTGTTTTCCTTCAGAAAATAACACAGATGTATTTTATTATAATGTAAACTTATAAGATGACCCATTGTTGTACTTATTATTTTGTCATAAAGAAAATGTTAGTGAAAAGTGAAAGTTTGGACTTGGAAAAGAGTCTATGTGAAAATGTTTTAAATAAATAAAAGAACTTGTTGTTATACAAGGTTAAAGGGTGATTTTGGGGTTGTTTGGTGTTATTAAAAGTGTAAATCAATGATGGAATGTAGAGACTGCAAAGTAGAGGGACATTAAGTTTAGATATAGGTAGGCTATTGCAGTGGTGGCATGTACCACTGTAGATAGCGTGATGGGTTGATGAGTAACGCACAAGTACGTTACCATCATCGGAGGCCGAAATCGGCGTACATACACTGTACAACTTTGATATAATTTTATATTATATATGATTCTTAACTGTGCAGTGTATAATTGATGTTAGAGTAAAACATGCTAATGAAGATGATTTCCCCGCCTTTTTGGGCGATTACTGTCTTACCAGCACTAATCGTGGTTTTGGACGACAGCCAGCTGTGGGCAGCAATTGTAACACTGACCATAGTTCGTTGTCCTGAAAATTGGTGAAAGTTGAAATTAACAGCGGGGGGCCACTTAGGGGAAATCCCCGGAACTATGGAACAGCGGCTATCACCTTGTTCGAGTAGGAACAGCCAAACAGGCGATAGACTCGCCTTAAGGTTATCAATATAAACTCCAGATATTATATCTGACACTTTTAAAAATGTAAAGCTGAAGCAAGGACAAGGAGATGCTAAAATTCCTCCACCAATTCCGTCCTTGTGAAGGCAACTGGACGCCACAGTCCAGGGGGGTAATAGTGTGTGTGTGGTTAGGAGGTTGCTACAGGGGTAGCAACGGTAACAAAGGTTAAGTATTAAGGAAATGATGTTAATAATGGTATTGAACAAAAAAAAAATAGTTCTGATTCTGTGGTAAAGAAATATTGAAATCAGGAAAGCTGATAGATAAAAGTTTAAAAGTTAATTGGTTTGCCATGATAAAAGTTGTTTTGAATTTTATATGATAGAAATAGATAGTTGTTGTTGTTTTTGGAAATTTAAAAAATTTGTTTTACGTGTTATGATCTTAGTATAAGTATATATTTTTTCTCTTGTGGTGAAAAGGAGTAAAGTAGTGTTGACTGGAGTCCAGTCTTGGTAGAGACTGTAATGTAAATGGAGAAGGCATTCTGTCTTAAATCTTGTTTGTTATTTGAAACTTAGGGGTAAGAAAACCAATGCCTCTGAACATAAACCAATGTAGCTAAGGGGAGACATATCAGTTATGGATATGGGATTATACAAGGCCACTATTTTAAATTTTATATTCAATGTTTCAGCGTTTGATGATGCTGTGACGGCGGTCCTGAGCTGGCCTGCGTGTCAGAGCAGGAGTGTTAAGTGCCTATTGGCCTTGCAGTATTGGGATCTCACCTGAGAAGTCCAGCAAAGTCAGGCAGGTACGGTCATCATCATTGGACCAAGGGTGTTATTGTATTTTTTTTTTTGTAAACACTACAGGGCGTTGTGGCGCCATATCTGGGCTGATCCGTTTGGAAGGTGTGAATGAGTCAATGAGAGTTTTTATGTTTCGACATAAAACCTCTCATTGAGGGGGTTTTGTGATGGTACAAAAGTCCGTCTTAGGATTCATTGGTACAGAGAGAATAATTTTATTGTATTTCTATATATGTTTAAAAGTGGTTAGGTTAGCTTTCCCAAATGCATTACATACAACGCAGTTTTGCCAGTACGAGTCAACTCCAAGGTCATGGCATACGTGCAGTTCTACACACATATTTGGACGAAGCCAGTTAAAAACACTGTTGAGACGTCATCAATCATGTAAAACGTAACAAATGTTGTAATGGGGCAAAAGGGGTTTCTTTATATTTTATTAAGTCATATGTATTTATTTGTATGAGCTTGGTAGGTCCCATGTAAAACGGTTTTATTCAAACAATGAACGCAGTGACATAACTTGTGAGCGGGTGTGGTAACAATGCAATACGGTTCTGGGAAATCAAGCTTGGTGTTACACACTCATACGCGCAACACCATAATGCGCGCAGAAGGGACACCAACAAGATGGTTAAATTATAAAATTTCGTTCTCCACATGTTTGGATGATGACGGAAGTCCGTGATGACTCCGCCCACCTGAGTCTCGTGACTCTTGGCAATGGAATATCGTCAACACCTTGGGAACATTAACAACCCATGTTCCCTGTACAATGATGAACAATTTGTCACAAGCAGGCTGTGCATTTCCGTCTTTCTAACAGAGTGCATGGCGTCAGGGCCAGTCTTTTTACAACTGCAAGACAGTGTGGTCACCACAAACTTTACTCGAATAAACTAAGGTCGGCCGACCCAACAAGTGAATCCAGTAACAGTTACATCAAAACAACCAAAACAACAGTGAAACGTTATATCAGAATGAAATCAGTGACGTGAACAAATCGAAATTAAAATGTGGTGGATTGGACAAAACTTTCGGACATATATATAGCGCGGCATGTGGCTACGAGAGGAACGCCGACGGTTGGGTAATCCACGACTAATATCAATAATTTCATTTTAAAAGGGGTTCTAATAAAATAAAAAGGGAAATTTAACGGTATGAGTGTGTGAATGAGCAAACTAGGTCGTCTTCCTAGATTTTAAGTAATTTTGAAATTAGTTGTTAAAATATCTATCATGTTAAAAAATAATTATTGAACGAAACAGTAAGATTTTAATTTCAGGGGAAAGGGGAATAAACAAATAAATTCAAAAGTAGTATAAAGAAAAATGAAATAAAATGTGAGTGCTATTATATAAAAGAGAGTGGTGTACGTTATTGATGTCACCTTAAAATCACGTTGATATTCACACGTTGAATGACTTGTGTTATAAATATATAAGACTAATATACGATGATGGTGGTTAAAATAAAAATAAGAGAATAGACATTTCAAATATTTTAGTTTGCGGTAATGACCTGGCTAGATTATGAAATGAGGTGTGGTAAACAGAAGAATAATGACAAGAATTGTAAATAAATTTATAGTGAAATTAATTGTGTTTGTGTTGTAAAATGTATTTGATGTAAACAATGTGTGTATGTAGTAGAAATTGATCTTAATAATAATATTTTGGCAGACTAAATAAATAACAAGAATAATTATGAAGGTAATAAATGAATTGTAATTGTTTTGGAGTACGGTAATTAAAATATGTTGTGTTTTAATAATTGATTGAATGAAATAATTTGAGATGTTTGAATATTTTTGATTAATTTAAAATGTTGTATAAAGAGATTTTGATAATGAATTTAAATGATTTCAGGAGATTGGAATTTGATAATAAATAAATAAATGTGAAATGTATTTAGTTTGTGGAGTAACATGGTTGTTAAAATGTTTCAGAAGATGCATGGAGTTATGTACATTATTTGGTGTTTATATTTTTGTGTCTATGACAGTATGTGAGTGATGTAATGTAAGTATGAATTTTACAATGCAATTTAAAAAAAGTTAAATGTTTGATGTTTACAAGTTAAAGATGTATATGAATCTAAAAGATGTTAAACATGAAAATTTGAATAATAAAATAATCAAACATATAAGAGTTAACCATCCGTGAATTATAGTAATGGTGTCAGTGTGAGCCTTATATGTCTTTTGGTAGTTTCCCCAATTTTCGGGCGGTCATGGCTTCACCGAACCCTGACCGTGGATTTATGTAAGTATATTCTAAATTGGTGAACATAGAAATTGACCAGGGGGGTAACACAGGGGAAACTACATAACTATGGAACAGCGGCTATCATCGAAGGGGGTGATAGTGCCGTTTTAAGGGTGTGTGAATCATTGTAGTAGGATTACTGGTGTCCTCGGACATCAGTAATGCCAAATTTTTATATAACGCTGAACCAAGAACGGTATAGGCAGCGTCTATACCATATACGTGTAAACTTCAGTTCTTGGGGATGCAAATTAGCGCCACAGTCCAACACCAGGAAACAATAGTGTGTGTATGTGGAAAAGGAGCTGGCCGTTACAAGCTAGGGGCACAGATAACGCATCTGTGCATAAGGCAAACGCTCAATCCGGTTTATCCGGCGGGTGGTTACCTAATTGTAACTGGGTATAAGGGGGGACTTTGTAACAGGGTGAAAAGGGGTATTTTATTTTATTCTATTTTATTAAATATATATGTGACCAACGCAGCAAGTCCCATACCTAAAACGGTTTTATTCAAACAAAGAACAGTGGAGTGAGATTTTGAACGGAGGTGTTGTAATGGAATGCGATGTATGTTTTGTATCTCAAGTGGTTCCAAGAATTTGTTACGCACAATGTATGCACACACACCAGAGCGCGCGCAGATGATGCTCCGCAAACTCAAACGACGCCAACCAAGATGGCAAAAATATAAAATTTGGTTTGCCACGTGCTTGATGCTGGCGGAAGTCTAGGTAAGACCCCGCCCACCTTAGTCTCGTGACTAGTGGCATTGGAATATCGTCACCACAGAACACTCATGGACAATACCGTACTTTGAGTAAGTTGATGAACAATTGGCCACAAGCAGGCTGTGCAATTTCCTTTTGAGTAACAGTGGAGTGGGGCATTTTGTTAACGCTCTTCCCAGTCAGCTAACCACTGTGATGGTACAATCATGGTACATTGTATAATTACATAAAATATGGTAACGAGATCATAAATATTGTATTTTCCTATTTTTTGACATACCCAACCCAACCTCAAACACCCTATATAGAATTTACGGTGAGTGGACTATATTACAGTATTTGCCAGGATTTTAACTAATTCATGACAAAAAACGGTGTCACATCACAAAAACAGTGTGCAGTTATTGAGATAAGCAGAGCCAAGCCTTCGTTACGTCAGAGGCGGAGAATGTGTTGACAACTACAAACAGCGATGTCAACAATTTAGACAAAGGAATGTGACGTCAATACACCCCACTTCCGCAGATTTCAACCAGAAATTGCCGTCATTTCATCTGCAGCTCTGATTTGAGCCGGCCGGCCGCCCATTCACTTACGAGTGAATTTTAACTTTTTAGACCACTGTAGGTGGTTAATAAACAGTATAATATCAAAATGTATTAAGGAAAGTAATAGTTCGGTTTGGTGTAGGCGTCCTCGACCGATTAAGTCGTTCGTAAACAAGATCGACGTATAGAATCGGTCCCACGATGGTGGGTTACGTGGGTTAACCAAAGGTGTCCCGTCAAGCGCAGTAAAATACACCGATTGTGCCGATATACGAACGAGACTGGCAGTGCGAGGAAGCCAACACGGAAATTGGTGAGAGCGTTCCTTATATATTTTGAATCCTTTATTTCCCAATATATGTTATTGTAGAAATCAATCATTTAACAAATTATTAAAAATTTCAATCAAAATTTAAGGAGCTCCAAAATTTAAATAAGTTGTACCATGATAATGAAAGGGTGAGTGGTTGTGTGCGTGCGTAATTATTCTAAGTGCTGGGTTGAGCACCACTATATAAATATAAATATATACATGTTATTATTGTATAATCATTTAAACATATAATCATTAAACTTAATCAAAGTTATTATTACACATTATGTTTTTGGAAGGGTTACAGTTGGTTTTAAAAAATGTTATGTAACAAAGTAACGAATAAAAAGGGGTATTTCATTGGTAACAATTAGAACAGCTGTTTAGTTATTTCAAGCAATTTCCGTTTCCTATGACTTCGCGTAACGAACTTCTGGCCCATGACTTAGTTAATTGCATAGATGGCGTCCTAGTTTTGTATACATAACCACATTTGTGAGATATATCGTATTTATAAATTCAAAAATAACGTAACAATACAGATGTCGCCCGTAATAACAGGGACCTTATGTAATATTATGTATGTATATTATTACATGGGATACGCCTAGAAAGAACACGGGAAAAAATTGCTTGAGGCAACAGACAAAATTTTATAATTCGTAAACATAACCCCACAATTAGGTTATACAATTGTATGCATGCGTGCATTACACAATTGCCAAAATGAGTACTAATGACAATATTACGTTAGAAATAGGTACAACTAATGTAAATTTGACTGGCGAGATGGATGTACAAACACCTCAAACTAGTCAGATTGACGAGGCGCATACGCCTGTATCTGTAGGAATAACGAAAGTCAATACATCCATTTCAACTAGTTTAGATAGTAAGCAGGATGAAACTAATGCAATGATACAATTGTTATTAAAACTAGATAAAAAACTAGATGAGCAGAATAACGAAATTAAAGAAATTCAAAGTAGTTTTAAAATTAATTTCCATGAGATGAAAGATGAAATTAAAAGACAAAATTGTCAATTTGATGAGCGAATTAACACAGTAGAAACACGTTGTGATAACATACAGAAAAATACACTAGCCATTGTTGATGACAAGTTCAGTAGTACCATAAATGATTTAGGCACGAAAATCGATCTAGTTTATGGCACAGTAAATAAAACGATTAAAAGTCAATTAGAGACAAGCAGTACAGAAATACAACAGAAATGTTTACATTTTGTAGAAAGTCAAGTAGAAGTTAAAACCAATGTGTTGCAAAATCATTTAGAAAACATTGAAATAAACGTGATAGATATTACTAAAAATTTAGAAGCTATAGATAGTACTATGACTGAACATGAGAAAAATACCAAGAGTAGATTTAATTTGTTACAAAGTAAGATTAAAGAAATTGATGACTTAACTGTACAAAATAGTATGGATGTGCATGATAAATATGATATGATTGCAAATAATTTGACCAGTGTAAAAAACGAATTATGGGGAGAAATAAATAAAAATGTTTCAAGCATAACTGATAGAGTAGTAGTACCTAGAGATTTCTATAATGAAATAGAACTAGAGAATTTTAGCCATGAAAACAGAGTAATACATCCCATGCGATTCCTTAATCAGACTAGGGATTATAATCATTTTAGTAGTAGTAGCTGGGAAGTGAAATTAAATAAAATTATTAAATGTTTCAAGGGTAACTCAGTCATATGGGCTGAAGCTCATAGGTTAGAATGGGATTGTTATAATACTTTTGAGAAAGCTTTTAAGGGTAAATATTGGACAGAAGAGGAGCAGGAGACTTTAAGAAGCCGTATTATGGGAACGGGTAATTTCATGGGACGTAACGTTAGTAATAATAACATTACTATTTATGTAACAAAATTGTACAACGAAGCTAAATATTTAGAGCCTCCTATACCATTTAAGTCATTTGTTAGGTATGTTAGTAAGCACTTACCTAGAGAAGTGCAGGTCACTCTGATGACTAAAGAAATAGAAAATCTTGATGAACTGGAAAGGGTATTAGATATACTACAAAGTATAAATGATCGTGAAATGGGTAGACGCCCTATACAACCAAATACGTAAAACCATAACAATAATAACAATGAGTTTAATCGGCCAAGGCCTTATTTTAATCATACTGGCAATAAATATAATGTTAGAAATGATTTACAGACACCAGGCGGTTGGAGTTGTTCTAGTTGCAGGAAGGAGAATCGGGGTCACATGCAGCATTGTTATTTCTGTAAAGCACCAAGAAATAACCAAGTAAAGCAATTCATACCTGCGAACAGAGGAGCCCCGAGTAACAGAGGAGCACCGTACCACCATCAGGGACCAACACGCGGACACCCTGTGCCATCAACAAGTCATAATAGGACACAGCCGGAAAACTGAAGTCAACAGTGGTAAGTAGGACCCGACCACTGTTCAGGGAAACTCATGAGGTCCGACCCATCGAGAACTTACAATCCAACGTAATAAAAGCAGACATCGTTGCAGATTTATTGGAGGAGGAGTGTAACACGACATTGGAGGTGAGAGCTGGACTCACGGAAATACAGGTAACAATAGATAATAGAAACTTTAAAACACTTGTCGATACAGGGAGCGAAATTTCAGTAATAGCCGAGAACATTTTAAGTGAATTGAAAGAATTGAATAAGAATATTCCAGTTTTACCCGTAGCAGGGGTTACAGTAATAGGAGTCACGGGGGTACGTAGTAAAAGGGTGACAAAACAGATACATTTAAGCTTCTCAATTGGAGATATGAATTTTGATAATACATTTTTGGTAGTCAAGGGGTTAAGTTTAGACATCATTTTGGGAAATGATTTTTTACAAAGAAATAAAGCTGTAATAAATTTTAAAGAAAAAGTGGTGGAGTTAGATGGGGGTGATCGGTCTGTGAAAATTAATTTTGAAAATGTGATAAATAAAGTTAGAACCACTGGTGTGAAATTGTTACAGAAACAAGTAGTTGAGAATCACTTAGATACTAAAGTAAATTTTTGTATAGAGGGTGAGTATTTAGAAGATGTTGATAATGAAATGAGTAATATTAATAATGAAGTATGGGAGATAAGGGCGGATGAATTCTGTAGTGGGGGTGAGGTGATAAGGAGTGGCCAACGTATAGCGTTATGGCAGGTAATAGAGCAGTTTAAGGGAGTGTTTGCCGATATTCCAGGAAGGGCAAAAAATTATGAATGTATGTTACAGATAAAGGAACACACACCATTCATGCAGCGGAGTTATCCAGTGCCTTACTCTAAAAGACGAGCGGTGCAAGAAGAGTTGGACAAGATGTTAGATAATGGTATCATAGAGAGGTCAGTGTCTCACTACTCAAATCCGTTAGTGGTGGTAATCAAGAAGGAAGGAGGAGTAAGATTATGCCTAGACGCAAGGAAAATTAATCAAATTATTATACCAGACCGAGAATCACCAGAATCTATAAATGAGATCTTTCAAAAGTTTAGTGGCGTACGATTTATGACATCATTAGATCTGACTGCTGGATATTGGCAGGTACCATTAGCAGAGGTAAGTAGGCAATACACAGCATTTTTGTTTAACGGAAAAAATTATCAGTTTAAGCGACTACCATTTGGGCTAAATACCAGCGTAGCTAGTTTCATTAAATGTTTGGATAGAATTTTGAGACCAAAAGATTTAGATTTTCTCACAGTTTATGTAGATGATATTTTAATAGCTTCACGTACATTTGAAGACCATTTAGAACATTTAAAATATGTTTTAGGAAAATTAGAAGCGGGAGGATTAACCGTAAATTGGGATAAGTCCAAATTTCTACAAACGAAGATTAATTTTTTAGGATTCATTATTACATCGGAAGGAATTTCCGCAAACCCGGACAAGGTCGAATCTATTATGCGTTTCCCTGAACCGCGAAACATCAAACAACTTCAGAGTTTTCTTGGGCTGTGCAACTTTTATAGGAAATTTCAGAGGAACTACGCCTACCTAACCGCAAAGTTAAGTGCGGTATTACAGAAAAACCGACAATGGAAATGGGGAGAAGTGGAGCGTGGAGCCTTTGAAGAAATAAAACGCAGATTTAGTGACATGATTATGATGAACCATCCGGATTTTGATAAGATGTTTTATTTACAGACGGACGCCAGCAATGTCGCTGTAGGAGCAGAGCTGTATCAGGAAGATGAGGAGAAAGAACATAAGACAATTGCGTTCGCTAGTCGATCCTTACTGCCAGCTGAAAAGAATTATACGACCACCGAGAAGGAATTACTCAGTATTGTGTTTGCAGTTGGTAAATTCAGAACGTACATCTTAGGAAACAAAACGATCATTAGGACTGATCATAAAGCATTGTCATTCCTCAACACTTGTAAACTGGCTCATAGTCGATTAACCAGGTGGGTACTTGTTTTACAGGAGTACAACTTCGAATGGGAGTACATTAAAGGAACAGAAAATAAGGTACCCGACACTCTATCCAGAGTAGATTGTGAAAATAACAAAACAGGTAGGGACTTAAAAGAAATTGAAATTTTTCAGATTAGTAGAGAAGACAGAATCTTTGGAGAGGAGCTGAAGGATATTAACACCATGCAGAGAGCAGATGGTAAGTCTGGAAAAATAATACACAGTTTAGAGACGGAGCTGGATGAGTCTGAGTACAATCAATATTTTAAAATTTATAAAGGGTTATTGTTTAAGAAGGTAGTAGGGGGTGAGCGTGACTGGAAATTAGTGATACCAGCAGTGTTGGAAGAGAAAATTATTTGGGATTGTCATATACGATATGGTCATTTTGGGGCTAAAAAGTGTGTCAATGTTTTAAAAGAATCATGTATTTTCAGAAATATGGAGAGGCGAGTAAGGCAGTTGTTGAGGAGTTGTGATTTGTGTCAAAAGTCGAAGGTGGTTAACTACAGAGTAGAAGGTGAGTTAAATTATATTAAGGTAGATCGACCTTTTGATTTAGTTGCTGTGGATTTGTTTGGACCATTGCCGAAGGGTAGAGGCGGAGTAGTTTATATATTTGTCTTGCTTGACACTTTCTCAAAATATGTAAAATTGTATAGCGTAAAAAGAGCTACCAGTAAGGTATTGAGTGAAAAAATAACTAAAG
Organism: Magicicada septendecula; assembly: GCA_034769895.1. Taxonomy (NCBI): domain Eukaryota; kingdom Metazoa; phylum Arthropoda; class Insecta; order Hemiptera; family Cicadidae; genus Magicicada; species Magicicada septendecula. The sequence goes on from CM068374.1 coordinate 476,056,831, forward strand.
ACTATATGATTAACGTGGGTAAGCCAAAAGTGATTTTATCAGACCATGGGCCGCAGTTCATCAGCGGAAGATGGCGTCAGACCTTAGGATGGGAAGGCATCCTCACGAAGCATACGGCTGTGTATCATCCCCAGTCCAACCAGGCTGAGCGTGTAATGAGAGAAATAGGCAGGATCTTCAGAGCCTATTGTCACGCTAAACACAGCGAGTGGCCGTTGTATGTACGAAAGGTGGAAACCTGGCTGAACAGTACCACCCACGAGTCTACTGGCTATACACCTTATGAATTAGTTAGGGGAACACGCCCCCCAAGAATCTTAGAACAATTATTCGACTATCCAACTGAAGGTAGAACAACTGATATAAACATTAAAATCCGGTTGGCGAATGAACACTTAATTAGTAAGGGTGAACAGAGAAAACGTAGACACGACGCAAGAGGTAAGTGGATTAAGTATAATGTAGGACAAATGGTATTAGTTAAGAGACATGACTTATCGAGTGCACAAGACAAAGAAATTAAGAAATTCTTTCTCTTATACGAAGGGCCATATGAGATCATAGAAGTTAAGATGCAAAATTCTTATGTATTACAGAACAACGTAACTGGAGAGATAGTAGGAACACACAATGCTACAAATTTAAAGTTGTACTGGTCGACTTAGTTATTTTATATTGATGTTTTATATTTGGAGTATATGAGTATTAATTTAGTTATTGGTTTACAGAAGGGACTATCCCCCATTTTCGGGCGATCACAGATTCACCACCTCTGATCGTGGATTTTGGAGTTTGGGAGGCGGACCATGGTTGGCGGAACTGACGTAAGGAAGTAAAAGCAACGATGGTCTTCCTCCACACAAAATTGGTAGAAATTTGAAAATTTAATCTTATTATTGAACGGGGAGGGGGACCCCTAATTCTTGGGATATATATAAAAAAAAAAAAAAAAAAAAAAAAAATAGCTATATTTTGGCATTGATCCCTTGAATCTTGTTTTATTCTAAAATTTTATAGAATAAAATTTGAAAATTGTGTAACTTAAGAGGTTAACTCAGTAAGGAGTTATATTTTTTTTATGTAACTAAGCATATCAGAAGATCCATTGTTTTCCTGGAGTGTTAGAAAAGTGATGTTTTGGACTTGGAAAGTGTCTACAAATTTATTAATGTAACTAAAGGATTAACATTTTTAAATGATATTTCAATTTTGATATATCTTAATTATTTATTAAGATATGATTGAGTAGTTAAAATGTATTAACTGTATTATTAATATATCAGTGTTAATTATTAATGTATTATGTATTTATTTGAAAACTTTTTAACATGATTTTATAATATGTGTAGGAAGAAAAAAAAAAAAATTTTTTAAATGGCGTTGTTAATAATATTTATCAGCCAGATGATTAACTGTTAATAATAATAATAATAATAATAATAATACTAATAATCATAATAAAAGTTTATTTTAAGGGTTTTAAATAAATAAATCGATTTATTAAATTTCTTGATTTGTTTTCTCCAAGTTTGGGAGATATATAATTATATTTTATATTATATATATTTTATATTTTCAATTATATTTCATTCAATTTTAATCCTTTTTCATATTCTTTTTAATCCTTGAGATTTATTATTTTTATAATTTTTATACTTTCTAATTTTATTTAATATAATTTATAATTTTATAAATAGTAAGCCAACCCAGTGCTTATTGGCACAAACCAGCACTTAGCTAAGGGGAACCATATCAGTTAAGGAGGTAGTGATTCAATAAGCCACTATATTAATATTTTTTATAAATTGTTTCAGTGTTTGGGGTGTGACAGCGGTCCTGAGCTGGCCAACGAGTCACAGCAGGGGCGTTAAGAGCCTAAGTGGCCTTATGGTGTTGGGATCTCGCAGGAGAAGTCCAGTAAGGTCATGAAGGTACGGTCCTCATCACCAGACCAAGGGTGAGTTATTGTTATTTTTTATATAAAATTGTAAGGGGGTTGTGGCGACTTGTCCTGACTGATCCCTTTAGGAAGTATGAAAGGGTCAATGAAAGTTTGTGTGCTTCGTCACACCATCTTTCATTGAGGGGGTTTTGTGATGGTACAATCATGGTACATTGTATAATTACATAAAATATGGTAACGAGATCATAAATATTGTATTTTCCTATTTTTTGACATACCCAACCCAACCTCAAACACCCTATATAGAATTTACGGTGAGTGGACTATATTACAGTATTTGCCAGGATTTTAACTAATTCATGACAAAAAACGGTGTCACATCACAAAAACAGTGTGCAGTTATTGAGATAAGCAGAGCCAAGCCTTCGTTACGTCAGAGGCGGAGAATGTGTTGACAACTACAAACAGCGATGTCAACAATTTAGACAAAGGAATGTGACGTCAATACACCCCACTTCCGCAGATTTCAACCAGAAATTGCCGTCATTTCATCTGCAGCTCTGATTTGAGCCGGCCGGCCGCCCATTCACTTACGAGTGAATTTTAACTTTTTAGACCACTGTAGGTGGTTAATAAACAGTATAATATCAAAATGTATTAAGGAAAGTAATAGTTCGGTTTGGTGTAGGCGTCCTCGACCGATTAAGTCGTTCGTAAACAAGATCTACGTATAGAATCGGTCCCACGACGGTGGGTTACGTGGGTTAACCAAAGGTGTCCCGTCAAGCGCAGTAAAATACACCGATTGTGCCGATATACGAACGAGACTGGCAGTGCGAGGAAGCCAACACGGAAATTGGTGAGAGCGTTCCTTATATATTTTGAATCCTTTATTTCCCAATATATGTTATTGTAGAAATCAATCATTTAACAAATTATTCAAAATTTCAATCAAAATTTAAGGAGCTCCAAAATTTAAATAAGTTGTACCATGATAATGAAAGGGTGAGTGGTTGTGTGCGTGCGTAATTATTCTAAGTGCTGGGTTGAGCACCACTATATAAATATAAATATATACATGTTATTATTGTATAATCATTTAAACATATAATCATTAAACTTAATCAAAGTTATTATTACACATTATGTTTTTGGAAGGGTTACAGTTGGTTTTAAAAAATGTTATGTAACAAAGTAACGAATAAAAAGGGGTATTTCATTGGTAACAATTAGAACAGCTGTTTAGTTATTTCAAGCAATTTCCGTTTCCTATGACTTCGCGTAACGAACTTCTGGCCCATGACTTAGTTAATTGCATAGATGGCGTCCTAGTTTTGTATACATAACCACATTTGTGAGATATATCGTATTTATAAATTCAAAATTAACGTAACAATACACCACCTTTCGCCTGGCCAGGCAAACCACGACTCATGGCCCACAAGTAAATTTTTAATTGTTGCTAGAAAATAACAAGTAGTAAAAAGTGTATCAGAATGAAGTAAGTGCAGTGCATAAATCGGAATCTAAAAAATCAAATCAAATTAAAACTTTCGGACAGACAAACAACGCGGTACGAGAAGAGGAGGAATGCCAATGGTGAAGTAAAACACAACAAATTTAACGATATCCGTAATTACATTTAAAAAGGGCCTAAAATCAATAAATAAGGGGGTTTGGTATAAATGTTGTGTGTGAGCAAACTGGGTTGCTTTCGTTAAAATAATTATTAGGATAAGTTTAGCAAGTAGAAATCCATGTTTTGTTTAACGTAATTTTTGAGAAAACTGTAACATTTTGATGTGAGAGAAAGGGGGCATTTAAAAGAGCATAAAATGAAATAAAATTGGAGTTCTATTACATAAACGAGAGTTTAGTACTTTAATGGTATAACCCTAAGTCACGCTTAGCATTCACAGGTTCGTGCGACGTAATCCTGGGCTCAAATCAAGGTAGGTGAGAAATGAAATATTATTTTATTATTGTGTATTAAAAATAATAGCACAACTTTAAGAAATTGATGTAGTAGAAGGGTAACTGAAAATTCAGTGAGAGGGTGACGACCTCAGTAAACAGCGGGAGGTCAGTTTAAGCGGCTCTATAGAGAGAGTTGGGGGTTGACAACCCAGAGGGCTGTTCAGTAACTGTTGCTATAGCTATGACTCAATGATTAGTGATGTATTTCACGCATGAGAGCAAAACGATTTTAAGTACTAGATTCAATTTAATGATTTCAGATAATACTATATGATTTAATTAGGTAATTGTGTGTATTTAGGTTAGTTATAGGTAGTGTGCCTATAGAAAGGTCATTCACATGTTACTGAGCCATCAGCTGACTGCTGGGGTTATATATGTAGTATGTCACTTAAAAGTAATTTGCAGAATTTTATCAAGGTAATTAAATGTTTGAATATAATTAAAGGTTTGAATAATAAGTTTTCAATGTGTTTAAGAGATTTTAAATTAAATGGTGAAATGGATTTGAGATAGTTTTGAATTTTCAATGGTTAATGTAATGTAAAATGTGGTAAATGTTAGAATTTGGGTGACAAGCATAAAGAAGGCATTTGAATTAATCAGTCCAAGTTAAGTTTAGATGGGTGTTAAGCAGAATAAGATTCTGGGGAGTAAAAGTAATGTAGAAAAGTGAGTATTAATAGTGACACAGTAGCGATAGGGATTATATATAGAGTAATGAGAGGGATGTAATGGGAGAATAGTTAGTTGATAGAGGAATTTTGTAAAGGGGGGTGGTGTGATACGGAGTCCTCAACGAAAAGCATTGTGGCGGGAGGTGAATAGTTTTAAATGGGGTTTGGCGGGGTTACCTAGGGAGAGTCCAGGGACCAATAAGGGAATGAGCATTGGGAAGGGAACACACGTCCTAAGTACAAAGAGGGTAGAGAGTATTTTGTTATAAGGGTAGAATGATATGAATGGAGTTAGAGAATTATTGGTAAATATTATGAGAAAGTGGTGTCAGACTAATTAAATCTGTTAGTGAGTGTTAGAGTCAGAAGGGAGATAAGGTTATATTTAAACACCCATATGTAAATCGAATTATGATGAATAACTAAGAGTCACCTGAACTAATTGAGAATGAAAATGTTAGAGAGAAAGTCAGAGTTAAAGTGTAATAATAAATGGAACAAGTGAAAGATTTTAAATTCATAGAATTTGAAAATAAAATTAAAATTGTAAGTTGTGTAATTTTGGTAAATCTTAAATGTGAATTGTTTATTTTCATGTAATGACAACAATGTTAAGTATGAATGGTCTATGTTTTATTATGTTGTATTATGTTTGAATGTAAAAACTATAAACATGTGATGTATTTTACCTTGTATAAGTTTTGTATGGTGTATGCAGGGTAAGGTCATTCACCTGACCCAGAGAGATCAGCTGATGGCTGATGAAATTTCGTTACTTAATTGAATTAAATAATTTTATTCTTCTTGATATTGATAAAAGAAATATTTTGGGAAATTAAAATTTTTTTTGAAAAAAAAAATTGTTTTTGTGCCTGCCATATAGATGGTGTTTTGATGTTTAGGGTATATTGTAGATTGTATGTTAATGTGTTAACTGATTTATGTTATTCATATTATATGTGTTACAAACATATGTTAGGATAAGTGAGTGTATGATTTAATAAGATGTTCAGCTTATTTGTTTTTATGATTGCGAGTAGTTAGTGAAGAAGAACTGTAGAGTCATGTAAAAGATTTTTGGGATTTTGATGAAAGTAATGATGATATAACATTTTGATATGGGAATTAGATTAATTTCTTGGAGTTAACAGAATTTAAATGATTTAAGTGGATTTGTTTAATTGATTTTGAGTTGAAACTGTGACATCTAATCGATGACATATTAAGAGAAGTAATTGAAGTTCAAGTATGGCATATTTTATAAATTTTAAATCAACAAAATAGTATATGAATATTATATGCAGCAATAATGAGTATGTGTATGCACCCAGTACTTGCTAAAGGCAACCCAGTATGCATGTAAAGGGGGAACATATCGGTTGAGGATCTGGTATGGTATAAGGCCAGGGTTTTGATTTTGGGTGGAATGATGAAAGGTTAGGTGTACTATGGTGAGTATCTGTCCGATTTTATGGTGTTGGGATCTCGAACAGAGAAGTCCAGTAATCTCATTCAGGTGCAGCCATAGTCGCAGAGCTAGGGGCATAGTTTACCCATGATGTGTTTAGAAATTGATGGGGGGTTGTTGGCGCCATATCCTCACCGATCCTCTTAGGGGTTAGCAATGAGAGTTCTTCTGTTGCGACAGAAGACCTCTCATGGGGGGGGGGGTATTGTAATGGGGCAAAAGGGGTTTCTTTATATTTTATTACGTCATATGGATTTATTTGTATCAGCTTGGTAGGTCCCACGTAAACGGTTTTATTAAAACACTGAACACAGTGACATAACTTGTAAGCGGGTGTGGTAACAACGCAATACGGTTCTGGGAAATCAAGCTTGGTGTTACGCACTCATACGCGCAACATCATAATGCGCGCAGAAGGGATGCCAACAAGATGGCTAAATTATAAAATTTCGTTCTCCACGTGTTTGGATGATGACGGAAGTCTGTGATGACTCCGCCCACCTGAGTCTCGTGACTCTTGGCAATGGAATATCGTCAACACCTTGGGAACATTAACAACCCATGTTCCCTGTACAATGATGAACAATTTGTCACAAGCAGGCTGTGCATTTCCATCTTTCTAACAGAGTGCACGGCGTCAGGGCCAGTCTTTTTACACCTGCAAGACAGCATGGTCACCATAAACTTTACTCGAATAAACTAAGGTCGGCCGACCCAACAAGTGAATCCAGTAACAGTTACATCAAAACAAGAGTGAAATGTTATATCAGAATGAAATCAGTGAAGTGAACAAATCGAAATTAAAATGTGGTGGATTGGACAAAATGTTCGGACATATATATATAGCGCGGCATGTGGCTACGAGAGGAACGCCGACGGTTGGGTAATCCACGACTAATATCAATAATTTCATTTTAAAAGGGGTTCTAATAAAATAAAAAGGGAAATTTAACGGTATGAGTGTGTGAATGAGCAAACTGGGTCGTCTTCCTAGATTTTAAGTAATTTTGAAATTAGTTGTTAAAATATCTATCATGTTAAAAAATAATTATTGAACGAAACAGTAAGATTTTAATTTCAGGGGAAAGGGGAATAAACAAATAAATTAAAAGTAGTATAAAGAAAAATGAAATAAAATGTGAGTTCTATTATATAAAAGAGAGTGGTGTACGTTATTGATGTAACCTTAAAATCACGTTGATATTCACAGTTCGTGTGAGAATCCTGGACTCAAAATTAAGGTAGGTGAGATGTTTAAATATCTTTATATATATATTTCGTGTGTGCGTGTGTATGTCACTGAACTCCTCCTAAACGGCTGGACCGATTTTGATGAAATTTTGTGTGTGTGTTTGAGTGGGTCCCTGGATGGTTTAGATTCACAATTGGACCCGGTAGGTGGCGCTGCGATCGGGTTCCAGGAAATTATATATAAAAATGAATGTTTCTTTGTTTGTCCCGTATGCGTTCCTATACCATTCATCGGATTGCAATGAAACTTCGGTGAGTTGTTGTGCGCACGCCCGCGAAGGTTTCTGAATTAGTGGTGTTTTTTCGATGGGGTCCTTTGGGGGGTTCTTTGGGGTCTTCCACATCTCCTCCTAAACCACTGTACCGATTTCAACCAAACTTGGCACAAATATTTTACGCAAAGGGAGAACCAACATAGGATAGGTGTTTTTTCGATGGGGTCCTTTTGGGGGTTCTTTGGGGTCTTCCACATCTTCTCCTAAACCACTGTACCGATTTCAACCAAACTTGGCACAAATATTTTACGCAAAGGGAGAACCAACATAGGATAGGTGTTTTTTCAATGGGGTCCTTTTGGGGGTTCTTTGGGGTCTTCCACATCTTCTCCTAAACCACTGTACCGATTTCAACCAAACTTGGCACAAATATTTTACGCAAAGGGAGAACCAACATAGGATAGGTGTTTTTTTGATGGGGTCCTTTTGGGGGTTCTTTGGGGTCTTCCACATCTTCTCCTAAACCACTGTACCGATTTCAACCAAACTTGGCACAAATATTTTACGCAAAGGGAGAACCAACATAGGATACGTGTTTTTTTGATGGGGTCCTTTTGGGGGTTCTTTGGGGTCTTCCACATCTTCTCCTAAACCACTGGACCGATTTCAACCAAACTTGGCACAAATATTTTACGCAAAGGGAGAACCAACATAGGATAGGTGTTTTTTCGATGGGGTCCTTTGGGGTCTTCCACATCTTCTCCTAAACCACTGGACCGATTTCAACCAAACTTGGCACAAATATTTTACGCAACGGGAGAACCAACATAGGATAGGTGTTTTTTCGATGGGGTCCTTTGGGGTCTTCCACATCTCCTCCTAAACCACTGAACCAACATAGGACAAGTGTTTTTTTCGATACAATCCTTTGGGGTCTTGCACATCTCTTCCTAAACTATTAGACCGATTTCAACCAAACTTGGCACAAATATTTTACACAACGGGAGAACCAACATAGGACAGGTGTTTTTTCGATACGATCCTCTGGGGGGTCCCCCAAACTATTAGATTTGGTTACTATGGCAACCCAATAGAATAGATTCTGTTATAAATATATTATCGCATTAAACTGAAGACCACGCGAACGAAGTCGTGGGCAACAGCTATTTATTTTTAAGAAACCTACTTTAATTGAACTTTATTAATTAAACTAACATTTTCATTACGTACAACGTGAAACTCCGTAGCGAAGCACGGGTATTCCCCTAGTTATGTTATAATTGTGTATTTATTGATAATAGCACAATGTGATGCAGAACAATGGCGTCATCCGCTTAAGACAATAGAACATGACAAGATAATCCCTTCCACCTGCGGAAATTACGCCAGTATGGCGCTCTCAGTCTACAGAATACCTTCATGGCGTTAACACGCTAAAATCTTGCTGGTGTATTTTACCAGCTAAAGTGTTTTGAATCATCAATAAAATGTAAATACAAGTAGACAGTGTTATTAAAATAATAATCAGCATAATGTAAATTCAGTGCACAGAGGACGGACAAAACTGGAGAGTACGCCGACCATCTAAGTACGCCGAACACCGGGCCTGACATGGAGAACGTCTGAACTGCCACATTTCTACTAAATCAGGAAAGTCGAAATTTCAATAATCTCTGTTTATTAAATTTGAGCTCAAAATTCTAATAAATGAAATAAAATGTACCATTTATAAAACATGTAATGAGAGAGAGAGAGATAGAGAGAGAGAGAGAGAGAGAGAGAGAGAGAGAGAGAGAGAGAGAGAGAGAGAGAGAGAGAATGCCGGCATTTACCAAACCGAGGCATTGGTTTATGTTTTAAGATTTCATATGAAACTAAGTGAATAATTCAAATCACAACTGCAGTATAAAATGTTTTTTGTGTCTAATTACATATTAAAGAGAAATAATGAAAGTAATTAATAACTAGTGGAGCGGAACTGTAAAGCCGCCATCTTGTTGGGAGTATATGACTCCATTTTTGGTTTGTTATTTTGTAACGTTGATCATAATACTTGAGAAATATTAAAACTAAAAGTTTGGTTGCATATACATGTGTTCAAATCATTATTTCGAAAATCCCAACTGTTTCTGGCTCTCGCTTAATGATACCCTGGACCCAGATAAGATAACTAATGTTGGTGATAGAACCACGTGGCGAACCGGAACTTACATTGAACCGAATGGTGAGTACAGGTTAATTATGATAATTAAAATATAAAACGTTGTCAAAAAAGAGAGTTCGTTAACAAGTTGTCCAGTTTGATGCGCAGGCAGGTATGTACAGTGTAAACTACAGTTTTGTGTTGAATCAGGACATGTTGTTAGTTACTGTGTTTGGTATTGAATGTCACCATGCAGTCATACGAGTCGAGGCAAGGTTATTTACTTTTACAGCTTTCAAGTTCAGTTTCTAGTCATGGTGGATTCTCACTGGAAAAAAGAATTTGTCACAGAAATTATTAATTTGTAAATATATATGCCATGTCTGTGGAAAAATAAACACAGTAAACACAAAAAAAAAAAAATTAAAAAAAAAACAAGTATAACAAGATGTCTGCTGCTTCAACAGCTATAGCATGTTTATGTATCTACTTTGACCATCAACATTTATGGGATTTAATTATCCGAACAATTAGCTAACTACAGGATAACATGTTACAGACAAATGCATCCACTAAGTGTTTAAAAATTTCACAAACTCCATGTGCCCTTCAGGTACATGGTTAAAAGAGCCTGGACACTATTAAAATAATAACTAACTATGACTAGCAGAAACTTGCTTTAACTGTATGCAGATATGTTTGTGACATTCTTCAATGTGAAACAGTTACTGCTTGAATCTGACACCTGTGCACTCCAAGCAGTGTTGGTCAGGGGGATATTAATGGGGGGGGGGGGGAGACGAATGGGACCAGACTGGGTCAAAAAAGTTTATGAATTTTGTTAATGTCTTAATTCAGGGTGACCACAAAAACCTGTGGTCAAAATTCCATGTCTTTTCCATGTTTTCCAGACACAACTTTACGGTTTTCCAGGTGAAACTTGGCAAGCCTTTACAGACATAACGACAAAAAACCACTGCTTAGGGATATTCTCTCTCAAAGACAAGAGATTTTAGTGTTGGTGACAAAGATGACATAAAAAACATGTAAATCTCTTCGATAGTATAATAAATCGTATAAAATCACTTACAAACGATAAGGTAAAATAAAAAAAGGAGTATAAATCTGTCTTCAAAATGTTTTATACAAACTAACGTATTGTCAGTAACTGTAAAATTATCCTGACAGATACAGCTGATCCACTCCTTTTTCATAACCTCATTCTTGGGAAATCTAAATGCTGAAATATCTGAACTCCCATAATTTGATTTACATTACGGCATATAACATGACCGACCCATTATAACACAATGCTGCTTTCAAAAAAACGTTGACCTCACTTTAAACTTAAATTTTCTACAACCACTATAACACTATAACCTTTAGCACACGTAAGTAGCATATGTTTACTTTTGACAACCAACCGATATTGACGCCATACTGACTACTATCAATAGTTGCATTAAGGTCTGATATAATTGTAGACGGTCTTGGCTGAGGCAGCCGACTTGGGTTCGAAACGCAATCGACTTGAGCTGTAGGGGGAGTTTCAAGCACAAAGTGTAATTCATGACAGAGTGAAGACACAAATGAAGTGCGAAAATGTATTTGCGGATAATCATGGCTGTCGCAAATATAACATCAAGAGAAATAATTTAAATTACTACAAAAATTCCAGGTTCTTTTTCATTTTTCCATGCAATTTCCAGGTTTTCCAGAGGTTTACAAATTCCATGTCTTTCCAGGTTTTCCAGGCTTGTGGCCACCCTGTAATTTTTAGGTTGTTTTATTATTATTTAAGCTGTGTGCACTAATGCTGTAACTCTTTTTAAAATATACACATTTATTATGCGGAATTAGCGTATGCATATGTCTCAAATATAAAATACAAAAAAATCAATTCATTCAATAAGTATTTTGTAGGCAATGTTTCAATAAAGTGTATTTTTATTGTTATTACCATTTACTTTAATGGAACTGAGTTCAGCCACTTTAAACATAGTAATGTTGATTAGTCTTAACTTGTTGACCCCCCCCCCCAAATACTAGATATGTCATAGTTCCGTATAGAATAGTTGAGTATATTATTGTACTGACCACGGGGACCCTCCTTAAGGGCAAATTATAAGTACGCCACTGCTGGTGGTAGGGGTAGTCGTATGTAATTTGTCATGCAGTGTTTGAATAGTTATATTTGACTAGAAATGTGTTTTATGATTTAAATTAGATGGGGTTTATGTAAAGTCTGTGTTAAATTCTTGAATTTCGTTGTCCATGAGACGTGTCCGTTACTTAACTAAATATAATTAATTCACTAAATAACATGGACATTCTACACGTACACACAAAAGGCCGAAAACTACACACTCTAGAACAATTGGAAATATAGAAACACACGAAAACACATAAAAATTACATCCTAAACAAACAGACACAATTCAAATCACACACATTATTCAAACGTATTACACCCCACACACACAACAAAGATCCTTCAAAAAAGTCGATACCGTCGCCAACAACAAGATGGACATGCTCCCAGCGGCAGCCTCTGAAGAAGCTTTTTAAAGGCGAAAACCAGTTAAGGCTATAAGGTAAAACTTTTACGTTTTTACCAATAAAAAAACTTTATGTTTCGAGTCTGTAGTGAATTAATTATATAAAGTCTGTTGTGTTTAGTTTGCCGTTCTTGTTCATAATATGTAGTATTTGTACTACATAAATAAGTATTTGTGCTAATTAAAAGAAGTTTTCCTACTAGTCAAGTTAATATAATAGTGTTAGTGTCCAAACAGAAAAAAACATAACAACAACTAATTTAAAAAGTGACGTTACAGTCTTACACATAAACACTTGTCATGTGTGTACAAAAATCCTAAAAAATTTGTCTATTTGCAACGTATGGCTGCCACACCTGACAACAGATCTGTGTGTGTTCTGGTGTGCCTCGTACCTAAATGTCATGGTTTTACTGCTACTCACATGTGCAAGTAGAATGTCCTGCTCAGTCATGCATGTAAATCCATATACACGAAGGCTCTTACTGAGCCACTGGGTGCTTTCAGAAGACATTTCACTTAAACTTGTGGTTGCCTTTACTGATGCAGTCAAACATCAACATCAATATCTGTGAGCTGCACCCACACCACCCAGAAAACCAAAACTCTGTACAGCTTAAACAGCTGATAGCAAAAAAAAACTACACAAACAATTGAGATTATAAAAATATTAAGTAAAAGTTGCCCTATATATTTCATAAATATTTAAAATTAACAATAAACAACCTGAAAATAAACAAGCTGAATTATGAATTTCTTTACCGTTTTTAAAGCAGCAAATGTTTTGTATAAAGAGATCAGGAAACCATTTCCTATTTATTTATAATCAAAATGATGATTCTTTAAAAGTATGAAGCACTGAAAGATCTGAGACATTTTTTTACTTTTGAAAGTCGTACAATCAAATTCATAGGTTCCTAATTTTCATATACTTAATAACACAAAAATTTCTACATGACTAGTTTTGTCTACTACAGAAATCTCTGCAATGATGAAAACAAGTAATAATGAGAAGTTCATGAGACTTTGAGGAGGGTCTGAAACTTTGTGAGATTTCTTTTATATCATTGCGTTAGTGGTTTTATAAATTAAATCAAGAACAAAATACTGGACAAAGGATGAGTAATAGGATGTTGTACAAGCACAGTTGGGAACACCTGACTTTTAAATTTTATGTGTTAACTTGTTTTTTGACAAAATCTTCCTTATGTCAATATTACACCAAAAATTCTATGACACAAAGAAAAAATCAAAACATTCAATTGCGGAAGAATAACTTTGATTTACATTATACATAATTTAAAAGATTCACATAAAATTTATTGTAGTTTATTTTTATATTCTTGTTTGTCATTCTTATTCTTGTATACCAAAACAAGACTCCACTGAAAAAAAGGCTTCTACAAGACTTAACTTGTCAATCAGCGTTTGGAAGAGCAGGTGATGATCCTGTAAATTAGTTTAACCTATATCCAAATCTACTAGTAATGACTAACAATAACGGTTTCTTTCTGTACCATCAAAGTAATTTCAGTATATGAGTTATTCAGTATACAATGAAGGGGTAATATGGCCAGCAGCATGCTTCAGCTGACTGTTATTACCTCAGGATCTCATTTTGACATGCTGAATTGTGTTGGGGGCTGAAAAATGTACCTTGATTTTATAACGGACCCAGAAAAACGAATCCAGGACCTCTAGTGCACACCCAATGGTTTACTAAGCCCCTAATTTTATTCAAAGTCTAACTAATATGACTAAAGTTTTAGATGTTTCACCAACGTTATGAAATGCAAGGGGAAAAGAACTGAAAAAAAGATGCATTTCAATTAAAAGATGTTTTAATCTTCTTACTTACCAGAATATAAATATTAAACAACAATATCTTACAATTTTAATCTTTGTTATTTATATATATTTTTCACTTTATGCATTTATTTTTATTATAGAATCTGTTTATGTAAATGAAGAGATGTTTCCATAGGAAAAAATAGCAGGATGTAATGTTACATATTATACATAAAGATTAACAACAGTCTTCTCAGACTTATGGAAGTTTGTAGTAACATGGCCCAACTTCATACTGGAAAATCGTATATATATATATATATATTTCTTACTATTCATTACTCCTTACTACTACTCATTCTATCTCATAATATATGCAAGTATAATCAATTAATACAGAAGATAACATAAAACACAGGTTACTGTTATTATTCTATTCAGGACTAACTTACGGTATCAGCAAATTGTTTATGTCACAAGAGATCACATTTGAAACAAACCATCTCAATCAAGTTTAACACACACACATGTAACGGTACAAACCGATGAGGATTTGTAATTTAAATCTTTTCGTTTTTTATTTCACAAGAGTATATTTTTGGTCACCGACTGTAGCTCCGTGTAAGGCACACCATGGTACAGGAATGCAGACTATCAGCAAGGGTGCGTATTCATGCGTATGCGCGCACGTGTTGGCCAACGTTCACACGGGAAAGGTCACATCTCTAAAAATTCCTTCTCACCTAGTGCGTAGAGAACAAAGGCAGTCGGCATATAACTTCGGAACCGCGCAGAGGCGTTAGTGCGTGGTCCCGCCTAAAAACATTAAAATCATGTAGACCGACCGGCCGAAGATGGGAGAAGTGGTGTAAATAGACACGGTTCGATAAACAGGCTCTCGAGCCTTAAATTTGAAAAAGTACTAAAAAATGGAGTGCAAGTGTAATTAATAATACAAAACAACAGTTAAACAGTGACAATTCGGCAGTGATAAAAGATTTAACAGTGAAAACTCAATTCGGACAACAAGTGAACAAAGATGGACTAAATTCAACACGTGGCCGTTATGGATACAACTCGAGGAAAGTAATCATTTCAAAATCAACTAACAAAGAAAATATAATCAATTAAAAGCGCTAAATCAAAATTAAATGGGGTAAAAGGTGAGAATAGAAAGAGTGAATGAGCAAATGCTGGGTTGCCTTATGATAATAAAATATTTAAACTAGTTCGTAGCATAAGTCAATGCCAATGTTTGTTTTTGTTTTGTGAAAAGAAAGTAAAGAGAGCAGTAAGAGTTTTGAGAAGAGAAATGAATAACAAATAATTTTAAAAAAAGAATATAAAAGAAATGTTGCATTTGAAGAATAAACAGAGTTGATTAGTATCGTAAATTATTACGCCGTAAAACCCTAAATCACTTATAGGTCACGAGTTCACATGAAGACCTTGGGACCCGATAAAAGTAAGAAAAGTGGGTAACGAGTATTTTGTATTAAGTATTATTTTGTTGCAATTAAAATGTAACTTCTCAATGGCGCGCCAGAACAGGGACAGTTTTTACAAATTTAAATTTTGTACAGACCACGTCTACTCGTGAATATAAGGTGATTTAGAGGTTAAAGCAGAGTACGTATAAATTACGTGCAGGTTATGCGATGCTTATACTATATTTAAGTAATACTTATAATATTAATTAATACTGAGTACATATAAGGTTAATTTTTTTGTAAGATTAAAATTTCATAAATAAAATAGAAATGGAAAATAACGAAAATAAAGTCAGTATGACTGACGTAACTGTCACGGGGGAGGTAGAAATTCATTCAGACCCTAATGGTGTCAAAGAAAGCGTTTTATATGAGTCAGATGATATAAATGATTCAGGAATGGAGACAACTCCAAGCCTAATAGATGAAAGTAATTTGACACCATCTGTAATAATGAGTGAAGCAAAGGCAGAATCTACTCCTGTAATAAGTAAAGTAAAAGAGTTGTCACTGGATGATATATATAATTTCATGAGAACAATGTCTGATAACATGAGTAGTAATATTAACGTAAAATTTGACGTTCAGAATAGCAAATTTGATGTTCAGAATAATAAATATGATGTTCAGAATAATAAATTTGATAAAATAAGTAGTGACATTAATGAAATAAATACCAGAGTCAATGGTATAAAGAGTGAGATCGTAAACGAAATAAATGAGCGTTGTGATGGTAATAAAGAACAGATAATAGAATCAATAAGTAACAATTTCAAGGAGAAGATTAACGAAATGAATAAAAATTTAGAAAGGAAATTAAATCAGATAGTCAATAAAAAGGTAAGTGACAGTGGTAGTGATACGATGACAAAGAATAGTGAAGAAATAATTAACAAGGTAAGTGATAGTTATAAAGAGGAATTAATAGGTAATAGTGATAAGATAGTGGAAAACGAGCTATTTAAGAGTGATATAGTGAAAACAAATAGTGGTGATGAAGTTTTTGGTGAAGTAGAATTTAATAACGAAGTGTTAGCGAATGTGGATGAAATTGAGAGAAAGTGTGATGAGAGGTTTGGGTGACAAAGGGCAAATTTTCCCCGTGATGTAAGTGGAGTAAGGACTCCGCTAGTAGTGAGTTTTGAGGACAAAGGTTCCTCAAGAGGTTATGTGGAAGACGAGGTGTCTTCAAGTAGTCCCTTAATTTTTCGTGGTGTTTCTGGAAAAGCCAGGAAGTGTGATAGTAAGTTTGTGGTGCCCTTTGCGTGGAGTGAAGTAGGTCAGAGGGGTTGTGTCCGATGTTATTGAGTAATAAAGATATTGAAGAAGACAAGGAATGGAAGACGATATCATTTATGAAGAGGACAAAGCGACCGTCTTAGGGACAAGTGACAGTGAAATTGAAGACAGTGACAGTGATTAAGTATGGGAATATTTTAAAGTGCACAAAATATAAACTACTGTACACTACTATAAAATGATTTAACAATAAAAAAGTATAATTTTTATAAACGGTTAGTAAATAATAATAATAATTATGTAACAATAATGTACTTTTACGTGCTATTTCTTTCTTCATCTTAATAAAATTGAGTAATTTTTATTCAAACGGTGACTTTACACTTTTTGCAAATTTTTAACCTTTAACCTATGGTAATTTTTGGGGGGCGGCTTACATTCGGGACAATACGGTATTTAGGGAGTATAGTGACATCGAACGGGAGCTGTTTGTAGGAACTCTGTGGGTAAGAGTTTTTGATAAGGGACAGCAAGAATGATTTCAATTGAGATGAGAAAGAGATTTGCTAAATGTTTAGTTTGGTGTGTGGTTTTATATGGCAGTGAAACATGGGTCATCAAAAAAAAGGAAGAAAGATAGCAGAAGGCACCTACAGAGCTTCAAAATGTGGTTGTGCCAAAAAATGATTAAGCTGAAATGGACTGATGTATTGATGAGAATAGCAAAGAAAGATAACTGATGAAAGTAATAAGAAAGAGAAAAACATCTTGGTTGGACCATAAACTGCACAGAAACTGACTTTAGCTAATGAAGAAGAAAGATTCTTGATGAAATCAAAAATGGACGGAGCTAGTTAGACAAAGACAAATGGACAGGACTGAGAAAAATAGAGAGCGTCCCACTGAGACCTGTCACAGACAGTTTTCCTAAAGAAAAAGAAGAAATAATGATACAGATGTACTGCTGCCCCTCCCCCATCACACACACAACTCCTGAAGTACTGGTATAAAAACAAAAGTTAAAAAATCAATGTATACATCTGTTTCATGATCAGTGCTAAACTTTTTATAATTCTCGGCTTTTCTCTTGCCAACATTCAGAGAAAACCTTAGGGTTTTATAACAAGGTTATAATAATTTTATAAAATCCGAATAATTTTAGTTTCATCAGATGTATGATAAAAATAAATTACACAATTTAAAATTATTTCTGTAGGTACACATATAATTTTTAAACTTGAAAATTTTTGGATGACTGCATACATACAGTACTAATTTGAAAGTAATGCCAAATGAAGTAAGACAAGGGAGAGCTGAACAATACATAGTACATGAAGATTGGTATTATTTAAATATGATTGTTATAACTTTTTAAATTTTATTAATTAAATCTAGGGATTTTCTCATATTACTGTTATGTATGACACACAAATATCAAGCAGTGACTTGCTTCCGACAATGATGAGAAATTGCCAATTTTCAACCCCATTTAAATAAAACTGAGGCAACCAGGACCTGATGTCAGGTTGCCAGGCTACACAAGAAAATCTAAATAAAATTAAATACTTTTAATCTGTTTTTATAAACTCTGAAAATATATGATTAGTAAAAGTTTATGAAGTCCACATTCACTCAAAACATAATTAGTAAACTTTTAAAAATCACACAGTGTTATACAAAATAGTAATAGTGTACAAAATAAAATCATGTAATTTGGAAACTCATTTGTTTAATAAAAACAGTATATTTTAAGTGAAATTTCACTATAGCATAATCTACATAACCCTACATGCGATATTTCAGACTGGTAGCAGGCAGTACCTTGCTGTGTTACTTGTTATTAACTTCGTCAACAAGAGTTATTCTTATAATTATCCTAACAATAACACTTTGGCTATTCACACTTTGACATTAATTATATTTGTGAAATGAAATGTAATGTGTTTATAACACGCCTACAGGCATGTTATAAATGTAATGTGTAATGTAATGTAATGTGTTTTTTAAATTTTTTACTACATGAATATTGTAACGGGGCTAACAGGGAGAGGGCTTTATTTTATTTTATTAACATAAATTTGGTTTTCATCTGCGTGGCCAGTCCCATGTTAAAGAAAGATTTCGTCAAACAAAGGAACAGTGAGGTGTAGTTGTACAATGGAATGCGGCATGTATGCGACAACGCAATACAATTCTAAGAACTTCGGTGCCGTGTAACACACACAAATGCGCAAACGATGCCGAGAAGCTAAAACAACATGGTTTGATTGTGAATTTGGTATGCCATGTGTTCAGAAGCGGGCGGAAACATAATTAGAGACCACGCCCATTTGTGTGACGTGCAGAGAGGCAGTGTAATTTCGTCGACATCCAACACCCATGAATAACACATACTAAATGAACAGTGACGAACGATTCAACATATAAGGCATTGTTTTCCGTCTTGTTCAAAGAGACTTGGGAAGGGGGTACTTGGTCGACGCAAATAGCAGTTATCCGATGAAGCTAAGCATGGCCAGGCAGCCCGCCAAACGGGGCTCAACAATAAAATTTTAGTATCAATTAAAAGTGAGTGCAGTATTCAGAAATGCGAAAGTGAGTGCAGTTTTCGGAAAAAATGAAATCATAAATTCTTTCGGACACATAAAGAGGACTTGGTGAGTGATGCGCCACGAGGTCGGGGAGACGCCACGTTGCCGGCAGGAGTATTGAGTAACCGTATTCCACAAAATATATACTTATTTTTGAGTAAAATGGGGCCTAGATAAATAAAAGGGGTTTCTTTTTTCTAATGGTGTGAATGAGTGAGTGGGCAAGCTGGGTTCGCCTTATGTAGAGATCTAACTAGATTAAGTAAATGTTATTGAAAGAAATGTTTGGTTTTATGTATAATTGAAATATTTTGATTTGAATGGAGAAAAAATTTTCAATAATTTGAAGTCAGAAAATGAAATAATTCTATAATAAAATTTTGAATTCTATCATACAAATGAGTGTAGCGTACATTTGTCATGTAACCTTATAATCACACTTGCATTTCAACGTTCATGTGACGTAACCCTGAGCAGAAACAAGGTAAGTGGGAGATAAATATTTTTGTGATTTAAATGTATTAATTAATAAATAAAATCACAAATGGCGCCACGAACTGGAACGAATTTTACTAAATAAATTTTATATGAAATTTCGCACCTACGGAAATGCAAGTGTGGTTGAGGGGTTGAGTATATAATTACGTAAAAATTACGTAAAGTATATAAGGTTGTATGTATATGTTGTAGATGTAAATTAAAGATTAATGAAACAAAAGTCAGTAAATTTACAATTTAAATATGGCAGGAAATGATGAAAGCGATATGAATGAAATGACTAGTGTCGACAATTTTGATGAATCAAATATTATGAGTAAATTTGAGGTACATTCGACTCCAAGTGTGAGTCAAGATAAATTAGTAGAATTAAATGTAACAGATCAAAGTAATGTGACTGAGGACTCGGGAGTCCAGTTGACTCTAACCTCAGTAAAATGTAACAAATTAGACAATGATATGATGAGTGTCATACTAAATCAATTCGATAAAATGAACTGTAAATTTAACGAATTAAATAAACGATTTGATAATGATATAAAATTAGATGAACAGAATAGTCGATTCAATGAACAAATTAAATTTGACATACAGAATAGTAAATTCGATGAGTTAAAAACCCAGACTAATGAAATTAATAAGCATTTAAACCAAACTAATGAAATAATAGAATCTAACTTTAACAGATTAGAACAGAGTGTTGAGAAAGTGGTAGAGTCAGTAGGGAAACAAAGTAAAAGTAAAGTAAATCAAATAATTAATAACACGGTAAATGATGACTGTAAAACAAGAGAGAATTATAATGATATGTGTAAAAATGTGGTATTGAGTAGTGATGATAATGATGTTAATTACAATTCTGAGGTAAGTAGGAGTGAGAATATGATGTTAAAGAATAATGGGGTAAATATTGAGAGTACTGATGAAGTTTTAGAATGTAATAATGGAATGTTAATGTGTGTTTATGAATCAGAGAGAAATTGGAGAGATAGTATAGAGGTAGACGGGTGGCAGAGGGTAAATTTTCCCCAGGTTTATTGTAAACCAAGGTGTTTACAAATGTTGTTGTTGAAGGGCAAGAGTCCCTTGTTATTGGAAGACATGAGGTCTTTGAGCTGTTCCCCGAATTTTTATGAGTTAGTACCCTCTGCATGGAGTGAGAGAGAAAATGTGATATGGTGTTGTGATGAGAGAAAGAGAGAGATAGAGATTTTTGAAATAAATAGAGGTTATGAAAGGTTAGTGCAGGTGTTAGATATTGAGATAGATGAAAAAAGTAACTTACGTTGTAAAATAGAGATGGATAATTATTTTGATGATGATGATAAAATAACTGACTTTATAGTGAATAAAAATACTTACGGAGACAGAATTGAAATCACAAATGTTGACCAGTTTTATGAATCAATAGGTTATAATGGTGTCAAATATTATGTTGATAAGGGCTATTACAATAATAATAATAAATTGAGTGTGAGTAAGAATGAGAAGTGTTATAAAAAAATAAGACTATTATACAACGATGGCGGTTAGATAAGAAATCAATAAATGGACATTTTAAATATATTACACATTTTAATGTATGGTTATGACCTTGCTGAATTTGGAAATGAAGTGTGGTAAAATTGAACAATTAATGATGAAGATTTGTAAATAATTTTAGTGAAATTAATTGTGTTTGTATTGTAACAAGTATGTAATGTAAACAGTGTGTGTAGGTAGTAGAAATTGATTTTAATAATAATAATATTTTATCAGACAAAAGAAATAATGAGTTGGCAATTAATGAATTGTAATTGTGTTGATGTTGTGTTTTAATGAATTTGAGATGTTTAAATATTTTTTGATTGATTTAAAATGTTATACAAAGGAATTTTTCTAATGAATTTAAATTATTTTGTGAGATTTAAATTTGATAATAATTAATAAATAAATAAAGGTTAAATTGTATTTAGTTTATGGAATAACATGGCTGTTAAAATGTTTCAGAAGGGACATGGAGTTATTGGTGTTTGATGTTGATATTTTGTGTTTATGTCAGTATGTGAATGATATACTGTAAGTATGAATTTATATGTAATTTTGTGTATTTGTATTGATTGTATGTAGTATATTAAGGGTAAGAATTATAAACATATGCACTTTATATAATTTTAAAACATATCTGTAGTAAGGTCATTCACCTTGCCAAGAAAATCAGCTGATTGCTGGAGTTATAAATGTAGTATGTCACTTACAAATAATTTGCAAATTTTTCAATGTAATTAAATATTTGAATATAATTAAAATTGAATATGATTAGTGACTGAAAGATAGATTTTCAATGATTTTAATTTAAATGATGGAAGTAATTTGAGATAGTTAAGAATTTTAAATGATTAACTTAAGAATTTTTTTACCTTGTATAATCCACTAGGCGATCTCAGTTTTTTACATACAACATGTTTCAGGGACTAAATCCACATCTTCAGGTACAGTAAAAAATTATTATTCCCCTAATACATAGGGGTCGTCGAAATGATTAAAATGTTTATACATAAAAACACACGCACAAAAATCACTGAATAAATTAACATATAACACAAACACATGAACACGTTAAAAGCGACTCGGTGCACCGGTCGACCTCCGATCGTCAACTAGCCTGTGTTCGTGCTTCATTGCTTATCATCAACGCGGTATCATATAATTTATTGGATTTAAATGATAGCTGATCGTTGAGTAACTGCTCTTTATTTACTTTGGATGCCTTGTATATTTCAAACTCTTCTAAAGCATTCAGGAAATGACCTTTATTACAAACATGTAACTGCTTGGATAATAAAGGTAATTTCCTGAATGCTTTAGAAGAGTTTGAAATATACAAGGCATCCAAAGTAAATAAAGAGCAGTTACTCAACGATCAGCTATCATTTAAATCCAATAAATTATATGATACCGCGTTGATGATAAGCAATGAAGCACGAACACAGGCTAGTTGACGATCGGAGGTCGACCGGTGCACCAAGTCGCTTTTAACGTGTTCATGTGTTTGTGTTATATGTTAATTTATTCAGTGATTTTTGTGTGTGTGTTTTTATGTATAAACATTTTAATCATTTCGACGACCCCTATGTATTAGGGGAATAATAATTTTTTACTGTACCTGAAGATGGGGATTTAGTCCCTGAAACATGTTGTATGTAAAAAACTAAGATCGCCTAGTGGATTATACAAGGTAAAAAAATTCTTAAGTTAATCATAATAACGATCTGGAGACTGCAAAAAATGTATAATTTTAAATGGTTTGTAAAAGGTAGAATTTGGGTGATTATTATTTTGTTAGGACATTTAGATCAGTCCAAGTTAAGTTGAAAAGGGGAGTTGAACAAAGTAAGATTGTTATGAATAAAAGTAATGTAAAATTTGAATATAGATAGTGACACAGTAGATATGGGGAAAATATGTAGAGTAATGATTGATATATTGAGTTATTAAATAAGTGGAGATATTTTGTAAACGAAAGTGATGTAATGGGAGAGTAAATAGTTGATGGGTGTAACAGTACATAAAGACCCAATACTGTAATTATGGGATCTTGAAACTTTACCTTTAATTACATTATAATTATCTCTTACCTTCGGGTTTTTTATTCCAAGGGTCGTTCAGACGAAACTGCTGCAAAAAGGATTATTTGGATTTGATATAGGCAAAGATCAAATACACCGTTTGTGCTAAAACAAATTGCCTCTGATTTATTATTCAAAATAATTACTTCGTCTCTCTTTCATGACATTGAGAGCAAATACTTGTAGAAGGAGCAACAATTTGTGAAATCAAACATAGTAATAAAATATTTCTTAATTAACTAGCTTATGACAACTATGGTATACCCCAACTATTTACTATTTGCCATGAACCAATACGTGCTTTAGCTACACACTCACACACATTCGTTCTTTGATTTTATCGTTCTATTAAACCCCACTTTGAGATCTCTGATGTACATTTTAGATTTACAATTTATTTATGTTGACTTATACTCTGTGGAAAAGGGGAAAATAATCTTGTTTAAAACTCAGTTAATACTTAACGTCTGAAGAACTCCGCTGTTTTGCACCTCTGCTGTGAATGCACTGTTTAACACACCATGATTTAGTTTTTCACTGTTTAACCGTGGTGCTGTTATTGCTTATTTCAAATTAAGTTGATGCGCCACTATTATTTTAATCCACTTTAAAATAAAATTTCGTTTTGTTTTGTCGGCCGACATAAATTTTCGAACACTTAGCTCGCTTAGGCTGGCCGCGCGTTATACTGTTTTTTATACTAGTTTTAGTATTTTAAAAGATAGGCCTACTCTTAACTACGGCCTATCTTACACCCGAGGCCACTATGTAATTTTTATCTGCACTGTATGCTGCTTATTACCCTCTCTCTCTGATGACACACAGCAGACTGGAGACTGTGTCACAAGGCTGCTGCTGGCGGTTACGCAATGCGTCTGGCAGTTGTTTTGGCTGACTGTATGTGTGTTGCATTGCTGTACTGGAGGCTCCTTACAGGTGAAAGTCTGGCAATTTGGAAAGTGCTTACAATGATGATTTGAATTAATATGAAAT
This sequence comes from Magicicada septendecula, assembly GCA_034769895.1. Lineage (NCBI taxonomy): Eukaryota > Metazoa > Arthropoda > Insecta > Hemiptera > Cicadidae > Magicicada > Magicicada septendecula. The sequence goes on from CM068374.1 coordinate 476,081,230, forward strand.
TAAACTGGGGTGGCTCACAATTCCGTACCGTTACAATCTGAGGGTATTTTTTCCAATGTTTTATTGCATAATCATCAAATACAGAATGGTTAGGTCCATTGTCCCTATATACGAAGGAACAACGCAGATTCAGTAAGAGTACCATGCCAAGGTCACCGTTGGACGTGCGAGAGCCGGTCAAGGACATGGCGGTGTTTGTGATGACTGACTATAAATATTCATTGTGATTGGACAATAACGCTGTTTTGTCATAACAAAAGACGATGACGTATGAAACTACAACGCATGTAACTAGGCGTTGTCCCGTTTAACAAAGACTGATGACATCAAACACACTAACACATGCATAAATTTGCATATTCATCGGTCTCAGTTCAGCACAGTACATCAAAGAGGCCACAGCGATGTATCGCTGTTGGCATTAGTTTTCATACAAAAGTTGTAAAAAGTCTATTCAAAATTAACAAAATGTAAGAACAAAGTCAGAGAACAATTAAATAACAATATACAGTAAAGACATTAAATGTAGAGTCAGTGCAGACGATTTAAAAACCAGAATGATGAGGCGAACACCGGCCATACTCCTGGGGAACATCTGATACCAGCGAGGGAGCGACGCTACACCGTTTTCAGAGAAGTCAACAATATCTTTTTTATTTTCTTATTAATGAGCTCATTAAATAAACCTCAAAATTGTATAAAATGTAATTGTAACAGTGAGTGTGAATGAGTGTGCGATCGAACGAACGCATGGCCATGCTTCTATACATAGAGGGCATTGGTTTGTGAATTATATGATACTATGACTAATTACATGATAAATGCTGCAGCTAGAAAACAAAAGAAAATATATATCAAGAGCTGGTAACAAGATTCACAATTCATATACAGTCAAAATAATTGAATAAGTTTGGAAAAAATATAGCCACCATTTTGTTTTTTAGTAATAACACTTGACGCCATTTTGGGGGAACATTTAATGTATGTCTATTTTGTTCATGAAATTAAAACTAATAATCATATTCAATCAAGAAGCAGTGTTATCATTTGTGTCACCTTCTTTGAATCAAAAATCTCGCTGTTAATGAATCCTGGCCCCTTAGGAAGAAAGTGTCATAAAAAGAAAAACACGTGCTCTCAAGTAATTAAAATCGGTAAGTACACATATGTACCATATTATGGTAGTAATTATACATATATAAATATAAATCAATGTGTGTAGTAGGGAGGGTAGTGACATGGGTAATTTTGTAAGGGGGGTGGTGTGATAAGGAGTCCTCAACGAAAAGCGTTGTGGCGGAACGGGACCGATTAGCGCCGGAAAGGGTTACCTAGGGGGAGTCCAGGAACCAACATAAGGGAGTGAGCAGTGGGAAGGGAACACACATCCTGAGTACAAAGGGGTAGAGAGTATTTTTTGTTATAAGGGTAGAATGATGCGAATTGAGTTAGAGTAGTAAGTTAGGGGTAGAGAATGGTTGGTAGATGTTTTGATAGAGGGGTGTCATATTAGTTAAAGCTGTTAGTGATTGTTAGAGTTGGAAGGGGGGTAAGATGATATATCTATAAATGCCAAGTGAATAAATCAAGTATTATGAATAATTAAATCACCCAAACTAACTGAGAATGAAATGTTAAAGAAAGAAAGTCATAGTCAAAATATAAAATTAATTGAAACAAGTGACAGATTTTAATAGCATTTGAAAATAATTAAAGCTATAAAATGTGTAAATTTTGGTCAATTTAAATGAAAATTCTATTGTTTATTGTAATAATAACCATGTTAATTTTAAATGTCTTATTGTATTATCTTTGAAGATAAGAAATTTTAAAGATGTTCCATGTATTTTATGATGTAGCTTTGTGTAACATAGGTATGTCAAGGTCGTTGCCTTGACCCAGAGAGATCAGCTGATGGTTGATGTTATAGACCAGACCTGTTTCTAGTAGTTGATTGATGCCATTTTGTTTCTTAAGTGAATTAAATGATTTAAAATGTTTTTGAATACTTAGAAAAGTACATTTTGATAAATTTAAATTTTTTGGGGGGAAAAAAAATTATTTTGTTTTGCCTGCCATATAGATAATATTTGAGTTTCAAGTATATTATTGTTTATGTGTGTTGCTAGTGTTTTATTGAATTACATTGTTTAATATATATGTGTAACGAAATGTTAGGATAAGTAAGTTTATGATTTAATAAGATGTTCAATGTTTTTTTTGTCTCTTTATGATTATTAGGAGTAGTGAAGAGAATTAATAGAGTTGATGGATTCATGCAAAAGATTTTTATTTTATTCTTTAAGAAAGTAATGGAGATATAACAATTTGATTTCAATTTAAATGAACTTCTTGAATTTAAAATAAAATGTTTTGTTAGGATGTATTAATAAGTATATGTATGCGCCCAGTATTGCTGAAGGCGACCCAGTATGCATGACAAGGGGGAACATATCGGTTGAGGATCTGGCAGGGTATAAGACCAAGGGTTTGGATTTTGGGGGGTGGCATGTTAGAAGGTTAGGTGCGCTGTGGTGCGTGTCTGTTCGATTTTATGGTGTTGGGATCTCGAATAGAGAAGTCCAGTAATATCGTTCAGGTGCGGCCACAGTCTCCGAGCTAGGGGGGTAGTTTACCCATGATGTGTAAAAAACTAATGGGGGGTTGTTGGCACCATATCCTCACTGATCCTCTTAGGGGTTTAGCAATGAGATTTCTTCTGCTTCGGCAGAAGATCTCTCATTGGGGGGAGGGTATTGTAACAGGGCTAACAGGGAGAGGGCTTTATTTTATTTTATTATCATAAATTTGGTTTTCATCTGCGTGGCCAGTCCCATGTTAAAGAAAGGTTTCGTCAAACAAAGGAACAGTGAGGTGTAGTTGTACAATGGAATGCGGCATGTATGCGACAACGCAATACAATTCTAAGAACTTCGGTGCCGTGTAACACACACAAACGCGCAAACACCAGCGGGGCATGCAAAGACGCCGAGAAGCTAAAACAACATGGCTTGATTGTGAATTTGGTATGCCACGTGTTCAGAAGCGGGCGGAAACATAATTAGAGACCACGCCCATTTGTGTGACGTGCAGAGAGGCAGTGTAATTTCGTCTACGTCCAACACCCATGAATAACACATATTAAATGAACAGTGACGAACGATTCAACATATAAGGCATTGTTTTCCGTCTTGTTCAAAGAGACTTGGGAAGGGGGTACTTGGTTGATGCAAATAGCAGTTACCCGATGAAGCCAAGCCTGGCCAGGCAGCCCGCCAAACGGGGCTCAACAATAAAATTTTAGTATCAATTAAAAGTGAGTGCAGTATTCAGAAATGCGAAAGTGAGTGCAGTTTTCGGAAAAAATGAAATCATAAATTCTTTCGGACACATAAAGAGGACTTGGTGAGTGATGCGCCACGAGGTCGGGGAGACGCCACGTTGCTGGCAGGAGTATTGAGTAACCGTATTCCACAAAATATATACTTATTTTTGAGTAAAATGGGGCCTAGATAAATAAAAGGGGTTTCTTTTTTCTAATGGTGTGAATGAGTGAGTGGGCAAGCTGGGTTCGCCTTATGTAGAGATCTAACTAGATTAAGTAAATGTTATTGAAAGAAATGTTTGGTTTTATGTATAATTGAAATATTTTGATTTGAATGGAGAAAAAATTTTCAATAATTTGAAGTCAGAAAATGAAATAATTCTATAATAAAATTTTGAATAATTAATGCTTGATGCCTTTACTTGGTGAAAATCCATTGTAAATTATAGTAAAAAATAAAACCATAAAATAGTTTTTGTGATTTCCACTCGTCAATAAAATTTTGAATTCTATCATACAAATGAGTGTAGCGTACATTTGTCATGTAACCTTATAATCACACTTGCATTTCAACGTTCGTGTGACGTAACCCTGAGCAGAAACAAGGTAAGTGGGAGATAAATATTTTTGTGATTTAAATGTATTAATTAATAAATAAAATCACAATATGGAACTTCCTGTTCTTTATGTGAGTCATTTAACAATAAGCAGAGCCATATTTTTGTAGTTAACTGGTAAAAGTTTCATGATTTTATGTTCACTGATGTAAATGTTATGAGGAACACCAAGGACAGATTCTAAAGTTAACATGCAAATCTTTATTTCAGAGTATTTGTGTCTGTACCACTTCTTTTAACAAAAAATATAATTATTTAGTAATGAAACAAATGAAAAATGAAAACTGAGTTACTACTTACAAGCTTCATTACCAGAATATCAATAACACAAAAACTACAAAGTCACCAAAATTTAGTTCAGAAACGAACCAGATTATTTTGAAGACTAATTTCACCAACTTTTTGTTTTGTTTTCATCCATCTATTCGCAGCTGACTTAAAACAAATACTGTACACAGAAAATGTTATAAAATACAACATTCTTCCGTAAACTTTCATTTCCTTGAGCTTCATCACAATTTCTTGCATTCATTGTTCAAACCAAAAGTAATATAGCCTACAGAATAAATAAATTTTGTCAAAATAAATAATTTGACAATACCACTACAATGTGGTATGATACAGCACAAAAGAGTTGAAATAAACAAAGTACCTGTGGCATATGAGTAGTAATACTACGCACACTATATATACAACGTGAAGTTCATGCAAAATATACACAAACACACTAAATGTTACAAAAACCGCAATGTAGCTGGCACTGCCTGCTACACAATTAACAGTTATATTCACAAAAAGAAAATATTATGGAAGCATATTGTTAATAAATAAACCTGTTACTTTCACTTAATAACATAAAATATAATCATTCCATTAAAATAAATTAATAATAACAACAAAGCAAGAAAACAAAATCAGTCTTAAAACAAATGGTTCAAACGACCAATGGAGTATACTTAGTATAAATTGCAGGTTACGGTTATAACTTGCTGGAATAATTTATACCTAAAAATAAATTAGAAATGAATGGATATACTTTAAACAAGTATGTTGTTTTTTTTTAATTTAAATAATGAATGTATTATAGAAAACACTCAAACGGAAGCACGATGGGCTTGCCATCACTGTCTGTCAGCTTTGATAGCTGAACTGAGATCACTGAAGTAAGAATGGGTCATTGCCTCATCGGCTGCCATTCGCTGTGAAGGATTGCATACTAGTAGCCGCTGCAACAAGTCGCGGCCTTTGCTGTTCAGTTTTGGAACAACCTGAAACAAAATCACTGTTTACTTCAAGAATAAGGGTTACAAAATTCTATAAGAAGTATCTTATGAAACTTTCCTAAAGAAAGGAGTTATTGTAGCAAATGTGAATCTGAACAATCTATTGCACTTTGTGCGTTTACTCAGTGGCAGCTTGTGTGAATTACTATGACAATGTATGAATTACTACATTACTATGACATGGCACAATTTTGGGGAGGGGGGGTTCAATCTAAAAAACAATAGAGTCTGCAGAGCAAAAATATGGAATGCGTGTAAATTTTTATGAAAATAGGTTGATGTATTCCAAAGTTATCGTGAGACATTGCCCCAACAGACAGACAAATTTCAAACGGATGAGTTAAATCTGGGAACTGATTTGCTCATTCAAAAATTATGCATTATCTGTAACCTTTTTCTTAATGATATAACACACTAATGTCATTAAATTTTACTATGCAAATGATTGAAAAAAATCGGGCAGGGCTGTGTCGGGGCGCACGGCCATTGGTTTAACGCGAAACGTCCATGTCAGCGAGTCGCTTGTAGCGTATTGGATTGAAATGAAAACGAGACATTGACTGCGTACCAAATTTTATTTTAACATAAAACAGACACTGAATGGTACATGATATTTATTTCGACTAATATTCGACGACGATTTTGTTTAACATTGGCCTGTGATATGAGAAGTAAGAGACATAAGGCATAATATCAACATCAATGTGTCTGGTGAACGTACCAATCGATAGTGGTATTGACCAGTGTTGTTGGTTCTGTGGGCACGTAGTTGAGGCCAAATTCATTCTTCATGAAGACAACGAGGTAGCTGTTGTGTCGTGGACGTTATTGAAGTCGCCACAGAGAACGATCGGAGTCTCTGAGTCTGGTCGAGAGCTCGGTAATACTTTTGTCAAGTTCGCTGAATATGGCAGGAGCGATTGACAAAGACATAGCTTAACATCGTCGGCCGACACTTTGTGATGTATATATATGGCAACGAGGATAAACAGCGTACGATCTCCGACTTTCACGTCCACCACACATATGTCGCCGACGTTATGTTTTCTCAAGACGGAATTGCCACAGAGACTGATGGCATCAACGATGATTTCTCTGCAGCTTGTGAAGCTTTGTAGGTTTCTGTAGATTGCAGAACCTCCGGCTGCAGAAACTCGCGCCAGCGGCGGTTCGGACAAGGTAGACGGATGATCTCTACGATATTCAAGCGCGGTGTTATTGTTTGCTTTTAGTTCGAAGCCGTTGAGCTGCACAGTGTTCGCGCAATCCATCCAAGTCTCGCTAACTGCCATGTAGTCGGAATGTTTGCCCGTGATAACCTCGCATGTTGAGTTCGAACTGGCGGGGCACACCATAGTATATTTGAGGGAAGGATAGTTTCTCACCATTAACATCGTAGATTATGTTAATCGGAGACGAGTTCTGCCCTGGGGTAATGTCCAAACATTGCTCCTCATTCCATAGCATCGTATGTTGTCTGGTGAGCAGGATCTCCGATTCGGGGGCAGAGTCGGGGTTGATGGACTCAATCTGATACTCAGGTCCGATATTGTCATCCTCATCGTTGTCGAACGGACTCCAGTCAATCTCTATGTTGTAGTGCTTGTACAGCGGCTGGTTTACCAAGTAGCGCAGCCAAGCCATGATCACCGACTTGCATAAGAAACTGCTCAGATAATTGGATTTGTGGATGAGGTTCTTCTTTATGTTGACGTTGAAGGCAAAGTCGTCGTCTATCTGCCTCGGTAGTTGCTGCACCATGTTGTTCACATCGACGGGTACGTTGATCACCTGGCCGACTATACCATAATTACCTTCGTAGCGTAGACGACGAATCTGCATAAAGGGTAAGCGCGGCGAAATCAACCCGAACACTGATCGGGTCAAGCGGCGGCAGGCCGTCCGGCTTCGGGGGATATCGAAATCCATTCGAGCGCGACAGCGTCGGGATTTTATTGGCATCTATCGACTTGCTACAGGTACTGCATAAACGAAATTCCGCTACATTTTCGCCGGGGAATTTAGTGTGAAGAAGAGGAATGTTACGAGTTTTCGCCTTCTTTAAATCTCTGTCGAACCAAAGTCGATCACAAACGCTGCAAGATAGACCAAACGGATTGGTTTCGAATACCGTTTTGAAGCGTTCGTCCACTGCACGCCAATGGTCCTGCATCGCATCAATTCGAGTGATGTTGATATCCATCAGCTCGGAGACGTCTTCGACAGATGTATGGGTGTTATCTTCACTCATTATGTCCATTGGTTCGGGGACAGCAGCGGTAGAGGTGCTCGCGCCGTCAGCGTCGTTCACTGTGTAATCGTCCAAACTATCTTCAAATAATATTTAATAATTGCCATCATTAGGCAACATATAGTCATCATGACACATCCTGATTCTTTCAGGGAACTCATGCGAACTAGGGGGCCTACTTACAGACACCTCGTCTCTATAATCACGGGAGGAAACTCTGTCCTCATAAAACATTAATGGAGTCCTTACTCCATTTACATCAAGGGGAAAATTTGCCCTTTGTAAACCTAACCTCTCTTCAGCCACTATCTTATTACTACTCTCTAACACATTGACATAGCCAGGGGGGTCTGAAGGGGCTGCAGCCCCCCAAAATTGTAGAAATTTTTAAAATTTTGCACGCTAATATTTCATACTGGCAGGTCGATTGTTTCAGATTTGGAGTTACACATTGTGTAGCCTAAGGTAAGGTGGGGTTTATTCAATCAAGGGGCTATTTGAATCTAAATAAGAAAACCGTCTGCTGCCTGCTGCGCACTCTGTGTGCATATCTCAGCTGCCATTCTGTGTCAGATTGTGTCTTGAGAAGCCATACGCACAGAACCAGAAGAATTTTCTTTGTTATCTACCTTTCAGCTATCATACATCCATCTAGACGTAGTCGAGGTAAGTGTGTCTTGTTCAAAAATAGTCAGTATGTAATATTCAATCGTTAGATTATAAGGGATTAACTTACTCACTATAATCATTCAGAATTAACCTAAAATCTGTTTGTCTTGAAAGATGTACAAGCTCCCACGACAGTCAACATGACAACTAGCGACATCTGTTGGATATTACCTGTACTATTTGCTTTCAATGAATTTAGAACATGTGGGGTTATGTGAATCATTCTTCGCGGGGCTATTTGAATCGACATAATTTAACTATATTAATGGGATGTTCAAGCTTATTTAAGTAAATTTAAGCGGCAGCGTGAACAACAAACATTGAAAGCATGCAGATATTCAATGCAAAACATTCCGTTAAGAGGTCGAAGAGACAGTGGCAGAATTTCTCTCTCTTCACCAGTGGAGAATGATGGTAATTTCAGAAGCCTTATTCGATTTCGAGCGAACGCTGGAGATACTGTCCTGAAAGATCATATTTTACATAGCCCTCTAAATGTTATGTATGTCAGCCTAGAGATACAAAATGAATTGATAGAGACTATTGGGTCTTTGATTCGACAGGACATAATCAAAAGAATAAGTCAGAGTAAATATTTCACGATTCTGGCAGATGAGACAACTGACATCTCACAGATAGAACAGTTTTCGCTGAGTGCTAGATACGTATCAGAGAGTGAAAATGGACCTGTTTTAATGGAAGACTTTTTAACATTTGTGCCTGTGTCTGATGTGACTGGGGAAGGGTTAGTTAGTGTGATCGAAGAAAAACTCACTACACTTGGGTTGGATCTAGAGAACGTAAGAGGACAGGGCTACGACGGAGCTTCAGCGATGAGTGGACAGTTTCGTGGAGTTCAAGCTGTGCTAAAAAGAAAGTATCCCAAAGCTTTATACACCCACTGTGTGTCCCATTGTTTAAATCTGCGTTTATCTGACTCGTTCAAAGTTCAAAATGTAAGAAACACGATGGGATTGATTATAGAAACATGCTCATTCTTCAGAGACAGTGCCAAACGCACAGCAATCTTGGAGGAGAAGATTAAAGAGCTGTCACCCAGCAGTGATCACCACAGAATCAAAACTCTCTGTGAGACGAGGTGGTGCGAGTGACATGAAGCGGTTCTTCTCTTTAAGGAGATGCTGGTGCCCATTGTATCGACCTTGGAGAAAATGGCCTATCTACCCAATGAGCACAATAAGAGGTCGTCATTAGTTCTTAATAGTATTAGTTCTAGTTCCTTTTTAGTGTCTCTAGTTGTTTCTTCTAAGCTCCTGGGCATCACATATAGTCTGTCCCAATGCCTCCAGAAAGAGACATTGATTTATATAGTGCTCTGGACCATGTCAGAAAAGTGAAAGCTGTTGTGGAAGATCTAAGACATAATGCTGACTCAGAATTCAAGAAACTTTTTGAAGAAGCAAAGTAGCTTGCCAACTTACTTCAGTTGGAACTTACGATGCCACGAATAGCAACTGTGCAAAAAAATAGGCAAAAACCACCGGCTGCCAATCCCGAAGATTACTTTCGCATCTCAATCTTCATCCCGTGCATTGACAACCTCATAAGTGGACTTAGTGAAAGATTTTTAGCACACGAAGCAATCATCGCTTCTCTACAGTATCTGATCCCATCGCATTGTGATGTAGATTTCGACAAAGTAAAGCCGTCCTTCGAATTCTATAAGGACGATCTACACAGTGGCTTCACCGAAGCTCATTCAGGGGAATGGAGTTTGTGGAGGGAGAGGTGGAAAAACGATACAGGAAAACCTAAAACAGCTATCGATGCCTTAGCACAGTGTGATAAAGAACTTTTCCCGAACATGTACACTCTCTTCACCATCTTTGCGGTCATACCTGTGTCGACAGCCTCTGTCGAAAGTAGTTTTTCTCAGCTGAACTCCTAAAAAACTCTCTGAGAAACACAATGGGCGAAACCAGGCTTACTGGACTAGCCTTGATGTTGGTGCACCGGGACATCATCATAGGGATGTCCAACGAAGACATCGTCAACATGTTTGCCTCATCAGGAAGGGCAAGAAGGTTTAAATTTTTGTAAGTGAGTATTTGTAAACAACTTTCTTCAATTTTTAATATGTCACCAATAAATAAAAAAAATTCAATGCAAACTGAAACTTTAATATTTCGCCCCCCCCCGCTTTTCCACTGCATGCACAGCTTTGGATTAGTGGCATGCCCTCACCGATTTTCAGCCCCCCCCCCCCGAAATAACATCCTGGCTACGTCGCTGCTCTAACATCCCATTTTTAATTATATCATCATTATTCTTACTTACCTTTTCAACTACTACCTTATTTGCATTTGAACTGCCATCAATATTATTTGTAATTATCTGTCCATCAAAATCATCACTTATTTTAACCCCATTACTCACCTTGTTCTCAGTTGCTTCATTAATTACATTCTCACTACACTTACCGTTATTTCTTGTAACGTTACCTACATCATCTTGTATTTGTTTTATAACTGTCTGGAAATGTTCATCAATACATTTACATAATACATTACTCAGATCATCAAACTTTACATTTATACTACTCTCAAACTTCGCATTCTGTTCTTTAATTTCTTTAAAATTAGCATCATTTTTAACATTCTGTTGTTCACATTTTATTTTCTGTTCGTTAATGTCATTACTTAATTTATCAAATTTGGTATCAAACTTTTCATCATTACTATCAAAACGACTATTTATTTTAGCGAAATCACTCTTTATTTCTTTAATGTGTTCTTTCAATTCCCTAACATCACTGCTTAATTTATCAAATTTAGTATTTACTTCATCGAACTTGTTATCGAACGTATTACTTTGTACATCAGACTTGCTATCAAACTTATGATTCAATTCATTAAACTGTTTTAGTAAAAAACTGATTACGTCATTATCAAATTTACTATTACATTTTGTTGGGGTTGGAGTTAATTGAACTCCAGAGTCCTCTGTAACATCTATTTCATCTGTAACACTTACATTCATGGTTTTATCGTCTTGACCCATATTCGGAGTTGAATGAACTCCCAGGCCACTCATGACAGCTGATTCATTAAATTCAGTTATTTCACTTATATTATTCTCGTTATTTTCTGCCATTTTTAAATTGTGAAATTATTATATATTTTAACAATTCTTATTTTCCATGCCTTCAGTATTTCAATAGTCTACGCATTACTTACGTATCATACTATAACAAAATCGTTTTTTCATAATTTTTTACATATTCTGCTTCAACCTCTAAATCACTTATTTTTACGAGTAGACGTGGTCTGTACAAAATTTAAATTTGTACAAACAGTCCAAGTTCGACGCGCCAAATGTAATCGTCCAAACTCTCTTTAAATAATATTTAATAAAATTTATTATTCACACTGCTTACCTTCATCGGGTCCCAAGGTCGTCACGTGAACTCACAACCTATAAGTGATTTAGGGTTTTATGTTGTAATAATTACTCTCATTTACGGTTAACTAATTCAACTTCATTTATTATTCTTTTTATCACTCTTTTTTTATGATTCAATTAAAAAAAAAAAAACATGTCTTCCCTTTTACATTCTCCACCATTTAAATCAACAAATTTCACCATTTAGGTAAAGATACCATTTAATTAAAACAGACACAATTTCAACACTTCTTAATTCTTATAATTAAATAACTGATTAATCAAATTAATTAAAGACAACCCAGTATTTACCACACACACTTTCATTCATTTTTACCCCATATACTTAAAGCGCTTTATATTTTCTGCAATTTTCAGAACGATATGTATGTTATACATTTACTTGGTTGTGAGACCCATGACCGACCACATGGTGCACTGATTTCAATTTTTTTTTTTGTCATTGGTTTTCAGATTTTAGTCCACACTTCCTGATTTTTTGATATTACTGTCGATTAATAAATGTTACACACTTTATACCACTTTGGATTCTTTGTTTAACTCACATTTTATACTTATTAAATATTTTCGGCTCGCGAGCCTTTTACGTTGAACCGGCCGAAGCCGCAGCTACGTGACGACATCGTTTTTCTCTGCGCACCAAGCGAGCAAAAATGTATATGGACGTGCCACTTTCATGTGACCGTTGGCCAACGTGTGCGCGTGTATGTGTGAATGCGCACCCTTGTTGATAACTTTACATTCCTGTACCAAGTCCTACCAGTTATAGTTCGTTCACCAACTTGCCTTGGGATAGGTCGAGCTGACATCTCATTAAGCCATGCTAATTACTTGAAACTCGCTCTGGCTGACTAGCCATCCTCATACGTTACAATTCATATGTGCGGGCAAGCATACACGCACTCGTTCACATACCTTAGCACCTGGAAACGTAGCATGCTGAGGGGCGGACAGACCAAACGTGCAACTGGGTGGCCCGAAAGTGAATGTCTATTGTTAAAATTGAGGCCCCGTGTGGGTAACTTCCCTCCGTCGCATTTACAATTGAAATAAAACCAATCACCCAATTCTGTCTGTAGCGGGGCATTTTGGGCCTACCTGAGGCAATATAAAGAAGTTTGTATTTCTTTTATAAAATAAATAACATTTTTTAATGATAGGGACAAAACTTAGGTAAATTTACTGTTTGGAGCGATCGCGACCGTGGCAGCACTGCTGTTAACTTTATACGTGACAATTATCTAGTAATATTTTGAAGGAACAGATTCAACAACCGACAAATTGTGCCAAGGTCAGACAATGACACACACAAATCAGCAAAACAAATTATGTAACAGCGTCAGACCATCTGACGTAAGTATATACGTCAGAGACGCACCTTGTTGTGGAATGTGGTCATGTAACAAATGACAGTCTGCTGGCGGAGTGATATAAACTTTAAAACAAATAGAATTGGTCACACAACAACGGCGACTTCATAAAATAGCGCCAGTGGCCTAGTCCCAGTATAAAATTAGTCAGTGAGCCGGCCGGTCACGTATAAAGTTACGGAACGTATTTTTGCGGGCCCGCACCTTCTAAAATGTGAATAATATATTTAAAATATGATGTAACAATAGAAATTCATACAAAAATGTGATTAACAGTTTATTTACGCTAACACAGTTCGGAAATCATGATTTAAGATGAAAGTGCGCATGTAAAACAATGTGACGTCTTCTGGACTAACAATCGGACTCAAATTCAGCTAAGTACATACGAGGAAATATACAAATTATCAATTTTTATTATTTTCGTAAAACAAGAACAGAGGGGTGAAATTAAACTAAATATGAGCTCTTAAAATATGGGGAAGATGTGTGTGTGTGTGAAAGCGCTGGTTTTCGTTATAGGCTATATTTGTAGCAAATAATTTGTAATTGTATTATTTCTTATTTTACAGACTATTTTAAACGAATGATCTATTTTACGAATACGTCTTTTTGAATATCACTAAAGTTAAAATGTATGAGGGAGAAAGGAAATTTTGTATTTTAACAGAAACAATATAATTTGATGTTTTTTTTCTTTCTTTTTGAATTTAATAAAATAATATCGATTAGAACATTTAATGTGAATTAGTAGTTATTTCAAACAACCATATGGTTTTTCAATACGTCTAACGAGATCCTGGACATGGTGAGTATAAGTTGGTACTAGACAATATGGCTGCTGCACTAGCCGAAAGTATAAAAAATTCACAAAGTGTAATAATAAATTAATAGAAAGACAATTAATTAATAATATAACAATGGCGCCCGAACAGGGACCGTTTGCATAAATTTAATTATGCAAATGTGGACCTGTTGCAGAAATGATATGGTTGTTTGAAACAGGAAATAAAATTTTTGTATGTACGTAAGATAGACGTATAAATAAGGTTATGTCATCAGTGTGTGTAGTATGGGTGAGTAGAATATTTTTTGTAATGATAATTATGTGTTACATATAAGACTATTTTGCAAAGAAATATATTTAAAAAATTTTAAGAAAAATGGCAGATAATAATGATATCAGTTTATCTGATAGTCAGATAGCAAATCAAATAAGTAGCGACTCCGGAATTCAAACAACTGACAGTAGTCTTGAGGAGTCAAAAATAATACAGACAGTTGAGATTCATTCAACACCTATTTTAGGAAATCAAAATAAGAAACCTGATAATGATACTATGTTAGCAAGATTGTATGATATGATGTACAATAGTGTAGAAAAACAAGATAGTAATTTTAGAGAATTAAAAAACCAAATCTATAACAAATTAGATGAACAGAAAGATGAGTTGAAATATGAGATTCAAGAATTAAATAAATGCTTAGAAAGTACTAATGAAACAATAAGAACCAGCTTGAATAAGTTAGAACAGAGTGTTGAGCGAATGGGAGTACATGTGATGAGTACAGAGAAAAATAAAACAAATGAAAATTGTAATGATAAATGTGAAAATATGATATTGGAGAAAGAATTAATAAATAATAATGTAATTGAAAATGTTATATCAGAGAGTACTGGTGAGTCTGTGGAATGTGATTATGAGATGTTAATGTGTGTTAAGGAGTTAGAGAGAGAGTGGAAAAATAATATAGTAGTTGAATTTGGGCAGAGGGTAAATTTTCCCATTAATTTTTCTGAACCAGAGTGTTCACAAATGTTGTTGTTTTTGAAGGGCGAGAGACCCATATTAGTAGATGAAGTAAAGAGTATATTGATGTTGTATAATGTTGTACCCTCTGTCGGTAATAATTGTGAGAATGTGATGTGGTATTATGAAGGGAGAGAGTTGTGTATTGAGAGAGAAATAGAACTGTATAAGGTAAAAAGAAATTATGATGAATTGAGAAAAAAATTACGTGTTGAAAGAGAGATAGAGAATTATTTTGGTAATATTTGTATAAATAATAATGACTTATCTGACGTGATAGTAAAGGAATATAAAAATGAGAAAACAACTTACCTGACATTAACAAATAACACTGATGGAGACTGGACAATCCTAACTGATGTTGACAAGATTTATAATGGTATAATGAATGGAATAAAAGTAATGTGTTATTATGATAATGACAATAATAATAAATGGTATGTGGATAAAAATGATGCATGTTACAAATATATTAGATATTTATATGACGATGGAGGTTGAACTAAAAAATCAGTGAATAAACATTGTTAAATATTGTAAATTTTGGTAACGACCTTGTAGATTTGGACAGTGAAGTGTGAAACAATTGAACAGTTATTGACGTATACTTTGGAAATAATATAGTGAATTCATTTGTGTGTATTATGAAATGTTAAGTAAATAAGGTGTGTACGTAAGATGATTGTTGCGATAATAATAATATCAATATTTTGCAAATTAAATAAATATCAGAATTAATTGTGAAAACAGTAATTGATTAATGGTAATTGTTTCGATAACTATATAATTTATATTTTGGTAATTAATTAAATTAAAACAATTTGGTACATGTTAAATATTTTGATTGATTATTTGAATGTTAATTAATTAAACTTTTTTAATGAATTTAATTTATTTTATGAGATGGAAATTTGGTAATGAATGATAAATTATTTGATGTAAACTAATAGTTTTGTAAAATGTTTCAGAGGTAAGGTGGAAGTATAGTGGTATGGGAATTATGTTTTGTATATATCATGTTAACTGAACTGTAAGTATAAAAATTTTATAATCATATATAATAAACATGTTTACAGGTAACTAAGATTTTCATGCAATAGTGAGACTATTTGAAATAATTGTGTTTAATAAAAATGAGAATTAAAAATGTTAATAATAGATGAAAAGTGATATATAATGATTATTAATAATAAATTTTGAAAATTTTAAGAAAGTTCAATGGTATAAAGGTATGAATGAGTCAAATGATTATTGAGGAAATGATTATATTTATATAATGTATATAAAAATTTTAATTAATTAGTTAGTAAGTTGCTGTTGCTGGGGTGGCACGTGCCCCAGTAGGTAGCGGAAAGTGTTGGGGGTAACAGTGAGTGTTACCTCCATCGGAGGCCAACATGGCGAAAATGCACGGCACACCTTTTGTATAATTTTATATTGTACCTTGATAAATTGCCGTGCCGTGCATATTAATGATGATGTGTACATGCCTGAAGGAAGAGATGATTTCCCCGACTTTTCGGGCGATTACTGCCTTACCAGCACTAATCGTGGTTTTGGCTAGCGGTTAGCTATGGTCATATCAAGTCCCTTGACCATAGCTGGCTTGAAATTGGTCTATATTAGAAATTAATGGGGGGTGAAACTAGTGGAAATCCCGGAAACTATGGAACAGCGGCTGCCACTCTGCCCGCTTGGGGGTAGCAAAGACATGTGGTAGACCCGCATTAAGGGCGCATAACTATTGACAAAGATATGTTGATATCTGTAACTTTTAAAAGGTAACGCAGAAGCAAGGACACGGAGATGTCACATTCCTCCAAAACCTCAGTCCTTGTGGACGCAACTGGACGCCACAGTCCAGGGGGGGTCATAGTGTGTGTGGCTGGGAGGTTATCCAGGGGATAACGTATTAGAAATTTGTTATATTTTAATAATGATGATTTGCTACTCAATAATTTTGTTTTGATTTGAAAATTAGATGCACTACATACTTCCTATATTGTGTTTATTATGTCTTATTGTGTTAATTGCATTTAGTATGTTAGGAATAAGGATTATAAAATATAATAATATGTTTTCAATGTGTTTATAGATTTTAAATAAAAATTAAATAAATTTGTGATAGCTAAAATGGTTGCAAAAGATAGAAATGGGTGATAGTAATTGTTTGAATAAAATGTTTGAATCAGTCCAAGTTGAATTTTTGTGGGACATATAGATCTGTCCAAATTGAAGTCAAAGTTAAAGGAATAGTAGAGATGAAAATAATGTAAGGTTGTTTCGAGTTAATGTATGTTATAGAATTTTGAGAAGTATTGATGTTGACACAGTAGAAATGGAGAAGATATGTAGAGTTTTGAGCGATATATTGTTTATTTTGATGTTGTTATTTTGTTGTAGTTGTAGTAAGGTAATGAGATTGAGATTTTGGGGATGGCAATTTTGTAGTAGGGGTAGTGTAATGTGGGAGTCCGCAACATAATGGTTGGGACGGGATTGGGTATACATTTAGTGAGAAGGGGTTGCCTTAGGTAGAATCCAGGAACCAGAGAATGGGAATTGAGTTTTTTGGGGGGGGGAAACACGTATCCTATGTACAAAGGGTTAGAGAGTATTTTTTTTTTATATATAGAGTAGAATGTGGCGAATTGAGTTAAAGTAGTAAGTAGTTAGAGGTAGAGAAAGATTAGTAGATTTTTTGAGAGAGGGGTGTCATACTAGTTAAAGATTTTGTAAGGGAGCGTTAGAGTCATAAAAGGGGAAGATTATGAATAAATGCTAAGTTGATACAGTGAATTATAATGAGTAACGTAGAATCACCCAAAGGAATGAAATGGAATAATGATTGCAATGTTATGAAAAAAAATTTTGAGAAATGGATTAATAAAAGTTAAATGGAGATTTATGTATTTTATTATTAAACGGTAATTTTACGATTTTATATGCAAACTTAATGAGGTAAAGTGTGTAAATTTTAAATACAAATTGTTTATTTTAAGATAAGGATAACAATGTGAATTATGAGTGTACTATGTTTTCTTATGTTATATTGTGTTTGTTAGTGTAAGAGAATTTTATGAATTTCAATATTTTAAATGCATTTTAAATTGGGGATGATAGAAATGTAATATGGTAATGGGAAATGTTTATGAGTCGGTCGTCTGTTTATTTAAATTCTGATGGGAATCTGGGCAATGATTTTGAATTTTGGGATAAAAGTTAATAAGAGAAAGTAGATAGAATGGGATGATGGAATTTTAAAATGGGTATCTTGTTACTATTAGATATTTTGAGATATATGTTAGAAATAGGTAAAAAACAAAACCAGTGCTTCTTAGCGCAAACCAGCACCGCGAGGGGGAAACAGATCAGTTGGGGATATGGTGTTGTATAAGGCCACTATTTGATATTTTGATTTGTTGTTTCAGTGTTTGGTGATGCTGTGGCGGCGGACCTGAGCTGGCCTGCGCGTCAGAACAGGGGCGTTACGTATCTGTCTGACTCTACGGTGTTGGGATCTCGAGAGGGAAGTCCAGTATTGTCATTCAGATGCGGTCACAGTCACCGGACCAAGGGTAAGTTGATTATATTTTTTGTAAACCGTAAAGGGGGTTGTGGCGACATATCCTGGCTGATCCCTTTGGCAAGTATGAATGTGTCAATGAGATTTTTTATGCTTCGGCATAAAATATCCCATTGAGGGGGTATTGTAGCGGGGCATTTTGGGCCTACCTGAGGCAATATAAAGAAGTCTGTATTTCTTTTATAAAATAAATAACATTTTTTAATGATAGGGACAAAACTTAGGTAAATTTACTGTTTGGAGCGATCGCGACCGTGGCAGCACTGCTGTTAACTTTATACATGACAATTATCTAGTAATATTTTGAAGGAACAGATTCAACAACCGACAAATTGTGCCAAGGTCAGACAATGACACACACAAATCAGCAAAACAAATTATGTAACAGCGTCAGACCATCTGACATAAGTATATACGTCAGAGACGCACCTTGTTGTGGAATGCGGTCATGTAACAAATGACAGTCTGCTGGCGGAGTGATATAAACTTTAAAACAAAGAAACTTGGTCACACAACAACGGCAACTTCATAAAATAGCGCCAGTGGCCTAGTCCCAGTATAAAATTAGTCAGTGAGCCGGCCGGTCACGTATAAAGTTACGGAACGTATTTTTGCGGGCCCGCACCTTCTAAAATGTGAATAATATATTTAAAATATGATGTAACAATAGAAATTCATACAAAAATGTGATTAACAGTTTATTTACACTAACACAGTTCGGAAATCATGATTTAAGATGAAAGTGCGCACGTAAAACAATGTGACGTCTTCTGGACTAACAATCGGACTCAAATTCAGCTAAGTACATACGAGGAAATATACAAATTATCAATTTTTATTATTTTCGTAAAACAAGAACAGAGGGGTGAAATTAAACTAAATATGAGCTCTTAAAATATGGGGAAGATGTGTGTGTGTGTGAAAGCGCTGGTTTTCGTTATAGGCTATATTTGTAGCAAATAATTTGTAATTATATTATTTCTTATTTTACAGACTATTTTAAACGAATGATCTATTTTACGAATACGTCTTTTTGAATATCACTAAAGTTAAAATGTATGAGGGAGAAAGGAAATTTTGTATTTTAACAGAAACAATATAATTTGATGATGTTTTTTTTCTTTCTTTTTGAATTTAATAAAATAATATTGATTAGAACATTTAATGTGAATTAGTAGTTATTTCAAACAACCATATGGTTTTTCAATACGTCTAACGAGATCCTGGACATGGTGAGTATAAGTTGGTACTAGACAATATGGCTGCTGCACTAGCCGAAAGTATAAAAAATTCACAAAGTGTAATAATAAATTAATAGAAAGGCAATTAATTAATAATATAACATGTCCTGTTACAATACCCCCCCCCAATAAGAGGTTTTCTGCCGAAACAGAAAAACTCTCATTGCTAAACCCTAAGAGCATCAGCGAGGATATGGCACAAACAACCCCCTTTTATTCCTCAGTACATCATGGGGAAACTACCCCCCTAGCTCAGCAACTATGGCTGCACCTGAATGATATTACTGGACTTCTCTGGCCGAGATCCCAACACCGTAAAGTCGGACAGGCACTCACCACAGTATCACCTAACTGTGTAACATTTCAACAAAAATCAATAACTAGCCTTATACCATACCAGATGCGCAACCGATATATCTCCCCTTATATATATACTGGATTGCCTTTAGCAAAGTACTGGGTGTATACACATGTTCATTACTAGCTTAAATACAAGATCTCTAAATATTCATCATTATTATAATATTCCCATAAACATTTCATTTAAAATAAACGTCTCATTTGCATCTGAATAAAATTTACAAACATTTCAATTTTAATCTTAGTGCGTAGGCTTTCACGGCCGGTGTCATTACGAACAATTCGTAATTTCAATTTTAATTTTAATTGAACCTTTAATTATCTATCATTTGTTGTACCATTAAATTCTTCACAAAATTCAAATTTATTATTAACATTCATTATATATAACATTTCAAATTCAGATTTTAAGATAACATTTCAAAATAATATCTTACCTAAGTTAACTTCTTTCAAACTCATTTAATGCCATTATAAGACTCTTTTACTTTACTTCCAAGTCATTATCAAATTCATACTTACATATGGTCAACCACTCCATCAAATGAACACATCATCACTTATCATAGACTAAAACTATAAACAATTCTCACCACAAATATAACGTACAAAATCATATGTACCTTCTGAAACATTATAACAACCATATGACTCCACAAATAAACACATTTTACATTTATTCATTTACTATTTATTATACAGTTCAAATCATACAAAATCATTTAAATTCATTATCAAAATTCATTTATACAACATTAATTAATCAATTAATTCATCTCAAATCACTTAGCTCTATCAGTTTTTTTTTTAAACACCAAGTTACTTTAATTACAATATTCAAAACAATTACAATTCATTTATTATCACCTTCATAATTATTCTCATTATTTGTTTAGTTTAATAAAATATTATCATTATTATTATACAATCAATTCTCTTTGCATACATACATTGTTTATATGAACTACAAAGTACCACATAACCTCTTACACAAACACAATTAACCTCACTATAAATTTATCTACAATTTTTTCATCATTATTTTATTGTTTACCACACCTCATTACATACGTTAGCCAAGTAGTTACCATAGACTAAAATAATTAAATGTTCATTCACTGTTTATCTCTAACCACCATCATCGTAAATCAATCTTACCTTCACATAACAATTTTCATCTTTACTTATTCTTATTACATCATTATTATTTATATAATAACCCGTTAATATTTCAAATTGTTCCGTAAAACCCACATAATAATCTACTGGATTATCCCACATTATTATTAAATCATATAACCTGTCTACATAATTAGTTTTGTTCTTGTCACCATCTGTATCATTATCTATCACCCTTAAGCATTTTAACCTCTCAATTTCAGCATCATCTACTATTAATATTCCACGTCTATGCACAGGTAAGCATTCAATATAATTAACAACATTATCAATATTTGTTTCTGCACTATCTTCATAACAAGGTAAGTCACCCAATATTACTAATTCTCTCTCTCTTTATTTTCTCTAGTAGCTCTTGATAATTTCTAATCACATCAAATAATATTATTTCTCTCTCTCTCAATGTAAATAATTCTACCACTCTCTCACAATACCTCTCATCATAACACAATTTCTCTTTTTCTCTCTCAATCCACACAAAAAGCAACATATAGTCATCATGACACATCCTGATTCTTTCAGGGAACTCATGCGAACTAGGGGGCCTACTTACAGACACCTCGTCTCTATAATCACGGGAGGAAACTCTGTCCTCATAAAACATTAATGGAGTCCTTACTCCATTTACATCAAGGGGAAAATTTGCCCTTTGTAAACCTAACCTCTCTTCAGCCACTATCTTATTACTACTCTCTAACACACTGACATAGCCAGGGGGGTCTGAAGGGGCTGCAGCCCCCCAAAAATGTAGAAATTTTTAAAATTTTGCACGCTAATATTTCATAGTTGTCTTGATTATTCATCTCTTCTTTCACAGCACTAACACTTAACTAAAAATGAACTTTTTCATGTGAAAACTTACTGATTTTATTGGACGCGTTTCGGCTTACGTATCCGCCTTCTTCAGCTTTGGTAACAGACTGCCAGCATTTTGTAATGGTTGTGTGGAAGGTGAAGTGGGGGTGGTTTGTGGAGGAAGGGGATTGGCGCGGGGATTCAACTTACTGTTTGTTTTCTGTATAATTGTGTCACATACACTTTTTGACACAATTATACAGAAAACAAACAGTAAGTTGAATCCCCGCGCCAATCCCCTTCCTCCACAAACCACCCCCACTTCACCTTCTACACAACCGTTACAAAATGCTGGCAGTCTGTTACCAAAGCTGAAGAAGGCGGATACGTAAGCCGAAACGCGTCCAATAAAATCAGTAAGTTTTCACATGAAAAGTTCATTTTTAGTTAAGTAATATTTCATACTGGCAGATCGATTGTTTCAGGTTTGGAGTTACACATTGTGTAGCCTAAGGTAAGGTGGGGTTTATTCAATCAAGGGGCTATTTGAATCTAAATAAGAAAACCGTCTGCTGCCTGCTGCGCACTCTGTGTGCATATCTCAGCTGCCATTCTGTGTCAGATTGTGTCTTGAGAAGCCATACGCACAGAACCAGAAGAATTTTCTTTGTTATCTACCTTTCAGCTATCATACATCCATCTAGACGTAGTCGAGGTAAGTGTGTCTTGTTCAAAAATAGTCAGTATGTAATATTCAATCGTTAGATTATAAGGGCTTAACTTACTCACTATAATCATTCAGAATTAACCTAAAATCTGTTTGTCTTGAAAGATGTACAAGCTCCCACGACAGTCAACATGACAACTAGCGACATCTGTTGGATATTACCTGTACTATTTGCTTTCAATGAATTTAGAACATGTGGGGTTATGTGAATCATTCTTCGCGGGGCTATTTGAATCGACATAATTTAACTATATTAATGGGATGTTCAAGCTTATTTAAGTAAATTTAAGCGGCAGCGTGAACAACAAACATTGAATGCATGCAGATATTCAATGCAAAACATTCCGTTTAGAGGTCGAAGAGACAGTGGCAGAATTTCTCTCTCTTCACCAGTGGAGAATGATGGTAATTTCAGAAGCCTTATTCGATTTCGAGCAAACGCTGGAGATACTGTCCTGAAAGATCATATTTTACATAGCCCTCTAAATGTTATGTATGTCAGCCCAGAGATACAAAATGAATTGATAGAGACTATTGCGTCTTTGATTCGACAGGACATAATCAAAAGAATAAGTCAGAGTAAATATTTCACGATTCTGGCAGATGAGACAACTGACATCTCACAGATAGAACAGTTTTCGCTGTGTGCTAGATACGTATCAGAGAGTGAAAATGGACCTGTTTTAATGGAAGACTTTTTAACATTTGTGCCTGTGTCTGATGTGACTGGGGAAGGGTTAGTTAGTGTGATCGAAGAAAAACTCACTACACGTGGGTTGGATCTAGAGAACGACAGGACTACGACGGAGCTTCAGCGATGAGTGGACAGTTTCGTGGAGTTCAAGCTGTGCTAAAAAGAAAGTATCCCAAAGCTTTATACACCCACTGTGTGTCCCATTGTTTAAATCTGCGTTTATCTGACTCGTTCAAAGTTCAAAATGTAAGAAACACGATGGGATTGATTACAGAAACATGCTCATTCTTCAGAGACAGTGCCAAACGCACAGCAATCTTGGAGGAGAAGATTAAAGAGCTGTCACCCAGCAGTGATCACCACAGAATCAAAACTCTCTGTGAGACGAGGTGGTGCGAGTGACATGAAGCGGTTCTTCTCTTTAAGGAGATGCTGGTGCCCATTGTATCGACCTTGGAGAAAATGGCCTATCTACCCAATGAGCACAATAAGAGGTCGTCATTAGTTCTTAATAGTATTAGTTCTAGTTCCTTTTTAGTGTCTCTAGTTGTTTCTTCTAAGCTCCTGGGCACCACATATAGTCTGCCCCAATGCCTCCAGAAAGAGACATTGATTTATGTAGTGCTCTGGACCATGTCAGAAAAGTGAAAGCTGTTGTGGAAGATCTAAGACATAATGCTGACTCAGAATTCAAGAAACTTTTTGAAGAAGCAAAGTAGCTTGCCAACTTACTTCAGTTGGAACTTACGATGCCACGAATAGCAACTGCGCAAAAAAATAGGCAAAAACCACCGGCTGCCAATCCCGAAGATTACTTTCGCATCTCAATCTTCATCCCGTGCATCGACAACCTCATAAGTGGACTTAGTGAAAGATTTTTAGCACACGAAGCAATCATCGCTTCTCTACAGTATCTGATCCCATCGCATTGTGATGTAGATTTCGACAAAGTAAAGCCATCCTTTGAATTCTATAAGGACGATCTACACAGTGGCTTCACCGAAGCTCATTCAGGGGAATGGAGTTTGTGGAGGGAGAGGTGGAAAAATGATACAGGAAAACCTAAAACAGCTATCGATGCCTTAGCACAGTGTGATAAAGAACTTTTCCCGAACATGTACACTCTCTTCACCATCTTTGCGGTCATACCTATGTCGACAGCCTCTGTCGAAAGTAGTTTTTCTCAGCTGAACTCCTAAAAAACTCTCTGAGAAACACAATGGGCGAAACCAGGCTTACTGGACTAGCCTTGATGTTGGTGCACCGGGACATCGTCATAGGGATGTCCAACGAAGACATCGTCAACATGTTTGCCTCATCAGGAAGGGCAAGAAGGTTTAAATTTTTGTAAGTGAGTATTTGTAAACAACTTTCTTCAATTTTTAATATGTCACCAATAAATAAAAAAATTCAATGCACACTGAAACTTTAATATTTCGTCCCCCCCCCTGCTTTTCCACTGCATGCACAGCTTTGGATTAGTGGCGTGCCCTCACCGATTTTCAGCCCCCCCCCCTGAAATAAAATCCTGGCTACGTCGCTGCTCTAACATCCCATTTTTAATTATATCATCATTATTCTTACTTACCTTTTCAACTACTACCTTATTTGTATTTGAACTGCCATCAATATTATTTGTAATTATCTGTCCATCAAAATCATCACTTATTTTAACCCCATTACTCACCTTGTTCTCAGTTGCTTCATTAATTACATTCTCACTACACTTACCGTTATTTCTTGTAACATTACCTACATCATCTTGTATTTGTTTTATAACTGTCTGGAAATGTTCATCAATACATTTACATAATACATTACTCAGATCATCAAACTTTACATTTATACTACTCTCAAACTTTGCATTCTGTTCTTTAATTTCTTTAAAATTAGCATCATTTTTAACATTCTGTTGTTCACATTTTATTTTCTGTTTGTTAATGTCATTACTTAATTTATCAAATTTGGTATCAAACTTTTCATCATTACTATCAAAACGACTATTTATTTTAGCGAAATCACTCTTTATTTCTTTAATGTGTTCTTTCAATTCCCTAACATCACTGCTTAATTTATCAAATTTAGTATTTACTTCATCGAACTTGTTATCGAACGTATTACTTTGTACATCAGACTTGCTATCAAACTTATGATTCAATTCATTAAACTGTTTTAGTAAAAAACTGATTACGTCATTATCAAATTTACTATTACATTTTGTTGGGGTTGGAGTTAATTGAACTCCAGAGTCCTCTGTAACATCTATTTCATCTGTAACACTTACATTCATGGTTTTATCGTCTTGACCCATATTCGGAGTTGAATGAACTCCCAGGCCACTCATGACAGCTGATTCATTAAATTCAGTTATTTCACTTATATTATTCTCGTTATTTTCTGCCATTTTTAAATTGTGAAATTATTATATATTTTAACAATTCTTATTTTCCATGCCTTCAGTATTTCAATAGTCTACGCATTACTTACGTATCATACTATAACAAAATCGTTTTTTCATAATTTTTTACATATTCTGCTTCAACCTCTAAATCACTTATTTTTACGAGTAGACGTGGTCTGTACAAAATTTAAATTTGTACAAACAGTCCAAGTTCGACGCGCCAAATGTAATCGTCCAAACTCTCTTCAAATAATATTTAATACAATTTATTATTCACACTGCTTACCTCATCGGATCCCAAGGTCGTCACGTGAACTCACAACCTATAAGTGATTTAGGGTTTTATGTTGTAATAATTACTCTCATTTACGGTCAACTTCATTTATTATTCTTTTTATCATTCTCATTTTTTATGATTCAATTAAAAAAAAAAAAACATGTCTTCTCCTTTTACATTCTCCACCATTTAAATCAACAAATTTCACCATTTAGGTAAAGATACCATTTAATTAAAACAGACACAATTTCAACACTTCTTAATTCTTATAATTAAATAACTGATTAATCAAATTAATTAAAGACAACCCAGTATTTGCCACACACACTTTCATTCATTTTTACCCCATATAATTAAAGCGCTTTATATTTTCTGCAATTTTCAGAACGATATGTATATTATACATTTACTTGGTTGTGAGATCCATGGCCGACCACGTGTTGCACTGATTTCAATTTTTTTTTTTGTCATTGGTTTTCAGATTTTAGTCCACACTTCCTGATTTTTTGATATTACTGTCGATTAATAAATGTTACACACTTTATACCACTTTGGATTCTTTGTTTAACTCACATTTTATACTTATTAAATATTTTCGGCTCGCGAGCCTTTTACGTTGAACTGGCCGAAGCCGCAGCTACGTGACATCGTTTTTCTCTGCGCACCAAGCGAGCAAAAATGTATATGGACGTGCCACTTTCATGTGACCGTTGGTCGACGTGTGCGCGCGTATGTGTGAATGCGCACCCTTGTTGATAACTTTACATTCCTGTACCAAGTCCTACCAGTTATAGTTCGTTCACCAACTTGCCTTGGGATAGGTCGAGCTGGCGTCACGTGACATCTCATTAAGCCACGCTAATTACTGGAAACTCGCTCTGGCTGACTAGCCATCCTCATACGTTACAATTCATATGTGCGGGCAAGCATACGCGCACTCGTTCACATATCTTAACACCTGGAAACGTAGCATGCTGAGGGGCAGACAGACCAAACGTGCAACTGGGTGGCCCGAAAGTGAATGTCTATTGTTAAAATTGAGGCCCCGTGTGGGTAACTTCCTTCCGTCACATTTACAATTGAAATAAAACCAATCACCCAATTCTGTCCCGTTACAACTGAGCGCGCCGTGCCAGCTTTGCGACTCTCCCAAAACAGTCTCGCTCGCTCGGCACCAGACATTGGGGTACCTGTGCGTGGCCCATAGCCTCCTCTTTCCAACGATATGCGTAATTTATATTTTTAGCTGGTTTTTGCGCGGGCTGAGGCTGACATATTGAATTTCTACAGTTTTTTATATGCTTACTTTAAGTTTTTACATAGAAATATTGTCCAACATATACTTATTATTATTTAAATCGATCGATCTCTACAAACTCTATACACAAACACACGAATCACTGCGCTACCACGTCTGAGTCCTGAGTTACACTGAATGGAAAGGAGTCAGAGTGCTGGTTTTGGCCAATCCGCGCTGTGCCCTCTCCCTGCCAACCCACTCGCCCGCGACGCGAAGGTTGTATCAGCAAGCTGACCATATATGTTAAAAAATGACACTGCACGTACGTCTCTGAGACTAATATTTAGGGAGTTATTAAGGCAAGATGATATAGACCTTTTCGTTATGGTACAAATTTCTGTTCTGGTACCCGTATGTTTCGGTGTGATTTTAAAGACATTTCACGTCAAAACTTATAATTGTTTACCTGTGTAAGTAAAATTGAAAGTTAAGGGGATATGCGCAGAAACCAATTTATGGATGGACGAGTCCACTTTGAAATTGTGAATGGCGGGAGGGTCACGGAGAATCAGCTGGTATATGCAAGTGTAGGTGTTACCAACTTGTGTGTGATGTTTTAGTTACCCGTACATTGTTAGTTACTGTGTGACGTACTATCACAGTCTTGCATTTGTTATTATTTCAATTTATTATTAATTGTATCGTTGTGTTACAGTCACTCATTTTTATTAGTTATTTAATTTTTTAGTTAATTTCCATTGGTAGTTTTTATTCTGTAATTACGTATTATCATAATTGTTTGTGTTATCATCCAGTAACGAGATTTGTTAAAATGGATACTTCTCCTTCAACTAGCAAAGACAGGAAGTTATTCATAGTCAAGGATGGGAAGTAATAATAAACAGTTTTTTGTTGTCCAGGATTAAAAAGATTCTTGCAATTAAATTAATAAGTTAATACGAAGAACGCGTTTGTTTATGTAATGATAAACTGCAGAGATAGTAGAGTGTAATTAAGGAGTGGAAGTGTACAGTCTGCAAATTCCATTGCGATAAGAATGGTCAGAAAGGCTGTAGTTTTTTACGTCTCAGCAGTACACAATGACAGAACCAAACAACACTCGGATATGTTTATAAAACATTCTGATACGTAACAGGAACAAATTTCGATACGTGTGTACAACCTCTCTAGTCCGACCCTCGGCTGGTCCGACGCTCTGGTTGGTCCGACCGCGGCTCTGGCACCAACTTGTTGATGACACACCATACTTGTCAGTTGTTTTGCTGCCTCAGTGAGCCGGCATCTAGTGTCTAGTGCGTGCTAATTACTAGTCCTGTGTGAATTGGTGTACGTAGTAATTGGTGACAGTTTTCTGTTTACAAATATTTTTTTACACTTTTAATACTGTGTGTACTACTTCAAATTCAGTGTTTACTTTTACTTGTAAAGAAAACAGTATATTTCCCGTATTTTCTTATACTTTCAGTGTGACAATGTTCTTGGTAAGCATTCATTTTCTAAATTTATTTTTAACTGACTAGTAGAAAAAAATTAGAACAACATAAAAAAATAAGTTTTCCTTCTCAACCAACTTGTACCAGAATTATTTAGCTTGTTCACTTATTAAGCATAACAATTAGTGCTTTATAAATTGTAACTATATAAATATTTTGAAAACAACTCACGTGAATATTACTTACCTACGCGATCTTTTCTATGCACTTACCCTGATTTTGCCCACCTTACTATGACTTACCAAACAGAAGACTCCAGATTTTTTATAGGTCACAACCAACATTCTTGTTAAAGGCAAATGTGGAAACCTGGTTACACTTCACCTTTTTTAAAATCTAGTAAATTTAATTCCCTGGATTCAACACTTTACCAAGGTTTGTTTTAGGCGAGCTTCTCCACACGAGACAGGTTATGGTAAACTGGCGTAATAAATTACTTAACACATGGTTATGCTATTAAAACAAATCTTATTTTATTTTTTATAAATCAAGGATTACTTTCTCTCTCTCTTTTCTAACTATCTTTTACATTATAGCTTAAACAATACTACAACAGGAAATTACGTATACAAATAGAATACATGTTTTCAAGGCAACCCAGTACTTTGAATCCACTCTCTCTCTCTCATTCTCTCTTAACCCCCCATTTATTAATTGAGTTCATTAAATGAAGTTGTTTTATTTTACTTTGGGCTAAAATTTATCCACTGTACTCATCTGCACTCAATATCCATCATTACACCATCTGTCGTTTTCCGCTTTTCCCGTTTCACTCACAAAATTGGTTCCGGACTGTTTAAATTTAATACAATTGTTGATTGTTCATTATTATATGCTGCACTGTTGTTTTAAATTAAAATCACAATAACATTTTAGTCGGCCGACTCTAATTTGCTCGAGGACTTTTTTACATGACCGTGCGGTCCGGGAGTAGTTCGTCGACTGCGCAGCTAAGCTGCCATGGTGACGCTCTTCGTCCTTTGTGTGTAAATCGCCACGAGGCCACCAAACGGATGTCTTCTTCATACCTCGTTCTCTCATTGGTTTCTCGCAAATGCGAGATCTCGCGAGAGGCCAGAAAGTCATTGTGCATTGCCAACACGTGGTTGATTTTACGCAGCACTGGCCACGCGCTTTTATGATGACTCAATGTATCCTTTGTTCCAATTCCCAATGCGTACCTGGTATGGGCTGATACCGATGATTAGATAGACGGGTTTATGTTAAAAATGATTCAAAAATGGTTTTACACCTTTTGCCCCGTTACAAAATATATTTTTTCAATCACTTTCTGCTACAGTCCGTTTCTTGATGTATATAATACTATAATACTTATAACTAATTTACCTCAAGATATACTTTTTTCCTTTAGGAACATGTTTCGGGAGATCTTGTTCTCCCATCTTCAGCCTTCGCCATCTTGTTTCTGGTGAAGTATTTGTGTGTTGGCTTCTGGATGTTATTAAGGTAGTTTGTTGGTCTTTGGTCCTTCAAAGTTGCATTATTGTGTGTGGTTGTGGTATCTGTTTTTGTATTTTGTGTATTTTCGATGTTGAGTGCTTTGAATATTGTGTCATGTTTTGTATTGATTTGTATTTGTTCTGGTATTAATTTGTTTTGTGTTTTATGTTTGTAAATCTGTAAATTTTCCCAAATGTTCATTATGGTGCCTTTGTGTGGTATATGTTTTATTAGTGTTACATTGGTTATGTCTAGGAATTCATGTTCTGGTATTAATTTGTTTTACCACTAATAAAAATAAATTACAAAATCTAAATAGCTCACACAACAAAGATAATACAACAACCAACGGTATATACAAAATTGAATGCCAAGATTGCAATAAATGTTATATAGGACAAACAAAAAAACAGCTGAAAAAACGTTATTTTGAACACCTAAATGCATACAAAAAACGAAATATATATAAATTCAATTTAGCCACACATGCAATAAACACAGGACATGAATTCCCAGACATAACCAATGTAACACTAATAAAACATATACCACACAAAGGCACCATAATGAACATTTGGGAAAATTTACAGATTTACAAACATAAAACACAAAACAAATTAATACCAGAACAAATACAAATCAATACAAAACATGACACAATATTCAAAGCACTCAACATCGAAAATACACAAAATACAAAAACAGATACCACAACCACACACAATAATGCAACTTTGAAGGACCAAAGACCAACAAACTACCTTAATAACATCCAGAAGCCAACACACAAATACTTCACCAGAAACAAGATGGCGAAGGCTGAAGATGGGAGAACAAGATCTCCCGAAACATGTTCCTAAAGGAAAAAAGTATATCTTGAGGTAAATTAGTTATAAGTATTATAGTACAAAATATATGTACATATTTTTTAAGTGACTTAAACATGAAGCCCTCTTCTTTAAATTAAAAAGTTGTTTTATGTGTTATGCTTAGTATAATAATATGTTTTCTTGTGGTGAGGGAATTAAGTTAATATTGACTGGAGTCAGAAAGCTTTGATAAATGTAGGAATGTCAAAAGTGGAAATGGATTTCTCTGTCCTAAATCTTGTTTGTTTTGATTGTTGAAGTATTTTTAGAGTTAAGCAAACCAATGCCTCAAAACACAAACCAATGCATCTAAGGGGAGACATATCAATTGTGGATATGGGAATAGATAAGGCCACTATTTTAAATTTTGTATTCATGTTTCAGAGTTTGATGGTGTTGTGACGGCGGTCCTGAGCTGACCGGTGCGTCAGAGCAGGAGCGTTCAGTGCCTGACTGGCCTTATGGTGTTGGAATCTCGTCAGAAAAGTCCGGTAGGGTTGGACAGGTACGATCATCATCATCGGACCAAGGGTAAGTGATTGTATTTCTTTTTATATTAACACTACAGGGGGTTGTGGCAACATATCTGGGCTGATCCTTTTAGGAAGTGTGAATGGGTCAATGAAAGTTTTTATGCTTCGGCATAAAACCTTTCATTGAGGGGGTTTTGTAACAGGACAAAAGCCTGTTTTCATATTTATGGTACAAAAGGAATTATTTTATTGTATTTTGCACACATGTAAATGGGTAGGGCAATTTTCCCTGTGTTTAAAGAAAACGCAGTTACATCGGTGCGGGACGATTCCAAGGTCAAGCCTACGTGACCGGCGACACACAGCGTTATATAATTGTCATTGGCCAACAATACGAAACGTCATTAAAAAAAAAAAACATACAGGACTTAACAACAATGACGCATAATCAGGGCGTTTCCTATTTTGATACACCAGACAATGACGTCAATGCGCACACACTTATGCAAAATGTACATAGCATACACTCTCAGTCTGTTGAATACCATCATAGAGTGAAGATGCTATCAATGTTGCTGGCAAAAGGTCAGCCAGATAAAATGTGTTAAAATCAGTGACAGAAATGTAATTAACAAGAGTTAGTGTTTCACAATTATCATTTAGTTAACAATGTAAAGTCAGTGACAGAAACACCCAGCAAATACGGAAACTACGCCGCACACCTGGCCGGACGATGATGACCGTTCAATGTGGATAGCACAAAGTAGCAGGAAAGTCAAAATTGCAATCAAAATTTCTTTTCAATAATGGAGCTCAAAATTAATAATGCCTAAAACAAAAATGTATCTTGAATAATATAGTGATGAGAGGGAGAGAGTGAGAGAGAGGAAGAGTGTATCAAGCAATGCCGGTAACAAAACTGAGGCGTTGGTTTGTGTTAAAGATTATAGCAGTATAAATCAAATGGAAACACTTAAGTATGTTAATAGCTGCAAAGTAATAAAATTATCCAGTTAATCAAACAATATAACGAAGTATTTAAAGTCATGACTAATGAATATAATAGTAAGAATATGACCGCCATTTTGTCTTGGTCACGATAAGGCAGCCATTGTAATGTATGACGATTTAATTTTGCAAATTCGAAATAATAAAAAATAAGTTGATTTACTACCATACTGATGTTGATAACTTCATTTCAATCACCAAACTGTCTCTATTTACGCTTAATACGAACTCTGAACCCAACAAGAAACAAAGATAGTGATGATGACATGTGCTCTAATAATTATGGTAAGTACCATAATTATTGTAAGATTCACATAATAAATAAATACACAAAATAAGTATACAATTTGTATATTAACAATTTAGATATGTATACTTCATAATTTAATGTATAGTGTAAAAAATATTTATGTATATACCTTATTTGTCTCTTATGTATTTGTTTATTTGTGTATGTCTTATTTATGACAACACACCTCTCATTTTTCTATCTCTGATGGGGAAAATAATATGCCAAACAGTATGTCTTCTCTAGTATATCACATACACATTACAAATTGAATTCCCCACTTTCATACAAATACAGAACCTAATCTAATCCACAGCCTAATTTCTAGATCCATTTAATTCCTATACCAAGTTTTTTTTTAACAGTGTCATGATATTCTTTACATTTGCTTTGTCACAGGCTAACAACATGTAAACATACACTAGTAGTTTTATTTTTATGTGTTGATACAGCAGTCATGACTTATGGCTATGTTTGCAAACACTGTGTTATTTAAAATTCAATGTTTTATATCAGCAGTGGAGAAAACAGATTTCTAGGCTTTGAGTATCTGTTCATAAAATTCAGTCTCCAGTGTTTCCCTAGTCCATCATTATTTTTATATAAAAAAGTGATCTTTACAGCACCTATAAGAGTCAGCACCTGGAAGTCTGAACAAGACAATATGTAAGAGCTCCTATAGGTTTTGCTTTGCATACTTATATACTTATGGTATACAAAGTCACAAATGAATCAAAATCTCAGGCTTTTGGGGTTGAATGGCAGCATGTGGTACACTCATTGGTTTTAAATCTGTGAAACTAATATTATCTGACAATTTTAATTATCTGTATTTAAGATAAATGTTAACACATAATGGTTAGCATATTCTATTTGAGAATCAATAACTACAAATTAAATTTCTAGTGGTGGGTTAAAATTCTAGAAATGGAACACAATAAGATAGAAATTTTACTGCTGAATGTCAACATAAGATCAGTTTACCTGTACAAAACTCATACTCGGATGATAAATGGGAAAAGGTTTGTAGTCCGGCAGCTGTGATATGCCAGTCCAATTTTCTTCTGTTGGTGTTCCCAGTAATTTGAATATACGTTTCAACTGGTCATCCACATCTGATCCAGGAAACAGAGGTCTTCCTGCATTTGCTAGTTCTGTAATACAATGTTAGTGATTTCTTGAAAATAAATAAAACTACTATACATTCTAGTAAATTTACACTATAAATTTTGTTCTAGTGTTTAGAATAATAAACCATATATGGCTAAAAACAAACATCCCTTTTGAAGATACATCATTTGTTTTTTACTGGATCAATACTCCAAGCTCAACTTATAAGTATCTAATATTAAATTTTAAAATTATCTCATTACCATAATTCTACCTAAGCTATTTTAATAATATACACATGTGCTATCAGCAGATACAGTGAACAAATATGCTCTGGTAATTATATGATTAGTGATGTGCACAGAATATTTTTAGTTTCATATTTATCATAACAAATATTAATCATATCATTCGGACATTTATCATATCATTTATTATCTGATAAAAAATAAAAAAATACCAGTAAACGAAAAGTCTACAACACAACAGTGAAAAGTATCAGACCACTAAACTGTGAAACATGGAAATTGAAAGAGGGAACAGAAAAGCTATAGAGCAGAACTTTCAGTGAAGATCAGTAGCCAAATCTACAAGAGACCAGGTTACTAATAATAGAACATGAACAATTATGAGTACTGAAAACAAACTGTGGATGATATGAAAATGAAACAACTGATATGGTATGACTGTAGTAAGACTACTGAAACAGATACTAAACTGGTCACCAACTGTGAGAGTAACATTAGATCAGACAAAAGTTGGAAAAAAGGAAGAAGAGATGGGAGAGAGAGATCTGCAGGAAGATTTACTGGCCGACAGAAAGGAATGACTGTTGTCTATCATTTAAGAAGTGTATATTTTTATTTCTACTTATAAAAACTAAAAATCATTATCTTGACAGCACGGCATAGGCAAGGTGCTGTCTGTTCTGAAAACTAACACAACTAACAGGGAATTTGGAGAGGTTTTATTCAGACAACCTTGAATAAAAATTACTGGGATGCATGGCCCAAAAGGGAGCAGCTCCTCCATATGACTTGCCCATCTATAGGTGGTACACTATAATGGAGAAATAAATTTAATTTACTAACAAATTTCAAAGAACTCAGCCGGACAGAGTTAAAACTAAAAATAATATTATTTCATTTTCAATCTTTTCTTTGCCATCATCTGATGATTCTTTTTAGCAACTTTCACAACAAACTATTCAACTACCATCATATAATTTTTGTATCTTTTATATTTACAAACACCAACAACTATTAGTCTTCATCTGATAGCATTTCAATCGAATACACGTGTAAATAACAATTAAGAAATTCACAAAGTTATTTCACAATGATGTTCCAAGAGCATTTTATTAAACTTTTTTTAATGCTCTAACAACAAATGATAACAGAAACAATTGAAAAGAATGCATTTTCCATTTAAAGAAAGACCCCCACCTCTACTTCTAGAGTACTACACATGTATGAAATATAAGTAGGCATATATACTGTAGTCAAAATTATGTTAACTATGTATAGCAAAATTGAAAGTTAAGGGCATGGAAATGCGCGAAACGCTTACGGTCAGAGGGGAAAGGCGATGTGGAGGGAGTCGCTGTGAGATGTGAGAAGAGAATTGTTGTTATCAGCGACGGTGTTGCCAACCTATTAATATCATTTCTAATAGTAACAAAAACTCACGACTGTTAAGGTATGTTTGTAAATGTGTCACCACGAATCTCTATCTGTGTGTGTGTGTACCTACAGTCACACAGCTGGCTTAAAAAAAAGAATTATACGTTTACTGTTTCCAACATAAATCAAATAATAATATTGTAATTGTATTACTATATAAATCAAGCAAATGATATGTACTGTTCACACGTATCGGAATTTGTTGCTGTTACATATCAGAATGTTTTATAAACATATCTGAGTCTTGTTTGGTTCTGTCATTGTGTACTGCTGAGACGTAAAAAACTACAGCCTTTCTACCATTCTTATCGCAATGGAATTTGCAAACTGTACACTTCCACTCCTTTATCTCTACAGTTTATCATTACATAAACGAACGCGTTCTTCGTATTAATTTAATTGCAAGAATCTTTTTAATCCTGGACAACAAACAAGTGTGTATTATTACTTCCCGTGCTTGACTATGAATAACTTTCCTGTCTTTGCTGGTTGAAGGAGAAGTATCCATTTTAACAAATCTCGTTACTGGATGATAACACAAATAATTGCGATAATAGAATACAAACTACCAATAGAAATTAACTAAAAAATTAAATAACTAATAAAAATGAGTGACTGCAAAACAACGATATAATTAATAATAAATTTAAATAATAATAACAAATGCACGACTGAGATAGTACATCACACAGTAACTAACAATGTACGACTAACTAAAACATCACGCACAAAGTTGGTGACACCTTCACTTGCAAACCAGCTGATCTCCGTTACCCTCCCGCCATTCACAATTTCAAAGTGGACTCGTCCATCCATAAATTGGTTTCTGCGCATATGCCCTTATCTTTAAATTTTACTATACTACATGGTCATTTGGTTAAGTTTTTAAATTACTGAATGAAGTTGATTGCACCCTCCAACTGTATCTACTTTAATTATGGAACTAAGAATCTGTCAGAAATTTGTACTTTGTATCTTCCTAATCAGCATCCATATACGTATTTTCAAAAATGTTGTAATCAGTGCTATTCTGTTATCAAACTAGTTTTACAATTGTAAAGATATGGTGACATTAAATTTTTCCACTTTCCAGTAACCAATATAGGCAAACTAAGGGTGCAAGTTCCATTAATGTAAGTGAAGAAAGGTTAATTTTATACTCTGTTAGAATAACGGACCTGGTTCTCATAAGTTACCCTCACTACTTATTGGACAGTTGGCAAACCAACAGCAATTAAACAATTTGAACCAACAAGTGTATGTTTTTTAATGCCATAAGTGGAAAGTTTGGATCAATGAAAAATTGATTAAGGGGATGCCACTGATTATCATCAAATAATTCCCAAAAGAGAATAGACTGCCAGAAGAGGCTGGCAGAGCATGTCCACTTGATTTTGCATTCTGAGTGCTAATGAACTTAAGATAAAAGATGGCTGTCTCTTTCATGATACAAGAAATTGAAACTCAGTATTTTAGACATTACTTTTATCAGTTACAGCCGGCTTTCTAAACTTTCTTTTTAAATTTCAATGAAGTGAAGATTGCACACAAAAACTGAACATTTTTAACAAAACGATGTGTTTTAAATACAAAAATCCTGTATCAGATAATTCTGTATTAGACATTTTTTTTCCTTAAAGATGGAAATTTAAATATATTTCAGAACAATTTAAAATTAATAAACCAAAACGCAAAAACCAAAAAATTAAGTTAATTTATTGTATAAGACGAGTTTTCCGGGCTGTTTGGCCGTGGTCTAGGTTTAATGAATGGTCTTTGGTTTGATTTAATGGTCTATGGTCTTTGGTTTGTCATTAAACTACAGACCACGGCCAAACAGACCGGAAAACTCGTCTTATACAACTGACACCGGCCGTGAAAGCCTTAGGACAATTTTAAGTTAACTCCAAACTTCTTGTATGATAATAATTTACTTTAAACATTGTAACCACTACACGTTAGATGTTCTTTATCAATTGATTTTGGAGTAATTCACTTTCTTCAAAAAAATAAAATGTACAACTGCCTGAGACATCATCTAAGTTGTCTAAAATTTTTATCACTTAAAATCTTGTTATCACAAATATCTTGACAACAAAACAACATGAATGGATGTGTTACTTTAAATGTCATTGTGTCATTATGTCCAATTAAAAATATTGCTGTTTGAAATGTCACTATTAAAATTGTTGACATTTTGGCTCTGTGTCCTAATTTATTTCTGATTTAATACATTTTTTATTACAAAATGAATATAGTAGATTGGTATATCTACTATTTTTTTTTTACGAGCTGAGAACATGAAGTATGTATCATGTATTTTATTTCATTCATTCTTTTCATTATACTGTATTTACAGGTTTATAATGCACATCCCTATTTTGATGAGATACATTTACATAAAAAATTTATACATTAGAAATGTACTAAAAGTGTTGTGAGCTGAAAGTATTTAGCATGTATGTACTAAAAATTATACTTTAAACAACAAACAGACTATATGGAAACATGTTTTGGTAAAATAATAATAAACTAAATTGAAGTGGTAAAGCTTATTTATAAGAAAGACAACAAAAATTATTACAGTTCTTTTAATATTTAGAACTACTGTTTCCTATTCCTGAATCATATAATATCCAGTACACTGAGTTTACATTGTACAGCATAACTACCATCATCTTAAGCACATTCTATTATGGGCGAATTAAATTTTGCCGTGTACCAGCAAGATGTCTTCTACTTGTGAGGATACAATGTGTTTTCAATAGCCAGGAATAACAACCTAGCATAGAAGTGACAATAATTAATTATAAGTACAGTGACTAAACAAAGGACTATATCAGAGCAGCAACTCTACACATACAACAACAAAATGTAGCCCATTTCCAAACCGTACCTACCTTCGGAACAAATATCTCACACACACATGTACACATGCATAAGTACTGTACTTTATACATAAACATATTCTTTATTAACAGTTGTACTAAAAGATAACAATAAATTTTGAAACTTTGTTTAACAAGTTGTAAATGTCTTTCAAATACTAAATACTTACATAAAATTGCTTAGTTTGGGTTGCGTGTGTTTGAAATATTAGTTTTCCAAATTGTGGCTTTGTAAGACTGAAAATATTTTAATATTTTAACACTATGGTGAGAAAATAAACAAAGGAAGTTAAGCCCCTTTGGCAATTAAGCAACATTTTTTAACTGTGAGTGTCCTGCCTGTACATTGAACATAGAATGGAAATAAATGGAAATACAAAAATACAAAAACACAGAAAAATTAAATGCACAAAAAGAATTTACCTAATTTTCTGGGCTACCACAAATGTACATTTGGAAAAATACAAACCAAAAAATAAATACATTACACAATTAATAAAATAAAAAACAAATTTAATTAACAAAAAATGAATTTGAATGAAGAAATTTGTGTTAGTGGTTGAAATCACAATCAGAATGATCAATATTGCACACCACTATATAAAAATTATTCCGATTAGCGCTTTCAAGCTTCACAGCTCATCGTCAGATCAGGAATAGACAGAAAATAGTTAATACCCAACCCTTCACCCCTCTCCCCCACCCTGCTCACCCTTAACAAACTAAAAATTAATGACCCTTCCCCACCCCCTAAACTCTGTCTCACCATCTGTACAGTTACATATTTTTCTAGTAAATTCCTTGTGTTTCAGTGTGTGTGTGTGTGTGTGTGTGTGTGTGTGCATCCTTTTAACTACCCTCTTCCTCTCCACACACGTGGGTCAGTCACACACCCTTATTTTAAAACAACCAATTAGTACTATGAAATATAATTCTTAATCTTATCTATCTGCCCTCTCTCATTTACTTCTTAATCATGTTATAAAATATTTCTTCATTATCAAATTTAATTTTAATATTAATTAAATTGTCTAACCCTTTTTCTCTTTCTTTCAATATTTCTAACTCCTCTCTAAGCTTCCTTTCAACTGTGTTATTTACTACTTTTACGATTTCGTATTCTTCCAAAGGATTAACAAACTTGTGGTTGTCTTCTATGAAATGTCTTGCATATAACAAATTGGTTGTTCTATTACCTTCTCCACGTTTGTGGTCAGACAACCTGAATGCGAATTTTCGTCCTGTCTCCCCTAGGTACACTTTGTTGCAGTCTTTACATTTTAATTTATAAATTCCGCTTTTCTGTAATACTGGAATTTTTTCTATATTCTTATTCCTTATCTTATAAAATACCGTTTCACATTTTTTAATAGCTATATCTACTCCATATTTATTAAAACATTTTATAATTTTTCTAGTATGTGAACCTATGTATGTCAATGACCCTGCATAATTCTTTTGTTCTGGTTCTATTTTAGCTTTTTGTATGTTGACCCTTTTCATAACTTTATCCACTATGTTGGTGCTATAATTATTATTCCTTACAATTGCCTTTATCGTTTTTAACTCCCTATCTTTTGATTCGGTCTCTTTTAAACACTTCTGAGCTCTGTAACAAAAGGAATTGATTGCCGCCATTTTATATCTGTATGGGTGGTACGACTCTCTTGTTAATCCTTTGGAAGAATACGAAATCGTAAAAGTAGTAAATAACACAGTTGAAAGGAAGCTTAGAGAGGAGTTAGAAATATTGAAAGAAAGAGAAAAAGGGTTAGACAATTTAATTAATATTAAAATTAAATTTGATAATGAAGAAATATTTTATAACATGATTAAGAAGTAAATGAGAGAGGGCAGATAGATAAGATTAAGAATTATATTTCATAGTACTAATTGGTTGTTTTAAAATAAGGGTGTGTGACTGACCCACGTGTGTGGAGAGGAAGAGGGTAGTTAAAAGGATGCACACACACACACACACACACACACACACACACACACACACACACACACACACAAGGAATTTACTAGAAAAATATGTAACTGTACAGATGGTGAGACAGAGTTTAGGGGGTGGGGAAGGGTCATTAATTTTTAGTTTGTTGTGGGTGAGCAGGGTGGGGGAGAGGGGTGAAGGGTTGGGTATTAACTATTTTCTGTCTATTCCTGATCTGACGATGAGCTGTGAAGCTTGAAAGCGCTAATCGGAATAATTTTTATATAGTGGTGTGCAATATTGATCATTCTGAAAAAATGAATTAAAACAATCAAACTTTGAACTATGAAATTGATAAAAAACTCTATTAATAATAAAAATTAACCTTGAAAATAAATTTAATAATTTCATGGTTTACCATTGCACTTTAAAACCTTTTATTTCAGTTTTTCCATAAATTCACCTAAGTGGACTTCGGTAATTTTACCAATAACCTGATACATAATATATACACCTAAAAGAATTATAAAAACCAAGTAAAAAAAACTGTGTACACACCGGCAAATATACATCCTGCAGACCACATATCTATTGATGTTGTGTATAGTTTGGCACCAAACAAAACATCAGGAGGACGATACCAAAGTGTGACGACTTCAGCAGAATAACATTTGACAGGGATTCCAAATGCTCTGGCCAGTCCAAAGTCGGCTAATTTTAACTCACCATTCTGGAAAATCACAATATTTTAGTGTAGTAATACAAAACGAATTTATGAGGCAAACATTTGAAATACTGATTATACACACATGCACACAAGTTTCTTTATCACCAACTGACAATATAAATAAAATTCATTGTGTGTGGTCTCTAAGTTGCATTAATTAATTGAGAATAGGTTAGATACCTCATTATATTTTCTTCATGCAACTTTCCTTTGGTCTTTAGGTATGACCCGTTTTGGGCTCACAGTCCTATCTTCAGGAGAAGATCACTTGAGTTGAGCTCATCAGTACATAGCAATTAACACGCACATAAAAATACTGAAGTGTATGCTTTTTTTTCTCGACGAGCATTGAGTCCTTGTGCGATATGAGTATATATTGAATTCAGTGTTTTTATGTGTGTGTTAACTGTTGTGTACTGACAAGCTCGACTCAAATGATTTTCTCCTGAAGATGGGACTGTGAGCCCGAAATGCGTCGTACCTAACAACTGAAGATGCATGAAAGAAAATATAATGAGGTATCTAACCTATTCTCAATAAATAAAATAGTTGTGCAGTATATAAAATGTGAAGCTAATCAGCAGCAAACAGTTAATGTAACTGACTGAACGTTAGGCGAGACTGTGGCATTACAGATTATTATGTAAACGAAGCTACTACACTATCCACTATGAATCAGATTAAAACGTTTGCTTTGCTTTTGACTCAACTTTGGGTATGTTCAGCCTACTATCTCCTGCCAAATATTTTTTTAAGTTTTTACCACTGGAGAACACCTCTGGTTGGTGGCCGAAATGTCTAGTTATGACAACACCAGTGAGCAATCGACCATAGCCCAACGGCCTAGAAATTAATCTTTAAAGTGCATGTACTATTTTTGTTAACATCAAATGTTTTGCCCAAGCTAAGATAGCCTCTGTGCTGAGTCAAGCCACACTTCGTCTTAATAATGAAACCCATGAAGCAAAAAAAGTTAAAACACTGGCTATACTGCATATGTGCTTTCTGTTTGGTCCCTGCATGTCTCATATGTGGAACCCTTATAATACAAAAAATGTACACATAATACACTTTTGTCAATAGAATTTTCTATTTACTTTTAGTAGTGTCTGACACAAGTAGGCCTATTATGACAATGTTTCAGCCTAGCTAAAGCCATCTACTTCAGGAGTATTCCTTTTTAAGCTTACTACAGACAAAGCATACTGTTACGACGGTCTAATTTATTGTCGTATGGTACAGTGGAAAACAAAATTCAAGACACCAATTACATCACTAATCACCAGCTTTAATTATCACAGTTAAACAGTTCGTAATTAACAACACAGTCTCTTACAACAAATCAAATAAAAATGGTTCACACGCAATAAAATGTCAACTAATATAAAAGACAATTGTATTACAATTATACCGCCCGATTATAAAAACACCACTTTGCCACAATAACCACTTGAACGCACAGAGTAATCACTTGTAATCGCCCGACAATAAACTCAAACCGCATTGTAATATATCGCAACTATAACTGAAACTGAACGTCGTTGAGTACTGGTATTTATATCCCCCAAAATACTAGATTATTCCATACTGCACATTAGCTCTATACTACGACGTAATTAATTGTGGCCTTGACACAGTCCGCGCGGCTGGCGGCTTCCAGAAAAGTCTCGTGAGTACATGTTGAAATCACGTACACCACAACATTTAGACGTATTCCACTGGACCGTTCGAGAAACACGTAGATTGTTCTGTAATGTCGTAACAATATGTTTTCAAAAGGCAAAAATGTTGTGGTGGACAATTAAGCAAGAAAAATGTAGTAGAGGACACAAGCTTTATATATAGTCAACAACCAGCACCTTAACAAAATGTATAAACAGAAGTGCCTCACTGGGAGACATAGAATAGTTTTTGTTCATTTCATTTGTGGGTGTTTGTGATCTGTGTTCCTGCACTACTGAAGATGTCTGTCGTTGATCTGGAAGTGTTTATCGACAATCTACACAATGGTCTAACAGTCTAGAAAATTGTGACAGTGTAAAGTGTAGTAGTGTTTGTGGCTGAAAATTATAAAAGGAAGCACAGTTACAACATGATACTTTAAGCATGTAAAAACCTGTCTCCTGTTTGTAGAACAAAGCATGCTCAAGGATGTCCATTGACTTACTTGTAACGTAGCTAAAGTACTTTGACAACAGAATTATGGAAAGTGAATGTCATATTACTCACCACAAAGTATACATTTTAATTGAAACTTCAGCCTATAGACCAAGGGATTCATAGTTTAGAATTATATTGCAAACAGATTTGTTTAGCAACAAGTATAGATACGAAATAACAAATGATATAACTGCTACTACTGAATAATATACAATCTCTTTGGTAGCAATAACATGTTTAAGTAGGTCAACTATGCTAATGGATATACAACAGCTGTGAATATATTTTACAACGGTCTAACTGATCATTGTATGGTACAGTGGAAAACAAAATACAAGACACCAATGAAATCACTAATAACCAGTTTTAATTATCAAAATTAACAGTTTGTAATCAACAAGCTATTCAACAAAATTATACTTGTACAATAATTCAAGTTAATCTGTCCACACAAATAATAATGTCAACAAAGAATTCCGCACTACAATCACTGTTTACTAATACGCCACTTGAAACGCACTGTGTAAATCGCCCGACAATAACTCAAACCTCACTTGAATAAATCACCACTAAAACTGACACTAAGTGTCGCTGACTGCTTATATTTATACCCTGCTAATACGCGTCAACTAATAGAAAAGATTCATTTTGTTTTAATTGTCACCAAGTCACGTTACTAAATATTTAGAATTAATATTAGGCAATTACCTGTATTAACTTCCGTCTTGTGACTTATTTAGTTTTTCTTAAAACAACGCGTTTCGAGAATAAATTCTCATCATCAGGTTTTAAAAACACTATAAAAACATCAAATTCGCCCAAAAGGGGTCGTCAACTATTTAAAATACACAAACACAAAAACACCACACATAACTAAACACTGACACCGACTGTGCCGTAACTGTGTCGGTGTTTAGTTATGTGTGGTATTTTTGTGTTTGTGTATTTTAAATAGTTGACGACCCCTTTTGGGTGAATTTGATGTTTTTATAGTGTTTTTAAAACCTGATGATGAGAATTTATTCTCGAAACGCGTTGTT
The DNA here is from genome assembly GCA_034769895.1 of Magicicada septendecula. NCBI lineage: Eukaryota > Metazoa > Arthropoda > Insecta > Hemiptera > Cicadidae > Magicicada > Magicicada septendecula. The sequence goes on from CM068374.1 coordinate 476,125,636, forward strand.
TTAAGAAAAACTAAATAAGTCACAAGACGGAAGTTAATACAGGTAATTGCCTAATATTAATTCTAAATATTTAATATAAAAGACTAGAGCGTAATTGACTGCAGCCTTGAAAACAGTGCACGCGGACCGGTATGGTCTGGAATAGGTTGCAGATTGGGTGACAAGTGTCATGTAATTGTCCTTCATCTCAAAGCAGCAGCAACACACACACACACACACACACACACACACACACACACACACACACACACACACACACACACACACACACACACACACACACACACACACACACATACACACACACACACACACACACACACACACATACTACAGCTGGGCTCTACTGGAATAGTCGAGAAACACATAGAATGTTCTGTAATGGCGTAACGATTGTAACGTCACAAAACGTTCCATACTCTTAAAACCACCAGGAGAGTGAATAATACCAAAATAATTATGAGTAAGAACCAAGTATAGGTAACAAGGAAGAATATAATAGCATTAAAATCATAAACCATTAAAGAATGTAAGGAGATAAGACCTTCAAGTGAACGGTAGTAAAACTACTATCAGCATAATATGACACTACAACATAAACAGACAATTTAACAGAGACGAATTGACAAGACAAGTTCCCCAAATAGACTGTTTAAGTGAGCCTAACAAACTGTCACTTTGATTTTTACTAATTGTTACTCATTCAACAAGTATTTAATCTAACAGAAAAGAAATAAGAAATTCAAATGTTAGAAAAGGGAGACTAAGTAATTAATTTGCATAATAAACTAGAAGCAATTTGTTTTAGCACAAACTGTGTATTTGATCTTTACACCTTGTATCTCAAATAATCCTTTCTGCAGCAGTTTCGTCTGTACGACTCTGGGAAAAACCCTAAGATAAGAATTAATTATTAATAAGAATTAAGTGAGTAGTCTCAAAACCTTTAACAAACCAAATCAAATAGCATAAGTAAAATAATAGATGACAGAACCAATATTTATAACATGTATTATTATTATAAACAGCACATCAGCTGAATTATGAAAAGTATTAATTTGAAGGACAAACATAAAGAAATATATTATTGTTAATCATGAGCTATGAAAGGTAATAAGAGAACAAATTGTATATGTTATAATAATGATAGGATGTAAATGTAACCATCAATGTAACTACTAAATGTATTTAGATAATGTTATAAGAATATAAAATATGTAAAAAAATGTATTGTCAGTCAAGGAACAAAACCTTATAATGAAATATGTAGACCAAAAGAATGGCTTAAGATGAAGTGAAATTACTCAATGAGCAATAACTAATCTAATAAAAAACTCAAAGTAAAGACACACGCCTTATGTGAAGTCTATAATAAAGAGAACACTGAAATAATAACAAACCAATGATGACCCACACAAATCATTAAAATTATAATCATGTAGAAACCTTACAAAGCATAGTAAGATATAGTAATAAGAATATTGGAAAAGGTGTCAATCACCATACCATGTGTAATGTTATAAGTATAGTAAATAAGAAAAAAAGAAAGAAAAAAGAATAGTGAAGTAAGGGGGTCTATTAATAATAATCAACAAATGTGTAATAATGATTAATAAATGTTCAGCTGGATACAGCAATTATCAATAATAATATGTTCCTTTTCAATAAAATAATTATGTTCAGAATAGAAAGTAAGGAGAGTTGAATAAATATTAAAAAATGTTAAAATCGGATCTGCAGCGTTTAGCAGAAGACGCTTAAAAACAATGCATTATTTAGAATAGGCTATTATTAAAATAGAATTTTATCCATGAAAAATGTAACAAAACCAGCATCAAGTTATATCAAAATAACAAGAAAGAAATGAGGTATACAATGCTAATTATAAAACATAATTTGTACTTAAAATAACTGAGATATAAACGTTAGCATAATAAATTTTGTGAATTTTGAATAAATACAAGTAATATTAACAATAACGAAAACCACGCTTGGAATACAATTATGTAATGGCTAAAAATAGAATGACCTCATCATGACATCATTTTCAACCAATCAGGAATTACCTTAGAAATGAACCGGTGCAGCCTAGCGTCGATCTCAAGATACTATATATACAGAAGCGAGAGTAAACAACACACATTTTTTCAAATTCCATTCGATCAGCAACAACAAGACTCCAGACCAAAATTATCAATCAACAGTGAAGAAGTATAAATCTATTAAAGTGCATCGAAACCAGTAGTGTTATCTTTACTAGAGGTGCGAATTAAAAGAACGAGTTTAGGTGCAATACCTAACCAAGTAAATAATTATTCAAGAAGTCATATTCGTTCATACACGTAAACAGTGCAGTGAAATACGATCAGTGTACCCGATTAAGAAATAATCCATGCGATTATAATACAGGGAGTACTGTGCCATATACTTACCTTGTGTATGAGTAAGATATTAGTAGTATAAAAAAATAATACACCTGTATACTAACGCAAAAACAATAATACCATAAGTACTAAGCACTGTCTTTATTTTTTTAGAGGAATTATACTATTCCGCATATAAGAATTCATGTAGTAGAATTACCGTAGTTAACCTCAAACTTGTCGAGGTTAAACGAACTTTTTGTCAATCGATTTAAAAAATTAAAAGTGTCTAATATATTAACTTCAATTCTTGTAATAGCATTGTATCGCCAGGCATGGGTGTTTTATCCTGTAATTTAAAAGAAACCACCCTTGAGGTATGAAATATTTGTAAACAAACAACCAATTATTATCAGAGTTATCATTGCCAACCCACTGGGTTAGAATAGTTTAAAGCCGGATGATTTGTAATCCGTTAGTATTATTCAAGTGAATGCATTAAGTTGAAACAAGCATATAGTGAGCAATAAACAAATGAATTGTTAACTAAAAAACATTGTCAGTAATTATTGAAACAGTGATTAATTATTTTTTTTCAATTAACGAGTTGCGAATTTAAAGCCATCAACCAGTCAAGTTGGCTATTTGAATGAGTGAAGCGCCAACAGTTAAAATTAAATAAATAGACAAGAAGGAAATTAATTAATGATATTATTTTAATTACTTAATCAACAAATAATTTAACTTCAATCAAAATTATTTATTTTATTATTCGAATAAATTCTTTTTATGGAATACTAACCAAAAGTTCCACATGGCACCCAGGTAACATCAAATGTGCTCACTTAATAACAAACAGTACAGTTATACTGTTTTGAAAACTTAACAGTTTACACACAAACTGAGACCAACTGAACTTCCAGTATGACACAAAAGGTACGTGAAAGTTTGAATTATTTAATAACTTTGTCAAAACTACACATTACAGTACACAGACGAACCAGTTCTACAGAAGTGCAAATGAACTTCGAGAGGTCTCCAAAGCAAATTACATTCAACTAACGGGGATTACAACAATTAATTAATCAATTAAAATTAAAATTTAATTAAACAAGAAATCCTAATTAAATTGATTAAATTAAAAAAAAAGTTGAAAATTATTTAATGACACAGTGTTAAATCAAAGACAAGCAACGTGTGAGATATTAAAAATAAATTTAAAAGAGAGATACATAAAACGTAAAATCTTATAAAGTGGCGACCAACTAGTGCGGCTGTAAGTAGACAGAAGAATACAGGATACGAATATTTAATTTCAATTATTCTACTTTAGCCCGGCAATTACATTAAAACGACCATACCAAGAAGAGCGATGCTACAACCAGACAAGAAGATGCCCGAACCAGAGAGACGATTAAGCTACACAGAATGGATAACCGTGTTATTTAAAAAATTCAGCAGAGATATGGATTATATTTATGAAAATACCACTGACCATGAACGAGCACAGATGGGTCGTGTGTGTATAAGGTTGACACCGAACGACGAAATGGCATTAGAAGATATTTATAACAAAATGTGGAAGATAGACACAAAGTGTAATAAAGAAAAAACTATTGGGACAATCCACGAAAATAACGATAAAAATGTGGAAAGAATGACTAAGGATGATTGGAAGAGATGGTACAATAATCTTAAACGAATGGAAAACGAAGGAATGGGAATATACGCACATGTGAAAGAGCAATATACACAGGAGTATGAACAATGGAGACAATTAATAAGACAACCAGAGAAACCGATACAAACGGAAAATGCAGAGTTAAGAGAATGGATAAGGGTTATGTTCGAACAATCCAGAGAAGACATTTGTAAATGGAGGAAACAATTAAATGAGATGCAAGAAGAGAGAATAATGGAGATGAATAAGGAGGTGGACGATAGTAAGAAATCCACAGAAACATTAAAAGAAGAGTTAAATAAAAATACTTAAGAACAGATTATAGATGATAATAATAAAAAAGAGGAAGAAATAATAAATACTAAACCAGTGATAGAACCGATAAAAGAAAATGATAATAATAAATTATGTGAACCTTTAAATGAAAACAATGAAACCATAAATAAAAACATGGAAACCCTCTATAAGGAGATAAATAATAATAATGATATAATAGAAGTGAATAATAAAGACACCGAAGAAATAATAAGTGATAATAAACAATCAATAAAAACAATCATAGAAAATACAGATAAAAACCCAGAACCATTAAATAAAAAATTAAAAGAAACCAATAATACGAAAACGCCTGAAGTGGAGGTTACAGGAGGTAATACCATAGAAAACCCACCTGATGGAACCGCGCAAACAGAAAATGAAAAATTCCTGGACTTAATGATAAAGTTTATGAGGGAACAATTCCCCCAAATGGTGAAGGAAGCAGACCAAGAAAAACTAGATCAACTCAAGAAAACGATGGACAGTGGATTCAAACAATGGGATGCAACGCTAGAGAGTGCTTCTGAAAATAATGATAAACAAACAAAAGATAAAGAAGAGACAAGTACAATGTTATCTGATAAGAAACATAACGGAACCACAGCGAATATTAAGCACAAAGAAGTTGACACTAAAAGTGTAAAGAACCAAACAATTCCGAAGATCAAGGAAATAGGAAAAATACGTCCTAAGAAAATAAGAAATACACGAGAATGAATGGAGATGATTAAAGGTGGGTTAATTAATGTACTTAACCTTCCTATTAATGAACAAAGAGAATTAATTAAGTTTAAAAATTATAGAAAGAACTTAATAAAAATGTTAAAAATAAATCACGATAAAATAGTGAGAAAAAACTTAAATAAAGATATGTTTAAAATAAATGTACTAGCGATTGAAAGGCATCATACAATGTTAGTGATATTATCAATAAGTAAGATATCATTAAAATATTTGGCAAGTAATCCAGATGATAAAATGATTGAAATAGTATTAAATACTAGTAACAATTTTATGTTAGAAAAGTTACAATACCTGTTAATTAAAAAAGAATTAACAATGACGGAAGACCGTGACATAAATGAAAATTTTGGAGCAGCAAAGTGGAAGAGCCGAATGATAGAGAGTGAGAAGTTACTGATTAATTACAAAACAATTATTGAAGAAAATACATATTTTTTACATTCTTACCTTTCTAGGGTCCCAGGTCCTTCGCACGAACTCGTGAAGAATAAGCGTGAGTTAGGGTAACATTCTTCAATAAATTATACTCTCAATTTCTGTTAACTAACTCAATTTATTTCACATTCTTTTAAATATTTGATTTTACGTTACTCATTTGTTATTTTCCCTTTTTATCGGAAAACATGGTTATTTATTTGTTACCATTATACAGGCACATGAAATAAAAGAAAACTTGTTGAATTACTTATTGTGCTAACAATCTTAAATGATAATAAGGAAACCCAGCTTGCTACACTCTCTCACTATAGTGTGATGGCATCGTCTCCACCGACCGCGTGGCGCGTCTCACAGAGTCCTCTTATTCACTGTCCAAAAGGTTGTTGTTTCACTTTTTGATAAAAATTTTGCTTGTTTTCATTGTTCCATATAGGTTTAGAGTTTTTACACTACTTTACATATCTCGGATATACACTTGGTTGGTCGGCCGACCCTAATTAGCTCGAGCAGAAGATTTAGATGACCACGCGCGGTCTGTATAGGTAGTCGGCTGGGCGGCAACCGTATACACAGCTGCCCACTAAAAGTCTGTTACTTCACCGGAAACGCACAGCCTTCGAGTTATGAACTGTTCGTCACCGTATATGTATTGTGGATTTTCAATGTGACCAAGTAGTTGATGATATTACACTGCGACGATACAGGAGGCTCAGGTAGGTGGAGCCTCTAATCGGCTTCCTTCAGCTTCAAAGCACATGTTCTGATAATTGTCCTGCCTCGCCATTTTTTCGTGGTGTGGGTCAAGGATGTAAGCGTCACATCTGCGCTCGTGTCCGTATGTGTGCGTACACTGTACGTGACAAACACTTGATTTACCAAAACAGTATTGCGTTCTCTGACAATACCCCGCTCAAAAAGCTATGCCAGCGTTCATTGTTTGAAATCACTATTATTTTACCTGGGACTAGCCGCCCTGATAGCAAATAAATTTATGAATTTAATAAAAAATAAAGATCCCCTATTTGCCCCATTACAACCCCCCCAATGAGAGGTTTTATGCCCGAGAGCATAAAAACTCTCATTGCTAAACCCTAAGAGGATCGGTGAGGATATGGCGCCAACAACCCCCCGTTAATTTTTAAAACACGTCATGGGTAAACTACCCCCCTAGCTCGGCGACTGTGGCTGCATCTGAACGACATCACTGGACTTCTCTGTTCGAGATCCCAACACCATAACATCGGACAGATACTTACCACAGTATCGCCTAACCTCAACTTATTCCATACAAAAATCAAAAACTGGCCTTACACCATACCCGATCCTCAACCGATATGTCTCCCCTTACATGCATACTGGGTTGCCTTTAGCAAGTACTGGGTACGTATACATACTGGTTATTATATTAAACACAAACTCCCTACTTCTTGACATCAACTTTCAAAAATAATTTCTGTTTTTATTTTCCATTTAATTGGTTTGACGCTACGTTTTCAAATCAAAAATAAATTAAACAAATCAAATTGAAATCCTTTAAATTTTGTTCGCTTAGAGAAAATAATCTAAGTTCATTCTCAAGGATCCATTAATTGGATCATCTCCATCCTTTTACTTTACAATTTCAAAATCTTTTAATTGAATTTATAACTCTTCTTACTTATTTACTAACAATCCTAATAACCACATAAAAATACACAACTTATTTCTACTATAAATTCAAAATAAATGCACTTGAGTACAAAAGAGAACATAAAATACACATCATAAATCAGCTGACACCTTCCCTACTTATAAGGAACATTACAATTTACAATAACGTTCTTTAATACAAAAAAATAGAAATTTTTTTTTTTTAATTTTAATTCCCCAAAATATTTCTTTTATCAATATCAAGAAAAACTAAAATTATGTAACGGTACAGATTGTGGGTCAGGGACAGTAAAGACTCAATTCAGTTTTAATTTGAAAGCAGGTAGTATTCACCTGTGAGGTGCCCCATTGTAACCAGAAACATACAATGTTAGTATAAATTGTTGATGTCTAGACAGCCAAGCCCAGACATATTACGCAACAGCTTGCCAGCAGTCTCTGTGTAAATCACAGTAAGAACACTTCTTCACCAGTGTTTGCATCAGATGGTCACCTTAAGTAGTCAGTCAGTGGTTAACTAAAACGCTCGATTGTTAATTACCGGTTTATACAGACTAGACAGTGGCAGATTACAGTCGTCTGCAAGTGAATTAAAAAACAGTGGCCTCGGGCGCAAGATAGGCCGAAAATAACATAATCGGCCTATCCCGTAATAACTATTAAAGTGCTTAAACAATGTAGCGGTCAATTAGTTAAAAAGCTATTAGTGCTCGTACCGATAAAGTTACGTTGACCGACACAATCATTAAATGTGAACGATATGGTTTTAATAAACAGTAAAAATTAGTAACTGTACCAAGATAAAATTAAGTGAGTGATAAAACAAGTGCATCACCAGTGGGAGTGAAGCCACTACCAGGATGAGTACCATATTATCAATTCAGAACTTTTAACTATACTAACATTTACCTATATTGTAACATTTGCATTTACAGACGTTTTGCTAAACAAAAGAGATCTCTAAGGGAACATATCAGTTAACTTACTGGTTCAGAATAAGTTGTCATAGGCTAGCTGATTATGAAATATTTATTTTATTAGTCCATAAATTCAACTTTCACCTTGTTTAAAATAAAATCAGATTTTGTTTAATTTACACCATGTGTTAGAGTAAGTTATTACGCCCGTTCAATATAACCTGTCCTGTATGGAAAATCTCGCCTAATCGAACCTGGTAAGTAATTAAGAGTAAATAAGGGGAAAATGTATTAAGGTTTCCATATTTGTCCTTTTGTTTAAAAATATTGGTGGCGACCTATAAGTGGAATCTTCTGTTTTTGGTAAGTCAGGGCGAGTGCGTAAAAAGATCGTAAAAGGTAAGTAAAAGTATATAAGGGGGGGTAAAGAAATAGACCGTGACAATGGCGACCCTGCCAGGATGACTCATATGGAATTTTCTGATATGGGTTTAGGCCTGATTGGAAGTACGAGACAGGTTGTGGTAACGGCGTATGGGTGAAGAATTATTGTGTATAATTACTGAATAATTAGGGTGTAAGAGAACGGGTTATTTGGGAGTGAGGGCGACTGTGTAGTTAGTAAGCTCAAGTGTATAAGTAAACAATAATATAAAAATGGAAAACAATAGTGATAAAGTCAACAGCATTGACTTGACCAGTACAAGTACAGACAATCAAGTAAATACAATAATAACCGAAACGGTAATAAACGAAATAAGCATAACAAGAGTCAGTGGCAATGGAAGGCGCTAAGATTCATTCAATGCCTATCCAAAACAAGCAATGTGACAATAACGATATAGTGAATATGATACAAGTAATGTTAGAAAAACAAAGTATGATGTTAAGCAATAATTTTAATGAATTTAAGGACGAGATGAACAGTAAACTAGATGCCTTAAATAATCGTTTAGACAATAATGATGAAAAGATTGAGACTAAATTCGAGGAAATGAGTAGCGATATAAACAAACGTTTTGACACTAACGAGATTAAATTCGGTGAATTAAATAAACGTTTCGACACCAATGATGCTAAATTTGATGAAGCAATTAAACGGTGTGATGAGATACAAAATGACAAGGTAGGTGATGTTAATACAAGCGATAGTTTAAAAGCAAAACAGGTGATGAATTACAAGGTAAGTGGCGGTGTTAAAATAAATAACCAGTATAATGGTTGTAACGTCACAGAACGTTCCATAAAGGAAGTCCTATACATAGCAATTTATCATAAGAGGAAAGTGAGGTGAACAGTATCGAACCCAAGTAGTCCTAAAAATTGTGTAATGTTGTCTAATAATTAATACTACTAACATGAAAAACGACCAGACTATGACTAAGACACAAACCCCATATATATTATTAAAGTGAATAACAGTGAAAAAACCATAAGATACTATAAGAGAGACAAATAATATCAGAATCAACCAAAATGAAGTCATTAATTATTAAGTTTAGTAACTCTGAATAGAGTATAAAGAACTATTTATTGTGAGTGAATGGACATGATCCATTATTATATTATGTAATGTAAATAAAATAAATGTATTAAATGATTTAAATACATTATTAGAAAGAATCTAAGTTAAAATAAAAAAATATATAATTGTTATGACAAAAAAATATTAAAGTGTTGGATTTGATACCAATCACTCTGATTTCATGTAAAAATTAATTATTATCAAATTGAGATAAAAACTATATGTAATTGTCAAGTAGACAAAGATGAACAATTTATCTTAAATAAAGAAAGCTGTCAAATGAATAAAAGTCAGTCAAAATAGCCAAAAACAGTATTAACTAAAAACATGTAGTAGGCATATAATATTGTGTGATTTATGGATTTAATGTTGACAAAATGCAACCAAATTGCATTAGAAAGTTGAAATATAATATAAAGCGACTATACTAATATATTTGACTAACTTAAACATTGTAATAGTCGAGTTAGCAAAATATTTACCTATACCATGTATGGCTGAGGCCAATCAACCATTACAAGAAATAGTCATATCTGGCTAAATGTTTACAAAATATTGACAAAAATAAAAGAGAATGGTACAACGCTTTAGTGTACCATAAAAACAAACAGACTCAGATGAAAATAAGATCAATTATCAAAGAATTTAACTTATAAGAGTGAGATTTGTCACACAAAGAAAAAGGACATCTCAGGCAAACCAATATGATGCTAAGTTATCCTGCAATAAAAATAATATGTATAAAGACTAACCAGGTATCACAAAAGACAGACAATGTAAATAAACTCTTAGTGTACACTAGTGAAATCCTATATATGTTAAAGAAAAAGACTAATTATTGTATTATAACAGTGACAACAACGTAGGCCATAGGCATGGACCATATAAAATTGAAATTATTTGTGTATTATATATGTTAAAATTTATTTGTTTTGTTATAGGAAGATAGTAATATTATGTGTTCATGTTGTGGAAGAAACCTAATAGTTTCACAACAATTTTTTGTTCTAAAAATTGAATTTTAATGGAAACAACCCAAGGTAAGAGTTGTATATTGTGTTATTTATTATAGTTAATTTATTTAAAAACCAATCATGATTAGTATCATTAGATTCAGTTGAAAACAGAGAATCCAAATGTAGTAATGGCATGCAAATTGTGAGTACTGATGTAAAACTGTTTGACAAATACCAGAGTAATTTTGAAATATCCTTAGTGTGAAGAATAAGAAATTTTGTTCTAAAAGCTTCGACGGAAGTTAAATTTGTTCCATGGTGTTCCATTTCATTATTCTCGAACATTCTAGAAGGAATTTTTACACAAATATACCGGAAGTTCATGAAAACAATCAGCCTGACACAGTATAAAAGAGAGACCAAATTCGACCCAAAAACACTTCAAGCTTGAAATCCAGAACAGACGCATCACCCATGACACTGATCAACGCAACCGAGGCGAAACCGAAGGCGAGAAATCGACACAAGACACGAAGAAAGGCTTTTCCCGTACATTGACAAATAGACCGACTTAACCTCTACAAGAATCTACGCCAATGTGTTGCTGAAATAGAGCAGCAACACGGCACATTTTAATAGAAATCACGCAGCCAGAACGTCAACGGCCCAGGAGGGACCAAAATTTTAAATAGAGAACCAATTCTGCTGTGTTCGCAAAGACAAACTGACTTGACAAAAACTCCCATAACGTATTACATACACAAAGCCTTTCTCTCGACTGCAAGGGTATCAGCGCTGTGGCGGCCAATTTGGGAACCAACACGAAGCAGCTGATTACTAGTGGCGGGGTTCGAGCGAAAATCTACTGCCAAACTGTTTCACAAAAAGTGCGGAAGTTGTAAAAATCGCATTCTGATTTCAAATAAATTCAGTGCACACACGAAGAGGCGAGATTGAAAAAACTACCTGAGAGAAGTGTCCAGTGCGAGAATAATTAACCACTGGAACGTGAGTTGTCAAAATTAAGTCATTTTTTACCTGGTTACAATTTGTCACACAGTTGTACTACACATGCCACACACACCTTCAAATCACTTAAATTTTCTTGTAAAGCATCTTATTGATATGTCTTGGTAGTTCAAAGGAGTCACGTCCTGAGAGTAAAGATTTTTCACGTATTAAACTCATGCTTTTCAACTGAGTAAAAATTAAATATTTTAGCCGATACTTGATTGGAGGAATAAAATTGTCAATAATAATAATAACTTATAATTTTTTTTGTAACTCTGCAATTTTATAATTTTTTCATGAATGTTAGTCCTTCAGACGATTTTTTTTTAAGAATCATTAAACTTACGTTATTTTTTCAAACCAAACTGACTTGTTTACATTTTTTCATAGAATTAAGAAAAAAAATTTTTTTTTTAATAATAACATTTTTTCTTGGAACAAAAGATTCCAAGTGGCGCCCACAAAAAACATTGTGATGGTACAATCATGGTACATTTTATAATTACCTAAAATATGGTAACGAGATCATAAATATTGTATTTTTCTATTTTTTGACATACCCAACCCAACCTCAAACACCCGATATCGAATTTACAGTGAGTGGACTATATTACAGTATTTGCCAGGATTTGAACTAATTCATGACAAAAAACGGTGTCACATCACAAAAACAGTGTGCAGTTTGCGATAAGCAGAGCCAAGCCTTCGTTACGTCAGAGGCGGAGAATGTGTTGACAACAACAAAACGGCGATGTCAACAACTTAGACAAAGAAAATGTGACGTCCGTACACCCCACTTCCGCAGATTTCAACCAGGAATTGCCGTCATTCTGTTGCAACAACTGATCAGCACCGGCCGGTTGCACATTCACTTACGAGTGAATTTTAACTTTTTAGACCACTGTAGGTGGTTAATAAACAGTATAATATCTACAATCAAGATGTATTAAGGAGAGTTATAGTTCGGTTTGGTGTAGGCGTCCTCGACCGATTAAATCGTCCGTACAAGATCGACGTATAGAATCGGTCCCACGACGGTGGGTTACGTGGGTTGACATAAAGTCCCGTCAAGCGCCGTGAAAATATACCGATTGTGCCGATGTACGAACGAGACTAGCAGTGCGAGGAAGCCAACACGAAATGGGTGAGATCGTTCCTTAATTCCTGATTTCATAATTTCCCAATATCATATTTTGGTTAAAAAATAATTTAAAATTTCAATCTAATAAAAGGAGCTCCAAAAGTTAGAAAAGTTATAAATGTTTGTACCATGAGAATGAAAGGGTGAGTGGTTGTGTGCGTGCGTAATTATTTCTAAGTGCTGGGTTGAGCAACACCTATAAAAATATATATATATATAGATGTAATTTTGTCATATACATATTGTACTTATAGAAGTTGCAACACATATAAATAATTTTGTCATATACTTATGATATTTACCGAAGGTATTATTACACTATGTATTTATTTTGGAAGGGTTAAAGATAGGGTTGAAAACAAGTATGTAAAACGTATAAATAATAAAAAGGGTATTTCATTGGTAAAAATCAGAACAGCTGTTTTTATTTCAAGCAATTTCTATTCCCGACTGACTTCGCGTAACGAAATTCTGGCCCATGACTTAGGTAGTAAAAGATGGCGTCCTAGTTTTTGTATACATAACCACATTTGTGAGATATAATATATCGTACTTATAAATTCAAAAATAACGTAGGTATACAACATAGTAGATTAAGTTGTGTTACATTTGATTGTTGGATTTGAATTGATAGTAAACTGATTTCTAATGTGCGATTCAGTAATGTATTTAAACATAAATGACTGTGAATATAAATATAAACTTAAATATACTGTGATTGGTATTGTAAAATCAAGGGTAACTGATCACAAGATTTATAGAAACTCAAAAAATTGAAGGAAGTGTTGGTGATGTTGTAATCAGGAATGTTGAGACTGAGTTAGTGTTTATAAAACCAGTCTGGCATACAACTGTTGATAAACAGGTAGATTGTTTGTTTCTGCTGGAGTTGATGATAACTATGTTTTATTTTGATGAATCATTGCCATGGGTAAATTCTATTATGAAATAAAATAAATACAAGATGTGATGGAATGAAGGTAACTTTTTTTTGAATAATGTAATGAAATGACTTAGTGTTTTGATTGTAAGGCAGTTAAATTTTAAGCAATAGGAATTTGTTAATGGAGAATCATGTTGAAAAAATGTAATAAAAGTAAATGAAATTGGTAATTATATTAATTGAAAAGGTGAATTTTAATAATGAATTCAAACTTATTTTGATTTGAATTTTAACTGTAATGATAAATTAAATAATTACTAACAAAAATAATGATTGAAATATTCATTTAAAAAATTGGAAACTGAAGGGAATTCTTGGGTAAAAAATAATCAAAAAATTGTTTGGGGTTAAGCAATGTGTTATTTTGGAGGGGTAATAATGTATTGTAAACATTATTCAATTTGTATGAAATTTATATGATTTAGCTGTAAGTATACCGTAAGTTTATATGGCCAGGTGGACATTGTATTTTATGAATTTATTTTTGACTTGTAATGAATAAGGTAGTAATGTTTTGTTTATAACTCATGGTAATGCCCATTTGGAATGTTTATTATGTCGTATCCTGTTTATGTAATTGTGTCTGAATATAGAACAACTACCATTGTAGGACAACTAAACTAAATGAATAACCAGCACTTTGTATATAAAAGAACCAGTACTTTGTCAATGAACCAGTACGACTATGAGGAAACGAATCAGTCGGGGATATGGAGTAATGGAAGGCTTTTTGTTAATTTTTAAATTGGATGTTTCAGAGTCAGGTGATACCGTGGCGGGTATCTGCCCGATCTTATGGTGTTGGGATCTCGAGCAGAGAAGTCCAGTAAGGTCGGATGGGTGCGGCCACAGCCACCGGACTAGGGGGTAAGTACCCATGATTTTAGTAAGGACTTCAGGGGGTTGTGGCGCCATATCTTCACTGATCCTCTTAGGGTTAGGCAATGAGAGTTTTTATGCTTCGGCACAAAACCTCTCATTGGGGGGGTATTGTAATGGTACAGAATTGTATGATAGAAAGAGACAGTAAAGATTCAGTTTTAATTTGAAAGCAGTCAGCATTCACCTGTGAGGTGCCCCATTGTAATATACAATGTTATGGCAGACTATTTATATTTATGTTTATGTCTGAAGCCTGTAGCCTGCCCAACCACACATATTACGTAATAGCTTGCCAGCAGCAGTCCTCTCTCTGTGAAAATCACAGTAAGCAGTCTATCACCAGTGTTTGCATCAGATAACAACAGTTATATAGTAAGAATTTTGTCACCATAGTGTTTGCATCAGACAGTGGCAGCATATAGTCGTCTATAAGTAAAACTTTATACAGTGGCCTCGGAAATTTCGGTAGACCAAAGTGAATTGAGTAGCCGAGGTCTACCGAAACTGGTAAATTTAATGTCTTCTAAACGTTAAACGAAGTTTTAAAGTTAAACTAAGTAAACAGTGTCAGTGACGACGGAAGTGAATGGGAAATACAAGTGATAGTGAACAAAGGAATGCACGTGCAGGTAAAACGTAAAAGCAATCAATTCAAATCAAAATGAAATAACGGTAATAAAAGAGCTCGATACAATGGGGGTAAAAGATATATATTTAAGGGGAGAAGTCATTAATAAAAGTACTGGTTACTGGAAAATAATTAGTTGATAAAACTTATGTTTAAACAAATTCATGTTTTTTTAGTTGTATTTAATAAAATAAAATCAAGTCTGTTTAAGGATATAAATATGTGTTAGATTAAGTTATTACGCCATAACCATTTCCTATTCTGTACTTAAAAACTCGTCTAATGTTCTATAGGATTTTCTGATTTTTAAGGGTGGTCAGATAGCGGGATTATGTTAATTTTTATAAGGGAAAGAGTGTAAAGGTTTCGATGTTCAACCTTAAAGTATCGTGGCGGCCTGGGTAATTTAATAAGGTAAGTTTAATGGGATTATGACGGTAAGTAAAATTCTGGCAGCAGTGAGTTTTAGTAATAATATTATTGTATTATATTATTTTGGAATCTTCTGATAAAAATCAATACCTTTACAATTATTTAATTTAATTAAGTAAGAAAAATTTCATGAATCAATTACTAGAAACCTATCCTGTCTCTTAACATCAGCCATCAGCTGATCTCTCTGGGTCAGGTGAATGACCTTGCTCTAGATACACCATACAAAACTATACCATGAAAAATATACAACATATGTTCATAATTCTTACACTCTAACATAATAAAAATAATGACACAATAAAACATAATAAACAAAATCTGATAAACATCTTCTACACTTGAAATAGTCTTTCCAGAATCAGTAAAATCCTTTATGAAATTATTACACAGAAATCAATTACTTCTAAACATCTACTACAATAGCATTTCTTGAATCAAAAATAAAATCATTTAGTTAGCTTATCAGCTAGTCAGCATCATTAAGTTTCAAATTTTAGTTTGTTACTCCCCTGAGTAACCTCCTTACCACACACACTATGGGTCCCCCTGAACTGTTGCGTTCAGTTGCTTCCACAAGGACTGAATTTGAGGAGGAATTTTGGCATCTCCTGTCCTTGCTTCGGCCTTACATGTTAAACTGCCAGATATCAAAATATCCGATTTTACATATTTATGCGGGTCTATCACCTGTTTTACTGTTCTTACGCGAACAGGGTGATAGCCGCTGTTCCATAGTTTGGTGATTCCCCTGAGTTACCCCCCTTTATCTTCTCTGGGTAGATATATTAAGAACAATAAGAGTAAAGTAGAGAAACTCCAAAAGTCAGGAGTATATGAGTTATCGTGTGGGTCTTGTGACAAAATTTATATTGGCCAGTCTGGAAGGTCGTTTTCAAAAAGAATGTACGATCACAATTACAGTTTGAGATATCAGGATGGTAAATCTAATTATGCGAATCATTTGTCGGAAAATGATCATAATTTTAATGATAACTTTAAAATTTTACATGTATTGGAAAAAGGTAAAAAACTTGATTTACTTGAAGCCCTCGAAATTAATAAGCGTAAAGATTTAGGTTTGCTTTTGAACAACCAAACTGATTTAAATAGCTCTCCGCTTTTAAATTTGAAATTGTATAAGTAAATGTACGTTCCTTTCTAATTTGTATATAGTTGTGTATATGTAATGTGTATTGTTTATTGTTCTAACTTAAGTCGATTATCGTTTTCATAGCACTGGCTTTATGTGATATTTTATTTTACGTAACTAGTCAGCTCTTACCATCTGAAGAAGGCACTGTGTGCCGAAACAGCTGTCGTGGCGTATTATTTTTTAAATTAAATGACGAGTGAAAATCACGAAAACAAGTTTTTAGTTTTCTTTATTTCTTTAAAATTATAATGGATTTTCATCAAGTAAAGGCCTCCAGTATAAATTATTTGAAGTATGCTAAAACTAGTAACTTGGCCTTATGGTATTTTAAATTATTGCTCCGTACAAAAATTATATCACAGAACATTTGGTTCTTCAAGCAGTGTCTAACAAATAGTTTAATGCCACACTATATGAAGTTGAAGATGAGCAATAGGAGTATTTCTGCGACGAAAGCTATTTCAGCGGGGATTAGAATATGCATTTTACAAGATATGAAGTTAGAATATAACAAAAGAGACGTTTGTTACATATACCTGACATTTACTCATACAGAATTATTAAAAAGATTAAATAATATAGAGTTTTACATTTTAGATTTTAAGGTTAGAATTGATGTACAAAAGATTGTTCATAAAAAATACTTGAATCAAGTTCGGAAATTAAATAATTTAAAGTCTTCGGTTGTTAATAATAATAAGAAAAGTTTTAGCAAAAGGAAATTTTCGAACCATACATTTTATAATCGTTTTATGAATTTAACTAATGTTAATTTTAATGAAAGAGAAACTAAATTAATTGAAAAGGGTTTCAAGTATAATATAAAACCGTTAAATTATAAACAAGAATTTGAAATTTTAGGTGTGGATTGTGAGTTAGCATGCAATAATCACAATAACTCACAAAAAGACTCTTCTCAACCTAACCTATTGAATAAGCATATTATAGCTGATAAATTAAATAATTTTTATGCTAAACAAAATATTAAAAAGAGTTTTAATGACAAAAATAGATTAACTATTTGTTCCATCGGGAAAAAAACAAGAGATCATAATATAATATTCACTTGTGCTGATAAGGGTAACACGGTTATTGCTATTGACAAAGCCGAGTATGTCAATAAAACTCTAGATTTCTTTAACGCTTACGAAGCCAGTGACATTAATCCAACGCTTAAATTTCAAAGAGAGGTTAAAAAAGCTATCAAGGAGTGTTCATTTTTTAATGTTTCTGATTTACATTTTTTATCTGTAATGAACCCTCAACCTCCTAAACTTTATTCTTTAATTAAATTGCACAAAGATAACCATCCTATTAGACCAGTCGTGTCATATGTAAATGCACCTAATGTTAAATTATCCAAAAAACTAATTAAAATTATCCAGACCCAATGCAAATTTATATCCACACACAGTATTAAAAATTCATTAGATCTAGTCAATAAAATTCAGGACTTGTATATACCAGATAAAGCGATTTTATTATCTTTTGACGTTAAAAATTTGTTCCCTAGTATTCCACCGGATGATGTTGTTGACATTGTGGAAAAATTATTGGAAAAGAATTGTAATAATCCTAGGATGAGAGAGGATATTTTAAATGTATCGAAGGTTTGTTTGAATCAAAATTATTGTGAATTTGATGGGAAAATTTATGTGGGTAAAGAAGGGCTTGCTATGGGTAACCCCCTCAGCCCCTTGGCTTCTGAAATGTTTATGGATTATTTAGAAACCAAAATAAGAGCTCATCCGTATTTTAAATTGTTCATGTTTTGGTACAGATATGTGGATGATGTGTTGGCAATCTTTCTTGGTATGTGTAGGCAATTACAGAATTCTCTTAATTTTATTAATGATTTACATAGAAACATAAGCTTTACAATAGAAATTGAAGTAAATGATAGTATTAACGTTTTAGATCTTTCAATTACAAAACAAAATAATAAACTCAATTTTAGCATTTTCCATAAACCTACGCATACGGATATGGTTATACACAACACGTCTGCACATCCATACTCACACAAGTTAGCAGCTTTTCATAGTTATATTCATAGACTTATTAGTATCCCACTTTTAGATTCAGATTTTCAAAAAGAACTTAACATTATAAAACAAATAGCAGTTAACAACGGTTATCAGTCAAGTCTAATAGATCAGTTGTTGAATAAAAAACTATATTTACAAACATTAAGATTGGTGTATCCTATTCCAACACATAAGGAAAAGTTCCACACACTTAATTACATAGGTACTCTATTGGATAAAATTGGTAAATACTTTACTCAGAAGCATGTAAATATAGCTTTTAGGACGAAATCTTCTCTTGGTAGATATATTAAGAACAATAAGAGTAAAGTAGAGAAACTCCAAAAGTCAGGAGTATATGAGTTATCGTGTGGGTCTTGTGACAAAATTTATATTGGCCAGTCTGGAAGGTCGTTTTCAAAAAGAATGTACGATCACAATTACAGTTTGAGATATCAGGATGGTAAATCTAATTATGCGAATCATTTGACGGAAAATGATCATAATTTTAATGATAACTTTAAAATTTTACATGTATTGGAAAAAGGTAAAAAACTTGATTTACTTGAAGCCCTCGAAATTAATAAGCGTAAAGATTTAGGTTTGCTTTTGAACAACCAAACTGATTTAAATAGCTCTCCGCTTTTAAATTTGAAATTGTATAAGTAAATGTACGTTCCTTTCTAATTTGTATATAGTTGTGTATATGTAATGTGTATTGTTTATTGTTCTAACTTAAGTCGATTATCGTTTTCATAGCACTGGCTTTATGTGATATTTTATTGTACGTAACTAGTCAGCTCTTACCATCTGAAGAAGGCACTGTGTGCCGAAACAGCTGTCGTGGCGTATTATTTTTTTAAATAAATGACAAGTGAAAATCACGAAAACAAGTTTTTAGTTTTCTTTATTTCTTTAAAATTTGTTATTTATGTCTACTAACTTCTCGTCTTGTTTGTTAAATCTATTATTTATTTCATTTATCTCTGACTTAATTTCAGTTTTAAATTCATTCAAACTCGTGTTCAAATTATCATTTAACTCTACGCTACTTGCATTTATCTCACGTATCATTTTTATATTCTCTGACCTCTTTCAGTTTTAAATTCATTCAAACTTGTGTTCAAATTATCATTTTCTGACTTCATTTCAGTTTTAAATTCATTCAAACTCGTATTCAAATTATCATTATTCTTATTCATCATTTCCATAATCAATGCTAATTGACTAAATATATTTACCTCGTTACTTCTACTACCCTCAGCTTCGACCGATTCATTTACATTTGCTATTTCGCCTATGCTCTCATTAACATTTTCATTTGTTGTTACTAAATCAACTTGTGTAACGTTCAAGATGGACCCCACATCTATATTCTCGCATAAATTTGCATTTGCATTCTTCTCTGCCATTTCGACTAAATTGTAAATATTCAACTTTGATTTACAATGTCCCTGTTATTCGGGCGCCAGTTGAAGTATGTTCAGTAATGAATTATTAATTGAATATTGATTTTATTTGTAAAGGTTGATACAGGACTTCGTTTAGTGTACTTCGGCAGAGAACAATGGGCAAATACAAATAACAAAATGAGTATATCAAGATAAATATAACATTATTTATTTTCTTTTGATAACATGAAACAGGCCATGAAAACATTTATTCCGCCTTAAGGCGTAAAACTGATCATCAATAACTATTACCTCAACATAGATTACGTATATTAAAAATTACGCAAACTCAACACTCCTTATTTTCATATTTTTCATTCACCCAATCACGCACACTTTCATACTTCTACATTTCTTTTTATTGAGCTCAATTTAAAAAATGCCAGTATTTAATTATATTTACTTTCCTTTAATGGTGCGTAATGTTTCATCACATGGGACGTCTCCTTTTGGCATGCACTGTTTTGTTGTTTTCACTTTTACATTTTTACGGCCGAAACTGTCACTCCAAATTTTTTACTGATCACTGATTATTTACATGATTTATATTTTTTACGTTCCAATATTAGTTAAACTTTCACATTTTATGATTTGCGGTTTATGCGGGTGAGACGAAAACTATTCAGCCGGCGGCCGAGCGAATTGCTCGCGTCCGCTTTATTTAGATGTTATTTGCCGACTGGCGTTCAGTATTAAAATTTCCGTTTGTGTCGGCTCTAAAACCAGTTCATCCCACTCCCCGCCATATGTCTCGTCCTCAGTATTGGAAAGTTCCGTTCGCTTAGTATCACATTTTCAACTTGCCACGAACTGATTTTCGTCAACAGCATACTAGCGGTGTTAATCACTGGCTATAAATAAACTTTCGTTATGCTTCATAACCATATATGGTCATGAAACTCTCACTGGCAATCGCCTCACTTTATGGGTGCCTCATCTTCACATGTTATAAAATTATATAATAATATTTATGTAAATTTAGACCCATTACAAATGTAACTACTAAATGTATTTAGATAATGTTATAAGAATATAAAATATGTAAAAAGATGTATTGTCAGTCAAGGAACAAAACCTTATAATGAAATATGTAGACCAAAAGAATGGCTTAAGATGAAGTGAAATTACTCAATGAGCAATAACTAATCTAATAAAAAACTCAAAGTAAAGACACACGCCTTATGTGAAGTCTATAATAAAGAGAACACTGAAATAATAACAAACCAATGATGACCCACACAAATCATTAAAATTATAATCATGTAGAAACCTTACAAAGCATAGTAAGATATAGTAATAAGAATATTGGAAAAGGTGTCAATCACCATACCATGTGTAATGTTATAAGTATAGTAAATTAGAAAAAAAGAAAGAAAAAAGAATAGTGAAGTAAGGGAGTCTATTAATAATAATCAACAAATGTGTAATAATGATTAATAAATGTTCAGCTGGATACAGCAATTATCAATAATAATATGTTCCTTTTCAATAAAATAATTATGTTCAGAATAGAAAGTAAGGAGAGTTGAATAAATATTAAAAAATGTTAAAATCGGATCTGCAGCGTTTAGCAGAAGACGCTTAAAAACAATGCATTATTTAGAATAGGCTATTATTAAAATAGAATTTTATCCATGAAAAATGTAACAAAACCAGCATCAAGTTATATCAAAATAACAAGAAAGAAACGAGGTATACAATGCTAATTATAAAACATAATTTGTACTTAAAATAACTGAGATATAAACGTTAGCATAATAAATTTTGTGAATTTTGAATAAATACAAGTAGTATTAACAATAACGAAAACCACGCTTGGAATACAATTATGTAATGGCTAAAAATAGAATGACCTCATCATGACATCATTTTCAACCAATCAGGAATTACCTTAGAAATGAACCGGTGCAGCCTAGCGTCGATCTCAAGATACTATATATACAGAAGCGAGAGTAAACAACACACATTTTTTCAAATTCCATTCAATCAGCAACAACAAGACTCCAGACCAAAATTATCAATCAACAGTGAAGAAGTATAAATCTATTGAAGTGCATCGAAACCAGTAGTGTTATCTTTACTAGAGGTGCGAATTAAAAGAACGAGTTTAGGTGCAATACCTAACCAAGTAAATAATTATTCAAGAAGTCATATTCGTTCATACACGTAAACAGTGCAGTGAAATATGATCAGTGTACCCGATCGTTAAGTGTATTAAGAAATAATCCACGCGATTATAATACAGGGAGTACTGTGCTATATATTTACCTTGCGTATGAATAAGATATTAGTAGTATAAAAAATAATACACCTGTATACTAACGCAAAAACAATAATACCATAAGTACTAAGCACTGTCTTTATTTTTTTAGAGGAATTATACTATTCCGCATATAAGAATTCATGCAGTAGAATTACCGTAGTTAACCTCAAACTTGTCGAGGTTAAACGAACTTTTCATCAATCGATTTAAAAAATTAAAAGTGTCTAATATATTAACTTCAATTCTTGTAATAGCATCGTATCGCCAGGCATGGGTGTTTTATCCTGTAATTTAAAAGAAACCACCCTTGAGGTATGAAATATTTGTAAACAAACAACCAATTATTATCAGAGTTATCATTGCCAACCCACTGGGTTAGAATAGTTTAAAGCTGGATGATTTGTAATCCATTAGTATTATTCATGTGAATGCATTAAGTTGAAACAAGCATATAGTGAGCAATAAACAAGTGAATTGTTAACTAAAAAACATTGTCAGTAATTACTGAAACAGTGATTAATTATTTTTTTCAATTAACGAGTTGCGAATTCAAAGCAATCAACCAGTCAAGTTGGCTATTTGAACGAGTGAAGCGCCAACAGTTAAAATTAAATAAATAGACAAGAAGGAAATTAATTAATGATATTATTTTAATTGCTTAATCAACAAATAATTTAACTTAAATCAAAATTATTTATTTTATTATTCGAATAAATTCTTTTTCTGGAATACTTGAAACGCCCCCTTGGTCCCAGAATATTTTTTACACCCTTTTTCTACTCACCCAAAAAAATATTTTTTTTTTTTTCCTCTGGGAAGGCGTAACTTAATATTTAAGACTAGGCATGTGGCCTAGATTGGAAATAAAATGTGCTGAGCCCATAGTGACAGGTCTTGCAAGAAAACAGCGGATCAACAGTAACAAGATTTTATTTAAGTTTTTTTTTTTTTGAACAATAGTTTTACAATCATTTTGTCTAAGATTTCTTAATACTTGACTTCCATTCAGCTCTCTCTTTAAATTCACATGATGGTTTAATTACACAAAATATGTCAAAGTATTTACAGTCACATGGTGGTTCAATTACACGAAATATGTCAAAGTATTTTCCACAAATTTAATAATGGCATGCCAACCTACTGAATTTATTATTATTATAAACTTTTACTTCCTATATTTTACAACAGTTTGTATTGCATGAGTAATGCAGGAACCATTTATGAACACATGATAATTATAAGTGTCTGGAGTAGACAATCCATGATGATTAAATAATACAATAATAATTGATAATTAATAAATAATAATTAATAATTAAATTCAAAGAACAATTACTCAAGTGTGCCGCAGTACTTTCATCTACCTGTTCCCCATCACTAGGATTAATCACATCAATTGAAAACAGTGATCACAGTAAACGGAGGTTTAAGAACGTTACCTAAATATTAAAATTGTAGAAAATTCGTAGTTAATTAAAAACAATTAAAAGGAGTTGCCTTTTAAGTTAAGTGTTAAGTTAACTTAAATTACGTTAGTTAAGTATAGGAATCTTATTGTATAATTAAAATAATTTGAATAGTTAAACTGAACCAACAAAATAACCAAATAAGAGAAATTTAAATTTAGAAAACCAGAACATAAATAGAACCGTGCAGGATCACCGGTCATATGGCAGGCAGATGCAAGCACTCTCTGAGTATTACATTTTCTTAAGTTCTGAATATTGTCAAAAAAGTTTTAAACTGTTTTGTCTTTCACCTGAATAGAATTAAATATTTAAATAATAGAAAGGTAACCCATGACTCTATGCAAATCAACACACAAATACTTATAAGTTACTTATAACCCAGTCAGTAATGTCCACACTTTAGCATGTCTTCACAAAACATGTTGAGTAATGTTAAACATGAGTCTAATAACTAGGCATAGATTTTAGCGTGTGTGTTGCTCGATAACCTGCGGAGCACTTCGAGTGTGAAGTTTATTAAGTAATGGAAATTTCCCACCTGATCATTCGGAGGGCACTAAATACGTTCCTGCATTTTCAGTGGTGTGTGAAGGACGATTTCGGATGGCGTGACGGCGTTAGGGAGTCTTACGCAGGCTCTGCGGATGGGCAAAGATGTAGCGTGCCCATCACCTGGACCCCTTTCCCCTCGACTAAGCGGAGAAACCTGCGAAAATTTTTACTTGTACATTCAATTCAGATATCTATATACACATACCACCCCAACATTCCTTCGTCCAAGCACTCAAATCACACACATCACTAAAACTTCAATACAGCAATAGCCGGTCAGTAACTCCAGTCAAAATCCCCCTTCTGGCTTTTAATTTGAATTCTAAATTTCCCCATGTTGCACAGGAATCATACATATTAAGCTTAAACAATTTCCTGGGTTACCTTGCATGTTTAAGTTCACAAAAAGATTGACTGACGAGCACGTGGTCTCTGCTAAAACATTTATAAATACTTCAAAAAATAATCAGACTTCATAGAACCACAATTATAAATTCATACTTGCTCTAATTCTTAAGTGTTTTTAAATTCTGAACAGTCTACAACATTATTTCTTTATCCTGAGAGTAAAATAAATTCTACCACGTGCTTGCATATTTACCGGCACAAACATGGACCGCCTGAGTCACATACACAACGATCGTTACATTTTACACACACAAACCCCCAATTAAATTAATATTACATATAAACTCGCAATACTGGCTCACCTGAAGCTCTTTAAGAAAATTTATCTAGTCATAGTGGTGTCACAATCCAACCGCCCCAAGGTTGAACAAGAAAAAGAGAGCGACGCACGGCTCGGCGCTAACTTATAGAAACTCAGGCATTGTTGACTAAATTTCATTGACCGAAAAAAGCCACAGCCTGCCCAATGACGTCACCACTCAAGGTCACAGCGAACAACTTGCATCTCGATATCAACGCGGGCATCGAAACAATCAACGATAGTGTGCCGAATGCACAGAAAATAAAATTAAAGTGGCCGTGGTGTTTACCTTTCAATCTAACCATGGCACATACTAACCAGAAGTTCCATATGGCGCCCAGGTAAAATCAAATGTGCTCACTTAATAACAAACAGTACAGTTATACTGTTTTGAAAACTTAACAGTTTACACACAAACTGAGACCAACTGAACTTGCAGTATGACTCAAAAGGTACGTGAAGGTTTGAATTATTTAATAACTTTGTCAAACTACACATTACAGTACACAGACGAACCAGTTCTACGGAAGTGCAAATGAACTTCGAGAGGTCTCCAAACCTAATTACATTCAACTAACGGGGATTACAACAATTAATTAATCAATTAAATTTAATTAAACAAGAAATCCTAATTAAATCAATTAATTTAAATAAAGAATTAAAAATTATTGAACGACACACACAGAGGTAGTACTTAATAAAGTGACGCCAACAAAGTGTGGCTGAAAACACACAGAGAATAAAATCTTATACGATACGTTAATGCTTATCTGTGATATTTTTTCATCTTTGATACACGGTCCCACTTAATACATGATTTTCACATAGTCTCTTGAGGGGCATTTAAACAGAGTTTTACTGTATTATAATTACATGTAGTATATGGGGTTTTGCTGTGAATAAGAATGTTAGTAATAATATATAGGTAATAAGTATTACATACAAAGAATAGTACATCACTCAATAGTAAATGTGACAGTAAATAAGTCAAATACAGAGTATTGTATTATTATGTTTAAACTTGAGCACTACACAGAGTA
This sequence comes from Magicicada septendecula, assembly GCA_034769895.1. Classification (NCBI taxonomy): domain Eukaryota; kingdom Metazoa; phylum Arthropoda; class Insecta; order Hemiptera; family Cicadidae; genus Magicicada; species Magicicada septendecula. Next base: position 476,151,932 of record CM068374.1, read on the forward strand.
TCACAATAATACAAACAAAAATCTTTTAAATTATTATTTTTTTAATTGCATGTAACTGCAATATAAAAACTGTCTCTAGCTGATTAGCAGCGATGAGTAAATGCTGATTATGTTACCATTGGTACAAAATAATTCTTTAATTAATAACTGGGTGCATGATGAATTGTGAATACCACATTCTATAATGTAAAATATGACGAGTGTACTAGCACTCCAAGATTACGCTGTAACTTACTGGCGATTTCAAAGGCGACTTCTATATCTGTACAAAGAACCAACCCCCAGAGAGTTGTTTTCACAGTTGTGTGTTCTGATATTAGGTGTTTAATTGTTTTTGTGTATTTCCTTTATAAACTACTTGTCAAGGCTAGATCATATGTTTATTGAATGTATATACCAAGAATCACATATTTATTTGTAAAGGGAATGAGTGATTTTTTTTTTGGCGATTAACTTATTAAAATGATCTGACAATTTTCCCAAGATTAAAGTAAAAATTCAGAGTGCAGCACTATCAGTGAAAATGAAGTATAATTTCCCGTTTTTAAATTAGCTGACTAAAGAAACATGTCTAAATATAAATAATTTCTTTAGAACAATTTATTCCTGAAATATTGTTTTCACTCTTATGATAAAAAAAAGTACACTATTTTCAACCTGCAGCAGTATATTCTAAAGGATGGTACAGCATTTTTCCAAAGGAATTGGTGATATAAGATGTGATAATGACGATAGTGTTACGAGAAGCGTACCGAACAATCCAGAACATTCTCCACTCCCCCCGTCCAGTGTGGCAGCTGTAGCGTCATTCAAGTAGATGAATCTAGTGAGTACCAGGAACACTTGAGATACGCATTAAGCCGCCGGCGTTCAGTTAAGGAGGAAAAGCTGTACTGTACTTCAGCGCGGCGTATATAAAGCCATAGCAGCCGGGTTGTCAGTTCAGTTACGTGAGCGATTTTCACTGGTGCAGACTGAGCGTTTGTCGAAGTGAAGTCGTATTGTGTTAATAATTGTGTGAAACTCTATTAATAGACATTGTTATTGTGTGTGGACAAACCTAACTGGAAATATTGTACGAGTTAATTACAAATTGTGTAATTGTGATAATTAAAGCTGGTGATTTGTGATTTAATTGGTGTCTTGTATTTTGTTTTCCACTGTACCTATGATGATCAAGTAGACCGTTGTAACAATAGTAATGATAAAACAAGAACAGTCAATTATTATTTACAATGTAATTGGTCTTGTTTGCTGATACTGTTTTTGTGCATTTGTGGTTTGCAAAAAGTACAGTTAACCCTCCCATATACGTATGAGGCCAATATCTGAACAGTACAGTATTAGAAGCTATATGAGGGACCAAAATCGCTGAAATCCATAGAAAATATTCAGCAATATAAGGAAACAAAAGTTTACTATAACAGAATGCCAACAATTAGATTTAAAAATTTTTTAATTGCTGCACAAATGTTATATGAAGAGGACCCAGACACCAATCCACGTCACAGCCAACAACATTGATATGGTAGTGTTCAAGAAACACATGCCTATTTGTGACATTACAAATTGTTTAACAATTAATCTGTTTATGAAATCTTACATAACAGACCTGGCTTTCATAAGGTTTGTTCAAGACAGGTCACAAACCAATTTCAGACCAGGAACTGAAGGAAGTGGTGAATGAAATTTTTTTTTTTTTCTGAAACCGTGAAGCAGCTTACGCATCAGTGGAACAAGTACATTGAAAAGCAATGGTATTATGTTACAAAGTGATATTTTAGAATTCTATAATTTCTAGGAAACAAAATTAATAGCTGTGTTGCTGCTAACTTCTAGCTTGGCTTCACAATAACAATGATAACAAAAAATTGTAATGACAATACAAGTCGTACCTTGTTAATAAGCAAGTTCTGTGGCTTGAGATCTCTGTGCAATACATTGTGACTATGGCAAAAAGCCAAACCACGCAGTAACTGGTACCTGTGTTAAAAAATCAATATTATCAATTAGTGATTACTCATAAAATCTGATAAAGATGCTTGTCACACACACACACACACACACACACACACACACACACACACACACACACACACACACACACACACACACACACACACACACACACACACACACACACACACACACACACACACACACACACACACACACACACACACACACATTTGCTTCTGAAAAAATAATTAGTATATAATCCAGTGAAACCTTGATATAACACTCTTCTGTGGACCAGCCAAAAAGCTTTATATCGAGGGTTGCTTTATATAAAGGTGTCAAGTTTAACTATTTAATTTGCCGGGACTGCGAAAAATGAACCATGATTCTATTAATTGAGACAAACTCTACACCATAATGCATGAGTTTGGAATACCAGGCAAGCTGGTAAGATTGACGCAAGTGACCATGCAGCAGACTGAAGCCCAAGTAAAAGTGGATAGCCAACTAACTGAACCCATAAATATCACACGAGGACTAAAGCAAGGAGATGGGTTAGCCCCAACACTATTTAATATTACATTGGAATATGTAATTATAGAGGCTTATTAATAAATAGGTCCAATCTGTTAACAAATAAAACTGTACAGATAGCCGTATATGCAGATGACATTAACATCATGTCAAGACGGATAGCAGCAGCTAAAGAAATATTTCTGGAGCTTAAAAACAAAGCCAAGGAAGTTGGGCTAGCCATAAATATAGATAAAACAAAAATGCTTATCCAAACAAGAAGGGACCGGGTTCATAACAACATTGAGATAGAGGAGGACACAACTGAAGTGGTGGACAATTACACGTATCTTGGAGTGAACCTAGTAAAGACTGGATCAGAGGAGCCGGAGATCCAAAGACGGACCACCATGGCTAACAAGGCATACTTCGCAATGCTGCCATCATTTAGGTCTGGGGATGTGCACAGGGAAACAAAAATGAAAATATATAGGACTGTCATCAGACCGGTGTTATGCTATGGGTGTGAGGCATGGACAATCACACAGAAAACAGCCAACATAGTAGGCACTTTTGAAATAAAAATCCTCAGACACATTATAGGCCCAATACAAGAAAATGGCTCATGGAGACTGAGATACAACAATGAACTGTATCAAATATATAAAGAGATACCAGTCTCAAAATTTATAAGAATGCAAAGGTTGCATTGGGCCGGACATGTTATGAGAATGGAGATTGGCAGGAACCCCAAAAGGGCTCTGCTGGGTACATGGGAGGGAACGAGACCTAGAGGCAGACCGAGGAAGAGGTGGGAAGATGGTATTGCAGAGGATGCTAGGGACATGGGGATAAGAAACTGGAGGAGGGCTGCAATGGATAGAGTAGAATGGAGGCGGAGATTGGTGTAGGCCAGGGCCCGACTTGGGCTGTAGTGCCATAAGAGAAGGAGGAGGTGAAAAATGAGTGTTACATCAAGGGTCGCGTTATATCGAGGTTCCACTGTATATAAATCATGTAAATGAAAAACTGTCTCTTTGATGTATAACCTCACGACTGACTAGAAACCATAATACTCAGTCTATGCCCCAGACAAATATACTGTATACATATACTATAAATAAATTTAATTTACTTTTTCACTTTACTCATTGTCATTTAATGCTAATTTTACATAACGGTATCTATTACATATTATACGTAACCTGTCGGATAATGTGGCAGTCTAATACTACCAGACTTCTTCACTACAAGGACTAGGTTATATAAACCTATTCCAGCACCCATCTCATTCTTGGACAATCTAAGTCTCTACTACCAATGGCTATATTTCAATGCTGCTTTTGGCAATCAATCCTCCACATCCTCTGCAAGTATTACACCACTGTTTCCTCTAAGTTCAAATAATTGTGCTTTAATATCCTCATTCCTTCTTCTATTTTGTAATGTATAGTTTAAATTATTTCAAAGAAACTGTATTTCAGCACTCTGAATTTTGCCGCACCTCACCTCACCAGACCCACAACTCACTCATATAATATGTCAATGTGTGTATTGCAATTGTCTTATAAAATTTAATTCTTGTGCTGTGTGTTGTTTTATTTCTAAGTTTCTATGAATCATTCAACAAATGTTTCTCAATTTATTTATCTTGTCTTTTATATCAGCTTCAGACTCCTAAATTACTTCACATCCGAGCTTGTTCTAAATTACTGTTGTTTATTCCTATTTTAGTCCTCACTGGATATTTACCTTTAAACGTCATGGTTTTAGTCTTTTTCATTGCAAAAAGACTGCAGTATATACATATATAAGGGTTTTATTATGAATAACTATTGTAGCAGGTTTTTGGGTTCATCCGTGTATGAAATTTTGGAAGTGCCGACATTTTATTCCATTATCCCAGAACATTTTCAAGGCGTACTGATCTTCATTTGGCTATGGAGCATGTTATATATCTTACTTCCCTTGGGATTGTTGCCACAAGAGGGTTTGAGTGAGTGTGGGTGTAAGTGTCTTGGGGAATGTCTAAAGAAGCAAAGCAAAGTCAGTATGTCTGAAGAAGAGGCGGCAAAGTCTGAGAGTCGCTCTTTTAAATTAAATCAGTTTTTTATATAAGAATCCATTCTTTCTGCTAATAGTTGGAAGTATTTGGCTAAGAAAGACGCTTGATTTTGTGTAGGAGAACCTATAGCACTACTATTGGTCGAAGTGAAATGTCTGCTTAGTGGATTTTAGGTAGTCTGTATATTTCTGGTGTGGTTGAAGACTTCTAAACTTCTCACAAGGAATAAGGTGTTATTTTGTTTCTTTCTCAACTGGTACATTGAGTATGAGTGATCATGTCTTTTTCGCTAAGTACAGCTTTTTTTTTCTTTTACAGTTTTGTAAATGTCTTTTTCTGTTGCTGTTGTATGGCATCCGTTTGTCTTCTTGCTAATTTGATGTAAGAGAATTAAATATTTGAAAGTGTTCTGTTCCTAGTATGGCACCAAGAATTATAGGTGTACTTGTAATAGACATCTGCCTAAGTGGCCTGTAACGGTACAGGTAAAACTCTCCTGACACAGAATTAATATGTAAAGTTTATTCATAAATGTTATGGGATGATAGACAATGTACACAATGTGAACTCAAGATCAGTGGTTAAGCTGCAGAAAACAGTTATTTTTAGCCGACTGACCTCTGAACTATGCACAAATCAGGGTCACGCTATATGACGTCAGGAGCCAAACCCAGCATACGTCATTTTGGATGCAGGACGTCGTCCTGCTAACTGCAGGACGACGCCAACAAGCTACGCTTGGCGTAACAGCAGTTGGCAAAAAACATCCAACGACGATAGACGCGGGCAGTTCGCTCGCCCACCAGCTAGCACAGTTTTCTAAAACCCAGTTGAAATTACACCTTTGTGCCGATCGGTCACGGAAAAAAGGTCCGCAGACAAAAAATTTATGTGCACGCCCAAATAGAACAAAATGTGAAGAAATCAGTTTAAAAATAGTTTAAATGAATTAACAGTTTCAGTTTAAAAGGTGAATATATAAAATATCAACAGTGAAAGTAAGAAAACGTGCTGAGTGATCGAAATTGCGTGGTGAAGATGGACTCTTTAGGACAATATAATTCGCAGATAAGTAACGTTTGGGGTATCACAAAAATTTATAATCTAATATTAAATTTTATTATTGAAAGAAATGTTTTTTAATCACCAAAAATGAGATCTCATAAGGGCCTGGGATGTGTGTGTGTGTGAGAGTGAAAATTAGGTAATAAATTTAAGAAGTGCTGGTTTGTGGTATTTTTTTTGATGAATTAAAATAATGTTTAAATAGACAGTTCTACTTGTGATTTTTTATATATATAAAATGTCAACATTTGTTAACTACTATTGATGGGGTTTTATATCTTTTTTCTATAACTTGTTTCATGGTGGTATGATTAAACGCATTAAGGGAAAGTTTAATGTAGGATTGAAGTAACTGAGAATAAAAGAGAGTAATATGTGAACACAACCAATCAATTTGTTTACTGAAATAACCTTGTTCTGTCTCCCAAATACGCCTTCATGGACCTTGGTTGAACTTTAGGCAAGTAAGTAAAGTTGGCAGTATTGCAAGATGGCGTCCGGAATGCAGAAGCGAACACAGCTAATTTTATATAGTAATTTAAATTAAAGTAAAAAAGTAAAAAGAACATTACAGGTCGAGCTATTTCCTTGTATCCAGAATGGATGTTTTGACTAGAGTGTTTCTGGCTTTCTGTAGTATTTTCTTGTTTCTATAGTTGTGACAGTACAAAATGGGTATAATTATTTTCATATTGTGCCAATATACAATCTATGTAAAACTGAATAAAGTATGACTTTCGAAATTGGAATGGTATGAATCAGCCAACGTGACGTAGACATTACCGTCACAAAATAAATAAACCGACCCTTATATGGTAAGGAATTTTGTATTCTATCTGATGTCACAACAATATCATGACAGGGACACGTGTTTTCGAATGACAAAACACAATTCTGAATTTAATAAACGTCTCGAAGGTTCGACGGAATTCAGATGAGAAGGGAAGTGGAGAGCGAGGGGGACCACGTGACCAGCTCCTGTAGTATACTGTAATGGGACAGATTTGAGGGGTTTTTCTTTATTAAGAGTTAATGGTAGAAGTACGTTACCATATGGGGCCTCAGTCGGTAACAATAGGCGTTCACTTGTGGAACACCCAGTTGCACATTTGTACAGAAAGCTTGTCAAGAGGCACCGATTCCTGATCCTCTGGAATGTGAAGGCGTGCGGACATGCGTGCCCGTACAGGTGAATAATCACGTACTTTTTGCGAGCCCTAGGACTATGGTACGCCAGCCAGCTTATGGTACTAAACTCGCTCTCCATGAGATGCCACGTGGCGCCTTTTAGCCAATCAGGAGCAAGAGAACTTTTTGGCCATCTTGGAAAAAACGTTGTGTTCAGCGTCTGTCGTCTTACACTAATCAAACCGGCCGGTTGAACGTAAAAGGCTCGCGAGCCGAAAATCTATTAAAACTTTCAAAAATGTGGTTGAGATTATAATTTAAAGTGGCATAACAATGTGAGAACTAATTACAATTCAGTGACGTCAATATTAAAATGTTGGAGAACTAATTTCGGACTAAAAAGTGAGATACAATTAAGGATTGCAACGCATGATCTGCAGTGACGACATCAGCACAGTAACCGTATGATATAAACCAATAATTATGAATTTCTAATAAGAGCTCTAAATTTGAATGAATGAGCAGATACTGGGTTGCTTTTGAAAGAATTATTTAGATTAGTCATTAGAATAAGCGAAATGATGTTAGAATAGCCTAAATGCTTGTTTTGTGTTTTTTAAAAGAAAAAAAAAATAATTGAAAGAAACAGCAATAATTTTTGAGAGAAAAAATGAATACTCAGTGAATTCAAAAGAGTATGAAAGAAGGTTAAATAAAAATTGAGTTGATTAACAAAGGCAATAAGAGACGAGTTCATTAATAAAACATAACCCTAATACTTATAGGTAACGAGTTCACATGAAGACTCTGAGAACTGATGCAGGTAAGAGATTTGTGTATGTTTATTAATTATAATTTTGTGAAGAAATCTGTAAGTTCTCAATAGCGCGACAGAACAGCGACAGTTTGTACAAATTCAAATTTTGTACAGACCATGTCTACTCGTAAATAAGTGATTTAGTGGTTGAAGCAGAATACGTAAAAAATTACGAGAAACGATGTCATGTTAGAGTATGTTATACGTAAGGAATACGTATACTATTGAATAATACTTAATGAATGTAAAATAAGGATTGTTAAAATATATCATAATTTCATAATTAAAAATGGCAGGAAATAATGAAAATGATATAAGTGAGATAACTGAATTTAATGAATCAGCTGTCATGAGTAACCTAGGAGTTCATTCAACTCCGAATGTAGGTCAAGACAAAATAGTCGAAGTAATTGTTACAGATGAAACAGATATTACAGAGGATTCGGGAGTTCAGTTAACTCCAACCTCAACAAAATGTAATAGTAAATTTGACAATGACATGATGAGTATTTTACTAAATCAATTAATGAATTGAAAGAACACAATAAAGAAGTAAAGAGTAGTTTCGAAATACAGAATAACAAGTTCGATGAAATAAACAACAAGTTTGATAAAATAAATAGTAATTTTGACAAAGTAAACAGTAAATTTGATGAACAGAGTAGAAATTTTAAGGAAATAAATGTTAATTTTGATGAACTTAAAATTGATATCAATGTTGTAAAGAAGAAATGTGAAAGTAATTTTAACGAATTAAACGAAAGATTGAGTCAGTCATTAAAAATCTAAATAATAGAATTAATAAAAAAAGATAGTAGTATGTCAGAAAGAATTGGTAAACAAATACATGAGGTGACTGAAAATTTTGAATCTAAAATAAATAAATGTAATACTGACGCTGAATATAAATATAGTAGTGTAGTGGATAAGACTGAAAAAATGAATCAAAATTTTGATGAGCATAAGAGTAATACAGATATTAAAATCAATGAAATTGAAAGTACTTGTAAAACGGAAATACCATCATTACAAGAATCAGTTAATATAATAACCAAAAATAGCATTCAGTCCGAATGTATTAATGATAAGAAATTGTATTCAATTGAGCAGAGCATTAGCAGTGTTAAAGATGAATTGAGTATGGCAATAAGCCAGAAATTAAACAATATTACCGAACAAGTAGGCCTAGTAATTACGCGAGATGTTAATAATGAAGTAGAACTTGAAACATTTTGTAGTGAGAACCATAGAGTGCATCCAATGCAGTTTTTAAACAGGGTACGGGAATTCAATCAGATTAATGGCAATAGTTGGGAGGTAAAACTTTAAAAAATTTTTAAATGTTTTAAAGGAAATTCCGAAATATGGGCGGAAGTACATAGAAACGAATGGGGGAGATATGAAAATTTTGAAACAGTATTCCGTAACAAGTATTGGTCGGAAGAGGAGCAGGAGATATTGCGCAGTCAAATAATGGGAACAGGGAATTTCGGGAGATATAACAGTAATATCACGGTATACACAATGAGACTTTTCAATGAGGCAAAGTACTTAGAGCCACCGTTGCCATTTCAGTCATTCGTACGACATATCAGCAAACACCTACCTAGAGAGGTGCAAATCATTTTGATGACGAGAGAGGTGAGTAACGTCAGTGAGTTAGAAAATATGCTGGATGTTTTTCAGAGTATTAGGGACCGGGAAGTCGGCAGACGTCCACACCAACCCAATGTGAACAGCGGAGGGAGTTACACGCAGCAAGGAGGACAACGCACGGGAAACACATACAATGGATGGGAACCAACCAGACGATATCCTATGTGGAGATGTGGTGGGTGTCCAATAGAAAATTATGCAGACCATAATTTTTGTTATAGATGTAAGAAGGCGAGGCCAGGTCATCAGAACCGGACGCAGCAGAGATAATAACAACCCACATCAGAGAACAGGTGAGGATCGAGCAGAAATACCCAGAAATGGAGGAGGAAACCACCAAGCGGAAAGAGTGTACACACCAGGAGGTACGGCCGAGCGGGCGGAAAACTGAGAAGGACAATGGATAAGGAGGCCCGGCCATTGTCGATAGATGACTGCGGGGTCCATGGAGATAGATACAGGAATCACATCATTCACACAGATATGGCTACAGAATTAATGGAAGAAGAGGAGATGGGAACGATGAGGCCGGAGGTCTGGTTGATGGAGGTAAAGCTGGAAATTGAAGGTAAGCCAGTTATGACACTAATAGACACAGGCAGTGAAGTATCAGTAATAGCAGAACATACATTAGATAAGTTACGGGAGAATAATAAAAATATTCCATCTTTGCCAGTTGCGGGGGTAACCACTGTAGGCATTACAGGTGTTAGAAGTAAAAGGGTGACCACACAAGTCCAGTTGAGTATAGTAATAAATGGGGAAAATTATAAAAATACATTCTTAGTAGTAAGGGGATTAAACTTAGAAGTAATATTGGGTAATGATTTTCTGATCAGGAATAATGCGATAATCCATTTTAAAAATAGAGTATTAGAATTAAATAGTGAAGGTAAGCAGATAACGGTTAATTTCGAGCGGGTGTTCAGATACGGTGAAGATTTCGGGGATACGGGTTATACCGAATAGGGTTATAGATAGGGACATGGAGGTTAGTATGAATATATGTAGAGAGAGTGAGTGATGAGAGTGAGGAGCGAATATGGGAGGATAGAGCGGTCAAATTTTGTGGTGAGGGTGGCGCAATAGGGAGTTCTCAATGTGAAGGGTTGTGGCGGGTAGTAGAGGGTTTTAGGGGAGTGTTTGCCGGGGGAACCAGGAAGGGCAAAAGGTTACGAGTGTGAATTAAAGATGAGGGAACATGCGCTGTACGTACAACGAAGTTATCCAGTACCATATTCAAAGAGGAGAGCCCTACAGTTAGAATTGGATAGGATGTTAGAGGGGGGTATTATAGAGAGATCGGTGTCGACCTATTCCAACCCTTTAGTGGTACTTATAAAGAAAGACGGGAGAGTTAGGTTATGTCTAGATGCAAAAAAAATTAACCAAATTATTATTCCAGACAGGGAATCCCCTGAAGCAATCGAAGAGATTCTCCAGAAGTTTAGTGGGGTAAAATATATGACATCACTGGACTTGACGGCAGGGTATTGGCAGGTACCGCTAGCACAAAACAGCCGCAAGTATACTGCATTTCTATTTAACGGTAAGAATTATCAATTTACTCACCTACCGTTTGGGTTGAACACCAGCGTAGCTAGTTTTATTAAGTGTCTTGACGAAATTTTGCAACCTCACAATTTAGATTTTTTGACCATATATGTGGATGACATTCTGATAGGTTCTAGAACATTCGAGGAGCATGTAGAACATTTGTAATATGTTTTGGATAAGTTATACCAGGGAGGTTTAACCGTAAATTGGGATAAATCTAAATTTTTATAGACCGAAATACATTTTTTAGGATTCATCATAACACCTACAGGAATCCGGGCTAATCCAGACAAAGTGGAATCCATCATGACGTTTCCTGAGCCAAAAAACATAAAACAGCTACAAAGTTTTCTTGGTTTATGTAACCTTTACAGGAAGTTCCAGTGAAACTATGCCCAGACTACAGCAAGACTCAGTGCGGTGTTGCAGAAAAATAAACAATGGAGATGGGGGGAAAACGAAAGGGAGGCGTTCTGCGAAATTAAGAGTAAGTTTGCCAACATGATTTTGATGAACCACCCAAATTTCAATAACAATTTTTATTTACAGACGGACGCTAGCAATATAGGATTAGGAGCCGAACTATACCAGGAGGACGATGCTAAAGAACACCATACCATCGCTTTCGCCAGTCGGACACTGCTAGCATCAGAAAGAAACTACACTACTACCGATAAGGAGCTATTCAGCATCGTGTTTGCCGTTAAGATATTCAGGACCTATCTGCTGGGGAGTAACATCATTATAAGAACGGACCATAAAGCTCTGTCGTTTTTGAACACCTGTAAGCTCACACACAGCCGGATAACCAGGTGGGTGCTAGCTCTCCAAGAGTATAATTTCTCTTGGGAATATATTAAGGGGGTAGAAAACTGGGTACCAGACACACTATCACGAGTAGACATAGATAGGAATAGAACGGGTAGAGATATTAAGGACATATAGATTTATAGATTGTCCAGGGAAGATAAACTTTTTGGGGAAGAATTAAAAGACATAAACATAATGCAGAGGGCAGATAGCAAATTAAACAAAATCATGACAAGCGTAGAGTCGTAGAGTCGGAATTAGATGAATTGGGGTATAGACAATATTTTCAAGTATTTAATGGGAGTTTATTTAAGAGTAGAGGGTAGAGAGAGGGACTGGAGGCTAGTCATACCAGAGGGATTGATAGAAAAAATAGTGTGGGACTGTCACTATAGGTATGGGCATTTTGGGGCAAAAAAGTGTGTAAGTGTACTAAGAGAATCTTGTATATTTAGAAATATGGAAAGGTGGGAGTGAAAAATACTTAGAATTTGTGAAATATGTCAAAAATCTAAAGTGGTGAATTATAAGGTAGAAGGTGAGTTAAATTACATTAAGGTTGAGAAACCATTTGACTTGGTAGCAGTAGATCTGTATGGCCCATTGCCAAAGGGTAGGGGTGGTGTTATGTATATCTTCATTGTGCTTGATACTTCTTCAAAATATGTCCGATTGTATAATGTGAAGAGAGCGACAAGTAAGGTGCTGAGTGAGAAAATCACACCCGACTACATGATCCACGTCGGAAAGCCGAAAGTAAAACTCAGATCACGGACCGCAGTTCATCAGTGGAAAATGGTGACAGGCTCTCGGATGGGAAGGCATCATACCAAAACACACCGCAGTATATCATCCGCAATACAACCAGGCGGAGAAGGTCATGAGGGAACTGGGCAGGATTTTCCGAGCTTACTGTCATGCCAAACATAGCGAGTGGCCCTTATACGTCCAAAGAATTGAGAACTGGCTGAACTGCGTAACACATGAGTCAAGAGGGTTCATGCCTTACGAGTTGGTAAAAGGAACACGTCCACCTCGGATGTTAGAGCAGTTATTCGACTATCCACCAGAGACGAATACAATAAACCAAGACGTGAAATTGAGGCTGGCTAATGAGAGATTACTGACAAAAGGAGAAAGGAGAAAACGGAGGCACGATATGAAAGGTAAGTGCGTGAAATATGAAATCGGGCAGTTAGTGTTAGTAAAGCGCCACGACTTATCAAGTGGTCAAGACAAGGAGATAAAAAAGTTCTTTTTGCTGTACGAAGGACCCTACGAAATAATAGAAATTAAAATGAATAATTCATATGTTTTGCAGAACCAGGGGCACGAGAAATAGTGGGTACACATAATGCCACGAATATAAAGTGATATTGGTCGCAATAGATTCTAAATCAAGTTTTATGAATTTTAATATGTCTTGTATGTTTCAGAAGAGATCCTGCCCAATTTTCGGGCGGTCACGAACTTACCAATCCTGACTGTGGGTTTTGGCACTTTGGAGGCAGACCATGGTTGGCGGAACTTCCATCTGGTGGTGAAAGCGACGATGGTCCCGGCTTCACAAAATTGGTATCAAATAGAAATTCATCCATATTGTTGAATGGGGAGGGGGACCCCTAAGGTACATGGGAAAAACTTTACATTCAATGTGCCCAAATTAGCACCACATCACGTACCAATAATTGCCTAGTAAAAAAAAAAAAAAAAAAGCAATTCTCAAATAACGTAAATAACAAGTGTCATTTGCGAAATCATTTGTCGAGATGGGTTTGGAGGTGGATAGACAGCATACGTGGATGAATGAGAGAGTAAATTCTTTTAAATTGTAATTAAAGATGTAATCAATGACGAATAGATTAGTTTAGGTAAGCACGTAAATATTTTGTGGTACTCACTATTTGTATGCTCATGAAAGTCACTATGAAAAAAAAAACTTATTATGCAAGATTAAGGGGTGATTTTGGGGGGTTGTTAGGTGTCAATAGAAGAGGGAATAAGTTGTGGTAGGTAGTGATAGTAAATGAAGAATGACATAAGTTTAGTTATAAGATGGGCTATTACAGTGACGGCATGTTGTTACTGTAGATAGCGATAAGGGTTGATTGAGTAACATCGATGTATGTTACCACAACTATTATATAATGTTATGTTATATGTCAATTAATATGGTACAGTGTATAAAAAATGATGATTTGTAAAAACATGCTAATGACAGATTTCCCCACATTTTGGGCGACTACTGTTTCACCAACACTAATCGTGGTTTTGGACGACAGCCAGCTGTGGGCAGATATTGTAAAACTGACCATGGTTGGTTGCCTGTGAAATTGGTTTGAAATTGAAATTAACGGGGGGTGACTCAAGGGGAAATCACCGGAACTATTGAACTGCGGCTATCACCTGTTCGCGTGGGAACAAATAAAAGGGTGATAGACCCGTTTTAAGATTGTTATTATATAATCAGTAGGATTCTATCTGAACTTTAAATGTAATGTCGAAGCAAGAACAGGAGACGACAAAATTCCTCCTTAACTTCAGTTCTTGTGGAGACAACTGGGCGCTACAGTTCAGGGGGGGCCATAGTGTGTGTGTGTGTGTGGAAGGAGGTTACTAGAGTATTAGTAACGAATTAGTGGATGTTAAATATATTGTGTTGATGATGTTGATCCGAGGAGATAACTAAATGATTTTATTTTGAGTTAATAAATATTATGATAATGGAAGATGATTGACATTTTCAAGTAGATAATTTGTTCAGAAGTAGTTGATTTAAATATGTTTTGTTCTATATAAGAATTTTATAAATGAATTTACTTATTTGAAAGATTAATTCTAGGAGGGGAGGTATTTGTAATATTGGAATGGGAAATGGTGTGTAATTATATATGTTTTATTATGTGGTACTATGTTAGAGTGTAGGAATGATAAACATGTATTATGTATTTTACATTGTATAATTTTGTGTATTTGTGTTAGTTGTATTTAGTATGACTGAAGTAAGGTCATTCACCTGGGAATGAGACATCAGCTGATGACTGGTGTTAGAGATGTAGTATGTTTCTTGTAATTGATTCATAGATGCTTTTTTTAATTAATTTAATTAAATACAGTGGAACCCCGCTAGTCCGAAAACCCCCTTAATCCGAACCAGTAGTTTGAAAAAAGGGTCTAAAAATTGGACAAAGAAATAAAAAAATACGACAAAATAACTGGAACATGTCAATATAATTTGTACATAAAAAGCTTAGATAAATACACACTAATGCATTTTTAGTGAAATTTTTATTAAAACTAAGTACTTTAGATTGTTTTAAATATATGGCAAAATAAAGTTTTGAATTACGTTATCAACAAATTAGCGTCTGTAAAATGAATGTAAAAACATATTGGTACTTACAGTTTAGTGCCAGTAAAAGTATATAAAACACAAAAACTACAATAAATACACACTACATAACTAGACACTACTTAAGGTGTTGCATAAAATCAGTCATTTTTCTCTGATGTAAAGCTGTAAATCTAGCAGACACCGTGATGTTCCGCCAGCGCCTCAAAAATAAGACATCTGCCGGTATATCATTGGCGTGCTGCTCTACATAGGCTAACGGTAGTTTAAACGCTCTCGCTGCTTCGGCGTGTGAGATCCGTGGCACAGGATCATCTGCTTCTTCATTTTTATACGAATCGTCATCACGTGTTTGTTGTATCAAAGATACGATTTCTTCATCAGTCAAAACTTGATGGTGTTGGATGTCAGCTGACAGCCATTCGTTGACGTCTGTGTCGTCTGCTAGCTGCTAGTTGTTCAGTGCCGTTCATCGTATCACGTGTCGTTCAGTGTCACGTAGTGTATCGGAATTAACAGCAGCCAATGCAATATTTAACTGGTATTCACTCACAGTACTGTATAACCTATAACCCCGTTAATCTGAATTTACGCCAATCCGAAAAGGACTTGGTCCCAATAAGTAAGTGAATTTAGATCATCAGAACAAACGTGTTAGAAAAATTTTACAGTGACAATATTCCGGTCAACCAGTGTTTAAAAAGGATCTGATGGCAACACATGCTCTGCCATGTAAAACAGGGAAGTAAAACGACCACCTTTCTTAAAAATAAAACTAAATTATAAATTACCGATGCAGGTAAGGGATTTGTGTATGTTTATTAATTATTATTTTGTGAATAAATCTGTAAGTTCTCAATACGCTGACTGATCGTCATTCGGGCAGTCTACGAACAACAGCCAAACGCCATACTGGGTGTTAACCCAGTCCGCGGACAATAATCAGTAAGCCTACAAAATAGTGTGAAAATGAATATTCACAGTGACAAATAAATCCCTTCGAGTATAAAAAGTAATCATCAAAATTAATTAACAGTTTTAACAGTTTAGTGAGTGTTGGAACAAAAGTGAACTGCAAGAACAATGACGCCACATGTGGAATAACTTACACAGATAAGTACTTTCAGAAATAGGTCGACCAAACAACCGTAAATTACCATTTACCCAGTACTAATTATTATATTCTATAATAATGAGATCTCAAAGTTAAGGGGGGTTTTTAAGAGAGTGAGTGAGAGCGTGCAAGCAAAGTACTTGTAGCGGGGCATTTTGGGGCCTATTTTGGGGCAATAACACAATTTATAATTTTTTTTTATGATAATAAATAACATATTGAGTGATAGGGACAGAAATTATAAACTTCGGTAAATTTCCTGTTTGGAGCGATCGCAACGGTGGCTGCACTGTTATTGACTTTATGAATGCAGAATTATTCGTTGATATTTTAAAACAGATTCAACAGACGCAGAATTAATAAACAGCCAACAACTGTGCAAAAGTCAGTTCAAGGACAAACATAACAGTAAACAAATTATGCAATGAAACATCAGGCGAGCGTTACGTCAGCGCATTACACAACTAAGAATGCAGGGTGTGTCAGAGCCAGCAGCTGTGTGACAGACAGAACAAAGACTCAGTCGGAAATTAACATCTCAGCGGACCAGACGCAAAATAAACTGTAGCGTCTGCCCGGCTCGCGCCGGTTTTTGGGCGAAGTTTTGTGTGTTCGCCGATGCGCCCGCAACATATAAAAAATGTGAAGGAATCTTCTTTTAAAAAGTGAATAACAGTCTTTAATAAAATAACAGTTTCGGCGTTATATAGTGAAAGCAAGAAGAAGGGTGCGGAATGACGGAAAATACGGGGCAGTTTTTCTGGACTCAAATATCAGCTAAGTAGCCATGTTGCCAGTTTAAAAGTTTTAACAAAGTTTTCTTTTCAAAATTAACTACATAATGGGGGAAAAAATAAATTTTAATGAAACATAAAATGAGAGCTCTCAGATCATAAATAAGTGTGTGTGTGTGTGTGCGTGAGTATGTGAGGAAATATATTTAAATGAAGAAGTCTGGTTTGTGTTTGTACAAAAATTATTTAGTTTTATTTCTATTTAATATCTTGATTTTTCTGTTAATTAAAATTTTATATGAGGTTTCAATTTTATTCATGTAAGTTTCTTTTGATGAGAATTATGTAACAGCTGAAGGAGGTAGTTTGATGATGATTTTAAAATGATGTGAATATCTAATCATTAATAAACCTCAGTAATTCTTGGGAAACAAGTAAAGTTTTCTTTATTTAAACAACCATAATCTGTTTCTCCTGTTCGCTTATAAGAACCCGGGTGTGTAATAATTTTACGTGTATAGGTGGTAACAACAAGATGGCGCCTAACAAAATCAAACCGTAAAAGTAAGTATGCTCACTCATGTTTATTTATTTTGTTAATGTCAATATATTAAAACATATCAATGGCGCCCGAACAGGGACAATTTTATATAAATGAATTTATATAAATATAGGCCTACTTGGGAGAGCAGAATAATGGTTGTTTAAGGTAACGGAAAAAATGTGTTAACATACGTAGTAAGGTTATGTCATGATTATATGTAATACGAGTAAGTAGAATATTTTTTTTTCATAATTCTTAAATGTTACATATAAAACTATTTGATAAAGAAATTTATATCTAGAAGATTTTATAAAAAATGGCAGATAATAGCGAGATCAGCCTCTCTGACAATCAGACTGACTCTGGTATACAAACAGAAGCGGGGTCAATAGACGAGCAAAATGTGGGGATCTCTGTAATTAGTTTGCCGGGAGCGATTTCTACTCCCGTACAAAGTAAAATAAATACCAGAGAAAAAGCGTTATCATTACATGATTTATTTAATCTCATTAACAATAGATTTGACATGACCACTAGTGAGTTCAATACTAAATTCAATGAACAGAAAAACGAGATGCTAGAATTTAAAAACGAGATAAATGAGAAATTCGAGGCTCAAAAGAACAGTTTTGAAGAATTAACAAACCAAATTAAAGAAATGAATAAATGTTTTATGACAAATAGTAAAAATGACGAAATAGTGGAAGATGTAGTGTTAAATAGTAGAGATAATGATATTAATTACAATTCTGAGAGTATAGTGGGGGTAGAGAATGATGGAGAAACAAATGATGAAAATATAATCAAAAATAGTACTAATGAAAATGCAGAATGTAGTGATTATGAGATGTTAATGAGTGTTTATGAAGTAGAGAGAGAGTGGAAAAATAATGTTGTAGTTGAATGGGGACAGAGGGCAAATTTTCCCCTTATTGTTTATAATGATGATGATGATTTAATGTTGTTTTTTCAGGGCAAGAGACCCTTATTGTTAAATGAATTAATGTTGTATAATGTTGTACCCTCTGTCCGTAATAATTGTGAGAGTGTGATGTGGTGCTATGAAGAAAGAGAGTTATGTATTGAGAGTGAAATAGAACTATATAAGTTAGAAAGAAAGTATGATGAATTGAGAAAAATACTAGAAGGGGTGATGATGAATCATGTGAAATACGTATCTGTTGAAAGAGAGATAGAGAATAATTTTGATAATATCTTACCTAACTATAATGACTTACCTGACGTAGTAGTTGAGGAATACAACAATGAGAAAACAATTTACCTGACATTAACAAATAACACTGATATAGACGGGACAATCCTAACTTATGGTGACAAGATTTATAATGGTATAATGGATGAAATAGAATTGATGGGTTATTATGATAGTAATGATTATAATAATTTGTGTGTGGATAAAAATAATATATGTTACAAATATATTAGGTATTTATATGACGATGGAGGCTGAACTAGATATCAGTGAATAGACATTTTGAATACTGTAAATTTTGGTAATGACCTTGCTGATTTGGGCATGTGAAGTGGGAAAAAATGGACCAGTTTTGATGTATACTTTGTAAATATAATGTAGGGAATTCATTTGTGTGTATTATGAAATGTTAGGTAAGTAATGTGTATATGTATTAGAAAATGTTGTGTTAATAATATTAATATAATTAATATTTTGCATTCTAATTAAATATTACAATAATTATGAAGACAATAATTAATGGTTGGTAGAATGTTGATAATAATTGAAATATGTTATTTTAATAATCAATTGAAGTAAATAATTTGAGATGTTTAGACATTGTGATTGAATGTTATATGTTTGAATTTGATAATGAATTGTTTGATTGTTTGATGAGATTCAATTTAATAATAATTAATAAATAAATAAATGTAAATGGTTTATTTTGTGGAATATCATAATGGTTAAAAATATATGTTAATAATAAATTTAGAAATTTTGAAAATCTGATTGCGACACAGAATAAATAAATAATGATGATAAATAAAAAGAGTTAATGGAAAATTTTAAATAATAATGTTTATAAATTTTTATATAAATTACTTAAAAGGAGAAATTGTTTGTTTAAATGTATACTAATAATCAAGGTTAATGTTTATTGGTTCATTATGTTATGTAATGTATTATACAAGATGTGGGGATAATTTTGGGGGTAGTTGGGTGCTCAATGAAGTGATAGAACAGTGGAGTGTGGAACTGCAACGGTTGAAAGTTTAGTTATCCATTGTAATTAATTAGTTAGTAAGTTGCTGTCGCTGGGGTGGCATGTGCCCCAGTAGATAGCGGAAAGTGTTGGGGGTAACCGAGAGTGTTACCTCCATCGGAGGCCAACATGGCGAATATGCACGGCACACCTTTTGTACAATTTTATATTGTAACTTGATAATTGCCGTGTCGTGCATAATAATGACGATGTAGACATGCCTGAAGGAAGAGATGATTTCCCCGACTTTTCGGGCGATTACTGCCTTACCAGCACTAATCGTGGTTTTGGCGAGCGGTTAGCTATGGTCATACCAAGTCCCTTGACCATAGCTGGCTTGAAATTGGTATAGATTTGAAATTTAATGGGGGGAGAACTTAGGGGAAATCCCGGGAACTATGGAACAGCGGCTGCCACTCTGTTCGAGGAGGAACAGCAGAGCCAGGTGGTAGATCCGTCTTAAGGGTGTATGATTATAGAACAAGAACATGATGATGTTCACTAATTTTAAAACTTAATAGCGGAAGCAGAGACACGGAGAGGTAAAACCCTGCTCCAAAATATACAGTCTCTGTGGAAGCGGAAAGGCGCCACAGTCTTACATAATTTGAAATAGTGTGTGTGGCTGGGAGGTTATCCAAGGGGATAACGTATTAAAAATTTGCTATATTTTAATTAATAATGATGATTTGCTACTCAATAATTTTGTTTGAATTTGAAAAATAGATGCACTAAATACTTCTTATATTGTGTTATTATGTCTTATTATGTTAATTGCATGTAATATGTTGGGAATAAGGATTATAAAAATATGATAATATGTTTTCAATGTGTTTATAGATTTTAAAATAAAATGAAAAATAGTTGTGATAGGTAAAATTTTCAATGGGTTGCAAAAGATAGAAATGGGTGATAGTAATTGTTTGAATAAAATGTTTGAGTCAGTTCAAGTTGAATTTTGTGGGACATATAGATCTGTCCGAATTGAAGTAAAAGTTAAAGAAATAGTAGAGATGAAAATAATGTAATGTTGTTTTGAGTTAATGTATGTTATAGAATTTTGAGAAGTATAAGCGGAGACACAGTAGAATTGGAGAATTTATGTAGAGTTTTGAGTGATATATTGTTGTTTATTTTGTTGATGTTATTTTGATGTAGTTGTAGTGAGGTAATCAGATTGAGATTTTTTGGGGATGGCAATTTTGTAGTAGGGGTAGTGTAATGTGGGAGTCCGCAACATAAGGGTTGGGACGGGATTTGGTATAGTTTTAGGGGGAAGGGGTTGCCTTAGGTAGGTCCAGGGACCAGAGAACGGGAATTGAGCTTTTGGGGGGGGGGAAACACGTATCCTATGTACAAAGGGTTAGAGAGTATTTTTTTTATATATTGAGAGAAGGTGGCGAATTGAGCTAAAGTAGTAAGTAGTTAGAGGTAGAGAAGGGTTAGTAGATTTTTGATAGAGGGGTGTCATACTAGTTAAAGATTTTGTAAGGGAGCGTTAGAGTAATAACAGGGGTAAGATTATGAGTAAATGCCAAGTTGATAAAGTGAATTATAATGAGTAACGTAGAATCACCCAAATTAATGAAAGGGAATAATAAATGAAGTGATGTGTAAAACAAAGATTGAAAAAAAAAAAAAAAAAAAAAATTTTTTGAGAAACGACTTAATAAAAGTTAAATGGAAATCTATGTATTTTATTATTGAAAGGTAATTTTCTGATTTTATATGCAAATTTAATGATGTAAAGTGTGTAACCTTTTAAATGTAAGTTGTTTTATTTTAAGATGAATTATTAATGTACTATACTTTCCTATGTTATGTTATGTTGTTAGGTATTATGATATATGTTAGTAATAAGTAAATAAAAAAAAAAAAAAAAAAAAAACCAGTGCTTCTTAGCGCAAACCAGCACCGCTAGGGGGAAACAGATCAGTTGGGGATATGGTGTTGTATAAGGCCACTATTTGATATTTTGATTTGTTGTTTCAGTGTTTGGTGGTGCTGGGGCGGCGGACCTGAGCTGGCCTGTGCGTCAGAGCAGGGGCGTTGAGTATCTGTCTGACTCTACGGTGTTGGGATCTCGAGAGAGAAGTCCAGTATTGTCATGCAGATGCGGTCACAGTCACCGGACCAAGGGTGAGTTGATTATAATTTTTTGTTGTTGTTGTAAACCGTACAGGGGGTTGTGGCGACATATCCTGGCTGATCCCTTTAGCAAGTATGAATGTGTCAATGAGATTTTTTATGCTTCGGCATAAAATATCTCATTGAGGGGGTATTGTAGCGGGGCATTTTGGGGCCTATTTTGGGGCAATAACACAATTTATAATTTTTTTTATGATAATAAATAACATATTGAGTGATAGGGACAGAAATTATAAACTTCGGTAAATTTCCTGTTTGGAGTGATCGCAACGGTGGCTGCACTGTTATTGACTTTATGAATGCAGAATTATTCGTTGATATTTTAAAACAGATTCAACAGACGCAGAATTAATAAACAGCCAACAACTGTGCAAAAGTCAGTTCAAGGACAAACATAACAGTAAACAAATTATGCAATGAAACATCAGGCGAGCGTTACGTCAGCGCATTACACAACTAAGAATGCAGGGTGTGTCAGAGCCAGCAGCTGTGTGACAGACAGAACAAAGACTCAGTCGGAAATTAACATCTCAGCGGACCAGACGCAAAATAAACTGTAGTGTCTGCCCGGCTCGCGCCGGTTTTTGGGCGAAGTTTTGTGTGTTCGCCGACGCGCCCGCAACATATAAAAAATGTGAAGGAATCTTCTTTTAAAAAGTGAATAACAGTCTTTAATAAAATAACAGTTTCAGCGTTATATAGTGAAAGCAAGAAGAAGGGTGCGGAATGACGGAAAATACGGGGCAGTTTTTCTGGACTCAAATATCAGCTAAGTAGCCATGTTGCCAGTTTAAAAGTTTTAACAAAGTTTTCTTTTCAAAATTAACTACATAATGGGGGAAAAAATAAATTTTAATGAAACATAAAATGAGAGCTCTCAGATCATAAATAAGTGTGTGTGTGTGTGCGTGAGTATGTGAGGAAATATATTTAAATGAAGAAGTCTGGTTTGTGTTTGTACAAAAATTATTTAGTTTTATTTCTATTTAATATCTTGATTTTTCTGTTAATTAAAATTTTATATGAGGTTTCAATTTTATTCATGTAAGTTTCTTTTGATGAGAATTATGTAACAGCTGAAGGAGGTAGTTTGATGATGATTTTAAAATGATGTGAATATCTAATCATTAATAAACCTCAGTAATTCTTGGGAAACAAGTAAAGTTTTCTTTATTTAAACAACCATAATCTGTTTCTCCTGTTCGCTTATAAGAACCCGGGTGTGTAATAATTTTACGTGTATAGGTGGTAACAACAAGATGGCGCCTAACAAAATCAAACCATAAAAGTAAGTATGCTCACTCATGTTTATTTATTTTGTTAATGTCAATATATTAAAACATATCATACTGGTTTGCCTTAATAGATTTAAGTAAATTAATCTTGTTCACTTAATGAATATATATGTTCAATGATGGGTGATTTGTTAATCACCAAGTAAATAGGGGTAACATCCGTTGAAATTCTAAAATGAAAATGAAAACAAATTTCTATGTCACCATGACCACGTGTTCAATGTAATTATTGCGCTGAAACCTAGTCTATTTGCTACATCCAAATCTCGCCTAATCGAGCTTTAGAATCTTCTGAGACAAGGGAAACAAAGTGTTTAAATTAAGCACGCGTCATTTAATGCCCAGAAAGTGAGATGGTTTGCATATGTTAACCTCAAATATGCTGGCGACCCTGTAACGTGCTGAGGAGGTGGAAGGTAGGTACGAAGAATAGATCGCCAAGGTAGGTACTATTTTGGGCGGTAAGTTGGAAATTGTTAAGTTCCTTTATATAGTGTTGTTATGATGTGTAACTGTGAGTGAGGTAGGAATTATTCTGTTGTCCCTGCATTGAAGTAGGAGAGTTAGTTAGCTGAGTAGATTATCTTTCTTGCAACGTAGCTTCTAACATTTTGGTTGCAATGGTTATTTTCATCCCACAGAAGGTTCTCATGCTCGTACGAAGGCTTTCACAATGTATGTCTGTTATAGCAGGTGGGTACATCCGTGTTTGAAATTTTCAAAGTGCCAATTTTTCGGTCCATAATCGTGAACATTTTTAAGGCATACTGATCCTTATTGACTACAGAGCATGTTGTATATTTTACTTCCCTTGGGGTTGACGCTGCAGGAGGGTTTGAGCATGGGAGTGTGTGTGTTGTGGCCGATAGTTGTGTGTCATTCTGATAACTGTCATTTAGGAATTTCCAAGCTGTCGCTAATCTAGCGTATACATTTCTGTCATTAACTGCTGCCTAAACGTTTCTTACTATTTCAATTCCATCTCTGTATTGTGTGATTTTTCTTAATACTCTTTTAATTTTACACATAAATTATATCAAATTTATGATACTGATATGATTACTGACTTATAATATGAGAAGTTAGAATACACAGACAATTTTGATATCTAGCAACATGTCTTCTCTGGGTGGCTAGATATCATAGCTTTCACTGTAGCTCCTATTATTACTTCCAAAGTAGTTTAGAAGTCACGATGGGTAGGCTGGCTTATGTAAGCTGCTGATAGCATGGCTACACTGCGCTTAAGCTGCCTGGTTTTACCTTACGATACTATACCAATGTACTAATTTTCACAGGTTGACTCAACTTAGGGGAGGGATGAAAAACACGCACTTGATTTTATGTATGCAGGGACTTGAACCCAGGACCACTTTGAATTGAATCCTCCAAGCCTCGCTTTGCAACTATTAATGAATTAAAAAATAAGGAAAATAAGTCTAGTCTAAAACTGGATGTAACTGAACGTTCTGCACTTTACTTACATAAATGACTTTACAACATCCAAGTCGATTTCACCATTGAGACTGTCAAAGTACTTCTTCAAATCCTGATCACAGTGTTCAAAAACTAATGTGAGTTTTTTATCACTGTGAAGCACATCGTAGAGCCTCACAATGTTTTTATGTTTCAGCTCTTTGAGCAAACATATTTCTCGCAATGCTGAAGATGGAACTCCCTGAAAAACAAAATAAAGCATGTGATGAAATTTTAAATTATAATCACGTTTTAAATTTGCTTTTTATAATAATTACGATTCAGCTACTTTTAATCTGGATTTTTAAAAATTAGTGTACATGTTAAATTCAATAATCAAAATCATTTCCTATTTAATTACATTCAAAACTGTCCAGCAAAGAGCGTGGTTAGTGGTTACTTTCTTTTGGGACCACATGAATTTATGTATACAATAAATTGTAAGCATCTGAATTCTCAGAAATGTATTTACTCTATCAGTGTGCCAATAAACACTTCTGTCAGAAACTAATACAGAGGTTTTCTGTATTACTGATCTGTGCGAATGACTTTACTACATGTTTTGTTAACAGCTTTAATTATACTGCTATGCAGCATTTTCATATCTATATATGGCACTATCATTTCAGACTTTATAGCAAGGTTTTATATTGTATATGTGATTTAAAAATTACAACCCATTTTTCAGAATGTGCAAAGCAACACAGCTATGTAGAATTTACATAAAGTAAAATGAGCTACAAATGTACGAGGGCTATTTTTTTTCAACCTCCATTAAAGTACGAATAAAAAACAAGAATAATTATACAAAATGTATTATATACAAAATATTTGTACATCTCTCAGCTACTTTTCTACATAATCGCCATTTCGATTTAGGCACTTATCATAACGTGGCATGAGTTTTCCTATGCCCTCATCAAAGAAAGCTGCCGCCTGGTCACTTAGCCAACTGTTCACATTGGCCTTCAGCTCATCGTCACTCATAAACCTCCGCCCTGCTAACCACAGCTTCATTTCGGTGAAAAGATGAAAGTCGCTCGGTGCTAAATCCGGGCTATACGGCGGATATTTAAACACCTCCCATTTGAACTTCCGGAGGAGATCCTGTGTCTGTGCTGCAGTGTGAGGGCGAGCATTGTCGTGAAGAAAGACAATACCAGATGACAACATTCCTCTTCTCTTGTTCTATATTGCTCTTTGTAGTCACTGAAGAGTGTCACAGTACGAGGCTGAAGTGACGGTTGTCCCCGTTCATTAAATTCAGTCAATAATACGCCTGTTCGGTCCCAAAACACAGTAGCCATAAGTTTTTTGTTGCAAAACATTCATTTGAACTTTACCGGTCTGCCTGGGGACTCACTATGCTTCCACTGTTTGGACTGTCTTTTGTCTCGACATTTTCATATTGCACGCATGTCTCATCTCCCATCACAGTCTTGTCCAGAAAACCCTGCCCTTTCTCGTGATAGCCTTGCAAAAATTCTAAGGCTGCGCCCATTCGCTGAGTCTTATGGTTGTCAGTGAGCATTTTTGGCACCCACCGTGTGATATTACTTTCTTTTTACCATATTTTAATTATAATAAAACTCTTCACTTACCTTATCTGGGTTTCCAAGGTCCTTCACCCGAACTCGTGGCTTATAAGCGTGACTTTGGCTTAGCGTTATTAATGTACTCAACTCTCATTGTACTGGTTATTTAACTCATCTTTTATTAAACATTTGATATACTATCTTTCTTTCGAAAATGAATTATTCATTTTAATTTCTATTATTTCATAGGGGCCTTCGTACAGCAAGAAGAACTTTTTTATTTCCTTGTCTTGAGCACTTGACAAGTCATGGCGCTTTACCAACACTAACTGTCCGATTTCATATTTCACACACTTACCTTTCATATCGTGCCTCCGTTTCCTCCTTTCTCCTTTCATCAATAATCTCTCATTTGCCAGCCTCAACTTTACGTCCTGGTTTATTGTATTCGTTTCTGGTGGATAATCGAATAGCTGCTCTAACATCCGAGGTGGACGTTTTCCTCTTACGAACTCGTAAGGTGTGAACCCTGTCGGCTCATGTGTTACGCAGTTCAGCCAGTTCTCAATTCTTTGAACGTATAAGGGCCACTTGCTATGTTTGGCGCGACAGTAAGCTCGGAAAATTCGGCCTAATTCCCTCATGACCCTCTCCACCTGGTTGGACTGCGGATGATATACTGCGGTGTGTTTTGGGATGATACCTTCCCATCCGAGAGTCTGACGCCATTTTCCACTGATGAACTGTGGTCCGTGGTCTGACAGGATTACTTTTGGCTTTCCGATGTTGACCATGTAGTCACGAGTGATCTTCTCGCTCAATACCTTACTTGTCGCTCTCTTCACACTATACAATCGGACATATTTTGAAAAAGTATCAAGCACAATGAAGATAAACATAACACCACCCCTACCCTTTGGCAATGGGCAATACAGATCTACTGCTACTAAGTTAAATGGTTTCTTAACTTTAATATAGTTCAATTCCCCTCCTACCCTATAATTCACAACTTTAGATTTTTGACATATTTCACAAATTCTAAGTATTTTTTCGTACACGCCTTTCCATATTTCTAAATATACAAGATTCTCTTAGTACACTCACACACTTTTTTGCCCCAAAATGCCCATACCTATAGTGACAGTCCCACACTATTTTTTCTATCAATCCGTCCGCTATGAGTAACCTCCAATCTCTCTCTCTACCCTCTACTCTTTTAAATAAACTCCCATTAAATACTTGAAAATATTGTCTATACCCAAATTCATCTAATTCCGACTCTACGCTTGTCATGATTTTGTTTATTTGCTATCTGCTCTCTGCATTGTTTTTATGTCTTTTAATTCTTCCCCAAACAGTTTATCTTCCCTGGACAATCTGTAAATGTCTATTTCCTTAATATCTCTACCCGTTCTATTTCTATCTGTGTCTACACGTGATAGTGTGTCTGGTATTCGGTTTTCTACCCCCTTAATATATTCCCAAGAGAAATTATACTCTTGGAGAGCTAACACCCACCTGGTTATCCGGCTGTGTGTGAGCTTACAGGTGTTCAAAAATGACAGAGCTTTATGGTCCGTATAATGGTGTTACTACCCAGCAGATAGGTCCTGAATTTCTTAACGGCAAACACAATGCTGAGAAGCTCCTTTTCGGTAGTCGTGTAGTTTCTTTCTGAAGCTAGCAGCGTCCGACTGGCGAAAGCGATGGTATGGTGTTCTTTCGCATCGTCCTCGTGATATAGTTTGGCTCCTAATCCTATATTTGCTAGCGTCCATCTGTAAATAAAAACTATTATTGAAATTTGGGTGGTTCATCAAAATCATATTGGCGAACTTACTCTTAATTTCGCAGAACGCCTCCCTTTCATTTTCCCCCCATTTCCATTGTTTGTTTTTCTGCAACACCGCACTGAGTCTTGCTGTAGACTGGGCGTAGTTTCGCTGGAACTTCCTGTAAAAGTTACATAAACCAAGAAAACTTTGTAGCTGTTTTATGTTTTTTGGCTCAGGAAACGTCATGATGGATTCCACTTTGTCTGGATTAGCCCGGATTCCTGTAGGTGTTATGATGAATCCTAAAAAATGTATTTCGGTCTATAAAAATTTAGATTTATCCCAATTTACGGTTAAACCTCCCTGGTATAACTTATCCAAAACATATTACAAATATTCTACATGCTCCTCGAATGTTCTAGAACCTATCAGAATGTCATCCACATATATGGTCAAAAAATTTAAATTGTGAGGTTGCAAAATTTCGTCAAGACACTTAATAAAACTAGCTACACTGGTGTTCAATCCAAACGGTAGGCGAGTGAATTGATGATTTTTACCGTTAAATAAAAATGCGGTATACTTGCGGCTATTTTGTGCCAGCGGTACCTGCCAATATCCGGCCGTCAAGTCCACCGATGTCATGTATTTTACCCCACCAAACTTCTGGAAAATTTCTTCAATTGCTTCAGGGGACTCCCTATCAGGAATAATAATTTGTATCTTTCTTGTGTCTAGACATAATCTAACTCGCCTGTCTTTCTTTATAACTACCACTAAAGGGTTGGAATAGGTCGACACCGATCTCTCTATAATACACCTCTCTAACATCCTATCCATCCTATCTGACTGCACTGCTCTCGTCTTCGAATATGGTACCGAATAACTTCGTTGTACATACGGCGCATGCTCCCTCACCTGTAATTCACACTCATAACCTTTTGCCCTTCCTGGTTCCCCGGCAAACACTCCCCTAAAACCCTCTACTACCCGCCACAATGCTTCACGTTGAGAACTCCCTATTGTGCCACCCTCACCACAAAATTTAACCGCCCTATCCTCCCATATTCGCTCCTCACTCTCATCATTCACTTCACTCTCTCTCTACATATATTCATACTAACCTCCGTGTCCCTATCTATGACCCTATTCGGTATAACCCGTATCCCTGAAATCTTCACCGTATCTAACACCCGCTCGAAATTAACCGTTATCTGCTTACCTTCACTATTTAATTCTAAGACCCTCTTTTTAAAATTGATTATCACATTATTCCTGATCAGAAAATCATTACCTAATATTACTTCTAAGTTTAATCCCCTTACTACTAAGAATGTATTTTCATAACTTTCCCCATTTATTACTCTATACTCAACTGGACTTGTGTGGTCACCCTTTTACTTCTAACACCCGTAATGCCTACAATGGTTACCCCCGCAACTGGCAAAGATGGAATATTTTTATTACTTTCCCTTAACTTATTCAATACGTGTTCTGCTATTACTGATACTTCACTGCCTGTGTCTATTAATGTCGTAACTGGCTTACCTTCAATCTCCAGCTTTACCTCCATCAACCAGGCCTCTGGCCTCATCGTTCCGATCTCCTCTTCTTCCATCAATTCTGTAGTCATATATGTGTGGATGATGTGATTCCTGTATCTATCTTCATGGACCCCGCAGTCATCTATCGACAATGGCCGGGCCTCCTCATCCATTGTCCTCAGTTTTCCGCCCGGTCGGCCGTACCTCCTGGTGTGTACACTCTTTCCGCTCGATGGTTTCCCCCTCCATTTCTGGGTGTTTCTTCTCGATCCTCACTGGTTCTCTCATGTGGGTTGTTATATCTCTGCTGCGTCCGGTTCTGATGACCTGGCCTCGCCTTCCTACATCTATAACAAAAATTACGGTCCGCATAATTTTCTGTTGGACACCCACCACATTTCCATATCGGATATCGTCTACTTGGTTCTTGACCATGGTACGTAGTTCCCGTGTGTTGTCCTCCTCTTTGTGTGTAACTCCCTCCGCTGCTCACATTGGGTTGGTGTGGACGTCTGCTAACTTCCTGGTCCCTAATATTCTGAAAAACATCCAACATTTTTTCTAATTCATTGATACTACTCACCTCTCTCGTCATCAGCGTGATCTGAACCTCTCTCGGTAAGTGTTTGCTGATGTGTCGTACGAATGACTGAAATGGCAACGGTGGCTCTAAGTATTTTGCCTCGTTGAAAAGTCTCATTGTATATACGGTAATATTACTGTTATTTCTCCCAAAATTCCCTGTTCCTATTATTTGACTATGCAATATCTCCTGCTCCTCCTCCGACCAATATTTGTTGCGGAATGCTGTTTCAAAATTTTCATAACTCCCCCACTCATTTCGATGTACCTCCGCCCATATCTCAGAATCACCCTTAAAACATTTAAAATTTTTTAGAAGTTTTACCTCCCAATTATTACTGTTAAACTGATTAAACTCCCGTACTCTGTTTAAAAACTGCATTGGATGCACTCTATGGCTCTCATTACAAAAGGTTTCAAGTTCTATTTCATTATTAACGTCTCACATAATCACTACTCGTTCGGTAATATTGTTTAACTTCTGGTTTATTGCTATACTCAAGTCATCTTTAACACTACTAATGCTCTGCTCAATTGAATTTAATTTCTTATCATTAGTACATTCGGACTGAATGCTATTTTTGGTTATTATATTGACTGACTCTTGTAACGATTGTATTTCTGTTTTAAAAGTATTTTCGATTTCATTAAGTTTAACATCAGTATTACTTGTATACTCATTGATATTTTGATTATTTTTTTCAATTTTATCCACTACACTACTATACTTATATTCAGTGTCAGTATTACATTTATTTATCTTAGATTCAAAATTTTCAGTCACCTCATGTATGTGTTTATCGATTCTTTCTGACCTATCTCATTAATTCTATTATTCATACTTTTTAATGACTGACTCAATTTTTCGTTTAATTCGTATTTTAATTCGTTAAAATTACTCTCACATTTATTCTTTACATCATTGATATCAATTTTAAGTTCATTAAAATTTCTACTCTGTTCATCAAATTTTATATCTTACTATCAAAACGTCTACTCATAAAATTCATGATATCGCCCATTGACCATTCTTTTTCTTTTGTTTTTGTTACCACGGGAGTCGATTTTGCTCCCGCCTCACTAATTATTACAGATTGTGTTAAATTATTATCATCTATTATGCTTGGAGTGGTCTCCATTCCTGAATCATTTATATTATCTGATTCATTTAAAACGCTTTCTTTGACCACATAAGGGTCTGAATGAATTTCTCCCTCCCCCATGACAGTTACATCAATCATACTAACTTTATCTCCATTTTCCATTTTGATCTTATTTATGAGATTTTGCTCTACATAAAAATTCAATCTTAAATATATTCAGTATTATTCAATATACAGTAGGATAATCTAAGTATCACTTAACTACACCTTAACATCATTTATACGTAATTAGTACGCATTACCACTTAACCTCCAAATCATGCTTATACCCATGAGTAAGTGTGGTTTGTACAAAATTTAATTTATAAAAACTGTCCCTGTTCGGGGGCCATTGTGATATTACTTTCTTTTTACCATATTTTAATTATAATAAAACTCTTCACTTACCTTATCTGGGTTTCCAAGGTCCTTCACCCGAACTCGTGGCTTATAAGCGTGACTTTGGATTAGCGTTATTAATGTACTCAACTCTCATTGTACTGGTTATTTAACTCATCTTTTATTAAACATTTGGTATACTATCTTTCTTTCGAAAATGATAACAAAATTATTCTGTATCCATTAGGATTTAAGTCTAACAAATATTAATGTTGTGATATATACTCAATTTAATCAAGACAAAACAAAATTCACAGTTTTACTTAACCTATTTAAAATAAATGGTTCATTAGATTATATCGAATAAAGGCGGCCCAGCATTTGCACACGCTCCAATTCATTCCTTTTATTACCCCATAATTAAGAGCTCTTTTAATTTAAAATTTTTTATATTTTACATATAGTTACTTCCTTCTTGTCGTCCTGGATGCCAGATGTTGTAGTTATTCCGTTTTGGTTGTTCACTGTTTTAGTCTGCAAGATGTTCTCATTTTTTAAATTTTGGTCACGTTCTTGTTTTTAGGATCTCATTGTTTTATGTCCGAAAAGTTTCTGCGTTAAAATTTCTGCGTCACTGAACTATAACTGCTGTTACATTTTGTTTGTATCACTTTATCTCACACTCTAGTTCATATTTTGAAAGTTTAATAGGTTTTCCGCTCGCGAGCCTTTCACACCAAACCGCACGGTTCAGTTACTGGGAGGCGACAGACGCTGTTTTCTGCGCACACAGCGCTGAGGAATGTATTCGAACGTGACAAAAGGTCTGAGAACATTGGTCGACTGTGCGCGCTCTTGTGGGTGAATACACACCCTCGTTGAAAGTCTGCATTCCAATGCCAAGTCACACCTGCCTCGAAGATATAGTCCATTCACAACATTTATTTGGTTGAATAAAAATTTGAAAATATTAAAATTACAAATCTCATAGGTTTGTACCGTTACAACCGTGCACAAATTTTTCTGTAGCCAAGCTTCACGCTTACAATGTCATACAGAACTGACCTTGAGATTTCAGGAAATTCGACAGACAACTCAGAAATTGTGAATCTGCGCCTTTTGCGAACCACTTGATTCACTTTTTCAACAATTTCTTCCGTCGCTACAGATTTCCTCACTTGACCGCCCTCATCATGGATGTCAGTTCGTCCTTCTTTAAACTTTCTGCACCATTCTCGTACATAACCATCACTCATAAAATTATCGCCATAAACATTAGGCCTAATCATTCGACAATGAATTTCGGCTGCATTACGCCCTTCGCGAGAAGAAAGCGAATTACGGCGTGCACTTCACACTTGGCGGGCGATTCGATTACATTACACATGTTATCACGCTTGTTACTCAACAGTGACTGAAGGGAGGGAGTGCACCTATTGGTGTGTGGTAGGGAATAGTCCAATGCGCATGTGCTGCGTATCTCCATTCTAATATCGCATGTGGGTCTCATCGGGTGGCATCTCGGAGGTTGAGAAAAAAAATATCCCTCATATAAAAGAAAAATTCTAAATGAAATAAAAAAGCAACTATAAAATTATTTGTGCTGAATCAGTTAATATAACACTACAAAGAAGGTATAAAAGCCTAATGTTCGGAAAAAATTATAATGGTCAGAAAATATTTTTAAACCATTTATTTGTATAATGTCTTCACCACCATTTTTATAAGATACATTTATTTGTATTTTTTTTTTTAATATATCCACCTTTGTTTTTACCGCACATCTTGAGTATGACACAAACTGCTTGATGGCTAAGTTGGAAAAATCTATCTCTGTTATTAGCATCCACTGTAGATGTAGCTAATGTTTTACTATCAGTTTTACTCCTATTGGCACCACATGGTTTCTCAGAGGCAACTAGTACTCGATGGCCTCTTTATTATGAGTTTTATTATGTTCTGCTTACTTTAAAATGACAAAACAGTTTTGCTATGTTCTATCTATTCTGTTCATAACATGTTTACCATAAACACTCAGTAATAATTTGTTTTGCAATTTCTTCTGTTGCACTGAGGACAATATCAACCAAATGATTCTCACTCTTGCAACAGTCAACATGGCCTCAAATATGCACTGCATATAATTTTGACTACTTTCAATTACTGATGCATAACACAGCCAAATATACTGTTACTCACCGTCTATGGCCTTTCCGTGATGTTATTTCGTCGTTTACATGTTTCGAGGCACTTGCCTCATCATCAGAACTTTATAAAAACTAATGTATGTCATCAATGATGACATGTGTCAAAATACTAAAACACAATATGGCATTAAACCATGTACAGAACTTGCTTTAAAAATGAATTTAAAAGCAAGTTCTAGTTCTGTACATGGTTTAATGCCGTATTGTGTTTTAGTATTTTGACACACGTCATCATTGATGACATACATTAGTTTTTATAAAGTTCTGATGATGAGGCAAGTGCCTCGAAACATGTAAACAACGAAATAACATCACGGAAAGGCCATAGACGGTGAGTAACAGTATATTTGGTTAACAAACATGTGGCTTGGGACTACAATAGGAGTTATTCCATTTAAATCAAAATGCATAACACAGATTCTACATTACTTATAAGACAAAAAAAAATCCTTCACATTCTTCTGGAAGTTCTGAATTCGTCATGTGTATATATTTTTTGAATAGTTATTTTTTTTTCTAAGTAAACTTTTAAAATAAAGTCTTTATAGGAAGTATTATTATAACAAAGATTTAAAAATATTTTTATAATGTTTTCTACTCAGTCCATTATTACCTATCATATAGCATATTTTATCCAAAGCTCATTAGATTTTTCTCAGATGTCTGTATACAATGAGTTAATACACAGCACTGTCATTATTTCACAAAACATGAATACAGAATGAGGTTCACAATTAATCGCATTAATTACACTATTTATACTACCAATTTGAACTGAATAGTTCTGAAGACAGCTAGTTTGTGTTGTATTGGGTGATTGGAGGAGTTGTGTATTAGTGTGTCAGTTGTCATCGGTTTTCTGTATACATTGAATTTGTCCCTGTGTTTGAATGTTGTGATGGAGAGGTCTAAGAAGTTTATGCTATTGTTGTGTTCGTATTTGGCAGTAAAGGTTATGTTTTTGTGTCTGTGGGTTAGTAACTGTTCAGATTGTCTTTTGTTTCCCTTGTACAGTATTAGAATGTCATCAACGTATCTATGCCAATATAGTATTTGCATCCCACTAGATGAAAAAGACTACAAAGACGAACTAAACACGATAAAATATCTAGCAGAATCCAACGGATACGACAGAACAATAGTCAATAAACTCCTACAGAAAACAGAAAACAAACAACAGACAAAGACAGAAAACAACATATCATAACAATAACATACATCAACAACCTAACTGAAAAAATAGCCTACAAATTCAAAAACGTAGGATACAGAATCGCATACAAAACTACTAACAAAACAGAATACACATTATCAAAACACACACACAAAGCACAAAATAAATTCGATCTACCTGGTGTTTACAAACTAAATTGCTCAGATTGCAACAAATTCTACATAAGCCAGACAGGACGTAGCTTCAAACAAAGATACATTGAACTCACAAAGGCACTCCACTCCAATACAGAATCCACCTTTGCAAACCACAAAACCACACATACAAAAACACTGACAATAACATGGACATTCTACACGTACACACAAAAGGCCGAAAACTATACATGCTAGAACAACTGGAAATATATACAAACACATGAAAACACATAAAAAAACGACATCCTAAATGAACAGTGTCACTGATCTCTTCTTTAAAATTTTTACAACTTTATAATTATCAGTACTTACCATAATTATGGGACTCATCTGCATTGTATCGGATGAAAATACCATGCCACGTGCTCACTTCGTTTACACTGAATCTATTTATTATACCTAAAGGTGCCAAGGCAGGGTTGTTGCAATTTAACCCGACCCAATAAAACCCACCCGAGTTTTTTTAAAAAAACTCAGCCAATAAAACCCACATAAAAAACCCACGTTGTAATGTGAAATCAAGTTCAAATAAATGGTAAAAACACCGAGTTATGTTATTTCAGTTTTTGACTGAAAAACAAGGTAAAATAGGGAATAAAAAACAAGGACACTTCAGGTTCAGTTCTATTTAACGTAATTTATTTATTTCAGTTTATAATTATTTTTATGGTAACTGTTATTTATAATATTAAACTGATAGTTACAAGAGTAGTGTAAACAAGCACTATTTAATTTAATAATAGGTTTCAGATAATTTTTGTTCTATAAAAAAATGTTTACATGTATTTAAATATTTATTGATATAATCCACAACCATCCATAATCACAAACTAACAAGTTTCACGTTGATTCACTCCTTATTTGAATGAAGAAATTTGTATATTTTCACCAGTTTTTTAGCTTTCTCCTCGCCCAACTGATTTCTAAGTTTTGACCATACAAGGCCAAAAGTGGAGAAAATTCGTTCAATACTTGCAGAGCTAGCTGGGCAACTGCTGAGGCTCTTCATAAAAGAACAAAATTCCTTCGGCAAGTTTCCTTTTTTTGATGATTTTACTTCCATTAACTTCCACCATTTGGGAGGACTAAATTGGTTTACAACAGCATCTAAAAACATTGATTCAGGAAAAATCTGAGGATCTGATATCCTAAATGCCATCATGCTGGTTAACCATTCTGGATGGGTTTCTACCAGCCAGTTTTCAGCTGCCTCTTCCCGCTTTGCAGACATCCTTCTGCCTTTGAATCTTGGATCCAACAAATTGGCAAGAAAGTGGAATGGCTGTAATGATTGATTCATTCTTCTCGTTATAGCATCCTTGTAAGGTTCCAAGTCAGGGTTTTCAGCTAGATCAAGCCACAGTTCCACAGCCTGTGCGATATTAGTAGAGTCTGCCTGAAGAAGATCCAACACTCTGCTCACCTCAGTCAGTTGTCGGAGAAGATGCACAGCATCTCTATATATAGTGACATTGTCCAGGATTTTAGCAATGTTTGCAGGGATTTCACATAAGTGTTCAGTTATAATCTCTACATACTTAGAATAATTTTCAATGAAGGTGCTTACACACTCCTGCTGGGAGTTCCATTGTGTTGAATTTGGGAGCTGGGGCATACGACCTTCTTTTTCTCTCAACCACCCATGAGGCTGATGGTGATTGCAAAAAAACTTATGAACCTCTACTATGTGCTTTATTATTGTTTGTGGAGTTACTTCCACTTCCAAGAGATTTAGATAGTGTGCTGAGCAGCCATAGGTTAGCAAGTTAGGCAGATCGTCAGTTAGGAGTTGGCGCATCTTCACCATTTTGCTTTCACTGTCTGTACAAACAGCAAACACTTTCTTTCCAAATTTCTCCTCACACATTGTAATAGATTCCTTTGAACATTCTGTACAATATTTGGCTGTTTTTTGGTTTGATTCACAGTCCTTGGCATTTAATAAAAATAAACCCTGCCCCGTATGAATACTGGTTGCTATGATGGGATCATTTTTTATATTAGACCAACCATCTTGAACAAGTGTGATGCTACTCAGTTCATTGCCCAACTGCATCTTTATTTCATTATCCACCTCATCTGCAACTTTATCCAGCAACGTACCAGCTAATGCGAACCGGTCAGGACCAGCATAACCAGGCCGCAGTGCTTCAGGTAAGTGTGATTAGGTATTAATTAAATTATTGGAGTAAATTAAACAGGAATAACTTTGTTGTTCAATGTAGGACAAAACAATTTATTTTTTACTTGTAATTGCAAAAGAACACAATGTAATGCACGTCCACACGCGTGCACACACACACACACACACACACACACACACACACACACACACACACACACACACTTAAACAAACACAAACAAAATTACACTGCAAAAAACTCAATACAAAATAGAACTGGATACATTAAATCACCCAATTAAACCCACACAAAAAACCCACCCGGGTTGGGGTTTTTAAAAAAACCCGGGGTTTTCACAACCCTGTGCCAAGGTGTTGTTAAACGAGAGGTAGAAGCAGTACGGGTTATAGAAATAACATCTCTCACACATAGATTTGAATACAGAACACTTTTAATTACCTTTCTAGTTACTCAGTTACAAAAAAAAACAAAGATAGGGTTAGATTACATTGAACACATTTTAACAAAATGGCGGCTCCGCAGTTCCGCTATTCATCGTTATTTATTTTCATTGTTCCTCTCTGTTATGCAATGGAACATAATAAAAACAAAACATTTTAGACTGCAGTTGTGATTTTAGCTACTCATTTAATTTCATATACCCCTTTTTACACACATAAACCAATGTCTAGTTTGATTACTACCGGCATTCACTTTCACTCTTTCTCTCTCATACTTTCTTTACATATTTCAATTTGATACATTTAATTTTAAATGTTATATGTTCGAGCTCGATTTTTATAATTGGATAATAATATGAATTCTGACTTTCCTGAAATGTTGTAAAGTTGCGACGCAGACGTTCTCCATGGTAGGGCCGATGGTTGGTGTACTTAGTTGGTCGTTGTACTCTCTAGCTTTCGTCTGTCCCTTGCACTGAATTTACATGATGGTTATAATTACTTGTTACCACTATTTACTTGTGATTACATTTTGTTGATTCAAATAAAACACTTTAGTTGACTATTTTAGGCCAGCAAAATTTTAACGTGTTGTCAACATGATGATGTTCTGAAGACTGGGCAGATATTGTGTCGACCTTTCGACAGGTGGAGGGGATCAATTGTGATCCATGATTCGTCTGTATCAGCTGACGGCATTGTTACTCATCATTGTTGTGACATGTGTCAATATTCGTAATAACATTTTGTCAGTGTCGATCAGAATCGCCATTGTCTGTGTTTCCCTTCACATGTATGCCTTCGGCCTTGAGGTAAATCGTATCGACGAAAACTGCGTTGTTTGTGCAGACATAGGGAAAATGAACCTAACCATTCTTTATATATCTGAATACAATAAAATATTATATAACATCCTCAAATCCCATAATTAAAACAACAGGCACGTTTGTCCCGTTACAAAACCCCCTCAATGAAAGGTTTTATGTCGAAACATAAAAACTTTCATTGACTCATTCACACTTTTCTAAAAGGATCAGCGCAGATATGTTGCCACAACCCCCTGTAGTGTTAACATAAAAGAAATACAATCACTTACCCTTGGTCCAATGATGATGATCGCACCCTCTGACCTTACTGGACTTCTCAGGAGAGATCCCAACACCATAAGGTCATGAGGCACTCAACGCTCCTGTTCTGACGCACCGGCCAGCTCAGGACCACGGTCACAACACCACAAAACTCTGAAACATGCAATACAAAATTTCAAATAGTGGCCTTATCTATTTCCATACCCACAACTGATATGTTTCCCCTTAGACGCATTGGTTTATGTTACTAGACATTGGTTTTATTAATTAATAGTTTTTTCAAATAACAAAACAAGATTTAAGACAGAATATCCTTCCATTTTTCAACACTCCTGTATTTTTTAACAAATTCTCTGACTCCAGTCAGTATCAACTTACTTCTCTCACCACAAAAAATAGATGATTATACTAAATATAAAACAAATTTTAATCTCTCAAACAACAACCACTATCTCTATTATTTTACTTCAGACAAAATGAACATATATACCTATTCTGGCAAACACTTCAAAACTATTTATTTTTCTTCACTCAACTTTCTTTACGCTTATTTTTCTTTACATCAGAATCATCATTATATACTTGATAACCAACACCAATCTCACTACTAATTCTTTAACATTTAATATTCTGTTATCGTTACTACCCCTGTAGTAACCTACTGACCTATTGTACCATCAACATAATAAAACACAATAAAACATTGTACATCATAAAACATTAAACACTAACATTGAACAATTCACATTACTTAATTCACATTTACATAACTTGTAGCAAAACTTTACAACATTACTACTCTCAACTTTCTATTCAACTTTTATTATTTAACATTCATTAGATTCTATAAAAAAATTTTTTTTTTCAAATTTATCATTACCTTTCTGTTACATTACATTCCTGCTAAGAATTTTCCTTTTCTAACCCTTTTATCCTTATTAGTTTGGGTGACTCTCTGTTATTCATTATTCTCTATCTTATTTTGGCATTTGTCTATCTAACCTTACTACCCCTCTTTTTTACTAACAACCGCTTCTAACCACCATTAACATAATATGACACCAATATCTCTATAACCCCCTTCACTAATCCCATTTAAATCCTCTGGCACCGCTCGTCTTTTGTACTAGGATGTGTGTTCCCTTCCTGGCCATACCCATTCCTAACCATTTGCCCTCCACCAAATATCGGCAAACACTCTAACCCCAAAATTGCTCCGCCTGCCACAACGCTGCACGCTGGTCACTCCCTACACCGGATCCTTACTACAAAATATCATCATCATCATCATCTACATATAATTACCATGCACATTACTCACCTCTCTACATATAATCACTAACTACTGTGTCCCTAAAAATATCTAACCCTCTTTATATATTATAAGTATCTCAACATTCTTATTCTCACTAACTCCCATTAACTCTATTTAACTAACTCCAATGCCCTTATTTATCATTATTACCCAAACTCTTTTACAACATTTCACCTTAATATACCACTAGAAAATTCATCACCTATCTTACAATCCTAAAACAACTCAATATCCAAATATATCATATGCGTAATCATTTACTAACCATTGGAATCTAAATCTCATAATTGTTTAAAATCATTATCAAACTTTTCTACAGTACATGGTTTACATAAAAAAATATATAAAATACACAACAGCAGAAATACACAAATACATTGACATTAACACGTAAAAATATACAATCCAAAATTATCATTTAACCATTTATCATAAATCAGTCCATAAGCAGTCCATCCTGAAAAACACTGTCCACATAATTAAATGTTCATAAACACAATAAAATATTTACCCTCCATCGTCGAACAATAGTCGAATCTTAAAACTATATACATTGTTTAATATTAGATATCTTATCTTATCATTATACATATACCAACTATTCAAATTTTTATCCTTTTCCGCAAATTCATATAACTCATGATCGGGTATGGTTCTGTCACCTTCAGTATAATCAGTCATAATTAGGTAATTTGCAAAGTCATTATTTTCATTATCTCCTACTACTTCAGTTTTATTACAAGGTAAGTTCTTATTATATTTATCAATCATCTCTACTCCTAACCTTTCCATAAATTCTTCATAATCTCTACTTATCTTAAAAATCTCTACTTCTCCGTTTCTCTCAATATATCTCTCACTATCACACCATCTCTCTCTCTTTTTCTCTTTATACACTCTCTTTAACCCTTCAAAACACACTATCATTCCATTATTATTATATTCTATTCCCCATAAAACCTCATTATCACTACCAACATCCACCCTATTATCTCCTATTACTATATTTTTATTTATTTTATCATCATTTCCACTACTACTTACCTTGTCATCTTTGTCCAATTCTAATTTGTCTACTCCCCTCTTATTTTCTAATTCTATCTCGTCTAACCGTGTCTCTATTTCACTTAATCTTTTATCAATATTGCAGCTTTGTTCTTTAATTTCTTTTTTGATATCATTAAATTGTTCATCAAACTGGTTTAATTTATCATCAAACTGGTTTAATTTATCATTAAAATTGTCTAATTTCGTATCGAATTTGATACTCTGTTCATTAAAAAGCAGTTTCATCATTCTTATTATATCGTTTTCCTCAACTCTTTTTGTTGGGGCTGGTGTTGAGTGAATACTATCATCCATCATTTCTGATTCTGTTCTACTCGTCTCGTTATTGTTTGCCATTTTTTATCACACTAATAATAATAAATTTTGTTTTAGTTGTTGTATTGTATTCTATTCATACCATAACATAACCTATGCAGGTAACCTATATTGTGTGTCACGTATATTTCGCCACCCGTCTGCTTCCTTACTCTGGTTTATTTATATAAGCCAATTTGTTATATAAAGTCCTAAGTTCGGGCTGCCATCTGTCACTCTTCACAATTAAGTCCCAGTTCGGGCGCCATCTGTCACTGTCTGTTCTTTAAAATTTTTACAACTTTATAATTATCAGTACTTACTATAATTATGGGACTCATCTGCATTGTATCGGATGAAAATACCATGCCACGTGCTCACTTCGTTTACACTGAATCTATTTATTATACCTAAGGGTGCCAAGGTGTCGTTAAACGAGAGGTAGAAGCAGTACGGGTTATAGAAATAACGCCTCTCACACATAGATTTGAATACAGCACACTTTTAATTACCTTTCTAGTTACTCAGTTACAAAAAAAACAAAGATAGGGTTAGATTACATTGAACACATTTTAACAAAATGGCGGCTCTGCAGTTCCGCTATTCATCGTTATTTATTTTCATTGTTCCTCTCTGTTATGCAATGGAACATAATAAAAACAAAACATTTTAGACTGCAGTTGTGATTTTAGCTACTCATTTAATTTCATATACCCCTTTTTACACCCAT
Source organism: Magicicada septendecula (assembly GCA_034769895.1). Lineage (NCBI taxonomy): Eukaryota > Metazoa > Arthropoda > Insecta > Hemiptera > Cicadidae > Magicicada > Magicicada septendecula. Next base: position 476,193,977 of record CM068374.1, read on the forward strand.
AAACCAATGTCTAGTTTGATTACTACCGGCATTCGCTTTCACTCTTTCTCTTTCATACTTTCTTTACATATTTCAATTTGATACATTTAATTTTGAATGTTGTATGTTCGAGCTTGATTTTTATAATTGGACAATAATATGAATTCTGACTTTCCTGAAATGTTGTAAAGTTGCGACGCAGACGTTCTCCATGGTAGGGCCGATGGTTGGTGTACTTAGTTGGTCGTTGTACTCTCTAGCTTTCGTCTGTCCCTTGCACTGAATTTACATGATGGTTATAATTACTTGTTACCACTATTTACTTGTGATTACATTTTGTTGATTCAAATAAAACACTTTAGTTGACTATTTTAGGCCAGCAAAATTTTAACGTGTTGTCAACATGATGATGTTCTGAAGACTGGGCAGACATTGTGTCGACCTTTCGACAGGTGGAGGGGATCAATTGTGATCCATGATTCGTCTGTATCAGCTGACGGCATTGTTACTCGTCATTGTTGTGACGTGTGTCAATATTCGTAATAACATTTTGTCAGTGTCGATCAGAATTGCCATTGTCTGTGTTTTCCTTCACACGTATGCCTTCGGCCTTGAAGTAAATCGTATCGACGAAAACTGCGTTGTTTGTGCAGACATAGGGAAAATGAGCCTAACCATTCCTTATATATCTGAATACAATAAAATATTATATAACATCCTCAAATCCCATAATTAAAACAACAGGCACGTTTGTCCCGTTACAACAGACACAATTCAAATCGCACCCATTATTCAAACATATCACACCCCACACACACAATATTGATCTTTCAAAAGTCGATACCGTCTCCAACAACAAGACGGACAGTGCTCCCAGCGACAGCTTCTGAAGAAGCTTTTTAAAAGTGAAAACCGGTTCAGGCTATAAGGTAAAACTTTTACATTTTTACCCATAAAAAACTTTGTGTTCCAAGTCGGTAGTGAAATAATTATATTTAGTGAATATCTTCCTACACACTGAACTGGTTCATATGATTTACAAAATGCAGAACTGCTACTACTTGCTTCTTACTCGGCAAGACCTTTACATCCATCCAATATGAAGCAAATAACAACTGTGTAACAACATTAAGATTCACAAAATGGTTGGAAAAAAAAATACAAAATTATTTCTTCATTTATCTAACGCATATTTTATAAATTATATTTTACATATCATCAAATATTATTTTAAAAGATACATTAACTAGCTCCTTTAATTCATTTCACACAGTTTTAAGATATTACCTATCTTTAAGATATTACGACATTATTTAGAAATTGACACACATTTTAAAAAATGATAAAAGTGGTACCAATATATTTAAACACATTGAAAAATAAACAAAGTGATACTTATATTGCATTAATTCGTTCAAATAAAAAGTTAAAAATACATCACTAATTGTCACTGCCAATTACCTCATCATCATCATCTAGTCTAACTCGTTTTAGCGCAACAATTTCCAGTGTTTCTCGATTCTTTGCTTTGAAAACTGTTCCATATGTACCTGAACAAAAGAGCATAAAGTAAAGAAAGATCATTCAAAATACACTTAATTCTTTGTTTAGTTGGGAAAGTTACATTTCTTAATAACCATAGTTTTGTGTTTAATGATTCAGTGCAATATGTTACTTCCAATAATTTCATGTTGTAGATAGTATTCTAAAATATTTTGCACTTTTAGACAGTCACGTTTAACTGCAAATTCATTTTTAGTCAAGCAGAGGAAGGGCGTATTTAATTTACAAAGAAGTATACAGAATAAAAGCATGTCTCATAATGACCAATGCTTACATAAAGGATTCTGCTGGGTGTCAATATGGTACATTAAACAATTAATAAAAATCGTCATTGTGTTACAAGTTTAGGAGAAAACATAACAAAGACTAAAAGTTGTAATCATAATGGGCACAAGAACTCATGTATAATGAACTGAGAAATGGACTAGCTACTAAACAGAATGGCTGATAAGCAAAACTAAGCTAAGTACTTAATTTTTTTAGATAAAAGCCTCAAACCTCCCACAAGAAAAATGAAGCTGCCGTAGTAAGCAGAAATAATCAAAATAAAAAGGTATGTCTGGATAAGAGAAATTACTGGGTATGAGTAGAAAATTATACTGAAAAATCATGATAAAATGGTCTACTAAACCAAGATACATGAAGCTACTCTCCATAGAGTTATTGTATAGTATGCGACTGTTTCTAAAAAATCATGATAAAATGGTCTACTAAACCAAGATACATGAAGCTACTCTCCATAGAGTTATTGTATAGTATGCGACTGTTTCTACATATAATAATATGTTTAGCTTTCCAGCTCTGCATGTGCCCTATTACCAGGGCTAACCATTTCTGACATTTTTTACCAAATCACGAAATCCACAATATGATTAGAATTACTGGCAAGTGTATATTTTGTTGTTAATTTGTGTATTCTCTAAAAGACTGACTATGAAAACAATATTTGTATTTATAATATTTATTTCTATGTCAATCTGAAGATCTTCTGATTTTGATTTTAAAAGTTGAAACAATGTATTACAATTATATTACATTAAAATAGATTGACCCAAGACTACTGCTGTATGGTTAAAGCAGCATAGTTCCATCTGCAAAGTCAAACACCTCATGGACATACACAACATCTGAATGGATGACTGTACACTGACTTCAATGGTTAGAGACGTTAACATCCATAAGTGAGGAGTGACGAAACAAAATTTATTCAACTCAACAATACACTGTAACTGAACCGCTATTATTTGTCTTTGTTTTTGTAAATTTTCACCGATATCTCCTCACATAACATAAACATAACTTTTTTCACTAAAATCTGAAGCACGAATGAATACAAACAACTACAAAAAACAATGTGCTACAAACAGAAATATGCATAATACAACAAATTTTCGTGTGCTCTAGTAGCATACTGTGAACTAAAAATGTTGTTCTGTCATATAAAGAAAGCACAAATATGTATGGATTTCACAATTTAAAATTAAATTCCAAACAATAAATTTATAGATGAACTAATACTATTAAATCACTTACCAATTAAATCACTCACGTATTACAATATTCAAAAGCCATCTAAGACTTTTATCCAGGAAGTATTAAATGAAGACATTGGTTGAGGGAATGATGAAATGAAGAAACCGCATATACATTATGAAATGAGAATTGTGTATTGGCTATGTAAAAACATTTAATATTCAGTAACAGATTCTAAAATATAAAACTACAAGTCTGTAACATGCTGAAGATGAAAAATTATAAATGACACACGATACTATAAAGCCAAGTTTGTTTAAGAAAATGTTGGAAATATAGACAACTTGCTGTACAGTAATTTTATACAATTCATTTGTCACCTCATGTTTCTGTACTTATTGTGTATTACTGTTGTTGTTTTCTGTATGTTGCACCTGTCATTGTTTCATTTTGTTTGTACCTGGGTGTATCAACTTTTTGCAGATGAAGCAGAGAACAATTAAACATGCACCTCATGTAATCTCAATAATCTCCCACAATTACTACCATCACCTTCTTTTAAACAATGTATATAACTACATCCTTCATATAAAAGGGATTTTAAGCAATGCTGATACTGATGTCTATCAGGTTTCTTTTAATTACAGGGAAAATGGTAGCTAAAGGATGTCGGTTCCTTAGTCAAATCTTTTATAAGAGAGATGATGGAAACATCATTAACATGCATTATTAATCAAAATTTAAATACCTATATGCTATAAAAGTCGTAAATAACAAATCATCAGTAACATGTGTAAAAGCATTTCATGTCAGATTGTTTATATATGTAACACTTGCCAGTTAAGATTTTTCACATCAAAATGTAGTGTTCATTAATGACAGGCTAAGGAAGTTATTTTACAAAAATTAAAATTCGTAAAAACTGAATAATTTTAATAAGATGATTACAGACCAACCAGCAGTAAAAGATTCCTTTAAAAAACCTTCGATAACACACACTTGTTATTAACATGTTTTGCAGCCAGTTTTGAAACTACATGGCTAAAAAGAGGCACTACTTATGCAAATACGGTTACTTTGGTTATGAATCTGAAAAAAAATTACGCATTTTTGCGACATTCGTTACACACTTTGTTTAATAATTATTTTTTGATTGTCTTAACCTACAACTTGTACTAGGATAAGTTCGTTGTTTTGCTTTGTTAACTTACCTTCACCGATTTTTTCCAGTTTCTCATATTTTTGCATTATACACTAAATTACAATAAATATCAACACGCGAGAATTATTATAAACAACTAAACCACGCTCTTTTTACCAACAACGTTTGACACTTGCACGGCCAACGGAGCGGTTGTTGTGGTTAACATCATACATTCGTACTCTATGGTGGTTAACCTACTGTTGGCTTATCTGTTAGCGGTTGCTACTATCGATCTATCGATACGCTACAGTCATTATCGATTCCAAAGTGTCACGTTTTCTTACATCCATGTGTTGAAATTAAATAAATGATTATTACTTTCAGTCGAGTTAATTACTGTTTATAGCCAAACTAACTTTTATCTAGTATGAATTTCATTAAATAATTAAGTATGGTGTGGACTGAAATTAGGCTTACAATTTTTTTAAGTAGAAACATGTAACAAATGTGCTTATTCTTAAAAATGGATGTTATTTAATTGATTTATTTATAAAACAATTTTGCGTTGAAAGAAAAACATAAATTATGGAAACAATAAAAAATACATAATACAGAGGACTTCGCGAAATTAATAATAAATTACCTTTAAATGTCGTTACAAACATGACTACGGGGGGCGCTAGCGTAAACATGACTACTTCAACGAGTAGCGCCTAGTACCGCCAATCGTAAGCAACATTTGAATATGGACAATCCGTCTTCGTACACAAATCTGTTAACTAAAGGGAATGTTGTCTTCGAAGGATATGCCTTCTATTCTAGTATCCTAGTTCTTAAGATGCTGCTCATGTCGCTCCTAACAGCACTACAAAGGCATCGTAAAAAGGTACGATTAAAATACACAAAGATTATATAGTTTAAAATTTCTTCCCATCTACTTGTGAATGCGCGCGTGTGTGTGTATATGTGTACGTTGTGTGTAGTAGCGTTATAATTCTAGCGTTGTACGCTACAATAGTTTAAGTGAATGTTACGCATAAAAAAGGCTCTGATAATGACACTAACGATAACGACAACCGAAGCAACACCACAAACAACGAAAATAAGAATAAATATTTATATCTAAAACAAACGTTTAATATAAATTGGCCTACGAAAAATATTTAAATAAGTATATTTTACTCTTAAATTATTTATGATAAATTGCAAAAACATGATTACTAGTATTAATAATAATGATAGCGGTTGTAGTAGTAGTATGTATTGTACTAATGTCTATCTTTACCCTGTTGCTATATAATACCTCTAAAGATTGAAATACTACATTTTTTACTGAGGTTTACATGCGGCCAGTAAGAATATGTTTGAAGTTAAATCAGACGCGAACGCCAGTTAAGTTAATTCAGAGTAATATAATTAAATTACCTTATTCGGACCACCTTAGTGACACTAGCTGCTGTCGTTTAATGACGCGTTCGGGATTAAAATCCCATCTTCAGATACACATAGTCAAAACATAAAAGTATACCACAATTTGTGGTTTGTCATAATTTAAAATATGTAAAATCTTTTAAATAAAATATATACAAACAAAAACGTAACAATTGAATCGCTCGGAGTTCGCATACATGCACGCTGTACGATGTGGAGATGGGATTTTAATCCCGAAACGCGTCATTAAACGACAGCAGCTAGTGTCACTAAGGTGGACCGAATAAGGTAATTTAATTATATTAACCATAAAGTGACTCGGTACGTAAAAACGTGAATAGATTGTAATTCAGAGCAGTTAAGTTAATTCTCGACCTCATGCTCAAGAGTTTGAAGAACGTATTTAAAAACGATCTTACTGTAAATCAGGTTTACAAGCTAACGATTGTAAACAACTTGTAAAAGGCTGTAAACAGTCGTAATAATACTTATTATTATTATTATCATTATGAATATAGTTTCAAGTGGATATTGAGTTTCGGTCTAATAAAAATGTTGGTTTTATGCGACGTTTCGAGATTCATTTTATCTAATATTCATGCCTACAACATAAAATATCTCTGTGCCTACATGAGATAATTTCTCTCATCACAATTACATTACTTTGTATTTATGTTGTAGTCATGAATATGAGATAAAATAAATCTCGAAACTTCGCATAAAACCTGCATTTTTATTAGACTGAAACTCGATATCCACTTGAAACCATAATTAACACGGTCGATAAATAATTTTCTCATTATCAATATAGTTTGTATTATTGTTTCTTTCGTACAAATACAATAAATAAATAATGATGAGTGGTGAAAGTGTGAAGATGTGTCAGGACGAGTAGCCTAAAACTTGGTTCTGAGTTATTACATAATGCTAGCCACATCATTGTATATATCTTGTGTGCGGCTAATGTGATCCAATGGAGAGGTAGCTTTAATGTTTTTTCCGTTCATCCCACACTCTTTGGCTCTCGTCACTTCTCAATCTCCTCCCTTACCCTCTACCCGTCGTTCAATATTTTACCACATTTTGAATAACTATTATTCAGTGGTCAAATGTAATACAGTACTTTTTAATTTTATTATTATTGGCATTAACTTCAACGTTAATGCTTATGTTAATACAGTGCTGATTATTCTAGACTAATAATAAATCTGTTACTACTGTAATTCGAAATTTCGCTGACATGTGCAGTGATTTCATTGTAGTCAGCAAATGCTGCGTCTTTATACAAAGTACCAAATGAGATTGGGCGAAATTTAGGGTGACTTTTGAGGTGATAGGATTATATTCCTCCGTAATTTGTTTCAAAAAAATGAGGCTAAAATTTATTCTGGAAACATCGATTTAGGCCCCAAAATACTGGCAGTTCCGGACTGAAAATTTAATTTTTCCTTCATGGTAAGGCCCATCCACACGCAGCTCAGTTAACATGTGAAACCATCAATAAGTTGACTTGGGAGAGTCTACGTCCCCATGCTTACAGTCCAGACTTGACTCCATCTGATTTCTAATTGTTTGGTCCACTCAAGGAGGCGATAAGTGGTACGATGTTTTATAACAACGACGAGGTCAAAGAATATGTCCTGAAATGGCTCCGACATCAACATAAAGATTTATTTGCGGTAGGCATAAAAAAAAGCTTATTCAGAGATGGGACACGTGTATTAATGTTGCTGGGGATTTTGTTGAAAAGCAAAAAAAATGTCATACTGATTAAGTAAACTGATTTTCCTCTACAACTATTTGTCTCTTTAATTTTGGAATAACCCTTGTATATTTCATTGAAATTAGACCTCAAAACCTTTGAAGGATTTAACCTCGTAGTTTAACCTATGATTGTAACTCAAGTTTTGTGACTGGTTTTATAATTTGCACCCTCAAATTATATTAAGTGTGTATGTAACAATCAAGGTGTTTGTTTAATCACTTCAGACATGTTTTGAGCGTCTCGCAGTATGCTCACTGTCGCCACGTTAGTTGGGTGTGTAAGGTTCCTTTGTGATAACTTGGCTGACGCGTGTGTTGGCTACTCGTTGCTTTTTGTTTATGGAGATTTTCTGGTTTCATTGTCTTCATTGTGGTTAGTTTTGGGTGAACTATTTTGTACCTGCCTGTTCCCGATATTTAATTTTTTTTAATTTAACTGTTTATAGATTTTTAATTAAGAAAGTTGTGTTAGTGGTTATAATCACAAACAGAATTATCACTGTTGCACACCACTATAGAAAAATTATTCCGATTAGCGCTTTCAAGCTTCACGCGTGTGTTGGCTTCTCGTTGCTTTTTATTTATGGAGATCGCTTTAAGTATCAGATCGCTTTCAGTATCGTTTTAAGTATCAGATGCTTTTTGTTAGTCAGATCGCTTTCAAGTTCCGCTCTGACGATGAGCTGTGAAGCTTGAAAGCGCTAATCGGAATAATTTTTCTATAGTGATGTTTATAGATTTCTACCGGGTAAATAACAATAAAAACAGCGGATGCCTTAAGTATCTTCTATGCAATATACTACAGAATCGATTATATGTAAGAATTAAATAACAAAAAAAATCTAAATCGGTTCTCACAAGTGTTGTACGCTACGGTATTGTTTACCGAGTTGCTTATTGTAAAAGCCGTCAGCTTTTACTTATCGATTCTACCGCTCGGATCAACTGTCAGAATAAGTAGTTGTCAGTTACGTGTCAGATAACGATAATTAAACTTACTTTGAGTAAATGTAATGGAATTCATAACCGTTTGAATACAATGTAAAAACGGAATTCATAACCGTTTGAATACTGCGTGGTAAAAATGCAATCATAACAAAGTGAAAAAAGTTTATAACAGCCCTTTAGAGTAGACTACAAGACGTTTATGGAAGGCACGTTTTAAGACATGATTGAAATATAACATTTCAATTTGTTTTGTTTAATTTAAACACATTATGAGTCAATATTGGGCACTGGATGTTGCGCTTGGTTACTGACCTCGAGCTCCCGGAAACTCTGTAAAATCAAAGAGCTTCTTTTAGCCTTCAGCTCGAATAAGTTTGTAAAAATAGTACCTACAGTAATAATAGGCAGCTGAAGTACAGGACTGATTACACTGCCTTCCTTGTAATCTGAATGGGTCAAATCTCGGAGACTGCCCTGCCTCTCCTAAGCTTAGATAAAAGGGTCTATTACATACTTATGAATTTTCGCTAATGAATGTGTGTCAGCTCACAACCTACTGTAACGTAGATCGCGACATATTGTGCAGTGGAATTAAATCGACACCGGGGAGAGTAAAACAATTACAGGTTTATTTTTTCTATTTGTATCGGCCATCTGAGGAACACATGCCAATTTCAATTCTTTATTCCTTGCTCTTTCTTTTCCTCCAATATTCTTTCATCTGTTCACTATGTCTCTTCTTCCTGTCTTCAATCCACTTTGAACCTACGTTTTTCACTAACACTTTTGCCCGGAAAACGTTTCTTTCAATTGTTTCTTCTGTGTTTATATTATTTTTTTTTCTAAATACTTTTTGACTTCTTTAATCCAACTTGATGTTGACTTCTTTCCCCACAGATATTTGAAGATCTGTTTTATTAACGTATTGTCGTCCATTCTATATTAAATACAGGTTTTATGTTTCTATGTTAATTACAAGTTTTATTAAATAATTTTAACAAATAATTAATTCAATAACAATTCTATACAAATACAATAATCTGTTACGCCCTGTTCAAAATAAGCAATAATAACTACTAAAGTCATTAAGTATACTAAATCGCAGTTAAAGAAACAAACAAGCATTACATACAGTATTAATTACAATACACAACTATATCGCTAATTAACTGCTGGTTCTCCCCTCCGTCTATGTCTGCTTATAGTTCGGCCTCCTTCTTCTATGTCACTACAACACGAAACGGTCTTACACTTTCTCTTTCTTGACCATCCTCTTCACTCTGTTAGTAGCGAAGGCCTTTGACATTCCCAGCATATTTCTCGCATCTCCGGTGACAACATCCTTCCATCTTTTTCTTAGACGGCCATTTGAACTTTTTACCCTCCACGTTTCCAATGAGGACTTTTTTGGAGTTATCCTATTATCCATTTTAAATATCGTCAGGTATTCCAGAGATCCTTGGATTAGTGCCCATAGTTAATTACCATAACAGAGGATAAGTCATACAATATAAGCGTATTTTCTCTGCTTGTGAATTTCTCAAGCATTTACAGGCGGTACTTACAGGTCTAGTCAAGGTGATAGGCCTATGTGACGCAAGAAAGGAAACTGACGGCAGCGGTATTGTCTGGAGGTTCGGGCGTGTTCAGGAACATGCTATTCACGGTTTATTACGCATCTTTTTATTATCTGAGTTATCATTATGCGGTTGGCAATAGCTTTGCTTTATTAGTTGTTCTAATTTGTTTTCTGTCCCGTCGGACAATATCGGTCACGAATACAGTATACAGTTGTATTGTGTGTGTTCATGGCGCCATATTGTTACGTAATGCGGAAAAGTGTTACGCCATAACGGAACGTTCTGGTACATTGGAGAACGTTGTTCTACTCTGTTCCCGCAGCTGTAATGCGTACGTGACGCTTGGCATGCGAGGCAGTTTTACGTAATGCGGAACGTCTCGTTCGTTCGATGGTGTCGTTCTAGTAGCTTCTTGACCACCCCAACGGTGTGTGTTTCTGCCATGGCCGCGCTGAAGTATTCTCTAGAATTTTCACATGTTTGTTAAAGGCGCGTATTATGGAACTCTGCAGACTATAAATAGCCCATGCCTGCCGCTTAGAGTTCAGTATTGTCGGGCGATTTACACAGTGCGGTTGGAAGTACTGTGGCGAAGTGTTAGGTGTTTTATAATTGTGCGAGACTCGTTGACAGTGTTATTGAGTGTAAACAATTTTTATTTGATTTGTTGTAAAAGACTATTTTGTTGATTACGAACTGTTTAATTGTGATAATTAAAGCTGGTGATTAGTGACTTAATTGGTGTCTTGTATTTTGTTTTCCACTGAACCAAGGAGACCGTCGTAACTTGGCAGTTACGATATACTGTATTGCTATTGGCACAATACTAATAGGTTTTTCTTGGAAGTGAATTTTTTCCTGTCTCGCGTACGTTTCACAGAATGATTTTGCATTATTAGGTGTCTATACAAATATGTTGACCAATCGATTTTCTATTTGGAATTATTAAATTGCTTTGAGAGGCCTTCCTATGTGTTGAATATCAAACTGTTTTTAATTTCTGATTATAATTGAATATGTGTAATCTAATCTATTATTTTATTCTTCTTATTGTGAATTTAATTTATTGTGTAAATTTATTGTTTACTGCGTAGGTTTGTAACACACACACACCACACGCACAATTTTTTTTGTGAAGTATTGAAATTTCATCAAGGTATATGTAGTAATCTGCTAATGGGTTGTTCATTTTTATTATATTTACGATTTGTTTATCCAGTTCTTGTAAAAACGTTTCCGATATGATGGCGAGTGTCCATACGGACTTTCATTGCAAGGCCATCTATATGGTAGTATAATTTATCATAGTATACACCGATATGATTTTTTTTTGAAGCAGCGTGTATATAAATCTAATTTATACACACACTGTCTAAACAACAAATATCGATTTCCATACATTCAAAACGCTAAACTAAAAAAGTTGTGTACATGTTATTCGCAATTGCCGAATTCGGGCATTGCCCGAAATTTTTACTCACTCCGCGAAGTGCGAATCTTGTTTTACGCAATCCGCGGAGTGAGCGTTTATTTCGGGCGATGGGCGAAATAAAATACCCACTCCGCGGAGTGCGTATTTCTATTTGCGCAATACCCGAAGTAAACTTTGATTTCTGCCATTGCGTAAATCAAAATACCCAGTCCGCGAAGTGAGCATTTCATTTTACTCACTCCGCGAATTGCGTATTCTGCTATTACTCAATAGCCGAAGTTTACTTTTTTACACAGTTAAAATATTACACAAGATTGTTATCAAAACCACAGTTACACCAACATAAAAAACAATCTTGAAATTTTACACTACATGCCCAAAACTCGCAAACTCAACACCGCAGAACAATACGAAATATACAAACACAACAAAACACAACCAAACAACATACTTAATGAACAATTACAATTTAAATCCAACACGCTATTCGACACAATAATACACAACGGACACAATTCAGAATCTCGCGCCAACCCCCTTCCATCTACACACACCCCCACACACAACCAATCCCCAAAAAACCGTTACAGACTACCAACACCTTGACGCTTTCTGCATTGATGAAGGAGCAAACTACTCCGAAACGTGCGTATGAGGATATAACAAAAAGTAAGTTTTTTCACAAGTGAAAGTGCATTAAATTATTAATTGTTATTCTTAGTGTTGTGAAGTAATAAACAGTGCTTGTATTATAAGGTCATTTTCTCACCATATCTAGTAGGAATATTGCTTGGATTTCGTTGTCCATGACGTGTCCGTTACTTAACTAAATATCACTATTACATTAACGACTCGGAACACTAGGTTTTTTTATAAGTAAAAGCATAAAGTTTTACCTTACAGCCTTAACCGTTTTCTCCTTTAAAAGGCTTCTTCAGAGGCTGCTCAGCATGAGCATCATCCTGCTGAGCAGCCACTGAAGAAGCCTTTTAAAGGAGAAAAGCAGTTAAGGCTGTAAGGTAAAACTTTATGCTTTTACTTATAAAAAAACCTGGTGTTCCGAGTCGTTAATGTAATTGTGATATTTAGGAATATTGCATTTCACTTTTTCATTTCTTTTAGTTTTACTTTTTTTCTTTATTCTTTTCTAGCTTTATACTTTTTAGATTTGTATTGTCTTCATTTTTGAATTTAGTTTTGTTTTAGATATAATTTTCTTAATTTTCCCCACTCAGAATTGATCCTTTGTTAAACTCTGGCTCCCGGCTTCACAGAGCTGATCTGTACGTTTTGCTGCCTAACAATAGAATAATAATAATTTCTTACTCCTGCAACGGTCTTGACCAAATTTTGCTAATTTCTCATTGGTCAATAGATTTGAGTTCAAGAGTCACATGACCATCATTATTTAAATTATTTGTTTTTTTTTCAATTTCCACTACTAATTACTCCCTGACTATTACTTAATTAAGCTTAACTTAATTTATATCTTGTTTTTTTCCTGGTAAAATTACAAACAATTTGACACCAAACATGACCTGTGTATGAACTAATAGATATTTTTGTTGATTTACAAAATCAGGTTTTATAGGCCATTTTAGTCATTTGGCCTTCACAAAATTATGTTTTTCTTCCTTAAACTACATTGTGATTGCTATAAACATAAAATCTATTTAACAATTCCAGCTCATCATTGCTAATTTACAGTGGTTTGACCTTTTGTTAATTATGATTGGGAATAATTTTAATGTTTAACATTTTCCTAGGCCATATTGTTTCTTTAGTACCTTGTTTTATTCTGTTACAATTATTATTTGTACTGTTGGTTTAATACCTTACTTTTAATTACAAATTTTTTCTCTGTTTTTTATTATATTGGATTAAAATGCTTGTTATATCCTTATTATTGTACTTCCTTAACAAACTTTATAAACAGCTTAACTTAGTGTCATGTTTCCATGACTGTTGTTCTAATGATTCTTCAATAGTGAAATTCACTTTTAACAAACATTAAAAAACTGTTTACGAGATACAAAATTATCAATTCCCTTCCCTGTCTATCCAGGTCTGTTAGTTGATTGATAACACATACCGTAATACTAACATGTACATGACATCATGACATCAACACAGTTAAACAATGTCAAATCTTTTCCTTTTAACATAAACAATAAGACTTAAAAGGCACAGAACCTTCAATTAATTAATATTAGAACTTATAATTAAATCCTTAACATTCACATTTAGTTTTATCTGTCACTATTTAGTGTTTTCTTACTTGGTTCTTTCTGTGGTTTTTGTTTACATTTAATACCATTGACTTAATCATTAAGCTTCACAGTTTTATCTGTATGATCAATGATTTTTCACTCATTACCTCACTTTTCACTGATACATTTTTACTGGTTTCCTTCTTATAGTCTATAGTACATTATTTTTTATCTATTCTACACTACTGTATTGTACTTCTTTACATTTAATTAAGTTTTTGTTTATTTTTTTGGGGGGTTTTTATGTTGGATTTATTTAGTCTTATCCTAGGTTATTAATTGTGGTTAATCTTGACGGTGATTTATTAACTCAATCTAATGGGTTTTGGGGTATTGTCCACGTTTTAGTCAGTCTGTCTGTGTTTGTATTAATAGTATGGAACGTTTTGTTACGTTACAATATATATCGGATCTTTACGGCTGTCGGCGTTTCTCCGTCCCCAACTTCCATTGTAACCTATCGTAGCATGTAAGTTCTTCTAAATTTATCGCAACCATTGCTTCCGCTACGTCATCTCGCCAACTCCTCCGTGGACGTCCTCTTTTCTTCCTCACCGGTGGTATCCATTCCAGTATTTTGCGGGGCCATCTGTCCTATTCCATTCTCTTCACATGCCCAAACCAAGTCAATAGTCTTCTTTCTATTTCATCTATTATTGTCCTGTCAATATTCATCTTGGCTCCAATAGTCTCATTTCTAACCCTGTCTAAATTTCATCTTCTACAACTCCTCCTGAAGAAGTCCATTTCCGCTTCCATCAGTTTTTTCTTATTTACGTTTGAAACATTCCAAACTTCTGCTCCATAAAGGATTACACTTTGCACCATGCTCTTATATATATATATATATATATATATATGTTTCTTTGTATTTCTTGTTATACTTCTTTCCCATAGAAGAGAATTCAGCGTTCTTATAACGGTTCGCCCCTTGTTAACACGTTCTTGAATTTCATCTTTGCTGCTTCCCTGTTTGTTGAAAATAATGCCTAAGTATTTACTTTTTGCAACACCTCGTATCCTATCCACATCCAACTTTAAGTCCTTAACTTCTTCGTTGCCCATTATCAAGTAAGTCTACTCACATTTTGCCATGTTCATTGTCAAACCAGCATTACATAATTAAACATTATTAATTGATGACAATTTTTGTTTACTCAAAGCTTATTTTTCTGGTTTCTGCAGTTTCAAATCGATGAACTATTTAATTAAAAAAATGCTTTTCCAGAAAATCATTTTCAATGAATAGGCTTAAAAGTGCCAGAATTTTAATTTTTTTCTTGGCCCAAGGTAGACTTTAAAAACATTTTCGCCTGGTTTAGAACTGAGAAACATCTTTCTCCGCTACAATTTGTGGTTTCCCAACCAAAAAAAAAAAAAAAAAAATGCCAAGTCGTCTTCAACATTCGGGAATATTGATTTCATACTGCATGATGTAAAAACTTTAGGAGTCTACATTTATCAGAAGGCTTCTCCTTCTTTTGCTTGGTTTCTTAATTTTAGTTTCATTTAATTCATAAAATTTACTTTCTTTCAAAAATGTTTTTAAATGAACACACTGTGCAGGAAACGATTGATCCAATTCTGAAATACCTATAGATTTTCAACAAGTTGCTAGCTTTTTCTTCTACAGTGGAATTTTCCATTTTTATTTGTATTGGGAACATGAGATTTTTGTTCTCTTAAATTCTGCGGCCCAACAGCTTGCGCCCTAGGCTACAGCCTACTCAGCCTAGTGATATATCAGGCCCTGACGATCAGCTACAGTACCTGTTCACAAAATCTAGAGATTAAATAAAAAATAGTCGGTTTATTTGCAGTAAGAGAAATAAGTCATAAAATCATTCTGGCATTCTGGAAATTACTGAGTCATTTGGTAATATGTTTCACAATAAATGCAGGCAGACCTTGCACCGCGTTACGACATGTTGGTAGTGACGGCGCGACTACTGACTGACACAAACGGAGGGACAGCGTGTCACGTTTATAAGTAGGTTGATATTTATTTGAATAATATCATAAAAGTAGTCGCCTCACCAAGAACATTATAACAAAAGAACTTACAAGCGTATTGTCAGTATTGGTTTTGGGTTACGTGACTTTGTGAACAATCTTTATTAGTAATTTTATACAAACCACTATGTTGTCTTTGGTACTGACGAGCGCTTTCGGCAGTCAAGCCATCTTCAGGTCATTTACCAACCAATATTTGAGAACACTAACACTCCAATATAACAATAAATCTTTATTAGTCTACAGTGTTTGTTCCAGCGTGGCGAGTTCTCTACTGATACTGTGCAAGTCGGTGAGAAGAGTGGACCTGCGGTTTAAGGCGTTTAAATGTATCACAATCGACATCGATCGCCAAGGACAGGGAAAAATGGAGGCGGATGATTATGGAGGCTAAGGTTCGTCTCCGAACTGTAACGCCATAGAGAAAGAAGAAGAAGTGTATCATAATTAGGTGTTGTCATGTTTCAGTTCTATGGTGAATTTTATGTTGCTGTTAGGCCTATTATGGAATTCTAGTAGGCTGCTGTTCCATATCACATAAACGTTGTCCAGATATCGAAACAGTTGTCCGTTTACCATAAGCAACTGTACGAAGAAACAAGACGAGCTTACACGGGTCGTGATCAGACCAACCGTCACCAGTACATTCATGACACATCTGCACTGACAGCACACTCGTTGAAACTGACCTGTTGATTAATTAATTTAATACAAAAAATATCGTTAGAAAACAGTAATTTAAATTGAATAGTTATAGGTAAAGGTCAAGGTTGCATTATATAAAGTTATGATTAGACCGATGATAGCATATAGCAGCGAGACTTAGACTCTGAACAAACAATCCGTTAACATAGTAAATACTTTTGAAAGGAGGATTTTGAGAAGAATATATGGACCAATCTAAGTAAACGGGATATGGAGAATGCGTCATAATGAGGAGTTATACAAGCTGTATAAAGACAATGATCTGGTCACCACCATCCGACTACATAGATTGCAATGGGCAGGAGACATCATTAGGATGGAAGACAACCGAATACCTAGGAAGGTACTGTTTAGTCAGATCGAGGGTAGAAGGCCTGTCGGAAGACCCAAGACACGCTGGATTGACGCAGTGGCGAGGGATGCTGATAATTTACTTAAAATAAAACGATGGAGTTCGATCGCCAACGACAGGGAAAAATGGAAGCGGATGATTATGGAGGCTAAGGTTCGACTTCGAAGTGTGATGCCATAGAAGAAGAAGAGTTATAGGTAAATATTTAAAAATTAGTAAATCTGTAGTCAAAGTATAGGAATATTGATATTTGTTAGCAAGGCTGAATTACAGCGAATACTTTAATGAATGGAAACGACCAGAACCGTGATATTTCTGTTTAAAATGTGACTATAGTTAGTGTAAAACGTTAGTGAACATACTGAATTACAGTTACTCTTTTTCTACTTTCGACATGTCTTAAAATCAGTGTAGGTCAGCTTTCATTATTTTAGGTGTACGGTACACGTGTACGCGATGTGTACACTTTAACATTACACTTTAACATTTCCTCACTGGATATTGTGGAAAACGATCCAAGCTGAAATAGATTCGAATCTATAACACAAAACTTTGGGGAAAGTGCTATTGCCACTACGCCTTGTGAATTCCAGAAAATAAAATAAGGTTTCTAAAACTGTTTAGTTCTTTGAGAACACTGTAAGTAGTTAGTCACTGGCGTCACTGTGTGATTTGGTAAGCGTATAAATCATATTCCAGTAGTAATTTTAGGAATGACGATGGGCTGGTTAAATTGGGAATTGTTCAGGGTCAGCTTCAGCCGCGGTAAATGGCCAGTTCTCTACCAAAAAATATAAATATACCTTGTAACCTATGATTTCTTTTTGTCCGCATAATAATAGCTTATTGTATAAAAAAAAACTGACAGATATAGTTAACTATGAATTAAAATTTAAAAAAAAATTATAATTGTTTTTGTACTGAAGGTCTAATAGACCTTGAGGCTATCATGTGTAGTTTACAATGGAGGAAGCCACTTTAAATTTGTTGTTATTGTATTTATATTCACATGTCGTAACTACAGCTGTTAGTAACCGTGTCAAACTTGAAAGTGGTTTTGATGCTTCCAGAAATAGTGGAAGATCACGAAGTCGTTAAGACATTCAAGACCTTTTGCTAACCGTCACAGCACGTGAGAGCGTTTCTTCCAACGCCGCCTAGTAAATTTTATATTTTTAATTCTGTACTAAGCCTTTTTATAGTGCGTGTATTGTAACGCAATTTGTCGTCAAAAGGCTTTGGGTGAATCCATTTGACACCTATATGCTTTTAGAACTTTCCGTCTTATTAGATACTTATTAAAGTCATTAGAGTGTTAAAATGTTACACACTTAAAGTATTAAATGTTGTAATAGGAACACGTTAAGTTCCTATTACAACAGGTTCCGAACTGTTCCGAGTTAAAGAAACTGTTCCGAACAATAATCTCGCAGGTTTGCTGCCTGATAGGCCTTTGGAACGGCTTAAGTCTCCTCTTCCACTACTTTCCCCAGCCCAGTGATGTAAAAGAAGAGTATTACATTTCCAGTTTTGTTAATTTTATTAGCAGCCATCTTAACACCAACTTTGTCACTACTTATTGCCACACTGCTAAATACTTCGTCCTTGACGAGGCCTTTCGGTGTCTCCACCATCTGCAGGTCTTAAACGACTAGCAGTGTGGCAATAAGTAGTGACAAAGTTGGTGTAAAAGAAGAGTAATCAGATTGACGTGCATGATTACGCAAGGAAATGGAGAGTTCCATGAAAAATAGTAGTTTTGAAATTGAACTAAACAATGGAACATATGCAAGGAACAAGTATGTTTTGTGGTATCTTGTAGGAGTTACCGCTAGACCTTGGGCATTGTAATGCGAGGATTAACCCACACAACGTAATGAGATCGAACAATCTATAAAGAGGCATCGCTATCTCATTATTAAAGGAGCGTGGTCCAATGTAATAAACATATTACTCTATAGAGTTCCTTAGGTTTTCACGGTGGCCGTCAACTTTGTTGGAATTACTGCTGTTAGGCCGCGGTCTACTGTTGTTCAAGACGGATTAGCCGGGCTGTTAGGCCGTGGTCTACTGTTGTTCAAGACGGGTGTTTCGGCCCCACCATTGGAGGCCAGGGCTGTTAGGCCGCGGTCTACTGTTGTTCAAGACGGATTAGCCGGGCTGTTAGGCCGTGGTCTACTGTTGTTCAAGACGGGTGTTTCGGCCCCACCATCGAAGGCCATCTTCAGTGTCGGAAACGATTGAAACAATTGGCAAGGTGTCCGCCAGTTCACCCCAGTACTGAGGCACAGTCTATAAAATGAACGGTGGCGGTTGGGCCAGGCCAGACCGACTTTCACCCTCACTAACACACACACGCAGCGGATTATACCTGCCCCTTGGTGGCCGCCGTGACTCACATACTGGACATTTCTAAGCGCAAGAGCATTTTTTTACTGTGCTAAAAAATTGCAAAACCGTTATTATTTTTTAATTCTGCGCAAAATTCTAAGAAAAATGATACCAAACAACAACTATCAAAAAGCGATCATTGTCCTTTACAGTCATAATGAGGTCATTACCCTCTATAATTATAATTGTAGGGTAGTCGCATTCTGTAATATACTATTCTTTTAAAAATTATTATAAGTTTGTTTGCATTGACGATAAATGTCATACAAGGAAAGGTTAAAGCTATTATTACTAAGATTAAGACTTTTGGTAACATGAATAATTTCGGCTGTAGGAAGTAGGATTTATTGATACTTATGTAGATAAGTAATGTGATAAAATTTGAATTTGAGTGTAACAATATTTTATTTTTTTTTATTTTTCCACATCAACATTAGTCGCTTGATCAGATTTTTATAGTGTTGGAAACATTATGTCGTGTTTAGACTGATTTTTCTTAAAATTTCGTGAAGGTTACAAAAATGGTAATTTCGTTTGGCATTAACATCAAATTTAAAAAGTTGTAATTATGTAGTTGACGGCACACTTTGGGAATCATACCTATGGCGCGCGGACCGGCTGTGAGTGTGCGTGGGTCAGTGAGGGCACCTCAGGCAGTCTGGCCGGTCCCAACCGCCACCGTTCATTTTTACAGACTGACACACCTCCGATGATGGCGCCGAAACATCTGTCTTGATCAACTGTAGACCACGGCGTAACAGCCTGGCAAATAATAATTCCAATAATAATGAATCTCTCTTTCACACGCAGTCTACCAAAATCTCTCCTCCATCTATTTCACACACGCACTTATGTAGGCTTACTTTAGCGATTTCAGATGCATGCTAAATGTATTTGCAAGCTCGTATCTCGACGTATACGCCAGCAACCACTGATATTGACCGCAGTATCAGTAATAAAGTACTTCACCGTTGCAGGGGTGAAAAAAACTAAGATAAGCGTAGCGTACTGGCGTTTAAACATCACGCGCGCGGCTCGCACGCAACTGTCGTAACATAATGACGATATTTTTCCCAGCGCTGGTGCGGTCGATTCGCGTTGTTTACGAGCGAATATCCGTAGGGAGTGAATATTTCGCGGAACACAGATTTGTGAATTGCATTTCCTTGAACGTTGACCTTAACAGAATTGGCCCTTCCTTCGCGTGTTCTTCCGTATCTGCGACGTCAATCTTGAATACCAAATCAGATTACGTCAACGACAAGGGCGAGGGTTAATCACCTTTACTGGTGTTTGTATAGAGTAACTTGTATTCTGTTGTCTCGTGTGTGCGTAGGCCGTAATTCTGCGTTTATAATTGAAAGTGTGTGTGTGTGTGTGTGTGTGTGTGTGTGTGTAACACGCGCCTTCTCATCGGTTACAAGTTTAGTTATTTCAAGAGGGGATAGAAACACACAGACACAGAAACAGAAACACGCACTCTGTCTTCAGAGAGTACAGAAACACGCGCGCGGTTGCTCAAAGCTTTTACGCAAAAATACAGAATTATTAATAAACCAACGTCGTTATTATATCGACGTTACGTCGAAGGATTTCATAACGAAAACATAATAATCAATGAAGAAACGTCAAGGACCTTCGAAACTGTATTTCATGGTAGGCGATATATTGCTTAAATAAGACAAGCCAAATGTGTGCTTATGCTGGCGATGTTGTGATAACAGCCAGACCAAGACATCGGCTGGTTGAGGTATACAAGGAGCTGAATGGGACTCTATGTAAATATCAGCAAAACTAAATACATGCTGATTTCTGCATCAGAAAGGAGAAGAATTCTATATAATTTATCCATACAGGCTAATTCATTTGATATAGTTAATAAGTTCAGATACCTGGGTAATATGATAGACAATGCATGGCTCGTAAACACGACTATACGTGACAGCATGCAAATAGTAAATAGGGCATACTATGGGAATAGCAGACTACTGAGAAGCATACTCATTAGTAGTAACACAAAAATAAACATAAAAATATAAGACACTTATCAGACCGGTTGTTACTTATGGCGGAGAGACATGGACATGTTTGTGGCGATGACGAATCGAGAATAAGAAATAACCAGGAGATAGTTGAGCTATTAAGGCACATATAAATATTAAGGCATTTTTCAATGAACATTCTCTATAAAGATTTATCATTTTATAGTAAACATCCGGCATTTTCATAAGAATTATTATAAAAAGACTTAAAACCGAAAAAACACCGAAAAGTCTGCGACGTATATATTTATATTCTACTCACAAATTAATAGGAGGATTGAAATAATTGTTTTTCTCTAATTCCGCAAACATCATTTATTGGTGAGAAATATGATGATTTTTATGCTAGCCTAGAAATGAGACACGGTTTGGAAATTTTTAAAAAGTAAAGAAAATTATATAGTCGATTCTCACTAACCACAAATGGATTGACTAGTAGTACCTTAGGAAGATTAACAATGCGTTTTACTGTTTGTGGGAATCTAATGACATAACGATTATGCTATTGATTGAACTGTGGAACACATTATTGCCATAAAGGGACTCATTAAGCATTAAGGGACTCATTAAGGGACTCTCTCTCTCTCATAAAGCATGAACTGATCCAAACACGAGGAGTACAGAAAAATCACCTGTGAGTAATAAGCATCGTCTTATTTGGCAGATAAGGTGTGCCTGGCAGAGGGTATAACCGATGGTATTTAGTGGCCTATCCGCAAGCCTGACGTTAACTTTACGAACCAGGACAGCCACTAACCAAACCAAAAACATCAGTCTCGCTTGTTACAGTGTTACTGTTATTGTTTGTCGCCGAGCAGGTTTGATGCACCGTATGTTTATGGTTCGATTATTAAAACGCTTACTTCACCACTTCCTTTAGCTTTGGCTACAGGCTTCCAGTCAAACGGTTGGTACCGATATCTATGCAAACCGTTTTTTAAACAATTTGATTTTAATCAGGAAACCTTCTTTATAATAAAGAAATTGTTAAAATTTTCAAAATTAACAAAATTTATTTAAACATATCTTTACATAAATTACCGATGGCGGTACTTCCTTACCCTGCAAACGTGCGCATGTAAGTTGGTTGGAACATCAATTCGGTAATCGCTACGAAAGCGGAAGTAGTATAGGCCTACCTGATTTCTTTATTATGATGATAATATTTTGATTTTGATGATGATTAAAAACGTGACTTTAAAGCAAAAAATAAAATACACTGTATTAATAAGGTATATAAAATTAGACAACTTTTGGGGGCTTAGTAAACCAGAGGATATGGCGTCTGACTATTAATCGAGAAGTACCGGTTCGATTACTTGCCAGATAATTGGAAAGGGGGTTGAATATATTTAATAGAGATGCATCCTGCTTTTGTGGAGTTGGAAGAGCTTTCAACAGGGCTGAACGAAATTACCGCGGAGAATACTGTTGAATAAGAAATTCTAAAGCGATTAGTTCAAAGTATGCAGGCGACATACAGTGGTACCAAGATTGTCACTGAAATGAGTAAAGGGTTGATGGATAAAATACATATCAGTATGAGGATCAGACATCCAGCACTGTTTAATATTTACCTGGACGAATAAATGCAAGAGTGGAAGAGCAGTGTCGGTCTTGGATTATGATCAATTTCATGAGCTGCAGTGAACGATCTGTAACAGGTGCAGATGTCCAGGTGGTCATTCACGAATTGAGGGACCATTTTTCAACGGACAATACATACATTAAACACGATGTGTAGTTGTATAATATGAAGGTTTCAGCAGGAAAGACGAAGGCCATGGCATTTAAAGGGAAGTCATTTCACATCAGAAGTAAAATAGTGATAAATGATACAATAAAAAGACACTTACCCAAGTCTAGCCTTTGTAGTATCTACGGTACGATAAGAGGGATCATGATCTAAGAAACAAAATTAGTGTTTAGAGCTCTTACAGGGACGATTATACAAAATAGTTAGGAGATGGGGCGCTCAAACGCAATTGTACAATGTTATGGCGATTCCAGCGTGCCTTAATGATTCGGAAGTAATCAGGATATAAGTAATGAATTAGGAATGTATTTGATTCTGAAATTAATAGTGGGGCCCAAGAATTAGGGAAAAATGAAGATGGAAAGTAAAAGATTGTAGAGGAGAGTCATTTATGAACTCCAAGTCGTAGTAAGTCGCGGAATGGGAGAATGTTGGATGTTGAAATCCTATGGAACCGGAGCAGAAGATGGTAGTAGTAGTAGTAGTAGTAGTAGTAGTAGTAGAAAAAGAAGAAGAAGAGGAAGAAGAAGAAGAAGAAGAAGAAGAAGAAGAAGAAGAAGAAGAAGAAGAAGAAGAAGAAGAGGATGATGATGATGATGATGATGATGATGACGACGACGACGACGACGACGACGACGACGATGACGACGACGACGACGGCGATGATAATGCGATGAAGAAGAAGAAGAAGAAGAAGAAGAAGAAGAAGAAGAAGAAGAAGAAGAAGAAGAAGAAGAAGAAGAAGAAGAAGAAGAAGAAAAGATATGTGCCCTCAACGAAAATGTGGAATTTTGGTACACTCGTAACGTTCAGTCTTCCTCCCTCTCCCCTCTCTTAGGAAAAAGATATTGATTTTATAATTATATTGATTTTATGTAGTTTCATCTTTGCAATGTACATACTGTTCACTGTGTACAAATTTGTTTACTGAAATACATTTTTTTGTATAAATTTCTCTTTGCCATAAAAAAGAGGTTTCAATATTTAAAGTAGGTTTTTACAACTCGCGTCTCGATTTCGATTTATAAGGAACTCACTCACTTTGTTCATGGATCGCTAACGTTAATATTACATTTTTATTATGGTCTTAATCTTGACGATTTCAATAATACAATTTCTGAATGAACCGTTTGTGTTTTTATTTTCGCCGCCTTCACACTAGAGAGAGAATTTACAAGTTTTGAGTGACATCTCATGTTCGATCAGTTTGAATTATTCAATATTAGGCCGTATACTGAACACACCCACCCGTCAACGATCCTCCGACTGTTTATTAATTAAAACGTAATTCCTTCGTCCGTTTCTTCAAGAGACTCGATATGAATATTTTAAACGCGAAACGTATAATTTGTTTCACTTAGCGTCCGTATGCAGCAAATTGTAATGGGGCTGACTGACACTGACCGATGCTGTCGTGACAAACTGTTGTTAGTTAAAACTTTTCATTACATAAAATATACCTTAATTAAGGCTTCAGACTCGTCGATAAAATATAACAAAAATACTCGCGCGCGAGTAATAAGCGACATTGTAGTCTGGATGGCAGTCAATTTAGCGCGCGTGACCTCCGGTGATGTCATCAAGTATCAAATAAAATTACCCGACTCTAGACAAAAAGACTTTAACGTAATGACCGCGTAATTATGCGAGAAGAAAAAACTCGTACCTGCAAAGCTTTTGAATGTACCTTTCTAGAAAGACGCCTAAGCAAGTATTAATTATAAATCGCGAATCTCGAATATTTACGTTTGGTAGTGCAGCTGGATTGGAACTGTTTTGTGCTAGCGAACGTGGGTTCGACTCAAGTTTGGGATCACAGAGTACGAATGTATATAAGGTCGGGAGGGCCCACTTCGGTCACTTATATGCCGAATAAAATAGTATAGGACTTTGAGTAGGCTGAATGAGGGCGAACGGGTCCTGGCCAATCGTCGTCTATAGGCAACTGCAATGTTGCCAATCTGGCTTGTGGCATTATTTATGTAGTAGAACTACAGCACAATGTGGCAACGCTGTTCTCCCGTACAGCCACAACTTCGATCCAATTCTAGTTTAGCGATTAGGCATTACTTAGTCGTCCGTCAATGGAACTGTTCCGTTTTGCCAACGTTCCTATTGGATTAAAGCTGAGGACTCTGATGAACTATGTCCTACAGAATTCTTTACAGTGTGTCCTAATGTAACTACCTGTCCTCACGTATCAGGTTTTTCCTTTTTGTTCCCTTTAAACACTGAAACTGGTTGCCTTGGGATCTTAAGAGTGCCAACTGAGGCCGGTAGGTGGGTACCGTAATAATAAATAATGATCAGCATCAGTACAACAGATGTCCTGGTCCTTTCTCAGAAGGAGAAAGGTGAGGGCATGTCTCTGGCGCTCTAAAACCGGGTAAGGTATCATACACCTACAGAAGAACAGTCCGTGATCCTCCAGGTTCAGGGTTCGTGAACCGTTCAAATATATTAATCTCGGCTAAAAAATTTCACCTTGGCTTCGGAACGGACGAATTAGTCGGTAGTGAGTTAGGCAAGCTAAAAAGGTGAAATCGAAAGCAAAGAGCTGAGTTATTTCCTGTTCTAGACTAGCGGTTCCCAAACGTCAGTGACACGAGATACAGGAATGGCTTTGACATCTTTTCTCGATCCACATCACTAGCTTAGAATGGGTTTTGGGTGTTAAACATCCCTCTTAGAGGGATGAAATAAAAATTACTCTGACTGATTCTCTGGCGCTACAGCTCACGATGAGCCTTGGCCTTCCCGACTAGCTGCGTTCAAACACCTCGGTCCTCCAGCCTCCACCTCCAATTTCCGATACCCATCCTCCTGCAGTCATCTTCTATGTCCTCTAGCTACCGTCTTCTAGGTCTTCCTTTCCTTCTTTGCACATCTATAGTCCTCTAAGAATTGCTTTGGCCATTCTATCTCCTTCATGTGCATCACATGTCCCAACCAGCTGATCCTCATAGACTTGATGAACCTCATTATGTTCTCGTCATTTATCAATTCCTCTAATTTCCTATTGTTCCGTATGCGCCTTCCTTATTCTTCTTCACCTTCCTTCACTGGTCCAAAGATTTTTCTTAGAATTCTTCTTTCAAAGACTCTTAAATTATGTATGTTAAGTAGTGTCCAGGTCTCCGCAGCATACGTCACACCTGGTCCCATGAGGTCTTGTATAATCTAAGTTTGGTTCTTTTGCTGACTAAACTGGATCTGAAAATTTTTTGGTGGCCATAAAAAACTACTACCACTCATTATGCGATTTACAATCTCATTGCTGATTTTGTTCTCATTGTTTATGGAGGCAACCAAATATTTAAATTCCCGTACCCCTTGGAAAGCATGCCATTCTACATGAAAAAAATGAAATGTCAAAATAAAAAAAAAATGTGCGGGTTAAAAATGTGAAATAAGTGGAATTAAATAATTAGGCTAATACGTTGATACAAGCATTTTTAATTGCTGTAGCTTTAGCTGTCTTGCGAGTCTGAAATTGGGAGTTTTGTAAACATTGGCAGTTGTTTGGTGGTTGAGGACAGTTCATCGGTGGTCGGTGGTCGGAGGACAGCTGTTTGGTGGTTGATGAACTAACGAGTCGGTAAGACATAACTTTCAAATTCAATTAGTTGTTTATCCAACTCGATTTACGATATTTATAGTGTCGTAATTTATTTTACAGCAACTTAAAATATACCTATATTTAACAGCGTTTTTCCTTGCTATTCGAATCTTATACATTACGTGCCTATTACACATGATTTTTCAATCCGTATTTAACATTTTTTTGATACTTTTAATTCAGTGGTTTATTATGATTTCGAGAACAAATCAACAATTAAAATCTTAAAACGTGTCCGTTGTTCTGTACATAGGTACAATGGCGTATCTAGACTTTGGCTTTGGGGGGGGGGGGATCGGTCGGCTTCATACAGAAGAAAAAAACAAATCAAGACTAATCAACATTACCATATCTTCAAAGTGGCTGAAGTCAGTCGCATTAAAGTAAACGGCATTAACACAATAAAAATACGCACTATTGAAACTTCGGTTATAAGATACTTATTGACTGAATTGATTTTCCTACAGGGCTACTTCAAACTATACGCAAATGCTGTGTAATAAACCTGTTTGCACATTAAAAAAACGATGTTAGCTATATTAGCGAATTGAGCTGAAAAAATAATTAAACAGCTTAATAATTAAGAGATTAACAAAATTCGTCAAATTTTCGACCCTGTGGGGGGGCCGTTCCCCCCCGTAAATACGCCCCTGCATAGATAGATTTATGATTGAATCGGTTTACAAGCGCTCCGTAGCCTGTACTACTATTGTACTGATTTTCATGGCATGGCAACATCAACAAAATGTGCTGCCAACCAGGTACTTGGGTAGCCCACAATTTTAAAATGTTTGTTTTCAAGGTCTGTACTTTGAGTTCCATCTTATGAAAATCTTTCGTTTATTTCTGTTGCAAAACGAGTAGACCTATTTAATTCCGTTTGTTTGCAAATAATTACAGACACGTACTCACGTGTGGTCTGTACTGACATGTACAGACACGTATGGTGAGGTTTTAGAAATTCGTACAAAACATTTAACACTATCGGCGAGAAATTTAACTTCCAACTCCATAAGATGGGAGAAAATTTATGGTATCGTTTACTTATGTGTTCTTGTATTTATTTGATGTATTCTGTAATGTAAGCCGTCGTTTTCATTATTTCATGACTTCAATAATTTGTGAATAACTATTAAAGTAACCCTTACGTTTCTACATTTAACTTCTTCATTGCAATACAATAAATAGCAAGTAATGAGTTTTTCTCATCTAACTTTTGTAATTTTATTTACAAAAATATAACCCCCCCCCCACCACCACCCACAGAACGAAATCCTGGTTGTGCTCCTGATAAGTATAAGACAGGTTTATTTATTCTTCTTCTCCTCATAGGGATCGGATACTTTCCCTGATCTGCCCTCTTTAATGTCACTGATATCTTGCTCTACCTACGTTTCTATTTTCCACGGGTTTGTAGTTTTTAACACTTTTGGACAATGTTCTTTCCCCCATCCACTCCATATAGGCTTACTCTTTTGTGTTACTTTTGTCTTATCGCTGATATTGTAGACTCCAATTCTTACTGAACACCTTCAATTTTTATTCAGCCTTCTCGCATGTATTTTCACCGGCATTTTAAAAATCTTATTTCGGTTCGGTAGCCCGGATTATTGATGTTTGAGTTCCATTTGTGCTGAGCAACCGGAATACAACGCCGAATTATCGCTGCCATACAACAATCTGGAGCTGCCATCGCTTAGAAAATTTTATTTTTGTTTTTCTCCGTACCTTACTTTTATTCACGTGTTGCACAGACTGGTTGATTTAGGCAATGCTGTTAGTGTTCTGTGATTATATGTGTAAGGGTTTCGTAACAAAAAGTAGTACTACCTGAATCAAGTAAATTTTTTATTTACGGAAGTAAAACGTAGAATAAAAATAATATGTAACAAAAACAGTAATTATTATCACATGATTTTCTACATGAGAAGAGAGAGAGAATATAAACGAAATAAAACTATTTAGGTTTCAACAATATGCCAACAAAGCGCTAAGTTTAAACCTTAAGTCAGTTCTACACGAAGATTATTCGTTTATTTCTTATTTGGGAAAAAAAACAATGAAAAAGTGGAAATACCTTCACACAAGAAACACTGTGACGTCAACACAAATAGGCCTACGTCATAATGAGTGGACGTCAGCAAAGCTGAACAGCAGAACGTGAACTTTTTGTCAGTTGCGATCATTGGTACGAGCATTTTTTCGGAACGCTTGTCTTTCTCCAAGTAAATACCAGTCAGTACTGCTTTTACCTTATAATTAAATTATTCACTGCAGACTCACTTGAAACCAATAACTCTGGTCAGATATTTGGTCAAGAACTCGGCCACATTATCATTACGGTTTTAGACTCCATTCACAGTTGTAACCGTTTTTCCGTCTCTCTTCACTACCTCTTTCTTCTTCTTATTTTTTTAAAAGATGTTTCAAAAATTTCTCCACTCTTCCTAATCGTATTTTTAATTCACTACGCGCCTCCGAACAGGTAATTTTGGATTTGGATTTCAGCCCCTCCAAACTCCTAATTCATTCTAGGTCTGCCTCTGTATCTCCTTCCTTGCGGCTCGACTTCATAATATTTTCACTAAATATAACTCACATCTAATCTATTTACTCGTCCGAACAATCACATTCTTTGTGTCACAATAAACCTCAAGATGTCTTCGCCATCTGTTTTTCTGGTTGTCTCTTGACATGTATATTTTTAATTTGTCTTTTTGTAATACTTACTCCTTCAGTTTTTTGACTTATTATTCTTCTTTAAGAAATTTCGCCGCTCTTACATTGTCCCTCTAGCGTACTACACCACTATAAAAAATTCTCCGCACACCTAATCGCATGTTATCATTCATTCATTTTGTTTCGTTCACACGTGTAATGTTTGCTTTCAGAAGTGGAGCCACGACAATACTTTAACCACGCTACCGCACCTCTCAGCTATACAGACCTAATTACTTATGAGATATAAATATTTTGTCTTAAAAAAAAATACAAGCCCTTTATAAAAACACAAAAATTATAATTGACACTGGAACCGGCAAAGAGCTAACATCAGAAATTATGACCAACCAAGATGTCAGACAGGGATGCACTTTATCGCCTACACTGTTCAATATATGTATAGATGACCTCGTGCAAGAATGGAAACAAAGTGCTCCTCTAGGTATATAGATTAGCCGACACAAGTTCCTAAACACTATGCTGTTTGGCGATGATCAATTTGTAATCCAAGATAGTGAGGATAAATTACAACTGGCTATCCACAAACTAAATCTGTTATCAAAAGTTTATAATTTGAACATTTCAACAGAAAAAACTAAGACCATGGCATCCCTAGGAAATGATTCGATTCGGACAAAAATTGTAATTGAAAATAAAATTTTAGAACGAGTATCACATTTCAATTACCTGGGATATGATATTACATATGACGAAGACAAAGATATTCTTAATAAAACAAACAACTTCCAAAGAATATGTAGGACATTACGGAGAACACTCAAAGGAAAGATCAGAAAAGAAACACAAATAAAATTCTATAAGGTGATGGCAGTCCCCATGCTATTATACGGGTCCGAATCATGGGGACCAAGAAAGAAAGATTATAGACAGATGGAAACGTATGAAATGAAATATCTTGATCTGTGAAAGGCTGTGTAAGATTAGATCACATAAAGAACGAAGATACAAAACAGGAATTAAAAGTACAACCAGTAACAGAACTAGCGAAAAACTATAAAAAAAGATGGAAAGAACATATTATGCGCATGTCTCCAGAAGAATTCCAAGAAAATCCTGAATTATAAGCCAACCGGAAAAAGAAACGTTGGCAGACCGAGACGGAGACGGTGAAGCCGGAAGAGGCAACTTGCCTAATCGGTTATCTGGAGGGGCAAAAAATTAGTATAAAGAGAATAACCAAAAATTAGCCACGTAGTCAGTACTTACTATAGTACACGTATAAATAATTAAGCGTACGTGTATGCATAAGTACAGAATGCACTTATTTATGGTCTCATCAATTGATTCACAAGAATAAACTACAGTGTACAGTTTTGTTTAAATATTCAATGACTAGTGTGAAGTGTTATTGGCGTGTCGTGAGATATTTACCGTCACGAAAGGCCACGTCGGCGTCGGGTACAACGGTAAGGGCGTGCATGTTGCTGTCGTACCAAGTTATATAGTTCAGCGTGCAGCAGCCGATGATTGACGTGCAAAATGACAACTTACCTCTATCACGCCTCTCTAACGTCACCCCTAGATAATAGACTGCAGTTGACAGGTCGCGTGGTGGGGATGACGTCTACTCTACAAAACCCCACTGGGGCCATCCAATGCGGGTTGTGGCTTACAGAATCCCCCTATTGAGCATAAGCGTACACAACCCAGGCAGCCCTTGTTCAAAAGTTTAACTTTCTTTACTTCTGTTTATCATAAACAATTTATCACTAGTTGCATCTGTAACTGATCTGTATGGTAAGACTGAAGAACAGATAGGAACAGCAGATACGTAGGGAAGTGTTCATCAACACATTTGGTGGACTATGTACTCTGACTACACCCCATAGTAATATTTTCACACTTGCGTTTCTATTCCCAGAATTCGAGATTGTCTTCAGAAGCCGATCACAGTTCCTGAAGACGACTTCAGATTCTGGGTCACCAACTGCCAAGTGTTACGATGGAGGCAGTCTAATTAGAAGTTTTCACCAGACAGAAATCGCCACTCTTTTTAACATTTTAAAGAGCGAATTACACATCATTAAAACATATAACAATTACACATTATAAAAATAATGGAAGAAGCCTGACATGAAGTGGACCAGAATAAATAGAAGGAACGTAAATGGACAGCGGTAGACCACTACGGTAATACTGCGGATATGACGAAGAAGAAAACAAATCAAGATTGTAATTAAAAAATTTGTGAGGCGAGAGTCAGTAGACTGCGTGCAAAAAATGCACTTTTGTAAGACAGTTAATAGTGGGATTATCGTAGATCGGTTTCGTTCTCCAATTCTTTTCGATTTCCAATTCATATCTTTCTCGGTCACTCCAAAATTGATCCTCAAGCTCTCTCTCTCTCTCTCTCTCTCTCTCTCTCTCTCTCTCTCTCTCTCTCTCTTTCATATCCTTCTCTCAAACCTTTTCTTTAACACGTTTAGTCTTATGTTAAACTTTAGTTCAGTTTGAGATGGATTCCAACGCACGACACACCAGGGGCGTATTTACGAGGAGGGGGCGAAAGGGACCGGACCCCCCCACAGAGGATCGAAAAAAGTTGATGAGGAATTTTGTTTATCATCATCATCATCATCATCATCATCATCATCATCATCATCATCATCATCATCACGGATTAAACCAAGGATGGTTTGTTCCGGTCTCAAATAGGCAAGGATTAAAGCTGGCCACTCCAGCCCTTCCTAGGACCTCCCACACCTCTTCTTCCCCCCGGGTTACATCTCCATAGTTCTTCGGGGATGCGGCAGTCATTCATTCGGCAAAGATGTTCTCACCAATTCAGCCGGTACTGGGCGATCCTGTCGAGTATACTCATAATATTCAGTTCCTGCCGTATATCTGTGTTTCTTCTATGATCATGGAGAGTATACCCTGCCACGTGCCTGAGAAATCTCACATTTCAGTTGCTTGGATGTGACTGGCCTGGCCTTTCGTTAAAGTCCAATTCTCCGACCCATAAAGAAGTCTGGGAAGAGCCATCACATTGTAAAATTTAGGCGTGTTCCTTTACTTGCTGACTTAAGGGTTCGCCTAATGGTCTCGCACATAAGGTTGAACTTATGCAACTTATTCACAACGTCGTTGCATGCATTATAAGACACACTGTAGCCCAGGTATTCAAAATTGCTAACTTGTTCCAGGACGGTACCAGCTATAACAATTTTTCCCCGTACGGGGTCAGTTCCACGAAAAGCCATCACCTTGGTCTTACGTGTGGTTATCTGCAATCCGGAGTCTTTGCAGATTCGATTTTACAAATGTATTAACTCTGGAATTTTGTTAATCTGATAATTTTCGGTGAGTTTTATTAATTTCTTAGCGCCGTGTACGCTAATATAAAAGTAACTTTTTAAACATACAAACACACTTATTACGCAGCAATTAGGTACACGTTTGAAATATGAAATATAAGAAAATCAATCCAATGAATAAGTATCTTGCAAAGGATGTTTCAGTAACGAATATTTTTAATGTGTTATTACCGTTTATATTAATGGAATTGAGTTCAGGATGTTATCACACGTTTTTCATCCACTCCAAAGACAGGGATGCTGATTAATCTTAACTTGATTTTTTCTTTAGTACGAAGCCGTCTCGACTCCCCCCCCCCACCACCCCCTTCACAAGACTTTGTCCAACAGTCACATGAGATTGTGGGTGAGATAGGGAAGTACAGTACTTTTTGTGGAGAAACCGCTCACCTATACTAGATAACTTGACAATTTGTAACTGAGAAATTAACTTCAAAATAATCATCAAATACTGTCATGCGTTATAAAACATGTTACTTTACGCCTTTTGGGTTATTTTAAAACGTTTACAATTACAAGTATAACTATAAAAAATAAAAATTGCTGTACTGAGAAAAAACAGCAGTTTTAGTTAGTTTAGAAACTTAACTCGCCAGCACTCGGATGCGGTACACTTAAAATGAAATTATTTTTTGTGTAATTGGAGGTCGATGTATCCTTGAGGCTACGCTGGCATTACCCTGTAAAGTCAGGGTTTCGAAAATAATTTTTATGTTTCCTGAACAAATCTCTCGCTCACACCATGCAGCTATCCCCAATAATAAAAGAGTTCCTTGCTGATCGACTTTGTGCTCTCAGTACCAAAAGAAATCTGAGCCGAATGTAACAACATTTTTTTTCTTTGCTTCAGTCAATACATAAATCCAGTTTAATGACAGCGTAGTCTCAAGGCTACACCGACCTGCAATTACATTGAAAATAATTTAATTTTAAGTGTATGGCATCCGAGTACTGCCGAGTTAACTAACTAAACTCCTGTTTTTCCTCAGCAATTTTTACTTCCATGGTCCGTAAGGAAATGGAAGTATGATGATCGCGAAATAAATCGTGTTCAAGATAAGGGCTGATTCTGATTCTACTACCTTCAAGACATGAAGAAAAGTAATTTTCCGAAATGTGTGTGTGTGTCTGTCTGTCTGCCTGTCTGTGTGTAGAATTTTTTCTATGACGAACGATAACTGCCTCAAATTCAAACGAAATCACATAATTTTTGGCATATGTACCTGAGTTGTAGATGACTCAAGGCTTATTGATTTTGGTGAAGATCGGTTAAGGGGTAGGGGTAGTTTACCAGCAAAGTTTTATCTTTTAACAAGAGGAAAGTACTTAATTTTGATAAAGTATCCTGAAAAGAAGGTCGTAGGAAGGTCATAGGTCGTAATTCCATACCACTGTAGAAAGGTAGATGAAATGTCTATAAATGAAAAGGGTAGTTGAAGGGGGAAGGGGTAATTTTCTATAAATGAAAATGATAGTTGAAGGGGGAGGGAATAATTTTTTGTATGTGTAGGGGCCTACTACGTTATCGGCAACAAAGAAGTAGTTTCAGTTAAAATCCTTCCCGGGCTGTTTGGCCATGGTCCAATGTTTTCTGCAAAATCAGACGTTTCGGCAATGGCATCGACTGCCATCATCAGTGAAAATCGAGTGCTCTAACATGAAGTGGTATACGTTAGTGACCACAGTACTGGTGGTTAAGGCTGAATAAAGCAGTAGAAAGAAGTAGTTTCTATGGAAATATTTCATTTCGAAAATGTTTTTAAATATAAATCTTAGAAATGGAAGTCATGTATGGTTCTCTATACCGATATTTATTGTTTGTTATAGTTATATTTATAATTGTAACTTTTTTAAATAACCCAAAAGACGTTAAGTAACATGTTTTGTGACGGATGACAGTATTGTATGATTGTTTTGAAGTTAATTTCTAGATTACAAAATTTTCAAGTTGACTAGTACAGGCGTCCGGTTCCGGTTTCTCCACAAGAACAATGTATTTCCTTATCTCGCCCATAGTCTCATGTGACTGTTCGA
Source organism: Magicicada septendecula (assembly GCA_034769895.1). Taxonomy (NCBI): domain Eukaryota; kingdom Metazoa; phylum Arthropoda; class Insecta; order Hemiptera; family Cicadidae; genus Magicicada; species Magicicada septendecula. Next base: position 476,228,532 of record CM068374.1, read on the forward strand.
CAAGGTACGGATACGTTACCGTGACACACACCTAAGGAAGCGAGTCCACTGACCACTGCGCTATCACACCCTCAAAATTATTGTTTATTACGTTTTAAAAAATAATTCGCGCGTTTCCACTCTAATGCGCGCGATAGTCTGAGTGCGAGTTTACATCGTATGTATGATCTGGGTTCTCCTCTCCAACGTACGTATGTAGCTGTAAACTTTGTGCTAGCCATTCTGTTTGTATGAATATCGAATAGTTGGTTCGTCGGGTTAGTGGACAAAGCGGCCAGGCCAAGTGGGCAGGCAGTAGAATCTGTGCGTGCTGATATAAACGTTTAAGCTTTATTTATGACTCAAGCAATCGCTACTGTTATTTATATTTACGTACGTATATTACTTTTTATTGATCCACCACAGTGTGACGGAGGGCGGAATGTATAAATAACAGCGTAGGAATACTGGGGTTTAATTCTTGGATTTCGTTGTCCATGACGTGTCCGTTACTTAACTAAATATCACTATAATATTGACGACTCGGAACACAATGTTTTTTATAAGTAAAAACGTAAAGTTTTACCTTACAGCCTAAACCGGCTTTCACCTATAGAAGGCTTCATCAGAGGCTGTTGTTAGTAGCGCTGCTCGTCTTGTTGTTGGCGACGAGAAAGTGTTTCGAAAGATTGAAGCTGTGTGTGTGTGGTGAGATGTGTTCGAATAATGCGTGCGATTTGAATTGTGTCTGTTCGTTTAGGATGTCGTTTTTATTTGTTTTTGTGTGTTTGTATATTTCTAATTGTTCTAGAGTGTCTAGTTTTCGGCCTTTTGTGTGTACGTGTAGTATGTTCATGTTATTGTCGATGTTTTTATATGTGTGGTTTGCTTCAATGAGGTGGTTTGCGAACCATGATACATAGACTTAACAACATCCCCTTAGATGAAATAGACTTGTTTAGACTTTGTACTGGTTTATCAGCTGTAAGCAGTCTACTAACATTGCACGGCACGCGCGGATGACGTCACGCGTTTATCAAACCTTGCAACCGGCCAGCCTTGCCGACTGCAAGCCAGTTTTAGTTCAGTTTATAACACGACTCCGAGCGCAACTCTCGTTAAACACTTCTCTTACAGCCGCGGCTTTTGGCTATTGTTCAGCATGCACTTATAACATTTCACTTTAATCGTCTAACTGCGTCCATCTACAATGGACCACGATTTCATTCAAAATTAATCTCGGGCATTATCGCCTCAAATGCTTCCGCACGTGCAGTGGCGTCGCCAGATGTAGTGGCACCCGGGGCGGGCCGTCCTCGTTACACCCCCCCTCCCACACACTTAACTATAAAAAGCTGAAAATACTGTAATTAGCTAACGTGTTGCAAAGAACGAATTTGAATTAAATAAAATAAAACATTTATAACTTATGGAACTGTTTATTTTTAGGCTAAATACATTTTACAAACTAAATACAGGTAATTAGGCCTACTAATTCAAAAGAATTAGCACATCAATATCTTAAAACCTGCTTTCACGTGCTTTATATGAAGCAAATTTTGAAATTACACTATCAAAATCAATACTTTTTGCCACTTCATGTTCAATGGATAACATAGCTAGGTTCGTCAATCTAACCTGACTCATTGTGGATCTGAGGTAACTTTTGATTAATTTTAGTTTCGAAAAACTTCTCTCGCATGAAGCAACTGATACACATATTGTGAGGAAAAACCTTAAAGCTAATGTTACATTTGGTATAGTATCTGAAAAGTCATATTCGGTAATAAATTCTAAGAAGTTCAAACTGGTCCACTTCTTCGTTTTTTCATTTGAAATGCCTGCTGCCTGAAGGTGCCTTCTCAACGGCAGGATTTCTTTGGGGACGTCTACGTCTTCTTGAGAAAATTCATCATATGTCTTAGTCAAACTTTTGAGAAGAGTCCGAAGGTCTGGTTCGTTTGCATTCATCAAATTATTAGGCTGCAAAATAGCGAAGTGGGAGAGGACTTGTTCCATACCCTCACAGCGTGTAAACCATCTCCTCATAGATACCCTCACCATCTCCTGGTAAAACGTATCTATGCATTCGAGCATTGCCCGTTGTAGCTCTTGCGCCCAAGTGAGTCCTTCATCCCTGGAATTTTCACCAGGTAGCATCTTTTTCAGTCTTTTTCTTTTTTCTGTGGGGATGTCCAATTTTTGACACATATTTTTTACAAACTGAAGAGCACCTTCAACAATATCTCTACGTTTGTCCTTCAAGAACAAAAATTGAATTTCTGTTGAACTGAACTGAAACTGTACAACACGCATCACATTCACAACACTGGGCTGAAACAAAGAGTGAGCGGTTCTCCGGCGCGGGAGTCTGGTGCGCCTGCTCAGAATTGGCCAAATCAGGAAACGCAACTATCAAAACACCCTTCGGCTTACGGACGACCGAGCGGTGCGCGAGCTGAACGAGCCATAAGCGAAGAGAGTGTAGGATGATCGGACGCTAACGCACACGATTATATAAGCGTATTGAGGGTTTGCGAGCGGGTCGAGTTTTTGTAGCAAGTGCCGTCGAAAACGTGGATCGGCATATAAGTCTAACCTATAACAGGGAAACAACGCGACCAAACAAAAATCTAAACTTCAAACGGACAGGACGTTATGCTAGCGAAAGTTTAACCTTCGGAAGTGCAGATAGGCGAGCTAGCGATTCTATCTAAAATGCCAAAAAAGGCATTTTTTTAAAATAAATTATTAATTTAAAAAATGCGCAATTCTTTTAAAAAGCAACTTCTACAAAAACAAGGGTAGGTTAGGCGTGCTTACAAAAAATCTCATAATTGATTTTTTTATATACACTGAGAAAATTTTTCACGCAAAAATTAATCGGTCGTTTTATAATCGAAGTACACAAGCAATCAAACTTACGATAATTAAAAGACTGCAATACAAATTTAACTGAACAAAAATTACGTATTTACCGAAACGTTTTAAACTCGTATTACTCTAGTGATACCCACATAATACGCCCCTCTTCCTGGGATTGCACACTTCAATCGAAATGTTGATGTGATTAATTTGTTGATCTAGTAATTCTTTTTTATTTCTAAAATTTTTTTTCGCCCTAATTTTGTCACCCCCCTGAGTGTGGCACCCGGGGCGGACCGCCCCCACCGCCCCCCCCCTGGCGACGCCACTGCGCACGTGCCGATCGTAACTAACAAACCAAATTATTCAATAAACGCATGTTCAATATCTTAAATACAGTCCACTTCTTTCTAACAAACAATCCAGCCTTCCTTATTAGCGTCTTTGGAATAACTCGCGATTCTTCAAGAGCTTCCAAACCGCAACATTTTTGGTCCCACCGGACCGGATTTCACATTTCAGGCCAAAAACGACATCATTTTTGGTCCAACCAGGCAGGATTTCATATTTTCAGGCCAAAACAAACTACATCATTTTTGGTCCCAACGGCACAGATTTCTCATACCTGAGTACACAGGCGACAGCATTTATTTATATACATCATTTCTGGAAAAACCAATCTGAAGTTAATCACGACAGACGGGCATCATTTTCGTCCCGAGCGACACCATTATCGTGAATCACGTCGCAGTCATCTCGACAAGATTCAGCCAAGCAGTAGACCAGAGACGACGGGACGAAACAGGACAACATTTTCGAGATTCCACAGCTTTAATTGATGGAGGGTACAACATGAGGCAACGGCTGACCGGCAGAGACAGGAGGTGTAGCAGCTCCAAACGGGATCGAAGCCAGCTTCATCACGAATGGATCGACGGCCACGTGACTATAAACTTTACCTATATTTGATTTATTTTTAATAATATTTCACTCAGTGTGTATTTTTTGACATATTTATATAAACAAATAACTTATTACACAATATAAATTAATAAATGGTTGGCAGCTCATTATCAGTCAGAACTTTAAAGATAAAGCTATACTTTGTAATCATTTAGATTTATAATTTCAATAATTTAACTGCCAACGAGTTTGATTAGTTAGAGAGAGTAAGTTTATGTTCAAACCAACGATCGCTAGCTACCAAACGTATTTAAACTCATTCAAAATTAAGTTTGTGGTTCACATGCTCGATGCTCAATTGTTTCTAAATATCTTTCCCTTTTTTATCTCAAACTGTAATAATGGCCGATGTAAGGGCTCTGATAAAAAAACGAGGTACAATTAAGGCCTCAATATCCCGAATAAATACCTTCGCGGATAATTTTGATTTGTTAAACAGCGATCCTCATGCGCTCAAAATAAAACTGCGTCATTTGATGGAATTATCCACCAAATATGACGAGATACAGTCACAAATCGAGGCTGAGGAAGCAGACGTTGCGTCAACAAGTGATAGAGTGCAAACGGAGGACGATCTCTGTGCTATAGAATGTAAATTGCAACACTTGTTGGAGCAATCTGAGCACTTGAACCAAAAACCACTAATTAATACTGATGGTAAACAGCCTAAAACAACCCCCATTCAATTGGAACCAATAAAATTACCACGGTTCGAGGGTAGTATTGTGGAATGGCAACATTATTACCATATTTTTATGGAACTAATTCATGTCAGAACAGACCTGACAGATATACAGAAGCTTCATTATTTGCACTCGTCATTACATGGCGAGGCGCTTAACGTAATAAAATCATTACCCATAACACATGAGAATTACGCGGTGGCTATCGATCTGTTGAGGAATAGATATGAGAGTAAGCTGATTGTCTCCGCTCACCACGTGTGGAATGTCCTAGACGTACCATTAGTTCAGCAGGAATCCCAAGGTAGCATATCGCAATTTATTGATCAAATCTCTGCAAATATAAACGCTTTAAATAATCTCAAACTGCCAGTCAACACGTTTGAAATTATTGTCGTAAATTATCTAGCCAAAAAACTTGACAGTTATACTTTACGTTTGTGGAAAGAGAGTTTATCGGAGCATAAACTCCCTGATTTTAATAATTTTATAAATTTTTTAAATTCACGTAGGAAACTACTGCAAAATATCGATAACGCGACTAGCCCAACGAGCAGGTTGAACAAAAGCGATAAGTCTCCTTATCGCAAAGCAGTTAAACAGATAAGCACTCCAAAGGGCGCATTCCACTCACATATTAGAAATAATTTATGCAGGCTATGTAACGGTGGACATAGACTTAGCGATTGCCCACAATTTATATCGCTGTCTATCCCTGATAGAAAAAATGCGTTACTAAAAAACAAACTTTGCTTAAACTGTCTCCGTTCGGGACACGAGGGTTCAAAATGTCCCTCCAAATTCTCATGTAAAAAATGTTCTAGGCGTCACCACACCACGATTCATGTCCCCAACAGGGACGTAACTTCTGTTAACAACCAGTGCTCACTGAAATCACAGACCAATAAATCGGTATTGTTATCTACCGCCGTCTGTATGACATACAATAAGGTCGGCAAAAAATTTCCCGTTAGGATATTACTGGATTCCGGTTCTCAAGCGAACTTTTGCACAATGGATTTCGCCCGCAGGTTGGGCCTCCAATTAGTTAAATCGCAATTGCCCATCACGGGTATAAACAACTCGCTTTCCCAGGCTGACTTCAGTACTAACGTAAGGCTACATTCACGCTATAAACCCTTCACGTTAAACGTACATTGTGCCGTATTACCCAGTATAACTAATAATTTACCGGCGGAGTCGTTCAATCTTACCTCTTTAAATTTACCCAAGCGCATATTCTTGGCGGATCCTCCTCACCTACATTGCTCATCGCAAGTCGATATATTAATCGGCGCTCAATATTTTCTACAATTAATTGAACCTGTGAAATATACGCGCGGACCACACTTTCCTATAATTCAGGAAACCAAGTTAGGATTTATTTTGGCCGGTGACTTACCATTCAACGTCGACATGACTAAAACGGTTTCTTCATTTATGGTTTGTAAGGATGATAATCAGGTTTCCTCGCAACTAAAGGAATTTTGGAAGTTGGAGGAGATCTCTAGTCGCGAAGCCCGATCTGAGGACTCACCGTGGGAAAGGCATTTCGTGGAAAACACTAGCCGCAATCGCGACGGGAGATTCGTGGTAGCCCTGCCCCGCAGATCTGATAAATCTTATTTGGGAGATTCTCTCCGCTGAGCAATACGCAGATTCCAATCGTTAGAATTCAAATTCAAGCAGAACCCTACCCTTTACAAGGATTATAGTGAGTTCATGAATGACTACTTAAGACTTGGCCACATGTCGCCGCTTAATGAATACGATCTGTCGCTTGACAGGTCAGAGATCTTTTATCTGCCCCATCACGCAGTCTTCAAAGATTCTAGCTTAACCACTAAATTGCGCGTGGTATTTGACGCATCCGCTAAAACCACCAATAATTTGTCCCTTAACGATACGTTAATGGTCGGTCCTACGATCCAGCAGGATCTGTTTTCGATAATGGTTCGGTTCCGCACCCACCGATACGTGCTTATTGCGGACATTGAAAAGATGTATCGCCAGATCATTGTTAATCCTAAGGATTCAAACTTGCAACGCATTGTTTGGCGTGATGCACCGCATAAGGAATTGCGACATTACGCGTTAAGGACGGTTACATATGGCACTGCTAGTGCCTCCTTCCTTGCTACGCGTTGTCTGGCTCAAATAGCATATGAAAATAAAGCCGATTACCCTACCGCTGCTAAGGCCATAGCAAATGACTTTTACGTAGACGATCTCATAACGGGTTCGGATGATCCGAACAGCTTAGCTGAAATGAAATGCGAGATCGAGAAGTTGTAGAGGAGGTATGGTTTTTCGTTACACAAATGGTTCTCTAACCACCATAAGATTATGACTCTTCGCGCCCAAGTAACCCGTGACTTCAGCAAGGGTCAGAACGTGCGTACCTTGGGCATACAGTGGAATGTTGAGGGGGATAACTTTTTATACACCGTTAGGGGTGATGACAATTTAACCGTTCTCAACAAGAGAAGCGTGTTGTCAATCATTGCCGGGATCTATGATCCACTAGGTCTAATTGCTCCCATCACATTTTGCTGCAAGCATTTCGTGCAGCAGTTGTGGTTGGCGGGCACTGATTGGGACGAACCCTTGTCCGGGTCACTAGCCAATCAATGGTCGGAATTATACGCCCAATTAGTCTCCGACACTCATTTTGAGATTACGAGGTCGGTTAAGAGTTCGAACAGTTACCCAGTTAGTTCACTGCAGCTGCACGGATTCGCCGACGCTTCGGTTAAAGGTTACGCGTGTTGCATTTATGTGCGGGCGGTCTATTCGAACGGCGCCATATCATCAAACTTGTTGTGTGCTAAATCTAGGGTCGCTCCGCTGAAACAGATAACGCTTCCTAGACTTGAACTTTGTGCTTGTTTATTGTTGGCTCAATTAACGTCCAAGGTTTTAAATGCCGTCGATTACAATTTTGACGGATTATATCTTTATTCGGATTCGATGATAGCGTTGTACTGGATACATCAGCAATCTTCCCGCTGGAAGGTATTTGTGGCTAACCGTGTCGCGGAAATACAGCGTCTTGTTAGCAGCAGGGGAATTTGGCGTCATGTAGTATCGAATGACAACCCTGCCGACGTTTTATCGCGCGGTTGCCTCCCTCGTAGTCTGCACTGTCATGCTCAATGGTGGCATGGTCCCTCCTGGTTGGCTCGTGATGCGGCCTCATGGCCGGTCAGCGCGTTCGACATTAATACTCCCTGTACCTTTCCCGACATTGAAGAGGAACGTCGCAAGCAGGCTCAAACCTCACTAATTGTCGCGTCCTCAACACATAGTTACATTGAAAACTATTCATCTCTTACGAGGCTTATTCGCGTCTTCGCATACTGCCGTCGATTTCTTCGCAATTCTAGGCTCGCGGTGGTTGATAGAGACACGTCCTTTTTGTCGGCTCAAGAATTGTCTGACACGCTCTTGGTTTTTGTCCGGCAATCTCAGAAGTTGCATTTCGACGTTGAGGTTAGGGAACTTGAGGCACACCGGTGCCTTCCACGCAGTAGTAAAATTCTTGCTCTCAACCTATTCCTGGATAAATCAGGCATTTTAAGAGTGGGTGGACGCTTGCAATTCTCCCCACTTAGCTACGAGACTAAACACCAAATAATTTTACACCCGCACTCTCATCTCACGAGATTAATAATTGAATACGAACACATCCGTTTGTTGCACGCTGGAGTGCAATCAACTCAAGCTTCGCTTAGGCGTAAGTATTGGATCATACACGATAAGTCCTATATCCGCTCAGTGATACATAAGTGTGTCACTTGTTTTCGTTTCCGGGCTAAAGGCGCGAATCAATTACTCGGTCAATTACCCTCTTCTAGGGTCACGCCGTCAAGGCCATTCTCACAGTCGGCCGTGGATTACGCAGGTCCGGTGCTTTTGCGCCATGGCGGGCAGCGCTCTAAGTCCACGACCAAGGCATATATCGCTCTATTTATATGCATGTGTACTAGGGCCATCCATTTAGAATTGGTGTCGGATCTTACTTCCAACGCCTTTATAGCGGCTTTAAAAAGGTTCATATCGCGCAGAGGTATTCCCGCGCAAATATTTTCGGATAATGGCACGAATTTTCGTCGTGCCAACCACACGTTGCATGATTGGTACAAATTTTTAACCTCCAAGGAAGTTGAACAATCTTCTCTGGAGTTTTGCGGTCTCCACGGCATCAAATGGTCCTTTATCCCCCCTTCAGCCCCTCATTTCGGTGGTTTGTGGGAAAGTGGTGTAAGGAGTGTTAAATTCCATTTACGTCGCGTAATTGGCGGTACGATCTTGAATTTTGAGGAATATTCTACCCTTCTTTCTCAAATTGAGGCTTGCCTTAATTCACGCCCGTTATGCGCGGTGTCCGACGATGCTAGAGACCCTGAACCCTTAACACCCGCTCATTTTTTGGTCGGTGCCCCACTGACGGCACTTCCGGAACCCGACTATACACAAGGCAATAATACTCATTTGGGCAGATGGCTTCTGCTCCAAAAATTTACGCAGACCATCTGGAAACGGTGGTCTAGGGATTATCTGCACCAGCTGCAGCAGCGCAATAAATGGCGCACCCCATTTAAGAATTTGAAGGTCGGACAACTTGTCCTCATTTTGGATGACAATTCCCCCCCTCTAGAATGGAAGCGTGGGGTAATTACCAATGTTTTTCCGGGTCAAGATTCCTTAGTACGCGTCGCAGAAGTACGCACCGCGCTAGGTATCTTACGCCGACCCATCCACAAATTATGCCCCCTTCCGGTGGCAACAAGCTAATCGTATGCGTGCCATACGAGACACACGAGGTGTGTGTGTGTGTGTGTGTGTGTGTGCGTGTCACATTACATGGAACACGCCCGGGACATTCCCCGGGGCGAGCATACAAGTCAATTGTATCATAAGCATTGTAACATTGTTAAGTGTCGCTAGCTATTACAGAAATAGTGACTGTGTCTCATATGTGCTATCAGTTATTATGGATGTTGTGTATTGTTAATATGTTTGTGTGATTCAAATTCCGAGAACCACAAGTGTCAGTTATAGTGTCAATTATTCTATATGTGTATTGTATTTTTCCATGTCATGTACCATTGAACTTTGATACGATTATGATAACATTATGTTTCTATTATTTCTATTACTATATATGAAGCAGTGATCAAGATGGTTTCTCTTATATAATTTAAGATTATTATTTACGTTTGTCAAGGTTTAAATATATGTATTTTTTATCCACATGTTATGCTTCAAGAGAGATCATGTTCAGTTATGTAAAGGTTCATTTTTATCACGATTTTTTATTTGTTGTACCTTTTCTAGCACAGAAATTGTTTTGTTTTGACTTAAGCTTTGTGCTGGATTAATGAATTTTGTTTTTTACAAATTTTATGTATAAGTCTTTAAGTATATTATGTTTATTGTGTCATTGCCCTCTGGCCAGTGCGCCAATTATTGTATCGCTTACGACATGTAAGTCTAATTATTATATTGTTCAATTTAACCTTTAATGTACAAAATCGTCCCGATTTTGGCGGGCAGTATGTTTAGACTTTGTACTGGTTTATCAGCTGTAAGCAGTCTACTAACATTGCACGGCACGCGCGGATGACGTCACGCGTTTATCAAACCTTGCAACCGGCCAGCCTTGCCGACTGCAAGCCAGTTTTAGTTCAGTTTATAACACGACTCCGAGCGCAACTCTCGTTAAACACTTCTCTTACAGCCGCGGCTTTTGGCTATTGTTCAGCATGCACTTATAACATTTCACTTTAATCGTCTAACTGCGTCCATCTACAATGGACCACGATTTCATTCAAAATTAATCTCGGGCATTATCGCCTCAAATGCTTCCGCACGTGCCGATCGTAACTAACAAACCAAATTATTCAATAAACGCATGTTCAATATCTTAAATACAGTCCACTTCTTTCTAACAAACAATCCAGCCTTCCTTATTAGCGTCTTTGGAATAACTCGCGATTCTTCAAGAGCTTCCAAACCGCAACAGACTACAAAGACGAACTAAACACGATAAAATATCTAGCAGAATCTAACGGTTATGACAGAACAATAGTCAGTAAACTCCTACATAAAACACAAAACAAACAACAGACAAAGACAGAAAACAACAAATTCATAACACTAACATACATCAACAAACAAACAGAAAAAATTGCCCACAAATTCAAAAAAGCAGGATACAGAATCGCTTACAAAACTACTAACAAAACAGAACACACACTATCAAAACGCATGCCCAAAGCACAAAACAAATTCGATCTACCCGGTGTATATAAACTAAATTGTTCAAATTGCAGTAAATTCTACATAGGCCAGACAGGACGTAGCTTCAAACAGAGATACATTGAACACACAAAAGCACTCCACACCACTACAGAATCTACCTTCGCAAACCACCTCATTGAAGCAAACCACACATATAAAAACATCGACAATAACATGAACATACTACACGTACACACAAAAGGCCGAAAACTAGACACTCTAGAACAATTAGAAATATACAAACACACAAAAACAAATAAAAACGACATCCTAAACGAACAGACACAATTCAAATCGCACGCATTATTCGAACACATCTCACCACACACACACAGCTTCAATCTTTCGAAACACTTTCTCGTCGCCAACAACAAGACGAGCAGCGCTACTAACGACAGCCTCTGATGAAGCCTTCTATAGGTGAAAGCCGGTTTAGGCTGTAAGGTAAAACTTTACGTTTTTACTTATAAAAAACATTGTGTTCCGAGTCGTCAATATTATAGTGATATTTACTGGGGTTTAAGTGGAACGTTGAACTATTTGCGACATGAATATAGTGACTTGAAGAACAGGGATACACGATAATAACCCTTATACGCCATACGCATAACTTGGATTTTGGGAACTAATTTTCTCTGACAGAAGAATATTAAGGAAGCATCTAGCCCTGTTAATAAAGAGCAAACGTAAACTGCTCGCAACTATAGGCCTACTGCGTCCGAAACTATGGTGACGATGTCGCCTGGACGACTTGGTAGGATCGAAAGAGTGGCGAACGACTCTTGTGACACTGGACCAACGCATTCTTGTTTTATACATGACGTGTTGATATACAAGTTATTCAGATATAGAGATTTCGATGTGAGCCTGTGCCATCGGAAGAACAACAGTTAAGTCTACAATGTTAGGTTTATGGTAGTAACCTTATAGGCTAATTTAACCTACCTATTTTTAGTTTAAAATTTCTACTTATTATTGCTGTTTTTCATCCTATTATTACTTCTGCTATTTTCTCCACTGTTATGTACTTAACATGTGTTTTAGCATACGCGTAAACGTTTCCATTACTATTAGACTAAAAATATAAGTTTAATGAAGGAATTTGTGTTAGGGGTTGAAATCACAATCAGAATGATCAATATTGCACACCACTATATAAAAATTATTCCGATTAGCGCTTTCAAGCTTCACAGCTCATCGTCAGATCAGGAATAGACAGGAAATATGTAAAACCCAACCCTTCACCCCTCTCCCCCACCCTGCTCACCCACAACAAACTAAAAATTAATGACCCTTCCCCACCCCCTAAACTCTGTCACACCATCTGTACAGTTACATATTTTTCTAGTAAATTCCTTGTGTTTCAGTGTGTGTGCGCGCGTGTGCGCGCGCGCATCCTTTTAAACTACCCTCTTCCTCTCCACACACGTGGGTCAGTCACACACCCTTATTTTAAAACAACCAATTAGTACTATGAAATATAATTCTTAATCTTATCTATCTGCCCTCTCTCATTTACTTCTTAATCATGTTATAAAATATTTCTTCATTATCAAATTTAATTTTAATATTAATTAAATTGTCTAACCCTTTTTCTCTTTCTTTCAATATTTCTAACTCCTCTCTAAGCTTCCTTTCAACTGTGTTATTTACTACTTTTACAATTTCGTATTCTTCCAACGGATTAACAAACTTGTGGTTGTCTTCTATGAAATGTCTTGCATATAACGAATTGGTTGTTCTATTACCTTCTCCACGTTTGTGGTCAGACAACCTGCATACGAATTTTCGTCCTGTCTCCCCTAGGTACACTTTGTTGCAGTCTTTACATTTTAATTTATAAATTCCGCTTTTCTGTAATACTGGAATTTTTTCTATATTCTTATTCCTTATCTTATCAAATACCGTTTCACATTTTTTAATAGCTATATCTACTCCATATTTATTAAAACATTTTATAATTTGTCTAGTATGTGAACCTATGTATGTCAATGACCCTGCATAATTCTTTTGTTCTGGTTCTATTTTAGCTTTTTGTATGTTGACCCTTTTCATAACTTTATCCACTATGTTGGTGCTATAATTATTATTCCTTACAATTCCCTTTATCGTTTTTAACTCCCTATCTTTTGATTCGGTCTCTTTTAAACACTTCTGAGCTCTGTAACAAAAGGAATTGATTGCCGCCATTTTATATCTGTATGGGTGGTAAGACTCTCTTGGTATAATTATATCAGAATACGACTCTTTCCTAAATATCCCAAACTGTAGTTTCTCATTATCTTTAATTTCTATGTTTAAATCTAAGTAATTTATTTGCTTACCTCCTATCTCTTCCTTAAATTGTAAGTTTTTATCCTTATTATTTACCTCCTTTATAAACTCATGCACTTCTTCTACGCTTCCTTCCCAAATTACTAATACATCATCAACGTATCTAGACCATAATTTTATATTGTCTTTATACTTAGTGGAAGTTATTAATTGCTTTTCAAAATCATTCATGTATATTTCAGCAAGAATAGGGGATAATGAAGACCCCATAGGTAAACCTTTTTTCTGTATATAAAACTTGTTATTAAACCTAAAATAGTTCTGATTTACACATTCTTTAATTACTTTCATCAACTGCTTTTTATACCTGTATTCTCCCATATTATTATCGTTTATTAACTTAATAACTTTATTTACTGTGATATTAGTAAACATGTCCTTAACATCCAGTGATATCAATTTTGTATTTACATTAATGCTAATATTTTCTAATTTTTCTATCAATTTTATATTATTCTCTATGTTGTATTTTGTCCCAAATTCATATTTCTCTTTCAGTACTCTGCTAACTTCCTTTGATAATTTATAAATATGTGCATTAATAAAAGAAACAATCGGTCTAATTGGTTTTCCTTCTTTATGTATCTTAGCCTGACTTTTAAAAGTTGGTGCTGTTGGATTACTTTCCAATATATACTTTTTCTTATTTTCTTCTATAAATGTTATCTGTTTCATCATTTGTTTTATCCTTCACTGGTACTTACTTGTATAATCATACTTTATTTCCTCGTATGGTCCTTCCCTTATAAATTCTTCCGTTTTCTTTATGTATTCTTCCTTTCTCATTAGTACCATTGTATTTCCTTTATCCGCCTTCGTAACTATAATATCATTCTTCTTTATTTTATTCTTTAGTTTAGTTACAGTTGCTTTGATTTTTTGTTCATTCTTTGAATTATACAAACTTTTCTTAAATATTTTATCTACTACATTCCCTACTTCCCACCTTATTCTTTTTTTATCATTTTCATTTCCTAGTTTTTGTATTATGCTTTCGCATTCAATAATCGTTTTTTCTTGATTTAATTCTGGTGGCGGTGCGTATTTTAAGCCTTTCGCTAACATTTCTTTTTCTTCCGTATTGAAATTTACCTCTGTAAGGTTCATTACTCTTTTTTCATAGTTATTCTTAGAGAGGTGTTCCTTTTTTACTTCGTTCTTTCTTATTAATTTATTTAACTTATCTACCATTTTTTTATTTTTATTTTCCAATTTCTTTTCTACGTACCCCAAACCAAAATTATATAATATTTCTTCTAATTTATATTATTCTCTATGTTGTATTTTGTCCCAAATTACTATGAAAAAAGAGTAATAAACCTTACAGAGGTAAATTTCAATACGGAAGAAAAAGAAATGTTAGCGAAAGGCTTAAAATACGCACCGCCACCAGAATTAAATCAAGAAAAAACGATTATTGAATGCGAAAGCATAATACAAAAACTAGGAAATGAAAATGATAAAAAAAGAATAAGGTGGGAAGTAGGGAATGTAGTAGATAAAATATTTAAGAAAAGTTTGTATAATTCAAAGAATGAACAAAAAATCAAAGCAACTGTAACTAAACTAAAGAATAAAATAAAGAAGAATGATATTATAGTTACGAAGGCGGATAAAGGAAATACAATGGTACTAATGAGAAAGGAAGAATACATAAAGAAAACGGAAGAATTTATAAGGGAAGGACCATACGAGGAAATAAAGTATGATTATACAAGTAAGTACCAGTGAAGGATAAAACAAATGATGAAACAGATAACATTTATAGAAGAAAATAAGAAAAAGTATATATTGGAAAGTAATCCAACAGCACCAACTTTTAAAAGTCAGGCTAAGATACATAAAGAAGGAAAACCAATTAGACCGATTGTTTCTTTTATTAATGCACATATTTATAAATTATCAAAGGAAGTTAGCAGAGTACTGAAAGAGAAATATGAATTTGGGACAAAATACAACATAGAGAATAATATAAAATTGATAGAAAAATTAGAAAATATTAGCATTAATGTAAATACAAAATTGATATCACTGGATGTTAAGGACATGTTTACTAATATCACAGTAAATAAAGTTATTAAGTTAATAAACGATAATAATATGGGAGAATACAGGTATAAAAAGCAGTTGATGAAAGTAATTAAAGAATGTGTAAATCAGAACTATTTTAGGTTTAATAACAAGTTTTATATACAGAAAAAAGGTTTACCTATGGGGTCTTCATTATCCCCTATTCTTGCTGAAATATACATGAATGATTTTGAAAAGCAATTAATAACTTCCACTAAGTATAAAGACAATATAAAATTATGGTCTAGATACGTTGATGATGTATTAGTAATTTGGGAAGGAAGCGTAGAAGAAGTGCATGAGTTTATAAAGGAGGTAAATAATAAGGATAAAAACTTACAATTTAAGGAAGAGATAGGAGGTAAGCAAATAAATTACTTAGATTTAAACATAGAAATTAAAGATAATGAGAAACTACAGTTTGGGATATTTAGGAAAGAGTCGTATTCTGATATAATTATACCAAGAGAGTCTTACCACCCATACAGATATAAAATGGCGGCAATCAATTCCTTTTGTTACAGAGCTCAGAAGTGTTTAAAAGAGACCGAATCAAAAGATAGGGAGTTAAAAACGATAAAGGGAATTGTAAGGAATAATAATTATAGCACCAACATAGTGGATAAAGTTATGAAAAGGGTCAACATACAAAAAGCTAAAATAGAACCAGAACAAAAGAATTATGCAGGGTCATTGACATACATAGGTTCACATACTAGACAAATTATAAAATGTTTTAATAAATATGGAGTAGATATAGCTATTAAAAAATGTGAAACGGTATTTGATAAGATAAGGAATAAGAATATAGAAAAAATTCCAGTATTACAGAAAAGCGGAATTTATAAATTAAAATGTAAAGACTGCAACAAAGTGTACCTAGGGGAGACAGGACGAAAATTCGTATGCAGGTTGTCTGACCACAAACGTGGAGAAGGTAATAGAACAACCAATTCGTTATATGCAAGACATTTCATAGAAGACAACCACAAGTTTGTTAATCCGTTGGAAGAATACGAAATTGTAAAAGTAGTAAATAACACAGTTGAAAGGAAGCTTAGAGAGGAGTTAGAAATATTGAAAGAAAGAGAAAAAGGGTTAGACAATTTAATTAATATTAAAATTAAATTTGATAATGAAGAAATATTTTATAACATGATTAAGAAGTAAATGAGAGAGGGCAGATAGATAAGATTAAGAATTATATTTCATAGTACTAATTGGTTGTTTTAAAATAAGGGTGTGTGACTGACCCACGTGTGTGGAGAGGAAGAGGGTAGTTTAAAAGGATGCGCGCGCGCACACGCGCGCACACACACTGAAACACAAGGAATTTACTAGAAAAATATGTAACTGTACAGATGGTGTGACAGAGTTTAGGGGGTGGGGAAGGGTCATTAATTTTTAGTTTGTTGTGGGTGAGCAGGGTGGGGGAGAGGGGTGAAGGGTTGGGTTTTACATATTTCCTGTCTATTCCTGATCTGACGATGAGCTGTGAAGCTTGAAAGCGCTAATCGGAATAATTTTTATATAGTGGTGTGCAATATTGATCATTCTGATTAAAAATATAAGAATAACATTATATTTAAACGTCCTTACATGTACTTATTGGAAAACCAAGTTTTTTCTATAACGATACTACTACCACCACCACCACCACCACTACTGCTACTACTACTACTACTACTATTACAACCACCACTACTGCTACTACTACTACCACTACCACTACTATTACTACTACTACTACTATTACTACTGCTACCACTACTGCTGCTACTACTAATACTACTACTGCTACTACTACTAATACTACTACTGCTATTACCAATACTAACACTACCACCACCACTACTGCTACTACTACTACTATTGCTGCTGCTGCTGCTGCTACTACTACTACTACTACTACTACTACTACTACTACTACTACTACTACTACTACTACTACTACTACCACCACCACCACCACTACTGCTACTACTACTGCTACTACTACTACTACTAATAATAATAATAATAATAATACACTGGTATAAACTGGTATTGTTTTCAATGTTATTTATAATTTATAAATTATTAACATTTGTAACCATTACATTATTATTTACACTGAGTAAAATCATCATAATTAAATTCTTTACCAGATCTAAGAAAAAAATTATTCATTTTGAAGCATTTTAGTAGCGATTTTTCTACAAATACATGAGAAATACAATTGCCATAGGATTTTCATAAATAGCATGTAATTATTTATGATATAAATAATTATTTAAACAATAATTATTTATCTAATAATATAAATTGGATATTATTATTATTAGAAGGAGGAAATCTTAGGCTCGGTCAAAGAAAACGATGAGTAGAGAAGACGGCACATAAACACACGTGGAAAAGATAACAGACGCAATCCGGAAAGAAGTATTGTATTCTATTTTCACACGGTGACAGGAAAGAGCCCAGAGAGATTGACCAACAGGAACTTTGTCTACTTTCTAATTAAGAAAACTAAAGTTTCCTGGTTCCCCGAGGAGGAAAACTATCTGCATGAAGTGGCGATCACGCGTGAGAATATCCAGGAACGTGGAATTTTCTCTTAAGAAGAAAGTTGTAGCTGAAACCAGGGTTTCCAGAAGAAGGCAGGCACAAGCAAGGTTAGAAGAGGAAGAGATGGACTGAGAGAAGAAAGGAAGCATCGAAAACCGATGCAGGAATACGGGGCGAAAGTTAAAGCCCAAGGAAAAAACAGATGAATTAAATTAGTCCACAGGTGGCCGAAACGTTTAAAAACAATGAAATAAAATAATATTAGAAGTGTTAAATGATTCATGTCTCTGTCCGATGAGGAAGACGTGGCTTACTGCATGGAATAACCGATATAAAAAATATGAGAATAGAAGTTGGTGAAGAATTCGAATAGCTACAGCACGAGTCTAGTACTTCTGTCCAATATACGACGTGTGTAAGACCGAACTATTTGTGTAGCACCTCAACCTGCGCATAGAGCGAACTGCACAATTAAGTGCTGCTAGCGACAGGTTTTGACGCCTGAATGCCGTTTTCTCCACCCCGTCATGATCATCAGTCTTGGAGCTACACGCGCTGTAGAGGGCATGGGCACATACCGTCCGGCGGATTTATAACGAAGTGAGAATGAAGAACTTAACACAACGTGTGTGTATAAAATTTTACTGCTAACTTCGTAAAATCTTTACAGAGCTATTTCCATTGCATTCCAAAGTTTTCATTACCATTTGCATTGGTACGCAGTTGTTGACCGATTTCAAAACAGATCTCTTTCTGATCGTCGTCAACAAACGCAGTAAGAATGTTTCAGTGATACGATACATTAAAATTTTTCTATCAAAATTTAATTTTACGATCTTATATGGATGCCCACTCTCTCAGAAAGTCTCGGCAGTTAAACGGTGATTTACAATTACCACTTCACAAGCTCTCTTCCCATGATCTTCGACATCGCTTTGATCTGGACCGATCATTGTTTTTGCCCTCTTTAAAAATTCTTAAAATAATCGTTCGGCTCATGGAGGCCTCCGCGTATGCTTAATTCAAAACCGGAATGTCTCTGTAAAGTTTTAAACTAGTTTTGCCGCAAAAATTTCATACGGTCACGTTGTTCTTCGCGCGCTTTCTTAATCGCTTTGTCGCTAATCCTCCGGCCAGCGCGCTCACGTCCCCACTCAATCTGATATACTGTACCTCAAAGACTAATGCTGATAGTTGTCAAAAAGTACGCTAGGTGCTCCCAAAGTCACGGTGCGTTGTTTGTGTAGGTCGATGTGTTATTCAAAAAGTCCGGTCTTTATTTTGAACACACTTCGTAATTATACCGAAAAATCTAAAAGAAGAGATTAAAATGAAAAATTTGTATGGATACGAGGGCGCCTGTGTGGTTTTTATTTATTTTTTAATAAGTCTTTGTCCTTACAGAGGATAAACGGCTCGGGTTATGGAAACCTGACGGGGCCATCTAGTTAGACTGCCTGCTTTAGTCGTAAACGATCCCATTTACGACCTTAAAAGTGTCGCTTATTGTTCCAAAATACAATGATTGCAGGTATAACAGATAAACTTTGGCATGGCCCCGTGAAATTGTTTGAGGTACATTTTAAAATATCATTTATTGGCACAGGTATGTAGATGATATATTACTTTTATTCAATGGCAACACAAGACAGGTTGAAAACTTCCACAAATACATAAACGAACAACACACAAGCTCCCTCCCACAAAATCGCAACACACCTACACAGAATAATCAGAAAAAACATTAATCTCAGTAACAATACTTCTATCAAAAATAACATCGAACTAGTCAAGAAAACCGAACACATTCACATCCCACACAATTCAACATTAGCATCTTTTGATATAACCAATTTATACACCAATGTACCAATTCAAGAAACCATACAAACACTAGAACATTTACTCAGACAAAACAACACGCCCGAAACACACATACATGAGATCATCACACTCACCAAAATAATAACTGAGCAAAATTACTTTACATACAATAACTATACACACAAACAGACGGTCTCCCGATGGGATCCCCCATATCAGGAATACTGGCTGAAATATATATACACAACATAGAACAGAACCACATAATAAACAACAACAAATACACCAACAAAATCATTTATTGGCACAGGTATGTAGATGATATATTACTTTTATTCAATGGCAACACAAGACAGGTTGAAAACTTCCACAAATACATAAACACAATAACTTTGTCAAATTTTGTTGCTTCCCTGCTATATACACTTTTTCTTCGAACGAGGCCTTTCGGTTTCGCAACCATTATCAAGTTCTTCCTACAACAACATTAAAATACCTACTTCCCTTATATATATATACTAACCCTCCCACGCATCACCGGTTACACAACCAATAGGAGGCAGTACTTACCGCCCAGTCCTTGTTAGCCCCGCCCCTTACTCAGTCAACCTGACCTCGTCATATACATTATCCTCTAGAAATTTCCTACAGTCTTCATAACAGAATCAAACCCGGAAGCGCCAAGGTGTCAACCAAAATTACATAAAGAAGGTATGCCGTTTAGGCCAATCGTTTCGTTTATTAATTCGCCTAGTTATGAGATATCGAAAGAAGTGAGCAAGTTGCTTAGGAGGTTATACGATTTTGAGGTAACATATAGTGTAGAAAATAGTAGAAATGTAATAGAACGGTTGAAGTTTGTAAAAATAAGTGAAATACGAAACTTATGTCGTTAGACATGTCAGATATGTTTACGAATATATTGGTTGAACATACTGTAGAAATTATTAAAAATAACAATTTAGGACAGTATCAGTACAAAAGTGATTTACTAAAAGTTCTGACAGTGTGCGTACACCAAAACTACTTTAGGTTTAATAATAAGTATTACATTCAAAAGGAGGGGCTACCAATGGGTTGTCCGTTGTCACCAGTAATGGCGGAAATATATATGAATTGTTTTGAGAGGCGTGTCCTAATGGAATCAAAATATAAGGATAAAATAAAGGAATGGATAAGGTACGTAGACGACATTTTGGTGATGTGGGAGGGAACAAATGAAGAATTCGCAGAACTAACAAATGAAATTAATCAAATTGAAAATAAAATTAAGTTCAAAGAGGAAATAGGTGGAGTACAAATAAATTACCCAGATCTAAATATAAAGATAGAGTGTGGTGTTTTTAAATTTGATGTATTTAGAAAAGAAACGTATACAGACTTAATTATACCTCAGGAATCATACCATCCCGTAAGTCACAAGATGGCTGCACTAAACTCATTTTGTTATAGAGCAATAAAATACTTAGAAGATGATTCATGTAAAACAGAAGAGTTAAAAAGAATAGAAAAAATAGCGAAAAATAATAATTATAAACCGGGGATAGTAGAGAAAATTGTAAAAAGAATAGAAGGAAATAGTAGATAAGAAGAGAAGAAAGAAAAGAAATATATAGGATCAATAACGTATCTGGGATTTCAAACGAGGAACATAATCAAGTGCTTTGAAAAACACAATATAGGTGTAGCGGTAAAAAAGACAAAGCCAGTTTTTGATTATATAAAGAATAGTAGTACTGAAATAACGCCTGAATTAGGCCTACAGAAAAGCGGTGTTTATAAGTTGAATTGTAAACAGTGTGATAAGGTTTACCTGGGTGAAACAGGACGTAAGTTCGAAATTAGATTGAGAGATCATGCGAGAGGAGAAGGAGACAGAACTACGAATTCGCTCTATGCGAGACATTTTAATGAAACAGGGCATAGGTTTTTAGACCCAACAGAGAACGTCGAAATAAGTAAGGTTAGAGAATAACATAAGTAAACGCAAATTGTATGAAGAATTAGAAATATTAAAAGTAAAGAAAAAGAATATTCTTGGATTTCGTTGTCCATGACGTGTCCGTTACTTAGAAAAAGTATACTTATTACTTTAGTATTAAACTTACGTTTAATATTAAACGTATCCGTTACTTAGATATTTAGAAAAAGAATAGTAGGCCTAATGCGCTGATGAACATAAAGACTGAATTTAGTAATGAGGATATATTTTACTATATTTTGAAAGAGTAGTGTATAAAAGGTGTATTTGACACCCTAGGCGAAAAAAATTCTCCGCCCCCACACCCCCATAATCTCAACCCCCCATCAACCGTACAAAAGTGAGGCCTAGTCGCCCCTAACATTTTCCCACACCATCCTATTGTTTATTGTTTGTCACAATTTAGATTTGTTTAAGCATTAAATAAAATCAAACTTACCCATTTGGTCTCGTTGTGGAACGAGGATTTGCAGTTTCAATTTCTTGCGTTCCCGCATCGAAAGTTTAAGTTCATTTGTGCCAACATAGAATTGTTAAGTGGAAAAATATCAAAAATGAGTATGTTGTACTATAATACTGATGATTTTTTTTTATTTCCAATGTTAGAAGGAAAAATAAATAAAATATTTTTCTTAAAATAGGCCAGGTTCTATTTACACTTTTTGTTAGTCTAAGTCCTTCATATTTAGAAAGTAGATGTTAATTTCTTTACAAAAAAATAGTAACACAAAGACTCAATTAACTTTACAACAAAAGACTCACACTCACAGTTTAAGATACATTGATGAAATAAAACATTTATAATCCTAACGGTGCTTTTCTTGCTTTTATTTTTGAAAATTCTTTTACTAAGGCTGTCGGATCGAGGTGTTTTGTCAAGTCACTTTCTATGGAAATTGTGGCTAGACCCACAAGTCTTTCCTGGCTCATTGTACTGCGAAGATATGTTTTAATTAATTTGAATTTAGAAAAACTTCTTTCAGCATTTGCTGCGGACAGTTGCAACGTGAGCAATATACGAAGAGCTACATATATGTTAGGAAATCCATTTTCAAGATCATGATGGTAAATGTAGCTTAAAACCTCTTCAGGGGTTGTCACTGAGTCATTGAGATGATGACAAATTCCTCTCCGCTCAGAACATAGTCCTAAAGCGTCAATATCAGATTCCTTCACACCTTCTTTATTTTGAACTGTTAAGGCCTTCTCAAAGTTTTCACACAACAGCTTAATTTCTGCAGAGTTTTTGTTTTTCAGGTTACGAATGTTGTACAAAAATCCAAAGGTAGCAGATACTTCATTTAACTGAAAACATCGTTCTTTGATCGCATTGATAGCTGTGTCTAAAGCAGCAAAATAAAAATGATTTTGAAGTTTTCCGACGGGTCAGTTACATTTGCAGATTCATCTGTTGCTTCGTAGTCAAACATTCGCGTCTTTTTTCAAATGCGGACCTTCTCTTTCTCAAAAACTGGTTCTATACCAACTTCTTCTGCTACTTCACGAGCACCAACCAAAGTTCTGTTGAATTCCAAGTCACTTCTAGCACTGATCAAATACTGTTCTGTTTTTTTCAGTTGACTAACTGCTCTTTGAAGAGACAACTCCTTTTCTTGCAGTATCTTACTTGTTAAATTGACTTGAAACAAAATGTTGTGCCATGTGACAAGAGCGACAACAAATTTGAAGTTTGAGATGTTTTTAAGTAACGCAAGTGCTTCTGCCTTTGTTTTAATACCACTGGAACCTGTAAGAGAGGAATCTTCATAGATTTCTTCCAAAGCGTCACACACACTTGAAAGCAGATAACGCAAAGGCGTTAGTGCATCAATTCGACTGGACCATCGTGTACCACTCAAGGGTTTTACAGTCAAAGATGGCACATGACGGCATAAAATCACCCATCGACGTGTCGATGCTGAAAAGAATACACAAGTTCGTTGGACCACATCAAAAAAGGAGGTTACTTCCAAGCAGCATGAAGCTGCGTCATTGGCCACAAGGTTTAAAGTAGGTATGCGAACAACATGGAACATAGAATGCACGAGGATTAATATCCAAAATCCTTCTCTGAACACCACTTTCCTTTCCTTTCATATTGCTGCCGTGGTCGTAACCTTGTCCTCGAATAGTCTCAACAGGTAATGACATATCTTTTAATTTTTCAAGAACTGCCTCAGTCATGGACGATCCAGTACTTTCTTGGAGTGGCATAAAACCCAAAAAATGTTCTTTCACCAGAACTTGATTAAGATCAGATTCGTTTTTTGATGTACCTCAGAAGAAGAAAGTATTTGTACGAATCTAATGATCATAGTCATTTGCTCTGTATGACTAACATCTGGGGTGCAGTCCAATATGATGGAAAAGTATTTAGCTTTTTGAACTGAAGACAAGATCTCTCTTTTTATGGCACTAGCCAAGATCTGGATCAATTCATTTTGTATATTTTTCCCCAGGTAATGAGTATGTCTTTTTTCATCACTTCTAATTCGCCTTAAGTGTTCGTTCATAACTGGGTCAAACATTGATAAATATTCAATAAATTTCAAAAAGTTGCCGTTATCATGAGCATAAAGTTTTTCTGTTACACCTCGAAAGGCCAAGTTTTGCGTGCCAAGAGTTCTGACCAGAGATATTAATCGCTCCAAAATTTGCTGCCAGTAAGTTTCTTCTTCTTTTATTTTCCTTTCATTTGAATGGTCAATGGTCGTGCCCTCTTCAAGGTTTTTCTTCAATGTTTTCCATTTTTTGTAATTATTAAGGTGCTCATCAGCTGTTTCATGTTGACCAATAATTGCAGAAATGTTGTGCCAATCATTACAACCACTTTGGGCTAATGCAGAGGAAACGTTGATGCCAAAAACCTTACAACAAAAGCAGAATGCTTTATCTGTTGATCTTGAGTATTGTAGGTACTCACGGTATACTTCTTCGCCATTTGGAAGCCTTCTTTTGTAGTGAACATCAGAAAATTTTCTATTATTCAAACCCTTTGGGAAGTTGCCTTTGCCTTTAACCTGTTCAGGTCCATGTTCCACTAACATTGTTCTTAATGTTTGCTGGCTAATGTTCAACGTGTCCCAAGAAGCTGGGTCAGAAAAATCAATTATTACAGTGCTTGATTTTTCTGGCTGTAATTCTTCAGTTGTGTCGTCTTCTTTTACATTATCATTTTTACTAGTTGTAACATACATTAACACATTACCGGTGTCAGTAACGGTATCATCTTCTTTGGCTTGTGGTTGGTCGTTTTTCGTTTGTCCATCAACTCTAGTTTCAATTACAGTTTCTTGTTCTTGTGCAGAAAAAGAAGTTGACAGCATTTCATTGTCTTGCTTCAAAAGGTATTTTTCAAATGATCCTTTGAATTTTTTTGCATTTTCTTCATTTTCTTTTCTTCTTTTCCTAAACCAACCGCCAGATGGTTTTTTCCGCCATACTGGTATCTGCAAAACAACATATAAGCTAACCATAAATACATAAATAATGTAAAATAATAAATATTTTCTGTATAAAACAATTATATTTTTATTGATTTCGATAAATAACATATTACGATAGTAGACTATACTTTTATATGTGTGTGACTATAATTTAATTATATCTTTATCTATGCTACACGTTAGTGCACCATTCTATAACGTATAATTATATCTCAATATCTGATAATATATCTACGTGTGATATGTTACCTACACTACTATACGTCAATTAATTTTATTTTATGTGAGATCAATTATGTTTTAATACTACTTTATCTTTGACTTTATATTTTAATTCTAACACAAAGCAAATAATATGTGTGTATATCAACTACAGGTAATAAAAGGTTAATAATTTCAGAAATAAATGCAAATATCAAAGTAACTAAGTTTGTTTAATACTTGTTTAATTTCTATTCTATTTGTAAGAGCTTAGTTTAAATCTGCAACCCTTTTTGTCAACGTTTATTTGTTGGTATGTTTATGGCCTTGTTTGTTCGTTCACCATGTGTTGTGTCTACTGTAAAACTAACCCTTCCCTTAAGTATAACGGCTTTTTGGTTTTCCCTAATTTCTCTAAATTATTAATTATATAATTTATATAGCAAAATTTATCCGTTATAATACCCGTGTATTAAATTATCCCAAATTTGACACAAAAACTAAACTCAAAAGGATTATATAAGGAAAAGAATTTTGTTTCCCATTTGATACAATGTTAAACGGTCCTCAAATTTTCATCTCACAAAATCAAGCGAGATGGCGCCTAATAAAAACTGCATTTTTTATAACATCCAAATCTGAACCCTGGTGAAAAATGTATATTCCATATTTATCGCCTACTGGACATTTGTTTTGGGAGGTTATAAATGTAGATACAGGTAACGAAACCTCGATTGATCACAGACGAAAATAAACCTCAAAATGTGCCCTATTAGCCCACATAAATATCACAAACCAAGAAATAAAAGTTAAATGTGAAAATAATAAGGAGAGGATGACTTACCGAAGTTTACACTTTCCAAAAAACACAAAAATGCTCGTAATAAAAACGTGGTGGCAGCTACAACACTAAGAAAATTACGGCTCAAAAGGAAACGTTTCGCCTTATTTCCACTAGGTTGCAGCACTTAACAGAGGATAAACCGACCTATTCCATATTTGTACTCTATTCCATATTTGTCTCCCTTCCTCTAGTAAATTTAATGAGTTTAAAAAATTAAAAGAAAAGATGTTCGATATAAGTGTTACTTAATGTTAGCTTAATAATTAGTGTACTAACCTGTCAACACATAAAACTTCCTCTTTCACTTCAAAACACTGCATAAACGTCAAACAGTACATGAAACACGACACGTTATGTGTCACACTACAGTTCACTTCACTATAGTACGCAACGGTCTCTAGTTCACTAATCACTGCAATACGCAAAAACAAACTACACCTGTGGTAGCGCTTGTAGTTGACTTGATTTGACGAAGCAGTGCCACCTCTACTTACAAGCCGTGCTGTTAGATTTGGCAACGTTGCGCGAGCTACCCGAAGTAGTCCTGCCGCGGCGCGGCGATTGAAAGATAGGAAAGCAAAGAATTATGAATAAATAAAAAAAAAACTATTTAAATATTTTAAGAGTGCATAAATACCTGTTTTAACATAAACTGCTGTCCAATTGTGCTTGTTGAACGACATTTTTTTAATGAAACATTAAGAAATAAAGGATTAAAAATTGAATAAGGAAAGTTCGATTATTTTCTAATTTATTAAACAACTATGCAACTGTTTACAACATAATACAATGTCAAGTCAAAAATATAATGAAATCTTATTTAAATGTATTTAATTTTCTCTTCTTTGTTTTATTTTCCGCGGAGTTTTTATCTATTTCTCGTGAGGCATCAGTTTTCTGTTTAGTATAATTATTTAATAATATATTACTGAAAACCGAATAAAGAAGAGGAACAATATTTTTTATATTTTCTCCACATACATTCCAATTCGTCGAAAAAATTACATTTTTCTAAGCTTAGGTTAGCAAGAGTCATTATAATTTTTTTTTTATCTGGATTCTTTAGAAAAGTTCTTTCTAAGACATTGTCTTTTATTATAAAATCGAATATAGCATGCATGTGAAAAAATATAGAAATTACAAAATCTGTAGGCAAGCTTAACCCACCTCGTTGAAGAGAATCAAAGTAGGTGTCAGAAATATTGTCACCCTTCGACTCTCTTATGAAATCTTTACAAAAAGAGCTTACAAAAGTGAATTACAGTTAAAATTAAATTTTGTAATTGTTCCCCAGTTATGCCACAGACAGGTACCAACTTGACAATTTCCTTAAAATGCCCAAAACATGAACTTAACATAAAACTTTATACTGTTTTAGCAAATGCAGCAGGGTTATTTTCAGCACAGCCTACAATTCTTTGTGCTTTAAAAGTTAGACATTTATTTATATAAATTTCATCAACTAATAATGAAACATTCAATTCTCTATTTGTAAGATTTTTTGATATATGCGATAAATAATAGCTTGTGTTTGCATCAACATTTGGATCTACATTTAATGCTGCTGAAATTGGTTTATGCGGTAAAATTATATACAGCTGGCGATTGTGAAAAAATCATAAATGCAAAAGTAATAGTCAGGGAATTATAAGTCTTTCGCTTCAATGATAACAAATTTAACTGATTATCAATTATCTGAAGTAGATTATGATGCTTTGGGGACATATCTTCCTCAATAAACTCTATGCTTTTTTTTACAAATTTACTTGCCCTATTTATGTAATATTCAAAACATTCTTGTTCTAGGTTGTTCATTTCATGTAAATTTTTATATCTTGTCAACAAATTTTCAATCTGACTTCAACGTGAAAGCTTTGAATCAGAAGGCAGAACCCATTTTAAATTATGTGAAATTGTGAAATTTCAATTTGATTCACATGTACAGAAACAACCATCTCATTCGACACTGCAATACTAATAACAACTTTTAAACCTTCCAACACATCCTCTTGTACACTGTCAACATTTAAACAATAAAACCACACACACCTACCACTTATTTTGTGATGCCGTTTGTCAATAACTTTTCCACACTTTTCCACAAAGCACTTCAGAAAATCGTCAAAATCATTTATAAAGTCTTCTTTTAAAAATTGTTCAATTTTTTCGGCATTCCTCTTCATAGCCTGTTCCTGTCGACAATCTGAAGAAATTCTTGCTGGAGGTTCATTTGTAGAAAGATATGCAGGCAAATTCTGAAAGACTGTTGGAATTGCATCTTCGGTCAATCTTGGATGCTGCAATAAGAGCTCTTGAATTTCTCCTGAGGTTGGGTTTTTGTGTGGGTGAGACTTAATAATGTGACTTTGGCGAAAGTGTTTGATGCAAACTGCAGAATAAGCACTGGGATTCCAAGCAGCCCTGGGAATGGGACGCATCCATGCCTGTTTTCTTGCTTCCCCCTTGGGAAATGCAAACGTTGTCACGGGATTTTCGTGCTTCAAAGTGCTATCATAATTCGATCTGCACCCTGGCACTACACACCTTCTTGGCATCTAAAAAATATTAGGATAAAAATGATTAATGTAATTCAGAACACAAAGTGAGGTTATGTATTAGCGAGAAATTAGTGTTGAAAACCTACCTTACAAATAAATAATATGCAGAAGGGTACACAATAATTAATAACCTTCAGAAAATGAAGGGTTCACAACAAGTTTAATCGTTTTCCACTGCTTGTTTTGTGAGTTTTACACAAAATAAACACAAACACTCACGTGGGAACCTATGGTGGGAACCGGTCTACTTGCAATGTTGCCAACTGTACAACAGCACGGCTTGTAAGTAGAGGTGGCACTGGACGGAGACATCGCATCAGTACGATCAGTCGGGGGCGGGGCGGAGTAGAGTACAGGGTTGCAAAACTGACTATTTGTTGTTCCAACTCTCTATTTAAAACGTGAAGTGCGCTGGGCGCTGGCGCACGTACATTTTGGTTTATGCTAAAAATAAGCAAAAAAAATCCCCAGTCATCCCGCCCCTAAAATTTTCCGCCCTAGGCAGCCGCCTAGGTTGCCTATATGGACGAGCCGGCCCTGACAGTTACAGGATAGGTTCAGAAGGTAGCAAGCTGTAGGAGATTTCTAGAGGATAATGTATATGACGAGGTCAGGTTGACTGAGTAAGGGGCGGGGCTAACAAGGACTGGGCGGTAAGTACTGCCTCCTATTGGTTGAATGTAACCGGTGATGGGTGGGAGGGTTAGTATATATATAAGGGAAGTAGGTATTTTAATGTTGTTGTAGGAAGAACTTGATAATGGTTGCAAAACCGAAAGGCCTCGTTCGAAGAAAAAGTGTATATAGCAGGGAAGCAACAAAATTTGACAAAGTTGTTATGAAGACTGCTAACATAGAGAAAATAACAATAAACATGATAATAAACACAATACACCACAAAGTAAAATTTACACTGGAAATTGAACAAAACAATAGTATAAATTTTCTGGACCTAACAATTAACAAAACTAACAATACACACACGTATAAAATATACAGAAAACCAACCACAACCGACATGGTTATACACAACACATCAAACCACCCAACACAACATATACATGCGGCCTTCAACCATATGCTCCATAGACTAACTAAAATACCATTAAGTAAACAGGACTATAATGACGAACTCAACACAATCAAATACATAGCAATAAAAAACGGATACAACCCTAATTTAATAAACAAACTACACAAACACATCATAAACAAAAACAACAAAACACAAAATACCAACAACACACTACAAACTAAATACATCACACTCACATACCATAACTCCAACACACAAACTCGCCAACACATTCAGAAAACACAAGTACAAAATAGCATACAGAACAAACAATACCATCAAAAAACACATCAATGATACAAACACGGACATAGACAAATACAACAAAACAGGTGTTTACAAATTAAATTGTAATGATTGCAATAGTTTCTACATAGGCCAGACGGGAAGATCTTTTTCATCTCGTTACTCTGAACACCTAAAAGCTTTATCCAACAACAATATACATTCCGCATTTGCCACACACATACACACAAAAAACCACAGCTACACCAACATAGATACTAATCTGGAGATATTACACTACTTACCCAAAGGTCGAAAACTTAACACAGCAGAACAATATGAAATATACAAACACCACACAACACAACCAAACAACATACTTAACGACCAATTACAGTATAAATCACACACACTTTTTGACACAATTATACATAAAACTAACAATAATTTGGATCCCCGCGCCAATCCTCTTCCTCCACACACCACCCCCACTATACCTTCCTAAATAAAAACCGTTACAAGTTAATGGAAGTCTGTCTCAAAGCTGATGAAGGCGAACACCACGCCGAAACGCGTACGAGAAGTAAAGACAAGTAAGTTTCACAAGTTGAAAGTTTCAATATTCTATAAAAATTTTAAAATAAAATGAGTGTACTCGGATTGAACAGTAGCTATTCTGTTACCGTTTGTCCTAACAAATTAAGACTAATGTCTTTAAGTACTTACCACAAATCTTTCTTAACCGCTTCTGTAGAATCTATCTCTAGCCGGGGGTAGGGACCTGAAAAGTTTTGAAAAATAAATTTTTTGTTTATTGCCTAAAATTATTCTACGTACTTCCTGAACACATACATATATAATATGTACATGTAAAAAAATTATTTACGTGTTTAATTGTGTATTTTATGAAGTCTCTCCACTTCGGATTTTGTCCTATGAGCTAGTGTAATGGAGCGCTTCGATTATACTGTATTATATACTATAACACTAATAATAACTTTATAATTTTGATTTTTAGGTTGGCTAACCTGGTCTGAAAACTAATATTTTACTGTATTGTAGTGTCAGCTGTTTTTACTCTGAGTTTTGTTTGTTTATTTTTTGGTTTGGCGGTTTCAATGAAAGTTTGTAAAGTGCTGTGATTTTAGATTAGTGTGTGGAGTTATTATAGTTTTTAATCAGATTAATTTACATTCTTGAGTGTTCATTATGCATAGAATAAAGAAATTTGATTCAAGACGTTTCCATGGAAAAAAAAAATAACCTCTCAGGGTAATGTTATGCCTAAACCAAATAGGGATGAAAATGGAAAGGAAAAACCTGTAAGTGCTTCTAACAGGAAGATATCTTCAACCAATTTAGATGTTAGTAAAGATGAATATGTCGATGCCAGTGTAAAAGGTCATACCATAATTAATTTAGATTTGTTACAAGAACTCATTTTTAGTTCATGTGTGTGCAAAGTGTGTCTTGAAGGAAAGTTAGTATTATCAGAATTGCAGCCAAGAAAAGGCCTTGCTGTTAGTTACAGTTTACAATGTGACAGTTAGTAGAGGGAAAATGAGGATTCAAAGCCACAAAGGAATGCCGCCTTCTTAAAAAACACTAAAAAAACACTAAAAAACATGATCTCAGAGATGACGCCGCCACCGCTGGACCCGCAGCATCCCGATGGACCACAGCACCGCGAATTTCCGCGAATAAATTTTTTTATTTTTTTAATTTGGTTTTTTTATTTTTTTAATTAAATTGATTTGGTGGGATGATGTTCAATGGACCACCAGCATCCGTGAATTTTATTTTTTTAAGAAAGCTGATTTGCATATCAGTGGGTGGTGTTGGGTGGGAGGTTTTTTTTTTTTTTTCATATCAGTGGGTGGGGGGTGGTTCCAACTCGAAGCATTATAGTGTATACTAAAATATATGATCAGGTGTACCAACCTTTGCATGAGTTCAAATTTGTTGTGTGTTATAATGTATATTAAATCTATATGATCAGGTGTACCAACCTCTGTAGTATTATTATAGTGTATAGATATTTTATATGAGCAGGTTTGTCAACATTTTCTGTGGCGGGGGGAGGGAAATTCAAATATGTGTTATATTGTGTATGTATAGAGCAGATCTGTCAACATTTTTTTCTCTTCTGTGGTGGGAAATTCAAACTATATATGATCATAATTGGTACTCTCTCTCGCTCTCTCACACGTTGTGTATGTCTCTCTCTCTCTCTCTCTCTCTCGTTGTCAAACGTTATGCTCACCGGCATTATAGTGTATATTAAAATATATGATTAGGTGTACCAACCTTTACATGAGTTCAAATTTGTCGCGTGTTATAATGTATATTAAATCTATATGATCAGATGTACCAACCTCTGTATTATTCGTCCTCTCTCACTCTCTCTCTCTCTCTCTCTCTCTCTCTCTCTTGTTGTCAAACGTTATGCTCAAACTGTGGTCAGTACCGAGCGCATGTATATGAAATTAGAAAGTTTATATTTATTCGACAAATATTAACGTCCTCTCTCTCTCTCTCTCTCTCTCTCTCTCTCTCTCACACTCTCACTTGTTTCAACTGTGTCAACAAATAGTAACGTCCTCTCTCTCTCTCTCTCACTTTCACACGTTTCAACTATGCAAGGTTTCATACCCTTTCTCCTGTCTCCCTCTCGTACATTGAGTAGTCGGTGTGATGAATAAATAATTTTAGCCCTCTCTCGTTGTCAAAACGTCGTCTTCATTTTCAATGTATTAAATAATTAATTAATAGTTTTATAATGCAGTCAGTGTGATTGATCCTTGTTAGAAATATATATATATTTGGCGTCAATGAACTACTTACCTGTTATGTTGTTACAGACAATACTTCTGTTTTAAGGTTGCAGTTTACACACACACACATAGGTTCAGTAGTGTATAGCGAAATAAATTAAAATTATACACACACATGAAAACGGCGGCTGAAATTCATACAAATCTTCTGATGTAACAGTTCACAAAAAATAAATTAATTGTACACATGTTCAGAGGTGTAGAGTGAAATAAAATAAAGTCATAATTTGTTTAAATGATTAAATATATTTTAACATTCACAATATA
Source organism: Magicicada septendecula (assembly GCA_034769895.1). NCBI lineage: Eukaryota > Metazoa > Arthropoda > Insecta > Hemiptera > Cicadidae > Magicicada > Magicicada septendecula. The sequence goes on from CM068374.1 coordinate 476,261,534, forward strand.
AAATTCACAATTAAATAAATACATTATAAAATTGATATTTTTCGAAAGTTTATATATATATAATTGTGTGTCGTACTTGTAGAAGAAGCAACCTGCAACATAACAATACAACAACAACATTAAAATCATGTTAAATATCACACACACACAGATGCACACGCAACGCGCGCACATACAGACGCATACGCAACGTAATCACACACACACACACACACACACACACACACACACACACACACACACGCACACACACACACACACACACACACACACACACACACACACACACACACACACACAGACGTACACGCACACATACGCAACGCGTCCACACACAGACGCAAACACAACGTAATCATATACATACATACAACATGTACATGTAGGACCAATAAACAGATAACAGATTTAAATATGCTATAGTCATTGTAAGACGTTACAATCATTGAAGTGTTTAATAAGTAAATTGTATGTATGTATATATCACTGAATAATAATAATATAATCGTTTGCTGCAACAGGTAAAGCAGTTACAAATAATTACATATAGGTTCAGAGGCGTATAGTGAAATAAATTAAAAATCCATTCATCAAAACTTTGTAAATTAGAATCTGCACTACATTCAAACATACGCACACACACAATGATAAAAAAATTGTTTATTAAAAGTAGTTTGTTACCTTAACGAGATACAATTTCCACATGCGCTGTCTGGTTCTTCATCCCTCGAAACACAAGATGTAGGACGCTGGGATTTATATGACGGAGTTCTTCATCTGTAAAGACGTCAGCATACCTCTTAGGTAGATATACACGATAGCGGCGCTCACAATCTTCCAACGTTACAAGCACAGACTTCCCATATCGCGTGTCCACATGCAACATGTTAACGATCGGATACTGTTTGTCCACTGTTAATTCTGCACAACGTTTGTACTCAGTAGCAGAAACTGCGTTGAATTTTGTGATAAACGACATTATTTATGAGAAGTGAAGACGTCTGTATCAAGCAAGGTGGAACCATACAATGTCAGAATATTCGCTACAAAGAAGACTAGTGAAAGTAATGATGGTGATGTGGTCATCAGGAAAGTTCACGTTCATCGCCCGAAGCTTTGCATGTACATACACACAGCCAGAATTAGCGCTGTTACAAAATATATATATTAGGAAAGTCAAGCCCACAGACTACTAGAAATAGTTATCGTTTGAAAAAAAAAAAGAAACCACACATTACGAACTAATATCGTTACAATAATAATAATACATAAACTTACGTTTACGGTCGTCCAAACTGAAGTATGGAGTGACAATAACTATAGATATCACAGTAAGAATTTTTGTTGTTGTTTTTAACAGGTGATGTTTTTCATCCCCTGAAGCTTTGTATGCAGAATTATGACTGTTACATAATATATATTAGGAAAGTCGTCAGAAATAGTTATTGCCTGCAGCAAGAATTTTTGTTGTTGTTGTTTTTAACAGGTGGTGTTTTTGCATGTACATACATGCAGAATTATGGTTGTTACATAATATATATTAGGAAAGTCGTCAGAAAAAGTTATCGCCTGCAGCAAGACTTTTTGTTGTTGTTTTTAACAGATGGTGTTTTTCATCCCCTGAAGCTTTGCATGTACATACATGTAGAATTATGGCTGTTACATAATATATATTAGGAAAGTCATCAGAAATAGTTATCGCCTGCAGCCATATACAAGTTTACCTAATGAAATTAACAATGCTATGAGACACTTACATTAAAAATGTTTGTATAACAGAAAAATCATTAATTATCCACTCTCTAAGTGCGTGCACATTATGGTTTGTACATAGTGTAGAAGAAGAATTGCAATGTGTAAGACATAACGCCCCAGGAATGTCTTTTGGTACGTCTTTTGGGCAACCAATGTCATCAAGATTTATTATATGATAATGAATTATTTTCGATTCTAAAAAACGTTTTTTCTCAAGACCCTTCACAAACACATATTTATATATGTTCGTATACGTTGTTAACACTGAAACAAGATTGTCGTACGGTGTCTCTCCTTCATCCCATCTTAGCCCATGATAGTTTGTCGTTAACCAGCAGTTGGTTCTAGTGTATTTCGAATTCGTAACGACTGTAGCAGGCGGGGCGAAAATCCAATGTCTGTATGCAAAACGTGTTACGTCCATAACCGACAACTCCTTTACTATATAATTGCCGTTGTCATCATAAAAGCAGTGAAAGTCAATTATTACAGCAGCGTTTTCCATTATACTATAAAAAAAAAAGAAACCACACATTACAAACTAATATTTATAAACACAAAGATCGTTACAATAATAATACACAAACTTACGTTTACTGTCGTCCGAACTGAAGCGTGGAGAGAGAATAACTAACGATATCACAGTGAGAATTCTTTTTGTTTTTAACAGATGGAATTTTAGCAGGAGGGGGAGCAGAGTCGCTGTCGGCAATTAATTTGGCACGTACGTGAGATTTTAATAAAACAATTAACAGTTTTTAAATAATAATTTTCGGAAACAACCCCCGACTTAAAAAAAAATATAGTTTACCTTGTGGTATAAAATTCAAACTATTAAATTGTCTCTCTCACACACATTCTGATTACTATACAACTAATTGCATGTATGTTCAGATGGTTCTACCGAAATAAACCATTGTGTGTGTATTCGCTAAATCCGCTCGTTGAGAAAATCTGTTGTGGCTGGACGAAACATGTGTCTGAATAAATTTTCTCTCTACATAGCAGTTGTAAAAGTAGTCATATACATTATGTGCTATATATACAAAAGGCTTTCAACGTGTTTGTCATTTCAATCAATTTGTACAGCGCTCTAATTATGTAAAAATACCTGTACCGCTCCATACAACTGAGAATAAATCCACACAAACACACACACACACACATACGCATACACACACATACACATACACAACGATGTTTCTACTTATTTGAACAAGTCCTGTATTAAATGCACTTGTTAATGTTTTAATGTGAACAATTTTACGTTTAAATAAAATCTGTACATACAATAAAATTATGTTTCAGTATTAATGATATAAATATTACTGTTTTATTAATTTAAATTATCGTATAATTGCTTACGATTGACAAATAAGACATACTTTACGGAATTTCTTGAAATTTTTGCATTTAGTCTTCTGCTCATGTGTACTAGCAACCTGTTTGGTTACGGTTAACCATTTAAATTCAATGTTCTTGTTGTTGGTAACCTTATGCTCGTCTCCCTTTCGTTTACTGACGGTATGTTTGGCTACAGTTAACCATTTAAGTTCAATGTTTTGAGAAGTAGTCATCATCTTCTTGTTCCTATAATAACAGTACTTGCTTCAGTACTATATATATTATGTGCTATGTATACATAAGGCTTTCAAATCTAATTGTGTAAGAATAACTGTACCGTCACATACAACTGAGAATAAATCCGTACAAACACTTAGCGATGTTTTTACTTATTTGAACAAGTCATGTATTAAATTCAATAAATAATGCACTTGATAATGTTTTAATGTGAATAATTTTCCGTTTACATAAAATCTGTACATACAATAAAATTATGTTCACTTTAAGAAATAGCAAATCTTTTACTTACCTCTTAAATGTTGTTGTTGTTATACACAATAGTCGATTGTACGATGAGTGTCTCATACAAATGAGAAATAGTGACATGTCGTCTTGTGTGTATATATATATATCATACGGCGGTAGCGTACACGTTTGAAAGTTGATACATATTAAATTCTCTCTCTCTCTCTCACACACATTACAGAGGTTGGGTGTCTAAATCGATGCATTTTACTTTCTAATTTGACACATGGCTTACTTCCATACATAAATAGCTATCGTCTACGAGTGTTGCTAAACGAAATTAAAAAATGTTGTAATACATAACGTCCTATGAAATAAATATGGTATGTTTTTAGGACAGCCAAAAGCATGAAAGTATTATTTAAATCTGTATGGAAGTCATATATAAATATCGAGTCAGCGCGACACAACGTAACATGATTCATGTCAACGTCGTATGTATGTGTGTGTGCGTGTGCGTCTATGTGTTCGTGTGTGTACGTGTTTGGTTACGTTGCGTATGCGTCTGTGTGCGTGCACGTCGGATGTGTGATTACGTGTGCGTCTGCATTATCGTTATTTTGACTGAGCTATGTTAACTTCACACATGGAAATGTAAAAGCGTCTGAGGGCAAAGTTATGCAAGAGGTTGTTGACGAGAACCAAACACACTTGGATCAGCCAGTAGTGTTTAGGTCATCAGTACATGACGCAACGGTAGTGATAGGTCCAACAAGAATCAGATGTTATGTATACGTTCTAGGTGAAAAACTACTGGAGATGTCTCTGACTTTAGTTGGAAATAAATAACATTACAGATATTGATATGGTACTATGAGGAGCCTATACGTGAATACTATACATCAGACTGATTGTATCCGTCATTAGCAATCTAACGTTACGACGGCAGTGTGTACGTATGCGTCTGTGTGTGTTCGCGTGTTTGGTTACGTTGTGTACGTGTGCGCTCGTTGCGTGTGTGCGTGTTTGGTTACGTTGCGTATGTATGTGTGTGTGTGTGATTACGTTACGTATGCGTGTGCGTCTTAATGTGAACAATTTTACGTTTAAATAAAATCTGTACATACAATAAAATTATGTTTCAGTATTAATGATATAAATATTACTGTTTTATTAATTTAAAATACTGTATATATATAACCTAGGAACTTCGCAGGTGAAGAAATTAATTTCTATTTTTCATCTGTAACGACATGCGTGTATAATTTTAATTTATTTCACTATACACCTTCGCCACCGCTGCTATCACAGTCGTCAGTAATAAAAAAAGAAGAAGAAGAAAGATCAGTTAGGAAACGCATCAGTACTCGTTCGAAACGATTAACATCAGTCCCAATGGACCACAGCATCCGTGAATTTCCGCGAATAAAAAAAAAAAAAAAAACGTAAAACGTTCTACTTACGTTTCATGTTAGGTTAAAAAATACAATTCACGTACGTAGGTTAAAAATGCAGTCCACGTACGTTTACGTTAGGTTAAGATGCAGTCTACTTACGTTTCACGTTAGGTTAAAAAATGCAAACACACACACACACGTGTATATTATTTAAATTATTATTTAAATAACATACACACGCGTTAGGTTGCAACCTAACACGTGTGTGTGTGTGTTTGCATTTTTTAACCTAACGTGAAACGTAAGTAGACTGCATCTTAACCTAACGTAAACGTACGTGGACTGCATTTTTAACCTACGTACGTGAATTGTATTTTTTAACCTAACATGAAACGTAAGTAGAACGTTTTACGTTTTTTTTTTTTTTATTCGCGGAAATTCACGGATGCTGTGGTCCATTGGGACTGATGTTAATCGTTTCGAACGAGTACTGATGCGTTTCCTAACTGATCTTTCTTCTTCTTCTTTTTTTATTACTGACGACTGTGATAGCAGCGGTGGCGAAGGTGTATAGTGAAATAAATTAAAATTATACACGCATGTCGTTACAGATGAAAAATAGAAATTAATTTCTTCACCTGCGAAGTTCCTAGGTTATATATATACAGTATTTTAAATTAATAAAACAGTAATATTTATATCATTAATACTGAAACATAATTTTATTGTATGTACAGATTTTATTTAAACGTAAAATTGTTCACATTAAGACGCACACGCATACGTAACGTAATCACACACACACACATACATACGCAACGTAACCAAACACGCACACACGCAACGAGCGCACACGTACACAACGTAACCAAACACGCGAACACACACAGACGCATACGTACACACTGCCGTCGTAACGTTAGATTGCTAATGACGGATACAATCAGTCTGATGTATAGTATTCACGTATAGGCTCCTCATAGTACCATATCAATATCTGTAATGTTATTTATTTCCAACTAAAGTCAGAGACATCTCCAGTAGTTTTTCACCTAGAACGTATACATAACATCTGATTCTTGTTGGACCTATCACTACCGTTGCGTCATGTACTGATGACCTAAACACTACTGGCTGATCCAAGTGTGTTTGGTTCTCGTCAACAACCTCTTGCATAACTTTGCCCTCAGACGCTTTTACATTTCCATGTGTGAAGTTAACATAGCTCAGTCAAAATAACGATAATGCAGACGCACACGTAATCACACATCCGACGTGCACGCACACAGACGCATACGCAACGTAACCAAACACGTACACACACGAACACATAGACGCACACGCACACACACATACATACGACGTTGACATGAATCATGTTACGTTGTGTCGCGCTGACTCGATATTTATATATGACTTCCATACAGATTTAAATAATACTTTCATGCTTTTGGCTGTCCTAAAAACATACCATATTTATTTCATAGGACGTTATGTATTACAACATTTTTTAATTTCGTTTAGCAACACTCGTAGACGATAGCTATTTATGTATGGAAGTAAGCCATGTGTCAAATTAGAAAGTAAAATGCATCGATTTAGACACCCAACCTCTGTAATGTGTGTGAGAGAGAGAGAGAGAATTTAATATGTATCAACTTTCAAACGTGTACGCTACCGCCGTATGATATATATATATACACACAAGACGACATGTCACTATTTCTCATTTGTATGAGACACTCATCGTACAATCGACTATTGTGTATAACAACAACAACATTTAAGAGGTAAGTAAAAGATTTGCTATTTCTTAAAGTGAACATAATTTTATTGTATGTACAGATTTTATGTAAACGGAAAATTATTCACATTAAAACATTATCAAGTGCATTATTTATTGAATTTAATACATGACTTGTTCAAATAAGTAAAAACATCGCTAAGTGTTTGTACGGATTTATTCTCAGTTGTATGTGACGGTACAGTTATTCTTACACAATTAGATTTGAAAGCCTTATGTATACATAGCACATAATATATATAGTACTGAAGCAAGTACTGTTATTATAGGAACAAGAAGATGATGACTACTTCTCAAAACATTGAACTTAAATGGTTAACTGTAGCCAAACATACCGTCAGTAAACGAAAGGGAGACGAGCATAAGGTTACCAACAACAAGAACATTGAATTTAAATGGTTAACCGTAACCAAACAGGTTGCTAGTACACATGAGCAGAAGACTAAATGCAAAAATTTCAAGAAATTCCGTAAAGTATGTCTTATTTGTCAATCGTAAGCAATTATACGGTAATTTAAATTAATAAAACAGTAATATTTATATCATTAATACTGAAACATAATTTTATTGTATGTACAGATTTTATTTAAACGTAAAATTGTTCACATTAAAACATTAACAAGTGCATTTAATACAGGACTTGTTCAAATAAGTAGAAACATCGTTGTGTATGTGTATGTGTGTGTATGCGTATGTGTGTGTGTGTGTTTGTGTGCATTTATTCTCAGTTGTATGGAGCGGTACAGGTATTTTTACATAATTAGAGCGCTGTACAAATTGATTGAAATGACAAACACGTTGAAAGCCTTTTGTATATATAGCACATAATGTATATGACTACTTTTACAACTGCTATGTAGAGAGAAAATTTATTCAGACACATGTTTCGTCCAGCCACAACAGATTTTCTCAACGAGCGGATTTAGCGAATACACACACAATGGTTTATTTCGGTAGAACCATCTGAACATACATGCAATTAGTTGTATAGTAATCAGAATGTGTGTGAGAGAGACAATTTAATAGTTTGAATTTTATACCACAAGGTAAACTATATTTTTTTTTAAGTCGGGGGTTGTTTCCGAAAATTATTATTTAAAAACTGTTAATTGTTTTATTAAAATCTCACGTACGTGCCAAATTAATTGCCGACAGCGACTCTGCTCCCCCTCCTGCTAAAATTCCATCTGTTAAAAACAAAAAGAATTCTCACTGTGATATCGTTAGTTATTCTCTCTCCACGCTTCAGTTCGGACGACAGTAAACGTAAGTTTGTGTATTATTATTGTAACGATCTTTGTGTTTATAAATATTAGTTTGTAATGTGTGGTTTCTTTTTTTTTTTATAGTATAATGGAAAACGCTGCTGTAATAATTGACTTTCACTGCTTTTATGATGACAACGGCAATTATATAGTAAAGGAGTTGTCGGTTATGGACGTAACACGTTTTGCATACAGACATTGGATTTTCGCCCCGCCTGCTACAGTCGTTACGAATTCGAAATACACTAGAACCAACTGCTGGTTAACGACAAACTATCATGGGCTAAGATGGGATGAAGGAGAGACACCGTACGACAATCTTGTTTCAGTGTTAACAACGTATACGAACATATATAAATATGTGTTTGTGAAGGGTCTTGAGAAAAAACGTTTTTTAGAATCGAAAATAATTCATTATCATATAATAAATCTTGATGACATTGGTTGCCCAAAAGACGTACCAAAAGACATTCCTGGGGCGTTATGTCTTACACATTGCAATTCTTCTTCTACACTATGTACAAACCATAATGTGCACGCACTTAGAGAGTGGATAATTAATGATTTTTCTGTTATACAAACATTTTTAATGTAAGTGTCTCATAGCATTGTTAATTTCATTAGGTAAACTTGTATATGGCTGCAGGCGATAACTATTTCTGATGACTTTCCTAATATATATTATGTAACAGCCATAATTCTACATGTATGTACATGCAAAGCTTCAGGGGATGAAAAACACCATCTGTTAAAAACAACAACAAAAAGTCTTGCTGCAGGCGATAACTTTTTCTGACGACTTTCCTAATATATATTATGTAACAACCATAATTCTGCATGTATGTACATGCAAAAACACCACCTGTTAAAAACAACAACAACAAAAATTCTTGCTGCAGGCAATAACTATTTCTGACGACTTTCCTAATATATATTATGTAACAGTCATAATTCTGCATACAAAGCTTCAGGGGATGAAAAACATCACCTGTTAAAAACAACAACAAAAATTCTTACTGTGATATCTATAGTTATTGTCACTCCATACTTCAGTTTGGACGACCGTAAACGTAAGTTTATGTATTATTATTATTGTAACGATATTAGTTCGTAATGTGTGGTTTCTTTTTTTTTTTCAAACGATAACTATTTCTAGTAGTCTGTGGGCTTGACTTTCCTAATATATATATTTTGTAACAGCGCTAATTCTGGCTGTGTGTATGTACATGCAAAGCTTCGGGCGATGAACGTGAACTTTCCTGATGACCACATCACCATCATTACTTTCACTAGTCTTCTTTGTAGCGAATATTCTGACATTGTATGGTTCCACCTTGCTTGATACAGACGTCTTCACTTCTCATAAATAATGTCGTTTATCACAAAATTCAACACAGTTTCTGCTATTGAGTACAAACGTTGTGCAGAATTAACAGTGGACAAACAGTATCCGATCGTTAACATGTTGCATGTGGACACGCGATATGGGAAGTCTGTGCTTGTAACGTTGGAAGATTGTGAGCGCCGCTATCGTGTATATCTACCTAAGAGGTATGCTGACGTCTTTACAGATGAAGAACTCCGTCATATAAATCCCAGCGACCTACATCTTGTGTTTCGAGGGATGAAGAACCAGACAGCGCATGTGGAAATTGTATCTCGTTAAGGTAACAAACTACTTTTAATAAACAATTTTTTTATCATTGTGTGTGTGCGTATGTTTGAATGTAGTGCAGATTCTAATTTACAAAGTTTTGATGAATGGATTTTTAATTTATTTCACTATACGCCTCTGAACCTATATGTAATTATTTGTAACTGCTTTACCTGTTGCAGCAAACGATTATATTATTATTATTCAGTGATATATACATACATACAATTTACTTATTAAACACTTCAATGATTGTAACGTCTTACAATGACTATAGCATATTTAAATCTGTTATCTGTTTATTGGTCCTACATGTACATGTTGTATGTATGTATATGATTACGTTGTGTTTGCGTCTGTGTGTGGACGCGTTGCGTATGTGTGCGTGTACGTCTGTGTGTGTGTGTGTGTGTGTGTGTGTGTGTGTGATTACGTTGCGTATGCGTCTGTATGTGCGCGCGTTGCGTGTGCATCTGTGTGTGTGTGATATTTAACATGATTTTAATGTTGTTGTTGTATTGTTATGTTGCAGGTTGCTTCTTCTACAAGTACGACACACAATTATATATATATAAACTTTCGAAAAATATCAATTTTATAATGTATTTATTTAATTGTGAATTTTATATTGTGAATGTTAAAATATATTTAATCATTTAAACAAATTATGACTTTATTTTATTTCACTCTACACCTCTGAACATGTGTACAATTAATTTATTTTTTGTGAACTGTTACATCAGAAGATTTGTATGAATTTCAGCCGCCGTTTTCATGTGTGTGTATAATTTTAATTTATTTCGCTATACACTACTGAACCTATGTGTGTGTGTGTAAACTGCAACCTTAAAACAGAAGTATTGTCTGTAACAACATAACAGGTAAGTAGTTCATTGACGCCAAATATATATATATTTCTAACAAGGATCAATCACACTGACTGCATTATAAAACTATTAATTAATTATTTAATACATTGAAAATGAAGACGACGTTTTGACAACGAGAGAGGGCTAAAATTATTTATTCATCACACCGACTACTCAATGTACGAGAGGGAGACAGGAGAAAGGGTATGAAACCTTGCATAGTTGAAACGTGTGAAAGTGAGAGAGAGAGAGAGAGAGAGAGAGAGAGAGAGAGAGAGAGAGAGAGAGAGAGAGAGAGAGAGAGAGAGAGAGGACGTTACTATTTGTTGACACAGTTGAAACAAGTGAGAGTGAGAGAGAGAGAGAGAGAGGACGTTAATATTTGTCGAATAAACTTTCTAATTTCATATACATGCGTTCGGTACTGACCACAGAGAGAGGAGAACGGTTTGAGCATAACGTTTGACAACAAGAGAGAGAGAGAGAGAGAGAGAGAGAGAGAGAGTGAGAGAGAGGGAGTGAGAGGACGAATAATACAGAGGTTGGTACATCTGATCATATAGATTTAATATACATTATAACACGCGACAAATTTGAACTCATGTAAAGGTTGGTACACCTAATCATATATTTTAATATACACTATAATGCCGGTGAGCATAACGTTTGACAACGAGAGAGAGAGAGAGAGAGAGAGACATACACAACGTGTGAGAGAGCGAGAGAGAGTACCAATTATGATCATATATAGTTTGAATTTCCCACCACAGAAGAGAAAAAAATGTTGACAGATCTGCTCTATACATACACAATATAACACATATTTGAATTTCCCTCCCCCCGCCACAGAAAATGTTGACAAACCTGCTCATATAAAATATCTATACACTATAATAATACTACAGAGGTTGGTACACCTGATCATATAGATTTAATATACATTATAACACACAACAAATTTGAACTCATGCAAAGGTTGGTACACCTGATCATATATTTTAGTATACACTATAATGCTTCGAGTTGGAACCACCCCCCACCCACTGATATGAAAAAAAAAAAACAACCTCCCACCCAACACCACCCACTGATATGCAAATCAGCTTTCTTAAAAAAATAAAATTCACGGATGCTGGTGGTCCATTGAACATCATCCCACCAAATCAATTTAATTAAAAAAATAAAAAAACCAAATTAAAAAAATAAAAAAATTTATTCGCGGAAATTCGCGGTGCTGTGGTCCATCGGGATGCTGCGGGTCCAGCGGTGGCGGCGTCATCTCTGAGATCATGTTTTTTAGTGTTTTTTTAGTGTTTTTTAAGAAGGCGGCATTCCTTTGTGGCTTTGAATCCTCATTTTCCCTCTACTACAGTTGTGATGTAAAAACTGTATTCTGTAATTCTAAACAACTATCAAATAAGGCCTATGAAGTTAACGTTAGATGTGTATACGCCTTACGATCAATCGGTAAAGGTTTAGCTGGCGGCAACATGTTGTGCTCTTTATTGGACATTCCATCGCCACCTCAGAAATTCATGAGGCTTACCAAAATGTTGGCACCAGCTATTAAAACTGTTGCTGAAGAATCAATGAAAACTGCAGCTAAGGAAGCAGTGGAACAAAATGATAGTGATAGGCCTACCGAAATTTCAGCTGCGATAGACGGAACGTGGCAGAAAAGGGGATATACTTCACTGAATGGCGTTATTACGCTAACTAGTTTTGATACTGGTAAAGTATTGGACTACGAATGCCTCACAAGATTTTGTCATGTTTGTAAGGGGAAAAATAAAGGCCCTCATGAATGTAAAATTAACTATGTAGGCTCAAGTGGGGGGATGGAATCCTCTGGCGCAATAAATATCTTTCGGCGCTCAGTTGAAACCAGAGGGGTCAAGTATACAAAATATCTCGGAGACGGCGACTCAAAAGCTTTTAGCAGTGTAATTGAGGACAAACCATATGAAGATTGTGACATTGAAAAGCTGGAATGTGTAGGTCACATTCAGAAGCGCATGGGTAGCCGTCTGAGGAGACTTTGTAAGGCCATGAAAGGAAAAAAACTTTCTGATGGCAAAATTATCAGAGGAAAAGGAAGACTAACCGATGCCACCATAGATAAACTTCAAAATTATTATGGTCTGGCAATTAGAAGAAACTCAAATAACTTACAAAATATGATAAAAGATGTTTGGTCAATTTATTTTCATAAACTCTCTACTAACGAGAACCCCCAACATGGGCTGTGCCCAAAAGGCGAAGAGAGCTGGTGTCAATACAATAGAGCCATAGCCACTAACACGACGTACATACACAACCATTCTCTCCCAGAGCCTGTTTTACTGGCTATAAAACCCATTTTCAAAGACCTTTCAAACCCGGACCTCCTAAGGAAATGTCTCCATGGCCAAACTCAAAACCCTAATTAATCCTTCAATAGCGTCATTTCGAAAAGAGTACCAAAAACAGAATTTGTGGGGATAATACAGGAGTAGCAGATGCTGTTCTAACATTTTGGAAATATAGCCAAAAGTACTGTTCTAAAAAGTTTGGGGTGTACATCTAGCAAAAACACAATCCAGGGCCTACAGACTCTTGATCGCACAAGAATTTACAAGGTTGAAAAAGCTGCAAAAGATATAACAAAAGAGGCAAGGATGAAAAAAAGGCAGTTAAAAAGAAAAACAGAGGATACAGAAAAGCAAGAAGAAGAAAAAACCGCCCAGATTATGGACCAGGACTCTTTTAGGAGTAAGTTACCTACATTATTTATATATATTTATTTTCAAACGCAATTTACCGAAAACACCCTTTTTTAATTTTAGGTACACGTAGATTATTTGTTTTTAGTCCTAGAGGTCTGAAACTTATATCAATAATAAAACTAATTTTTCTCTACATGGTAGACCACATATAATGTCTAAAAATGTGATAATAAATTTTATTTAGCCTAAAAAATCTTTAAAAGTACAAGAAAAAAATGTTACATTACTTTTTTTTATATGAACATTTTTTGGGTTGAGCAGAAAGAAAAATAGGTACCATACCCACCATACCATACCATACCATATACCCACAGCTCTGTTCTTTAATTTAGTTCTTGTTTGAAAGAGTTATGTCTTATACTTTTTGAGTTATGTGTACCTAAAAACGCGTTATTTAACATGCGTAAGATAGGGAGGTCCCTAAGGTAATATGAAAAGATACCGATTATATTTGGGTTCCTCCAACACCCAATGAATCTTACTTAGTCGCCCGCAATTGTATTTCCGTCTACCGAATGCACTTTCATCAACTTCGACAGTTTGAGCTACACCCCAAATTTTACAAGAATTTTTAAACAGCCACACAACAAGAATTTCTCTGAAATAATATATTAATTTTCTTGCCGTTGGTTGTGACAAACCAGCCTCTCTCACAGTGACAGAAGAAGGATACTTCAAAATCCATGTAACTAAAACAAACAACAAGGTGACGGGAAGAACGCGTGAAGTCCAAAGATAGTACTGTCTCATACTTGTTTTTTCACTCGACAGTTTTTTGTCCCACACCTGTAAATCAAGTGTCCATTTTGCCCGTAATTAATACGCATGTTTCCTCCACATTTTACACAGTTAGTTGATTTTTTCATAAGCTTCCAGTCCTCAGAACAGTTTTTAAGACCTCTCTTCAGTATATAATTTTGTTTTCAACGAATCTTTACTGTTGAAATCCATCTCGCTGTTCAGTTTACCGCTTAAAATTTGATGTAACCAAACGCAATGGTACTGGATTAGACACTGTAGTTTTAATGCTCTACGCTCCAAGAAAACACGATGTTGACAGAACACTGTACACCGTCTAAATGAAGTGGCCTTTAAGAAACTAGACGGGACCACGTTGGTTGGGGATTCCTTAAATATGTATTAATAGACGACTTTGTTTAGGCGCAATGAAAGTAAACAATAGGGGACCCTTTCGAAGGTTGTTAACGTAGTAGGCAGGTAGTCTGATACGATGCCCCGTCAGGTTTCCAAAACCCAACGAATCGTATTCCACTATATTGGCAGGTTTCTCGGGCCTTTGGAACTCCATGCGTTTTTCGGTTTTGTTGAGACACTCTTGGACAGTCATATTGCACCTACACTCAGGGGCGGATTTACGCACAGGCAGACTAGGCACTTGCCTGGGGCGGCAAATTTTGGGGAGCGGCAAAATTTGAGTTAAGAAATGATATTTTTAGATTCAAACAAATTTACAAGTATAAAAACCAGTTGAATTAAGCACACACGAATATAAAAATTATCTTCACTTAATTTGTAACTATAACGCAGTTTTCGTTTTTCACCCAAAAGTAATACGGGCGAATGTTTATGTTTTCAACCGTTGAAATATTTGGCGTTGATCATCCGAGAGATTTTAGATGTTGGCAATCCAGATCAAAGTGAGAAATGTAGATCTGTCAATGTAATACCGAATTGTAGGTTGGTTCCAGAAACTGAGGCAAGCTAATATTTAAGGAATCGAGACATTCTAGTGATACCGACAATAACTGTGATAGCAGTGAAGGTGAAGATACTGTTCACACAGTTCAGCCAGAGAGGTCCGTTGTGGAGGAACCTTCATTTTTGAAGAACGAAGAGCCAGTTCAGGTCAAAAAACCTGATGAAATGTCATCAAATCAGGTAGGGAAGGTCTTAGATTCTGATCCTATTAACTGGCAAATGAACGAGAGCACACGCGATTATGTAGCAAAGTTTGGATTTAAACAGAACACTAGTGCGGACTGTAAAACCAAAGTGGGAATATAATGATGCCCCCCCCCCAACAGAGATTTGTGGGAGGGGGAAAATTTATACTGCCTACGGGCGGCAAAATGTTAAATCCGCCCCTGCCTACACTCTATATATAGGCCCTACACATCCGTTTCCATGTTACTCACACAGCTCTGCCATTTCCATTCATTCTTTCATTTCTTAATGTCCTTCGTTTCCGTCATGATACTTTCATTCATGTTCTCAAGGAAACCCAATTCCACTGTCGAAGTTCCCTCTTTAGGATTTTCCACTTTTAAAACCATTACTTGGTACTCAGAATGGGTGTTTTTTTTATCGGCGGGTAGCGAGGCAGCGTTGTTGGTCACGCACGCAGGTGAGAACGACCAAAGTAGTCGATATAAAGTGGGTACCAACAATCGATACACTTAAACAAACACGTTCTTTGTTTGCCAAGACGGCAAATTATATGTAAACACACACAACGCAAATTTAATAACGTTCCGCTGTCTTCTTTTGTTTTGTGAAGTTTACCATACTTCGCCGGTGCGTGATCGAATACAAAAGACGCGATTTGTTTAGTGAGCATTAACTAATACGCGCGGAACACCTTCCTGATTTTCCTCTTGAGTTCGTTATTACCGTTACAGTGTTCTGTGTCAAGTTCCGTCTTTCAGGGCTCTTTGACTATGTCTTTTTCTTATTCTTAAAACTGTACAAATCGTGAACGTTGGTTCGTGAGGTTCCCCTATATGACCCAAAAAAGTTAAAAGGTTGTCAGTGGCGAATAATTGGTAGCTAGAACCTCCTTAAGAAAATACTTTAAAAATACGAACCGTTTCAGAATATGTTACAAAGATTAAAAATATAAATAGATTTTGGAGGATTTTCAGAATGCTTAATAATAAATTATATTCGAAGTGATAAAAACGAGATCAAACAGAATATCAGAGGTGACAGACAAATAGAGGTTGTGTGCGTTGTCCAGGCCTAGGCCTGATGAACGCCAGGTGCAAAACAGGCCGGTACGGTCGTTTGCTCTGCACAAGGTGTTAGGATGCGGTCCGCGAGTACATGATATCAGAGGTACCAAGTATCCAGCGTCTGATCCGACTAAGTAACCTTGAACTAGATATGAATGTGCGAAATTGACTGTTTTTTCATTCTACTCTCCATGCCATCAGTCACTTTTAGCTCCTCCGATCCTGAGCCCCAATCTTTTTATCTCTGAGAACCTGCATTTCACAGCCCCCAAAACCTGCTTCAAACACCCCAATCTCTTCTTTTCTCTGCAGTTCTTCCCCTTTACTATACCCTCAGTCACCAAAGTCATTAAATTTTATTCTGGGTATCTCCTTAATCTGTCTTGTCTTCTTGTTATATAGTGCTCCACAAACTTCTCCTTTCCTGTTATTTATTTGTAAGTTTGTCCACCCATTTTATTCTTAACTCCTCCACAGCACATTTCAAATGCTTCTACTGTTTGTCTGACAGCTTTCCTTATTGTCCACCTTTTGCAGCCATACAGTACATGCTTCAAACGCATAACCCCCCCTCTCCAAATCAATATTTTACAATAAAATATTTTTATTTTATACAAACCTTGCTACTCATTTGGCACCTTCAGCCTCTCGTAATACTGCAATCCAAGTAGGCAAATTCATTCACTGCTTCAAGGATATCATTTCGGATTATAATACTTAAATAATACATACTTTCATTTATGTAGCTTTTAATGTTTCTTGTTGTGCTTTTATTAATTTTTAAACCAAATTCTCCTTGTAATAATTTTTTTAAAGCTTCATTATTTCTTGCTAGGAGAACAGTATATTATCAGCAACAAGTCTTCACATGTACATATTCTCCCTTTGAGCTGTTATTCCAGTCTTAAATGACTCTTAAAGACAAGTAAGACCCCTGTAAGAAAAGTCTTTTCCCTCTTTAAATGATTCTTAAGAGTATTGTATAAATAACACCAAAAGAAAATGGTTACAAAGCTAAATAAGCACCATTTTTACTGGTGTTGTTTTAAATGTATAATGTATATTATACACTGGTATAAACTGGTATTGTTTTCAATGTTATTTATAATTTATAAATTATTTACATTTGTAACCATTACATTATTATTTACACTGAATAAAATCATCAGAATTAAATTCTTTACCAGATCTAAGAAAAAACTTATTCATTTTGAAGCATTTTAGTAGTGATTTTTCTAAAAAATACACGAAAAATACAATTTCCATAGGAATTTCATAAATAGCATGTAATTTATGACCTCGAAACCATTTTAAATACTTTAGTTGAAATTCTGTCTATATCATCGAATTTATTTCATTAATTTTATACATATAGATGCAGTTGTTTTACCTTTTAGGCAATGAAAAACTCTTCTATTGTCCATAAATAGAAAACAAACCATTACCAGACCAACGTTTGTATAATTTTTAATAACTCCTACGAGAGAAACCAAAAGACATGGTCGAAACTTTTGGAAACATCCTGAATATTAAAATTTTGTAATTCTTTCCTATACAAAATTTGATTCATCATTGTGTTTAAAATATATTTGTGTGTGCTTATCATCCATGTGATTGCCCTTGCTGTAACCATGTATTTTTAACATCCAGGATATCATCTTTTGTCACTTCATATGCATCTGCTGTTATTGTTTACTTTCATTTTGTTTGCTACTGAGATTATTAAAATTAACACTATCAATTTTTTTTGTATCGGCCATTTTAAGGACCACAGCCAATTGCAATTCTTTATTCTTTGTTTCTTTATTTTTCTCCAATATTCTTTCATCTTTTCACTCTGTCTCTTCTTCCTGTCTTTAGTCCACTCTGAACCTGCATTTTGTCTCTCTCCTCCTCTGGACTCCTTCCATTTTTAACAATTTTGCCCGAAAAACTTCTGTTTCAGTTGCTTCTTCTGCATTTATATTATTTTTTCTAAATCCTTTTGGACTTCTTAATCCAACTTGATGTTGACTTCTTCCCCCACAGATATTTGAAGATCTGCTTTGTCAACCTATTGTCGTCCATTCTATATAAATGTCAAAAAAACAATAGTCTTCTTTCTCTCATTGTTTCTGTTGTATTTTTAATATTGAGAAATTTTAAGTGAAGTTAATTTGCAGTTTTAAAGTAAAATAAGTGTTTACTTTTGGTTGTTATGTTGTTAAGTATACGAGGTCTCTACAAAAAGTATCCGACCTTATTCTTTTCATGATCTAGTGATGGTCTAGACATGCTAACAATAGAAAGGGTTACACATAGAAAAAGACTTTCATGTTCATGTAGGCTATATGCGTGAGTTTTTGTTTTCTTGCCACCAGTCAGATTAGTACTTACTGGAAAGTCATACAGTGCAACATGTGTTCATCATCAAATTCTCATTTCCTTTACAATGACCACATGCTTGGAGCAGTGGTACTCCATCAAGTTATATCAGAAACTAGGGGATATACCCAAACAGAAACCATCCAAAAGAATCAGCAGGGTTCAGCAATGATCCAATGGGAGTTACACAGTGCTACAGCTGTTTCAAAGATGGTCACTTGTCTGTGGAGAGTGACCAGCATTCTAGGAGATCATCAACAAGCTGAAATGCTGTCGTTATTGAGAAAGTGTAGACACTGATCATGGAGGACTGCTGTTTGATAGTCTGGGAAATTACTGATGAGGTTGGGATCAGCGTTGGTTTTGCAGACAGCATTTAGGCATGCACAGAGTGGCTACAAAATGGGTGCCCAAGCTGCTTTCATTGGAACAGAGACAACTCAGTGTTGAGGTCTCAGATGACATGCTGCAGTGTACCAACAGGGATCCTGAGTTTCTGAAGACTGTGGTCTAGATGTAGAGCCAAAAAAGTACAACAGGTCTGGATAAAGGTGAAAGTGATGCTGGTTGCTTTTTTTTGATTACCAGGGCATAGTGAACCATGAGTAAGGTCTAGTAGGCTAGACCATCAATAAGGAGTACTACCGAGAAGTCCTCCGCCATGTTTGTGATGCAGTTCAAAGCAAGAGACCAGAGATATGGAGTGCAGGGAACTGGCAGCAGCATCATGACAACAGTCGAGCTGATTCAGCACACTTGATCCAGGCTTTCCTGTCTAGCCAAGGCATTCCACATGGCCCTTTGTGATTTCTGGCTGTTTCTGAATTTGAAGAACACCTTAAAAGCAATTTTGAATGCCTGGGCTACAGTGTGTCTTATACTGCATGCAACAACGTTGTGAATAAGTTGCGTAAGTTCAACCTTATGTGCGAGACCATTAGACGAACCCTTAAGTCAGCGAGTAAAGGAACACGCCTAAATTCTACAAGGTGATGGCCCTTCCCACACTTCTTTATGGGTCTGAGAATTGGACTTTGATGAAAGGCCAGACCAGTAGCATCCAAGCGGCTGAAATGAGACTTCTCAGGCACGTGGCAGGGTACTCTCCATGATCATAGAAGAAACACAGATATATAGCAGGAACTGAATATTATGACAGGATTCAGTCATACTGAATATTACTTGACAGGATTGACCAGTATCGGATGAATTGGTGGGAACATCTCTGCCAAATGGATGACTGCTACATCCCAAACAACTCTGAAACTATAAGCCGAGGGGACGGAGAGATAGAGGTGTGGGACGTCCAAGGAAGCGCTGGAGTGACCAGCTCTAATCTTTCCCTGTTTGAGACCGGAACAAACCATCCTTGGTTTAATCCGTGAAGATGATGACCTTAAAAGGTTCCCATTTTGAGAGTCATGAGGAAATAATGTAAAATGTGATGGCTCAGCTGTGCCCTTCAGCATTGCTTCCAGCAAAGGAAGGACTGATGGACTAAGTGTGTGAAACCATCACAAGGGGCTTACTTAGGTCTTCTAATCAATTGGATATAGAACCTTTTATTTCTGGCCCAAGGATGTACAGACACTTGTACACTATGTATGAGTAACAGAATAATTATTACAGACTTCATTATGTTTTACAAAACAACTTGTAACTCTACTATTTACATACAAAATTATAATTATATTTATCTCTTACCTTCGGGTTTTTTACTCCAAGGGTCGTTCAGACGAAACTGCTGCAAAAAGGGATTATTTGGATTTGATATGTTCAATAATTACGTTAACACCAAAATTTTCAAATTGTAACAAATTATCTTTTTATTTAGCACTCATAATACAACAGGTTATTATATTTTTATGACTACCTTTTCTTGCTGTTATCAATAAATTGTAAGTAGTTATCAATCAGAACAGGTATACATCCAAAAAAACTTTCCTTAACTATTTCTAAATAGTACCGTAACGTATAGTAAAGAATTAACTATAATGAATTCTATTTAATGAACCAATACGTAATTTATCTGTTACCTTAGAGATCTCATTTAAACTGGACATTTTTATTGAAAATAATAGATTTTTTTTTTATTATTGAAAAATTATAATTTGTTTTGGCCATTTAATTATGTGCTTTCGCTTTTACTTAACTGCCCATGGTCCAATTCGTAGCACTGCCTGTTGAGACGCTTGCTTGGTTTCGACGCACTCCGACACTAGTTTGCATTGAGTTTAGTTGTTGTTAATTACTTTAAACTTTATGCACTGTAAAGTATATATTTATATAGCTGGCTGGCTTTTAAAATGTGCTCGAGCGCTTGGATGGTAAATAGGCTAGCCACGCGGCCATGAATTGCAGTAGAACCTTTTATAAATGTTTTAACACTTAGCTAGATAGGCCGAATTTATTCTACGGCCTATCTTGTACTCCCGAGGCCACTGTTTTAACGAACTTGTCAAACTGCTCTTTACTGTCCGATGCAAACACTGGTGAAGAAGTGTGCTTACTGATGACACACAGCAGACTGGGTTTCACACAAGCCTGCTGCTATGTGATTGTGCAATGCGTCTGGCAGTTGTTTTGGCTGGCTGTGTATGTTGCATTGCTGTACTGGAGGCTCCTTACAGGTGAAAGTCTGGCAATTTGGAAAGTGCTTAAAATGATGATTTGAATTAATATGAAATTAAACTGGGGTGGCTCACAAATCCGTACCGTCACAATACCCCCCCAATAAGAGATTGAAGGCCGGAGCGTTCAAACTCTTATTGCCTATATCTAAGAGGATCAGTGAGGATATGGCGCCGCAACCCCCCTGAACACTCTACTACATCATGGGTTCTTACCCCCCTAGTCTGGCGACTGCGACAGCACCCATCCGATCTTACGGGACTTCTCTACTCAAGATCCCACCACCATAAGCTCGGACAGATACCCGCCCCAGTATCGCCTGACTTTAAAACATGTAATTAAAAATTGACAAACGGCCTTCCATCACTCCATATCCCACATCTGATTTGTTTCCTCTTAACCGTACTGGTTCATTGACAACGTACTGGCTCATTTTATATTATAGACCCTAAAGAATAATATGAATAAAACAATATTGGTTTACAATGATACACATAAATTCCAGTTAAATTGAATAATATTCCCCATACAATGTTGCCCTCCAAAATGGTACATAGATTATACAAGGTATCCTTACCCACTATATATGTACAGGATAAAAAATTCATAACATATGAAAAATCTATATGGACAGTAATATACACATCTTATTTTCCAGATACTATCTCATCCTGAACATTTTCCATCAGTTGTCAGTGTTAAATAAGTGTTTTAATCATTATTGGCATCAATTAGCATTTAATTTATAATTCCAATTTGAATTTAAATGAAAATAACGTTAAGTTCATTATTAAAATCGTTTCTATTAATTTTATTACTAAATTAGTTTAATTGTATTTAATTTACTTTAATTAATTCAATTAATCTCAAAAGTTACAGTAATTGCCTCATTATTATTTGGTCTGTAAAAAAATTTAATTTCAATTCTCTTCTATCACAACAATATACTGATTCAGCAGACTACATTTTTTGTTATTGTCACCAAGCATGACTACAGACCTTAGTCTCAACATACCACACCTGTTTATATAAACACTAGTCTGCAAGACTTGTTTAGTAACCACAGTTATAAACATTCTCAGTTTCAGCCTTCATGGTTACATCATACACTGGCATATAGACATCCTACAAAATTTTCATTTCTATAATTCTTCTTGTTAACATATTTGTCAAAATCTCTTTCTTGCAATTCGAACCAAATATAATTTTAATTCACCTTTCAATTATTATTACCTTTCAATTACAGTTTCTATTTAATACTATTATCTCAATACCATTATTATTATTATTATTACACTCTTTTCACACCTGTAAACATTTTATTCTATCTGACTGGTATAATGAACTTTATACTTACAATACATTATCCACCTATTGACATGAATACAAAATACACACCACACACACACACCAATATCTCCACGTAACCTCTGAAACATTTAACAACAATGTTATTTCATACAAACAATTTATCATTTTATAATACATACAATTAATTTCACTACACATGTATTTACAACTCTTCAGCAATAATTATTCAGTTACATCACACTTCAATATCAAAATCAGCTAGGTCATTATCATAGATTGACATATTTAAATTGTTCGTTTATGAATTTCAACCTCCATCGTCAAAAATTAATCGGGGTTTCAAATAACAATTTTCAATTTTATTTACATTCCGTATACGGTTATCTTGTGTTTTGTAACCATACAATTTCTGTTTATTCCTTTTACCATAATAATCATATACTAAGTCAACATTGAGTACATCGGTTAAGTCTCCATCAGTAATATTCATTATCAAGTCAGTTATTTTTTCATCATAAGATAAATTATTATTGTTTGAACATGTATTATCAAAATAATCTTCATTCTCTATTTTAACAGGTAAGTATTTCGTCTCTAACATCTCTCTCAACTCATTATAATTTCTCTTTACTTTGTATAACTCTGTCTCTCTTTCACTACACCATTCTATATTTAAACTTCTCTCATCATAACACCATATCATACTTTCTCTCTCATTCCATGCAGAGGGTACAAAATTATTCAACAAAAATAAGCAACTCAAATCTTTCACTAATAAGGGTCTCTTGCTCTCCAATACTAACAATTTTGAACACTCTGGTTCATCACAAATAAGGGGAAAATTTACCCCCTGCCCTACACATTCATCTACTTTTTCTAATTCAACAACACTAATTATTACTTCATTACAACTTATCATTTTCTCACTCTCACTTACTGTTTCACTATCTATTTTCAACGTATCACTTTCTGATACCGCCCTTTCAATCACATTACTATTTTCAATATCATTGTTAACATTTGTTAATTTCTTACTTTTAATCTGTTCTGCTACTGACTCTACTATTTGTTCTTTCCATGTATTGAAACATTCATTCGTCTGTTGTTTCATATCATATAAACGCTCATCAAATTTTGTATTCATTTCGCATAAACGCTTATCAAATTTTTGGTCAATATTATTTATATCGCCCTTTAACTCATGGAACTTAACATTCTGTATATCGAATTTAATATTAATATCCCCTCTTAGTTCACTGAAATTACTATACATCATATTATACAATCGTGTTAACATATTGTCCTCATCGGACTTCTTATTTTGATTTACTACAATAGGTGTTGAATGAATTGCAACTTCATTCATGATTTTCGATTCGTCTACATTACTTTCACTCGTTAACAGTGACTCTGTTTGAATACCTGAATCGCCTTTATTGGCCGACTCAGTTGACGTGTTTTCATACATTGATTTATTTTCGGCCTCACTGCCGACAACTACATCAATTTCATTTATTTTCTCCATTATGAAATTAATTTATTTAACCACGCCCTCACTTCCAAATAACCCGTTCTGCAGCTTAATTAGGTCTGGCGAATATAGGTTGTAACCTATACTCGCGTCCCAGTTCGGGCGCCAAATGTAACTCTTCTATTATTTACGGACAAATTATATGACTCGGGTCCCTGTTCGGGCGCCAAATGTAACTCTACTATTTACATACAAAATTATAATTATATTTATCTCTTACCTTCGGGTTTTTTACTCCAAGGGTCGTTCAGACGAAACTGCTGCAAAAAGGGATTATTTGGATTTGATATGTTCAATAATTACGTTAACACCAAAATTTTCAAATTGTAACAAATTATCTTTTTATTTAGCACTCATAATACAACAGGTTATTATATTTTTATGACTACCTTTTCTTGCTGTTATCAATAAATTGTAAGTAGTTATCAATCAGAACAGGTATACATCCAAAAAAACTTTCCTTAACTATTTCTAAATAGTACCGTAACGTATAGTAAAGAATTAACTATAATGAATTCTATTTAATGAACCAATACGTAATTTATCTGTTACCTTAGAGATCTCATTTAAACTGGACATTTTTATTGAAAATAATAGATTTTTTTTTTATTATTGAAAAATTATAATTTGTTTTGGCCATTTAATTATGTGCTTTTGCTTTTACTTAACTGCCCATGGTCCAATTCGTAGCACTGCCTGTTGAGACGCTTGCTTGGTTTCGACGCACTCCGACACTAGTTTGCATTGAGTTTAGTTGTTGTTAATTACTTTAAACTTTATGCACTGTAAAGTATATATTTATATAGCTGGCTGGCTTTTAAAATTTGCTCGAGCGCTTGGATGGTAAATAGGCTAGCCACGCGGCCATGAATTGCAGTAGAACCTTTTATAAATGTTTTAACACTTAGCTAGATAGGCCGAATTTATTCTACGGCCTATCTTGTACTCCCGAGGCCACTGTTTTAACGAACTTGTCAAACTGCTCTTTACTGTCCGATGCAAACACTGGTGAAGAAGTGTGCTTACTGATGACACACAGCAGACTGGGTTTCACACAAGCCTGCTGCTATGTGATTGTGCAATGCGTCTGGCAGTTGTTTTGGCTGGCTGTGTATGTTGCATTGCTGTACTGGAGGCTCCTTACAGGTGAAAGTCTGGCAATTTGGAAAGTGCTTAAAATGATGATTTGAATTAATATGAAATTAAACTGGGGTGGCTCACAAATCCGTACCGTCACAAACTATGCTAAGCTATAGAGTTTGTAGTTTTACTCAGTCCATTTTTCTACGGTAGACTGACGTGGTTTTACAAAACTACAAATGTCTTTTACATAAATACGCGTGGGTTTTTACATAATTGATTAAAGTTTACACAGAAGTACATGCAACGTACAGCTTGTGAGTTTAGTACACCAGTGAGTACGGTGCATAGCTACTAATCTAGAGGTCCAGTTCTCAAGCAGTTCCATTAAATCAAAATGCATTTTGAGCCACCAGATCGACACAGACTATGAAAATTAATACCTGGAACAACAATGGACAGATGAAATATTGTGCTGGTCACGATACCTTTCTGTATGACAAAGACAGCTAATATAGACAGCCTACTTTGTCACTCTTTGGATAATAAGAAAGTGTTTAAATAGAGCTGACCTTAATGTACCAATGTAAGTAATAACAATAATGGCTCCCATGTGTACCACCGAAGCAGCTTAGGAGTCAGGCGGGGTAGGCTGCCTTATGTGAGCCATACAGCATACAAGGAAGGCAGTGTGGCCAGCACTACACTTCAGCCGCACATTATTATCCCCAGGATGTTATCCCAGGTACTCATTTTCAACAGGCTGAGTCGACCTGGGGGCTGAAAAATGCACCTTGATTTTTATGGTGCGGGCCTGGGAATCGAACCCGGGACCTCTAGGTTAGTAGCCAGGTGCCATACCCACTGGTCTACTGAGCCGACCACACCAATGTAAGTTATGTAAGAAAAAAAAGATGAAAGAATATGTACAAATGAAGTGTAAATGTATCAATAGTTACTGACAAAACTTGTTAGACCAGTATCAAATTAAAGTAATTTTACGTACTGTACTGTGTTTTCAGTTTACAAATAATAGAAGATACTAAATCTTAATTCTTCTATGACATTGCATTAGGTACTAAAAATATGTTATTTAATTAAGAAAGTTGTGTTAGTGGTTCTAATCACAAACAGAATTATCACTGTTCCACACTATAGAAAAATTATTCCGATTAGCGCTTTCAAGCTTCACACCTCATCGTCAGATCAGAAAATATTTTGTTTTTAAAAATATGTTAGTGGAATGACTCGAAGAGCTCAACTGAGCAACTTTGATTGCACTAGTCTTGTATATCAATAGGTAAAATATTACTAAAATTGTAATTAATATACATATGTTTTTCATTCGTAGGCATTTATCAATCCTGAAGATGTTCCAACTGGTGGGGAAGTTAAGTTTAATGATGAGGAAGTTGAACGGGTAAGAAGGTAAGATCTCTTTAGCTAATTAAAAATTCAAAAAAATATTCTAGTCTATTATTCTTAAGAAAATGTACTGAGTACTTCTTATGATATGATATGATTCTTGTTTTTCCTTAAAACATGCTTAACTTTCCATGAACAAATGTTATACTTTTGTTAACATTTTACTGTACTTTATTAAAGTACAAAATATACCTTCTGAACTATTAGATATTTTCTAAGTATTTAAACATTAAACACAAAGCATTATTATTTTTTACCTAAATTAATTATAAAATTATTACTTAAGAACCTTGTTTGCCATAAATGCATTTACTTAATTAGACGTCATGGAGTGTGCACTTGCATGTACACACACACACACACACACTGATCCGAAGCATATTTAGGATGAAATTGATGCTACAAATGTCAGACACATAAACAAAATTATTAGTATTGATGATACTTTCTCTTGTGAACTTACTTGTTTAATCTCTCATACGACGTTTCGGAGTGTTGTTCTCCTTCTTCAATGAGGTTTGTATACAGAATGTGTCAAGTTGTCGGTAATTTGTAACGGTTTTTTTAGTTAACAGGTTGTGTGTGGGGGTGGAGGTGGAAGGGGATTGGCACGGGATTTTGCATTGTTGTATGTGTTGTCTATTACTGTGTCGAATAGTGTATTTGACTTAAATTGTAAATGGTCATTGAGGATGTTGTTTGGTTGTGTTTGTATATTTCGAATTTTTCTGTGGTGTTAAGTTTGCAACTTTTGGGTAGGTAGTGTAAAATTTCAAGGTTGTTTTTTATGTTTGTGTAACTGTGGTTTTCTGTCTGGATGTGTGTGGCAAAATTGGATTGTA
This sequence comes from Magicicada septendecula, assembly GCA_034769895.1. Classification (NCBI taxonomy): domain Eukaryota; kingdom Metazoa; phylum Arthropoda; class Insecta; order Hemiptera; family Cicadidae; genus Magicicada; species Magicicada septendecula. The sequence goes on from CM068374.1 coordinate 476,289,008, forward strand.
TGTTATTATTGGTTAGTGCTTTGGTGTGTTCGGAAAATCTGGAAGAAAAAGATCTTCCTGTCTGGCCTATGTAGAACTTGCAATTGTTGCATTTTAATTTATAAACACCTGTTTTGTTGTATATGTCAATGTCTTTGTTTGTGTGGTTGATGTGTCTTTTGATGGTGTTGTTGGTTCTGTATGCTATTTTGTAGTTGTATTTTCTGAATGTGTTGGCAATTCTGTGTGTGTTTGAGTTGTAGTATGTGAGTGTGATGTATTTGTATTGTGTGTTGTTTTTATTTTGCGGTTTGTTGTTTTTGTTTTGGATTTGTGTATATAATTTGTTTATTAAATCAGGGTTGTATACATTTTTTAGTGCTATGTATTTTATGGTGTTAAGTTCTTGTTTATAATCTTGTACTATATATATATATTGTAACGAATGTTTCGAGTCGTCCGTCTTATTTAAGCCCCATGATGGAAGCCAATCTCTAACGTGTAGACTGTTGTGTCTGTATAAAAGACGTGTATATGGTATTGTCTGTGTTAGTGCGTTCGTCTTGCACTGGGGTCGTTACATCTATTTTGCGCTAACGATGTCCATAGCGATGTTATGACAGTATAACACGGCAGTAACCTTACCTGTTCCTTAATAGGGGTGTGTTAATCCCGGGTGGCGCCAAATTATTTATTAAAACAATTAAACTTATTAATAGAGTGTTCTCAGCTATGACGGTCGGGGCGTTCAAATAATTCCCGCTCATTCAGCCTTCTGAATCGAGTAGGTAGTTGTACGAATTGCAACTTGAGCGCTGATCGTCAAATCTAGCTTCCGTAAATAAACACAAGTAATATAATGCACTCCCTATGAAATAATAACAACGGTTACTCCTTGTACTAGTTATTTTAATGTTTGATAGGTAAAATTTTCAATTAGACAATTAAATTATATTGGTTGATTAACAAATTTGCACCGACTTTTTACATGAAAGAATTATACTCAGGATGACGAATCGATTCTGGAAACGATGTGCTCGCATCAGCATGGCAGCTGAACATTTTATTATTATAATTAATTTCGTTCCAAAATCGGGGATTCTTTTGAATACAAGGCAAAGAATTCCTATGATTACATTAAAAGTACTTTACCTTACTCTAAGTGTACATAAATAATAAGGTGTGTGGTTACAATCTGTTCTGTAGTGTTGTTAAATGTGTTTTGAAAGTTCGTATTGAGACAACAGGTTATATTTTATGTTAACAAATTTTCAGTGTGTTTATTTTTCTTAATTAATCTTTGAAAGAGAATATTTGGATTATAGTGAGAGATCAATTACTTTTAGTAATATTTAAAGTGATTTTGTTTTTGGAAATAAGGTAATTCAATGGTACTTAACACATCAGTTGACTTGGTGTTATCGTTCATTGGTTCAGAAGAGGATTGGGCTGCAATAAGTTCTATTTTCATTAATCTTTGGACTTAAATAGGTCTGGCGTCTTTTTCATATAGGATGTGGTCATATTTTTCTTTTATTTTCCTGGTAATATGGTCCTTGGTCTTTAGTTAACTGCTCCAATGGTTCGTCTGCTTCTTATTCAGTCATGGTTTTGAATTTGGTTCACTGTTTTTACATTTTTTAATTAAAAATTGGTCTTCCAAAATTCGGCTTCTATTCTGTTAGAGTGACGCTTTACGAGTAACGATATTCAATGGTAATTTTGCCACCAACATTCGTTTCTATGGTTACCAATGAATTCTGATTGGCTTAGATTGATATAAATCCATTGTTATCAAAATTTGAATTCTTTTCAAAATCCTAGTATATCTTCTGATTGCTGTTATACATCTATCTTCCTTCCTAAGTATTAAATATTGTCACTATAGTATGTATTTCCTTTCATAGATTAATTTGATATCCCACAAGTTTGGGTTATTTTAGGTTTTATGTTTTTACAATTATTTTAATACTTGTTAATTACATTTCTTTTTGAATTCAAATACTTATTAGAATATTTTGTCTTAAAAATGATTCACAATTTATCCTTGGTGAGTCATTCGCCTCGGATTTGCTAATTTCTTTGTTAATTTGTTATAATTTGTAGTTGTTTGTTTTTGACAGTTAGGCATTTTCATAGGCCTAAGTAGCCATTATGGAATTTGACTTATTCCATTTAAATTACATCTCATTTCAGCCTAATGGGCTTTATTTTGTTATTATAATTGGTTGTGTTTTGAGTCTGTCTATTGGTTATTATTATTTCACTATTATTTTATACAAAATTGTTTACTATCTGGTTTCCTCGTTTTCTAAGTCATACATTTTTTAACATTTTTACTTATTTAATTCGCCAATAATAACAATGTGGCTATTATTTACTATTTTTTGATCCTATTAAATACAACATCTAGGCCTATGGTCTGTATAATTCTTCCAGCCATATCCTATTCATAAATTTGCTTAAATCTTTACTTAACTATTATTTGCTAATATTTGTTTACAATTCATCTCATTTTATATCATTTTTTGTGTGATAAACAACATCACTTTTTAAGAACTTACTTTAATAATGATCCCTTATAACATGGGTGTTTATTGATTTGTTTTAACTCCTTAATTTTTAAACAATCTTTACTTTCCATCCATGTTAACACTATCTGTTTTATCTTTCAGGGTATACTCCCTTTTAATTATAACTGCATTCAATTAAATTTAACAATAATATTCTTTCTTAACTAAATACTGTCTTCATTACTTTTCAGCGTTCATTATACCTTAATTAACTGTTTATACTTACTGCTATTCTTAATTACTAATATTCTTCACTTTTAATTCTTTAGTATTTCCTTTGGATTTATTAAGTGTTTATGCTTTTATCCTTCACTATTTTTCACTATATTAACATTCTTTATTTTACACTATTCTCATTTAATCATCACCTTCACTTTTAAATTATTTATAGTTTATTATAATTTATTTAGTGTTCTTTCTTTATCACTATACTTTGGGGTTTTTACACTTTCATTTTGCACTTCACAAATGTTTTTGTTTTTCAAGTGTTTCTAAATGGGTAATCCCTCTAATTACTATCTCACTACCGTACTATCTCTTTCATTACAAATGTCATTAATAATATTAACAATTTTATGTCTTTATATTTTAACATTACATCTAACTCTAAATTTTGGGTTAGTTTGCTTTTTTATATTTAACATTGTTTAATTGGGTTTCTTTCAATTGTCATTTACTTTTTATCCCTTAATTGATAATAATCTTTACTCTTTTTCATAGGTTAATTATTGGTCTTTTTCCAATATCACATTTGAGTGTATTATTTCTCCTGCTCATATTCTTTATTACTTGTTTGTGTCTTATCATTTGTTTTCATTTTTATTTATTTCCCTTTATCTTGGGTTGGTTTCTTTTTCATTTCCCTTCTTCTCAATTTTCATTGTATTTGGTTAATACCTTGGTTTTCCACCTTCTCCTTTGGGTTCATTTTAATATGTTGCATTGAGTCATTCAATTCCTTTAATTTGTTTCATTTTTGTTTGGTTTTGGTTTTTTCCCTTCTTCATTTGGTTTGGTTAATCACTTTCTTCTTCATTTGGTTTTATTCTCATTTGCGTTTTGTGGTTCCATTCTTCTTTTGTTTCCTCTTTGTTTGGTCAAGCACTTGAGTTAGGTCATGTCGTCGTTTGTCATGTCATTGTCTTTATTTTTCTTTATATTAAACATTTTATTTTATATGAAGTATTATTTTATATTCAGAAACATCTTTTTCATCCCTGGTATTGGGGTGGCTTATTTGTGTTGTAACTATATATTGTAACAAGACACTGTTCCACGCTGTTACAAATAATTATTTCTTCGTATTGTACAAAGAAAAAAAAATTTATTTAAAAAAAAATTTTGTTAAAAAAAAAATTTTATGTTTGTTTGTTATTGTAATAATTTAGAAATAATCCTGGTTCTGCGTTTTGGTTAAAATTTTAAAATTCTGTGAGTTTATTTTGTTTAATTTTTACACTTCTGGTTGACCTTAAATGAATCCGGAGTTAATCAGATTGTCTTCTTACAATAATCGATTTGCGATTTTCAGCTCTGCTCCAGTATATCACTTTCCGTTAATTTTTGTCGTCTCCCAGTAAGTCCTTTAATTAACTAAAACTCTTATTCTAATATGTGAAATAATTTTAAATACTGATAGTTGAATGAACTGAATTTATTGATAATATTTATAAAAGATCAATTTAAAATCGATGATGAGCAAATGTTCGACTCCTTCACAGGGATATATCGATTTGCAATTACAGGTTATTTTTATATAAATATCAGAAAGGTTCTTTCAACGATTATAATTATATAGTCAGAGAAGGGTAAGCCTAGAAAGTATAACATGTACAAAAATTATTCTTAATAAGTAATAAATAACAATTTGTTAATAATATATAAAGTTTATAGTATACAATTTATACTCATTGGTTACTGGACGAATTCACTGCAAGCGGATACTTTGCATCATGGGAAGTTCAAAATGGCGGCATGTCTCGTTGTAGAATATTACTGTGAACTGATCGTCAGAAATTCTGATAATAAAATTACCTTCACAACTGTTTTATTGGTCTCCGTAATAGTGTATATTGTCTATTGTGTTGTTCTGGTATCCTGGATAAGTGTTCAGTGTTCACTGGTGTTAAATGTCTTATGTTAGATGTATTCAATGTTTTCTGGTTATGGCTAAGAATCAAGAAGTTGTTATTATGTGAATTATTAATGTTTGGTTGTTGTACTGGTTTAATTCACTTGTATTGTGTTGCGTATCGTTTGTTTTCACTGTTGTGGTAGCGTATTTCACTGATTTGAAGTTAAAAATTGTCAATTTAGGTAACTCTCGTTTTCGCTGATTTTCAACTGTGTACGCCATTACAACTCGTTATACGGTTTTTTAATGCGATCGAGCATCAACCGTTCCCGTTGAATGTTAACAAAGAACTGTTTTACTTCCTTCGTCTTAGGAAATATCTTGCCAAGTTAATATTGGAAAAGTATTGTTTAAATAATTATCACTTCCTATTCATGTAATTATAATATACATTATATATAGAATATTTTTAGTTTATTGATTGCTTTCATGAACTATTAACCACATAATTGGTTTATTTACCTCATTCTGTTTAATTTGATATGTCATAGTCCATATTTATTGAGATTTTTGTTAAAATTGCCATATTTCTGTCTTTTTGGAAATCTAGGCCCAAAAATCTGCTTCCTGTTCTTGTACACAATTCCTGCCACTTTAGGTGTTATTAATATAATTATAATAAATTTCAGATGGTCACAAATCTTTCTTTTTCCTTAATTCCTTATAAATTTAACATTTGAACTGTCTTTTAGTGATAATTCATGAATTCACTATTCCTCCTCTGAAATATTTAGTTATTACATTTTGAAAATTTTTAATAATTTAAGACATCTTTCTCTATTACTCTTTTAAAGCATAGGATCAGTTATAGTAGTTGTTTATCGATCCACCTTACATAAATCTTATTAGTTTACATGGTTCATTGGTTAATTAACTAGTTTACATTAATTTTTTGGGAATTCATTATTTGGCCTAGATGTTAGTATTTTACATATATGGTTTTTTCAAATAAAGTTAATTCTACACCTCCTATGACTTTTAAAAGTTAACAGAACATTAAATAAAATTGCTTACATAACTATTGATACCTGTAGCATATAATTCATGCTACTAATACAAAAAATAATATTTAATATTAACTAGCAGTCTTCAAAGTTAGACATGTTTGTTGGAACTATTTTTAACATATATTTTAAACATTTTATAAACTGATGCAGCATCCATACATAAACATTTTAATTTGTATGCATACTGTTATGTAACTAAAACATCTTACACTAAATATTAATCTTATTCTATTAGAACTCTTTAAAAAGTGGAGTTCATAGGCTCTAAACATAATTAGCCATTTAAATTTCTTACTCTTTATTAAACTTAAGTTACTTTCAGTCTTTTCTGATTATATTGTATTATTATCTAACCCCTTGATACAGTAAATATTCCCCCACCTACTTTCTTTATTATTGGCATTACTATGAATGTTTTGAGATAAAAAAGTGACCTCAGTTATGAAATACTGGAAATATTTTTCATTTTAATATTTCATCACCTGTTAATTATAAAATGTAAAAGTTATTTAATAGCACCTTGTTTAAGTAATAGTTACACATTAACTTGAAGTTTATTATACTTAAAACCACTACACTGGTACACATTCACTGTTGGTTCTGACTTATATTTGAGTTTTATTATATTCTCAGACCAAACCTTTAGTCATAATGGACTGTGAAGATTTGTTTATTTTACTATATAATAACTTTAGTTGGTGCACTTCTTATCACACTACTAAATACTTTAGTCTATAATTAAGTTACAATTTTATGAGGTTTTGGGGCGTTATACTTTCTTTAGTGGTATTAACATTTGGTTTGGGGTTCATGGTCGTTAATAATAGGTTTATTACTACGTATTTATTGTGGTTCTTCCATCCTATATCTTCTTTTCTTCTCTTCTTCCTTCTTGGGTTTACCAAGGTACTTAGTTTTATTTTGTCCGTTGGTTGGTTCGGGGTATCTTCTTTATTATCTGCTTCTAAACTTCCTCTTCTTTCTTGGATTAAGGGTATCTTCTTTATCACCTGCTCCTAAACTTCCTGGGTAATCTCCTGATTTTTTATATGAGTTTCTTTTTAATTTATTTTCTTGAGTTTCAGTGTTGCATTTTTATTATTTAATTACTTTTTTCTTTTATAGTGGTGTTTTTCTTTGAAGTTTAATTTATTTTCATTTGAAATTCTTTGAGTTATATTGTAATTTAAATATTTTTATGATCTTAATGGAATTAATTTTTAGTGGATTATCTGTCATGCTACTATATATATATATATATATATATATATACATAGTAGCATGACAGATAATCCACTTAATAAAGATTACCATATGATCATAATTAAATATCAATTACATTAAATATAAAGAAAAATTCAAATGAAAACAAATAAATATCAAAATAAAATACCACCATAAATGGAAAAAGTAAAAATAAAGAACCACAATGCAACAAAAATGAATAAAGAACAATAAACCCCAAAAAACTAAAATAAAATAAGGATAATACCCAGGTAGGATAGGAGTAGGTAAGGAAGATACTCCGAACAAACCAACGGACATGATAAAACAATATTACCTTGGAGAAACCAAGAAAGAAGAATTTTGAAGAAACAAAATTATAGGATGGAAGGACTACAAGATATACCCAAGGGAAACCTATTGAGAAGAATATAACAAACCCCTAAAGAGATTCAAGGTCACAAAAGAAAGTATAACACCCAAAACCTGATATTAATGTAAAATAGTTGTAAACAAAAGTGTTTAGTGTTGTAAGTAGAAGTGCACCCACTAAAGTTATTGTGTAATGGAATAAACAAATCTTCATAATCCCTTATAACTAAGATTTTGGTCTTGAAATATTGTAAAACTCAATTAGAGATAAGATCCAAAAATATAAGTGAACCAGTGCAAGTTATTTCAGTATATTATATAAACTTCAAGTAGAAGTGTGACTAATACTTCAACTAAGTACATGTGTACCATTAAACAACTTTAATGTTTTCTATGACTACAGGAATAAAATTTTATAAAATATTCTTATGTAAACCATTAATAATGTTTATAAGAAGATGCCACTTTTTATCTAAAAACCTTCATTAAAGTGTAAAGGATAAAGAGAGCAGGTGGTGAATAAAATAAAGTGACAGAGGATAAAAATGTAATACCAAAATAAAAACAGAAAGGACTGCAACCAAAATAAGTTTAGGAAGTAAATAAAAATAAAGGGCTTGTTATGTTTATGTTAAAGCCCATGAACTCCATAATTCAATGTTGTGAATAGAATAAGATTTTGTTATTATTATAAAAATGTATAATATGTCTAACAGTGTTAATCCAGACTAAAATGTCTAAGTATGGATACCATACTCTTTTTATAAAATGTTTATTATATGTTACTAGTAGTAGTTAAAACTAAAATGTCTGACTTTGAAGACCATATTGTTAATTTTAAATATTGTTTAGGTATTATGAGTAGGAATACGATACTACATGTTCTATTAATTAATTAAGGAGGTTTTAATTAATATTGTATTGAAATAAGAAAGTCAGAAGGGGTACAGACACAGTATTATTTAAAAACATTATATGTAAAACCAGAAAAATCTAGGCCAAATAGGAAATTCCAACAACATTATAATTGATTAATTAAGTTAGATAAACCAAGTAAACTGATGGAATTTATATAAGGTGAATCAGTCACCAAATACTATAACGAAAACTATACTTTAAAAGGATAGTATAAAAAGATATATAAAATTATTTAAAAATTTACAAATGTAATAACTAAAATTTCAGAGTGGGGAGTCATAAATTCATGAATTATTTTTAAAAGTATAATCAATTGATAAAATTGCAAGAAATTAAGGAAAGATAAACATTTATGTCAATCTGAGATTTATTATAGTCATAATTATAACATATAAAATGGCTAATATTTGGAGAAGAACAGGAAATAAAAGGTTGAGCCTACTTATCAAAAATGAAAGAAATATAGCATTTTTGATAAAAAACTTTGTAAAAATTGATTATTGGGTATCAAATTAAGCAGAAGGAATGAAAGAAACCGATTATGTATTTACTATTTCATGAAATTAATTAATAACCAAAATATATTCTGTGATATAATGTACTTTTTTTACATGTATCGGAAGCGATTAAAAATTGAAACAATACTTTTCTAATATTAAATTGGCTAAGATATTTCAGAAAACGAAGGCAGTAAGACAGTTCTTATTTAACATTAGTAGTGTACGGTTGATTAACCTCTCGCTAAATAACAACATATATCTGAACCATTAATGGCGTATGAAAGTGGAACCTAGCCTACATTAAAATTTTGAGAATTTCAAGAAAACAATTTTAAACAATAAATTCAGTGAAAGTTAACAACTACAAACATTGAATCAAGTGATTACACAACATAAACTAGTGAATTGACAATTTGAACCGCTAACACAAATAATTCCGAATAACGGAAACGAACTTTACAACACCAGTAACTTAACATTATCACACACATTTTTCTCGAGTGAACAACAGAACATTGAACGAGAGATACTCCAATAACACCAGAATTATTAATCACTACTGTGGAGACGAGGAAGCATTGAGAAGGCAGCTTTATTGAAAGAAAATTCCAGCGACACAATCCCTGTTTTACTTCAGCAGCTACGAAGCGGCCATTTTGACTCCCGTCACGTATAGCGCACACGCCGATTAGTATTCGTCACTCTCCATTGGTATAAACTTTTTACTTTATAAACATTATATATTATCAACTAATTTGGTAATTTTTAACTATTAAGCTTTTTTATTGTGAATGTTATACTTTCTAGCCTTACCCCTTCTCTGACTATTAACTATAACCGTTAAAAGAACCTGAAAATATTTATATTAAATAACATATGTATCAACAATCGATCGCCCTGTGAACGAGTCGAGCAATATACGAGGTGTGTTCAAAAAAAAGACCGAACTATTTGTGTAGCATGTCAATTAGCGCATAGAGCGAGCTGCAGAATTAAGTGCTGCTAGCAAGGCCGTAGCCAGCAGGGGGGGTTAGGGGGTTAGAACCCCCCCCGAAATGTTGAGGTAAAAATAGAAATTTTTTAGGATAAAAACAAACGTAAATAAAAATATAATGAAAAATGCTCTTATAAAAAAGGAGCTGTGCAATAATTCAGTTATTTTGTGTTTCTGGTACTGCATCTACAAAAAGAAAACTGTGAGTTTGTTTCCTTCCGTGAGTACATAGCTGCCTTTGTAGGAAGGAAACCACTAGTTTCTTGGAAAACCACGTGGCTAACACTTGACAGCCCTCATCATTGTTGGCCGCCGGCCTTCAAACAACGGAAAGTGACGGTGCCGAACTTACTCTGTGAATATCTTGGCCACGTGGGTTACAGTTTGTGTGTTGCCATTTGGTAATGACGTGCTCTTCATCTTCAGTAAATTAGTGAATTATTGTGCTTGCTTTAGTTGTAGAGGGACGTACAAGAAAGAGACATAAAGTAAGTAAAATGTTTGCATTTTTATGAGTCTTTCCATTATATTTCTAGTCTACATGTCATACAGTTGTGCTAGATATCAATGTATAGGCCTAGTATTATATTTTTTGTATTATATTTAATTAGAACTGGGGTTATGACTATTAACTTTACGAATTTCCTCCGTAGGTTATAAAGATTTGTAATTATATAAAAAAACGTTCTTGAATGCTTAATTTAATTAAGAATCTTATTGATAGGATTTTTGATCCCGGAAATATAGTTAATTCATTTAATTGATTACACTCTTAAGCAGTGGCGAGTTGTGACATGCAAAATATATCGACTGTGTTTTGGTAAAATGCTGTAACCCTAATTTATAAAATTTATTTTTCAGGAGAGACAAAAAGCATAGTGGACATAATATTTGAAACTTTTCAGGTTAACTTATTGCCTACGGTTCTATTACACACATTTGTTATGTTATTTCATACATAAAGTGTACTTAAAATGTTTAGAAATTACATTTAAGGTGAAAAATGTGGGTTACAGCATTTTACTAATCAGTACATAGGCAGCACTCCTTAGCTGTAACCCACTTGATGCCTTTTTCTTAACCGAAACTACACACAGTTGAACCAGGTTTTCGGGCAATAATGCTGTAAGCCTCACTATTGACACCATACAAGACAATAAGGTACCAGGGCCGTAACTAGGCGTTGGCGAGATGTGCCCCCGCCAAGGGCGCAGGTACAAAGAGGGCGCAAAATTGACCATGAAAAATATCTTTTTTTAGAGTTAGATTGGTACAATTTGTCAAGCAAATAAAAACTCCACGTTATTGGAAAAAATCTTTCAGTTTCAGATTGTTAAAAGTTACTGTACGTGAACTGTCTATATTTGTATCTATTATACAATAAACAAAAAGCAGCTACGTAAATTTAGTAACTGCACTGGACCTTGCCCTACTGATGGGCGCGGAGTCGGGCCAGGCGCAAAGCGAAAATCCCTTCCCCTCCGCCCATCCCTTGATGTGTCAGTCACTGGGTCACTGCACTGCACCTGCGCCTTCTTGGTTTTAGCAACGAATATAGACGTAACTAGAACACTTCTTATGGAGCGAGTGGGGTCAGCTTTCTGGGGTGATAAACCGTAGTTCAACACCCCGGCAACTAGATGGCGCTGGCGTTTCCAAGTAATTTTTTGTATTATACCGCGAAATTTAGTAAATTTCAAACATTTTCGTTAATATATAATTGGAAAAAGCTACAACTTATCAGATAAAAAGTGGTAGATGAAAAAATGTTTGTAGGGGTTAGACTAGACACAACCTGCCATTTTGGGAAATAAGGTTCGATCTGAAATACTGAAGAATGTAAAAAGTGCTAAGTATTTCTCTATTATGTTTGACTGCACCCCGGACACAGCACATTTAGAACAAATGAGTGAAATAATAAGGTATGTTAACATTAAGGATGGGAAATGCTCAGTTGAAGAAAGTTTTGTGGACTTCATCATAAGTCACCAGAAAAAAGGAAGAGGGTTATCACAAGAAATATTGCAAAAGCTAAACAATGACGGCTTGGATATTCAGAACTGTCGTGGTCAAGGCTTTGACAACGGCTCAAACATGGCAGGAAAATATGAAGGCGTTCAAGCGCACATATCCCAACTAAACGACCTTGCTAAATTTGTGCCTTGTGCAGCACACAGTCTTAACCTCGTTGGCGTGCACGCCGCGGAAGTGTCAATTATGATGACAAGTTTTTTTGGAAATGTGTTGGAGTTTTTCAACTTCTTTAGTAGCTCTACCTTAAGGTGGGAGGCTTTGATTGGTTGTCTCAAAACTACCCTTAAGAGACATTGTGATACAAGATGGTCTTCCAGGCGTCAAGCTGTGACAGCTCTTAAGAAGAACTTATCATCTGTACACAAAGTTTTACAAAACATGGCTGATAAAGACAACGACTGGAACACTGACACACTGTCTGGTGCTATGAAACTTCTTAGACAAATTGATTACGAATTTGTGTGCCTTTTAGAGATGTGGTCTGATGTTTTGATAAGTTTGGACTGCACCAACAAGTCACTGCAAGGAAAGGGCACAACTCTTGACGTAGCATCAAGTTTGCTCTCAGGTTTGGCAAAAAAAGTTGAAGACCTACGTAAAGAAGGAATTAAAAAATACACAGAAAAAGCCAAAGCTATTTGTGATTCCATGGCCATCCAAAGCAGTTTTGCTGTTAAGAGGCTGAGGAAAGTCAAGAGGATGGCTGAGGAGACGGCTGAAGATGAAGCACACTTGTTGAGTTCTGATAAATCATTTGAGATAGAATGTTACACTGTATTTGATAGAATTGTAAGTGAAATGGAAAAAAGGGCACACATTTACCACACAGTTTCATCAGACTTCAGTTTTTTGTCAGGAAAATCCTTAAGTGAATGCTCTGTTTCTTTTCTTGAAAAGTGTGCAGCTGATCTTGGTGCGATATATAGCAGAGACATTGATAGAGTTGAGCTAGTTAACGAAGTAGCTGCTTTCAAGTTTCATGCAAAAGAGCTGGTGAAGAACATTTACAAGGCTTCCCATTTGGATATTCTGAAAGTTATTTCAAACTATGGATTAAGAGATGCTTATCCAAACATCGAAATAGCATTGAGGATATTTTTGACAATGCCCGTCAGTGTGGCGTCTTGCGAGCGTACTTTCAGCAAGCTGAAGATAATCAAAAACTACTTACGGTCAAGTCTGTGTGAAAACAGATTGACAAACTTAGCTATCCTGTCCATAGAATATGAGATTGCTTCAAAACTTGATATTAGTGAAATAATTAGTGAGTTTGCCTTGCTGAAAGCAAGAAAGGTAAAGTTTTAGTTCCATGGCTTTTCTGCTGTATACTGTATGTAACAATTTGTAAAAGCAATATATTTGTTTACTGAAGAGTTTCAATTTGTTATTTACCAGCCCCCAGAGCCAAAAAAATGGTACCTGCAGTTACAACAACAGAATGTTGTAAGTGCAAGTCCTGAAGTCCTGTGTAAAAAAAATCGAGATAAATTATAGAACTAAAGCACCGACTAAAGTTATGAATTTTTTTTACTGTTATATGAAATTTACTATTACAAAAATACCGAATACAATGTGAGAACGTATTTCCTGGTCGCAATTTGCGTCAAAGCTTGCTTAAGGGGGCTGCATGGTGTATCACGTGATGAGACATCCACGAATCACAGTACAATATAAAAAGAGCTTTTTTTTTAGTAATCGAGCCTGGAGTTGGGGGGGAAGCGACATAGGGCTTGGGGGGGATCGGCACCACTGTTGGGGGCGCAGCTTTGTCAAAATTGCCAAGGGTGCAGGAGTACCTTGTTACGGCCCTGTAAGGTACCTTATTAAACTTTTATAAAAAAACGGAATTACTTTTATAACGATAATAATGCTTCAAACATAGAGTAATGCAGTATGGAAAGTTTTACATGATGGGAGTGTATGGAATTAGAATAAAAGTCAGTAATGTCAGATAATGACAGCAAAAATATAAGGGTTACAGCCTTTTACCAAAACACCGTCGATATAAAAAACAACTTTTACACCTTCGTGGAATACAAATACTATGCAATCATTTTCAACAATGCTCTCTACCATGCGAAATTATTTTTTCTAGTTTCTTTTATTTATTTTTAGGAGACGTTAAACTATAATGGCTAAACGTCCAGGCTCACAACTGTCGATAAAGAACTTTCTCGCCAAGGCTAAGAAAACCAGTGACATAGAGCCCAAAGAACCTGCAGAGCCTGTTGCAAGTACTTCTACTGTAAATGAAAAAGTAATATCAGAATTCGACTTTTATCCTACTGTAAAGTCACAAAGAAATCCTGAGCATGATGATTGGCATAATGTTGACGTAGGAAAATATGAGCACACTCCCGGTGATAAAATTGATCGGGAAACCAAACTAAATGTTCTGAAAAATCCATGGGTTCCTAAAATGGAATTTGAATTCCCACCTAGTAGGAAAAGAAATCTAAGATTTCAAAGACAGTGGCTACATCGTTTTCCCTGGCTTGCCTACACAAAAACTGACGGGGCTCTGTGTAAATATTGTGTGCTATTTTCAAAAGATACAGCTGGTAAAGGTGGTCATCAGAAATTGAAATCGTTAGTCAAAGAACACTATAAAAATTGGAAAGATGCTTTAGAATTATTTAAAAGTCACGAATCCAATACATACCATAAAGAAGCAATGATTTCAGGGAGCAACTTCTTAAGTGTCTCCAAAGAGCCTAACCATGACATAAGAAACATCATTGATTCAACAAGGAAGAAACAGGTAAAAGAAAATCGAGACAAGTTATTTTCCATAGTTGAAACTATCAAGTTTTGTGGTCGACAAGAACTTGCTCTCAGGGGAACTAAAGATTCAGGACCCATATCGCTAAAAGATGAAGAGCCTTTTCATAATGATGGCAATTTTAGGGCTTTATTAAGGATGAGAATACTATGTGGTGACCGAAAATTGATCAATCACACAGAGAGTATGTCTTTAAATGCCTCTTACATGAGTCCAACAGCCCAGAACGATCTTATTCAGATATGTGGAGAAATTATTCAGAAGCAAATTGTCAATAATATAACTGAAGCCAATATGTTCTCCATTTTAGTAGATGAAACTGCAGACATTGCTGGACATGAACAGCTATCTCTCTGTGTACGATATACAAAAAAAGAAGATAATTATTATGTGTCAAAAGAGGACTTCTTAGGCTTTGTTCATCTTCATCATACTACCAGACAAGATATAGCTAGGAATATAACTTCATATTTGGAAGATCTTGGTTTGGATTGCAAAATGATAGTTGGGCAAGGCTATGATGGTGCCTCTGTGATGAAAGGATCATTCAAAGGCGTGCAAGCACTAATCAGAAAAGATTATCCAGAAGCTCTGTATGTCCATTGCTGTTCCCACTCGTTAAATCTAGCTTTATGCCACTCGTGCAATTTACAAAGTGTAAGAAACTGTGTTGGTACAGTTAAGACTACGATCACTTTTTTGAAGAGCTCTCCTAAAAGAATGAGTGTATTGCAATCAAATAAATCTGACTCCCAGTGGAAAACTTTTACATCCAAGTGCGAGACCAGATGGGTTGAAAATCATAGCAGTCTTTTGAAATTCAAGGACCTTTTCAAACCCATTCTCACCACGTTAGAAGATTTAAGCGATGATCCACACATGGATACCTCATCCAAAGCCTCATCTTTAGTAACAGCTCTGCTTAATGGAGAGTTTGTTCTTAGTCTCTGTTTCTTAGCCAAAGTGTTTTCTTATACCTTGACTTTGTGTAAGGTATTGCAGTCATCTCTCTGTGATTTGAAATCAGCAACTGATCACGTTCAAATATTGTTGACCTCTTTCAGAATATTCGCAGGAATATTGAGTGTGAATTCTCCATTATATACAAGTCTGCAAAATCCTTACTAGCTGATGTTGGCGGAGAAATCACGCTTCCCCGTTTAACTCCATCACAACGTAACCGTTGTAACATACAAACGGAAGACCCAGAAAAGTATTTTCGCATCTCTATGGCCATTCCACTTCTCGATGATTTTAACAATCAACTAAAAATAAGATTTCTTGATCACAAAGAAGTATTTGCAAATTTAAACTCTCTTTTACCATCCGTTTGCTGTAAGCCTACTACTTTTTAGACACTGAAAGCTTGAAGTTGTACCAAAACAAAGTTAATTTGGATCTGTTACAATCAGAGTTTGACCTATGGAGAATTTTTTGGGAGAAGAGGGATGAGACTGACCGCCCATCCTGTGCTATCGAAGCTTTAGGAGAATGTAACGAGGAGTTTTACCCGAATATCTTCATTCTGTTAAATATATTCTCCACTTTGCCAGTTACCACTTGTACACCTGAACGTACCTTTTCCACATTAAGAAGACTGAAGACCTACTTGAGAAACTCTTGTCGACAGAGTCGCCTCACTGGATTAGCGTTGATGTCCATGCACAGAAACAGGGACATTTCAACAGATGAAGTCATAAATAAATTTGCATCGAAAAAAGATAGAAGATTGGACTTTGTTTTATAAGTTTGTCTCTTTGAAGATTTTGAGACTGTTGCAATGTATTAATGCCACTGCTGTAACAAATTTAATATAAACCTTTGAACAGTAGCCTATACTCTACAAATAAAATTAATGTTTTTGCTAAAAACACGAAAAGACGTACAGCAAACTCGATTATCCGTGTGATGATTATCCGGTTTGTTGGTTATCTGTGCATCCCCGAGGTTTATTGTATTATTTTATTTCCTTTATTTTCGTCACGGCATTTTGAATAATGTGAACTGTGCGCTTGGAATTCGAGCGCTCTCTCGTCTGCAAGTGACCTGGCGGCATGCTTTGTTCAAGAATTAAACACCAAACAATGTACTGTATAGCAGTTCTTTGTTGCTGTTCTGTGATAACAGTCATGGCTGATTGACGTCTTGTATAGTTTTTGTACCTCAAATGTTTTACCAACAATAGACGTAAACAATTTTTATTTCGGCTTACCTTATTGATAACAGTGATAATTGAATGTGTTAAATGTTTGACATTATTGCATTTTCAAACAGTATTGTATGTTCCCTATTATTAAAAGTTTCGTTGTGCATTATAAAAGCACAAACTCGCATTATCCGTGGTTTTAGCTATCCGTGCGCATTTGTCCGGTGATTAGCCTAGATAATCGAGAGTTTGCTGTATTTTTTTAATAATATACCTATTTCCAGTGGAAACTCCTGGGCATCTGGGAAGTCTGACTCCTACTCCTAGAAGAATATCCATACCCCCAAACCTCTCGGTAACCAAACAACCCCCCCCAAAATTTTTTCTAGCTACGGCGTTGGCTGCTAGCGACAGGTTTTGACGCCTGAATGCCGTTTTCTCTATCCCGTCACGATCATCAGTCTTCGAGCTACACGCGCTGTAGAGGGCACGTGCACACACCGTCCGGCGGATTTATAATGAAGTGAGAACGAAGATCTTAATACAATGTGTGAGTATAAAATTTTGGTGCTAACTTTGTAAAATCTATTTCCATTGCATTCCAAAGTTATCATTACCATTTGGGTTGGTACGCAGTTGCTGACTGATTTTAAAACGGGTCTCTTTCTGATCGTCGTCAACAAACGCAGTAAGAATTTTTTTCTGTGATAAGATACATTAAATTTCTCGATCAAAATTTAATTTTACGATCTTATATGGATGCGCATTCTCTCAGAAAATCTCGGTAATGAAAAGAATGAATTATATTTACCACATCGCGAGCTCTCTTCCCACGATCTTTGATATCGCTTTGATTGCACTGATAATTAGATTTTTGCTCTCTTTAAAAATTCTTAAAATAATCGTTCGGCTCAAGCAGGCTTCCGCGTATGCTTAATTGAAAACCAGAATCTCTGAAAAGTTTTAACCTAGTTTTGCCGCAAAATTTCATGCACACATGTTGTTCTTTGCGGTCTTTCTTAATCAGTTTGTCACTAATCGCCGGCCAGCGTGCGCATGAGCCCACTCAATCTGATATACCTCAAAGACTACTGCTAATAGCGGAACACAATAAGTGGCAGTTTGTTGTCAAAAACTATCGCTAGGTGCGCACAAAGTCGTGGCGCGTCGTTTGTGCGGGTTGATGTGTTACTCAACAAATTTGGTCTTTTTATGAACACCTCGTATATGATAATCGATTTTAAATCGACCTTTTTAAACAATTGTCAATAAAATATAGTAATTCAACAATTTGGTACAAAATTTATTTATAAATTTAATAAATAGAGTTTAGTGAACAACAGGACTACAAGAAAGGCGGCCATTACTCAAGTGGAAGTAATACATACATAATCGATCAGTGAATAAGACAATCCTGTTAACGTTGAATTTAATTCCCAGAAACCATAAGTGATATTAGTAACAAAATTGACAAAAGGACTTAAAATTTTAACACTACATCATTACAAGAATTATTTACTAAATTATTAAACATGAAAACAAACTTAAATTTTTTTGTTTCAAAATTTAATTACACAATTATTTTTTTTTATTTTTGTAAACAAAAAAGATATTAGGTTCGTTACTATATATATATATATATATATATATATATATATATATATATATATATATAAACACCTATATACAACTCGCTAAAATACCACTAAATAAACAAGATTATAAAGAGAACTTAACACCATAAAATACATAGCACTAAAAAATGGATACAACCCTGATTTAATAAACAAATTACATACACAAATCCAAAACAAAAACAACAAACCGCAAAATAAAAACATCACGCAACAATACAAAATACATCACACTCACATACTACAACTCAAACACACACAGAATTGCCAACACATTCAGAAAATACAACTACAAAATAGCATACAGAACCAACAACACCATCAAAAGACACATCAACAACACAAACAAAGACATTGACATATACAACAAAACATGTGTTTATAAATTAAAATGCAACGATTTCAATAAGTTCTACATAGGCCAGACAGGAAGATCTTTTTCTTCCAGATTTTCCGAACACACCAAAGCACTAACCAATAATAACATACAATCCAATTTTTCCACACACATCCAGACAGAAAACCACAGTTACACAAACATAAAAAACAACCTTGACATTTTACACTACCTACCCAAAAGTCGCAAACTTAACACCACAGAAAAATTCGAAATATACAAACACAACAAAACACAACCAAACAACATACTCAATGACCATTTACAATTTAAGTCAAACACGCTATTCGACACAGTAATAGACAACACATACAACAATTCAAAATCCCGTGCCAATCCCCTTCCACCTCCACCCCCACACACAACCTGTTAACTAAAAAAAACGTTACAAATTACCGACAACTTTTATGACACATTCTGTATACAAACCTCACTGAAGAAGGAGAACAACACTCCGAAACATCGTATGAGAGAATAAACAAGTAAGTTCACAAGAGAAAGTGCCATCAATATTAATAATTATAGTGCTGTGAACAAAGTAGTGATGAACAATCAAAATAGTATAAACAAAATGTTTTGCAGGAAAATGCTTTGTTTTTAAGTTATGGCCAAGTAAACAATTTTATCATATTTCTGTTCAAAATATCAAATAACATAGTATATAAATTTCTGCAACACAACATATTTGTGGCATCCATTCCGACTCTTCAGAACGACTCCATTCCATTCCTCTTGAAGGTTTTTGTGTCATGTAGCATGCAGCTTCAGATGGTTGGATGGCGTAAAAGAAGCTCTTGCTAGCATGGGAATCAGAGGGTGGTGAGGAAGGGCAGAGATCAGGGAAGCCCAGGCTGGAGAACAAATTAAAGGCGGACATACCTGGTCACTTTTTGTACTTTGCCCCTGTGAGTCACAATGATGTTTACTAAACTGTCATAAACTTGGCTTACCTGCCCAGACTGTACTACCCCACACGGATGCTTATTGACTTTATGGCTGAGCCTATCTCACTACCAAATAAAAATCATTATAAAATACAATTATCATTTTACGTTTTTTTGTAATTTATGTATTGATCCAGAAAACTTATGACCTTTAAAACGAGCCCAAGCACGACTTATTCCGATTAGTTGGTAATGAGAAAAAGATGTTTTACAAAATTGATAACTTTTTTTCTAACAAAAATAACAACTTCTAACTTTACACATGTGTTGAAAGCGTTCTATTCTATAACATACCGATATTTTGTTGCAGTCGTACACTGCGTTTTTATATAATTTTGTTTTAAATTTGAGGTTTCTCAAGAATAGGTAAAAAAATGGGCACTTTTTTATTCCGACCAATGCAACTCTGACAAAAAGTGCCGAAAAAAATGTTTATTACCACCATGAAACGAGCTAAAAATTGGTGTAATTTGATTTAAGATTAGTGTAACCGTTAACTTGGAATTAAGGTTCAAACTCAAGTGCAGATAGTTTCTGCACTGATAGTAATTATGATTACTCTTACATGCAACCCGCCCCCATCTTGGAGGCTGGCTACGCCCATGTTGAGAGGTTACATGAAACTTCATGCAGAATGAGACTGTGAATCGGAATAATCATGAAACAAAATGATTAGCAAAACAAGAAATATGCTTGACTGAAAACATGATTTGAATTTTTTTTAAATTCAATACCTGATGAATTGTGGCTGTTTAATTGTTTTAAATTTAGAATTACGGCTGTTTAAGTCATATTAACTCTAGATATTGTACTTCTATTTTTAATGATCCAATGAAGAATAACATTCTGTTGAAGGCCATTTTTTGTATCAAACAATGAACATTTAAAAAAATTCAAATGAAACTGTTAGCATTACCAAGATCTATAGAGGTTATGGGAAAATTTGTGTCAGTTTTCTGGTATTGTCTATTTTATTTATACTGTATTTTAAGAAGTCATCTTTATTATTTCATACTTTGTTAAATTTTATGACCTGACATTTATGTTTCTAGTTATCTTCTTAGGTATTATATTATTGGTTATAACAAAATTATAATAAATAGTTCTTTTTATTTTTGTAGTTTTAGTTCAAAAATCTAAACTCTTCCCTGAAAAGAAATCTTGTCTACATCCCTGTACAGGTGATGGTATGAATTATTCAGTATTCCCTGTTCTCTTCACAAATGGGTGAAAAATTTATTTTTACATTATTTTGTTTTAATAACTATAGTAATTATACAAATTTCATTTGACTACTGTAAATTGTGTTACATTATTTATATGATAAATATTACATTAACAATGATAAATTATAATGAATAGAAAATATTAAACATCCTATTACCACCATAAGCAAGTCATATTATGTACTTGTAAAGAGGTCAAAAATATATTAACTTTAGTATTTTGTACTAATAACTAGTATTTGTTACAGAGCCCACTTAAATGACATTGAGAACATTCCAGTGTTCCTGGTAACTGGCCTGATCTACGTCCTTACAGACCCAAACAGCATTTTTGCACTGATGCTGTTCCGCATCTACACGTTGGCACGTATTGGTCACACTATTGTTTACTCCATTTACGTTGTACGGCAGCCAGCAAGAGGCATTTGCTTTCTTACTGGCCTTGGAATAAACTTAATTATGATTATATGTATTTGGGTCAGTTTTCCTCAGCTTTAATAAAGAGTTCATTTAAATGTTCAATTGTATTATCTACCTAGGATTAGTAATCTAGGTAAAGAATATCGTTACAAATAATTATGTTAAACTTTAAGAGTAATTTATGTCATAAATGTTAACTTCAATAAGTTTTATTATTACTGTAAAGTGTTGTGTTTAAATTTAGGCATGGAAATTGTACAGTGTCAAATTGTTAAAAATAACATGTTTATTTAAAGTTTATTGTAATAAATTTTACTATATAGAATATTGAAACTTTCAACTTGTGAAACTTACCTGTCTTTTCTTCTCGTACGCGTTTTGGCATGGTGTTCGCCTTCGTCAGCTTTGAGACAGACTGCCATTAACTTGTAACGGTTTTTATTTAGGAAGGTATAGTGGGGGAGGTGTGTGGAGGAAGGGGATTGGCACGGGGATCCAAATTATTGTTAGTTTTATGTATAATTGTGTCAAAAAGTGTGTGTGATTTATACTGTAATTGGTCGTTAAGTATGTTGTTTGGTTGTGTTGTGTGGTGTTTGTATATTTCATATTGTTCTGCTGTGTTAAGTTTTCGACCTTTGGGTAAGTAGTTAATATCTCCAGATTAGTATCTATGTTGGTATAGCTGTGGTTTTTTGTGTGTATGTGTGTGGCAAATGCGGATGTATATTGTTGTTGGATAAAGCTTTTAGGTGTTCAGAATAACAAGATGAAAAAGATCTTCCCGTCTGGCCTATGTAGAAACTATTGCAATCATTACAATTTAATTTGTAAACACCTGTTTTGTTGTATTTGTCTATGTCCGTGTTTGTATCATTGACGTGTTTTTTGATAGTATTGTTTGTTCTGTATGCTATTTTGTACTTGTGTTTTCTGAATGTGTTGGCGAGTTTGTGTGTGTTGGAGTTATGGTATGTGCGTGTGATGTAACCAACACACACAAACTCACTAACACATTCAGAAAACACAAGTACAAAATAGCATACAGAACAAACAATACCATCAAAAAACACGTCAATGATACAAACACGGACATAGACAAATACAACAAAACAGGTGTTTACAAATTAAATTGTAATGATTTCAATAGTTTCTACATAGGCCAGACGGGAAGATCTTTTTCATCTCGTTACTCTGAACACCTAAAAGCTTTATCCAACAACAATATACATTCCGCATTTGCCACACACATACACACAAAAAACCACAGCTACACCAACATAGATACTAATCTGGAGATATTACACTACTTACCCAAAGGTCGAAAACTTAACACAGCAGAACAATATGAAATATACAAACACCACACAACACAACCAAACAACATACTTAACGACCAATTACAGTATAAATCACACTCACTTTTTGACACAATTATACAAAAACTAACAATAATTTGGATCCCCGCGCCAATCCTCTTCCTCCACACACCACCCCCACTATACCTTCCTAAATAAAAACCGTTACAAGTTAATGGCAGTCTGTCTCAAAGCTGACGAAGGCGAACACCACGCCGAAACGCGTATGAGAAGAAAAGACAAGTAAGTTTCACAAGTTGAAAGTTTCAATATTCTATATAGTTTAGTGCTGTAAAAAAAGATGATGAACAATCAAAACAATAAATTTTAATATTTGTAACAGTACATCGTATAGAGTCTTATGACATTTACCTGTCGAAACAACAATAGTGTAGCAATAGTGACTTCTAAAATGATTATAACTAAGGCAGGATCATGTCCTGTCTTGCACCAATATTGATGAAAGCAACAGATAATAACATAACACTCTGATAACAAAATAGAACCGAGAAAAACTGAAAAAGCTTCAGGGCTATTTGTTTTTCAACCTCCGATAGACCAATAAACAGACACATGAATGACATCAATAATTTTATTATATACAAAAGTCACATATATATGTAAACTACTTTTCTATATAGTCACCACCATTGTTGAGGCACTTATCATAGCGAGGAACCAACTTTTCTATGCCCATGTTGTAGAATGTTTGCTCCTGAGTAGTCAGCCAATCTGCCACACTGACTTTAACTCATCATTGGAGTCAAACCGCTGCCCACCTAACCACTTTTTCAAGTCAGTGAACAAATGATAGTCACTTGGTGCCAAGTCTGGGCTATAAGGTGGGTGATCAAGGACTTCCCAACGATAATGATGCACCCATTCTCCGAGTCTTGTGGACACCTGTGAGTTGTTTGGGAACCCACCAAGCACAGAGTTTCCTATACCTAAGATTCTGAGTAAGAATATCATAAAGAGCAGACCTAGAAATTTCAGGAAAACCAGCAGAAAGTTCAGTAATTGTGAAACAACGGCACTCTTGAACCATCCTGTCTACCCTTTCAACAACTTCATCAGTAGGCACAGATTTGCCCTCCTTCATCATGAACATCAATTCCCCCTTCTTTAAATTTTTGACACCATTCCCGAACTGAACCATCACTCATCACATTTTCTCCATACACATTACACAACCTTTGATGAATTTCTGCAGCACTATGACCTTCAGCTTGAAGAAATCTAATAAGAGACCGAATCTCACACTTGGAGGCAA
Organism: Magicicada septendecula; assembly: GCA_034769895.1. Taxonomy (NCBI): domain Eukaryota; kingdom Metazoa; phylum Arthropoda; class Insecta; order Hemiptera; family Cicadidae; genus Magicicada; species Magicicada septendecula. The sequence continues at coordinate 476,312,923 of CM068374.1, forward strand.
TTTCAATTGTAGTTGCCATAATTAAACTGTCGTCACCACAGTAATAGACATAATAACTATAAAACCAGTGGTTATAGGTTAGAACAAAGCCTCAAAAATATTAATCAACAATCAGATTATTGCTATGACACCAGAACCAAGTTTGCCAACTCACCGGAGGTTGAAAAAAAAATAGCTCTCATAATAACATTGTACCATATTAACTAATAAACTTAGTTTATTTTGGATTTATAAATTTACTAATGTGCTTTGTTTACGTTGTACACTTACGGCTAGTGCCGCCATGTTGTCATATTGCCAACTTAAAATTTTTTACCTACCGTATCCAGGATTTCTAATTGCACGAGTGGAAAAACAAGATGGTTGCTTGAAATAATTAATCCTTTTCTAGCAGGCAAATTAACTTTAATTTATTTCATAAAATTCATCTTTTTCCGATCAAACAAAACTTTATACATTCCCCTTAATCCCAACATTACATATAAAATCTTCCTTCTCCCTCTCTTACATTTTGTTTCAATAGTATTCCAAGTAAAATATAGATATAAAATGGATCACTGTTTAATGTGAATATAATTTGTTCAGCAATAGTCAAAATAAAACATGAAATATAAATACAAAATAATTCGCTTAATACTTAACTTAACTAACACAACGGAAACCAGCGCTTTCACTCACAGACACATATCTACCCCAGGATTTTAAGAGCTCTCCATTAATCGTGAAAATATTTAAATTTGAACATTACAATTTTGAATATTTAAACCATAATTGAAAGTTTTGTTTTTATTCTTGTAGACTACTTAGCTGAGTTTGAATCCAGAAGACGTCACATTTCTCCACGCACACACTTTATGTTAATGAATAATTCGTTTTACATCTCCGAAACTGTTATTATATCAAGAAAACTGTTCATTTACGTTATTTATGTATAAATTTCGATTTTATATCACATTTTTTCTGTACTGCGGGCGCGACGAAAATTATGCCCGGTCGGCAGACAGATTGCGTCCGTAGTTGTTAGTTGTTCATGGCTGACTGTTTTGTTCTCTGAGCGTCAACGAAACTGCTGGCGTTGACACTCCTACATTCCAGCGTTATGTAAGGCACTGACGCAATATCGTCTGATTGGATGTTACATCATCGGTTAGTCACTGTTTCTTAAAATAACTGTTTTACTAGCATCTGGAGCTGACCTTGGCACAATTTCGCCCGTTTGACTACTACGTCGTTATAATTCATGACCAATATTTTAAAATCACTTTTCTAATTTGGTCCCAATAAAATTTACCATATCATCAATTTACGTTTATGTCTCCCCAAAATTACGTTACATTACCAATATTATTTTCTTATCAAAATACACTGATTTTTTATATTACCCCAGGTAGGCTAAAATGTCCTGTTACAACCAATGCCAGGCTGCCTTGACTCTACCCCAAAACATAAGAATTGTGTTCTCTAAGATCACAGAATTCTGCAGGTTCATATGTACTGGTCCACTAGTCCTGTAACAATGTTTTGCATTTTTTTTATTTCTTGAAACACTTTATTTTACTATCAAGTTGTGCTGTCACTTTTCAATAAACTATGAGGGTTATTTTTTTTCAACCTCCGGTGAGTTGGCAAACCTGGTTCTGTTGTCATAGCAACAAACTGATTGTTGATTAATGTTTTTGAGGCTTTGTTCTAACCTATAACCACTGGTTTTATAGTTATTATGTCTATTACTGTGGTGACGACAGTTTAATTATGGCAACTACAATTGAAATTGCCTCGAAGTGTGAGATTCGGTCTCTTATTAGATTTCTTCAAGCTGAAGGTCATAGTGCTGCAGAAATTCATCAAAGGTTGTGTAATGTGTATGGAGAAAATGTGATGAGTGGTGGTTCAGTTCGGGAATGGTGTCAAAAATTTAAAGAAGGGCGAATTGATGTTCATGATGAAGGAGGGCAAGGAAGAAAGTCTGTGCCTACTGATGAAGTTTTTGAAAGGGTAGACAGGATGATTCAAGAGTGCCGTTGTTTCACAATTACTGAACTTTCTGCTGGTTTTTCCTGAAATTTCTAGGTCTGCTCTTTATGATATTCTTACTCAGAAGCTTAGGTATAGGAAACTCTGTGCTCGGTGGGTTCCCAAACAACTCACAGGTGTCCACAAGACTCGGAGAATGGGTGCATCATTATCGTTTGAGAAGCGTTATGACAAAGAGGGTCAAAGTCAAACCAAGTGACTACCATTTGTTCACTGACTTGAAAAAGTGGTTAGGTGGGCAGCGGTTTGACTCCGAAGATGAGTTAGAGTAGAGTGTGGCAGATTGGCTGACTACTCAGGAGCAAACATTCTACATTGGCTTAGAAAAGTTGGTGCTTCACTATGATAAGTGCCTCAACAATGGTGGTAACTAAGTAGAAAAGTAGTTTACATATATATGAAACTTTTGTATATAATAAAATTATTGATGTCATTCATGTGTCTGTTTATTGGTCTATCGGAGGTGGAAAACAAATAGCCCTCGTATAATACATTAAAAATATTAAGAGAGAGAAACTTGAAACGTTACTATTAATATAACCTGCAAACTGTACATAATGTTTTGTTACCTTATGGAAGTAAACAATATCATAAAATAAACAATTTTTGAACAGAACAGAACAGCTCAGTATAAAACACTAGGTTAAACTATGTTGATCTCAAGTTTGATAATAATTAAATATTAGAAGTAGAAAACAATACACAAAAAATAATTGGAAGAAGCAGCAAGTGAAAGAAAAAAAAAATAGCAAAAACTACCTACACAACATTTTATACTGCATGTAAAATTATTCTTGGATTTCGTTGTCCATGATGTGTCCTTTACTTAACTAAATATAATTACTTCACTACCAACTCGGAACACAAAAAGGTTTTTATAGGTAAAAACGTAAAAGTTTTACCTTATAGCCTTAACCAGTTTTCACTTTTAAAAACCTTCTTCAGAGCAGCGCAGCAGCCCAATTACAGTGTGCCCAACGGCAGCCTCTGAAGAAGCTTTTTAAAAGTGAAAACCGGTTAAGGCTATAAGGTAAAACTTTTACGTTTTTACCTATAAAAAACTTTGTGTTCCGAGTCGGTAGTGAAGTAATCATATTTAGTAAAATTATTGTTACAATATTGTCTCGCAGATCATCGTATTGTACAACAGAAACAGAATAACTGACACCAATAAAGTTAACAATTACAAACAAACAACAGTTAGAAATCAATGAAGGCACTCTTATACAATAATTTAAGTTAAATTTGTCCAACACACAACAATAAATGTCACCTTATTACAGTTTCATATTAATCGCTTTCCGCCAGTCACAATAACAAACACTCTGAACCTCTCTCTAATATCACTGGTCTATAACTGAATTGGGACACTTCAAAATCCAGCATTTATACTATGGCTGCCTTGCATTACAGTAACATAGTGGGCCAGGATGGTGGTAGAGCAGTCAAGTAACATCTAAAACAATCTATAGCTTTATGCAATTCTGCAGTGCAAGTATATGTATATGTGCAAGGTGTCACATAGTTACTCAGCAATGCAGTACTATCTATTTCATCAGCATAGCACTGCTCCCTCCTTAAGCCTGTTCACCCCGAACTGGCAAACCATCGCTGCAGTAATCAGGCTGGCAATCTACGTGGATGACCTTAAACAACAACATTGCTTCTCTTTTTCACAGTGTAAGGGCTAATATGTTTGAAGTTTCAAGGAGTGACCACGATGGTGCATTGGGTTGTATAACCAAACCTGGTCCCCTTCTTCAAAACCCATATTATTGCTGCAAATGACATACCACCTTTTAATTTTGTCAGTGGCTACCTTCAGGCGTCCTCTTATCAAACAATTAATTTCTCGCAGTTGGTTTTCTAACTGCAAAGAATAATTCTGTGACCCTCAGAAAGGAGTCTTGGGTGATCTGAACAAGTCCACAGGAAGACGAACCTCTCACCCAAACACTAGTTTTGCTGGAGTCATGAACTGATGACCTGATTAAGATTAATGGTATACACTGGACCCAAAATGTTTGGTTCTTGTCAACAACGGCTTTAACAACTTCTTCCTGGGCCCTTCCTTTAAATCAGTAACAAGCAAGAGCCCTTTCTTCAATCACCTCTTCTGTCACCATACAAAGTGGTCCTTCATCTACTAGTTCTTCCATTACTGCATCCAATACCAAGGGTTCCCTTTATCTGCACCGGTTGACTCCTTTTCAGTCACTGTCACTTGGTTCATCGAATGGTTGGTTAACCCTATCACTTCAGCTAACTCTCAGGGCATTCTCTCTTAAGTCTACAATGAACCCGTAGGCATTCATAACGTCTATGCCAAGAATCATTGACAATGTATGGAGCAAGATTTTGGTGGCTAAACTAGAGGAGACCCAGGTGTACATGTATGTCTACCTTTCCTAACACTTTGACGCCCCGTTGTTTGTTCTTCTAGTTGGAATATGTATGGTATAAGAGCTAAATTGAGGCTGGCAGTGACTGACAATAATTCTGCTGCACAAATATACATGCAAGGCATCACGTAGTCACTCAGCAATGCCGTACTATCTGTTCTACTACCTGTTTGGACTAGAAAATATTGGTTTGATTGGAATGTATTTTACATTGGCTATATGAAAATTAATGTGGATATACAGGATGATTCAAAATTGCATGACAATCTCTTGGGACCTGATTCTATAGCAAAAAATAAGAAAAAAAAGTTCATATAAACATAGGTCTAAAAACAGTTTGTTAGTGGGTTACAGCTTCCGAACCAGTTCGCCCTGATTTCTGCTCCCACGGGTAAATGATGCCATACTGAAATTCTTGGGGTATAAAGTGAAGGGTAAATTTGGTGGTTTCTTATGGCTTCTGATCTAAAAAATTGAATAAAAGAGGTCCTAGAGCTCTATCTCAATTAGTTTCTAAGAAGAACTGCGTTAAACACAAAATGTTGGAGTTGAAAAGCACACTATTTTAGATTTGAGATAAAATAACTTCATTAATTTGCCAATACACAAATACAAATTTCTAACTAACTTTGTAGAGAATTTAATTATGAGAAAATGTATGTGTATAAAGTCTGTTAAATTTGAAAAATTCAACTTTAATTAAAAACAAAACAGACCAAAATGCCCCAGAAATGTGTTACAATTTTAAACAGAAAAAAGGGTTTTTGTAAACGTTTTCACAACAAATTGAAAACTTAAATTATTGAATTTTTCCTTAAAACGATTAAATAACAAAACTGTTAAATTGATAAAGCTGCAAATGTTCGCTCAAAGCAGTTATTCAATGTGGCCATTTTGTTCAGCATAGAATTCAGTTAGGTGAATCCTGTCAAATATATCATATGTACAATTTAAATATGGTTAAACAATGTATGTACAATACGCATGCGTGTATTATTATTGTTATAACGGATGTATGTATTCTATGAAGGTTAGTTCAGTGAATAAAGTCTTTTCTAATCAACGTGTTGTCTAACTGTATTTGGCAATATAATTCCAATATTAAATAATATCTCTCACAGGTTATGGGCCCAGAAAGTTGATGATTCCTAATTCTTTTGCGTTGAACTCCTTTTAAGGAACTCGATGATTTTTAGACATTCGCTCTTGTCACCTGTGATGATTATATCATCAACCCATATAATAAGGTAAGCATTTTTACCCAAGTACAAACAAAAGTCATTCTGAGATCTGATTAGACCATGATGTTGCACAGCCTCGTTAAACCTTTCATTCCATTTTCTGGGCGAAGAGCGAAGACCGTATAAGCTTTTCATGAGTTTTAGAGCATTCATTGGACATTTTACTCCTTTGGGTGGTTTTATATAAACTTCAGTGTCTAGCTTGCCATTTAGGAATGCTGTAGGATATCAAGTTGTTTAATTTCCCATCCATTTTGCAGTACTACAGACAGTAAGATTCTGATAGTGGAAAGTTGAGCGACTGGTGCATAAATGTTGGAGGACACTTCCTCTTGAAATCCTTTTGCTACTAGACGAGCTTTCTTAGTGCCATCAGGCTTGATTTTGAAAAGCCACATTGTGTCAATAGCTTTGGGTAGATTTGTTGCCTTCCAAATTTGATGTTTTTCGAGGGCACTTATTTCCTTTTGGATCACTTCTTCCCAACCATCTCTAGTACATATGGCATCTTCATAAGAGATTGGTACTCCTGCACAAAGACAGTACGCTAAGTGCATCTCATCTTCATTTTGACTAAAACTTTTATTATAATCCTTGTACAATATATTATAATACTACAACGAGTTTATGAACGCCAAATATAATAATATACTACGCTTAGCGTTCTGGAGCGCTAAATATAAAGATACTTTATGCTGCTTATTGTATTAGCATAAGTTGATTGACATATTTAATTTATTTGCATTTATTTTAATTATTTATGTCTCGCATGTTTTGTGGTGCCAAATATAACGATTTGAATTATACCACAAAAGTTGCAGCGTCAAATAACTTTAACTTAGATTGCCCGACGTCGTGTGCGTCTTATATAATAATACAACTACTGTTTTGATATATCTCAGGGTAAAATTCAATAAAACGTATTCTTCATTACTCTCTATTAGTTAATTTATTAACTAAACATCATTATATCATATTTCATGGTACACTTAATTCTTGCTATAAATATTAATACTGTAAATAGATAAATTTAACAAATAGCACATTTAACAAAGTTAATACTTCTTCAATCTTTACGAATTTACTTATTACTATAATTTACTGTTTTTTTTTTGTTTATAATTGATCAACTTAAGTTTAGTACAAAATGTATATATAAACGGATTCATTTAAATCAAACGATTGTGAAATGTGGTATAGATATTTTATGAATATTAGATTCTCCACGATTTCTCTAATGGTTCAATATGACCTAACTTAAGATCAAGTCTCTAAATTATTACTTTAAATTAATTTCTTTCGTGAGTTCTTTTAGTGAACAGACAGTGGGTGTAACATTTAATTAGTACATATAAAATTTACTTGAGGTACGATTATCCAATTCTTGTAGAGGTCACCAGTGTAGAAAGCGATGCTCCTTAATCAGCATTGGAGTTTTTTGAAGATAAGTCATCTGATGAATCTCGAGTGGCATGCTTGAACTTCACATATAGATATATATAGCACTTTTCACAACGTGTGTTCGGATCGGCTTTATTTCGAGTCTAAATTATTATTGCGATAGCTTCAGTTATTCACTGAAATTTTGTAACGGTGTCATTAAATCTACTCGTGATATTGTTAAAGACGTATATTACACTCGGTTTATGTTGTTAACCGATACACTTGTCGGTAAATTACTGATATTTATTCATGACTAATTATTGTACAACATTCTTAGCATTTGAGTACCGCCCGCCATTATATCACGTATCACTACCGTTTACTATTATATGATCTCAAACTCGAACGCTAGGTTCGCAAATGTCATACAGTTCATATCATAGCGATATTTTTCTAAGTCGTTTTACGAACTCCGTAACACTTTCGTTCCGTCTCTTACTTCCGATACTCTTGAAAATTTAATAAAAGCTCCTCTTTCGCTTGCCTATATCAAACATGAGGATTTTCCCCACTAGACTTCTGGTTTTCGGCAATGCCATTTCCTAATTGGTTCCTTTCTGTACAACCTACTCCAGAAACCACCTACTTTTTCCAAAGTAAGTTCTGATAGGCCTACCGCTTTCCCCCCAAACTCCTCTCCTGGATACTTTACCCTTCGGTCAACGGCATTTCCGAATACACTAGTAATAAATCTAGTTGTCGTATTTCTTATTCTTCACAAAGGACAACCCTTCGATTTCTCTTCCAACATCTGCCTGTCCAATTAGTTGCGCCTATGGTATTACCTTTTATTGTATTGCCAACTCTCTCCGTAAGTATTTCCTTTTTTTTGTCTGGTTCTCAACAAAACCTATCCTTTTAGTTCCTTCGTTCCTCGGGTACGATTTCTTTCCTGGTATTTGAGTATTGTTTAGGCGTATCCTCTGTTTACGCGTCTCAGTCAAGGAACACCCTTCATTGTCTTCTGTCTGTTGTTGTCGTGTCGTGTAACCTTCCATCCTTTGTCAGGACGAAACATTTCTCATTTGATGAGTTTATTCACTCCCTCGTGCCTTTCATCGGATTGTAAACTATTAACCACTAGCGTCATTTCCAGAGATACCCATCACAATAACCTTGTCCATCTAACATGTGGCCACTCGTTACACTAGATTTATGGCGTGTCAATTAGGCTTGCGTAGGCGACAGCGGATGCCTTCACCTTTTTTTTTTTTTCGCCACCCCTACAACTAACTCATACATCACTTGCCACAACGTCCAAATGACATTTAACTTAACTAAAAGAAAATTTATTTCATTCTATATATATTTATATTTTTTATTTTATTTATTTATTTTTTGAAATTAGGCATTATATCGTCCCCAATTTGGGTCAATTTGGATTAATTCTATGAATCAAAAAGGATCCCAAATTTGAGCCCTGTCGTTGAAATACAACCTTAATTAGATGCGCACAGCATTCCGTGCACAGGCTCAACTTTTCATGAACATAGTGTAGTATGTTTACAATACTATTGACCCACTGACAAAAAAAAACTGGTGCCGTAAGTTTAAACGCCCTACGTCGTAACGGTCCCATCCCCATTGGTAACTAACTTTCACTTTCGCCCCCTTAAATGAATCCGTTTCTGTTTACTATTCTTATTGCTAACATTCCTCTATGATTACAAAGTTACATCTAGTCATATAATTTTAAATCTGCATTTTATCTATGCTTCAATACGACTCTTTACATACATTCTCTTTTGTTGTTTATTCCTGCATATTACACAAATATACACAGAAAATTGTTAAACATTTCATTTAATAATAATAATTATAATCGTATTAATATTAGTAGTTCTGAAAATTATCTATTCAGATGTACACATGTAGTATTCTATGTCAAATACTACCTAACAATGTGCTTCAATGAGGTGGTTTGCGAAGGTAGATTCTGTAGTGGTGTGGAGTGCTTTTGTGTGTTCAATGTATCTCTGTTTGAAGCTACGTCCTGTCTGGCCTATGTAGAATTTATTGCAATTTGAACAATTTAGTTTATATACACCGGGTAGATCGAATTTGTTTTGTGCTTTGGGCATGCATTTTGATAGTGTGTGTTCTGTTTTGTTAGTAGTTTTGTAAGCGATTCTGTATCCTGCTTTTTTGAATTTGTGGGCAATTTTTTCTGTTTGTTTGTTGATGTATGTTAGTGTTATGAATTTGTTGTTTTCTGTCTTTGTCTGTTGTTTGTTTTGTGTAGGAGTTTACTGACTATTGTTCTGTCATAACCGTTAGATTCTGCTAGATATTTTATCATGTATAGTTCGTCTTTGTAGTCTATTTCATCTAAGGGGATGTTGTTAAGTCTATGTATCATGGTTCTAAAAGCAGCTAGTTTGTGTTGTATTGGGTGATTGGAGGTGTTGTGTATTAGTGTGTCAGTTGTAGTTGGTTTTCTGTATATACTGAATTTGTGCCTGTGTTCTAGTTTTGTGATGGAGAGGTCTAAGAAGTTTATGGTATTGTTGTGTTCATATTCGGCAGTGAAGGTTATGTTTTTATGTATTTTGTTTATGTGCGTTAGTAACTGTTCACATTGTCTTTTGTTTCCCCTGTATAGTATTAGAATGTCATCAACGTATCCGTGCCAATATAGTATTTTATGTGAGTGTCTGTCATTGTTTGTGAGTATTTTTGTTTTTTCTAAGTGTTGGAGGAAGACTTCTGCTAGAATGCTGGATATTGGGGAGCCCATGGGTAGGCCATCGTTCTGTGTGTAGTATTTATTGTTATTAATAAAGTAGTTTTGTTTTGTGATAATGTTCAGAGTTTCTGTTATTTCATTGATAAGTTCGTTTGGTGTGTTGTTCTGTTTGAGTTTGTTTTGTAGGATGGTGATTGTTTCAGAGATGGGGATGTTTGTGTACAGGTTTTTAATGTCAAAGGAGGTTAATGTGGCATTATGGGGGATGTGTATGTCTTTTATTTTTGTTACTAGGTCAGTGTTGTTTTTTTACTGCAATGTTGTTGTCTATTTGTGTGTGTTGTCTAATAATTTTGTCTAGATATTTTGCCAGTTTGTGTGCAGGGGCATTACGGTAGTTGATAATGGGACGGATTGGAATGTCTTCTTTATGGATTTTGGGAAGCGCTTGGAGTGTAGGTGCTGATGGTCGGATTTGTTTCATGTAGGGCTTTTGTTTATGTGTCATAATGTGTTTGGCTTTGTTGACTATTTGTTTTACTGAGTTTTGGTATCTGTCGGTGGGGTCGTGTTTTAGTTCTGTGATGTTGTTCTGTTCTATGAAGTCCTGTACTTTTTTGTGTAGGTTGTCTGTGGGGATAATTACAGTCGTGTTGCCTTTGTCAGCTTTTAAAAATGTGATGTTGTGTTTGTGTGCCTTTTCCCTCAGTTTGATGGCTGTGTGTATTTCTGAGTTGTGGTTGTTGTTGTCTGGTGTCTTATGTACTCCTATTGTGTTGTTTATATTATGTCTTAATGTGTCTTGATGTTCTGGTGCTGTGTTTTGTATATTTGTTTCTGTGTCAATTATGAGCTTTGTTAGTGTTTGGTTGTTATGTTTGTAATGTATGTTATGTTTTAGGCCTTTATCAAGGAGTGTTTGTTCGTTTTTTGTTTTTTGAAATCCAAGAATGTATCTATTTCATTCAGTTATATACTCTTCAAATTTAAGATTGCTAATAATGTTCTTTTCTATAAAATTTTTTTTTTTACTCTTAACAAACACTTCACTACAACCTTAAACTAAATATTTTGTGAGAATATACATATTTAATGTGTCATACTAGTAAACTTCATAAATGTTATACCACAAACAAAATTTTGGACATTTTAGTATAATCTATACATTTACCTTAACAAATCACTGCCAACTGTTTTACTAAAATTTGTTAACAGGATTTTACTACAAACTTTACAAATTTTATTATATAACATCTCATTACTAAGACAATTGTTACCTCAAATTTCCATTTAACATCATGTAGTTAGTAATATTTATCATAATACAAGACACATACTTTAGTTTGCTAGAAAAAAACTTCACTAATTGTTATTTCAGTGTTGTAAAATTTTACATCTAATTTTACACAATTCAACTGTCAATTACAAGTTATTTTAGACTTCAACTAAGTTTTCTGAATGATATTTCTTTAGTTGTCTAATATTGAAAACCCCACGTATTGCACTGCTGTTTACGTCCTCCTGTACTTGATACGTGGCGCTTCCCACTTTACGTGTGATGGTATAAGGACCTTCATAAAACGCACAAAATTTCACAATTATATTTTGTGTGGTGTCAGAAAGTTTATGTGTCCGGATTAGGACCTGGTCCCCTACTTCAAAAGTGGTGATTTTGTTCAATTTATTTATTCGAGCTGCTTGTCTCTCTCCCTTCTTTTTTATCCGTAACTGTAGTTTGCTTAGATCCACTCTGTCGGTATTTATCACTATGGGGTCAATGTATCTCTCCCAATCTCTAGTTGGTTTTGTATTGAATTGTGCTTCATGTGGCGTTATCTCAGTGGTGTCTTGATAGGTCTCATTTAGACATGCTTTTATGATTTTGATATACGTGGCCCATTTAGTGTGCCTTTCTCTCACAAATATCCTGAATAAGTTCCCTAGTTGTCAGTTCCAGCGTTCGGCTATGTTAGTACAGGGATTTCTTATAGCAGTGTATTTATGTTTTATGTTTAATTGTCCCAGACCTTGTGTCCATTTGCGCGATGTAAACTGTGTACCGTTATCTGTCAAAATACTATCTGGTTTCCCGTGGGTCGTTATGTATTGTTGTAGTCTTTTGAGCGTCACATTTGTAGTAGCTCTACGCAGTGTATATAATTCTACATATTTAGTAAAATTATCGACAACAACTAATAAATATTTCACTCCACCACTGGATACAGGGAGTGGACCATAATAGTCCATGCTAATTAATTCCCCTTTGCGTGATGGCAATATCGGTCGTGTTTCTCCGGTGATAATTCTATTCCCGCTGTCCTTGCACCTTTGACAAAGATCACAGCATTTTATGACTTGGCTGATAGTTCTGGACATGGTGTCCATAGTAAAGTGTTCCCTTATCAGCTGTTGTGTCTTTTTCGTCCCTGGGTGTCTGTACATCTGGTGAATTTCTTGGATCAATTCGACTCTAAATTCTTTTGGAATATATAGTTTCCACTGGTTTTTCCAACTGCGATATAATTTATTATTTATTAATTTAAAATGCTGACTCATTTGGTCCTCATTTCCCTCCTTAATCTTGATTATAATTTGTTTTATCTTATCGTTTGCGAGTTGCATTTGATTTATACTTTGTAATTTAGCGGCAGTGTTCTTATTCAATTTTATTTCAATTGCATGTATATAATATTCATGTTTATCTTCGGCTAGTACATTCCTGTTGTTATCTTCCGGGTATCGGCTCAGTATGTCTGCGACTAAGTTCTCCTTCCCCTTGCAGTGTAGAATTTTGAAGTTGTATTCCTGAATGCTGAGTATCCACCTAGTAATCCGGGTATTGTTTAAATGGCACTTTTGAATAAAGGTTAACGCTTTGTTATCTGTTATTATTGTTAGCGGTTGACCTAATATGTAGATACGGAACTTTTTTAAACATTGTACTATGGCAAGCAGTTCTTTTTCTGTAGTAAAGTAGTTTCTTTCGGCGTTCTTAAAGGTTCTGCTTGTGTATGCGATGACGGCGATCTTCCCTTCCTGATCGATCTGATACAGCTGGCCCCCGTATGCATAATTACTTGCATCACATTGTAGGTAAAACCGTTTTCCTTGTATAGGAAACTTGAGCATAACGGTATCTATGAATAATTTCTTCACTCGCTGGAATTGTTCTTCCATGGCTGAATCCCATTGGAATTTATTTCCTTTTTGTAACAGTCTTAATAATGGTTGTGTATACTCTGCATATTTGCTGGTGAATTTGTTGTAAAAGTTAGTAAGCCCCAAGAAACCTTTTAATTGCTTGTGGTTTCTTGGTGCAGGAAAATTCATGATAGCAGCTACTTTCTCCGGTGTTGGTTTAATCCCATTTGTGGTCAAACAGTAGCCAAGATACTGAATTTCTTTGCAGAAAAATTGTGATTTCTGTAAATTAATAGTCATATTGGCATTTCTTAAGTTTTCTAATAACCCTTTTAAATGTATTATGTGTTCCTGTTCACTCTGCGAGAAACATAGAATATCATCTACATAGATGATAGTGTTTTCCTTGACTTCTTCCGTAAGTACGTGGTCAAGTCCACGTGCTAAGCTCGCGAGACTGGTACTTAGTCCGAATGGTGTAACTTTAAAACGATAACATCGGCCTTCATATAAAAAACCCGTGTAATCACGACAATTCTCATTTAGTGGCACCTGCCAAAAACTATTGGTTAGGTCTATAGTAGACATAACTTTTATATTACTACATCTAGCTAGTATTTCGTTTATCGGTGGCGGTCCTTCATAATCTGGGATAGTTATACTATTTACCTTTCGGGCGTCCAGACATAATCGCACCTTCCCGTCCCTTTTTATTACAGTCACCAGAGGTTGAATGTAGGGGCTTTGGGCCCTTTCAATAATACCATACTCCAGCATTCGCTTAATTTCAGTCTTTACTGCGTCTTGATACTTAATAGGAACAGGCCACCCTTTTTGCAGGTAAGGCGTGTTATCAGTCACCTTGAAGTAATGTTTGTATCCCGTTATGAGGCCTGGTCGATCTTCAAATACTTCTTTGTTTTCATATAAAAGCTGTTCTAATTGGCTTCTTCTTGTTAGGTCCACCCCTTCAATTTCGTCGAGTTTCTTATATATTTCCGCCTCTATGTTACTTACGTCTTCCTTTATCACCATAAGAGGTATTTCACAAGAACCTTCTTCCTCAATTGTTCCCAATATATTCTGTACTTGTATCTTCTTTTCTGGTATATTAATTATGCTTTTTGTTTGCTGAAGAAAATTCATACCCAGTATGCATTCTCTCACCAGCCCTGGTATAATTAAGAAGACACAGTCAAAATGTACACTGTTATTAATACAAATTTCGTAAAATATTTGTTTTCTAATATGTTTAGATTTATTTCCTATAGCGCTAACTATAGTGGTGTTGTTAACGCTTAGGATTTCATGATTCCCAAGCTTCTTTTGATTGTTATTATACCATTTCTCGGACAGTGCATTTAGTGAAGATTCGGTATCAATTAAAGCATTTACATGTATGTTGTTGATTTTAATTGATAACTCTGGGCTTTTAAGATTCTTCAAGTCAATGCTTTGTTCACTCTCTTCCATTAACTCATGTCTTATATTTGGGAAAAGTGTTTCTATGTATTCATCGTGTTTTGTTAATTTGTTGTTCGGTTTATAAACCGAGTTCATTACCCTTGCTGTTGACAGTCACTTTTGCTCTTGTTTTGTGTAAATAGGCCGAACGCTCCCCTTACTACTGGACGCGTGACTTTCTATTTCTAAAGAATTTATAACTGGTTTCTCACTTTCTATTTTTGGTCGGGGTGGGAATTTTTGCTTCCACCCTTGTTTTGGTTCATCGACCTGGTGTTTCTGGAAACCCTTGTGTACATCTTGTCGCCTTACTTGTCTTTCATTTGTTTTCATATATTCATTATTATTTCTCATATTTATACACATGTATTCTCGCAGTAACGCTTCAAAACTGTTAATCGATGTTACTCCTCTCGTGACAACCGCTATTTGTATTTCTTTGGTATAATGGTGCGCTAATTTAGTTATCATGTGCCGGTCTGAAAGGATTGGTATAAGTTGTCTGCATTTTAACACACACCTTTCCATATATTGGATCATGTTGAGCGAACCGTTTTGATTGAATCGCCCGTACTCCAACTGATCGCGGATTCGGTCTTGATGAGTAGAGCTCTAATATTTTTCCATAAATATCTCTTCAAATTCCTTGAACGTATTTATTTGTCCTCTTACTATTCGCCACCAGATAGCCGCTTCCCCTGTTAGATGTCGGCCTATCCATCTAGTGTTGTCTTCACTATAGTATATCTCCTGGAGTTCTCGCAACTCCTTCAAGAACTCGATTGGGAAGTTATCTTCTTCGTCAAATGTGACATCTTTATTTATGCTCGTCCCATTTACGGCGACGGCTGGTCTCTGCTCCATTTCTTCCAACCTACGCTGTACTCTTTGTTGACTTTCCCGTACGGTCGTAAGGTTGTTTGCTATTTCGTCCAGTCTTCTACCCTTTTCCGTGGAGACGTCATTTAACTTCTCTTCAGCATTTTGATGGGCTTCTTTTAAATTTCTTACCTGTTGCACTATCCCTTCTATCTGCTGTTTATTCTGGTTCTGCGTATTGATTATGGCATCCTGCCATTCCTTACGATCCTTCTCGCGTATTTCTCTACTTTCTTTTGTTTGTTTCTTTATTTCTTTACTTATTTCTTTAATTCCGCTCTCATTCTTTCTTTGTACTTCTTCCAGCTTTTTTGATTGTTTTTGTAAATCATCGTTTACTTGGTGGATTTGACCTTGTAAGTTCTCTTTAATTATTTCTATTTTGTCATCTAAGCTTTTTGTGATTCTTTCTTCGGTCCTCCTGTGCATTTCTTCATTATGCTTTCTCAATTCTTCAGTCAGCCTTCTCAATTCTTCATTCTGTTGCTTTCTTGTTTCTTCATTCTGATTTCTTATTAATTCTATCAACATATTGAGATTAATTTCTGGCTGCATAGACTCATGTCCCCGGGCCCTGCTTCCCATAATTTCTTCGCCACTGGTAGCATTGTCTATTGCGCTATTCTCTGATTGCTCCACCCCCATCTGATTATTTACATCATTTGTTGCCATTTTTGCCCGCCTTCGCGTTATCATTCAGGCACTTAGCGACTTATTACTATATTATCTTATTCTACTTACTTCTAGACAAATTTATAACCACACTGTCTGTCACTGCCCTAGCCTAATAAGATTTATTTGTCTATCAAGCCGTGCGGTGCGGCGCCAAATATAATACTACAACGAGTTTATGAACGCCAAATATAATAATATACTACGCTTAGCGTTCTGGAGCGCTAAATATAAAGATACTTTATGCTGCTTATTGTATTAGCATAAGTTGATTTGACATATTTAATTTATTTGCATTTATTTTAATTATTTATGTCTCGCATGTTTTGTGGTGCCAAATATAACGATTTGAATTATACCACAAAAGTTGCAGCGTCAAATAACTTTAACTTAGATTGCCCGACGTTGTGTGCGTCTTATATAATAATACAACTACTGTTTTGATATATCTCAGGGTAAAATTCAATAAAATGTATTCTTCATTACTCTCTATTAGTTAATTTATTAACTAAACATCATTATATCATATTTCATGGTACACTTAATTCTTGCTATAAATATTAATACTGTAAATAGATAAATTTAACAAATAGCACATTTAACAAAGTTAATACTTCTTCAATCTTTACGAATTTACTTATTACTATAATTCATTGTTTTTTTTTTGTTTATAATTGATCAACTTAAGTTTAGTACAAAATTTATATATAAACGGATTCATTTAAATCAAACGATTGTGAAATGTGGTATAGATATTTTATGAATATTAGATTCTCCACGATTTCTCTAATGGTTCAATATGACCTAACTTAAGATCAAGTCTCTAAATTATTACTTTAAATTAATTTCTTTCGTGAGTTCTTTTAGTGAACAGACAGTGGGTGTAACATTTAATTAGTACATATAAAATTTACTTGAGGTACGATTATCCAATTCTTGTAGAGGTCACCAGTGTAGAAAGCGATGCTCCTTAATCAGCATTGGAGTTTTTTGAAGATAAGTCATCTGATGAATCTCGAGTGGCATGCTTGAACTTCACATATAGATATATATAGCACTTTTCACAACGTGTGTTCGGATCGGCTTTATTTCGAGTCTAAATTATTATTGCGATAGCTTCAGTTATTCACTGAAATTTTGTAACGGTGTCATTAAATCTACTCGTGATATTGTTAAAGACGTATATTACACTCGGTTTATGTTGTTAACCGATACACTTGTCGGTAAATTACTGATATTTATTCATGACTAATTATTGTACAACATTCTTAGCATTTGAGTACCGCCCGCCGTTATCTCACGTATCACTACCGTTTACTATTATATGATCTCAAACTCGAACGCTAGGTTCGCAAATGTCATACAGTTCATATCATAGCGATATTTTTCTAAGTCGTTTTACGAACTCCGTAACACTTTCGTTCCGTCTCTTACTTCCGATACTCTTGAAAATTTAATAAAAGCTCCTCTTTCGCTTGCCTATATCAAACATGAGGATTTTCCCCACTAGACTTCTGGTTTTCGGCAATGCCATTTCCTAATTGGTTCCTTTCTGTACAACCTACTCCAGA
The DNA here is from genome assembly GCA_034769895.1 of Magicicada septendecula. Classification (NCBI taxonomy): domain Eukaryota; kingdom Metazoa; phylum Arthropoda; class Insecta; order Hemiptera; family Cicadidae; genus Magicicada; species Magicicada septendecula. The sequence goes on from CM068374.1 coordinate 476,330,456, forward strand.
AACCACCTACTTTTTCCAAAGTAAGTTCTGATAGGCCTACCGCTTTCCCCCCAAACTCCTCTCCTGGATACTTTACCCTTCGGTCAACGGCATTTCCGAATACACTAGTAATAAATCTAGTTGTCGTATTTCTTATTCTTCACAAAGGACAACCCTTCGATTTCTCTTCCAACATCTGCCTGTCCAATTAGTTGCGCCTATGGTATTACCTTTTATTGTATTGCCAACTCTCTCCGTAAATATTTCCTTTTTTTTGTCTGGTTCTCAACAAAACCTATCCTTTTAGTTCCTTCGTTCCTCGGGTACGATTTCTTTCCTGGTATTTGAGTATTGTTTAGGCGTATCCTCCATTTACGCGTCTCAGTCAAGGAACACCCTTCATTGTCTTCTGTCTGTTGTTGTCGTGTCGTGTAACCTTCCATCCTTTGTCCGGACGAAACATTTCTCATTTGATGAGTTTATTCACTCCCTCGTGCCTTTCATCGGATTGTAAACTATTAACCACTAGCGTCATTTCCAGAGATACCCATCACAATAACCTTGTCCATCTAACATGTGGCCACTCGTTACACTAGATTTATGGCGTGTCAATTAGGCTTGCGTAGGCGACAGCGGATGCCTTCACCTTTTTTTTTTTTCGCCACCCCTACAACTAACTCATACATCACTTGCCACAACGTCCAAATGACATTTAACTTAACTAAAAGAAAATTTATTTCATTCTATATATATTTATATTTTTATTTTATTTATTTATTTTTTTGAAATTAGGCATTATAATATAATCTTTAAATTTCTCTGGAACAGGCAGTTTATATGCCCAAGCCTTTGAACCAAAAACCCTCACCTTGTCATAATTCACTTTACCTAGGTAGATTTCAGCGGGTACCTTATTTTTCTTCAGGGCAACTATTGGAGAGCGGTTCAATTGGTATGCAGCACAACGTATTGCTTCACCCCACAAGAACTTAGGCAAATTTGTTTCAGCGAATAGTGTTTGTACTCTACTCATTAGAGTGAAATTGATTCTTTCGCTAACTCCATTCTGCTGCTGTGTATGTGGCAAAGTGTATTCGTTGACTATTCCTTTCTGTATACAGAAATTTTTAAACACATGTGATGAGTACTCTCCACCACAATCTGACCTGATTCTTGAAGAGTAATATCCTAATTCCTTTAATTTATGTAGACAACCAAAGTGCACTTAACATGTGTGAAAGCTATGAGAATAGCAGACGTACTAGACATATAGACATTAAATATCACTATATTAAGGATCTTATACATAAAAAACTTATTGAATTAGAGTACATAAAAACCCAAGATAATGTAGCTGATATTTTCACAAAATCCTTAAATAACATAAAGTTTGCAAAGTTTTTTGAAAAACTCAACATAAAATAGTTTTCAGATACCAAAAATTTTCAATTTTGCATTTATTTTTTTTAATTTAAGTATATTTATCAACTGTACTCATACCAAAACTGTTCCAAATGTAAATTAAGGGTATTTAAATTATATGGGTATTTAAATTGAGGGGAATGTCAAATATATCATATGTACAATTTAAATATGGTTAAACAATGTATGTACAATACGCATGCGCGTATTATTATTGTTGTAACAGGGTTCCCAGCCAGAAAGTCAAACTAATTTCCCTGACCAAAATATTGTATTTCCCTGACAAAAATTTGGCATTTGCGCAATTTTTAACAGCCTCCTCCACCCCTATTAGCTATCCAACACACACCTGTACACAATATTTATTACTCAAATAGGAAATACAACATTTTGAACAGTAAAGTACATACAATTTAATAATGATCTGCCAGATAATAATAAATGTTAATACATTTTATTTATACATGAATAATGAAAGTATTACTATTAAAATTACTAATGAACACACAATGTTGGTAATAATGTAAAAAAAAACAAAATGCAGCACAACAACAAAATTACACACAATTTTTTCTGGTTTCAAGTAGGCGTATTTTATCTTCAATTCTGGCTTCACATTCTTGTGACTGCATTCTTTTAACTTTTTTTCATCTCCAACTTTCTTATTTCATCACTTATTCTTTGTTTCTCAGCTTTTTTTTCTGTCCTCTTCTTTGACCTTCAGGCGTGTCTTCTCCAAGTAATCCTGGTATTTCTTATGAGCACATCTCACCGATAACAACATTCTACGATTAATTGGTACACATCTGACACCTCCATAGTACAAAATGGAATCATACACTTGTCTTTGTGCAATAATTGACTCCTCATGCATGTTTTCTACCAACATTGATTTATTTATAGAAAAGCCACTCTCCACTGCAGCATTTCCATGAGACAGTATAAGACAAAGCTTTATTACTTGCCAAAGTTCACTATACTGTTTGTTTTCTGCTAAAATGTCAGCAAAGAAAATGTCTAAACCCATACTATCATCAGATATTGAGATATATTCTTTGAATTTAGTTTCCAAAGCTTCCTTTGATTCACAACACAGAGAAATGTATTGTGCTTTAGCCCTATCGGCCACATTTTCAGTTATTCTGTTAGCTTCATGCAACGCTTCCAAGACATATTCCATTCGGGTCTGACCAAGACTTGGTTGCTGATATATTATATATGGGTTCAAACTCGTAAGACCTTTCACTAATCTATACTTTAAAGGACTCTTATACAACAGTTTTGTCACAACTGCCACTAATATTTTCTGACATTCGTGTTTAAAACCAAGAATTTCTCTCTCTGACAATTTTAGTTCTTTAAGTACCTTTTTCGTACTAAATCCAACATCAACTTTACCTACCTCAATTAAGTTTGTTGGGTCCTGTAGATCAAGCAAAATCACACTCCTAATATCAATGGCATTTGCCATTTTACTACTTGACAAAGCGATTCATCAAACTTCTTAATAGTTCATTCAGATGGGAGCACAAAAATGGAGCAGGCGGTTTGTTACTTTGAAATCGTCTGAGAAAAGGCTCACATTCCAAAGAAATGGTTTTGAAAAATGCTAGTTTGCATTTTATTAAAGGGTCTTGGATTTGTTCTTTAATATTTTTACAGGACTTACTTTCTGGCAACTTAGCATTTGCAACATATGCCTTGATATGGTGAAATACTTCTAAGGCTCGTTCCAGACAATGAACATTTTCAAGCCATCGTACTGTACAATACTTCAGTGGGAACACTGTACTACCAGTCACTGCAGTGAACTGGGCCCGGCGAGCTGGTGAGTCTTTGAATAAATAATACATGTTACGCAGGAATGAGTTAAGCTCCCAATTTACAGTCATTAAACCTGTTTTAACAGCTCCATTGATGACATGCAAACCACACACTCCCAGGTTCAATAACTTTTTCCCATCAGGATTTTCTGTTTCCATTTCCACTTCAAGCTTCCTGAGAAAGCTCAAGTTCACATTAGGCCCATCCATTGAGACCTGCAACAAGTTTTTTCTTTGAAGAGGTTGCAGTCCATGATTAAATTTCTGCAGCAGATCTTGGGCAGTAGCACGACCCAGAAAAACACTGTTCCAATATCTAGAAACCACTTTATGAGTGTTGATATCAAAAAATCTGACAATGAGATCCATTTGTCCTTGTTGTGTTACCTTATTGAGTGACTCATCAAAAGAAACTACATAATCCTCACAAGTTTTCAAATTGTTTGTTAATAACTCACTGAAATGTGGTGCAATACCATGATTAATCACGTAGGAACACTTACTTTCACCAAAGGTGAATTTCGATGCAATTGCACTATCTGGGAACATAAGTATAAATGTATCACGTATATCTGCACATGAACTCCTCTTGTATTTACTAGCAACAACTTTTAATGCCCATAAAATTTCTGCTTTGGCTACTTCATCTTTATTAAAATAAGAAGTAGCACAGTGTACCGACTTTCCACTTTCTATCCCTGCCTCAGTCTTTACTGTTTCTGTTGAACTAACACACGGTTTGACAGCGGCATTATCAAGAGATCCATGTCCAATGTCTACACTTCTTGTTTCTGTTGAACTAGCGCTAGGTTTGACAAAAAATGATGACAATGATGGCTGTCTTGATTTAATATTCTGAAGCTGAGTGTGTTTTGGTCCAGTTCTATGTGAATGAATTGGCTGACGCCCCATATTGCTGAGTTTAAACTTCTTTCTGCACACTTTACAGTAGGCTTCAAATTTATTGTCCGGTACATCACTGAGCCAATCTACAAACTCTGGATTAAGGGTTGAATCCAGCCACTGATAGTTGAAAGTTGTATTTCTTGCCATCTTATCTAATGCATAGGCCTAATTTGAAACAAAAGAAAAGCATGTTAATTGTACACAAAAACTATATCAAAGCACAAATACACTTATCTTAGCAATGTAAAGATACCTTGTTGGGATAAAAATATACTTGTACAGCTTGGTAGGGCCAGAGCCGCCACACACTGTTCAGCATTTCAACAAACTCATCTTGTTTTAATGCTGCCATAGTCCGAAACATGTACAATTTTAATTTTTTTAAATAAAATCCAACTTACCTCATTAATTGATCACTTTTCCTCGCTTCAAAGGATTCACAGGTTGCAGTTTGTCATCATGCAGGTTTGTCATTACCTGACACATAACAAATTTGAGTCAACTTCCCTGACACACGCCAATTTTTAAAAGACTTCCCTGACAATCCCTGACTTTCCAGGTCGCTGGGAACCCTGTATAACGGATGTATGTATTCTATGAAGGTTAGTTCAGTGAATAAAGTCTTTTCTAATCAACGTGTTGTCTAACTGTATTTGGCAATATAATTCCAATATTAAATAATATCTCTCACAAATCCATGCTAGCCGGGCGCGTCTTATAGCTTCAGGATTATTCTTAGCAGTAGCTCCATATTCTATTATGCGATGTCTTGTGTGTTAATACTAGCGGAATAAACTAACGACTTCAGCCAACCCCAAAGGAAAAAGTCTGCTGGCATGAGATAAAGAGATCGAGGTGGCCTTTTACTAGTCTGTTTTGACCAATCCATCGCTTACCGAATGTATTATTTAAATGGTTCATCAAATCATGACAGGAGTGAGCAGATACACCGTCATTCAAAAACCACATCTGGACTCTATCTTCTGCAAGTAGAATATCTTCCAAGAGTTCCATCAGATTCGTTTGCAAAAAAATGTATGTATTATCTTCCATTAAGCCTTAGTGGTTAGAAAAAAGGGCCTAAGAGAGTATCACCACACATTAAATGAAAAAGTATGTTGGTTGTCTTGTAGCAGTCTCATATAGGTTTTCTTCTGCCCAAGTGTGGGTGTTTCGAAAGTTTACAATGCTATTTTTCTAAATTGTAACACTTCTCTGAGACCTCTTTTATTCAATTTTTTAGATCAGAAACCATAAGAAACCACCAAATTTACCCTTCACTTTATACCCCAAGAATTTCAGTATGGCATCATTTTACCATGGGAGCAGAAATCAGGGCGAACTGGTGCGTGAACCGTTAACCCGCTAACGAACCGTTTTTGGACCTATGTTTATATGGACTTGTTTTTCTTACTTTTAGCTATAGAATCAGGTCCCGAGATATTTCCATGCAATTTTGAATCGCCCTGTATAAATATGAAAAGACAAGTAGTGTAGCATGAGAGAAAAACGAAGACAGCAGGTGTTGAACTGGACCACTTTTAGTTGAATACATTTATTTTAAAAATGGAAGACTACAGGTAGTCCACTCTCATTACTTTTTTAATGTTAATTTATGGTTTCAATAAAACACCTCGCAATGGACATTAATTCAGTCTTTATTCACAGTTATCATTTAATGAGAACCAGTAATAAATTCGTTAACAAGAAGGCAATTTATCTTCATAACTTAATTAATTAAAATTTTGCTAAATACTCTTTATACATAATTGAACAGAACACTAAACTTTCTCTACTGACTACAGGTATGATACAAACAAATGAAAAACAAACCATAAATTTAGCAACTACCTATACATAAGAAAAACCACAAATAGTTAAATTATCAGTAATACAGATAAATTACATTTTAAACATTTTGATTTACACAGTTTTTATAAATTCAGATTAGGCTAGGCAAGAACAACAATCCAATTCATCTGTGTAAACAATAGGGAATTCTCTGCAACCTCACACACACACACGCGCGCGCGCGCGCGCGCACGCGCGTGTGTATGTGTAAATATGTATTACAAAAACATATTTTATATAGTAAATTATATACTACATACACAGTTGATTTTTTTTATTATAGTTACATTTTAAAAATATTAGTTCCAAAAAAGTTTGCTATAACCTAAATGGAAAACATATACATTACACAGGAAAAGCACTGGGTTTTATACCCAATTTACAAAATTTTGTATAGCACTTCAGTTTCCGTGAATGCATCTGCCATATACATTAAGATTTGCCTATAGAGAGTAACCTGAATCTTTAGATTATACAGTGAACACAAGCAACAACAAAACGAGTTTTATGTAACAGAAGTTGCAACATGGTACAGTAAAATTGAAAGTTAAGGGCATACGCGCAGAAACCAATTTATGGATGGACGAGTCCACTTTGAAATTGTGAATGGCGGGAGGGTAACGGAGAATCAGGTGGTATGCAAGTGAAGGTGTTGCCAACTTGCGTGTGATGTTTTAGTTACCCGTACATTGTTAGTTACTGTGTGACATACTATCTCAGTCTTACATTTGTTATTATTATTTCAATTTATTATTAATTGTATCGTTGTTTTACAGTCACTCATTTTTATTAGTTATTTACTTTATTAGTTAATTTCTATTGGTAGTTTTTAATCTGCAATTACGTATTATCGTAATTATTTGTGTTATAATCCAGTAACGAGATTTGTTAAAATGGATACTTCTCCTTCAACTAGTAAAGACAGGAAAGTTATTCATAGTCAAGCATGAGAAGTAATAGTAAAGTTTGTTGTTGTCCAGGATTAAAAAGATTCTTGCAATTAAATTAATATGAAGAACGCGTTCCTTTATATAATAATAAACTGTGAGATAGTCGAGTGTAATTACGGAGTGGAAGTGTACAGTTTGCAAATTCCATTTGCAAATGGTCAGAAAGGCTGTAGTTTTTTACGTCTCAGCAGTACACTATGACAGAATCAAACAATGCTCAGATATGTTTATAAAACATTCTGATATGTAACAGCAACAAATTCTGATACATGTGAACAGTACATATCATTTGCTTGATTTGTATAGTAATACAATTACAATATTATTATTGTTATTATTATTTGATTTACGTTGGAAACAATAAACGTATAATTCTTTTTTTAAAGCCAGCTGTGTGACTGTAGGTACATACACACACACACAGTGCGCGCGCGCAGATATAGAGATTCGTGGTGACACATTTACAAACAAACCTTAACAGTCCCGAGTTTTTGTTACTATTAGAAACGATATTCATAGGTTGGCTACACCGTCGCTGATAACAACAATTCTCTTCTCACATCTCACAGCGACTCCCACCACATCGCCTTTCCCCTCTGACCATAAGCGTTTTGCGCATTTCCATGCCCTTAACTTTCAATTTTGCTATATGTCAGACGTTACAATATGGTACAAAATACACATTGCGGTTTGGTTGTCTGGTTACAGAAATGTTTAATAGAAAGCACTTTCCAAATCCATATATTTCTTAAACTTAATATATTTCTAAATTCTACTTAACGTACTCTTAACAGTTACATTCTTAAGTGAAAATTACTTTCCATTCTATCTGCTTCACACTTCATCACTTTTACTTCAATGGCTTATTTTCCTAAAATAAACTGTGTTCTGTTTACATATAGTTTCATAATACTTCTTTATCTTCTTGCCACACTGTGTTTTAAAAAGCACAAATTCAACAGTTGTAATTCTATGTAGTCAGTAGACATTACAGTACAGAATATGTAAAATAGTAACCTAAACTGAAATAATGTTCACATTAAATGAAAACTACACACAATAGTGTTCACATTAACAAGTAAATATGGTCTCATATCAGTTACAGAATTTCTGTAGATTCCACCATTTTCCGAGATGATCCGTCATTATCTAAAAACAAATACGTTAAAAATAACGTATAAAAAACAAGTTAGGTACGTTACACTATTTATTGAGAGTTGAGAATAGTCATGTTAATATAGTGTTGTTATGTCTACACATATTATGTATCTTATTTCTTATCTACACACATTTCATCATTACGATAAAAAATAAGCATAAACACTTTATAACAGTATTGTAAGCACAGCCGTAACTTATTTTGTTTTTATAATTTTCAGTTATATAACTGTTATATACAAATATTTTCTTTTGTTTCTGTGCAACAACAGAATTTACAATTTCTGTTTAACATGATGGAACATGTGTCGTCATGGCCTCATATGGGTCCTGCTAATTTTTATTCACATTAATTTCAACCGATCAGAATTATTTATTTTTTATACATCTACTCTCAACTCTTGGTAAGTGAGGACAAAGTGATTATTTCATTGAACAGTATAATGTTTTTCATATACTGGTCTACAGTGACAGCTGGCAGAAAAATTGAACTATCAACTATCTTTGAGCATTATTTGTTCTAGAAATATATGTAAATCTTGAGCTACACTGTACATGAAGTATACATAAGAGAATCTTCAGACTTTGAAGGAAGTAATCTGTGTTAGACTGTACATAACTGTTCATATTATATGACTTTTCGTTTTCAGTTATAATTTTAAAGTAATATTCATGCCAGACCATAGATAATCAAAGAGAAGAGTAAAGGTAAAAGCCAACATAAGCCTGTGTCATGAACATGAAAATGGTGTTAGCAAGTAGATAATTGCAATTGGGAACTGGTAACTAAAACAAAGGACATATTTTGGAGAGGGAAAACTAAACAAGAAGATAAACTCAGAGAACAGGGCAATTCTAATTAAGGGTTTAAATCTTCCCACTGATATCTATACAGAACAGCATAAAAGATACATTATGCAATATAGTTTGACTGAGCGTAACAAGAGGTTAAAACCTAAAAACGGCAAATAAAAAGGAGTTACAGAGATGAAAGATTTCATGAAGTCTTGCTCTGGAGAAAAGATTTCTGGTTAGCTTGCTGGAGTGACACGAGCACCCCTCCCTCAATTAATAAATATAGGAGAACTTAAAGCTAATGATACTTATGCACAACCTTTATGCACTGATGTGTGATAAAAGTGCAGAGTTTACTGCAAAGTTTGTTTGAAATGTTTTACCTGAAGTCTGTCTGACATTTACTGCTTGAAATATAACAGACTTTATTAAACTTATAATAACTTGATAAGGGACAACATGATGCACCTCCATATATCTGAGTCTCATTACAAATACATAACATAAAATGAGTGTCTAGCATAAGAATGTCAGTAAAGTTGGCAGAAGTGTCACATTTCCATTGACATCAGTTCTATTTTCACCATGATTTACATATTTGAATAGTACAATAAGAAATAAAGTTTGAAATAGTTATTCACAATTCACTTTTTTTGTTGAATAACATTTTAATTTTATGTATTTGTTTAATTATACTTAATTGAATAAATGACATTTAAAGTTTACATATTTTACTTATGGGAAAGTTTTATCGTAAAACCAATTTGCAGTAATAAACATAGATTAATGTGACATAGATTTTATACATTAATATCCAGGGTATTCCTTGAGGTACTTGATTTTCCAAGACAATGTTGATACAAGTTTACACTTGATCTGTCACAAAAAATCTCCCGGCATTCAACTACATTTCTATGTATTTCAAATATTATATGACTCAAATATACAAAGTCATTTCCTTGTTTACTTATGTATCTATGGCTATGTTTGCTTAACTGTGGTAGAAATGAAAATTATCTGTATTGTACAAGTGTCATTAAATTTGGTGATTCACTGATTCTTCTTAATAGCAAAGATTAAGAATCACCATTAAGAATTGCAAAGATCTTACATTTGCCATTAAGAATACAACAAAACACACTGTATATATACTGCTATCTCATTAAAATCATTTAAAGTAAACCTGACTTCATATAACTTGCCATTAAAATAATTTGTTCACAATTAAAAATATCCACACATTTAATATGTACATAAAACAAACTGATAATAAACAAGTATAAAATACTATAAAACCTTTATAACATGTAAAAAGTAACAGTTCCCTTTAAGTTACAAACAAATACACTAGTGCAAAACCGTACTTATAAAATATTTTACATGCTCCCCTTCCAATACCAACTCTTCTAAAAATTAATTTTTCAAATTTAAAAGAACTTAAATCTGGTACATTACAATGTCCATACGTTTACGTAAGTATTATTCTTTTATCATTTCAAGACTACTGTCACTACCATTGTTTGTAGCTCCATCTGAAGTGAACCCAGTGCTTATTGCTTCTTCTTCAGCGATCTGTTCTTCCTTAATGTTTGAGACTTCAACTGAAGACGGTTCACTCAACTGCCATGCAGGGATTGTCCGGGGTCCATTGTTTTGTGAAAATACTGTTGCTGGAGTTGGTGGAAATTGGCTTCTGTAACAAAAAACTTCCATTCTGTAATTGGCTTCTGTAATGGTCATTTTATTATCACAACGATTTCATCTAATTTCTTGCCAGTGCATGAAACCAGCTTCACTAAATATGACAACTTGGTTTCAATTGAAAGAGTAAAAATGTCATTACAACCATCTATTTTATTCTTCCTGAAACTGAATTTGGGTTTTAAGGGTCAGAGGAGGACTAGGTATACTAGAAATCTGAGTGAAATAAATATATGTCCTTGGATTTCGTTGTTCATGACAACGTTTCTTAACTAAATATAATTATTTCACTACGACTCGGAACACAAAACTTTTTATGGGTAAAAACGTAAAAGCTTTACCTTACAACCTCAACTGGTTTTCACTTTTAAAAAGCTTCTTCATAGGTTGCCGCTGGTAGTACTCTCTGTCTTGTTGTTGGTGACGAAATCGATTTTCAAGAGACCGATGTTGTGTGTGTGAGGTGTGATATGTTCGAATAATGCTTGTGATTTGATTTGCGTCTGTTCGTTTAGGATATCGTTTTTATTTGTTTTCGTGTGTTTGTATATTTCCAATTGTTCTAGAGTGTCTAGTTTTCAGCCTTTTGTGTGTACATGTAGAATGTTCATGTTATTGTCGATGTTTTTGTATGTGTGGTTTGCTTCAATGAGGTGGTTTGCAAAGGTGGATTCTGTAGTGGAGTGGAGTGCCTTTGTGTGTTCAATGTATCTTTGTTTGAAGCTACGTCCTGTCTGGCCTATGTAGAATTTGTTGGAATCTGAGCAATTTAGTTTGTAACACCAGGAAGATCGAATTTGTTTTGTGCTTTGTGGTGTGTTTTGATAGTGTGTGTTCTGTTTTGTTAGTAGTTTTGTAAGCGATTTTGTATCCTGCTTTTTTGAATTTGTGGGCAATTTTTTCTGTTTGTTTGTTGATGTATGTTAGTGTTATGAATTTGTTGTTTTCTGTCTTTGTCTGTTGTTTGTTTTGTGTAGGAGTTTATTGACCATAGTTCTGTCGTATCCGTTGGATTCTGCTAGATATTTTATCGTGTTTATTTCGTCTTTGTAGTCTTTTTCATCTAGGGGGATGTTGGTAAGTCTATGTATCATGGTTCTGAAGGCAGCTAGTTTGTGTTGTATTGGGTGATTGGAGGAGTTGTGTATTAGTGTGTCAATTGTAGTCGTTTTCTGTATATACTGAATTTCTGCCTGTGTTCAAGTTTTGTGATGGAGATTCGGTATAAATTCAGTATATACAAAAAACCGACTACAATTGACACACTAATACACAACTCCTCCAATCACCCAATACAACACAAACTAGCTGCCTTCAGAACCATGATACATAGACTTACCAACATCCCCCTAGATGAAAAAGACTACAAAGACGAAATAAACACGATAAAATATCTAGCAGAATCCAACGGATACGACAGAACTATGGTCAATAAACTCCTACACAAAACACAAAACAAACAACAGACAAGGACAGAAAACAACAAATTCATAACACTAACATACATCAACAAACAAACAGAAAAAATTGCCCACAAATTCAAAAAAGCAGGATACAAAATCGCTTACAAAACTACTAACAAAACAGAACACACACTATCAAAACACACACACAAAGCACAAAACAAATTCGATCTTCCTGGTGTTACAAACTAAATTGCTCAGATTCCAACAAATTCTACATAGGCCAGACAGGACGTAGCTTCAAACAAAGATACATTAATCACACAAAGGCACTCCACCACACTACAGAATCCACCTTTGCAAACCACCTCATTGAAGCAAACCACACATACAAAAACATCGACAATAACATGAACATTCTACACATACACACAAAAGGCTGAAAACTAGACACTCTAGAACAATTGGAAATATACAAACACACGAAAACAAATAAAAACGACATCCTAAACGAACATACACAATTCAAATCACACGCATTATTCAAACATATCACACCTCACACACACAACATCGCTCTTTTGAAAATCGATTTCGTCGCCAACAACAAGACAGACAGTACTACCAGCGGCAACCTCTGAAGAAGCTTTTTAAAAGTGAAAACCAGTTTAGGTTGTAAGGTAAAGCTTTTACGTTTTTTACCTATAAAAAGTTTTGTGTTCCGAGTCGTAGTGAAATAATTTATATTTAAATATATGTCATTTTTTAACTTCATGTTGTAAATAAATATTTATTTAAATCCATTTATAGATTTATTTGTTTTATAGTTTTATAAAACAATTATTTTTATAGTTTTGTTTCATCATTTGTATGAATTTAGATTTCATGTGAACAATTAGTGTCAACACTGATGATGTCGGTATAATGTCAACAATAAAAAGATTACCATTTGTGTGGACTGGGACACCTATGACCAGATCAATAAGATAACAGATTCTATGCAGTTTACGTGTTGGTGTGTTTTTTGAAGGTCATTAACCTCACACACTTGTAATACACTTTTAATAGGCCTTAATAAAATTTCACGTTACTATTATACATTAGTATGTATGTACACTTGGCCTACGAGCATGTGTAAAGTAAGAGTTTATCAAGCTAATTTACCCAATGACAATATTAATACTTATAACATACTAATTATCAGCAACAGAATGTAACACTTACTTTAGTGTACCGACTCTTAAGAATTATCCCAGGGTGCCAGTTATAAATAAACACAATTTGACTGTTATTAATTAAGTTTTTAATAACTAATTTGTATTTACATATTACAAAATTTGTAGATCATTACTTTTAATAAGTTTGCTATAAAATTTGTTTGTGCTTATTTCTTGGCTATACATACACTTAAATTTAATAGACAATAGTAAAATGAGTGTTCATTTTATTAGTTACTTGCATGTTGAATCCACTCTGCGCCGCAATGTAATCAATTCTGCACGTTCCAGGCGGGTCGTCCGACGTTAATCGTTGAGCAGTTATCCTTGTTAGTTTTGCGCTAATTTATACACTTGTTTCACAGGTATTAAACACCATTCACTTTGACAACTTAGTGATAACTACACAGGTGCCGTATGCTAATACACTTGTTGAATACACAGTATATTCTTATTTAAAGCTAAGTGCGTCCAACATCGGATTGATAACAAATACAGACTGACTGTCCCGTACTGTAATATTTAACACATTAATTTTCGCGATGTATTTCGACATTCAATGATTGATGCTGTATTAAGTAAAACTTGGATATGTTACTCGATTTTAACTTATCTTCTCTAATTTCTCTGAACGTTATTCTTGTAAACGATTATTAAATGTTTATAATATGTAGCTTTCACAATACTTAATATCGCGTTACTGTAACTGACTTTTTTGTTGTGATTGAAATATATTTATTTAAATTACCGACAAATTTCTTAACGCAATAGATACGAGTCTTTTAAGTGTAATATTTCCATAGACTAACTTAAATTCCTACCACTTCGTTTCTTATAAATTGCTTAGAACTACCCTCACCAACACTATCCACACAATACATGCCGATTGGTCTGACATACCGCTAATTTCAAATTTACCCAATCTGTCTAGTGAAAACGTCCCACGTAAAAAATGACGCGTTCCTTTATTCGTCAATTATTTGCGTGTGTAGACGTAGTGGGAAAACTTAGCGTCTATCTCCATCTCGCTCTCATCTCTCTCTGTCTAATCTAACGGTTCCTTTGTTGAATGCACTTAACTTTTTACAATCTTAGGGCAGAATTCTGACACCCTTGAAAATAATACAATTTTATGATGGTTCGTCCGCTATGTGACTTTTTCATATTTTTAGCCGTCTTACAGGCGCCAACTCAAGGTCGTCTCTATGAACAACTACCGCTCCTTACTACAACATTTTAATACTTATTCCTTTGAAGCACCACCGCTCTAACGGTAGTTTTAGTTTTATTTTCTCCCCGCTTTCTATGAATTTATATTTTTCTATGGGTACAACATAACTTTGTCCCCGTAAAATTGTTGAGTGTGCAATTTTTACGTTATACACTACTTCATAAGACATATGCCGTGTAATATCAATCAAGAGATGGGGCAGTCTGAATACACAGTTGTACATTATGTTTCATTTACTTGTGAGTTAATACTATATTGTTGATGTTTTCAAGTGTACAAATACAGCTTTATTTTATTTTTTTTTAATAAACACAGTTAATGTTTACTTTTACTAACATTTGTTATTTCTGTTTCAGGAACACAACATTTGTCTCTTATTCACATATTAACAGAATTTTAACTTTTTAAATAAGAAGTTTGAAATGAATGAGGTTATATTTTTATAAAAAAAAAAAAACACCTCTTTTGAATTGAAGGAAAACATTTTACCTCATGTTTCCAATAACTGTGCAGTATTTTGTACTCCAGTAATAATAACGCTTATATTGAACAGTATAGTATCTAAAATATTACTGATAGTAGGCTAGTCATTCCTGAAACGTTACGAATTTTATATCTGTTTGAAGATAGTTGAACAAAGAAGAATTAGATTTATGCTGAGTTAGTGTCCAACTTTACACTACCGTTTTTGCTCCCAACTGACCTGGCCCCAAAAAAGTCACAAAGGGTCACTGTGTTAAATTTGAGAACATTAATCATGTTATTAACGAGCACATATGAGAAAAAAGATAGGAAAGGTTCATCAGAAGGAAATACTGATTACAGGCACTTAATTATGCATAAACACTGCATATCTATAGTATAGAGGAAGATGATGAAAGAAGAAATGCTACAGGAAAGTCAAGAAAGAAGTTCTCTACTTAAACGGATACAAAAATTGGTTTGAAAAGATGCGATTATCCACAAATTATCAACAGGATGACTTTGGATCAAAGTCACCTACCAACCCCCTGGATGAGATAGATGCAAGAAGAAAAATAAGGAGAAGGAGGTAGAGGAGGAGAAGAAGAAGGTTCGTTTAGTTTTTTAATTAAATAAAAAAAAATTGATATTCAATTAAAAAAAACAGTTTCTTGACAAGTTTTGTGAATTCTGAGATTCAAAACGCTACACATAACATGCAGTATGGTTTTTCCATGAAGTTTTATCATTCTTTTAACAACAAACGAATTACAGAAAAAAACCCACTACTCATTTTACTGAGGGAGCATGAGAAATTAACACAAATACAGTCTTTATAAAATCCAGAATAAAGTGCATAATACTTACATATAAATCAGAGGTATAACAGGGCTGCAAACTGGTTTTGAGGTCTAAATTACTGATTTTACTGACTAAAATCACTGAAATACTGACTTCTTACTGACCTAAGATAAAATAACTGACCTTAATTACTGACCTCCATCGACCATATTAATATTAATTTACAAGTAATTAGAGACAGTTTAAAACATATTTTTTATAATTGGCCACCCTTCTCCCCACTGAGCAGCTGTAAAACAAAATTAACATACAACGGCATTATTTTAGTTTGAGACTTATTAAAAAACATTCAGTCTGCTTAAGAATTGTAATTGAAACTCATTGCTTGGGTTTTTTATTGAAAAATGAAGTAATTAGTGAAGATTTTCTTTTCTCAACATTTTTCTGAATTTTTTCCGCATCATGTCTTTTTATGTCAGCTTCTTCTTTAACTTTCTGAGCACTTTCCAGGATTGCCTGTGCAACATTAGCCGCAACAAGATCCTTATTTTTAATAGCCTGCTTTAATCTTTCATTTGCATCTTTTAAAAGAGTATCAGCTACTTTTCTTTTCTCTTCTTCATCACTTTTCAGTTGTTTTAATACTACTTATTTTTCATCAATACCTTTCCTCTCAGCTGAGAGTTTTTTCTCTAATTCGTTTTCAGCAATACGCTCTTTCTCCTTAGTTTCTTCTTCTTTCTTTTCCTGTTCTTTCTTTAAACGTTGTTCTTCTAGGTACTGCCTATGATGTATATAGGCTGACTGGGCGAGATTCAAGAGCTCTTTGTTTATATGAACCAAATGTACTTTTCCATCATAGAGTTTATTCAACGAGTGGCTTAACGTGAAGATAGGCATCCAGAGTTCTTTCAGACATACTTGCCCGATCAGAGGTCATAACTCTCTGTGAGCTTGAGAAGCCTCTTTCCACATCTGCTGAACCATGAGAAAGAGATAAAGCTGCTTTGACAACCTTAGAAACAAGTGGGTACTTCACCTCACCTGCCTTATCAGTTTTCTTAAAAAACTGGTTCCAGTAAACATCATTGCGATTGCTCTTGCTATGGAGCTCATCTTCTTCCAAACTCAGTAACTTCCATTCATCAATAAGGGAGGCTATGTTCAGATCAATAGGCAATGCTTTTGCCACTTCAACGATGGACTTCCAACTATTGTCTTTTGTTCTTTCGGATGGGACCAAACATTCAAAATGCTTCAATAAAGGTTTTGACGTCAAGGAAGACTTGGTAAAAATGTGTTTACAACTAGCAATGAAATGCTTTTTTGCTTGGAGCAGAAATGCAAGTTTGTCCTTTTCTGGTAACATTTGTAATTCTTTTACATCTAATCCACAGTTTACTTCTTTAAGAGGAAGAAAACTTTTCTCATCATTCAAGGAATCTAACGAGAAGATAACCTCAGAATGACATATACGAGTCATTAGTCTGCTTGTTAGAGTTTTGAGGTGATCATACAGAAGGTGAATCAAAGGTTCTTCTTTCTGAAAGTGACCAGTAAACTGTGAAAATATGTGAGCACTGGAGCAAGCAAAGTTTATTTCCACTTTCATTGTGTTAACTTTCAGAAGACTAACAATGTTCTTGTATTTGGATGATATCATTAAATCACTTTTATATTTTGGCACAAATACCATGAAATACTTCGTGACTGCTGGCCACTGTTCTAGGAGTCTTAAACCTGCTGACTCCAAAGACAACCACCTTGAAGAAACATGTTTGATGAACCTGTGCTTAGGTAGCTTCAGATCATTCTGAATTTTTTCAAAATCTTCCCATCTCGAAGGCCAACCATAAAAAAAGTCATGAATAAGGAATATCAAATTTGAAGTGTTATCACCAAGTTCTTTCATACCGCGCCTAAAAGCATTGTGAAGTATGTGAATGTTGCATGTACCAATGTCAATCATTCGTTTTTTTCTTAATAAAATAAGAGATTCATTCATCAGGTTTGTAAATGCTTTATTGACATTGGGCCCATCATTACTGAGCATCAGTAAGTTGGTTCGCAGTAAGGTTGTGTTATCTATAGCTTCACACAGCTTATTATACAATTCATCAGCGGTAGCTAACCCCATAACAAAAGTCTGCAAATACCTTGTAACAATCATTTCTTTAGATGGAGACCAATACTTAACAGCTGTTTGAAGTTTTTTGATGAGCCAGCATTAACAGTTTCGTCAAAACATAATGTGAAAAGAGCACCATCCATTTCATTCAACATTTGCTTTTTAAACAATGGTGCCAGAGCATCAGTTATCAAGTATTGTGCCTTTGTTCTTGAAAGTGAAAAATCTGTAGGAACACTTGATGGAAACATCGCTTCAAAAGTCTCCCGAATGTCTTCACAGGATGGAAGCAAAAGAAAGTCCGCTGCAACTGTCTTCATTACCCAAATAAGTTCCGCTTTGGCTGTACTATCTCTAATGTTGTACAACTGAACCGTTTGCTTGATTGTTTCACCAACACTAGTAGATGGCGCACAGTCTTGTGAACCAGCTGTGCATTGGCAAACTGAAGTCAGGTGAAGTTGTGAAGAGGAAAGTTTTTGTTTACATTCTTCTTTATGCTTCCGAGAAGATGCATGCTGTTCCACGGCTTCATATCCCCACAAAATATTGAAAGTTTTTACACAAAGGGTACAGAACATCTCATGGTCACTGGCTTTACGTCCCCACTCAGCAACAATATATCCATTACAGTCAGACTTTCTCAGCCAGTCACTTTTAAATTTACACCTGCCCATTTCAAATACTTTACACAGTAAGAAATTGTTTTTAAACACTTGAGAGTCCCAACAAATTATTTGATTTCAAAAAATTATAAGGCCGGTACGAAACAACGGATTAAAAAACTTTGGGTGGTCGCTTTCTTCCCTTCAGTTCCGGTTGTATTCTTCTTTCTTAACTTTGAGCCAGTTTTTTCACTCTGACAAAAAAATTTTTAATTATCATGTTAGAAAGTAAGGAAATGAAAAAAATGAATTGCCGGTATTGAGTAAAAACCCTTTCTTAAGAACCACTAAATTCTGCTTTAAAAAACTGACTTTACTGACCAATTTAAAAAATACTGGCTTTTTACTGACTTGCTCAAAAATACTGACTTTTACTGACTTTACTGACCAGTTTGCAACACTGAGGTATAATGTCTTTAAGCATTAACTGTTTGAAAAAGGATACATACTTTGGATACCGCGCAGTTCTACTCAAAATACTCCTGTACAGTAAATACTCCACTGTGTGGCACTTCATCATATCAATGCTCTGTTGACTGGTACTCACTGCTATATTTTCGATCAAGTACTTACTGCAAAAATAACTACCCCACTTGGAAGCCATACATTTGATTCATTCTAAATACACTGTACCGGAAATATACTTCCTGGCCTATTTGTAACTGACAGATTCCAAGAAATTTTTCCTACTACCTTGTACTAATGTTAGCTTCTGTAAAGCTAATCACCATAGTAGCAGCAGCAGGGCAGTTAATACAGTTTATTTTATGTTTGGTGAAAATTAAAATTATTTTAAATGCCAAAGCCATGGGTGGATAACATAATGTTGTGTATGGAGTGTTGATGACCAAAGAATAAATAAATATTTGTAATTAACTAAAAAAAGGTAAAATTGAAATAAATTAATGGAAGAATAATCTACTGCACTAAATACAACATTCAAAAACAACAAGTAAAATTTTTTAAATATTATTCAGTTGCAGAACTGAAGAAATTCATAATAGACCACAGTACTTTTCAATGCTTGAATGTATATGGAAAGTATAAAATAATCTAAAACCTAAGTATAATAATTAATAATCTAAAAACTAGCCAGTCTTGTGGACTAATTTATTTAATGAACTCAGACAGGATAGCAAAAATTATGTAAAGAAATCAAAAAGTTTCTAAATGGTAAAAAACTACAAGAAATACGCAAGGGGAAGATCTGCATCAGTAAATAATCAACACACATACTATGAGAAGAAAACATAAATTACCTCCCAGTAATGATATGATTAATATCAAAATGCACAAAAAAAAGTAGCACTATGGTCAGGTTGTGTCCTACTAAATGACTTCGCTAGTACTGAATACACAATACATTGTTGTTCTTTTTGGGGAACCGTGGTGTGATGGGTATCATTGAAAATAGGCAAAGATTTTATCCCCGTCAGCTGAGTAAAACCTGACTTAACAGCCACTTTTTATTCTGCAGGAACCTTTTTGATCGGTCACTTTTCTGTGAAACTGACTTCTATTTTCTGTAAGGTCAATGCAAATTTTGCCTTCATTAAATGGCTGGGTACCTCCTCCCCCAGCCAGTGACCAGCCCATAATGGGATTTAAATGACCACTTTTAGATATTCAGTAGATCCTGAAGATTGGAATAGTTTGGCAGTATAAATTTCTAAGAAAACTCGAGTGGTGTCTATACCTGGCCTGAAAGAATTGTTAAATGACCTAGAAGTATATAGTGGCTTGGATGGTTCTAAGAATCAGCTGTACTTGTAAAAGAGATTATTTAATGTGGAAGAACACTGATCAGTAACATGACTGAAAGTACAGAACAAATTTTAAAAGGTTGGGAATGGAGAATAAAAAGAAAAAAAAACATGAATCAAAAAATGTGAACAAGTGAATTAAATTCTCTCAAAAATGAGTTTACTCGAAAAAGTTAGTGGAATCATGTTACACGACAAGGCACTGCAAACTGCACGTGACAATAACGTCAACAACTTTGTGGAATGGCTTGACTGTTTCAGTAAGCAACACAACACATTGTTTAAAATAATTTTGGGTAAAGGTGCAGATGTAGTAATTAGTGACTGGAAAGTACGGTTCCCAGATATTCTGACAGAATATGAATTAAATGACATTATAATGTCATGAGACTGGATTATATTTTAGTTCTATAACTAAAAAAATCATTAATGTTACAAAACAAAGTGTGTAAAGGTAGAAAAATTACTGAAGAAAGGCTAACCATTATGTTATGTGCTGAGGCAAAAAAGAGCAGTCATTAGTTACAGGCATAAGATTAAACGAAAGCGTTTTAATAATTTACAGATGCAAGAATTTAATAAAAAAGATGTAAAACAATAATTGTTATGTAATTTTGTTATCAGATAATGCAATATGCCACTGAGTTGCATTACTGTCTATCACACTAGGGTTCTATTTTTTTCTATCAACATCTCATCTTCAGCCATTGGACCAATGAATTATTCAAATATGGATGACAGTAATTAAGGACCACCATCCAAATCTTTTTTATCTTTAACCAAATAATCATAATCTTCTATTTTAAATACACTTATATTTTCATTGAACTTACTGTTGATTTTTACAATTTTCTCTTCAACTAAACCTATTTCATGTTCATCGGTTTTACATTGTTCATAAAATTTTGCATTACGATATCAGGTGATCAAATCGGCTATAGGCAGTACAGAAACATGACAAACAGAGAAGCTGAAAAAGAAAGAGATGACTGGCTTTAAAGGAAATGTAAGGAAATAGATGAAAGCGTGGTCAGAGATAACACAGAACTTGCATACGTGGAAATAAGAAGTCTGAGAGAAGCAAATACCCCATACTGTAATGAATAAAATATCCCAACTTTCGACACGTTACAATGATGATAGGACACTGACAGGACTGAAGGATCACAAAGCTTCAGGACCTGAAATATTCCTGGGGACATTTTAAAGTCAGTTGGATTAAAAGCCATAGAGACATTGTGTAATATGATAAGCAAAATGTACACAAAAGGAAAGATGTCCGAAGACTTTGAACTAATGCATTCCCAAGATCAGCACAGCATGGAAATGTGAGGAATTTAGAACTCTGAGCCTGGTATCACATGCATCAAAGATACTAATCAGAATAGTTTATCATCAAATGGAAAAGACTGAAGAGAAATTACAAGATCAATTTGATTTTCAGAGAAATCGGGACACACAAGAAGCTATAATTGTTGCTTAAATAATTATGGAGAAAACTCTGAGACTTAACAAAGAAATCACGATAGCCTTTCTTAACATCAAAAAGGGATTTGACGAAGTGCTCAGAGATGTGTAGATAGACTATAGGGAACTCTTTAAGAACCAGAGAGCTCTCATAGGCTGTGATGGACTCCAAGCGAAGATATCAAAAGCTATCAGACAAGGTTGTGGATTATCCCTGTAATGGGACAATTTTGAAGGAGGTATGTTTTTTATTTCATTTAATATCAACTATTGGGAAATAATCGGTTTGGACACCCTTTGCGGCCACCGAGACCACTAACACTTGTTTGGACACCCTGTATACAATCCTGTACCGGTCCGTACCTAGCGCACAACGATAACACCGTGGAATGTCAGCTTGTGCGCACATGCGTGTATCCTCCGTTGGGGAGGAGTAACAAAAACTTGGTGAATAACGCTCAACTACAATGGAATGTGGCAGTGCGTGTGCGCACGTGTGCCGCTATCTGTACTCTCGACACCAAAGTCTATCACCGGAACCAGCCATGTAGGATGCCGCAGCCAATCACAGCACGAGCTGGCGGAAATGTTTTTTGACCAACGGACTTGTAGCGTCGTCAGTCGACGAAATCACCCGTTCCCGGCCGGGGCAAGGTTTGCAGTTCGCGAACCTTAAATTTTGCATTTTAACATATTCTAAAGTGTAACAGTAAATTTGAAGATAAACAGTTAAATCCGACAGTTTAAACGAAGTTAGCGGAGTGAACAGCAAAAGTGAAAAATGTGACAAATAAACAGGACATTCATATACATGCGTGACACCACACGTGGTCAGCAGAAGGACGCTGGTTAAGTAGTCGACTCAAACCTAATTTCAGTTATTTTTCAAATTTATAAAAAAGGGGTTATAACTAAATTATGGGGAATTTTATAGTATGAGAGAGAGAGAGAGAGAGAGAGCAATATGGGTCGCTTTCATAATTTAGATACCATGGTTAGGATATAAGCGTTTAGTCATAAGTATCACAACTATTTTTATTTCATGTATAACGAGTATCAATGTTTCAAGCCAAGTTTTTCGAATGAATAGCTAGTAAATCAGAATTGAACTGATATTCCAATAATTATTAACGATGTAATATAAAAGAAATTGATGAAGAGGGAGTTAAAATTTGGTAATTAATATTAAAAAATTAAAAGTTAATAAAAAGTGTCAATTACCCACATCAATGTGTGTTTGTCATTGCATTGCCTGTTTTTCTCTGCCTAAGTACATCAGACGACACCCTGGTAAACCCTGGTAAATAATTGTAACTGGTAAGTGACAAATTTCAGTATTTAATAATGTATTTAAAGCTCGTAACGCTTTATCCCTACTAATGTTCAACTTGTAAGTAGAGTATGCTCTACTTGTAAGTAGAAGTTCACGGGAACCAGCAACAATGGAATAATAATTAATGCCATGTGTTATAAAACCATCCTTTTGCAGATGACATCGCACTTTTAGGAAGTGACGAAGAATAACACAATGCACTTCACCAAATAAACATGATGATAAATAGAAAAACAAAAGTCATGACTATAGAAGCAGTGACTTAAATACAGACCACTACCTACTGGTAGCCACAATCACATCGTTAGCAAGATGGAGAAAACCAAAAATGAAAAGAACATCTGAAAATCAAAAAGTATTTAAAATATACCTACTTCAAGAAGAAAGCGTGTATAATACATATTACAGGGTGATTCAAAAAGGATTTTACAACTTCGAAAGTATACAGAAATTTATTCAGATAACTTACAGAGTCGGTTGAGGTGTCATTTCGAAGCAAAACACATCAAGTTTTGACTCACATAGTCCATTAATACCGAATACACCCACCAGTAGTGTTGACACCATTGTTGTTGAAAATGGCTACTTTTACTGGTGCGGAACGTGCTCGCCGTATGTTTTGGTTTCACGATACGCAATCAGCAACTAGAGTTCAACGTAAATTCCGTATGGAGTATGGTAGGGAGCCTCCTAGTAGGCCTACAATTTACTCTTGGCACCAAACCTTTGTAGAGACTGGTTGTTCTGTACGACATGCAAAATCACCAGGACGTCCACAAGTTCCTGAAGCTGCTGTGGAACAACTCAGAGAAAGCTTTTCCCGTAGTCCTAAGAAATCAACTAGACATGCGTCATGTGTTCCACAACCGACTGTTTTTTGCATATTACATAAACGCTTGCACTTGAAGCCATACAAACTAACCACGGTTCAACACATTACAGATGAAGATAAAGTCGCTCGCCAGCAATTTTGTGTGGAAATGTTTGATAGAATTGCAGACAACGAGACATTCCTAGACAATGTAATTTTTAGTGATAAGTCAACGTTTCACATCAGTGGCAAGGTGAACAGCCATAACTGCGGAATATAGTGTAGTGAAAACCGCCACGAAACCTTGCAGCGTATTCATGATAGCCCTAAGGTCAATGTTTTTTGTGCCCTTAGCAAACAAAAAGTGTTCTTCTTCCAGGAGGCAACCATAAATGGTATCGTGTATCATATGCTAGAATATTTTCTATTATTTGTGCTGGATATGCTAGAAAATTTTCTAATTCCTCAGTTAGATGAGGATGACCAAGATGGAAGTCTTTACTATCAGCAAGATGGGGCACTACCTCACTACCGCATAGAAGTCCGAGATTTTCTTGATACCTGATTCCCAGGTCGTTGGATTGGTCATGCAGGTCCAATTGCATGGCCACCTTGCTCCCCAGATTTGACACCGGTAGATTTTTTCCTGTGGGGTTTCATTAAATATCGGGTTTTTGTACCACTTTTACCTGCTGATCTTGCTGAGCTGAGACTTCGAATTAACGCCGCCACTGCAGAACTGACGCCCGACTTACTGGCTAAAGTCTGGAATGAAATCGACTTCAGGTGGGATGTATGCCGCATTACAAATGGTAGCCACATCGAACCACAATGAATGTTGGATGACAAACTTGATGCATTTTGCTTTGAAATGACACCTCAACCGAGTCTGTAAGTTATCTGAATAAATTTCTGTATGCTTTCAAAGTTGTAAAGTGTTTTTTGAATCACCTTGTATAAGAACCTGTATTGAGAAAGCAGCAATAGAAGCAATAGGAAAAAAGAAAAGGATAAGAAATAAAAAAGGCCTAAGAGTATGGAATGAGGAATTACAGACAGCTATTAATGAAAAATAGAAAGCATATATAGAGTTCCTACAGAAAAACACTCAACAAGCGAGAGATCTGTATACTTTCACGAGAAATTATGCCAAAAAATTGACCCGTAAAGCTCACCGAGATTCCTGGGATAAATTTATCTCTGATATCGAACACGATGTACACGGAAGACAGTCATCTGCATATAAAGTTATGAGGCATTTAAATAGAACAGAAAAAGATGTGGCAAAACTTAATATCATTAAAGAAGATCAGCGGATTGGACAGTACAAAAAGCTGTGGTGTAAACAAGAAGAAGAACAAAACAATAGGTTGTTTAAGACCTGAAGATGTCAGTGATGACGAAAAGCTTTGTCTAAATAATAACAATTATAGCAGTTTAGCAATTTTATAAAAGAAAAACAAAATAATAACCTAAACCTTAATGACGAAGGAGAAATCATGGATGTTGATGAGATATCAATGAGTGAATTACAAGATGCACTAAAAGGCATGAAAAATAGAAAAGCTGCAGGATTAGACGGATAAATTTGTAACTAATCAAATTCGCCAGCACTTTCTGTCACCTCAGGTTCTTACATCTCATTAATGTGCTGGCAAAGGTGTAAAATTCCAAATGCATGGGAAACAGCAGAGGTGATCTCTCTTTTCAAGAAAGGGAATAGAAGCGATTGCGGGAACTACAGAGGCATAAACCTGTTGAATGCTGCCTACAAAATATATTCCAGAATACTTAATAACTGATTAAAGGCATTGGCAGATGCACTCTTACAAGAAGAACAAAATGGATTTCGGCAAAGATGCTCATGCAGCGATAATATCTTCACAGTCAAATGTCTTATACAAAAATGTAGAGAATTTAATCTCAAAACCCATCTCGCTTTCATAGATTTCGAGAAAGCCTTTGACCGAGTTGACATAAATAAGCTCTGGATAATAATGATAAACAATGGGTATCCTCCACACCTTGTAAATACAATCAAAAGCTTGTGCCACGTGACAAAGATAGTAATAAACACAGGTAACAAGAGAACGGATGAGATAAAAATTAACCAACGAATGAGGCAGGGATGTAGCTTGTCTACCACTCTTTTCATTATATATATTGACGATGTTCTTAAAAAATGGCAGTATCCTGGAGTCCAGCTAGACCGACATACTTACCTGAGTACGTTACTATTTGCTGACGATAAAATAATAATACAAGAGAGTGAAGATAAATTACAACTGGTAGTGCACCGACTGAATTAAATATGTCCAGAATATAATCTTAAAATTTCCTTGCATAAGACGAAAGTTATGGCTTTCCAAGGCAAGTATCCCGTTAGGTCAAAAATAATTGTCAACAATAAGCCAATCGAACAAGTATCAAATTTTACATACTTGGGTTGCGACGCAAGCTAGAACTATGACATGACATGGAAAATAAAATAAATAAGTTCCAGGCAATATGTGGCACAATAAATAGAACATTAAATAATAAAACATGAAAAGACACATAAAATTTTATAAAACGGTGGCTGTACCTGTACTTATGTATGGGAGTGAAAGATGGATAAATACCAAAAAAAGAGAGCAAAATACAGGCAGCAGAAATGAGATTTTTGAGACTGGTCAAAGGCTGCACAAGAAGAAATTTTGTAAGAAATGAAGATGTGTGAAACGAACTAAATATATATACAATAAATGAAAATTAACTGAATATAAAGAAAGATGGAAACAACACGTAAATAGAATGGGAAATGGGAAAATACCACCAAAAATACTTAACTACAACCCAAGAGGGAAAAGAGATATAGGAAGACCATGAAAACGGTGGTCATAAGTTTGTGAAGAAGAAGAAGAAGAAGAAGAAGAAGAAGAAGAAGAAGGAGAAGAAGGAGGAGGAGGAGGAGGAGGAGGAGGAGGAGGAGGAGGAGGAGGAGGAGGAGGAGGAGGAGGAGGAGGAGGAGGAGGAGGAGGAGGAGGAGGAGGAGGAGGAGGAGGAGGAGGAGGAGGAGGAGGAGGAGAGTCATGAAATGCTTGAGAACTGGAAAACTGTAGTGTAAGGTATATCTAATGGTACGAAGCTAGTGGAAGGTGATTCCTTTGGGAACTGCATTTCAACAGATGGGAGGAGCAAGAGGGGCATTTCATTAACACTTTCATGGCCGGAGTTATCTTCAGTAAAATTATTTTCCGGGCTGTTAGGCTGTGGTCCTCTTTTTGTAGATCTAAATGTTTCGACTGCAGCTGTGGCAGTCATCCTCAGTGGTCTTCTGTTCTGCTCCTCTGGCGGCTAAATAATGTGACCCCAAATCGTTGCACTTATATAGCCATCCGGGTGCGGGCTGCTATCTGATTGGCCAGACCTGTTGGTCGTCTGTGTCGACAACAGAGTTAGACATTACACCTGTGGTAGCGATTCAAGAACTTCTGAGTGCTGGATACCAGGCCTTATTCAGTCTCAAGCACTCTTCCTTCCTGTTGAGGTAGTTATTGTGTTTATATACCTTGATAGCTTCCCGGTGTAGCTACATAGGATAGTGTAAGCACCGACTTCTCCAACTGCCTCTGTCGACCGGCCTTCCTGTGTTCAGCGATTCACGTCCTCGCGGTGTGCTTTGTCGTGGCAATGTTGACTTGTCTGCACGACACAAGATACTGTATACGCCACCCAAAGCCAATGGGTTTCTCTCATCTTCAGCTGACTTCAGGTGTTGTTGGATGCCTTACTGTGAAGACCATTTTTATGCCAAGAGAGAGAGAGAGAGAGAGAGAGAGAGAGAGAGAGAGAGAGAGAGAGAGAGAGAGAGAGAGAGAGAGAGAGAGAGAGAGAGAGAGGGGGGGGGGGAATAAATCACGCATTAAGACATTAACAATATGTGAGATCATCAACATGGTCCAGTTTTACTGTTTTACAAGGACAATAACAAGACCTCCTGCATGGCTAATAACAATATGGGCAATGAATGTTTTAGTGGATGGTTAGTGAGGGTCGGTCAATAATACAAATTTTAGCATTTTGCGTCGACGTTTCGACAATATTTATTGTCATCTTCAGGACCTGTGTATGAAATACAATAGAAATATCAAACATAACGAAACAATTACATATTTGGGTGAACGTGTTGGTGTATGTGAGTGTGTGCGTGCGTATGTATGTATCATTTTATATGTGTAGACTTATGATAGTTTGTTTACATCTTCAAATTATCTTTAAGAAAAGACAATAAATTGACAATAAATATTGTCGAAATGTCGACGCAAAATAGCTAAAATTTGTATTATTGACCGATCCACTAAAACATTCATTCATTGACGGTCACTAAAAATTTAAGGATTTAATATGGGCAATATGGAGCATACTGTACGAACACAAAATAAATTACTGACAATTTACAATAACCAAATTTTAGCATTATTAAGAGTACCAAAACATATAAACACTTTATAAGAAAACTGTATGGTGATATTCAATAATTAAATTGCACTCAAGGCAGCAGACATTAAAACAACAACTATATTCAGAATTATAGTCTACATAGAGATTTTGACTGTGGTAATAATTACAAGTATAAATAACTCAATATACAAAAAGAAATTTTGTTAAAATGAATTTGTTAAACATTAAAAACTAATTCTCAAGAAAGCTTAAAGATTTGATGAAGAAGGACAAAAAGAAGACACGATTCTCAAGAGCTGATGTTTTGAAAACAAACTGAACTGTGAATGGAATACTACATGGCATAGGAAAATAATGATACAAAAGAAAATAGTCACACACACACATTTATTTACAGGGCATGTTTTCATTATTACAAATTTTATAAAACCATTAACAGATACTACTGACCTGTTCAGTAAAAGTCCTTTTAACGATGTTATTTCAGACTTTACTTCCTGCAGTCGTGCATGAGAAGCGATATCATTACTTCTCTGAGCAGCAATCATGTCTAATGATGTCTTAACATTTTGTAAATCCTGTTTGATTTCATCAACAGATGAACGTACTCCTGCTTCTAGATCTGATATTGAACTCTCAATACTCTTTGGTTTGCTCTTCTTTCCAAAGAAATATGGAACAATGATTTTCTAAAATTGTAAAGCAACACACTGTATTATAAATAAATAAATAAATACAACAACAATAACTTTTAATTTACATTATATGAAACAAATAAACTATCAAACACAAAAAAGATTTAACATCACAAATATTCATAATAAAAAATGTCATGGCAACATTTGTAGCGGGTCGATTTTTGGGTGTTTTTGTTTTAACCGTTTGGGGCATATATTTATATTTTTATTTATTTCGTTTTCGGGTTTGTATAAAATAATGTAAAAATGTATTATTGTGCAACGTATGTGTCCGTATAACAGACCAGTGTTGAGAAACAGTTGGAAACAAAGCGAAACGCAATCAGTGGTGTAACACGGCTGAAGAATTCACCTCCACAAAATTCTGAGAACTTTGTACCTGTGTGTGGCAGCGCACATACGCAACTGCTCAACCACGCTCCAAGTGACGCTCTGACAAACAACTCAAGATGGCGAGAGCGTAAAAAAAAAAAATATTGGTCGTCTTCTATAAGACCTCACGGAAGTCGCATTAGCTCCGCCTACTGTTGGTGACATCAGCGGAACCAAGTCCAATATCGGCCTCTGGACACACACATATACCAGCTATAATCTATGCATAAACTGGATATGCCGCAGCAAGTCAACTGTATACGGCGACGAGATAATCCGTGGGAGTGACCAACAGCTTCTCTCCAAAGCAACATGTACCTGTTACGTTCTACGTGACAGTGCACATTAGTCAGAGACGCCATACAGTCAACTAGAACCCGACCCCAACTACAGACGCTTACTGTTTCGTTTAGGCCCCGGTCGGTGGTGTTATAAAATGTAATTAACCCAGTAAGACCGACCGGGACCCAAGAAGTTAATAACCATATTACCGTGATTAGCGGGCAGTTGGTGCAGTGACATAGAGTGATTAACTAAATACGTAATCTTTAAAAGAGGAATCGGATAACAGAAACACGTGTTCGGTCGGCAGTGAAAAGTGAATTAAGCATGAATTAAATACTATTACCGGAATTCAATATGAAACATCAATGGGTAAAGTGTAAAAAATGGCATGTATGTGTGTGTGATGCAGAATGGGCTACCTTAATTACTATAATACTTGATAAGTTAGAGGATATTTTATGTTAGTTAAGTCTGAGGGATCAATGTATATTTTAAACCCTATTTTTTCAGTGTCTTTTAACATTCATTAAAATCAGTTGGTTTACCTTGAATATGTGTTAGTTTAAGTTATTTCGTCATTGCCATTTCCTCATTTCTGTGTTAAAAATTCGTCTAACGTTCCGGAATCTTTCTGAGTTATTAATTGGGTGGGTCAGATTGTTAAATTGTCCGTTTTATTAAGGTGGAGTGTAAAGGTTTTCGATATTTTATCCTATAAAAAATAATCGTGGCGACCTTGGTCTTCTGGTGAAATTTGGATATGGTAAGTAATTGATTGCGTACAGGTAAGTTCTGGCAGTGGATCTTATTTATTATATATTTCGGCCTATTTTTTAACGTCACACTGGCGACCCTGCCAGGATTTTCGTTTAATTATAATTTTATACGAGATAGACCTATTTTAATGCACAGAAAATGGGATGTGGTAATGACGAAAGTATAAAAATTGTATCGCCCATATTTACGTAGGTTAGGTTTGTGTTGTGAGTATATATATAAAGTGTTGTAGAAAGAAACGGTAAACATGCCTCTAATACAAGATAATGATATGTTGAGTATTATACTTAATCGATTAGAAAAAATGAACAGTAAATTGGATAGTCGTTTTGACAGTAATGACATAAAATTAGACAGACAAAGTAGGGATATTAATGAGTTGAAATATGAGATTCAAGAAATGAATAAATGTTGTAAAAATACCCATGAAACGATAAGAACCAGTTTAAATAAATTAGAACGGAGTGTGGAGAGAATGGGAGTACATGTGATGAATCCAGAGAAAAATAAAACAAATGAAAATTGTAATGACAAGTGTAAAAATATGATACCAGAGAAAGAGTTAATAAATGATAACAATAATGTTGAAAATAATGAGAATAATAGTAATGTATTTGAAGAATTAGTATCTGAGACTGATACGGTAAAAATAAAGAATGAGAGTACTGATGAGTTGGTGGAATGTAGTGATAATGAAATGTTAATGTGTGTTAGTGAGTTAGAGAGAGAGAGGAAAAATAATGTTGTAGTAGAGTGGGGACAGAGGGCAAATTTTCCCTTTATTATTTATGATGTTTATGATGATTTATTGAGTCCACAAGTGTGGTGGTTGAAGGGCAAGAGTCCCATATTGGTAGATGAATTGAGGTGTTTATTTTTGTGGAGTAATTGTGTACCCTCTGTCCGGAATAATTGTGAGAGTGTGATGTGGTGTTATGAAGAGAGAGAGGTAAATAGAGAATGGTATGTAACAGAATTGTATAATTTGAATAGAAAGTATGATGAATGGAAAGAAGGCTTAGAAATATATTTGAATAATAATGATTACAATGATTTGATAAAAATAATTAGACCGATAGTGAATGAATGTAATGACGGAGACTTAACAAAAATACTTAACGTAGACTGGTTTAATGAGTATTCTGGTAAAATGAGTGAATTTGGTTGTTCTGGTTATGACACACAAAGTAACCATTTGTTTGTAAATAAAAAGCAAAAGTGTTATTTAGAACCAAGATTAATTTTTGACGATGGTGGCTGAACTAGAATATCAGTGTATAGACCTTGTTTGAATTTTATAAATTTTTGGTAATGACCTTGCTGATTTGGACATCTGAAGTGAGATACACTTGAACAATTTTGACGTATATTTTGTAAATAATATTGAATTCATTTGTGTGTATTGTGAAATGTAATGTGTATATGTTTTAGAAAATGTTGTATTAATAATAATAATATTATTAATATTTTGGCATTCCAATTAAATAAGAAAATAATTATGAAGACAATAGTTAATGATTTATAGAATGTTGATAATAATTGAAATACGTTATTTTAATAATCAAATGAATTAAATAAGTTGAGATGTTTAGATATTGTGATTGAATGTTGTGTGTTTGAATTTTATAATGAATTTAAATTGTGTGGTGAGATGTTGATTTAATAATAATTAATAAGTAAATAAATGGTAAATGGTTTATTTTGTGGAACATAATGATTAAAAATATGTTAATAATAAATTTAGAATTTTTGAAAATCTGATTACAACACAGGATAAATTCATCATGATGATAAATAAAATGAGTTAATGAAAAATTTTAAATAATAATGTTTATAAATTTTTATATAAATTATTTAAAAGA
Source organism: Magicicada septendecula (assembly GCA_034769895.1). NCBI lineage: Eukaryota > Metazoa > Arthropoda > Insecta > Hemiptera > Cicadidae > Magicicada > Magicicada septendecula. The sequence goes on from CM068374.1 coordinate 476,362,759, forward strand.
GAATTGTTTGTTTGATGTATGCTAATAATCCAGGTTTATTGCTATTTGTGTGTTGTGTTATGTGATGTATTATAACAGTGTAGTGTGGAACTGCTATGGGGGAAGGTTGTAGATTTTGTATTAATTATTTTATGTTACTAATGGTTAAGCTTCCATATAAAGTGGGTTAAAACCCCATCTCAATTAATATTGTCATTTAAATTTTAATTTAATATTACGAAAGATATTTTACTTGTGATTCCCCAAATTTTCGGGCGGTCACGGCCTCACCGAACCCTGACCGTGGAATTGGTTTAGCTTTAACAGCTATGGTTGGGGCACATTACGATTACGCGCTGACCATAACTGGCCATAGCTGTTATCGTTGTAAAGGTGTATTTTGAAATTGATGGGGGGTAATAAAAAGGGGAATCACCAAAATATGGAACAGCGGCTGCCACTCTGTTCGAGAAGGAACAGCAGAGCCAGGTGGTAGATCCGTTTAAGGGTGCATGATTTTATAACGAGAACATGATGATGTTCACCAATTTAAACTTAACAGCGGAAGCAGAGACACGGAGAGGTAAAAACCTGCTCCAAAATATACAGTCTCTGTGGAAGCGAAAGGGCGAAACAGTCCTCCATAATCTGAAATAGAGTGTGTGGCTGGGAGGTGACGCAAAGGAGTCACGAATTTAAAATTTTATGACGTAAAAGTTTTGCTTATTCAAAGTGTAATCCAATCAAAAATGCTTGTGCTCTGTCCACATAATTATATGCTCAGACTCGTAAATCAAGGTGTTCATGCTATAGGTTTAAGGGTATTATTTTATTGTTGTCTATTAGATAAGAATATGTAATTTTATTGTGTGTATTTTTTTAAAGCCAATAAGTAAACCGTCTGGCAGGTTAACATAAGCATCAGAATCAGAGAAATGGGAAACAATGAGGTGAGAAGTGAGAATAAATAAAAATAAATATGTATCTTCCATGTAATTTGTTCAATTTTAAGATGTAGGTTCATTGCGTTTTTATTATGTTAGGATATCAGCTGATCAACAATACCATGTCACTGGTATATGGGTTTGTAAATGTTACAAGTAATTAATGTTTAGTGTACTACAGATATTTTGAAGTAAAGATAAAAAGAATATGCAGATTAATAAAAGATAATTCATGGGTGATAAATGTTTTATGGGACATGCAGACCTGTCCAAATTGAATAAAAAGTTGAATTTGCAAGAGTAGAGATGAATATAATGTAATGTTGGTTTTGAATTGATGTGATGTAACAGAGTTGGTGAAGTATTAATGCTGACACAGTGGTAATGTAGACTTTATGTAGAGTTTTGAATGATCTATATTTATGTTTATAGTTAATGAGGTTATTTTATGTATTTGTAGTGAGGTAATGAGATTGAGATTTTTTGGGGATGGCAATTTTGTATTAGGGGGTAGTGTAGTTGGGGAGTCCGCAACAAGGGTTGGGACGGGATTAGAATAGATTTTAGTGGGGAAGGGGCCGCCTTAGGTAGAATCCGGGCCGCCAAATAAGGGAAATGAGTTTTTGGGTAGGGGAAACACGTATCCTATGTACAAAGGGTTGGAGAGTATTTTTTTTATATATGTAGAGAAGGCGGCGTTTTGAGTTAAATGGTAAGTTGTGGATTAGAGTGTTTTGATTAGTAGATATTTTTGATAGAGATGGGTGTCATGATAATTGAGTTGATGAATATTAGAGTCAGAGGGAGAAAGTTTATATATGTATAGAAATCTAATACAGAAAAACGAGAATAAATAATTTACATCACCCCCAGTAAGGTAGAATTAACGGTCAACTAAAGAGAGGAATTTATAATAAAGAATGTACAATTGTTTCTTTTAACCAGGGACAGAATTTTGATAAAATTTGAAAATAATGTAAAGTCAAGAAGTGTTTATTTTAAATGATGTAAATGTCAAGTTGATGATTAATTATATTAATATTTGTTCGTTTTAAATATTTTGTTTATTATGTTTTGTATTTCAAGGTAGGATATTGAAAATGTTCAAGGTGTTTTCAGAAATTATACATAACATATGTAGGTCAAGGGTTTTGGACTTGACCTAGTTATGATCAGCTGATGAGTTCATACACCTACTAAGCTTGTGTATAAGTAGGAAGCCAATTGTGATTTGTTTGTTTAATTAATTCAAACCAATATTTGAATAAGTTTAATAAATGTTATTTAATAAATAAATTTAATAAATATTTAATGAATAATTTTTTTTTGAATTTTAAAATTTTGAAAATTTTAAATTTTTTTTTGAAAAAAACAAAAATTTTTTTTTGATTTTTCGCCTGCCAGCGAGTGAATATGTTGAGTAATGATTATTTTATTGTGTATGTATTAATGATGTTCCTTTTGTTGTATTGCTTTATATTGGTAGGCTATAAATTGTTCTCATGCTAGAGTAAGGATGTATTTGTATTAGTAGAAATGTCTAGGTTAAGTCATTGAAACAAAAATTAGAAAAAAGAGGAAGAGAATTTTTTGGTAAAAGATTTTTTTGAATATTGAATTTTTTGAATTTATAATAAATTTTAAAAGGAAGTTTTTATTTTAATGTGTTATGATAATATGTAATGTTAATGTGTGTGAGCCCAGTATCTGCTAAAGGCAGTCCAGCTTGCAAAAAGGGGAACATATCGGCGGAGGAGCTGGGATAATTTTAGCCCGGGATTGAGGATTTTTGGGGGTAGCATGTTAGAAGGCAAGGTGGGCTGTGGTGCGAGTCTGATCGATTTCTCGGTGTTGGGATCTCTTACGGAGAAGTCCAGTGATCCCGTTCAGATGAGTCCATGGTCGCTGAGCCAGGGGGGTCGTGTACCCATGCAGAGTAAGAACCAGGGGGTTGTTGGCACCAGTTCCTCACCGATCCTCTTCGGGGTTATCGATGAGATTTCTTCTGTCGTGGACAGCAGAATTCTCATCGAGGGGGTATTGTAGCGGGTCGATTTTTGGGTGTTTTTGTTTTAACCGTTTGGGGCATATATTTATATTTTTATTTATTTCGTTTTCGGGTTTGTATAAAATAATGTAAAAATGTATTATTGTGCAACGTATGTGTCCGTATAACAGACCAGTGTTGAGAAACAGTTGGAAACAAAGCGAAACGCAATCAGTGGTGTAACACGGCTGAAGAATTCACCTCCACAAAATTCTGAGAACTTTGTACCTGTGTGTGGCAGCGCACATACGCAACTGCTCAACCACGCTCCAAGTGACGCTCTGACAAACAACTCAAGATGGCGAGAGCGTAAAAAAAAAAAATATTGGTCGTCTTCTATAAGACCTCACGGAAGTCGCATTAGCTCCGCCTACTGTTGGTGACATCAGCGGAACCAAGTCCAATATCGGCCTCTGGACACACACATATACCAGCTATAATCTATGCATAAACTGGATATGCCGCAGCAAGTCAACTGTATACGGCGACGAGATAATCGTGGGAGTGACCAACAGCTTCTCTCCAAAGCAACATGTACCTGTTACGTTCTACGTGACAGTGCACATTAGTCAGAGACGCCATACAGTCAACTAGAACCCGACCCCAACTACAGACGCTTACTGTTTCGTTTAGGCCCCGGTCGGTGGTGTTATAAAATGTAATTAACCCAGTAAGACCGACCGGGACCCAAGAAGTTAATAACCATATTACCGTGATTAGCGGGCAGTTGGTGCAGTGACATAGAGTGATTAACTAAATACGTAATCTTTAAAAGAGGAATCGGATAACAGAAACACGTGTTCGGTCGGCAGTGAAAAGTGAATTAAGCATGAATTAAATACTATTACCGGGAATTCAATATGAAACATCAATGGGTAAAGTGTAAAAAATGGCATGTATGTGTGTGTGATGCAGAATGGGCTACCTTAATTACTATAATACTTGATAAGTTAGAGGATATTTTATGTTAGTTAAGTCTGAGGGATCAATGTATATTTTAAACCCTATTTTTTCAGTGTCTTTTAACATTCATTAAAATCAGTTGGTTTACCTTGAATATGTGTTAGTTTAAGTTATTTCGTCATTGCCATTTCCTCATTTCTGTGTTAAAAATTCGTCTAACGTTCCGGAATCTTTCTGAGTTATTAATTGGGTGGGTCAGATTGTTAAATTGTCCGTTTTATTAAGGTGGAGTGTAAAGGTTTTCGATATTTTATCCTATAAAAAATAATCGTGGCGACCTTGGTCTTCTGGTGAAATTTGGATATGGTAAGTAATTGATTGCGTACAGGTAAGTTCTGGCAGTGGATCTTATTTATTATATATTTCGGCCTATTTTTTAACGTCACACATTCACCATAAAATGTATCACATTTTATTGACACACGACTCGCTAAAAATTCCTTCTATCTACAAATAAAGTACTAGCAACTGGAACTTCAAGTACTAGTACTTACTTCAAAAACTTTTAATAAGATAGTAATATAGTTCAAGGTACAGTTTAAAATATTTATTTGAAATGACGAAATTTGTGTACTTTCAAAAAAGAATTACCCTTTAAAGCAGAAATAAAAGTTACCCTCTACAATAAATCTTGCCCATATGATTTTTTTGTTCCTGAATTTTCACTTCATGTTTTACAATTCTACATTATTTAGATAGCAGAAACTATTTTTTTTTTTTAATCAGCAAATCATATAGTTGCTTTTAAAATTCCACATGGACATTTGTCTATTGAAGAAAATTGAGGTAGGTTAAATTTAAATACAATATTATCAATAATTTACAAGCATTTTAATTTCCTGAAATTTTTACTGTTTTGTGCAAAACATAAAACTGTTAGATAATTAGCTTGAGTTTAGTTTAACAAAATAACAGACTAGAAAAGATCAGTATTGTAAATCATATGAAAACATTTACAAAGTGACTAAAACTCCTTTTTTTTTAAACTTTTCACACAGTTTTTTTACTTTTCTCTGTGAATAATTTTGCTTTCAGAAATTATAGTTTTTATAGCAAATGCAAATGCAAACTGCAACTTCATCATCATCATCATCATCATCATCTTCACGGATTAAACCAAGGATGGTTTGTTGCGGTCTCAAATAGGCAAAAATTAGAGCTGGTCACTCCAGTGCTTCCTCGAACGTCCCACACTTCTCCGTCCCCTTGGCTTATATTTTTAGAGTTGTTTGGGGATGCGCCAGTCACCCATTTGGGAAAGATGTTCCCACCAAATCAGCCGATACTTGGTGATCCTGTCGAGTATACTCATAATATTCAGTTCCTGCCATATATCTGTGTTTCTTTTATGATTATGGAGAATATACCCTGCCACATGCCTGAGAAATCTCATTTCAGCCGCTTGGATGAGACTAGCCTGGCCGTTCGTTAAAGTCCAATTTTCAGACCCATAAAAAAGTGTAGGAAGAGCCATCACCTTGTAGAATTTTAGGTGTGTTCCTTTACTTGCTGACTTAAGGGTACGCAAGTACATTTACAAAATGTAATGTCAAATGGAATGCTTGGTTTGTGAAATGATTGTTCTTAAAAATGAACAACATTAAAAAAAATAGTTCTGTAACACAGTGGGAGTTCAGTACAGTAATCAGATAAAACCTCTGGCCCTCAGAAAACAAGATACATACAGCACTTAAAAATAAAATGCAGAGGAAAACCAGCTTAAAACTCTACACAGTAATAGATTTTCCAGCAGTAACGTATGTCAATAACATACACAGGATGCATCTAGGGAAGCTAGCAAATGACACAGACATCGGAGATGAGATTGTTATGAAGTACCCTAACATACACAATTTAGGTGGGTACGGAATTACTATAAGAATAAAGTCACATCTACCATATTTGAATGATACAATTAAAATAAATAAAACAAAATGACCATCTGGAGCAAACACCATATCAGCAGCACGTAACAGAATGAAAGGAAGAAGTAACGAAGTATGGCTAAGGAAACATGTAGTCATGGCTTTCTCCTTGGAGGCATAGAAGATGATATTCTAGAATAGTTTCAGACTACAGTATAAAGTAACAAACATCAGTCTTATTTACACATATATATGATTAGAAGGAAAGAGTAATATATGTCTCACTAGGGAATAAGCACTTACTGTACAATTTTTAAAGTTTCTACAAATGGATGCTCCATGTTGTCTTAAGAAACTGTTCTATGTCTGTTAAATAAAGCATACAATAAGAATTCTTAAATATTGATTAAAATAAACATTAAAAATAAAAGTAATATAACATATTTATTCAACAAAATAACAGTAACATAGAATAGAATAGTTTTGAGAATGTAAGGTTAACACACTGTAAAGAATAATATTGCCAGGAGGTAAGTCGGGAATTTTCTTCATTTTATATTTTACATATAATACACACGAAGTGACATGGAACACTAATATACTAGAAACTGGAGAACATCAAACCTTCCAAATCCAATACAATGAGTACAGAAGACCTCCAACTGCTGTAACAGTATTGGCTATATCCCGAATCCCATGCCATGAAGTGTAGCGTTGTTGTACAGGCCATGTTGGAGGTCTTACTGGAACTGGAGGAGACACTACTGGAATTTGTTGAGGTATCAACTGTAAAGAATAATATAATTATTAACAAACATCACACTGATGAATTAAAATTTAATTTAACTGACTTCGTCTTTCTACCACTGCGAGAGTAGCTGCCCAACCACCGAGCTGCCATGTGAGGTTTCTGTACTCACAAGTGTGATGGTAGACTTAAAAAAAAAGAAGTTTTGTGCTTCAACCCATATTATTGTACCATCAAGAAATGATAAATAATAATATAAAATCAGAAAATGAAGGTAGTAACCAACTAATTGTGTTTACAACTCTATTATGATCTTGCTAATTACAAGAGTCACTCTAAATCTGTCCTAATCATTATTTACATTATCCGGCTAACACAATCCAGCACCAAATTATACATTTGTATATAAAATTAATGTGTATGTTTTAAGTTCTGAAAAGCTTCATATTCTTGCACAAACAGTAATTCTGTGCCAGAGCAAGGAGTAAAAACACAAAAGTACAATAATACATTTCCAAAGTAAGTAAATCTACTAAATATAACTATTTTGTATTCAAATAAAAAAACTATTATTATGGGATTACTGTGTACGAAGCATTTATTATGCTTCATGCCTTGTGGCATAATGAATATTGTTTCAAGCTATGAATGCACAAAATTATAAACATCGTTAAAGTATCGAACTTAAAAGATTTTTGCACTGATGTCTACACTTTATCATATGGATTTCTTTAGCTATTTCAAATAAGAATATTATTATGCAAAAACATCTGGAAAAAAAACAATGATCTCAGTTTACTAGCCACTGTACAACTATATTAACAAGGGAGAACAGAGTTTCAACAGGAAGACACAGACTCCAAGCACCCAAAATGAAATATCTCAGAAGGGTCATAGGGGAGGACGGGATAGACAAGAATGAGAATATCAGGGAGAGTATAGCAAAATGGTTATGGGTACAAAGCTTTATGGAATAGGACAATAGAAAGAAGATAGAAAACGACATAAGGAAAGAAATATTGAATAGATCAATATAAAAAATGTTAAAGGATAAAAAGTGATTTTTTAACACCTGGTGTGAATAGGAAATGGCAGATAAATAAAGAAGTAACAGTGCAAGCAAAAATATACTTGAAGAAGCAGGAAATAAATTAAGTGAATGAACTTGCACAGATTCAAAATAAAATGGAAGGCTGTTGTAAAAATAAAAGAAAAGGAAGTCATAACAGAAACCTCAATAACATATGGTACAAGGGGTATTGATATAACGATAATATTGTAACGATGGAACCGTCTTGAGAAGGTGAGAGTGTCCTACCAGTGGCAGCCCGTGCTTAGGTTGCACAACCCCCATTAAATCCCAAATTGTATTTTAAATTATAGAATTATGAATAAGACAATAAGTAATAATAGTGTTTTCAAGCTAAATCATCGTAATTAATCATTTGCCAATTGAAAAGCGCAGAACAAGTACTAAAAACCGTACACGCTCTTGCCACGGTGTACATGGCAAGTGTGGACCAACTGTGACGCGCTTTGTATATGGGGAAATACAACGAAGTAGTGCTCTGGCTGGCTAGACTCGGTTGTTCCTATTGCAGCGGTATAGGCTCCCTTGGTGTGATTATGGACTGCAAACCCCGCTTGTATGTCACAGTGCCACCAGTCTGTTTGTTGGTAAATAACACGTGGTGCGCCAGGTTGGAAGTTCGTTGTCAGGGTCAATTAAGTGTCAGTCCAGTTCATCGTTAAATGTAAATAATAGTACATATAAAGAATTAAGGTGTCATAGTATAAGATATTTATTATATTTAACTGATAGGATGCAATTAATTCTGTTGTAAACTTAACAAAAATGCTGTTCAGTTTACGTCTTATTAAAGAAAAAATTGAAATTAAAGAGAGTAGGTAGGCCTATACCAGACCTTTCAAATTTTAATCAAAGTGTAAAAAAAGGTAACAGAGTATTTAATTGTAAATTTAAAAAAGATTCATACAATAAATATTCGTGGTTACGTGTGTGTGACATTAAAATTCCATTATTTTGCTTTCCTTGTGTATTGTTTGGAGGGGAGGCGACTTGGACATTTTCTATTCAGAGAATAAAACAATATAATACCATCCACCCCAACTGCAACCCCAAATTTTCAACCACCAGCTGCCACTGTAACAGTACATAAAGGCCTGCTGTCATAATTATGGGGTTGAGGATGTTACAGAATATTTTATTGTATTCATGTTATATACAGTATGGTTAGGTCCATTTTCCCTATGGCTGCACAAACAACGCATATTCAGTAAGAGGAGAATGATTCCAAGGTCACCGGCTGACGGGCGAAACCAAGCATATACAATGGCGGTGTAAGTGAAGAAAGACTTTAATATCAATTGTCATTGGTCCACAAGGCTGTCGTCATTAATAAATGATAATGACATAACAACAAGAACGTACAAACCAGGGCGTTGGCCGTATGAACAAAAGGCGGTGACGTCAGATAAACTAATACATACGCAAATTGTGCGTATAACCAGTTCTTAGTACCACACAGCACATCAGAGCGTCAACAGCCAAAATCGCTGTTGGCGGAGTTTTCGCCAAAAGTGTTTTAGTCAAATTACTAAATGTAATTAAAATGTAACAGTGAATCTTTAAAAACAAACACTAGCAAATTACTATCCAAGTATGTAAAGTAGATCAGTGCTAACAGAGAAAATCCACGAGGGACATGTGGCGAACATCTGCCAACACATACAGAGAATCTGACATCAACGGCGGCCCTACAAGTGCACACATTCAGGAAAGTCCAAATTAATAATAATATATTTATATATTACTGAGCTCAAAATTAAAATGAATCAAACACAATGTATCTGTGCTAGTGAGCGTGTGGGCGAGAGCATGTGAGTGTGAACGACTGGCCATTACGATAAAATATCGGGGCATTGGTTTGTGATATACAACAATAGTAAATTAAATCAATCAAGTTTTATTAAAGCTGCAGCTACATTTAAATTTATGATAGGATTAAGTATCAAAGTAATTGAAGGTAATGACTAATGAATATGGGCGTAAGGATATGTAGACACCATTTTGTTTCTTGTATTCATATGCGACGCCATCTTTGGGTTGTCGTTAAGAATTATAACTCTAATTCAGATTAATTAAAAAACAAGTTTATGGCATCCAAATTGTAGTCAGAGTCATTATTTCGACAACCTCAATGTTTCTGAATCTCGCTGAGAAAAAGAATCCTGGCCCTTAGAGATGAAATTCATGTTGTGTATAAACCATGTGCTCAAACCGGAAGTGGCATGGAACAGTCGGTAAGTAAATGTATTTTACTTATTAATAACGACCAAATATAAGATAATAATAAAAAATAAGGTAAGACTACACCACTGCCTTCTACATTCTTCTCGACTAGCCCAGCGTGCCTCATCTGTATAAAGGCCATACACTCACGTACCACTAAAGTACCTTCCACAGTGTCTGGAGAGCACTTGAAATACGCATTATGCTGGCACACCAAAGTAAGGATGGAAAGTTATTCTGGAACACATGCACCTTCTATATAAAAGACAGAGGCTGGAGTTGTCAGTCAGTTACATGAGAAATTTTCTTAGTATAGATTGATTAGTGGAAAGTGGAAATCAGTTGAAAGAATTAGTGTGGAACATTATTACTTGACATTATTATTACATGTGGACAAAGGGTATCCTGGGTTAAGAGGGGTCAAATGCCCTTAATCACGGATTCAAAAATTAACTATATAATACTGTTTCTTGAGCCTAAAAAAAAAGTAACCCATAGTCCATACCTTGGATTCTTCCCCCTCCCACCACCAGGGGATGAAAAACCCATTTTTTCATATTTTATTTTTTCTCCCGTTCAAGTCCATGAAAAATTTTGAAAAAAATCATGTACATACCTGATTAGATGAAGGCAAGATACAACTAAATGTCCAATTGAGAACTAAGCACCAATTAGAAATAGAAGCCGAGAAGTTTAATTATAATATTCAAACTACAGCCTGGAACAATACGAGAGAAATCACCCATGGAATTATTGGTAACAACTATCCTAGAGAGATCAGAGAACTTGTCAAAGAAAAGAGGAGAGCTAGAAGAAAATGGCAACAGATTCGTGACCCAAATGATAAAACTGTACTTAACAACAAATCGCAACAACTAAAGCGTGTAATACAGAAGTTAAAAGAAGCATCAATAGCTTCCTATTTGGAAAATCTAACAGCAGATGCAGATACAGAGTACTCGTTGTGGAAAGCAACGAGGAAGCTTAAAAGGTCGATCACTCAAGTACCACCTATTAGAAAAAGCGACGGTACATGGGCTAGAGATAATAAAGAAAAAGCTGAAGCGTTTGCTGAACATCTAGCTGACATTTTTAAGCCAAATAATACCCAGTCTGATACAGAGTTAGATGAAGATACAAATCATGAAGAGGAGGACATTCAACTGGTCACCCCAAAAGAGGTAGCTAAGGAGATCAAGATAAACTTGAACCCCCGAAAATCACCTGGCTTTGACCTCATTACAGGTGAGATCTTAAAGCAGTTACCTAAGAAAGGGATTGTTATGCTTACATATTTATTCAATGCGGCACTTAGGCTAAAGCATGTTCCTAGTGTCTGGAAGGTGGCAGAAGTTATTATGCTACGTAAGCCAGGCAAACCGCCAAATGAGGCCAAATCATGTCGGCCCATATCACTGTTGCCAACTATATCAAAGCTTTTTGAAAAACTTCTGTTGCAAAGGCTAAATCGAGTAATAGAGAGAAAAAAGCTGATACCAAATCATCAATTCGGGTTCAGACAAAAACATTCCACAATAGACCAAGTACATAGAATAACAGACACAATAGAGAAAGCACTAGAAAAAAAGCTAATCTGCTCGACAATCTTCCTCGATGTGGCTCAGGCCTTTGATAAAGTTTGGCATAAAGGTTTAATACATAAACTTAATAAAATGCTACCAAAACAATATGCTGACGTGTTAAAATCATATATATCGGAAAGATTATTTAGAGTCAAACAGGAAGATGACTATTCTGAGCTAAGAGAAGTGAGGGCAGGTGTGTCCCAAGGGAGTGTTTTGGGGCCCATCCTCTACTTGTTGTTTACATGTGATCTGCCGCAGCCAGAGAATGTGTCTGTTGCTACTTTCGCTGATGACACAGCTATAATGGCGATTGGTTCGACCTTAGGTGAAGCTACCAACATGCTTCAAGGTGCTAGTGATCAGATACAGCAGTGGACTAGGAGATGGAAAATTAAGCTTAATGAACTGAAATCTGTCCATATCAATTTTACAAACAAAAGAATAGAGAACAGTCTTCCAGTTACCTTAAATGGTGTTGTAGTACCATATGTAAACACTGCCAAATATTTGGGGATGACCCTAGATACAAAGCTACGATGGAAAGAGCACATCAGAAAAAAAAGGACGGAGCTTGGTCTCAAATATAGACAACTGTATTGGCTCTTGGGACGAAATTCTCAGTTGTCAATACACAACAAAATTCTGATATATAACCAAATTCTGAAACCAATTTGGCTTTATGGAATTCAACTGTGGGGTTGTGAGAAAGAAACGAACATTAGATGTATTCAAACCTTCCAGAATAGAGTGCTACGGAACATGGTAAATGCTCCACGGTACATCAGAAATAGTGATCTACATCGAGACCTTAGGATCCCTGATGTCGCCAGTGAAATTAAAAGGTTTGCTGCAAAGCACGAATCTAGATTACACCAGCATATCAATGTGGAAGCTATTCAACTGCTTGACAACGCCAATACAGTGAGAAGGCTGAAGAGAACTAAAACTTTTGAATTAGTGTAGTGCAGTGTGTGCAGAAATCTAGAAAGTAATATATAGTACACCAGTGGGTGACTGTATAAGTAACTTAAAAACATTAGATAGATACCTGATTAGAAGAGCTTTTATATGAATTTTTTAAAGGGCCCTTATTTAGGCCCTTAAAAAATTCGAGAATCTTTAAAATCAAAATATCTCTGAAAATGGCCCATGTAACAAAAGTTTTATTTTTGTGATTTTGTGAAACTTTTAGTAATTTAACTCCATGAATTTTTTCAGATTATTTGGAATGGTGGTTGTTCCTGGTCAAAAACACGTTTTTTGACATTTTTAGCTATTTTTACCCATTTTTTGCAAACATTTTAAGATTACCTTGACACATACCCTTTTTATATTGAATATTGGTTAAAAGTTACTTAATAGTGTCATAAAATGTAAATATTTTAAGCCATTGTTTAGAGATTAAATGTACTATTTTTACATTGTAATATTATGTACTATATATACATAATGACTCCGAAAAGTCGTTTTAACCTTAAAGTAATAATATTTTAAAATTTAATAGTTTTATTCACAAGATTAAGTGGTCTTAAGTTACTGATACTATATACATGAGATTGCAAAATCTCAGTCAAACTTTACTTTTACATTATAACAGCTAACAGTCTTTGAACAACTATTGCGTGGTTAGCAGAATGTAAAACTAAAGACGTATTTTTCTTAATTATACTGACAAGCTGCAGATATTCTCCTACCGCTGCAGTGTCGTCGAATTCATTTCGGTTTCCGATATCTTTCTGGCTTTAATATCATTTGAATTATTTGTCTCTTTTTTTGGTGTTTTTATTTTGTAAAAGCAACATTCTATCAAGAGTAAACCAAACAAATTTTTCTAAGTAAAGCAAATTCATCAAATCCATCATACTTTACAACTTTTCCTCACACATTTGGGTACTGGAACCATCCCATTATCGTTTAAAATACTATTCATACTTACCCAAACGTTTAATATTTTAGATAAAAATCCACTTATGACCAGAAACATTGGCTTTTGGAGGCTAAAGTAGCAATAAACTGCTTCTTATTTTATACTCTTGAATAATACTCGACAAAAAAATTAAGTCTGCCAAATTTTGACGTGATAGTGTTAAACGGAATGAAGATTTGAAAATTAATTTTTTTTTAGGCAAACACAAATAGGCATTTTTAGGCATTTGCTTTAATAATTATAAAATTCAAAGTATATAATGATTCTGGAATATACAGATAAGCTCATCTTTATAAATGAAATCAGTGAACAATTATAGTTAGTATACACGATATATATGTTTCTGCTGTTTGAAGATGAGCACAAGAACTAAATTTTCTTTGTTCTTCACCTTCGTTCCTGTCTTCTTCGATAACTGGACAAACGTTTTCAATTTCAAACATATATGTTAGTACTTCTGCTGGACGAATTATTTGAGATAGATAACTGCCATAGGATAGATAATAAATCAGTGCTGCAATGTGAGAACAACACCCAATTATTCTCAAGCTATTAGCACAATTGGAATAATAACCTTCGATCGCATCTGTCCCAGCATCCCCTGCATACTGTATGTAGCAAATGAAGTCTTACTATTAATATATCTTGACCTTACTTCAAATCTAATAATGTCTGGCTCTTCTTTTAGATAACTTAGTTGAAATGTATTATCTCCTTTATCGAGCATTTCAGCTAAATATGATATAAATTGTGATAGTTGATAGGAACCAGTAAACAAAATTTTCTAGTTCTTCCACTGTCATTTCAGGGAAATCAATAGCTCATTAGACGATACTTCATTGAAAGAACTGTTTTTCTATTATAATTGGCATGTGCTGATTTTTGAGCTAAGATATATTCTTATTTTTTGTTAATTTCGTTCTGTCAATAATTATATCCAGTTTATTATCATCGGAATTGAGTCTTAAATTTTTTGAGTTTTAAACATTTTTTAATGAGAAACAAACGCAAACAGCAAAATCGTATGTATGTATCATTGTATATGTGAAGGAGTTGAGATAGTTTGTTTACATGTTCAAATGTTTTCTTTAAGAAAACGAGAAAATTATAATATCACAGAACTTAATTTATACATATTACAATTTAAATTACTATATATAATTATATTTTTAATTAATTATAAAAATAATAATCAACAATTAGATATTAGATTGGTACACAAAACGTTTATACATATAGCAGTCAACATATAGCATAGTAAAATATATTATAAATAAAAACAGATCAAGGGATGTTCAACAATGTAATTATTAAAAGTTATTTTTAACATGTTTCACTCACTACTGGTATTAAAAACAATCATAATTTAGAAACATATAAATTACACAAATAACTGTACAACTTTACGACCTTACATCAGATAGTTGACATAATGTTACAAACACAAGTTTTTGGTAAATTTATCTAACAAGTAAACTTGGATAATAATTGTAATCATATTGTTGTAAATTATAGCCCAGAGTACTATAGAATATTGTAAATTTATGTACATGTCTACAATCACACCCTCTCTCTCCCATTCACCCTCTACCTCTCATTCTCACAACCTCTACTCTAACTTGAAATTACTCTCTCATTCTCTATCCCTCCCTCTCACTCTCTCTCTTGCTCTCTTTCTCCCTCCCCCTCTCTAAAATTCTCTCTCACTCTTCCTACATACTCTCTCTCTCTCTCTCTCTCTCTCTCTCTCTCTCTCTCTCTCTCTCTCTCTCTCTCTCTCTCTCTCTCTCTCTCTCTCTCTCTCTCTCTCTCTCTCTCACTTGTCTCTGTCCACAAATGGCGCTCTAAACACTCACCATTTCTATTAACACTATCGTCCTCACATAAATTAGAGAATTATGTACAAGATAACAGTACAGATTTAGCAACTTACATTGAAGGGTTACAAACTATTACAACACGACATTATAGATAACAGATCTATTATATGAAAATGGTTATTACTTAATATTTACATTTTGTAAAATGTTATTTACCAACAACTTGGTCTATACAGAGTACCATAGTCTCATCTAGTTAATGTACATGTTGGTAGTAATAATCTCTCTCACTCATGCTATTTCACTCTCTCTCCCTCTCTCACATTGTCTGTCTTTTTCTCTCTTTCCCTCTAACTATCTCTCTCTATCTCTATCTGTCTTAGACTCATTCTAGACTCACACAACGCCTTCTCACACTCACATTACCCACTCGGGCGCTCTCTCTCTCACTCGCAATCTTGATATATACCCTCAATCTAACACGCAGACGTGTACGCACATACACGCTCGCACAACATACAAACACATACACACACACAAGCACACTACACACTCAAGCATCAATACTTAAGTATAACACTATTATATTCTCTTCTTTTTGTCACCTAAGTGTAATTATGCACAACGCAGATGACCACTGTACTGAGTTTGAAACTGATCGAATATATGTCTATAAGAATGGCTAATACTAAATAATATGATCAGTGAGGCACTTACAATTGTTGCTGACGCCAAACACACAACTGTAAATTTGCCAGACCCACTGCCCTATTTATAAAACAGAACAGATGACGTTTGTACATTATCTGACTTTTGAAGGAAATGAAAGTAACACCTGTTTTGGAAGGCAGTTAAGAAAAGATTTACACTGCAAGGGGGAGTAACACCATTAATATATGACAACCTGCTGGGCCTACAAAGATGACCACCGACTTCCTGTAGGGAGACTGCTAATCATTTCTTTGAAATCATGCCTTAATGGTCTGTATAAGTTGAGCGTAACTGGACGAAAGATTTTGAGTATCAGTGCGAAAATTAATGGAGTGAGGGTTACTTTTTATTTGAATCATTTCCAGTACGCATCTTTTGAAATAATTATTTTCGAAATGTTTAATTTGGGTGTTGTTGAAATCAAATTCATGGCCGGTGTTTATATGGTGAGATACTAAAGAGTTGGGGTTATCATTATGAGTTTTTTTATGAGTATATATTTTAACGAAACTGGCTTCTCAGTAGAAAATCCTTACGGTCGATTCATAACGTAGGTATTTAATACCTTATTCCTAAAGTATCAAATCTTAAAAAATTTAAAATACAAGGCGTATGAAACAATAATATGAAAAAAGCACGTGTTTGCAGTTACTTGTTTTATAATTTTTTTTGAAAACGAAAAATTTAATTAAAATAATACTTACATATATTATTATTTTAAAAGTAGACGCTTTAAGCTTTAAAATGCAAGCTTCATATTTTCATTTGGATGAATTATCACTCTTCTATGTTACTCTTTAGTTTGAATGTTATGCAAATTTTAAGAACATCAAGATTTCGTGATTTTTATAGTCTTGATGTTTTAAAAACAATAAACGATATCAAATTTAAAATTTTTGTAATCTCATGTATATAGTATCAGCAACTTAAAACCACTTCAACTTGTGAATAAAACTATTAAATTTTCAAATATTATTACTTTAAGGTTAAAACGACTTTTTGGAGTCATTAGGTATATATAGTACATAATATTACAATGTAAATATCGGTATGGAGAACCATACATGACTTCCATGTTCTAAGATTTATATTTAAAATCATTTACGAAATGAAATGTTTCCATAGAAACTACTTCTTTCCACTTACTGCTTCAGCCTTAACCACAGTACTGTGGTCACTAACGTATACCACCACACATTATCGCACTTGATTTTCACTGATGATACCAGTAGACAGCACTGCTGAACCGTCTGGTTTTGCAGAAAACATTGGACTACGACCAAACAGCCCGGGAAGGAATTTTAACAACAAACTACTACTTTGTTGCCAATAACGTAGTACAAATATAAAAATTACCCCCACCCCGTTCAACTAGCCTCTTCATTTATAGATATTTCATAAACAATTAAGAGCCTGTGTGGGAAAAAGATGGGCAACATTGGTTACGGACGGCCCCATCAACAGAACTCTACCCCGAGCAACTAGTGTTGCTCTTTTTAGAACTACAACCGGTCATGACTACCTGGCCTCCCACCTGCACCGCATTGGCGTGTTGTCGTCTCCTGAATGTGTTCTCTGTGGATGCGCTTCCATGAATGCGGATCACCTTATTGCATGTCCAGCCTTGATCTCAGACACGCAAGTCCAAGACGAAGATGGTACGGCAAGGCTCTCACATCTCTACTGGTCAGCGCGCTGCCTAATGGCCCAACAGCCAAGGGCGGGCGTTGGCTAGTAAGTAGATATTTCATCTACGTTTCTACAGTGAATTATTAAGATCTTCTTATCAGGATACTTTATTTATCAAAATTAAGTATTTTATATTCATTTTTATCGGTGTCCAAGCCACTTATTTATATATTGATAGAATAAAGTATTTACCTTATTTTGTTTGTCCGTCTGGTGGCAAAGAAGTAATAAACGAAGAAGAAATAAAGCCACCAGACGGACAAACAAAATAAGGTAAATACTTTATTCTATCAAAATTAAGTACTTTACTCTTGTTACAACAAAAAATGTTTCAGGTAAACTACCCTTTCCCCATAACCGATCTTCACCAAAATCAATTTAATTTTACTGATTGATTGGGCTGTCACAAATGACAAAAACTTGGTTGCTAGAGTCAGCGCAAATCACAGAATTTCCATGATGCACTAAAAACTTATTTGAGGCTAGGTAAAACAATATCGAGTAATGTCCAAATAACATACATACACACACACACACACACACACACACACTAGTAATTTGTTTTGAGTGCCCAGTAGTTTCGATACACCATGCAGTGACGAAGAAGGGTACCAGTTGTAAATGGTTTTATCACTGAATGTAATGCAAAAGTCTTCTACAACTCAGGCACATATGTAAAAATTATTTGATTCTGTTTGAATTTACAGCAGTGATCGTTTGTCATGAAAACATTTCTCTTGTTACAACATAAAATGTTGCAGGTAAACTACCCCTTTCCCTTAACCGATCTTCACCAAAATCAACAGGCCTTGAGTTCTCTACAATTTAGGATGTTTGCAAAAAATTATTTGATTATGTTTGAATTTACGCCAGTTATCTTTCGTCATAGAAAAAATTAACCTTGTTATCACATAAAACGTTGCTAGTAAACTACCCCTTTCTATTGACTGATATTCACCAAAATCAATAGGTCTTGAGTCATCTACAATTCAGGGATCCATGCAAAACATTATTTGATTCTGTTTGAATGTGCGGCAGTTATCGTTCGTCATAGAAACAATTACTCTTGTTAAAACATTAAAGGTGGCAAGTAAACTACCCCTTTCCCTTAACCGAGCTTCACCAAAATCAATAGGCTTTCAGTTCTTTACAATTCAGGAACGTATGCAAAAAATTATTTGATTCTGTTTGAATTTGCGGCTCTTATCGTTTGCCATAGAAAAAATCTACATACAGACAGACACTTTTCGAAAAATGACTTTTCTTCATGTTATGAGGGTAGTACAATCAGAATCTGCAATTATCTCGAACACGATTTTTTTTGCCATCACCATACTTCCATTTCCTTATGGAACATGGAAGTAAAAATAGTACATTTAATCTCTAAACAATGGCTTTTACCTTTTTTCAATTCAACAATTACTTTTTAAAACTACAAGTGAATAACTGGTTCCGTACCGTCTGAAATTTGTGCGATCTAGCTTCGGCCTTGCTCTCCCAGTGAAAAAATGTACGTACGCTTCAATAATTTTTTGAGAAAACTTTTCAATTTTGTAAAAAAACTATAAGGACATTTTTACATTGTTTCTACTTTAAGCTCGTATCTTTTCCTTTCACAATACATGAATCATTTAAAAGTTATAATTAAAAACCTGATTTTTCGAACTTTATGGGTTGTTTTGGGGTGGTTTGATACTGTGTTGAGGAGTGAAGAGTTTAGTACAATAATGTTCTATATGTAAATATTTGATTAAAAAAGGTCACTTCCTTCTTCAATTTAATATGCGCTCATAATCTAATGACTGGGCTAAAAGAGATTTGAAAATTATGATTATTTATGTACGTTTTTTTCTTAACTTATGTTTGTTTTCAACTAAAATATTTATGTTTTATGACACTGTTAAGCAACTTTTAACCGATATTCAATATACAGTAAAAAGGGTATGTGTCAAGGTAATCTTAAAATGTTTGCAAAAAATGGGTAAAAATTGCTAAAAATGTCAAAAAACGTGTTTTTTGACCAGGAACCACCATTCCAAAAAATCTGAAAAAATTCATGGAGTTAAATTACTAAAAGTTTCACAAAATCACAAAAAGAAAACCATTGTTACATGGGCTATTTTCAGAGATATTTTGATTTTAAAGATTCTCGAATTTTAAAAGCTCTTCTAATCAAGTATGTACCTGATTTTTTCAAAAATTTTCATCGACTAGAACAAGAGAAAAAAATTAAATATGAAAAAATGGGTTTTCATTGCCTGGGGTGGGAGGGGGAAGAATCCGAGGTATGTACTATAGGTTACTTTCTTTTAAGCTCAAGAAACAGTATTATATAGTTTATTTTGGAATCCATGATTAAGGGAATTTGACCCCTCTTAACCCAGGATACCCTTTAACTTGATTTATTGTATGAGACTACCTTATTGATCACAAATTGTTATTTGTGACTCATTAAAGCTGGTAATTAGTGATTTCATTGGTGTCTGTATCTTGTTACCACTGTACCATATAGCACTCAGTGAGACCGTAGTAGCAATATTAAATACATCATACATCAATCAAAATGCCAACTATGGCATTACTGGGTATGCATGGGCTACTTTTGTAAAGCTGAAGAACGTATACAGACAACTATTTTGTTATACTATGTCAAAGTTATCAATACAGTACTAATTTTGCAGTGTAAGCAAACCCACCGTTTCTTGGAGCAATGTATTTGGCAACTAAGCCTGTATTTGGTATGAACACTAAATGCACCTACTCAGTCACATTACCAGCACATTCTTGTAGATTTAGTTTTGCTCTCGACTTGTGTCCCAAAATTATCACACAGTGCTATACAATTTTAGAGTTTACGTATTACGTGACAAAATGTAAACGAAACTGCTAACAATAAGATACTTTTTTTATAACATGTATAGTTCAAACTGACTTTAATTCCCACACAATGTAATTTCATCTTATATTTTATCCTCGTAAGGTCGTAGAATTAAGATGCTGTAGTATTTTTGAATGGATTTCAGAAAAGCAAAAAGTCTGTAAATTAAAGAAAACCTACAACAGTAGAATAAGTTATAAAATTAGGCCTACAATTAAACGTTACAGCGAAACATAGAATACCGTAAATGAAAACAAAGAATGTAGGGAAATGGAAGCACGCGCGTTGAGAGAGAATGCATGAGTCACGATCAGCAGGTGCAGAAGCTATTTTTAGAGCGACAACCATCAGTTGGGGTGAGTGGAAGTAAATCAGCCAAGGTCATTGGCACTGCTCATCACCGGCACCTTATTGCCTCCCCTCCTACCCCTTCACTCGCCACTTCCAGTTCTCATAACTCACGCATCAGCACATCAGTTTGTGCGTTTCTGTCAACCTATGTGCACGTGTCGACTAGCAGTTCGCGTGTGTGTTTAAATTGTTGTACGTGATTTTAGTTTACACTACTATTGAAAAATGACTGAAAAAAGGAAAAAAGTGATCTTATCAATTCAAGAGAAACTAGAATTGATTAAAAAAATTGAAAATGGTGCATCGAAAAAGCAAATGAGCTTACAGTATGGAATAGGAGAAATTGGAGAAAACACTGTTAAGGACATTTTTAAACAAAAGGATAAATTAATGCAATTTGCATCCACATCAGACAACTCCTCATCAATGAAAAAAAGAAAAACCATGAAAACTAGCACTTATGAAGAACTAGATGCGGCACTTTTAGAGTGGGTGAGTCAAGTGAGAAGTGAGGGAACTCCTATCTCAGGGCCTATTGTTGCTGCAAAAGCAAAACAGTTTTTTGAAGTGCTCCGTTTAGAGGGAACATTTGACACATCATCAGGGTGGTTGACAATGTTTAAACAACGCCACGGGATAAGGGAAATTGGGCTTCATGGCGAGAAATTAAGTGGCGACAAACAGGAAGCAGAAAATTTCAAAACTGAACAGTTTTGAACAGTTTATTCAGTCAGAGGGAATTTCTTACGAACAAGTGTACAACGCTGATGAGTCGGGGCTGTTGTGGAAATGTTTGCCGACACGAACACTGGCATTTGAAAGCGAGCGGCAAGCTCCAGGACATAAGTCCAGTAAAGAACGCATAACAATAATGACATAGCAATGCAATGGGATCTCATTAACTAAAACTAGTAGTGATTGGAAAATTAAAAAAAAAGAGGTCTATTAAAGGGAAAATGGCTGAAAACCTCCGAGTACAGTACTTCAACCAAAAAAAAGGCTGGATGGACCAACAAATATTTAAAGAGTGGTTTGAAAAAAACTTCATTCCTCAAGTTAGAGAGCATCTCAAGTCCCAAAACATACCCCAGAAAGCTGTATTGCTGATTGACAATGCCCCGTCCCACCCAGACGAAAGTGTTTTTAAATCGGAAAATGGAAATTTTTTCATCAAGTTTTTGCCTCCCAATGTCACAGCTCTTATCCAGCCCATGGACCAGTGCGTAACTGGTTCAATGAAAAAAAAAAAATACAGACCAAACTTACTGAAAAAAGGACTGAAAAGGGGAATGATCTTCAGGGCTTCTGGAAAGATCACACGATTCTTGACAGCATTTATGACATAAACACTGCTTGGGAGTCAGTTAAGCAATCTACGTTAGTAAAGTCCTGGAGGAAGATTTTACCAAATGTGGAAAATACTTTGGTAGAGTCTGCAGAGGAAGAAGAAGTTTCTGCTTGTGATTTGGCTAATTTAGCGAAATCTGTTACTGGAGGAGGTAACGTCGATGAAGATAACATCGTTGAGTGGATTAATTGTGATGCCAATGATCCAGGCTTTGAACAGCTTACTGATGAACAAATCGTAGGTGGAGCATTAGGTATGGTTTTGGAGGAGAGTGAGGAAGAAGAAGAGGATAAGACGCAGAAGCAAGTGAGCCATGATGCAGCTTTAGAACACATTGACAGGCTCGTTCAATATCTGGAAGAACAAGGCGATGCATCACTTTGTGACAAAATGTTGTTAAAAAAACTTCAATCACAAATATAGAAGAGACGTTTTATCACGAAAAAACAAAAACAGTTGACCGATTTTTTTGTAAAAAAGTAAACCAACAAACTTGTAAGTACGTAAAACTACTGTTTATTAAGTCATAATTATGTTTGTAGACCTCCTACTGTAAATAAAAATTGTTCAAAAGCATTTTTATGTTGATTTGTGTCCTTTTTCGGCCATTTTGTGGATTATCCGCGGTTGAAGTGGCACCCAATTCCGCGGATAATCGAGAGTTTACTGTATATCATTTCAGCTGCCATACCGCGTAGTTACTTCTCTAGTATTATGTGACACAAAAGAGGAGTGGTGGTTCCAGAGCACATAATATGGAAGTCCCAATGTTTCCCATCTTTGTGGAAACCTACATATAGGTCAGAAAAACAATTATAATAACAAACGGAATACACTTTAAAATTTAATAACAACCCTTAGTTATAGAGATCTGTCTCTCCCGGCCACATGCTAAAACCACCACTGGGAGAAGCATTCAAATAACAGGATCACTGTACCAAAACTGTGGCTGGAGTTTAATTTCAAATGCAAGAAATACGTACATCTTTTGTTAATGTCTGTGCTTTCTCAAAAGCAAAATTTATTTCATCTTCTGTCAATCCTTTTGATTGCAAAAAATTTCTTTTCAAATCTGATTGTGATTTCTGGACTTGAGGCTTCTGTAGAAATTCAACAGCTGTCCTTACCTATCGAACAGACAAATTATCATGTTTTAATGATAACTCATTTGATTAGTCTCTACAATTTCTCAGCTTAACCTATAAGCACTGAATACTGCATTTAATAACTACAAAATAATAAAACAATACTTCAGCTCTATGACAATAATCTATGACCATAGATTTTTCCAACTTTGATAACTAATTATACATATATCTTACTGTACAACTGTATTTTAATTTAGACTGAAAAATTCCACAGGAGGTGATGAAACTGTGAATATTTACCTGAATGCAGACAAGATGATGCGGAATTAATATGTTACTCTTTGAAAACATTTCAAATACAATGTTATAAAAGCAGTCTTCTTTTTTTTTGTATGCTCATAAATTTCAGTTTTACATACAAACTCTTTTATACTGGACTGATTTTACTACATCAAGCACATTTTCTCCCAAAATGGAAACTGAACCATTTCAAAAGTGCCACACAATTTCAACATATTACCTCTATCTGAATGCATATTTCTATAGGCTCAATTAAATCTTAAAATTGGTACACGAATCCAGCAAACATGGCTGAACTAACATAGCAGTCAAACATTCTAAATATTGTATATCTACTTCTTCAACATTAGACATTCAACTAATTTTAGTGACCTATAAAAGTTTTTTAAAATTACTGTACAGTATTACATGGTATTTATAAAGTGGATAGTATTATCATGATTAGGCCTACTATTGTTTATTGTTTTTTGCAAACAACTGAAAAATTATGAACACAAGACAAAACTAATTTCTTACAAACTGCTTATTAAAATAAACCAAAAATAAAACAACATAAGTTTTGTTAGCAAAAAACTTTATTGAGACTTAAACTGACTAGTATTGAGTTTGAAGAATACATATACAGTTTCAAATATGTATACATATTTTAAAATACAAATATATTCACATTTGTTTTTGGCAAGATATCTTATCATTGGTCCAAACTTCACTGCTCTAATTAAGTTTATTCAACACTAACAATGATAAACAACTGCTTATCTTGTTTTGCAGCATTAACAACCATGTATGTTATGGAGTTCAGAACAATGACAGCAGGAAGAATAATTAAAAAAATAAATAAATAAAGATTCTATTCACATTATATGCATGCTACATCACAATCTTCTTCCTTCAGGGGAGCAAAGTGTTTATATGACTGTGGCATCGTTACTTGAATGCATTCCTCACTTGCAAACACTAACTTACTGTAAAGCACAGACACTAGACTGCCAAATTTCTCTGCCCCACCTTATCCCCCCCCTCCAATTGGAGTGGCTGTAGTACATAATATGTTAAACGATAATATAAAGAGTTGGCAATGTTTTACAGTCAGGAATTTAATGTTATTAACAAAAAACTACTCTCTAAATTATGTTATTAGTCAATTATGCTAAACGGTTTTATAACTTAAAAAAAAAAAACAAAAAAAAACTGGATACAAAAACAACTGATGCGTGGAGGAAGCACAATGGTTTTATAGAAATCAAGATACACAAGATACAAACCTATCTGATTAGCTACCATGATTCTGAATGTGCTTTTAATTTGTTTTTTTTTCGTGATTATGATAATGTTTTTAGAACACTGTTCTATATGCAACTATAGGATTGCATTTTATAAGTGAAAGTAAACTAATTCTCAACGACTGTAAGGAGTACAGTGTTAGTGCACAAGTGTGTAACTTCACACTTTTGACAGTGAGTTTTGTTTTCTGATGTAGTAAATCTATGAATTCAGTGTAAATTAGTGCCTATTACAATAGTGAAATTTAATTAAAATACTGGTATTGATAATAGCTTAGCAGTCATGAAATCTGCATACCAGTAAACCTACAGTACCGAAAACATTCGCACTGTCACACGAAGCAATAAAGGAATACTGTAAATTATAATAAACATGCTTTATAGGCTTAAAAGTATATTCAATTAACCAAAACCAAATTTACTTTGGCATTAACCAACAAGTTTGGTGGCAATAAACATATTTTATGTTCACAATGTTATAAAAGCAGTCTTCCTTTATTTCATGGAATATACAATTTTGCAGTGAATATGGAATTGTATCTTTGTTCCTTAGTAGTTTGCTGGTGCACAAAACAAATATAAGCAATAAAAAAGTATTACGTATGGTTGCTGTTATGCAAATACATGCTAGTTATCAAATGACTAACAAAAAAAAGAAAAACTATCTAATATCGAAATATGTTATAATAAATGTATTTCATTTAAAATAGTGAGCAAGTCGTGCTGCTTAGGGAGCTTTGTAATATGTACAGTCTACGTGATACTTTGATTGACAGGGGAATTATGGCACAATAAACATTTTACATTGGCAGAATTTCAACGTTAACATTTTAAAATACTTAGTTTAGTTAGTATTGTGTACGTATGGCTTTCCTGTTTCTCTTCATTGTGATCACATACTTTCAAAGATAGAAACATTGGAGTGTTGCAGTTACAAATTTGAAAAGTGAAACCAGCTACTCACACTGTTGCTGTTCCCAATGCATAAAGGTCATGTTAAAAGCTGGCCACTATAGTTACATTTTCTCACATTTTTCTACTTCTGAACTACACTAACAATTATGGTGCACAAATTGACTACTGAAAAGTCGTTAATTCTACACAGGGCATATATATAGTTGTTAAAGCTAAGAGCCTGTGTGCAGTGCTTTTAAAATTATGCATAATGTTGGCAAATAAAAACTGAAGGCAAAATAATGGATGATGGAGAATATAGAATGATGTTAATATCTGAAATCTCTGTACAGAATTTAATTAAAATTTGAATTTAGTAACTCTTCATAAGTTAATTAAATATTCAGTAATTTTTAAAGTGAACAATGCAATACCAACATGGTAGAATTAAGCTAATAATATGTCACATATGTACCAATGTTGTAAGGGATAGTTTGATCATATTGTGGTTCAGTTGTCATTCTGAGAAAGGCAGCTACACTTAAACTTTCATATGTCATATATATAAAACACAAGGTAAAATATGTTATCACTGTTTCACTAAAAATTCAATGGCAAGCTAGTATATAGTTACTATGTATGCCATTTACCAACAACTATTCGAGCTGATATTTGATTATTAACATTTTTATATGTTAGTAAACACTAAAGTATTATTATTTCGATACTAGTACTAGTATATGTCTTTGTTAGTAACACCTTCATTCTTCTTACACAAAAAAAAGGTTTAGTGTACAACATAACCTATGCACATGCACAGAAAACGTTTATGCTCATGCACAGAAAAGTTCTCAAAGGGTTTCGTACATACAAATATTCAAATTTAAACGCAAAATAA
The DNA here is from genome assembly GCA_034769895.1 of Magicicada septendecula. Lineage (NCBI taxonomy): Eukaryota > Metazoa > Arthropoda > Insecta > Hemiptera > Cicadidae > Magicicada > Magicicada septendecula. The sequence goes on from CM068374.1 coordinate 476,389,391, forward strand.
CGGGACATCAAAACATATGGTAATGTAAACATTCATATGCCAAAATTCATTTACTCTGCTAAATTTAATATTAACACAAATTATTACTAATTGTGGTCATGAACAAACTATTCAGGGACGTACTTATAAGACGAGCTAGTTTATTCATATTTAATAAAAATATGCAGTAATAAAAATAGCGGCTTACATTCAATTTTAAATTATAATTGGTAATTATTTAAACACCTCATAAAAATTCCATTTCCTATATACTTACAGGTTAGTCAAGTATAGGTTAGAATAATTTAAAATACACTGTTATCTAATGGTAAATAATAATGTCTGTGATCCCACGATTATTCTTATTATTATATGTATACAATAATTTCAAATGACAATGAAATATATGACATACTAAATAATTTGCACTGTAATGATGTTTTTAGGTTAACTCTACTTACTAAATTTTCTCTGATAACAGGAACTTGCTGAGGTTTAGAATCCACAATATTTGGATTATTTTCGTTATTTATATTGTTGTTACGATCCTCGGTAGCCGTGTCCATTATTTTACTTTAACTAAAACGATTCATTCACTAAGTACAAACAGCACAGAGCTAATACTCCTTCCCTTCCATTTATTGATTTTGGGCTGTAAGCTGTAACCTAGGCATGTCGATCTGAAATCGATTAATCAAAACATAGATTTTTAGAGTAAAATAATCGATTTTTCGAATCGATCTGAATACTGGATCGATTTGGTGAATCGATCCAAGAACCCCAGAATCGGACCGATTCACGTTACAACATTTCCATGCTATTTTCAACGCATCCATCCATAGGTTATGATGATACAGTCCGACCGGGTTGTTTTTGCGTCTGAGAGCGGCGCCACTAGCAACTTTAGTTTTGCAAGATATGGTGATAATAACAACGATCACAATAACAAAAAAGCGGTAATACACAATATGACTCATTTAAGTTGTGTACGTCAGGTACCCAAATAATAGCAGAACACGATAAAAAATATCGATAAAGTGAAGCACATTTATAATCAAAATATGAGTACCTAAGTGTAATAAAATAAGTAATATAAGTTCTACTTCTAATTGTGTTGAGTGCGTTTTGAGGTTATAGTAGGGTAGAGACTACGGTTGTTGGCACCTGTACGTTTCTTGGCACCCGTGGGCATTTCGTAAATTATAAAAACATCGAATAGTGTTAGAAATTCGAAAGTTTCATAAGTTTGTTCTGTATCTATTTGCTCGCATTTCGCAAAACTTTTGTAACAGATATTCTTATTTTTTTTTTAGTAACAAAACCTGCATTTTCTTATTTTGGATACTAAGGGAACCTGGTAAGTAATTTGCGAAATTTATTGAAATAAGGAGTGCTATGATAGTAATAATATTTTCAGCGTGTTCAACAAAAAATAAACTTTAACTTAATAATAATTATGTACGTACTACCCTTTTATATTTTTGTAAAAAATTGGTGCCAGGAACTATGTTCTCGGTATACCATGTTCTCTAATAGACTAATTATACAGTTCTTGCCATATGTACAACAATAGCAAAAACTTAACCTTACTTTTTAGGTGGTTTTTTAATTAAAGTTTGTTGTATAAAAATTGAACTTGTTAATGTCGTTATTTAAGATTTTTACTTCCATGTTCCTTAAGGAAATGGAAGTATCGTGATGGCAAAAAAAAAACGTGTTCGAGATTATTGCAGATTCTGATTGTACTACACTCAAAACATGAAAAAAAGTAATTTTTACTTCCATATTCCTTAAGGAAATGGAAGTATGGTGATGGCAAAAAAAATCGTGTTCGAGATTATTGCAGATTCTGATTGTACTACACTCGAAAAGTGTGTGTGTGTGTGTGTCTGTCTTTAGATTTTTTTTCTATGGCAAACGATAACAGCCGCAAATTCAAACAGAATCAAATAATTTTTTGCATACAGCCCTGATTTGTAGAGTACTCAAGACCTATTGTTAATGGAATAAATCCGCTTATAGTCCAAGCCACGTATTTTATAATCAACTAAACGCTATAACTCACCGTCTGTGGCTTAAGTAAATGTCTTTTATTCAATTGACATGTTTGGTGTGTGGTGTACACCGAAAATTGTCGTGTGCGTACTTTGTGTAATGTATTTGTGTTTTGTGTTATGTGGTTTTAATATTTTTTAATATATTGACGACTGTGCCATCGTATGATGGCATAAAGAGACCTTTTTAAATATTCTGATGATGGGACAAGTGTCCCGAAACATGTCAATTGAATAAAAGACATTTACTTAAGCCACAGACGGTGAGTTATAGCGTTTAGTTGATTACTCAAGACCTATTGTTTTTGGTGACGATCGGTTAAGGGAAAGGGGTAGTTTACCTGCAATGGTTTTTTTTAATCAAGGGTAATTTTTTTCTATGGCAAACGATAACAGCCGCATATTCAAACAGATTCAACTACTCATTTCCAAACAGCCCTGAATTATAGAGTTATCAAGACCTGTTGGTTTTGGTGAAGATCGGTTAAGGGAAAGAGGTAGTTTACCGGCAACGGTTTTTTTTAAATCAAGGGTAATTTTTTTCTATGGTAAACGATAACAGCCGCAAATTCAAACAGAATCAACTACCCTTTTGCATACAGGTCTGAATTATAGAGTTCTCAAGACCTATTGGTTTTGGTGAAGATCGGTTAAGGGAAAGGGGTAGTTTACCGGCAACATTTTATATTTTAACAAGGGTATTTTCTATGGCAAACGATAAAAGCCGCAAATTCAAACAGAATAAACTACTCTTTTGCATACAGCCCTGAATTATAGAGTTCTCAAGACCTATTGGTTTTGGTGAAGATTGGTTAAGGGGAAGGGGTAGTTTACCTGCAACATTTTATGTATTAACAAGTGTATATTCTATGACAAACAATAACAGCCGCAAATTCAAACAGAATCAAATAATTGTTTGCATGCGCCCTGATTTGTAGATTTCTCAGGACCTGTTGTTTTTGGTAAAGATCGGTTAAGTGAAAGGGGTAGTTTACCTGCAACGTTTTATGTTTTAAAAGGGTATTTTCTATGGCAAACGATAACAGCTGCAAATTCAAACAAAATCAAATAGTTATTTGCATACAGTCCTGATTTGTAGAGTACTCAAGACCTATTGTTTTTGGTAAAGATCGGTTAAAAGAAAGGGGTAGTTTACGGGCAACGTTTTTTTTATCAAGGGTAATTTTTTCTATGGCAAACGATAACAGCCGCAAATTCAAACAGAATAAAATAATATTTTGAATACAGCCCTGAATTGTAGAGTTCTCAAGAACTGTTGGTTTTGGTGAAGATCGGTTAAGGGAATAGGGTAGTTTACCTGCAACATTTTATGTTTTAACAAGGGTAATTTTTTCTATGACGAACGATAACTGCCGTAAATTCAAACAGAATCAACTATGTTTTTGCATACCTTTTTGAATTATACAGAACGCAAGGTCTGTTGATTTTGTTGAAGATCGGTTAAGGGAAAGGGGTAGTTTACCAGACTTTCTTATGGCAAACGATAACAGACGCAAATTCAAACACAATCAAATGATTATTTGCATACAGCCCTAAATTGTAGAGTTCTCAAGACCTATTATTTTTGGTGAAGATCGGTTAAGGGAAAGGGGTAGTTTACCTGCAACGGTTTTTTTTAATCAAGGGTAATTTTTTTCTATGGCAAACGATAACAGCCGCATATTCAAACAGAATCAACTACTCATTTCCAAACAGCCCTGAATTATAGAGTTATCAAGACCTGTTGGTTTTGGTGAAGATCGGTTATAGGAAAGGGGTAGTTTACCTGCAACGTTTTATGTTTTAAAAGGGTATTTTCTATGGCAAACGATAAGAGCCGCAAATTCAAACAAAATCAAATAATTGTGTGCATACAGCCCTGATTTGTAGAGTACTCAAGACCTATTGATTTTGGTGAAGATCGGTTAAGGGAAAGAGGTAGTTTACTGGCAACGGTTTTTTTTAAATCAAGGGTAATTTTTTCTATGGTAAACGATAACAGCCGCAAATTCAAACAGAATCAACTACCCTTTTGCATACAGGTCTGAATTATAGAGTTCTCAAGACCTATTGGTTTTGGTGAAGATCGGTTAAGGGGAAGGGGTAGTTTACCTGCAACATTTTATGTATTAACAAGTGTATATTCTATGACAAACGATAACAGCCGCAAATTCAAACAGAATCAAATAATTGTTTGCATGCGCCCTGATTTGTAGAGTTCTCAAGACCTATTGTTTTTGGTGAAGATCGGTTAAGGGAAAGGGGTAGTTTACCTGCAACGTTTTATGTTTTAAAAGGGTATTTTCTATGGCAAACGATAACAGCTGCAAATTCAAACAAAATCAAATAGTTATTTGCATTATTAGTCCTGATTTGTAGAGTACTCAAGACCTATTGTTTTTGGTAAAGATCGGTTAAAAAAAAGGGGTAGTTTACGGGCAACGTTATTTTTATCAAGGGTAATTTTTTTCTATGGCAAACGATAACAGCCGCAAATTCAAACAGAATAAAATAATATTTTGAATAGCCCTTAATTGTAGAGTTCTCAAGAACTGTTGGTTTTGGTGAAGATCGGTTAAGGGAATAGGGTAGTTTACCTGCAACATTTTATGTTTTAACAAGGGTAATTTTTTCTATGACGAACGATAACTGCCGTAAATTCAAACAGAATCAACTATGTTTTTGCATACCTTTTTGAATTATACAGAACGCAAGGTCTGTTGATTTTGTTGAAGATCGGTTAAGGGAAAGGGGTAGTTTACCTGAATCTCTCATGGCAAACGATAACAGCCGCAAATTCAAACACAATCAAATGATTACTTGCATACAGCCCTAAATTGTAGAGTTCTCAAGACCTATTGTTTTTGGTGAAGATCGGTTAAGGGAAAGGGGTAGTTTACCTGTAACGGTTTTTTTTCAAGGGTAATTTTTTCTATGGCAAACGATAACTGCCGTAAATTCAAACAGAATCAACTACTTTTTTGCATACTTTTTTGAACTAAAGTGAACTCAAGGTCTGTTGATTTTGTCGAAGATCGGTTAAGGGAAAGGGGTATTTTATCAGCAACGTTTTATGTTTTAAAAAGGGTAATTTTTTTATGACGACCGGTAACTGCCGAAAATTCAAAGAGAATCAAATAATTTTTTGCACACCTTCCTGAATTGTAGAGACCTCAAGGTCTGTTGATTTTGGTGAAGATCGGTTTAGGGAAAGGAGTAGTTTACCTGCAACATTTTATGTTGTAAGAAGAGAAATGTTTCCATGATGAACGATAACTGCCGCACATTCAAACAGAATCAAATATTTTTTTGCATGCATCCCTGAATTGTAGAGGACTGAAGGTCTATTGATTTTGGAGAAGATCGGTTAAGAGAAAGGGGTAGTTTACCTGAAACATTTTATGATTTAACAAGAGTAAAGTACTTAAATTTTATAAATAAAGTATCCTGATAAGAAGCTCATAATAATCCACTGTAGAAACGTAGATGAAATATGTATGTATAAATGAAGAGGTTAGGTGAACGGGGTGGGCGTAATTTTCTATTATTAAAAATTATAGTTGAAGGTGGAGGGGAGAATTTTTTATATGTGTACTACGTTATCGGCAACAAAAAAGAAGTAGTTTTTTGTTAAAATTGCTTCCCGGGGTGTTTATTTCTATGACGAATGATAACTGCCGTAAATTCAAACATAATAACTACTCTTTTGCATACCTTTTTGAATTATACAGAACTCATGGTTTGTTGATTTTGTTGAAGATCGGATAAGGGAAAGGGGTAGTTTACCTGCAACTTTTTATATTTTATCAAGGGTATTTTCTATGGCAAACGATAAGAGCCGCAAATTAAAACAGAATCAAATACTTTTTTGCATACAGCCTGAATTGTAGAGTACTCAAGACCTTTTGTTTTTGGTGAAGATCGGTTAAGGGAAAGGGGTAGTTTACCTGCAACTTTTTTTATCAGGGGTTAATCTTTTTCTGTGGCAAACGATAACAGTCGCAAATTCAAACAGAATCAAATAATGTTTTGCATACAGCCTGAATTGTGGAGATCTCAAGACCTGTTGGTTTTGGTTAAGGGAATAGGGTTGTTTACCAGCAACATTTTATGTTTTAACGAGGGTAATTTTTTCAATGACGAATGATAACTGCCGTAAATTCAAACAGAATCAACTACTGTTTTGCATACCTTTTTGAATTATACAGAACTCAAGGTCTGTTGATTTTATTGAATATCGGTTAAGGTAACGGGGTAGTTTACATGCAACGTTTTATATTTTAACATGGTTATCTTCTATGGCAAACGATAAGAGCCGCAAATTCAAACAGAATCAAATAATATTTTGCATACAGCCCAGAATTGTAGCGTTCTCAAGACCTGTTCATTTTGGTGAAGATCGATTAAGGGAAAGGGGTAGTTTACCTGCAAGATTTTATGTTGTAACAAGAGAAATTTTTTCATGACGAACAATAACTGCCGTAAATTCAAACAGATTCAAATACTTCCATGTTCCTTAAGGAAATGGAAGTATGGTGATGGCAAAAAAAATCGTGTTCGAGATTATTGCAGATTCTGATTGTACTACACTCAAAACATGAAAAAAAGTCATTTTTCGAAAAGTGTCTGTGTGTGTGTGTGTCTGTGTGTCTATCTGTAGATTTTTTTCTATGGCAACGATAACAGCCTCAAATTCAAACAGAATCAAATAATTTTTTGCATACATCCCTGATTTGTAGAGTACTCAAGACCTATTGTTTTTGGTGAAGATCGGCTAAGGGAAAGGGGTAGTTTACCTGCAACCTTTTTTTTTTTAATCAAGGGTAATTATTTTCTATCACAAACGATAACAGCTGCAAATTCAAACATAATCAAATACTGTTTTGTATACAGCCCTGAATTGTAGAGTTTTCAAGACCTATTTTTTTTGGTGAAGATCGGTTAAGGGAAAGGGGTAGTTTACCTGCCACGTTTTTTGTTTAAACAAGGGTATTTTCTATGGCAAACGATAAGAGCCGCAAATTCAAATAGAATCAAATCATTTTTTGCATACAGCCCTGATTTGTAGAGTACTCAATACCTATTGTTTTTTGTGAAGATCGGTTAAGGGAAAGGGGTAGTTTACCTGCAACGTTTTATGTTTTAAAAGGGTATTTTTTATGGCAGACGATAAGCGTCGCAAATTCAAACAAAATCAAATAATTTTTTGCATACAGCTCTGATTTGTAGAGTAACCAAGACCTATTGATTTTGGTGAAGATCGGTTAAGGGAAAGGGGTAGTTTACCTACAACGGTTTTTTTTTTAATGAAGGGTAATTTTTTTCTATGGCAAACGATAACAGCCGCAAATTCAAACAGAAGCAACTACTCTTTTGCATACAGCCCTAAATTATAGAGTTCTCAAGACCTATTGGTTGTGGTGAAGATCGGTTAAGGGAACGGGGTAGTTTACCTGCACCATTTTATATTTTAACAAGGGTATTTTCTATGGCAAACGATAAAAGCCGCAAATTCAAACAGAATCAACTACTCTCTTGCATACAGCCCTGAATTGTAGAGTTCTCAGGACTTATTGTTTTTGGTGAAAATCGGTTAAGCGAAAGGGGTAGTTTACCTGCAACGTTTTATGTTTTAAAAGAGTATTTTCTATGGCAAACGATAACAGCCGCCAATTCAAACATAATCAAACAAGTTTTTGCATACAGCCCTGATTTGTAGAGTACTCAAGACCTATTGTTTTTGGTGATGATCGGTTAATGGAAAGGGGTAGTTTACCTGCAACGTTTTATGTTTTAAAAGGGTATTTTCTATGGCAAACGATAAGAGTCGCAAATTCAAACAAAATCAAATAATTTTTTGCATACAGCTCTGATTTGTAGAGTACTCAAGATCTGTTGTTTTTGGTGAAGATCGGTTAACGGGAAGGGGTAGTTTACCTGCAACGTTTTTCTTATCAAGGGTAATTTTTTTCTATGGCAAACGATAGCCGCAAATTCAAATAGAATCAAATAATTTTTTGCATACAGCATTGATTTGTAGAGTACACAAGACCTATTTTTTTTTGTGAAGATCGGTTAAGGGAAAGGGGTAGTTTACCGACAACATTTGTTACATAAATCATACACAAATTTAAACATAAATCAGCTACACAAATTTTAAAACTAATTTGAAACCCCTTCACATATGTAAGAAAGGGCGATATTTGAACGCTCTTGAAGAATACGAAATTTATAAATCACACAATAATATTGGTACCAAGCCGCATGTTTTAAATGATAAATTGGTCTTCAAATCAAATGTATTGTACAACACTGCCTTGCGCTACTGTCGTGGTGGGAGCGAGACATAGATTAGTGCGCGGTCGGTTTTCATCCGATGTACATCGGTAACCTTCGTACTCGTTGTAAATATTATAATATGTTATATTAAGTTATTTTATATTAGATTTTAATATTTTAAGTGTTTGACAAGTGTATCATATTTAAACGATACACAATTACTTTTTAAATTCTGATGATGGGACAAGGGTCCCGAAACATGTAAATTTATAAAGACGCTGTTTCTGAAAGCCGCAGACGGTAAGTTCCAATATATTTGATTGAACAACACGTGGCTTGGTACTAAACATTTGGGATTTATTCCTTTTAAACATGAACATTTGTTTTTATCAAGGGTAATTTTTTCCTATGGCAAACGATAACAGCCGCAAATTCAAACAGAATCAACTAGTCTTTTTCATACCTTTTTTAATTATACCGAACTCAAGGTGTGTTGATTTTGTTGAAGATCGGTTAAGGGAATGGGGTAGTTTATCTGCAACCTTTTATGTTTTAACAAGGGTAATCTTTTCTATGACGAACGATAACTGCCGTAAATTCAAACAGAATCAACTACTCTGTTGCATACCTTTTTGAGTTATACAGAACTCAAGATCTGTTGATTTTGTTGAAGATCGGTTAAGGGAAAGGGGTAGTTTACCTGCAACGTTTTATATTTTAACAAGGGTATTTATTATGGCAAACGATAAGAGCCACAAATTCAAACAGAATCAAATAATTTTGTGCATACAGCCCTGAATTGTAGAGTACTGAAGACCTATTGTTTTTGGTGAAGATCGGTTAAGGGAAAGGGGTAGTTTACCTGCAACGTTTTATGTTTTAACAAGGGTAATTTTTTCTATGACGAACGATAACTGCCGTAAATTCAAAGAAAATCAAATATTTTTTTGCATACCTTCCTAAATTGTAGAGAGCTCAAGGCCTGTTGATTTTGGTGAAGATCGGTAAAGGGAAAGGGGTAGTTTACCTGAAACATGTTATGTTGTAACAAGAGAAATGTTTTCATGATGAACGATAACTGCCGCAAATTGAAACAGAATCAAATATTTTTTTGCATGCATCCCTGCATTGTAGAGGACTGAAGGCGTATTGATTTTGGTGAAGATCGGTTTAGAGAAACGGGTAGTTTACCTGCATCATTTTATGTTTTAACAAGAGTAAAGTACTTAATTTTGATAAATAAAGTATCTTGATAAGAAGCTCATAATAATCCACTGTAGAAAAGTAGATGAAATATCTATAAATGAAGAGGTTAGGTGAACTGAGTGGGGGTAATTTTCTATAAATGAAAATTATAGATGAAGGGGGAGGGGAGAATTTTGTATGTGTACTACGTTATCGGCAACAAAGAAGTAGTCCTTTGTTAAAATTCCTTCCCGGGCTGTTTGGCCGTAGTCCAATGTTTTCTGCAAAACCAAACTTTTCGGCAGTGCCATCGACTTCCATCTCAGTGAAAATCGAATGCGAAAACGTGAGGTGGTATACGTTAGTGACCACAGTACTGTGGTGTAAGGCTGAAGGAATAAGTAGAAAGAAGTAGTTTCTATGAAAATATTTCATTTCGAATATGATTTTAAATATAAATCTTAGAACATGGAAGTCCTGTATGGTTCTCCATACCGATATTTACATACGTGCCTGAGTTGTATAGCACTCAAGGTCTTTTTACTTTGGTGAAGATCGGTTACGGGGAAAGGGTAGCATACCTGTTACATTTTTTGTTGTAACAAGAGTAAAGTACTCAATTTTGATAAATAAAGTATCCTGATAAGAAGATCTTCATAATCCACTGTAGAAACGTAGATGTAATATCTATAAATGAGTTGGCTAGTTGAATGGGGTGGGGGTAATTTTCTATAAACGAAAATTATAGGGGAGGGGATAATTTTTTTTATATATGTACTACGTTATCGGCAACAAAGAAGTAGTTTCTATGGTTCTCCATACCGATATTTTTCTATGGCAAACGTTAACAGCCGCAAATTCAAACAGAATCAAATAATGTTTTGCATACAGCCCTGAATTGCATAGTTCTCAAGACCTGTTGGTTTTGGTGAAGGTCGGTTAATGGAAAGGGGTAGTTTACCTGCAACGTTTTTTTTATCAAGGGTAATTGTTTTCTATGGCAAACGATAACAGCCGAAAATTCAAACAGAATCAAATAATGTTTTGCATACAGCCCTTTATTGTAGAGTTCTCAAGACCTATTGGTATTGGTGAAGATCGGTTAAGGGAAAGGGGTAGTTTACCTGCAACATTTTATGTTTTAACAAGGGTATTTTTTTATAGACGAACGATAACTGCTGTAAATTCAAACAGAATCAACTACTTTTTTACACTGCCCAGCGATCCACAGGAAGCAAATCGCTATCCACTTTTTCGGCTTGCACACGTTATGTTGGTATGGGTTTTGGCACTTTCCATTTAAAAAGCGTGGAAATGTAAGAAAATAAACATGAATGAGGCCAGAAATAACGCGAATTTTGTGTGTGTGTGTGTGTGTGTGTGTGTGTCTTCCCTGCCTTTTTATTTAAGTATATTTGTTAATTTATTCGTGGTCCTGAACGAGACAATAATCCCTAGCTTTTTTAGTTCATTATGTAGTATATTAGGTAGTATGTTCGTATATCTAGCGGCAACATATTGGGTTTTATCTTTAATTTTGTCCGATCGTTTTAATTTATTAGTGTGTTTATATATTATTTTATCAATGAACATACTACCTAATATACTACATAATGAACTAAAAAAGCTAGGGATTATTGTCTCGTTCAGGACCACGAATAAATTAACAAATATACTTAAGCCTCATACCACAGCATTACTAGAGGATTGTTCGGGTGTTTATAGGATCCGGTGTAATGAATGCGATAAAATCTATATAGGCCAGATGAGGAGAAAATTTTCCGAGAGATTCAAAGAACATTTACCTAAGAAGTTCCCCAATACTAATTTATCACATTACGCACAACACCTAATAAATGAGAATCATACATACACTGGATTTAAAGAGAATCTGGAACCTTTACATATAGGTAAAAAGGGTCAACTTTTACCCTAGAAGAATTTGAAATTTACAAGGCCTTAAGAATGAATAAAAGTCAGGTACTTAATGCACAATTGTCATTCAAGTCAAATAAACTATATGACACAGCAATGAAAATAAACCGTGAATAGCGTGTACGGATCAGTTGGAAGTCGGACTTCGGCCAGTGCACTGGTTCGGTTGTAGCGCGTTCCGATGCAAACTCGATGTTCTGTGTTAATTTATTTAAGTGTGTTATGTGTTTGTGTCTTCGTGAACATTTAACGAAACCCTAACAATAGGGTAGATTTTGTTTTTACCTGAAGATGGGGATATAAGCCCTGAAACATGTTGTAATTTAGTAAAAGAAGATCACTTAGTGGATAAAATTAAGGTAATTATTTATTTAATCATATACAGTGATCTGGAGACCATACAGTAACTATGTACTTTACTGTTGTTAAAACATAAAACGTTGCAGGTAAACTACCCCTTTCCCTTACCCGATCTTCACCAAAAACAATAGGTCTTGAGAACTCTACAAATCAGGGCTGTATGCAAAAAATTATTTGATTCTGTTTGAATTTGCGGCTGTTATCGTTTGCCATAGAAAATACCCTTGTTGAAACATAAAACGTTGCTGGTAAACTACCCCTTTCCCTTAACCGATCTTCACCAAAAACAATAGGTCTTGAGAGCTCCATAATTCAGGGCTGTATATGAAACATTATTTGATTCTGTTTGAATTTGCGGCTGTTATCGTTTGCCAAAAAAAAAATTACCCTTGATAAAATAAACTGTTGCAGGTAAACTACCCCTTTCCCTCAACCGATCTTCACCAAAAACAATAGGTCGTGAGTACTCTACAAATCAGGGCTGTATGCAAAACATTATTTGATTCTGTTTGAATTTGCGGCTGTTATCGTTTGCCATAGAAAAAAATCTACAGACAGACAGACAGACACACACACACAGACACTTTTCAAAAAACGACTTTTTTTCATGTTTTGAGAGTAGTACAATCAGAATCTGCAATAATCTCGAACACGATTTGTTTTGCCATCACCATACTTCCATTTCCTTAAGGAATATGGAAGTAAAATGTACAATTTATAAACCATGTTAATGTGTAAGACTGTATAATTTATAGACCATGTTAATATGTAATGTAATGTGTAATGTAAAATATATGTTTTTATACTTGACAGTTCATTGTGTTTTTTTTGTGGATTAGTTCTGTTCTGTTGTACTGTTCCTTCGGTATGGAGAACCATACATGACTTCCATGTTCTAAGATTTACAATTAAAATCATTTTCGAAATGAAATGTTTCCATAGAAACTACTTCTTCCTTCAGCCTTAACCACAGTACTGTGGTCAATAACGTATACCACCTCACGTTATCGCACTCGATTTTCACTGATGATGGAAGTCGATGGCACTGCCTAAACGTCTGGTTTTGCAGAAAACATTGGTCTACGGCCAAACAGGACGGGAAGGAATTTTTACAACAAACTACTTCTTTGTTGCCGATAACGTAGTACATATATAAAAAATTATCCCCTCCCACTACAACTATAATTTTCATTTATAGAAAATTACCCCCACCCCGTTCAACTAGCCTCTTCATTTATAGATATTTCATCTACGTTTCTACAATGGATTATTAAGATCTTCTTATCAGGATACTTTATTTATCAAAACTAAGTCCTTTACTCTTGTTCAACAAAAAATGTTTCAGGTAAACTACCCTTTTCCCGTAACCGATCTTCACCAAAATCAACAGGCCTTTAGTCCTCTACAACTCAGGTACATATGTAAAAATTTATTTGATTCTGTTTGAATTTACGGCAGTTATCGTTCGTCATGAAAAAATTTCTCTTGTTACAACATAAAATGTTGCAGGTAAACTACCCCTTTCCCTAAAACCGATCTTCATCAAAATCAACAGGCCTTGAGTTCTCTACAATGTAGGGATGTATGCAAAACATTATTTGATTATGTTTGAATTTACGGCAGTTATCGTTCATCATAGAAACAATTACTCTTGTTAAAACATAAAATGTGGCAGGTAAACTACCCCTTTCCCTTAACCGATCTTCACCAAAAACAACAGGCCTTAAGCTACCTAAAATTTAGGGATGTATGCAAAACATTATTTGATTATGTTTGAATTTACGGCAGTTATCGTTCGTCATAGAAACAATTAACCTTGTTATCACATAAAACGTTGCAGGTAAACTACCCTTTTCTCTTAATCGATCTTCACCAAAACCAACAAACCTTAGGTACTCTACAAATCAGGAAGTTATGCAAAAAAGTATTTGATTCTGTTTGAATTTACGGCAGTTATCATTCGTCAAAACAAAATTACCCTTTTTAAAACATAAAACGTTGCAGATAAACTACCCCTTTGCCTTAACCGATCTCCACCAAAAACAAAAGGTCTTGAGAACTCTACAATTCAGGGCGGTATACGAAACATTATTTGATTATGTTTGAATTTCCGGCTGTTATCGTTAGCCATAGAAAAAAAATTATTATTATATTGTAACATTACATTTGGCATAGCTTGAGATCATACCAGATTTAATGAAGACCATGGGTAAGAAACTAAACAAGAAGAAAAATATCTTTCAAAAATGATAGTGAAGATGAACAAATAACTACTTTAGACTGACTTGTACTATAACTGACCGTACCCAAATTAATGTTTAGGCAAAGTGATGCAAAATACCCCGATGATGACATGAATTTCAAATAATGACAAGAATAATACTTATAAAGACAGACAGCATTATGTACCAATACTATAAGTAAACAAATGGTTTTATTAAATGTATCAAAATATAAAAAATTGGATCGTAATTCAAAAAATAGACAAATAAATGATATTTTGATTAATAATAAACTTAACAGCAATGACTGGACAAAGGCTAATTATTTTAATGAATTTTTCAGCACAATAGTATCTAGGCTGAATGAAAGTGCGACTCCTCCTATTCTGCAGCATGAAATACCAGATATATAAATTAATCAGCATACTATGTTTCTAACACCAACAAATGAGTCAGACGTTTACCAAACTATTCGTGAACTCAAAAATAAACCTGGTGGGTGTGATGAAATTCATGCCTATACAGTTAAGCTAGCTGCTCCGTTCATAACTCCTGCTTTGACTCACATTATTAATACTGCTATGATACAAGGTACATGTCCATATCAATTTAAGAAAGCTGTAATTTGTCCTATATATAAGGAAGGTGTAAAAAGTTTGGTTAACAATTATCGACCGATCGCACTGATATCAAATTTAGCTAAGATTTTTGAAAAAATTATTTTTACCAGATTATTTAAATTTGTAAAGAAACATAACCTGTTAAGTGCTAAACAATTTGGCTTTCTCAAGAAGAAAGGTACAGATGATGCTATAGCCCTACTTAGCAAATTTATTTATGAAAATCTAAGTTTAGCATACCAACTGTTGTAACTTTTTTGGACTACTCCAAAGCTTTTGACACTGTCGATCATGGCATACTTATATCCAAATTACAGAATATGGGAATAAGAGGTGTAAGCTTATCCCTGATAGCCAGTTATTTACATGACAGGACACAAGTTGTAAAGGTGAATGGGACTAGAAGTCAGCCTATTAAAACAAATGTTGGAGTGCCCCAGGGCTCTATATTAGGACCTTTATTGTTTATTTTATATATCAATGACTTACTAGTGTTACAAGATGTATTAATAGCATATGCTGATGATACAGCAGTACCAATGAAAGCAAAGACATGGCCTGAACTTGCAACAGATATGTCAACTAAATTAGATATTATATACTCTTGGCTCTATCACAATAATCTAGTACTCAACATAAGCAAGTCTGTTTTTATCACCTTTGGAAATTATAGAGACTCTGTTCCGCATGACTTTGAAATTAAGATAAATGGTCAAAAATTGAAAAGAGTTAAAACTAGTAAATATCTAGGAATAACATATGACTTTAACATGAAGTGGGATGTACATGTGGCTAACATTGTAAAAAAAACCAAATACTTAGTCTACGTTTTTTACAGACTTAAACAAATTTTATCAAAAAAGCAACTACTACAAATATACTATGGACTATTCCATAGTGTGGCAGGGTATGCTATCATAGGCTGGGGGGGTCTATATAAATCATCTCTAGACGCATTGGATCGGCTGCAAAAGTGTGTTCTTAAAATTATAGGAGTCAATGAACAAGATTCGAATAAACCATTAAATATTAAACAGGTGTTTGTAGTGAATTCTATAGTTTATCAATACAATGATCTAACAAGTGAGTTTTTACAAAATCGAATCAACACACGGTATAAAAATATTATATTGCCGCGACACCTATTAAGTATTGGGCAAAGAAGCTATGTGTATTATGCCATAAAATATTTTAATGAATTACCTAATGAACTGAAAAATCTAAGTGTAAATATAAAAGTGCTTAAAAAAAAATCAAAGAAAAAATTAGGAACATTGTTATTGAATAATCAAAAAAACAGTCTATTATGATATGGACCTTTTTTTCTCTTTTTTTTTTCATTTATTTATTGAATTGTATTATAGTACAAACTAAAATTTTGTTAAAATTTAAAAATAATTTATTTTTAATATATTACTATGATCGGTGAGGTAAAACTCACAATTAGTATTAAGTATATAAATATTAATTCTAAGGACCAACCTATGTACGGGCATTTATGCCCCCTATAGGTCCTTTATTGTATAATTTTTATTATATGTAAAGGAAAATTGGTAATAAATATTATTATTATTATAAAAATAATCAAAATACAAATTGAGGGATAATAGGCCCAAACATACAAAACAATGTAAAATGATATATTAGTAAATTGTTAATTGAATGATATAATGAAATAATATAACAAAACAATTATTATAGATACATGGAACATGCAACTAATTGTAAATAATTGTAGACATAATGTTGTCAAGAAAATAATGTATAATCACATAATAATTGTCAAATGTATAAAAAGAAACAGAAAGAGTACCTAGTAGGCTACAGCAATGGCTGAACTACCTAGGAAAAATGAAAAAAATAAAAAATCATTATTAAATGATTACTTTCCTTGTTATGTTCTTAAAACACGTTTAAAGTTGTGTTGATGTTAGTTATAGTTTTATTGAATAATATATGTATGATATGCCTTATGCAATATGTATGCAACCAGGCATATACAAATTGTTTAATCACAAAAGGTGAATTATGTTTTTTTTTTTATGTTGTTACTGTAATAATTATTGTTATATTTTTAAATGATAATACTAATAGAGTTATAGGGAGTAATTTTGATGGTAGTTGCATAATTAATAGGGATTACAATAACAGAAAATAGAAATTTAACATGTCAAGACATAGGCCTATAAAAACTTTGGAATTTTGTAAATTTTAGGAAATACTGTTAGAATTTTGTAAAACAAATGTTGAAATATGGGTAGATTTATAGTTAATGGTATACACAACAAATATGGAATCGAAATAATCAGTTTTAAGTTATTTAAGAAAAATTCAAATAGAAAAAATGTAACATCAGTATTTCTTAAGCAAAAATAGGCATGTTTGGTGTCTATATGTCACAAATGTTAAGACCAAAATAATGATGCTAGTAGTTTTAAATTCCCAATCAGTACAGAAAAATTATACTATATTAAAAGTTTTGACCAAATTCAGACATTGAAATAATGAATTTGTATGACAATGTATATCTGAATCAACCAACCAGATTTCAAGTTTTACCTTAGCAACCAAAATTTCAGATAAATAAAATAGGACTTCTTTAACAACGGTCATTGAAGACAGACGCGTAATAAAACGTCTCAGATAATTATATTTTAAATAGTGAAAACACAAACCAGACTTTGTAAAACGAGCTGATATACTCAATACAAGATATTATAATAAAGAAAGGAACATCCAGAATTTAATACAGAAGAATTGAGATCCGAGGAGAAGAAGCGAAGAAGACTTGGACCCTATCTTCGTCCTGGAAGAATAAAGAAGAGGATCTGGTGAATTTGAACAATTTATTATCTTATGTGTCAAAACCAACATTTGTGTACACGACTATCTAGGAATTAAACAAAATAAAACTACAGACACTATACTACACCAACACTAAAGAACACTCAAAAATAACACCAATTGAGTTTTACACCTTTTTTGAACACCATAAAAACTTTAACGATAACTAATAAGCATCTAACTGTTCATAACCTATAATAATAAGTAACCAATACACGACTGCCAGTTTGCACTTTACACACCAAACCCGTGTAATATCCTTATATTGTGAAATTTGTATTTTGATTTTTAGAATTGTATTATTTGTTTAACCGTAATCCCCGAACCAGATACGCCCTGAGATAATTTATTTTAATAGAAATAATAACAAACTGATTTGTCGAGAAATATACATTGCACTTTTGTTAAAATATTGTTGTTTTTTTCAGCCTAAAATGTCAAGTAAAAGTGATACATGGAATCACTTTGTAAAAAAGGGATTGAGTGGCATATGCAAGCATTGTCACATAGAAGTCAAAACATGCGGGAACACAACAAATTTACGCAACCATTTATTACGTAGACATCCATGTATTAAGACTGTAAGTCAACGAAAGCAGGTGGTGGCAAATAATTATATTGGTGGTGGTATAAAACAAACTGAAGTGTGTACCTGTTTTTGTACCCTTTTCTTACAATGCATTACATATGTATCACATTTTTTTCTATCAATGCATGCTTGTTTAAAGATTGCGCAATCTTGAAGTTTTATCCTTTTATTGTATTACTTTTTCAATTTAAATATAATAATAATAGAATAAAAAAAATATATTTCTTTACAGACAAATGACAATATTGATACTCCGTCGACATCGAAGGAGAAATTTGGCGTAGATGATGTTTTAAGTTTGTTTAGTTCAAAAGACTACTGTGATTCCGACCTAGAAAGTGTAGCATCATCATTATCAGTATCACAGGAAAAGTCAAAACTTAATCAACTAACTATGGTTTCATGTGTTAATAATGTTAAAGCGTTTGGTGGTGAGATTTTTTTGTAATTATAATGAATTAATTTGTCTGTTATGGTCATGTTTTATTTATGAACAGTGATAATTTTATTTTACTTTATTTGTAAATCTATTAATAGCTTTAATGTTTGTTTTTCCAGTAAACGGAAATAAGTGTGGGCAGTTAAATAATGCTATCATGTTAATGATTTGCAAGGATACATTACCATTAAACACAGTTGAAAAAGAAGGTTTCCAGTACCTCATGAAAACAGCGGTGCCTTTATATAAACTTCCTTCACGACGAACAATTACACAAATGATAGACGACAAGTATAACGTTCTTTCATTGCAATTCAGAGAAAAGCTCTTAGAAGTGGAATCAATATGTTTAACTACGGATATCTGGACAGATACACATAATGCTAGAAGCTACATGGGTCTAACAGGACATTTTATATATGAAAGTGAATTAATGAGTATAAATTTTGGTGTGTCACATTTAACTGAGCCCCACAATTTCAACTACTTAATTCAAGTAATAATAACAATGACTGAAAAATGGGGCATAACCCCAGAAAAAGTTGCAGCATTTATAACAGACAATGGTGCCAATATCATCAAGGCCGTAACAATCGTATATGGCATGCAAAAACACTTGTGGTGTTTCGCGCACACTTTGAATTTAGTAGCTCAAAAACCTTTTGAAGAAAAAGATGGTATGGAAAGCACCAAACAATTGCTAAACATGTAAAGGATATAACTACATACTTCAAACAGAACATAAATGCGGCTGATGCTCTTCGTAAAGCGCAAAATAATACAGCAGTACCACTCAAATTGATTCAGTCAGTTTGTACGAGATGGAACTCGATTTACTACCAACTAGCATGGTTTGTGAAATTATCGGAGCTAATTGCTCCGATATTACTCAACCACCCGAAAGCTCCATCTGTGTTGTCAGCAAGTCAACTAGATGCTATTAAAGATCTTATAAATATCTTACAACCTATGGAAGCTGTGACAAAAGAAGTATCCGCAGAAAAATTCGTAACGTCAAGCAAAATTATACCAATAGCATCCTGTCTTTTGGAAACATACAGTGCAATGAAGACTGAAACAGATGTTGGCACTGCAACAAAAAATTTAATAGTGGACGGATTAAGGAAGAGATTTGGTACGGTGGAACAAGTTCATATGTTAGCTATCACGACACTACTGGATCCAAGGTTCAAGAAAATTCATTTTTCTGATAAAATAGCATGCTCCAGAGCTATTGACAAAATAAATAGCATGATTGTGACTTCAAAAAAACAATTGGAGAATAATTTAAATCATGAAGATTCAGAGAACAGTTCTGAGTGGCAGATTAAGGAGGCAGAAGAACCTAATATTTGGGAATTCCATAACAAGCTGGTAAAAAATCAGCTGCAATCAATTCGACAAGAAAGTCAAGGACAAGGTTTACAAGACGAATTGAAGCATTATTTGACACAGCCCGTCGTCGACTTTAAAACGACGATGAATCCTATCACATATTGGCATCATCAAAAAAATTCTTTGTATAGCTCAATAAGGCCGATTGCTAATAAATACTTTTGTATAGTTGGAACATCCGTTCCTTGTGAAAGACTTTTTTCTGTTGTGTGAAATATTGCGAACGACGAAAGGAGTCGCCTAGATCCTGAGCGATTAGATAAATTAATCTTTTTAAAGTCACTCGATTTGAAATATTGGGAAATGTAATTTTTTCGTTAATTTGATTCAATAAACGCATATAATTTACTTATTGTTTTATTTCTTGATTACAAGTTTGTACAAAGAACTGTTCCACAAAACTTTCTTTATGATCTTTGGAGAGGACAACATTTTTGTATTATAGTTGACATTTTTGTTGCCGGATAAGCTTGATCTATTGCTACCCAATTACTTGTACTACACTAATTCGTCATCAGTAATGTTCTTTGTCTCTAGTAAGCACGTTTAAAAAAAATCGACTAACAATTCGATTAATCGAAAATCGATCTTTTAATGCTCGATTTAATCGAGAATCGATTCTAGTGCGTTCGTTTCGAATCGAATCTGAGATCGATTTTTTTTAGAATGAATCGACATGCCTGCTGTAACCGCTGTGTAGAGTTGGGCCGATATACCTGTAACAGATATTTTGGAACGATATTTTTGTGGAACGGATGTAACAGTGACTGAAAAGTTGAAATACCTGTTATTCGTGGCCTCGCTATTCCGAGTCGAGGGACGCCCCTACGCAACTAATCAATGAATACACAAGTAAAAAGTAAACGAATACGCCAAGGCCAAATACTAGGCGTACAAAAATATCACTGATACGCAAGGAACAACAAGTAAAACGAGTATTTCAAATACTAGGGGTATCACCGATACACAAGGAACAACGAGTATTACAAATACAAAGCGTATCATGAGGAACACTAGTATTTTAAGAACAACTTGTATCAAGCGTATTTTGAGTACGAACTAGTACGAAGTCACTTTTTGGTCCTGAATACTTCATTCTGCGCAAAGAGACGAAGCTGTTTTTAATAAATGAAAAAATTCATCCTGATGTTACATTTATTCTTGTGTGATATGCAGATATATAATACAGATTATATGCTAATAAATTATATATTATACAAGTCACCAACTTGGTAAATTTTGAAATAATGAATTATATTTATTGTGTTATAACCTATAGAGTGGCTAATGTTGATAGGCTATATTATACTTTTTTTCATTAATGAGATTTTAACTGCACTACACATCTCACGTAAATGATGAGATTGTTGTAATGGACATTTATGCACTCTATCTAGTCCTGTTCCTTAAATCTTTACTGATCTGATAAGGCTACCCTAAACATAAGATGTTTTCGTAAATTGTTTCTTTTATCTAAACTGCTGATTTTGAATTTTTAAATATAAGTATATCACTACCGATTCGGAACACAAAAGTTTTTAATGGTAAACGGAAAAGTTTTACCTTATACCTTGAACCAGTTTACGCTTATTATAAGCTTCGTCATAGGCTTATTATGAGCATCCATTATGAGGCGGTAGTGATATGTTTAGTTAATCAACGGACATGTCATGTACAACAAAATCCAAGAATTTGAATTTTTGTCTCTATCACTTTTCTCACCATTTGACTAATAGTAGTTTCCACTTAGTAAAGAAATAAAAATAACAAACTCCATAACAGATAACACAATTAGGTGTAAATGCTCAAACTGCAGCCTAAGATAAACACACGACCTGATGAAGATACGAATTTATTAAACTTATTAGAAGGCCATCAATAAAACAAGGAGGTGATAAGAAAAGAAAGCTACAAGTTTATCTGAATTTCTTGGAGACTGTAAAACACTCATGATTGATTTATGATATGGCTCGAAGTTTCCATTATCTGCCCAACTTGTGCTTTTGTCAGGACCTATCAGTTACACAGTTGATCTATTAGCAGTGGTTCCCAACCTTTCCTGACCCGCGTAGACTTCGGTCTTCCGCGTTCTTTTCGAGTACACCTGATAAGAAAATAAAATAAGATATTCTTGGATTTCGTTGTCCATGACGTGTCCGTTAATTAACTAAATATAATTATTTCACTACGACTCGGAACACAAAACTTTTTATGGGTAAAAACGTAAAAGTTTTACCTTACAACCTGAACCGGTTTTCACTTTTAAAAAGCTTCTTCAGAGGTTGCCACTGGTAGCACTGTTCGTCTTGTTGTTGGCGATGAAATCGATTTTCGAAAGATCGATGTTGCAAAAATTATATCCTACATAGCCAAGACAGGACGTAGCTACTCAAACAAAGATACATTGAACACACAAAGGCACTCCACTCCACTACAGAATCCACCTTTGCAAACCACCTCATTGAAGCAAACCACACATACAAAAACATTGACAATAACATGAACATTCTACATGTACACACAAAAGGCCGAAAACTAGACACTCTAGACCAATTGGAAATAAACAAACACACAAAAACAAATAAAAACGACATCCTAAATGAACAGACGCAATTCAAATCACACGCATTATTCGAATATATCACACCCAACACACACAACATCGATCTTTTGAAAATCGATTTCGTCGCCAACAACAAGATGAACAATGCTACCAGCAGCCAGCAGCAACGTCTGAAGAAGCTTTTTAAAAGTGAAAACCGGTTCAGGTTGTAAGGTAAAACTTTTACGTTTTTACCCATAAAAAGTTTTGTGTTCCGAGTCGTAGTGAAATAATTATATTTAGTTAAAATAAGATAAGAGCAGATATTTAATGAAATTTTACCGCAAACGGTTTAGGTTGTGTTTTTATAAGGGTAATCGGTTTAAATTATGTCCGATGAAAATTTATTATTGTTTTGAACATAAATTTGTATTTATTTATTTATTTATATATTTTATATTACTAGTGCTATACAAAGCATACTTAAGTGGAAGCATTTTGGATGTTATGCTCACACATTAAATTTAATTGTTCAAGATAGCCTGTTAATTGTAAATGACATAATCAAAAAAGTAAAAACAATTGTGACATTTTTTAAGAAAAGTAATATTGCACATTTAAAACTTACAAAATATCAAGAACAGATAGGTGTTCAGCAACCTAAAAAACTTCTGCAAAATGTTGTAACACGCTGGAATTCTGTTTACTATATGCTTAAACAATTTGTTGAACTGGAGGATGCTGTAAAACACTCTGTGGCGTTACTAACAACAGACATAGAAACATTAACAGCTGGAGAATGGGGAATTTGTAAAGAACTGTGTGCTATTCTGCAACCTTGTAAGGAGGTAACAAAAGAAATGAGTGGAGAGAAATATATCACCGCCAGCCAGATAATACCTATAACCCAAGGATTAAAATTATTAATACAACAGGTAAGTGTGAAATTAACTAAACCACTTGTCAGAGAAATTGCACTTAAACTTCTAGAAGGAATTTCTGTATGGTTTGCTAATTTGGAAAAAAAGCAAAACAATTTCACTTTGCATGATGATTGACCCCAGGTACAAACACTACTTTTTTGAAGACAATACTTCTCTAGAAAATACAAAAAAATATGCAGCTGAACTAGTATGTTCACAAATTATAAAAAATTCAAGAACCAATACAAGCATTGAAACCAAAGGAAATCTACAACCTAACATAACAGAGGAGGAAACAGTTTCTATTTGGAATCATTATAAAAACCAGATAAGGAAAGTTAAACCAATAGGTACACCTTTATCAGTGGCTTTACAAGAAGTAGATAAATATCTTCAAGACACACCAATAGAGAGAAGCAAAAATCCCTTACTGTGGTGGAAAGATCACCAATGTGTATACCCTAATCTTTCACATTTGGTCAGAACTAGATGTAACATGGCTGCAACATCCGTTCCCTGTGAAAGGATATTTTCCAGGGCAGGAATAATTTTATCTGAACGAAGAACACGATTAACATCAAGGAAAGCTGATATTTTTGAATGCGAATTTAAAATAGCGTTTGAATAACTGAAATCCCAGTATTTTAAAAACAATTCAATTGTTTAATTTTATTTATAATGTTTTAAGTGAAGCAGATTGTAATGTAAATAAGTGTGACATTTCATGACTTATATATTCTGTGTACATTAGTGAATGAATCTGAAGAGTATCCAGGTATGTAATGCATTTAATTTACTTTTGTTGTTGCTTATTAATTATAAGTTTTTATTTATTTATATTTATTTTATTACAGTTGTTTTTATTATTTTTATTTGTAAAATTTTGTTTATTCTCATTCACTCTTGTGGCTTACTGTTACGTTTTTATTATATGTTTCTGATGTTTTTTCACATTATTTGTTGTGGTATTAGGTGTAGGTACTCTAAATTATTTCATTGCCCCGAGTTTCGCAACTGATTTGTCTAACCAATGTTAGTTTGTTTCCTCCTAGTGAAAACTTAAATTGGTATTCCCAAAGGGAGATAGGCCTATAAATTCTCTTGTTTCTTATTTTCTTTTAAACAGTAATAGTTTAGTAAAGTCACAGTGTAAAGTAACACTGTTAATACTTTTAGTTTCAATTTATTTCTTATAACAAATTATATAGTATAGGTTATATATCTTCAAATAAATACACTGCAAGTAGGTTTATTAATATATTAATAGGTTTATCTAGGTGAAAATAAACCTACTTGCAGTGTATTTATTTGAAGATATTACATAGGAGACCTGCAGGAAACTCAAAACGAGTTACATACAAAGGATAATATAGGTTATGTATAATAAGTATGTAATATCAGGTATTTGTACCTGTTATTTTTTTAGAACTGTATTTTCATACCTGTTATTTTAAAATACTAGTTTAGCCCACCTCTGAGTGTACAAGTACACTGCTACCAAGATATGGCAGAATGTCAGAACTGTAAACAATTATTATGTTTATCAATATGGCAAATCTTTTAAGTACCCTAGTTGTATTATTTTATTCGTCTTGAAATATAAAAATGTGTTAATATTTTTTTGTAACATCTGAACATAAATTTTGAATACTCGTTTAAACGGTATATTTTTAAAAATTATTTAATGTTATATTTTATGTCGTTACATAAAATATCAAGTACGCTTACAAATCAAGTAAAAAATTTATTAAATTTATCAGTTAAAAAAATTAAAAAATAGCAAACAATTTTTAAGAGTATATATATGGATAGTTTTTAAAAGTATCCATAACTGTTAACAGTACAGTTGTGTAAAACCAGTTGTTAGTTTCATTCGAAAAAATGTTAACTTCCGCTATTTAATATTTGAAAATTGAAACGTAGTTCAGAATAATTTAATAAAACATCATATACCGGTAATCGTGATATAGTTACAGCAATGATAATAATATTTCAACAGTGATAACGTAACTGGTAAATTACTTTAATACGCAATACTTTAATACTCTATTTACAGTAGTTCAATCAGTTTAAGTGAGCGGTTGAAGTGTGCAGAGCATGGTACAGAACGACAGTACTAGGAAAGTAATCGATGACTATTAGGTGATAATGAACTGATCAGTTTAAGGTATGGAGTATGCAGGGAGACTTTCCAGGTGGCGAGGAAAGAGTCTGCATACGACTGAAGAATTACGATAGCGGTGGTGTGTAACTCTACTGTTATTTGTAACTATTTAACATGTAAAACTATCATTTGACATTATTTGTTAAGTACTACTTTCCAAGCAAATCCCTCCATCAAAAATATTTCTTATCTAAATCCGCCACATAATCGGATATTCCAGTATTTGTAAAAAGTAGTTCTCCTCCTCCCCCGTAACGAAGTAATTGGTCTGCTATTCTGGAGTCTGATAAGAGTAACCTCCTAGATGAAAGGTCAAACCTCTAGTCTCCGCACTGAATACAGAAAAGAAAAAGAAGAAAAATTAAGCCAAAAAATCTGATGATCAACTAAGTGGTACAGTAGAGATTCTCTGACATATAAGTATGTCTACATTTAAGAATGCAATTAGTATACAATTGAGTCGAGGGCAGCAACTTTTTTTAGGGGATTGAAAAGGAATGAAAACTGTTTTCAACACCCTTAACTAGGCTGCTGCTCTCGACATCTGTAGACTCGACGTATTTAACGAAAGGTGATACGTTTTGTAGATTATAAAATTGTTTTTATTCCGAGTCGTATTTACTAAATATTTTGGTAAATGTCAATGATAATTAAAAACTAGACTAGGCCTACTAATTATTTGTTCTGAAAACGTATAAACTTATCTTTAATTTAATGTTTTTGCCAGTGAATTGCGAGTAACATTAGTGTAACATTAGGATAAGATTCGAGCGTCGTGTGGGTTAACTAAAAACAGAATACAAGAACAGAATTTCAGAAGACTGGCGTTTAACAGAATTGCGTTTAATTTGGTTTCTTAACTGACCACGTTGCAGTGGATTAAAGATGGCAAAACCACTACTTCTGCTAAAAACTTAATTCAGTGAACAATTTCGGCTACTAACTTCGTTGATTGTATTACAAAAACTATAATAATTTCTTGTACCACAATAAAATTTTCTTTGCTTTGGTTTACGCTATTTTTGAGTTTTGTTCGATAAACAATGACTAAGTTACAGTTATTTGAAAGTTATTAAATGTTTATCAGAAGGCAGAGATTCATGCGTGCCTCAGTGGTTGCAGCGTCCGGATGATCCTCCTGTGACTGCCTGTTGCTGGTGTGTAATACATGGGCCTGTTAAATTCATGGGCGTATATATATATATATATATATATATATATATATATATACTGTTAATGATTTTGAGGTTCG
The DNA here is from genome assembly GCA_034769895.1 of Magicicada septendecula. Taxonomy (NCBI): domain Eukaryota; kingdom Metazoa; phylum Arthropoda; class Insecta; order Hemiptera; family Cicadidae; genus Magicicada; species Magicicada septendecula. The sequence goes on from CM068374.1 coordinate 476,416,173, forward strand.
GTCATTAATTATGAAAACTCAGTTTTGCGACGTTTCGAGATTTATTCTTCTCATAATCATGCCTACAACATTAAAATATAGTCTTACTACAATTATATTAGTAAGATCGATTTATTAGTATAGATTTACTAGATTACTACTTATATTAGTAAGGTCGATAATTAGCATTCCTATATATATATATATATATATATATATATATATATATTTCATTACTTTCTGCTACAGTCCGTTTCTTGATGTATATAATACTATAATACTTATATTTATATCTTAAACAAACAATAAAACTAATAAAAACAAATAAAAACATTTTCAACAATAAAAACATAGACATATATATAAACAATAATCCAGAACCACCTAAAATGAACAGCCTAATAAAAATACACAAATTAAACAACCCAATACGTCCATTAATCAATTTCAAAAAAGCTCCTACATACAAAATAGCAAGAATAATAGCACAAAAACTAAAAAATAACCATCTAACAAATAAACATCATAACATAAAAAATACATACGAATTAATAGACAAACTAAAAATAATAAATATAAATGAAAATACATTTTTCACATCATATGACATAACAAACATGTACACTAATATCCCAGTAGAAGAAACAATTGACATAATAATAAACAAACTTATAGAACAAAATGAAAACAAACAATATATAACCGAAATAAAAAATAGTCTCCAACTAATACTAAAACAAAATTACTTTGAATTTAATAGCAAAATTTATCAACAGAAAGAAGGTTTAGCAATGGGATCACCATTATCAAGCATAATAGCAGAAATATTCCTACAACATATAGACACCAAAATACAAAATATCATAAAAACACATGACCCAGATGGCATATGGATAAGATATGTAGACGATGGACTATATGTATCAAATAACAAAAACACAAATGCAGAGAACATACTGAAACAAATCAATAACATACATCCCAAAATACAATTCACAGAAGAAAAAGAAAAACATAACAAAATCAACTATTTAGACATAACCATCACAAGATACAACAAACACATACAATATGCAATATATAGAAAACCAACTTCCACTAACATCATTATACCTAACCATTCTGACCACCCACCACAACATAAAATGGCAGCATTTTATTCGTTATTTAACAGAATGTACAAAATACCCCTAAACAAACAAGAAACTGACAAAGAAAGAAATATAATATACCAAATTGGTTATGCAAATGGATACAATAAAAATACTATGATCAAAATAGAAAATAAAATCAAATACAAAATAAAAACTGAACAATTAAGAATTAATCAAACTGAACAACACATAAATAATAACAACAACAAAAAATGGGCCACATTCACATATATAAATAATAAAATGTCAAAACTAACAAAACTATTTAAAAACACAGATATAAAAATAGCATACAAAACTAATAAAAATAAATTACAAAATCTAAATAACTCGCACAACAAAGATAATACAACAACCAACGGTATATACAAAATTGAATGCCAAGATTGCAATAAATGTTATATAGGACAAACAAAAAAACAGCTGAAAAAACGTTATTTTGAACACCTAAATGCATACAAAAAACCAAACATATATAAATCCAATTTAGCCACACATGCAATAAACACAGGACATGAATTCCCAGACATAACCAATGTAACACTAATAAAACATATACCACACAAAGGCACCATAATGAACATATGGGAAAATTTACAGATTTACAAACATAAAACACAAAACAAATTAATACCAGAACAAATACAAATCAATACAAAACATGACACAATATTCAAAGCACTCAACATCGAAAATACACAAAATACAAAAACAGATACCACAACCACACACAATAATGCAACATTGAAGGACCAAAGACCAACAAACCACCATAATAACATCCAGAAGCCAACACACAAATACTGCACCAGAAGCAAGATGGCGAAGGTTGAAAATGGGAGAACAGGATCTCCCGAAACATGTCCCTAAAGGAAAAAATACATCTTGAGGTAAAATAGTTATAAGTATTATAGTAATATATATATATATATCTATCATTTGGAGGGAGGGGTTGAAGGTTGACGGGGGTACATATTAAAGTCATCTGTCTCCTAAAACACTACTTTAGCCCCACAGAATTAGAAATTAGAATTAATTATTTTTGTTTATAGTAAATAAAATTTTTAGACTTACCTTAAAATGACAATAAAATGAACACAATGCTATGTTTTGTTTAGGAGAATGGGAAATTTCAGGGGGGTTTCAACCTCACTCAAAACTCCATCTGTTTGCGACCATTGTTAAATTACTTTTACGTGATGTATGATTCACCTCATAAAGATAAAAATTCTCTAACGTACAACGTTTTGAAAACCGGGCATATTTGCTTCCCTTGTACAAATCTAGGGTTGACATAACCCGTGGACGGTTTCGCTAGGGTTGGACATATCGTCCGAATGACTTATAATGATACTCACAAAACGTTATTGTCGGGTAAGTGTTGGCTAGACAGCGAGAGAGAGGCTGCTGAGAGTTTAATCGGGATGCTGAACTGAAGAGGAGCAGCGTAGCATCGACCAAACTGGGACAGACTCCTTCAGGAGGCAACTAGGTGATTATGATTACACAAATTTACGTCTTACACCCGATGTTTTTAGAATAACTTGGAAAAAGGTAGATTTTGTGTAAAACTTTATTGCGAATTTTTTCAAGGTCTTTAACTTGCATTTTTGAACGAGTTACATTACGCATTTATCAGAAACTTAATGTAACGTTAGATTTTTTTGTTAATAATTAACGCAGCACATTCAATTTTATACGTAGCAATGGTGCACTGTATATGAATTGTGTATTACATTACAATTATTGATACCGCTTCATAGTGTGAACACCTTCAAAATTTAGGCATCAGTCTCCACAACACGGAGAGAGAGGAGTATCGATTTGTCAGTTCGATCCCCGTTGCCAACCACATCAAATAATTTTCGATCGTCGGGTCTGTTCCACTCTCACTCGACCTAAAAGTTTAACGTACACGTCCCGTTATACAAGATACCGTGATTCCTAATTCGGCCTGCGAGACAAAGTTTTAACTTATTTCAATCGAGTAAAAAAAAAAAAAGAAACGCGTCTGGTTCACTATAAGCGAAGGTTAGTTGAAAAAAAAAACAATTTACTGAATAACGAGGTGCTCTGCAAAAGAACCCTGTCGAGTTTAAGCTTGTTATTTAACCTACACATATTTAATACAAATTTTAATGTTTTAAATAACTTTTTTGTGTTAAAATTTGGAAACGGGTTTTAAGTATAATTGAATTAATTTAAATAGCGACATTTTGGTATGTAAATTTATAACGCGCGCGCGCACACACACACACACACACACACACACACAGCATATATGCATAAAATAAACAATTATTTCCGTGTTATTATCAACAATTTGAAGGCGTTCATATTAATAGAAATTGAAAACAAACAGGAGAAATAAAGTAGTCGGAATATAAGTGTGAGATTTGTAGGCGATGTAATTTTAACATTGAAAATGTTTATAAGGACGTGTCCACATTTGCGGCCGATCGCTGGTGCGTGATCGAAAATGGGAACTGGTGAGTTTCCATAGAAACTACTTCTTTGTTGTCAATAACGTAGTACAAATATAAAACTTCGCTTGTGAATGCGACTACATTTAACTTATAATCTTTACATTGGTAAATGAAGAATGAATTCATTGATTGGTGAATGAACATAAATATATATATTTTTATAGATTTATTGAAGCATTTTCAATGCCCTTCTCTGTGCATTGCATTTGTGCAATGCCTGTAATTTTTTTTAGTAAGAGAGTGGAGATAGTGATTAATGACCTCAACAGGGAAAGCGTAAAGATCGTTTTGAGAATAAGCGTGGATAAGACAAATGTGATATTTAATAAGGGTGCACAGTCAGAGGAAGTGAAAATTAATGGTAGAGATCTGACAGCCGCGAATGAAGTGAACTGTCTGGGTGCAGTAGTAACAAACGTTGGACATGCAATGTCATTCGAATACGTACAATAGTAATACTTGGATATAGGAATTCGTCCTTTAGCTTGCTCTTTATCACTTCATGTCCTGTGGGCGTTTGAATAAACAGGTGTAGGCCTAGTGAGCCGAGGCACAATCCTAGATGTCAGAGTACTCTGCGCCGTGCTAAAGAATATTCCGAAAAATATTTTGATCACTCACAATGACCCCAGATTCCTGTTTTTAAAAATTTGAAAATTTTTCTTAACAACGTGGCTACAAAACAGCGGTAGAACAAAAGGCTTTCAAAATGTTTCGCACATTGAAACATTTATCAACCACTCTACTATCCGTTTTCACTGGCTGAACATTTCTCTCGGCAGTCATTTTGATTTCAGTTTTTACGGTTCGTTTTATGTACGAATTATGGTATATTTACACACCATACTTTCCCACATCAACTGTCCCTCCTGCAACTTTTAAAATAGTGGCTACGGCCCATTACGGGTTATAGAGCCTCCTAAATAAATCGAATAAAAATAAATAAACGTGGATATAAAAAAAATAAATCATTTGAACAATGAATCATTATCACAGAAGTATAGACTCCCTACCGTGCGGAAATGCAGTACTATTACACAATGTTAGACGGACTTCGAGTCAAAAGTCAAAAGCGAATTTTAACTCAAACTTGGGCCCGCGTGATGAGTGAAATTTGGAGAAATTATATGTTGAAATTATATCATGACTGACGGCTCAGAAGTTTGGACTACTAACGAACACACAAGAACAAAACTAATGACAGCAGAGATGGACTTTTGGAGACGTTCGGCAAGAGTATCCAGACGTGAGAAAATTAGAAATGAAGTGATCAAGGGCAGAATGAATGTGAAAAATTCAATTGTTGATTTTATTCAAACAAAAATATTACAATGGTATGGACAGACGAAAAGAATGTCACAGGAAAGGTTGCCAAGGAGAGTTATAGAATGGACCGCACCAGGAAGAAGGAAAAGAGGAAGACCCCCTGTCACCTGGATCGAAGAAATTCAGACTATATTGAGGGAACGAGAAATTGAAGAAGATCTTTGGATGGACAAGCAGCAGTGGAAGATGAGAATTCAATCACTTCTGTAATCTTTGGTTCCGGAAAATGTGTAGACATTGTACAGTTGGAATAATAAAAAATATATTGAAATTATATATACAAGTAAAATATTGAAATTAATTTACATACTTCACAAACAGACCGACCAGGAATTCCAAACACCCAACCTACCTTATCAACCGTTTGCTAGAGTTATCTAACCCTCCACCATAACACTCCGGTAGCCGATACTACACAGAACAAAGAAGCATGGTTTCTTTGGTTCCACATAAAGATTCATTTTTCCTCAATATTTTCGCAAAACTCACCTTTTCTCCTTCACGCCACTGTCTGACGCTCAACAACAACTTGAGTGTCCTCTGCTACTCTTTGTCAACGCAGTACTCACGACAATGGGAATGCTACTCCTACCTTAGATACCACACGGTCACAAGTAACCCAGTCGGCCCGCAATTACGTCTGTTACCTGTTACCAATGTTACTCACTTGTCGCCGGAATTCGTCTTCTGACGGACGGTAGTATCGTAATATTTAATATTTTATTTGAATGAGATATAGGATATATATTTTTGAATTTTGTTGTGTTCGAGTGGCGTTTCTGGCTTTTATTTCTAACAGGCCCAAGCATTTGAGTCCTGGTGCTACAAAGAATATTCAAGATAAGCTGGAGGGAGAAGATAACGAATGAGGAAGTCTTTAGAAGAGCTCAGGAGGAGAAGAGGTTTCAACGAAATTTAAAAGGCAGAAGAGCTAAGTTTATAGGGCATATACTACGACACAATGGATTGGTTACGAGAATAATAGAAGGAACAATTGAAGAGAAGAATCACAGAGGACGACCCCGTTTAGACTACATGAAACAGCTTATGGTCGATATGAACTGCACATCATATTGTGAGTTGAAAAGAAAAGCAGAGAAGGGTGAAGAATGGCGAGCTGCTGTCAACCAGCCTTATGGTCCGCTAACCAAGAAGGAGAGGAGAGTGAAGATTTTTAACTTGAACTAATAGAATATGGGTAAATTTTGTTAGATAATAAAGCAGAATGGAATAAAATAAAAGAGTATGGCAACACTTGAGGTTAAAGATGTGTTATGTCATTCACCAGTAAGACCTAACGACAAAGTTGGCACTTAAATATGCTTTCACGCGGTTCTGAACGTCAGCAGAACATGTTCATACGGTCTACTTTTGTCCTATCCACGTTTTACTGATGGTTCAAATTAAGAAGACTTATTTTAGTACAGTATTTCAATAATAACAATGTTGGTAACAGAAAATAAACAGTTAACTCTACGAAAAATAACGTATAGGAAAAAAAGTACCTTTTACTTCAGCCGAATGTATTTTTAACTGATTTATTAAAACAGAGCAAAGAGCTATGCGAATAATACGTTTCACCTGATCAACAGAGCAGATTTGAAAACGCTAAACAATATTGTTAAATAATGTTTGAAGTCGGTTGAAACAAGTAGTATAGGTATATCCTTTCGTAACCCTTATCGAATTCATCAGTAAAGAAGGCCTATACCTCTATGAGGGGTGGGATCACGGGTTAATAAAACTGCCAGATTTTGTGTAGGAAGAATTATAAATCACATTAGGCGTACGCATAAACATCATTTAATATAAAAAAAGCTTTTACACAATGCATAATAGACATGTTTTTCTGCCAAACTGATGCCATAACAAAATCGTAATAAGTAACGGTTAACTAGCATCGAAGTGTATTATTCTGTAAACAACGGGCCTACTCTCTGTTGTGTTTGCTCTCGGCAGAAAGATAAGATACTGTAAGTCTGCTTCGCAAAGAACAGTAACATGTTACTTTCCATTGGTCTTGTGATGTTCTGTTATGTTTTTGGTTCTTATTCACTTAGTAGAATATCTACGAGATTTTGCACGCTAAAGATGCTTCACTGAAAATATGTGATTCTACGTAATGTGTGAAAATAGTCTTTATTCTACGTAACGACAATCAGACTATTATTCACAACAGAGAAGCTGAGACGGCCAGGGGCGTATTTACGGAGGGGGGGCGAATGAGACCAGACCCTCCCTAAAAAGTTGACAAATTCTGTTAATCCCTTAATTTTTATTATTTTTTCAAGTGTATCACTTGTGTAGCTATAGCACCTATGTGCCCTATAGTAGTAATTATTTTCTAAATATACAAACAGGTTTACTACACAGCAGGGGTCTCCAAACTTTTTCACTTGAGGGCCGAATTGAAAAATCTTGGAGGTCAGGGGGGGCCAACACACACACACACACAGTAAACTTTTTTTTAAGTTCCCGAAATAATCAAGTCCATAAAATAGGCATTTATATAACAATTAAGCAGACTTTTCCAAAGAAAAATTAATTTATTCAAAATAATGCAAATAAAAGTAATAATTAATGCTTGATGCCTTTACTTGGTGAAAATCCATTGTAAATTATAGTAAAAAATAAAACCATAAAATAGTTTTTGTGATTTCCACTCGTCAATTTATTAAAATTATAAAACTATGACAGCTGTTTCGGCAACACAGTGCCTTCATCAGATGGTATAAGCTGACTAATTTTCGTACACACAATACAGAATATAAAATATAATACAAGTGCTGTTGTATAGAGAGCGATAGTAATCTCGTGTCAATAAGATTTATACACATTACACAAATATATAACATAACATATACCAAGTCTATTTATACAAATTAAGCAGAGGCGAGCTATTTAGATCTAACTGATCATTTAATAATACATTTAAATATTTGTGTTTATTAATTTCAAGGGTTTCTAATAAATCAAGCTTTGGACCCTTATCAGATAAATGTAAAATTTCAAAATTGTCATTATAACTATGGTCTTTTTCTAACAAGTGATTTGCATAATTTGATTTGCCATCATTATATCTAAACCTATAATCGTGACCATACATTCTTTTTTCGAAAGATCTACCTGTCTGTCCGATATACACTTTATTACAAGACCCACAGGATAATTTGTATACACCAGACTTTTGCAGTTTATTAAAAATAATAAGAGTAAAACAGATAAACTGCAAAAGTCTGGTGTATACAAATTATCCTGTGGGTCTTGTAATAAAGTGTATATCGGACAGACAGGTAGATCTTTCGAAAAAAGAATGTATGGTCACGATTATAGGTTTAGATATAATGATGGCAAATCAAATTATGCAAATCACTTGTTAGAAAAAGACCATAGTTATAATGACAATTTTGAAATTTTACATTTATCTGATAAGGGTCCAAAGCTTGATTTATTAGAAACCCTTGAAATTAATAAACACAAATATTTAAATGTATTATTAAATGATCAGTTAGATCTAAATAGCTCGCCTCTGCTTAATTTGTATAAATAGACTTGGTATATGTTATGTTATATATTTGTGTAATGTGTATAAATCTTATTGACACGAGATTACTATCGCTCTCTATACAACAGCACTTGTATTATATTTTATATTCTGTATTGTGTGTACGAAAATTAGTCAGCTTATACCATCTGATGAAGGCACTGTGTTGCCGAAACAGCTGTCATAGTTTTATAATTTTAATAAATTGACGAGTGGAAATCACAAAAACTATTTTATGGTTTTATTTTTTACTATAATTTAAATAAAAGTAAGGAAAAAATCACATTTAAAGATATTTCTTTCTTATATATGTATGTATGGGATGTGTGGAGTTGCTTCTGAATGTTTGTCTGTCCATTTTGGGTCAAATTTTGATACTTCTATCACTAGAATGGATTTTAAGTGTTCGTCTGACAAGTTAGACCTATACTTTGATTTTATACTTATTTCTTGTTTAGTTATTTAGTAAAATTTGAAGTATAAAAAAATTATTTAGTTATAATATTTCAAGTATTTTGACGATCTATTTAAAAACTGCACGCAGCATCGGCCGGGTGGCCGCGGACTTCACATGCCGTAGTCTGGAGACCCCTGCTGCACACCATTTGGGTAAACGTTTGAAATATTAAATATAGGAAATTCAGTTCAGTCAATAACTATCTTCTAAACAATGTTTCAATATCGCCAATTTTTATTGTGTCATTACCGTTTATTTTAATGAAATTGATGTCAAGATATTATCACACGTTTTCCAACCACTTTAAAGATAGTAATGTCGATTAGTCTTGTACTTGTTTTTCTTTTATATGAAGCCGACTTGACTGTACCCTCCCCCTCCAAGATCAAATTCTAAATACGCGCCATTGGAGACGGTAACTACAAAAGTTACAAATAAGTTTCATCTACTAAAATATAAAAATGAAGAAACATATGACGAATATTTAAATGAGGAAACAAACGTTATAGCAATTATAGGTGTTTTATTCGGCCAAGGTTAATTAAAATAAATACTAGAACAGTAAATACTATTCTAGAACAACTATACGACTATTTAGCATTTCATCTGAATATGTGAACGATAAATATATGTCCACTTAAACGAGAAACGTTAAAGAAATTGAGCCACAATTTTAAAAACATTAAACAAACAGGCCCGCCCGGAAAGATTTTACTACAGTAGGTGATGTGAACTAACCCATAGTGTTAGTTATTCTGAAAGTTGGATGTTGAAAACGATGGACTTATTATTAAGTTGACTTATTTTAACTTGGCGATAAAGTATTCAAGCTCCTAGAGTTCGCCTGATCAATTGTGGAGTACGGCAAGGGTGTCCATTATCACCTTCTCTTTTTAATTTATATATTGACGATGTCATACAAAACTGGCAGATGTGTCTTCCAGACCATTTTATCATTGGTCACTCTACAATTGACACGTTGTTGTTTGCGGACGATCAGGCTATTCTGTCGGACTCTGAAACAGATTGCAGATGGGTATACATTTGTTAAATGGAATCTGCAAAGACTCTGGATTGCAGATATCCACAATTAAAACCCAGGTGATGGATGTTCGTGGAACTGATCCCGTACGGGCAAAAAGTGTTATAGTTGGTACTGTCCTGGAACAAGTTACCAGTTTTGAATACTTGGGGTACAGTGTTACTTATAATGCAAGCAACGGCATGGCGAATAAGTTGCATAAGTTCAACCTTATGTGCGGGACCATTAGGCGATCCGTAAGTCAGCAAGTAAAGGAACACGCCTAAAATTCTACAAGGTGATGGGTTTTTATGGGTCTGAGAATTTAACGTTAGACTTTAACGAAAGGTCAGGCCAGTCGCATCCAAGCGGCTGAAATGAGATTTCTCAGGCACGTGGCAGGGTATACTCTCCATGATCATAGAAGAAACACTGATATACGGCAGGAAATGAATATTATGAGTATACTCGACAGGATCTCCCAGTATCGGCTGAATTGGTGGGAACATCTTTGCCGAATGGATGAGTGCCGCATCCCCAAACAACTATGGAACTATAAGCCGAGGGGACGGAGAGGTGTGGGACATCCGAGGAAGCCCTGGAGTGACCAACTGTAATATTTGCCTATTTGAGACCGGAACAAACCATTCTTGGTTTAAACCTTGAGGATGATGATGATGATGATGGTAAAGTATTCATCGATTATTCAAGTGCAATCTTCATTTGAAATAATGAAGACTGAAAAATAAGCAAATAAATTTGGAGCAGTTAAAAAAAAAGATTAATAAATTTGCTGGAAAATTTATTATTTTACCTTAAAATTTATTGTCTGATAAGAAGCGAATGAAAAATCGTTTATACACGCCAGCAGCAAAATCATTTCGTACGGGCGGTATAAGAGAGTTCAGAGAGAAACGAATGTACAACGATAGTACTGGACTGGCATTTGAAGTTTAAGAGCTTACAAGCAAACTAGCAGTTACAGAACAGACTGCATACGCCGTTAGGTAGCTATAGGCCTACGTATACTAGTGGCCGACCGACGGCTGGACATAGGACAACAGACGTCGGCGAGAAAGTAGAGAATTTGAAACAGAACAAAAGATTTAGGTAAAGAATTTTTGTGAAACGTAGATCAGGAAGGGAAATGAGAAGCTCCAGGTAGACGCGTGCGTGTGTGTGTGTTTGTTTGTGTTCGTCAGATTTTAAAGTTATTCTCTTTGACGGTTGGTGAATATTGAGCAACGTAAGCTCCTAGCACTTTAACATATTATTTCAAATGAGCTGAGAGATCTAACAAAATCCACGATAAATTGTAAATAGAAACGAATTGTATCTGAACGGATTGTTTCTAAACAGATTTTAGAAAGTATTGAAAAGTTTATTTTTTAACAGACTTTTTTAAAATCTAGCTGTCGATTTGACGTAGACTTTTTTTCAAATACAATTTCTGCGTTTAATAAGATTGTAATTATATTTCGATATACATAACGTAGAAAAAATAATGGATGGAAACATAATTTACTTAACAATATCATGGTTCGTTTTTATTCGTAAACAGGCCTGTAACTTAACAAATATAATTTAACTTGTTTCAGCTCACTCTTAGCAGTGGACTTTTTTTGGCAAAGATAGTGGATATTTAAAACAGAAGGACATAATTATATAATCCATAATTCCATTAAATAAAATTTAAGTGATTATTGAATGTATCTATTCGGAACAAGAATCTGACAGAAAATGGCAAGTGCTATTTCACTCCACTGTCAAATGAACTTAGCAAACAATTGTCTCGTTGATTTCTTGTGGAAATTGTACGCTTCATATTATCTGTTAATTTCCAACTACATTAATTCTATATTTACCACCCCTTTAACTACAGAACTGGATGACTCGAGTAGTAGGAACGTCTTGTTAGTGACAAGCAGGAAACGAATTCACCGAAAGTGGAAATCAAATTGTAATATTTTAACTTTGAAGATAAAGTATTCATCGATTATTTAAGCGCAATCTTCATCTGAAATAATGAAGACTGAAAAAAATATGTAAATAAATTTACAGTACCGGTAAGTAAAAGAAATTAATAAATTTGCTGGCAGCTTTATTCTTTTACCTTAAAATTTATGGTCTGGTAAGAAGCGAATGAAAAATATTCGACTGTTGACCAGATGTAATAACTGTAGTAACGAAACGACATCAACAACAATAACATCAACACCAATAATTCATACAAATTACGACACTGTTGTATTATAAAAAAAGACCGTGTTTATCTGTTAACAATAGGCTAATTATAAAATAATTCTAAATGCAAAAACAATGTAACACCAAAATTTAAGACATTTTATACGCTACTCTACTTTTTAGGCGTCTAATCTAAAAATGAATAAAAATGGATCAAGAGTGTCATAAAAAAATGGACCACCTGTACATTTTCAACTTGACGATATATAGGCCTATTATTTAAGTGTGAAAAGATCGCTTTAACCCAGTCATTCCTAACGGAGTGCCGAAGCTAGGGCTGTTGCGAAACTTTGAAGAAAACACAATAATGTCTTAATATACCGGTACGTTCCATTTTTTAATAACTAGATTACTGTCTACTCAGTATTTTGAGTTCTTAAGTAAACTTGAATAAATACATACAATCGGTCATTCACTGCATAATTTATTAGGGGTCCGTCAAATCTGTCTGCCAATTTTAAGGTACCGAGGCCACAAAACATTTTAGAATCACTACTTTAACAAACGAAACACCAGAGGTTTTGTTTCAACGTTTGTTTGTACAACTGCTAAAATTATTTATTTTTCACACACCTTTGGCTATTATACGAAAGGGTAAGCAGACCTCTATGTCAGTCATTGCGGTCTCCACTGATATGGTAACAGTGAGTACAAATTTAACAAAAATTTATAAATATAATACTTGATATATATATAACATCTTATATATTAGACACACGTGCGTATTTGTACGAATAACAACAGATCAATAGGTTGTAATTTACTTACTAGGAGTAAGACGTATTTGTCTTTGCGAGAGTGTGGTGTTCCCATAGTTGACAGAGGTCCAGTGTAGTGCAGTCGGGTGCAAATCGAACACTATAGGCTTGCGTTTACCGTAGAGTACCGTTAGGCTTTCGTCTGTCTGTTGTTGGCGCTCGCACGCATATTGTGTACCCACTCAGTTAAAAGTTTACATTTTAATTTTTGGTAGAAGTTAAAAATAGATTTGTCCGTTAAAACTGACGCCTTGCTTGTCGTTCTGAACTAGAGGGGGTTTTCTCCGAGGAAGGTATTTTCTTTGTCAGTGAGTGAGTAGAGAAGTACTAATGAGGACACACGCGCGCGCGCGTAATTTCGACGCAGTTTAGCCATACTGGCTAGAACCTATAGAGAAGGATTATCTGATTGAGGGACGGTGTCCTTAAATTATTTTACCTAATATCTTAATTTTCATTACCTCAATTATTAATTGAATTGGTTAATATTATTTGATGAATACTTATAGTAGGAAAAAGGTCTATCAAAAATTTTTGCAAACTATATAATTGTATAATTTAAAAAATTTTCATGAACAAACGCTGTAGCATTCATACACTACACAGAACCGTGACATAAATACTTTGCCAATGTCTTTTAAATTACCAGTTCAGAGTTAAAATTTTATTCTTTTTTGAAGAAAAGTTCATTTCTTATCGCTCTTGGAAAATTATTTAAAACAATAACGATTTCTATGGAAAGCGCCCTTTACGTCACTTTCAAAGCGAGCGTTCTGCATGCGTGTTTGTATGTTTGGATCGTATGTACTGGTACAAGGGAAACAGAGGAATTTGTACCGCAGTTATAAAAAGCTAAAGATTAAATAACAAAAATCAGTAGTATTAGGAACCGGTGACGTGGCCGTAGAAGTATGAAAGGGAAAATTATTTTGTTCTGTAAACTTGGAAGTAAAGTGATACAAGAGAATTCCAAGACCGGGAAAACAGTTTTGTTCTAGAAACATGAAATATTGACTTGAAATTATATCGTTTTTAAATTTTTTTAAAGAGATTTTATTAAAATAGTACTTGTTAATTTTAAATCTAGTAAGCTCCGTGAACTACAAAACTTGCTTACTTTTTTGAATGAAATGCATTTATCTTTAATTTTTTATATGTAAGTAACTCCATGAGTTTCTTCAGTTATTGTATAATATTATATATATTATCAAATTATAGTTACTTCTGCAACTATAATAATTACTTTTGTATTGTATTTTTCTCGTTCAACGAATGTATCAGTATCTTCAGAGGGTTGTAAATGAAATAATAAATAATCGAATTAATTCGACTTCAATATTTATTGATATTTATTTCGAATTAATCCAATTATTTATTATTCCATTTAGAAACCTTTGATATATTCAGTGAAACGTACGTCGAGTGAATTGATAAGATAAAAACACAATACAGCTATTTGCAGAAGTAACTATAATTTGATAATATATAATATGATTTATCATTAAGTTAGATACATTTCAGTATCAGATAATTTTATTAACTATCAGAAAAATTACGAAAACCTTGAAAAGTCTTCGATTATTTTTTTGTAGTTAAATAACTGTTGTAAAGCAGACAATCATATAATAAACAGTAAAAGTTCTGAACTATTGCATTGGTTTTTGGCATTTGGTTAAACTTATAACCAAACTTATAAACTTACAAACTTTTAGAAAGCAGTCCAACATTTTCTAGGATGTTGAGAGATATTAATTCTGTCAGATCTTTACAGATACCAAGCGATTATATTTTGAATAAAATTTTTAATAACTTGATCCCCCACAGACACTGTCAACATTTAACATTTTGAGTTCCATTTTCGGCCCTAGGTACCCCCAAAGTTAAAATGTCCATTTTAAACGCTACATTCAAATTTGGACAAAAATTTCCTTTAGTGTGACACTTGGCTGGATTTTAAAAATGATTTTAAAATTTTAGTTTACTTTTTCGAATCGTGGTGTTTTAAAATTCTGAAATCTCCAAAACCGTACACTATAGCCTAAATGGGTTCTGATTAAACTTCTATTTAATTTGATATCCCACATGGATTTTTCCAATTTTATCCAAATTTTGATCCGCTTTTTGAGCCCTGCCTTCTAACATTTTAAAATTTCCAAAACTGAATATCGTACTGTGTTTAGTTTTGGTTAAAGTTACCTTTAATTTCACATCTCACATTATTTTTTGCGATTTAGGCCTATATTAACTTTTCGACCCACATTTTGGACGCGTTTGGCGTTTTTGAACATTAAAAATGTACACTATGTTCAGATTGTGGTTTAAATTACCCTTAATTTGATTTGGCACATTGCTTTTTGCGATTTTTCCCGATTTTGACGTCTCAAATTCTTGCCTCCCGCCACCCCCCTATTTTTGGAGGGATCACTCTAAAAAATAATAGAATTTTATACTGTAAAAGTGTAGACATGTGTGCCAAGTATTTTTGAAAACCGGTTGATGCTTCAAAAGTTATTTGTAAGACATATCTCAGATGGACAGACGGCAAATGCCAAATGGTACTCGCTTCGCTGGTTCAGTAAGTAGTGTACTTTATGGGAGAGAGAGCTGGAATATCGGGTCACAAAGGCTGGAAAGACTAGATGTCACAAATACCATCGATGTGCTATAGGGCTATCGAAAGGCTTAGAAAACGAGACTAAGAAACATGAGATGTTGAAAGCGTGCCAAAATAAAGAGATTTTACTGAGGATACGCAAAAGCTGGAGGGTCGCTTTAAACCAGCCAAGAAATTGATAATTTTCATTACATACGGTGCTGGACATGAAGATTCTTTTAACTGATTTGGTAAGTTACCGATTAAGCGATTGTGCTTGTTTTTGTCTTGTAAAAATCCATGGAAACCGATGAAAAGCTAGGTGTGAATAATTTGTATATTCCAACCTAACGAGGAGAACACACGAGTCCCTCGTAAAAGCTTCTTTAGAAAAAACTCCCCCTCCCTTCAGTGCAACTGTCTACTGGCAGGTACTGTAATAAAGAATCGCAGACCCCATGCCTCTCTGCACTGTCCTTAGGCTCTCTATATCCTTGACTATTCTTCAGAGCATCCAACATTCTCATCCTCTTCCTTTTCGGACTCTCTTCCCAATATACATTCTTTTCAATTATCGTTCTCTGGATAACAGAAAAAGTAAGCTTTGAAACATATTCGTGGACAATTTGAAGTGATTGGGATATTGAAAATCTGACTATAATTAAATGCTACGCTACATCTTAAGTGAGAAAATCGTTCCAAAGACAAGGTAACAATGTGACGGAACATATTACAGTTAGTGCTAAATACGAAGGACACTATAAATAAGTCTCCAGTAAAAGTGAAAATGTTCCGCTCTCTTCACTTACATAACACTGGATTGACAACTTACCACGACAGTGCTTTGACTTTTCAGCTATCTTACATATCTGACAACAAAGGTTAGTAAAGTATATTACGAAAAGTTGAAAGAATTACATTTTGTTGGTTTCTAAGACCGGGATTTGGTAGAGAATGACGATCTGAAAACACTAAGACACGAAACTAATGTTTGAATGCTTGGACTGCATTCAAAGCAATTTTAACAAAGTTCTTGGAATAGAGTAAACACGCATATTGTTATTAAACGTTAGTCAGAACTATGTTGTAGAGTTTATATGAAACTAGTTTGCAATATGAGTGTAAAAATTGACTGTCTCCAGTCATATATTGATTTTTCCCCTAAGAACGTGGGTGACAGGTTTGACATAATATAGAGGTGATATAAAAAGACATGAAGATAAGTAAAACATAAATACGATGGCTGACTATTGTTTCCTGCTAAAAACAGACACCGTAAGTTAGAAAAATATAAGCTTAATTTTCTTAACTATTAGAGAAAAATAAAGATTTTCTGTTAAAAAGTAAGTGTGAAACTCTGTGTAAATGTACAAGCTATGACTGTAAATATGACCGCCATGTAATTGTAAGTTTTTTAATTTGTAGAGCATAAGTAGGTTTATATTGTAGAAGTTAGAGAATAAAATAATTTCTTACGTTTTTTTAAAAGACAATTTAAATCGTTTCCTAGTTTTATGTATACGTTATAGTTAATAGCTACTACTAAATTGTAATCGACATGTTTAACAGACAATGTTGTAAAACTAAACAGTTTTAGTTTGCAAATAAATAGCGAAATCCGTTATTTTGATACATCATTTCAATTACTTTGAAATTATTAAAAATTATAATTATTTAATATTGAATTTTTGACATATTGATTTTGAATTTTCGTACAGATATGACAAAACCATTGTACGAGAAAAACCAAGCCTAATTCTAAAATCAGAAGGCAAGTGTATTTAACACTATCTAATTTCTATAATATCGATCAATCGATTTTAACTTGGAACCTATCTACGACACTGTCGGACTTAGGTTTCTAATTTCGGTTGCAGAAGTTGCAACTCGAGTGTATGTAACTTACTATATTCAATTATGTTGAAACGATGTATTAAAGAAGACCGAGAACTGAAGATGGTTCGACATTTCGAGATACTGGGAACAGTGAAACCACAGTCTACGTGAGGTACGCGGAATTCATTGTATAACCGAATCGATAGAAGACAAGGAGAATAACCTCAGGAGACCACACATTGAGAATTGGGAAAACCGTATTTAGTGGAACTTTCACAAAGTCGCCCTAGCGGAAATTGTCAACTATCGTAACGGTCAATCAGCTGACGCTTATTGCTATTTTGTCTTTGGAATCCAGTTCTTATGATTGCTTTCCTTATGATTTGTAGCTTCTTCCGATGTCCTACGTGGGTTCACTGGATATAACCAGACCTGACATATATTGTAAAAGAAAAAAAAAACTGATAAAATCAAGTATAGTTATTATATCCGCCGACTAGACGGTTAGCTTCACGACTGATAGAATTCACATTTATTTTTGGATTTCGTTGTCCATGACGTGTCCGTTACTTAACTAAATATCACTATAATATTGACGACTCGGAACACTAAGTTTTTTATAAGTAAAAACGTAAAGTTTTACCTTACAGCCTAAACCGGCTTTCACCTATAGAAGGCTTCATCAGAGGCTGTCGTTAGTAGCGCTGCTCGTCTTGTTGTTGGCGACGAGATAGTGTTTCGAAAGATTTTCGCACGCATTATTCGAACACATCTCACCACACACACACAGCTTCAATCTTTCGAAACACTATCTCGTCGCCAACAACAAGACGAGCAGCGCTACTAACGACAGCCTCTGATGAAGCCTTCTATAGGTGAAAGCCGGTTTAGGCTGTAAGGTAAAACTTTACGTTTTTACTTATAAAAAACTTAGTGTTCCGAGTCGTCAATATTATAGTGATATTTAGTCACATTTATTTTGTAAGCTTGCCTCACAAAATTCTTTATCTAGTAGTAATGGCGGCCATTTTACTGGCCCGTTTCGACCAAACCATCTCTTATCGAATGACGAATGAATTATTTAAATGGTTCATCAAATCAGGACAGTAGTCAGCAGATGCACCGTCATCCAAAAACCACATCTGCACTCTATCTGCAAGTGGAATATCTTCCAAGAGTTCCATCAGATTCGTTTGTGCAAAGAATGTAAGCATTGTCTTCCATTAAGCATTGGTGGTAAGAAAAAAGAGCCTAAGAGATCATCACCAAGAAGACGCACCACACATTAAATGAAAAAGTATGTGGTCATGTCTTGTAGAAGTCGCGTGGGTTTTCGTCTGCTCAAGTGTAGGTGTTTCGAAAGTTTACAATGACATTTCTTGTAAATTGTAACATACTATTTTGAATGTACATCACTACTTTGTTCACAGCACTTTATAATTATTACTATTGATGGTACTTTCTCTTGTGAACTTACTTTGTTGTATTCTCTCATACGACGTTTCGGAGTGTTGTTCTCCTTCTTCAGTGAGGTATGTATACTGAATGTGCCAAGCATCGGACCGACAGCTTGGCACATTCAGTATACATACCTCACTGAAGAAGGAGAACAACACTCCGAAACGTCGTATGAGAGAATACAACAAAGTAAGTTCACAAGAGAAAGTACCATCAATAGTAATAATTATAAATTGTAACACTTTTCTGGCGCATCTTAGTCTGTTTTGTTTTTAATTAAAGTCAAATTTCCCAAATTTGTACTTAATTTTAATAGACATTATACACATCAATTTTCTCATAATTAAATTTTCTACAAAGTTAGTTAGATATTCTTATTAGTTTATTAGCAAATCAACGAAGTTATTTTATCCTAAGTCTAAAAATGTTTGTTTTTCGACTCCAATATTTTGTGTTGTACACAGTTTTTCTTAGAAACTAATTAAGGTTGAGCTCTGGGACTTCTTTTATTCGATTTTTCAGATCAAAACCATAAGAAACCACCAAATTTACCCTTCACTTTATACCCCAAGAATTTCAGTATGGCGTCGTTTAACCGTGAGAGCAGAAATCAGGGCGAACTGGTTCGCGAGCCATAACTCGCTAACGAACCATTTTCGGACCTATGTTTATATCAACTTTTTTTCTTATTTTTAGCTATAGAATCAGATCCCGAGAGATTGTCGTGTAATTTTGAATCACCTTATACATAATAATTTTGGTAGTTTTATAGAAGTTTATATTATTTTATTAAATTAATAATTTTAAAAATGTTATTGTTTTTAGTATTTCTTCGTACTTGTTAACCTGTCAATTTATTACTTGCTTTGTTGTTATAAATGTCCACGTTCTTCCAAAAGTTCATTTTAGGAATATTGGAAATATATGTTTTAATAAAGGTACGTTATATATTTTTGGGAAAGTATAATTATTCTTAATTGAATGTGTAACTAAATTTGATTTATAAACTTCTGCTTTTATAAATAAAGTTTTGATGTTGAATAAATCTATCTTTTAAACGTTTTTACTTCCATGTTTCATAAGGAAATGGAAGTATGGTCATGGCGAAAAAAAATCGTGATCGAGATAATTGCAGATTCTGATTGTACTACCCTCAAAACATGAAAAAAGTAATTTTTCGAAAAGTGGCTGTGTAGATTTGTCTATGTCAAACGATAACTGTCGCAAATTCAAACAGAATGAAATAATGTTTTGCATACAGTTCTGAATTGTAGAGGACTCGAGGTCTATTGATTTTGGTGAAGATCGGTTTAGGGGAAGGGGTAGTTTACTTGCAACGTTTTACGTTTTAACAAGAGTAAAGTGCTTAATTTTGATAAATAAAGTATCCTTAAAAGAAGGTCATAATAATCCACTGTAGAAAGGTAGATGAAATATCTATAAATGAAAAGGGTAGTTGAAGGGAAAGGGGGTAATTTTCTAGAAATTAAAATGGTACTTGATGATGGAGAAAGTAAATTTTATAAGTTTTATATGTGTAATACCTTATTGACAACAAGGAAGTAGTTTCTATGGAAACATTTCATTTCACTTTTACAAAATTCTATATTTTTTAATTTTAATTTAAATCATGTATACACACAGGCAAGACACACACACACACACACACACACACACACACACACACACACACACACACACACACACACACACAATTCGCGTTATTTTTGGCCTCACTCATGTTTATTTTCTTACATTTGCACACTTTTGTTATCGATTTGCTTCCTGTGGATCGCTGGGCAGTGTAACTGCACGTGTTTACAGAGGAACGGTTCATAGATAGACTTTTCGTCTTTAGGGAATGAACCCTCTGCAAGATGCTCAAGGTCCATGAGTGGCTTCGGAGGAGGGATGATTATCTGCGTAGTTCGGTTTCTTTATAAGAATAAAGTAAGCCTACCTAATTTTTGTGGATAAAGTGACTGAAAATAACATTATATTAAACGACTACCCCATAATAACAAAAATATCTATACATAGTGAAATTAGTTTGTGGGTGGACGATATTTTTTTAGAAATTACCGAACCGAATTCAAGTAAATTATTTTAAACATAAATCTTACAACATGGAAGTCATGTATGGTTCTCCATACCAGTTTTTTAGTTTGGCCTACATAGAATTTATTACAATCAGGGCATTCAGTTTTTTATGCACCATTTAAATTATAAATTGTATTAGGTGCTTTAGGTTTGATTCTATCAAAATCTGTTTTATCACTGTTATATGTAAT
Organism: Magicicada septendecula; assembly: GCA_034769895.1. Taxonomy (NCBI): domain Eukaryota; kingdom Metazoa; phylum Arthropoda; class Insecta; order Hemiptera; family Cicadidae; genus Magicicada; species Magicicada septendecula. The sequence continues at coordinate 476,437,320 of CM068374.1, forward strand.
TTTTTATGTATATTTTTTGAATAGTTTTGAAATTTTATGATTTATTGTTTCTATGTATGTAAAATTAATATATTTGATATTGAGACTCTTTTGTGTATTTTTATTACAAAAAATTGTTCAGTATTTTAAAATTAATCTCGTTTTCAATGTTATCAATCATTTTTGGATTATGTCTATTTTCTGCTGCAATATCATATATAATTTTTTTTTGCTTTTTGTTTTCTTAATTTTTTTTGAAGGAGTATTATTTATTATAAATAACATTCTACATAATTATTTTAAGCTTTATATAATTCCTCAGCTGGTTTAAGCTTTTTACTTACAATCAAATTATAAAACAAAAATTAAAGTATTTAACACCTTGGTATTTAATTTCAAACAATTATTCTATTCATGAACATTCTTCCTCCTATAGCAGTTAAGGGTTTTCATTTGAAAGCACTCGGTCTGTCCAGTGATCGGAGTTACGTTGATGCGTTGCATATTACTAACGGCATCTGTAAGCGTTTACCTGAAACTCTGTGGTTGAGACCCCACTTCACGAAATACTAAAAAAAATTTTTTTTACACAAGTCGGACATGGTAAACAAACAAACTGATTAATTCTTATTTTCTGAAAATAAATTGAGTTTGTTCACAATTATAGACAATTTAAAAAAAAAACAATTACAGGAGGGGATTTAAATATTTAATTAGAATCGAATCAGGGATGTACTACATTCATACCGATGTGTCCTTACATCCTTATACAACGTCATTCTGGTGCAAGACGTTATTGTTTGTTGCTGATGTCATTAATCCATTTGCATTTAGGCGCTTGCATGTACAAACTGTGTAGGCCTACATTTTTCTTTCATTAAGTTTAAACATTACCAACTATTCCGATTGTTACAGTTACATCGTTCGGCAACAAAATTAAAAGTAAATATTTATTTCAAATTAATTCGTCGAATTGCATAGACGCCATCTCGAGCTGCAAAATTCTGTTCGAATAGAATATACCTATAGACCTTCTCTCCATTATTTAATATTCAACTTTTCAAAGTTTCATTCATTATGATTTTTACAGTTAAGATACCGGTTTCAAACGCGCGCGCTCGCGATCACACACACACACACACACACACACACACACACACACACACACACACACACACACACACACACACACACACACACACACACACACACACACACACACACACACACTTAGAGGCTTATAACTGAAACACTTGAACATTTTCTTGTAGTTGGTTTCCAACTACGGATGCAATATTTTAGTCGTGGAGAAAAAGTACCTACGACATAGCACTTTCCAGAAAAATAAGTGACTGGTGTTCTAAGTAGTCGGTGGTGCGCCGATTTGAAGGGTTTTAGATTTTTCTCAAACGTAATGTTGAACATAACAGCATTGACTGAGGAAATAGAAGCTAAGGGTTGTGGTCTGACAGTTGTGAATGAAATGAATATTACTTGAGTAAAACTGTGTTACGCCGTTGCGGTTAGGCACCTTGTATGAAGTTTATGAAATTCTGGTCACGTATTGCGAGTCAGCAGGACCTAGTAGTTAGTTCTTACTTCCATGTTCCGTATGGTGATCGCGAAAAAAATCGTGTTCGAGATAAGGGCTGATTCTGATTGTACTACCTTCGAGACATGAAAAGTCGTTTTCCGAAAAGTGTCTGTGTGTCTGTATGTAGAATTTTTTCTATGGCGAACGATAACTGCCGCAAATTCAAACAGAATAAAATTTATTTATGTATGATTGTGTGCTCTACAGTTATGTTACTAACGAAATATTAGAGTAATCGGGATGCATGTAATTTTTCCCATACTAAATTACTGCGTACAAACAACTTTGTAGAAGATGGTGATTTTATTCTTTTTTTCGCTTGTTAGTGAATGAATCTCGAGTAGGCTTAAGTTTGTATGTAATGTACTAGTTTACCTTACACTTGAAGACGATTACAGATTGTTTAGTAGCCAAAATGTTGTGTGATAAGTTCTAACGATAGTAGTTGTTTGACGTACGCCTTCTGATAAGATTTGGAGTTGTTTAGTGAAAATTCAGTCGAGGTGGATAGCACGTTTGACGAACTCATTCTGGAGGGCATAAAGGTTTCTTCAGAATAAATGTGGAAAAAATTGTTAATAAGGCATCACCAAGTAACAGTCGGTGTAAGTAAGCAAATGAAATTAAATATTTTGTTAAAATAGTAACAGGAAGCCGCACTATCTGCAGAAACTTCGAGATGATCCCTCTAATTAATATAATACAAAGCTCACAGTTGAGACGGATTAGTTTCGTCTGTAGAATAAAAAATCGAAGATGCCCTAGAAGAGCGTGGGAAGCAAAACCAGAAGGTAAAAGGAGAAGAGACACCCAGGTTGAAGTGGGAAGACAGTATTAAAGTAAGTACAGAAAGGAGACTTCTATGTATTCATGTGCTATGAAACTAAAAAAAAATGTTGATTGGATGGGCACCTGCAATGTCATTCAAATTGGTTCGCCACCCCGATCGAGGGCGTAGTGAGAGGGAAAGGCCCAGGCTACACGGTTCGGGTAAGAAAAAGAAGAAGGTATGCGGTGATTACGAGGCTGTCTACGTAAAGGACGGTGATTACGTGTCTACGAAGGAAGACATTGCAAGCCTACTAACCTCGGGTTGAGGAGAAGAAGAAGAGAACTAAAAATATGGTAATTTAGCTTTAACGTAAAGTTAACTTTCAAGTGTTAAAGTTAAGCCTTTTACAAAGTACAACCTACATTGTACGACACCACCTTCTACGGTAGGAGGAACATCAGGAAGAGACAATTAAACAAATATATTTAGGAATTTTTTACAAATTTATTAAAGAATATGGAAACTATTCATTACAGAAATACATTAAATGAAGTAACAAGAAAACTCAAATTTGTAGTTTCTGTTAATATATTTATTATAAGTCCAACATGGTGTACGTGTTCATCCACCAGAAATGTATATATTTATTATGTGAATCATAGTCCAGTTTTTTGTAACGTTTTTTGTATGTTGTCTCTACAATAAATTCAACCCTGGCTGAATTTGCCATTGCAAACATACTCCGGTTGCAAAATTTTACTACTATGATTGCCACGATTAAAACAACGAAGCATGTGTGTACACCGCGAGCGCACATGCGTGCGACGTGCCAGAGTGCGTGCTGGAGTCAATGCAAGGCGCGCGCTTGCACTGACCCCCAACACGCAGACTGCATCGCAGGACATGTGTCGGCTCAGCGGTACGGTGTGAGTCTGTACGCGCGGGCGACACATGGGCGCGCTTACCAGAGTGCGAGTTGGAGTCAATGCAAGGCGTGCGCTTGCATTGAGCCCCAACACGCAGACTACAATACAGGACATGTGTCCGCCAAACGGGTGTGTGTGAGTGTGATGCCCGTGTCGTAATCGTGACAATCAGACTAGCAAACATTCCATTACCTGGAGTATTTCACAGTGGGTAAAGGAGCCACAAGCTAAATTTATCTGCAGAGACACCGACAGCACACATCTGTTATCGTTGCTGGTTTGAATTAAACTAAAGAATTTCATTGAATTTCTATCAGTTGCTAGAAACGAACAACTTATTGTTATTAAGAATTAAAACAATGAAAAATTAAAAATTTTTTCGTTTCTAAATGCTTTATTATTATACAAATAGTGAGAATTAAGTGCTGTAATTTGGATTTTTAGGTAATATAACACGATGTGCACTATGATGTAATTCCTTTAATCATTTGTAAAAAATAATTCTTAAAATTTAGGACCAGTCAATTATACGAGTGACTTTAAAAATTCAGTTGTGTTTTATTTATGGTTTGTAAAATTAACATTTACACTAAATTGAAAGTAGGGGAGACCGGGGCATGTCGATACAATTTTCAATTTGTAATTTTTTCATTTTTTTCATTTACTTGTAACAAGTCAAACATACTATTAATAGATAGCTTAGTTTTTAAGCTTTCAGAACAGCATAGCATGATCTAAAAAATCAAATGTATAAGCCTACGAGAACCTATGTAGTTAAACATGACACGACGGAAAAGGTGATACTGGTATGGTATGGTATGGTATGGCTGATACTGATTTGGAGCGAGTTGATAAAGATGAGACACAGGTTGCTTGAATAAAACAAAATACAAATAAAATAAATGTATATTAATTACAGACATAAAAACATATGTTAATTACTAAGTTTTGTATAAAAAACAAAAATATTGAAAGAAAACCATTGATTTACGAAACAAGAAAGAGCATAAAGAAAAAACACAATAATGTTGTGAAAAGAAATATAATGTTACATTAAAACAAGACTAGTCACTTATGTCATGTACTTTCTGTCATGTACATATCTTTCTTTACATATCAGATGTGTACAAACTTTCTGTCATGTACATATCTGATAGGCAGTTAACACATGTGTAGAGAGCACTGTCATTTCCACATTCCGAATTGGCCCATTTCCCGCAAGAAATGCATTATATCCGTTGTTGGCCTTCCACCAACTAATCAAAGTGTTTCCTGTTACACGGACGTCGCCCTGCGCATGGCGTTCCCACATATCCACTGTATCAACTTGCCCCGGCCTACCCTATACATAATAGCATTTTTGAACACTACGCCCCGAATGTGGCGACAGTTTCAAACTCACACACTTCTGAAGTAGAGTTTTCACGTTTTCCATTACATGGTGTAACATGTGAACAGAAATTACACCAACTTTGAGTGTTTCGATGTTTCAATAGGGGTGGATCATTGTACACTCTACTCTCAAAATATTCCCAGTAGAATAAATGGCACTCTGGCAATCTCGGGGGCCACGGAATGTTTCTACTCCTGAAGGTAACTCGTTAAACTGCATCCGTTGATCGCCTAGCCCTATGTGACTGGTTGCTTTCCATATTGTTTGGCGTGATTTCAGACTTGGAGATACGAAAATTCGTTAATCATTTAGACATGTTGCTCTGATGTGATAGTAGTGGAATTCCCATTCTCATCCTCAAAGAAGTGAGGACTGATTATTCCAAAGGAAGCTATTGCACACCATACAGTAAGTTTAGCAGTGTGCAATGGTTCTCGAAGCATTTCTCGACGGTTATTTGGCTCTCAGTACCGAAAGGTTTGTTTATTTACATATCCGCTTAGATGGAAATGCGTTTCATTACTCATTAGCGTATTGTGAATTACGTCTGCGTTGTTATTTATGACATACGAGAACTGGCGGTTTACTTCATCACTGTCACTTAAGGTTTACAATATTTTAATTTTGTACGGCTACATGTTAAAATCATTATGAAGAATTTTTCGAACACTGGTATTCGACGAGCCACGTGAAACTGTGTGGCGTCAGGCAGAACGTTTAGTATAGGATAACGTAGAATAGCAGCTCTTGTGCGCGCAATGTTTTTGGGCGTATATACAGTTCTATGTTACCTGGAGGTTCCTTTTTACTTGCATGTTCCATAAGGAAATAGAAGAATGGTGATCGCGAAAAACGTCGTGTTCGAGATAAGGGCTGATTCTGATTGTAGCCTACTATGGTCAAAACATGAAGAAAAGTCATTTTCCGAAAAGTGTCTGTGTCTGTATGTAGAATTTTTCATATGGCAAACGATAACTGCCGTAAATTCAAACAAAATCCAATGAATTTTTGCATATGTGTCCAAGTTGTAGAGGACTCAAGGCCTGTTGATTTTGGTGAAGATCGGTAAAGAGAGAGGGGTAGTTTACCTGCAATGTTTTACGTTTTAACTATACGCTGTCCAGGCAGTGAAGGCGGCTAGAGGGTTAGGAGACCCTTGGCTCACGCACGCTCGCTGGCAGGCCGCCTAACAATATACGGGGGACGGCACTTGACCTGTGCTTCTGTCTTTTTAAATACAGTTTACTATAATAAATTAAATTTTGTTATTCTGCTTAATCTTATAGTTTTGGTCGTTCCATTTAATTCAGACTGTGATTTCATTTAAAATAAGTCCAAACACGAAGTTTGTACGACGATTTTCAAACGTTTTACTCTTATTTGTTTATTTTGAAATATTGTGATTGCTAAACTTCTGAGAATTATTTACGCGACTGTTATTAAAAAAATGTTATTATTAAAAACTAAGATTCTGATCATTTAATTTACTTTTCAACTATTTTTCTGAGACACTCCCTTTGGATGCCAGAAGCCGGTTAAATGGCCCTATGGTTCATTATTGGAACTGCTAGCGGCCGATTAAATCGGCCCGTCAAATGACACTGAGAACTGCCAGCGGCCGATCTCGCTGGCTTTTTGTATATTCATCGTAGCGGATGCATTACTTTTAGTATCTTTTTATACTACACGTCAAATTAATTCTAAATAGTTAGGCTACTTTACTTTTTTTATACAAGGCTTAAACTCGAGCTCAAAATTCAACTAAGTATATACTCGGAATTTTAAAATTAACTTTCTCTCTGCGTTCAAAGCTCTGATGCTTATTTTGCAGGCTTGAGACTGCCGATGGCCGCATTAAAAGTTATATACAAGTTTTTCAATATTTACAAATTTACAACAATTAAAAATCAAAATTCTAATAAAATATTTACAAAATGTAGCAATTTTGTTGTTTTGCTAAATGTAGCTTGGGTTGAGTGCAACTTTATACTATAGGTGCACAACCAAAATCGTCTTCATCAGTGGTGTCGTCATATTCATCCTCATCGGAGTCATCAGTTGCTAAGTTTACAATCAGTTCCTGAACACTTGCTTCATTTAACCCCTCGTTCCTCCAGTCTTCATCAATCAACTTCTCTACATGGTCGACGTATTTAGTCCACATGTCGGAAGTAAAGTTGACAACAGATTCTCTAAATAGGTTTTCAATATCTGCCAGTTTAAAGGTTGTATTCCTAACCTTTACGTAATTTTTTAGATTCGCCCAAACCATTTCAATAGGGTTGTAATGACAGTGATAGGGCGGTAGACGAATTACTTTGAAACCCAACTCAGATGCTTTTTTATCGATCACATAGGTAGGCGTTGGTGGCTTATGTAATCGAACTAACGCATATAGTTCCACCTTAAGAAGGTTATCTGGGAAAGGGACGCCTCGAGCTTTCAACCAGCTGATTATTTCCGCTTTTGTTGATGACGATGTCGGTGGTTTGTTTAGAATCCTGGAATGATACGGAGTATTGTCCATAACAATAGTTGCTCCTTGAGGAATGGATGGCAGTAATGTATCGAAGAACCATGGTTCAAAACAGTCGCATTCATGTCTTCATGGTAATCTCCTGTCTTCTTAGATTGGAACACAAAAGGGGGAGCGCTAATCCATCCGTTGGAGCCACCAGCATGACAGATGATCAATCGTTTGCCTTTACCCAAAGGGCCGCCGAGAGTTCCTTGGATAGTGCCATCAGTCCAACCAGTGTCCTTTCTCGTGTTTTCATTGATCCAGGTCTCGTCCAAAAATATAGTGTTTTTAATATTTACTTCAAGCATCTTTCTTAAGAAACGACACCTTAACAGGGCACTGACGGCTTTTCCATGAGGATTTTTCTGCTGTTAAATTTCTTGTACTGAAATCCCATGTCTGATAATAGCGAGCTCAGTGAAGATTTTCCTCCCATATACAGTCCAGCTTCTTGAAGTGACACACAAAGTTGTCTGAGGGTAGGCGCTTCTTTTCGAGCATAGTAGCTCAATATGTGACGTCAAATAGCTCCTTTGTCGAAGTCGTCCATGTCTGTTACTGGCCGCTTTCTCTTCAAACTTTTCTTCCGAGGAGTATGAATAATAATATTTTCCCTTTTGGTGCTGTTTAAGGTGTTATCTTGTTGATCATCCTCAGCTGTGATTAAATCAATATCTTCAACTACACAGGGATCTTCTTGATTTTCCAAACTTTTTTTAATCTCTGCGTTGATACGTTGTATTGTTCTCAACGAAATGCCACAAGCATCTGCTGTTCTCTGCATTACTTTCTTAGTATCAAGTAAAGGACCTCCGTTATCTTCTCTTTCTCAAAATAGAACAGAACAGAAGCAATCATTGTTCTGCATTGAGAATGTAAAACTTGGCGTTTTTTACAAGAACTCATAATCACAAATCAACTATACACTAACCACAAATGAACTGATTCACTCACAATATACGCGACAGATCGGCTCTCTGACAAGACTGGTTGGTCTCACTACCCCGTGGTCTCACTATTTAACGACTAAAAAAAGTCGGCGGGTAATCAGTGACTCACTCGGGGTACCCGGTACACGAGCAATGACCTCTACTGTTTGTTGGTTTGAGGGTTGAATCACCCTCTCTACCTGGAAAAATGACTATAGCGACCAAGTGTAAACCAAGTAAGGAAGGGACGTCTCTCTTGCATGTTACTGAAATCTGTAATACCGGTAATTATTTTCCAAATTACGTGATACAATAATACACATTTAATTCCTGACGCGCTACCTCGTCCTCTCAAGTTATAGTTAAAGTTTAGTAACATGGACAGTAAATTTTTAATATATTTACATAGATACATATCACATTTCATTTTGTGTGTCTGTAAAACAATAATATATAATATTTTTATAATAAATAACATTTTTAAAAGTTCGTGCTAGTAAAAAGACAAACAACTATTTCGATTACGTATAACAACTATTATTTCATATATTGTTTATTTGAAATAAAAATATGAGGTTTGAAAATAATCTTTATATCTATATATTAAAATCTGTTACATATGTTGATTAATTTTTTCAGTATTATAACAATAAAGAGGTCGGTCGTCAATCTGCTCTTTATCGAGTATCACAATTGGTGAATCGGAAAAAAAAATTAAAGGGAGTGTCACAGAAAAATAGTTGAAAAATAAATAAGATGATCAGTAACTTAGTTTTTAATAATCATCATTTTTAATAATAGTCGCTGAGATGGTGTTCTAAAGTTTAACAATAATTAACAATAGTTCAAAATAAACAAATAAATGTAAAACATTTGAATATCGCCATAAAAACTTCGTGTTTGGACTTATTTTAAATGAAATTACAATCAAAATTAAAAGTTTAAGCACGACAATAAAATTTAATTTATTGTAGTGGACTGTAACTAAAAAGACAGCAGCGCAGGTCAAAGGCCTGTCCCTGTCTATTGTTAGGCGGCCTGTCAGTGTGTGTGTGTGTGTGTGTGTGTGAGGGTCTCCTAATCCTCTAGCCGCCTTTACTGCCTATTTATAGAGTAAAGTTCTTAATTTTGATAAATAAAGTATCCTGAAAAGAAGGTCATAATAATCCACTGTAGAAAGGTAGATGAAATATCTATAAATAACAACAGTAGGCTAATTGAAGGGAGAGGGGATAATTTTTGAAAACTATCTTTTTCATGTCTAATAAACTACTTCATTTTGAAGGATAAGATACCTTAGTAATTACATATAATGAAACTATTACTCAACAAAAGTTCAAATATAAAAAATGGGGTTGTTCGGTTAAGGAGGAGGGGTAGTTTACCTGCATTGTTTTGTGTTTTAATAAGAGTAAAGTACTTAATGTTGAAAAATAAGTGCCCCGAAAATTAAGTCATATTAATCCACTGTAAAACGGTAAATGATGTATCTATAAATAAAGAGGTAGTTGAAGGGGAGGGGGTGATTTTTTGAAAACTTCTTTGCTGATATCAAGTAAAGTACGAGTATTTAAGTTTGAAGGATAAGATACCTTAGCAATTACATATGATAAAACTATTACTCAATGAAAGTGTAAATATCATTAATGGTGGGGATCGGTTGAGGAGGAGGGATGATTATCTGCGAAGTCAGATTCTTTATAAGAATAAAGTACCTAATTTTTATAGATATAGTGACTCGAAAATAATATCATATTAACGACTACCCCATAATTATAAAAATATCAGCTATAAATGGTGAAAATAGTTTGAGGGTGGGGAATGTTTTTTTTTAGAAATTATCGAACCGAATTCAAGTAAGTGGTTTTAAATATAAATCCTAGAACATGGAAGTCATGTATGGTTCTCCATACCGATATTTTGTTCTTGTGGTTTCTGTAGCTTCGAAAAGCGTTTGATTATTTTCCCGGCGACTGGATAATATTGTGCCACACAAATACTCTTGCTGGATTTAGGCCAGAACTGTCATCGTAATTAATTGATGACACTAAACAGCAAGATGTGTTATCAAGAAAGTGAAGGTGTCAAGTGTTAAGTGTTAATTCGCGTGTCCACTATTAGTCTGACAACATTTACTATTCTTGATATGTATATTGGACAAATATTAGAATTATAATCAATTATCGTAATAAGAGTATCGTTTTAGATAAATGAAAATAAAACCGCGAGTCTTGATTTCTCTGTAGTTCAATAATGTATTCAACTGTTGTGAAACCACGACCCATATGACAATCGTAACAATAATAACAAATAATGGAGACACAATACTAGAAATTGTCAACCAGGGTGGACTGAATTTGAAAGACGACCATTAATTGAATAATGGTCCCATGTTTTAAATTTATTTCTGCTTTCTGCTGCATAGCAGAGCACGAAAATCTATGCTTGAAATATCAAAGACAGAGGGGAACACAATTAACTGGCCACGCGTAACCCATCTAGAATTAATGATTGTAGAAATGAAGACAATAAAATTGAGGTGGGTTGTGCATTTAGTTAGGCGAGAAGATTGTAGAGGCTCGAAGGTTACTGTATTGAAGGAAAAGAGGGAAGAGGGAGCAGAAAACTATCGATTAGCATATACCCTTTTCAGAATGAAGGGACAATCTGCTAAAGTTCTGTGATCAAAATTAGGTGTCGAACGAAATCATTAGAGGATGACAGTGACATTCACTCAGTATCGATGAGCAGATAACTACTGATAATGATGATGATGGCATTAGAAACTTAAATTCCTGGTTCTGGTAGGTCTATGTTTATGACAAACTAATATTAAAAAAAATTATTACTGGTAGTTGACCTTATGAGTTTTTCTGTCAACAGATTACACGTAAAGGAACTCACAACAACTATTGTTTCACCTACTTTGTCACTACTTACTGCCACACTACTAAATACTTCGTTCTTGACGAGGCCTTTCGGTGACACCGAAAGGCCTCGTCAAGAACGAAGTATTTAGCAGTGTGGCAATAAGTAGTGACAAGTTGGTGTTAAGATGACTGCTAATAAAACTAACAAAACTGGAAACTATTGTTTTTATTATCTGAATTATTTCATTTCATACGAACTCGGGAACTAAGCTGACGATAACAGTAACAGGAACAAGAAAACAGTAAAAACGATATCGATAACAAAATGACAATACTAATATAATTAATAATAATAATAATAATAATAATAATCATCATCATCGTAAGCATCATATTCTGTCCAGCACTAGGCTCTTTGCCTGTTGCACCTGAGAGAAATTGTTCTGCATTTAGCCACGTCCAGTGATGAGGTGCACGGAGGAAAGGGTGCTGTGTCGCTTTGCATGACCTCGACAGAAGGAATTATTAGCAGAAGCGCGAATTGGCACTTGCCATTATTAACAATTACCCTCAAGCCAGAAATAACATTTACTCTTCGTATTGTTTAAATTAGCAGCCATCCTTACTATTTCTTTTATGAATTTGCTAACTGCTATAATTTTTTATTGTTCGACTAAGCTTTTCGTCATTACTGACATCTTCAGGTCTTAAACAACGACCTTCAGGTTGTTTAAGACCTGAAGATGTCAGTAATGACGAAAAGCTTAGTCGAACAATAAAAAATTATAGCAGTTAGCAAATTCATAAAAGAAATAATAACATTTACGTTGAGGCAGGGTTGTCTAAGTAAAACGGATGACACCTCTCTCCTCCTCCACGATAATTTCTGATTTCATTGTTAATAACGGTCATCGTTACATTGACAGACAAAGTGGAGTTCCATTCACCGAGTGTTTACAGTAAACTCATCACTTGCGTTCCGTACATTAGTTAATTAACTTCATATGGATTACACTATGAGATCACCTCCCCGTGCCGTACTCTGCCCGCTGAGAATCTCTTTACATTCCAAGAAGGCCATCGTAAAATAGTGATGACAATCGATTTTCATAATTATTTTATCCTAGATTTTCATAATGTACCTTGAATATATTCCATCAAGTTTCAGAAAGATTGCATAATTTTTAAAAATAAATAACGTTGGGTGAAAGATCAATAAACGTGGTTTCACTAGTGTTCAAGTAGGCCTACTTGCGGGGAAGTGCTAATACTTTCGCCGTGCAGAACAAATGCTAATGCGGGCAACTGCTAGTAAACGGACAGAAAGTAGACTTGACTTCACGTCGAACTCACAGGCATAGCGCTCTACCCTGCCGTGGGATAATGAGTAATAATAGAATTATTATAACAAACAAAATAATAATAACTAAGCATAATAATAAAATATACTCAAAATAACATAATATTTTTTATTATAATAAAGTGATCAATAGGAGAGAGAATATGCAGGTTCAAAGTGGACTGAAGACAGGAAGAATAGACATGGTGAAAAGATGAAAGAATATTGGAGAAAAAGAAAAGAACAAGGAATAAAGTATTGAAAATGACATGTGGTCCTCAGATGGCCGGTACAAATAGAAGTAAAAAGTGATCAATAACCAATAATAATCAGCATCGTCGTCTGTTTCTACAATTAAATGTTTTGTTTCCTCCTATGAACTTAATTACTAAAACAAAAAATAATCGGCGGAATACTTCACTCTTTCTTTTCCTTGGATGTTCGACATTTACAAGCACGCACACACACCAAGTTAAAACATCTTAGTAATGCCTGTCTGTAAATAGCCTACTGCTCACAAAATTCTGCAATAGCTTTTTTACCGTACAAAGGCACAAGTACAATGATCGAACAATAGCTTGTCTGTAAATAGAATTCGACAATAGTTAACACCTTTGTACCCTCTCTAATGGCTGTTTACTGTACGGGTTAATGTTCGACAACTGGAATTCTCTCGAAACATGTACGCCAGTGGTCGGTCACCCACTTTCTGTTCATTATTGCTTCCTCTTGTATTTATATTCATATATTCACGAAGTGTTTCAAAACCATTTATGGTCGTTACTCCTCTCGTAACTACAGCGATTTGCAATTCTTTGTTATAATGCCTAGCTAATTTTGTGATCATATGTTTATCAGACATGATCGGGATTAACTGTCTGCTTCTTAAGTCACATCGCTCCATGTATTGAATCATGTTAAGCGATCCATTGGGTTTATAGCGCCCGTATTCAAGTTGGTCGCGAACCTTCTCTTGTTGAGTCGCACTCCAATATTTGCTCATGAAGGCTTCCTCGAACTCCTTAAACGTCCTTACCTGCTCCCTCACGATCCTCCACCAGAGAGCCGCTTCACCGGTCAAGTGCCGTCCGATCCACCGGGTATTCTCCTCACCATAATACGTTTCCTGAATTTCCCGTAACTCCTTCAAGAACTCCATTGGGAAATTATCCTCCCCGTCGAAAGTGGCTTCCTTATTTACTATTGCTGTATTCATGGCTACAGCCGGTCTTTGTTCGATTTCCTCTAACCTACGTTGTACTCGTTGCTGATTCTCGCGAACCGTTGTTAGGTTGTTGGCGATCTCATCGAGTTTTCGCCCCTTTTCTGTAGAGACTTCGTTTACTTCCGTACTTCGGTTAGCTTCTTTTATGCATCTTACTTGCTGTTCAATCCCGTCGATCTGTAGTTTATTTTGATGTTGATTGTTGATTATGGCTTCTTGCCATTCCTTCCGGTCCCCTCGCGAGTTTCTTTGTTTTCTTTCGCCTGTTTCTTTATTTCTCTGCTTAATTCCTTAATTCCGCTTTCGTTCTTCTTCTGCACTTCTTCTAACTTTTCTGACTGTCTTTGTAGTTCATTACCCACCTGGTGGATTTGTCCTTGTAAATCTCCTCTCATTAACTTTATTTTTTCGTCTAATTTCTCGGCGAGTTGTTTACCTATTTCTTCGTTCTGTTTTTTCGTTTCTTCAATTTTTTCGTCTATGTGCTTTTTCATTTCTTCATTCTATTGTCTTTGTTTTTCATCTCTTTCTTCATTCTGTTGTCTTTGTTTTTCATCTCTTTCTTCATTCTTCTTTTCCGATTCTTCAAACTTTTGTTTTATGAATGACATTAACATTCGGAAATTGACTTCAGATGATTGTGGTCCCCGGGCGCCATTCTCTTCACTCGTTGAAGAGCTCTCTTCATTCACCACATTTCTATCCTCAGACTGCTCCATGCCCATCTGATTGTTAATTTCGAATTCCTCGGAATTTTCTTCCCTTGTCGCCATTTTTGCTTTTCGTCGGGTTATCATTCAGATACTTATCGACAAATAACAATAATAACGTTCTTATTCTACTAACATTTACTTATTTAACTTATCTTTAACCACTGTCTGTCACTGCCCTAGCCTAATTTCTTTAATTAAGCCGTGCGGTGCGGCGCCAATTTAACACTTATTGCTTTTACAGCTTTTTTTATTACTTAATGCCCACGTTGTTGTGGTGCCAATTTAACACTTAACGAGTTGTACCCGTTTACGCCTAGCGGTGGACGCCAATTTTACATTTACTTTATATTGTGCCCCAAGTTCTGGAGCGCCAATTTTATAACTTCTAATTTTATGCTGCTTATTTTATTCAGCATAAATTAATTGACATATTTTAATTTATGTGTATTTTCTCTTATCTCAGGGATTATAAAATAAAATGTAGACTTCTTCTTATAAATAGTTCTTCGATTTATTAACAATTAGTTATGCTTGATTATCATATTTATCATTGACACATGAATTATGCAATTTCTAATCAAAATATAAACATATTCATTTTCATAAATCTTATTTCATTACTCATATTTATAGCTCTAATAATTTAAATATTGTAATTCTTATTCAAAAAGTTAAAAAAAACTTTTAATAAGTATTCTCTTAAATTTTAAATACTATAACATAGTTAATTACTGATCTGGATTCATTTAAAATCGGTGCTCATAAATAAATTTAATTTCCATAGTTTCCTAATATTATTTAATTTTGTTTTTAAGTAAAATTTTTATCTTAATTCTTTAATTAATTCGTATGAGTTCTTTAAGTGAACTGACAGTGGACCTAATACTAATTATGGCATGATAAGTTTACGTGTGGTATGTATCCAAATCTGGTAGAGGTTCACATGGTGTGGTTCGCATGTTGGTCGTCTGGCGTAACGGCGATAATTCCCTCCGGATTCGCAGATTGTATCGTGGTCTCCCGTGGGGTCTCACAAGACACAGCACAGCACCAAACTTCACTCACTCGGAATTAGTTCGCGTTAGTTGTTATTAGAGTTATTCGCTTCCACAGACATTATTGTTTATTATTCATCAACTGCGTTATGGTTGGAACTAACGGTATTACGAGTTTAGTTCGTCTTGTAATGTTACTCGATAATAAAGTTATTGTTGCGTATTTGCAAAACTAAATTACAGCGTTATTTAATCATCATTCGTGTTGTACTAATTCACTTGTATGTCACTAATAAAATTACAGTTCTTTTACCGAAATTGTTTTTACTACGAACTTACTTTTCTAACCATCGTAGCGAATTTCTCTAAGTCCCATAATTATGAAATCTCTGTCGCGGACTTACACTCCCGTTTCCGTCAAAATATTTAGTTAGGCTCCTCCAGCGCGCCTTTCTCACGTCCCTATATCGAATTCCGTATTTCTCCCACTCAATTCTGATTTTTCTTACGCTGTTTTCTAATTGGTTCTACTTTACCACTCTTCAGATCTAGAGACCACGTATTTTTCCGAAAGAACCTCTCTGATAGGCTTTTGGATTCCCACCAGATTTCTCCCCTGGGTCACTATACTGAGGTCGTTGTCGCTGCTAGATACTGTAGCAATAAATTCTTGCCTGTCACTTTTTTTGAGTATACAAAGCAACCCTTAACTTTCTCGTCAAAGTATTGTTTTCGTGCACTTGGTTGTTCTAATGGCATCAACTATTGTTACTTAAAGGCCTCACCAAACTTCCTTTGTATGTCCGTTTCTTTGTCTATGTTTCCATCAACATATCTTCCTTGAGTTCGGACATAGCTTTCTCTCTTCTCAGTAAGGTCGAAGTCCTGTCGCTGACCGTTTGAGTCTTTCAATTATATATACCCTTTTTGTTTCGCTATATGCAGCTGGCGTGTATACGTAGTTTGGTCTATTGTTAATACATACATCTGCTCTTCAAATGAGTTCGTTTAGGTTTGTACATTTTTTCTAAGGATTTGAGGTAGTTGTCAAAAACTAACGTTTCTTAGTATGGAGAGCGATGAACTCTGTCTGCTTGCCGTGAGCGCGCTGGGGCTGTTACATGATTTTATTGCCTGTCAATCACCTCTGCGTTTCACACAACAATTCCCTGTTACGGCGCTTAATGATACATCTCTACTCAAAATAAGAAATTTTTAAAATTTCTGATTTTGGCGTTATACTTGTAATCCGAAGGTGAGATAATGAGATTCTGATTCAGTTTTAACCTGTCGCTGCTTCAACCGAATGTGTGAGTTTGTGCTCAGTGCTGAAGAAAATACAACAAAAGGGAGTAACACACTATTTTGAAGGCACGAAACAACAATTTTTGAAAAATGTTTTTAACCGTAAAAGGTTGGCCTACATAAAGGACTTTAAGTGTGTTATTTGTTCATTAATTATTTTTCAGTCCATTAATTAAATAAATAAAACGGTTAAAGTGCATATCACATCAATGCTTTGATCTTTATAATTAAGTTATGCATCGCTCTTTTTGATCTTTGTTTATCAAAAAGAGTTATTTATGCACATTTTGGGTATGTGTAAATTTTCGCTATTTGTATGTGAAAATCGGATTTATTTTCCCATGAGTTGTGGAAGCACTTATGTGTACAAATAACGCAGATTATGTAGTTGGTAGTCTTAATGCTAGAGTTGGTAACCAAGCTGCTGAAATGTTACTGTCTTTTTTTGGAGAGTCTCCAATTAACGGAGATGGGGTAGGATTGCAAGAATTTGCAACACAAATAAACTTAAAGTAGGCCTAACAAATTTTTTTTAGAAAAAAGGACATTATTGGACCAAGTACTGACTATGGATTATATAATCGTTAATCAAAACCGGTCTTCACAAGACAGGAATACCTATGTTTTTAGAGGGCTATAGGTTAACACTGACCATTAGGGCCTATATGGTGGGCTCTAAAATTGAGATTTAGAAAAGATGGAGGTAAGTTAGGAATATTTCTGGGGCACATCTGATAGATCTATATCTGCTCTATAAAGAGAGTATCCGTGACCTGTACCACAAGAGATTAACAGAGTATGATATGCACAATTGGTCCCTACTAGTAACAATATAGAAGAAGAGTGGAGTAATATAAGGAACCTTTTGGTGAAAGTGGGCAATGAAGTGGTTGGTAAGAAACGAATAAATACTCGGAAAGAGGTTTGAAGATATGGAACGAAGAGAGAGAGAGAGGACAAGAGATACAAGAAAATAAATTAGTTTATCATAAATACCCTCAGACAAGTAAAGATTTAGGTATACCTACACAGCAGAAATGGGATGCTGTGAAATATGTTAGCCGGGAAGCGCATGACAAATAATGGAATAGATTTATTAGAAATATAGAGGACAACAGTTAGGCCTAGTAAACCTCTGCTCAACAGTCCGTTATGGGCCAAGGCTTCCGCGCGGCTTTTTGTGTTTCTTTTTAGTGTGACAGTTGCATGGCTCGTGCAACGCGATGCCAGCCAGGGTTAAACCCCAATACTGATTTTAAATTACTTTGCCATATAGGCATAATTTAAAATTGGCGCAGTGTAAACTCTCCTCCTGTACAGGAGTGTATTTACATGGATTGTGAGATAGTAGATCTACTGTCTATAGTCTATACTATTGCCGTGTTACAATGTTGTTTCTGATTGGATTAACCGTGTACGAGAATGCTTCGATCACTGTACAGTGTTTAATTCAAGCAGGGCACATTGTGATCTTGAAAGGCATGTCAGTTTCCTTCACGCTGATTGGATGAGCCTCTGTGGTCTGTTTTGAAAGAATATAATAAAAACATATAAACACATGTTTCGAAACACTATAAACATAATAAAAGCAATTTTCAAGTATAGCCTATACAAACAGTGTAGGCCTACGTAGCTACAGGAGGTCGACGTAATTGAAATTTGTTAAGATAACATTTAATGTTCTGCCCTCCCTCCCCCTATGCAAGAACTGTCAGTATGCGGGTATATGGATGATACTTATCCCCAGACTTGTACTGTAGATACACTTTAACGCTGAACGGATAAGTAAGTTGGTTTTATTAGGTAGGCCTACTACCTCTGGTATCTGTCTCCTGTATTTGACTGGAGGCCTTACAGCGAAGACTGACACAGTCCTCTCTTAACGTTTTAAGAGGTACCGTTTATAAATTTGTGAAACATTTCTGACAGTTTTTTAATTCTACAACGCTGCCAAAGCAGTTTTATTTTCCTTTTACATAGGCTTAATTTTGTTCTAAACAAGTTAAACAAATTAATTTTAAGGAAATTACTTCGACATAGGAATATTCATTGTGCATTGCTAAACGCGAGCCGAATGATAGAACTACCCAATTGAATTTCAATTTCATCATCGTATCCACAACACGGCATAAGCAAGGTGCTGCCTGTTTCGCCTTCAAAGATCCTCCAGCCATCTCTTCCTGGGGCTACCCACACGTCTGTGTCCTATAGTTTCTATTGCCAGGCCAGTAGGTTTGGACTTGTTTGGCCAGTCTGGAATCTGACATTCTTTCCACCGTTGTTTGTAATATTTTAAATTTTCATTGAAGTTAACAACTTGTAACTCTTGTATTATGGCCGCATTCTTAATATGGTCAAGATTAGAACATCTTTTAACTCCTCTTAAGAACGCCATTTCCAAGGCCTGTATTTTAGTGTCTTGTTTCTTGGTTGTTGTCCAAAATTGACACTCATAGGACAGTATACAGGGACTACAGAACTTTGTAAAACTTTAATTTTGCATCTCAACGTACCTTATTTCTAAAAATACGGTTGATTGCATCGAAATGTCATTACCTTTGTTTTTAAAGTGGAGATTTTCATTTTGTAGTGTTTAAAAATGTGATGAAGTTTAAAAACAGACTTTTGTAAAGCAGATTCTTATTTTGAATTACAAGCAAGTCGTCAGCAAACAACAGCACAGTCAAATATCTGTCTCGTGGTATCTTAATACCAGGTTCAGTAGATGTTTCCATTTCCTTACCAGATCATCAATATAAATGTTAAACAGAGAAAGTGACATACTCTACCCTTGTCTAACATCTTGACTGACAGATATTGGTTGAGATACCGTACAGTTAGGCCTATTTTTAACAGCTTTCTTGTTCCGTTGAAGCTTATAGGCCTTGTTACACATTTTAAGTTTTAAATTGAAATTCACGGACGGAGTTAATGAATTTCAATTTAAAACTTAAAATGTGTAACAAGCAATGTGAGAACAGAAGCGATTATCGATTCGACACAACGAAAAAATAGACTTGCTCAACTCGGGGCAGCTAGAAAAGCATGAACTATGCATGCAGTATTTTCTTCATAGTTGCAGAGTGAACGCAAGCAAAGGTGGGTGGAGAATGAGAGAAAAGTACAGACGAGCATAAACGACATAAACTGGCACCGGAGACGTAGGCTACACTCGCATGCTTGTAATGAATTGCTGGACAATAATGTGGCACCAAAAATCTGTTTACCTAGCAACAAGTTTAACACCAAATTACCAAAATAACACCAAATAATAGGCTTAAATACCTTTAAATGTAATATTGGTTTGGTAAACGTTATCTTCTCAGACACTCACGCTCTTCCTCTCACGCTCTCTCTCTCTCTCTCTCTCTCTCTCTCTCTCTCTCTCTCTCTCTCTTTCCTACACACGTACGCGCATAGTATATTTTGTATTCTTATTAAAAAATAAAAGTGTCGCAGGGAAAAGAGTGCATTAACAAGTCAAAAAGTGAGATTAAGGTTTAACAGAAATGTAAACACAGGAGCCGCCAGAAGAAGTTGACAAACAGTAGTGTGCTGAACCAATCCTGTGAGAGCGTCGCGATGAGAAGGGTGGAGCCAAGCAGACGGGCCGCCAATCACCGTCTGACATTGATTTTCACCCTCTTCTGTTGTCAACAACCTGGCCAAGTCAACGCAGTCCTTACCGCTCTGACGAACTGTCGACCAGAGTTCGCGGGCGTGAAGAAAGTCGGAGTCATTGTGACGAACACAACGAAATCAATCAAAACCTCCCAAATCCTTCTTGATCCTCTCTTCAGCTCCCAGATTTCCCCTCGGGCTTAACTACGAGTCATGTCAGGACGGCAAAACACTTTCCTGACATTGTAACAACAAACGACGACAAAGTTTGCTTTGTTAACTCAGCTTCTGGCAATCACGTCAGTGTGCGCTGACACAAGCACTATGGGTTTGAAACGATACGTATAGTCTATAGGAAACGTAGTCTACCTGGATTGTGGGGCGATTATGGCAAAACACTTATAGCGTTCATAAAGTTAAATTTATTGTTTTATAAATTAATTTTCGGGGAATTAAATTATTGCTTTCAAGGTTTTTGGTTTCCAAATAGGCCTAGAAAACTCGACATTTATTTGATCGTTTCCCATAAAAATAATATGGCAAACTATAGCATGACTATGGCAAATATAGCGGTGACACACAGGAAGTTAGGCATAATCTCCACACCCACACAAATCTGTACTGTCCTCTTCTCATCTATTAGCCTATTTCCATCTGCAATATCTATCCTGAAGATTTTACCATTCCCATAGCTTCATCTGCTTCTTTACTCCACCCTATCCGACACTTACCATCTTTTACTGCTCCTTTCTGCTTATTTTTCGAACTTCCTTTAACACATTAGGCCTACTATCGACACACATTTATCTATCATGCCGTTAATAGGGGGTTTTCACTCCTACTTTACTGTTACAATGGTTTTTGTTCGTAGAAATTTAATAAATTTGCGATTTTAAATTATTTTTCAGAAGGAATTTTATAGTAGGCTACACCTCAAACACATACGCATACATTGGATCTCATACGCGCTCGACATAGCAGTGTACCAAAACAGTAGCTGACCTTTGAGATATATGGAAAATTTACAAATCTTAAAAAAAAAAAATCCACAACCATGTTGAGAGAAAATATTTAATTTGTTTATAAAAAGGTAGTTTTATATTATTAAAATATAGATCTCGCAACTTAACTATAAAAATTAGTTTATAGGAAACAGCAATTTTGTGGATGTTACTTTTCTAGTTTCAAGTAGGCCTACGATTTGATCTGGATTCCAAAGATGTATCTGCATTACTATCTGACAATGTTTTTTAATCAGTAGAACTGTCAAAAACATTATTTTTTATGCGAAGAACAATCTTTGTCCGATAAACGTATAAAATTAAATGAAAATGTCTTCAGAGGATTTAATTTTAAGTATTAATTAAAACCAACAAAAAATAAAGTAAAAAATAAACAAATGCGAAAATAAGGCATCACAGTACAGTAGTGAAGCCAGAATGCCTATATGCTAGTGAATCTCTAGCATTGAATTAATTGAATTATGATTCAGACAAACTAGAAATATTGGAAAGACGAATTATTAGGAAAATATTAGGCCCACGAAAAACTAAACTTCAGAAGGTTGGAAATTAAGAAGTAATAACGAAATATATCAAAGTATAGAAAATATAACAGAAACAATGAGAAAAAGAAGATTGTTATTTTTTGGACATTTATATAGAATGGACGACAATAAGTTGACAAAGCAGATCTTCAAATATCTGTGGGGGAAGAAGTCAACGTCAAGTTGGATTAAAGAAGGCCACAAGGATTTAGAAAAAAATAATATACATGCAGAAGAAGCAATTGAAGGAGAATTTTTTCGGACAAAAGTGTTAAAAATGGAGGGAGTCCAGGGTAGGAGAGAGAAAAACGCAGGTTCAAAGTGGACTGAAGACAGCAAGAAGAGACACATTGAGAAGATGAAGGAATATTGGAAAAAAGGAAAGAAATAAGAGTAAATAATTGAAATTGGCATGTGGTCCTTAGATGGCCGGTATGAAAAAAAAAGTTAAAAACAATCCAGTTTTACTGACACCGGAACAGATGTAGAGAAGAAAAGAAGAAATTATGATTATTATTATTAAATTTAATAAAAATCATAATTAATGACGTTTAAAACTAATCAAAATTAATTAACTCAGAATTCCTTAACCCTCCCTTAAAGTGTTCTTTGTTGTTTATGCAATACCCAGTGCAGCGTAGCCTAAAAGATAAAAGATAGTTTTACCTACTAGAGAACACTGTCATGGTCGGTGTCAAGAAGCTCCAACGCACTAAAAATTCTGTCGATTAATTCTTCTGTTGAATTAACTTTTACTTCTAGCAACCTCAGTGTTAGAGACCTAGGGGGCCAATTATTTTGGCACAGTGTGTGTGTGTGTGTGTGTGTGTGTGTGTGTGTGTGTGTGTGTGTGTAGGCCTAACCGCTGCTAATATTCAAGGTTAGGCAGTGTGCTTGTTCTATTTATGCGGCAATTGCTGTTGGAATATTGATTCATTTTGTATCGATGTAGGTGTACATTATCGGGTTATTAGGGACACGTGTTCAGCCCGCAGTCAATGTAGACTACACTGACTTACAATAATAAATCTACACAGGACCTTTTATTTGAAAGGACATTTTATTTGAATCATATTTGTGTTTTAAATGATATTTGAATGTTCAAATAAAATGAATCATGTTCATGTGTTTTAATTTTTCTCAATCATGTTCTTGTTATAAACTATATTGCGTCCTGTTATCTCAGAGCTCGTGTAGCTATTCTTCAAAAATTACGAAGTAAAATTTAAATAGTTGTAGGATAAATAATCTCTTTAATTTAATGTAAACGTATTTTAGGAGGCTCAATAAGATTTTTACTTACTAGGTCTAATCAGGGGGAGACAGTGGAAAATGGTGCCAAAGGAATAATCAAGAACCGTATGATCTAGGCCTATAGGTATACATTGTCTGCAAACAAAAAACGGAGAGGATAAAATGGTACGGCTCACGGACGACCCACGAAAGGTTCCAGCGAACTCGGTTTGGCGAGAGAAGTAAAGGGTAGCCTTTGAACAAGATGGAGAGATGTTGTTGAGGGGGACATAGAATATACGGCATTCGTTTTGTTGTAGACAGAATCCAGTGAATTCAGATAATTATACAAGCCAAAGACCACTTTGGTCTGTTGTGTTAAAAGAATAAGGAAAATAAGAACTCACCTTTTCAGTGTCAACATTACATTTTTTTCTTTAATAGAATTATCACTGTTGCACACCACTATAGAACAATTATTCCGATTAGCGTTTTCAAGCTTCACAGCTCATCGTCAGATCGGAAATAACAATCTTACTGTTTGTGATTATAACCACTAACACAACTTGCTTAATTAAATTTTGTTCTTTTAAAAATGTTAATTATGAGAAAATATTTTTTCCCGTTAATACTATGAAACAAAAAAAAAAAACAAAAATATTATTTGGCCTAATTTGGTTAAAATTGTCTTGAAATTTTAAACGTTGAATAACCAGACGTCAACTATTTTACTATAGTATCCTAAATCAGAAATTTTTAAAAACGTAATTCGATATTTTTAATTTTTTATAGAAGATTTTTGAATCTTCACAGTTGCGTGATGGGACAGAAGTTAGGGCCTATTCCACGCATTTTCAGAAGAGGGCTGTTTGCTATTGCACCGAGATGATTACGTAATAGGAAACTTTTGCGTCCAGACTAACTTACGGAGAGTAAAGGAATAAAATTCTGCGGTCGGCTGCAATAGACGCGTGTAGGTTGGGGTAGATTACTGCAATATGACAAGACAATAACCAAAAGCAGGATACATGGCATAGTTTTACGTTTCGTCTGTTCTCAGTCGATTAGATGACCTAACCAGTACGGTGGGAAAAGGCTCGGTTGAGCGTCAGAAACTCGGTTGAGAGTCTGAGCGGTACTCGAACCCCGCGACGCGACTCCAGTAAGCAGTGATCACTATACGAAGTCGGTGGAGCGCAGTGTACAGACTGCAGAGCTTCACCCCTCGTCTCAAACTCCGCCCTCCACGGCCGCCCGGTACAAATGCGTCGCTGCCGTCTAGATTACAGATAGTGTGTGGCCGACAGCCGTCCGTACGCGTGTCGCACGTGCCGTTTAATTTGTTACACGTGTACCCAATCAGTGACAGTGATTACCAGTGTATACAGGTGTTTTATTCAGTGTGTTTGTTGTACGTATATAGTTGACTGAGTTCTAGTGGGCGCGACGTATAAGGTTTTTTCTGTATTTTGAGTCTACAGTATCTATAAGCATCAATTCAATACGTACGCGCGCGCGCGCGCACACACACACACACACACACACACACACACACACATGTACATAAGAACGCGACAAACTACGTTTGCTTATAGAAACCTTTACTTATTTTAAAACTATAATTTAAGATGATTACATTTTATGCACCTAAAATTTATTCGTATTTTACACAATGAGAATAATAAAGTAATAAGAATCCTTATTGTACCATCGTAATAACTTAGGATAGGTTGTCACTGTTGCGTCTATTTCCGTAGGTGTTACGATAGATTGGCTTCTCATTCTCATCTGAGGCTAAAAAGTGTAAGCCAGAGTGCGAGTGCGCGTTTCTAATGATTGAGGTAAAAAATAAAACTGCACTTTTCATTTGAGTAGGACTGCAACACCGTAAGTCCCTCGTATGACTGGTGGGTTTTTTACTTGTGGAAATGAGTATCTACAAGTAACATCCTGGGACAGGACCTTTTTCGTATGTCGAAAGATTTACGTAATCAGCCTAACCGGTGTAGGCCTAACACCTGAAGTATTGTGGTGATAGAAAAAGGACCATTAGCATTATTACTGTTGTTATTTTATTGTTTTATTGTTGTATTGGAGTGTTAGTGGTCTCAAATATTTCTACTAGTAATTTTGTACAAACCACTATG
Organism: Magicicada septendecula; assembly: GCA_034769895.1. Classification (NCBI taxonomy): domain Eukaryota; kingdom Metazoa; phylum Arthropoda; class Insecta; order Hemiptera; family Cicadidae; genus Magicicada; species Magicicada septendecula. Next base: position 476,462,428 of record CM068374.1, read on the forward strand.
CTGTCTTTGGTACTGACGAGCGCTTTCGGCAGTCAAGCAAATGACCTGAAGATGGCTTGACAGCCGAAAGCGCTCGTCAATACCAAAGACAACATAGTGGTTTGTACAAAATTACTAGTAGAAATATTTTATTGTTATTACAGTAGGCTTACGTGTTCTTCAAATACGTATTTAATTAAACATTATTCTCATCGTTAGGTTTGATTATTCCACGTAGGGAAGAATGAAATTATCTACGTAAATGAATGTAGATTAAAGAATTTTGTCAATAGGAAGTTAGCACCTCAATGTTAGCTATTCTACAAACTACTCCAAAAGTGAAACTAGTAATAAAAAAAGGTTTAACATCAATAGACTTGATTGATTCTCATTGTATTTAGCAGCTAACTTTATTTTCGTGTGTGTATTCAACTGACGATTGTACTTCTACTTTTTAGTAAATATAACCAACCATTTACTAAACAGAAACACCAGATTTACGGATTTAAAAACTGAAAAACCAGTTTTAGTGACATAAACATATTTGGTTTCTCTATTATTTCCATCCGTATAAGAGAGATTTTAAACGGTATTTTTAAAAAGATTCACTGGTCAAGCCATTTATCGAAATAAACGTTTGAAACATTTTTAGTGTAACTGCATAATAGCATTGTCGGATGTGTTTATAAGATACCTACATATGAATTCAAAATGTCCGAACTCTGTGAAATTCCGTCATTATACAAATTCGTTTACTTAAAAAGAGAAACGTAATGCCGAAAGTACCGTAAATGGCTTGACAATAGCAGTGCAAACAGAAGTATTTTTGTCATGCGATTTACGGTCCATTCTCTACGTACCGCAACGCAAGGCAATTCAAACACGTTTTTCAGTTCTTCCCTTTTTATAGGCATTAGTTTTTATTGTAACATAACATGTGTTGAGCTACTTGTTTCATATATAAATTTAAATAATTTAGATGTCAGACGCGTTTCGTAAAATAAAAGAGCTACCTTTTTGAAGTAGATTCCACAAACAGGAAGACCAGTTCACTGGACAGGACATCGCGACGCTGCCTTCTTGATGAAGTAGACGTCTACTGTTAGACTTTTACTAAAATTTTATTGTAATAGGCACATAATCTATATCTTCTTCTATATAAGCCAAACACCACTGACTGACTCACTGATCAAGATATCTCTGAAACCACTGAATGAATATCAATGAAACTTTGAACGTAGCTTCATCATAGGTCTTAGGTGCTCACTAAGAAACGGTTTTAAAAACTTTCACTCCTAAGGGGCAAAAAACCAAATACTGAAATTTATCGCGGGAATTGCATAATTGGTAAATAATACTTGGTACATAATTATTTATACAAATTAAATTATTTAAATTAAACTGCATATTAATGTTAACTGTAATTAGAATTGGTAGGCCTATTATCAAAAACTGATAGCCTACATTTACTACCCATTATTGTTACATCCCATCCCGTCAGGAAGTGTATCATGACTCACAATTTAAGAACAGCTATTTTTGTGCGTTTGAAATGTTATCCGCAGCAGAGTTAATTAATATTCATATTTTTTTAATTGTTTTTATTTTTTTGTGTTATGCAGTGTTAACTAATAAAGAGGAATTAGTATAGTCACACAACTCTTTTGTGAAGTGTTTTCTGTTTTAAATTACTCTTTAGTATGTGAAATAACATAAACCAATATCAACCAACCAAGAACCTAGATAATTAAGTGATATTATATTACAGGTAATCAGCTGATTAATGTTGTATTATACATTTTATGTAAAATATCATCTTATCTCAAAGTGACACAACATTTACTTCTTTTATGTACTTCTTTTACTATTCTTCTTCTATTTACTTCTTTTATACAACATTTACTTCACTATTCTTTGCTTTCTGCAATCCGTCTAGTTCCAAAATACAGTTTTTTTTAGTACTTCTGAGATCTTCCGTATACGGTACACATTATTAAAAAGGAACTGCCTTCTCTAAAGCTTGTCATCTGCCCGACTGTTATTCAGACTACCTTCTAGATGAGCGATTGCTCTTACGCGTGGAACCTCATTGGTTGTAAAATTCCTCCTCTTCGGTTATGCGCTCTAAATTCCGCCTTCTCTGCCACTGGGATCTTCATCCAACTTTGCCAAGAGAGAGCGAAAAATTCTGTTATTACTTTGATCTAAACTAGCCAGGACTGAGCCACTACAGATGTCTCGGTAGTATTGAATCTTATAAATCGATGGCCCCATCAACAAATTTCCCAGGTAAAATGAAATTTCTTGGGTGTTTCTAGAATAACTCTACATAAATGGAAATTAATAATAAAAGAATTTTGTAGTTTACAAACACAAATAAGTATATATAAATAAATAAGTAAGCTTACAAATAAAATACCAATAAATGCAATTTATAAATAAATGTAAAAATTAAAAAAAAAATTGTTTATTAATACACACACTTTTTGCTATAGTTCGTTTATTAATAATATTCATTAATAACAAGAATAATTTTTACTAATTATAAACATATAATTTTAAATAAAAAATTGTTTAAAAATTCTACTAACGGTTGTTCAAAAGACAATATTATGAGGTATATAAATATTTAAGAAAATAAGTAGGATAATACAGGCGATAGCGGCAGGTGGTGGTTGGTTGAAAAATGGTATTCAATCACGAAAAATTTAAACGCACTTTGAGTAGCACTGAATCAATGTAATTTGTAATGGTAAATAAAAATAAACATTATTTATTTTCAAATGTTGTAAATAACATAATTTGCGTCGTAAATTATATTTTATTTCTAATATTTATTTAGAATCAGACGAGTGGATGCAACCAATCAATGTAATCAACATCAGCTGAGTGATGTTATTGCTCTTGCCATTATAGTCTTAGTACAGAATATGACAGACATGACAACATGACAGTATGACAGAATATATGCAACATAACATTGACATATATGCCAGCATAACAGGCAACACAGAGTCATCACATCTAAACTTGCTTCCTTCAGATAAGCCACTTTAGTTTCAGCACTATGTCCCAATGTGTGAGAATTTCAGTGGAAGCTGTGCCTAGGCTTTTCGGTAACTGCATCATGTCTACAGTTTCATAGTAGGCTATAGACGAAATGTTGCCTCTCGAAAAATGTTCCAAAAAACTTATATTGAAAATAACTTTATCAATTAATATACTTATGTTGGCGTTTACAGTATGTAAATACTACATGATACCTGTTGTATTAGTAACAACTAAAGTGGTACTTTTCTAAAGTAGCTTCTATCTTCAAGTCGTTCTGGTATAGGTCTACACACAAAGCTCCCATTATTTTTTATTCATCCCCCTCTAGTTCTAATTTATACTTGAAACTATATTCAATCAACGGAAGATAGTTTGTAAACTGTGTTTGCTGCGAATAGTTGTATAATTACATGATCAAGTCACCGCGAACGTTTCAGACAACTCACAATCATGATAAGATGATGCCGAACCCTCTTAGGGTCTAACTTTCGACAAATTTCTTCTTTGATTACTCCGAACGTTCCAGTTTGAGGAATTTCCATTTGAAGAATGTAACCAAGGTTTAAATAACGCTTTAGATAATAAAGTTATACTAGTGGTCGCCCAGTGGTCGAAATTCGACCGTAATTCATTAAATTTTTAAGTTTGAACGTTATTGAGGTTCTTTCGTCAAAGAGTATACCTCTATAATCATTGCATATAATTTTTTTGAATTTTGTTCTATTACGTCAGCTGCGAGCGTGTACAAATACGTCATTAGCGTGTGTTGTTTGCCTTAATTCCCTGCAATACCTATGAAATTTAAAATTTAATGTTAGTAACAGTTGAAAAAAAACACAATTACAGCTTGTATTCGTATTTATTTTTTGATACAATTCATTGTCAGTTTTAGTTTTTTCATGTTATTATTGAATCAAATAAACGCTAATAAAAATGAGACTTGACATTCATAGAAGTATAAGATACATTGTTTTCAATTCCAGTGGATTACATTTCATTTTTGGTAAGGTACAAAATTCGAAAACAGTTTGAAGATTATCTGCTACAAAGCTTATATAATTTTTTAATTTTTTTCTATGCATTAATTTTCGAGTTATTTGAAAAATATGAAAGATAGGAAAAATGAGGTTTAGCTTGGCTAAGCCATATTTAAAAAGCAATAATGCGTTTTTTGACATTTCCTTGGGTTTTTTTTATTGCCATACTGACCAGGTTTCGCCAAGGCTACACAGTTATTTTGCCTATCTTTTTCGAATTATATAAAATTTAAATAAAAAATGAAATAAAAAATACGTGCCTCGTATTTTTTCATATATTTTTCATTAAATCAAAAAAACCGGGCGGTTAAAAAAATAAATGTTGTCCGTTGAACTTAAACTAGCTTGAAAGTGAATTTAATGATTCAGAACTTCTGTGTAAACGATGTTTTTTGTAAAATCTCTTTCATCATTTGCTAAATGCCCTTGGCCATTATATTCGGAAATATAATCTCAAACCATCGAATGATCGAACTCTACTTGCTGCGACGTACAATTGACCATGTGTAAAAACTGGCTGCCTCAATAAAATTCCAATTTTTTCGAATGTTTGTCCTTGAGACTTATTTATTGTCATCGCAAATGCAGGTATAATTGGAAATTGAGTTCTTTGAAAGTTAAATGGTAAAACAGTACCGGAATATGTTAAATTTATACGTGGAATCAAAATTCTCTTATTGCGTGCGGTTCCAGTTAAAACTTCGCAATCAATAGCATTACGATGCATACACTTGATGCGCATTCTTGTTCCATTGACTAATGCTTCCTTTGTATTTAAGTTTCTGATCAGTAAAACGATGCAATTAACTTTCAATACTAACTTCTGTGGTGGCAAACCACTAATAGTCAAAGAATTCAAAAACTCTACTGGATAGTTATTGATTTCATTGTCATCATCACAAATTATTTTATCGTAGCTATGATATGTTTTCTGTTCACCTGGTATTCGATTAAGTATATCAGTATTAATAAAAGTACAATCATCATTTTTAGGTGCTAAAATAACTGACTTCAATATGTTATCTGAGAGTATGTTTTCGGAAATATTTCCATACACCTCATTAATAATATTATTTTCATCTCCTATTAATTGCTGAGGTATTTTAATAATATTTTCACCAAACTGAGGGAATTGTGGGGCTTCATCATTACCAATTTTTTTCAAGAATTCGACAAATTCTATTTCACTTGGTAAGGCTCTCATATTTTGAGTAAACGTTACTTTATGAAAATAAACAAATTTATGCCAACTCGTGACACAATTTTCAATTAAAGTTGCACGTAATCCATGTGGGACAACTGGTAAGATTTGCCGAAAATCACCGCACAGAAGTATCGTTTTCACTCCAAATGGTTTATGTTTATCATTTTCATCGCATAGATCCTGCAATAATCTATCTATGATTTTCAACACTTGCAGTGGGCACATAGAAATTTCATCAATAATTATCAATGATGATCAATTTATGTAACGTCCATAGCTACTATTTGCGGTAATATTCGCTACAGAATTTTCCAAAACGGGTATAGGCAATTTAAACACATTGTGTAAAGTTCTACCTCCAAGTAATAGAGTTGAAGCTATGCATCTGAACGCTGTTGCAATGCAACTAAGATTAAGCAAATTTAATTTGTGAATGATTGCTGTTTGTGTGAATGTTTTTCCACAACCTGCATGAGCGGTTAAACAAAAAACATTAGATCCAGTATCATGGTGCAAAACTTCACGAATCACACGATCAATTAGATTACGCTGTTCAATATTTGCAGTTTCATAATGCTCACAAAACAGAAACTCTTGTTCTATTGGATCAATAGCATTTGCTTCGTCTGTTCTCTGCGAATACGTGGTAACTGGTAAACCAAGTTCTTGACATGACAAATTATGAACATTCAAAATATTTTCAATTTCTAATAGAGCTGTGTTAAAGGATACTTCTTCGTTGTAATCTCTCAAAACATCTTCACTAAGATATACTTTAAATTCATTCCATAACGCCAATGCATTGGCTGGCACATTTAATGCACAAATGTAACCAAATAAATTTCGCATTTGTTTTGGTGAATGTAATTCTTTTGCTTCATTTAAACATTCGCGCCATTCATTATCATTTGAAGCAATGCCGCGAGCATGGCACGCTTCAACAAAAGAAGTGTGTATAATTCCATTGTACGTTCTAACATCCTCAAATGATTTTGGACCACAGACATGTAATAAAAGCAATCGTAAATGGAAAAGTTCGATGTCTTTTGGTGATACTACATATATGCGTGTAATGATTTTATCACCTCCACGCCTTCTCTTCTTCCATTTTTTTCGGGAATCTTCCCACACATAATGCAAAGGAATTTCAGTATACTTATATTCATGCGCTGATGGATCTGATCGATTCAATTCAAAAAATGCTAATAATTTTGTTTGTCTTGCATTTTCAATTGCTTGACGTTCTTGCCCTTCTCGAAAGTAAACATTCTGTCTACGCGGTAAATGAATGGCAAGTCTAACGATGACATGTGATTGAAAATGCATTGGTAATTCACAGATGCGCCATACAGCTTCAGTTGATCCGACATAACGGCCATTTAAAAAATTTTCAACTTCCTCAATTTGTATTTCTTGACCTGGTTCATTTCTCTCTGAACCTAATTCAACAGATGCACTGTCATAGCCTTTATACACGTATTTATAAATGTATTTAACACTTTTAACTGTAGCGCATACTTCAACATTTATATGGCAATTAAATTTGGCAAGTAAATACGGATTGTATGGTACAACATAACGATTGTCGAGGCAACTACCGCGAACTTCAGCATTAATACCATTATCACGCCTTCTGTATATTGGATATCCATTTAATGATTCACATGTAAATTCATTAAATCGTTTTGGATAATCTTTTGTGCATTTTCCATCTCTCATACATACAGAATTTGGATTAAGTACACCGCATGGACCATGCATCATGTGTTTTACAACATATTCATGTAATGTAGAATGTGTTTGAATGTAAGGAATCTCCGCAGATACAACTTTATCAATATCGGCAGCGTTAACAATTTTATCTTGCTCATTTAAAGAGAGTAAAATGTGAGCATGAGGCAATCCTCTCTTTTGAAACTCAATTGTATAAATGAGTGCTTCAACTTTACCGAAGATTTTTTTTAGTGTAAGGCCCTCAATTAATGCTTTCAGTTTGGACTTGAATACACGCACAACAATATCAGGTCGAAAATTAGCTGACTCACCTACACCAATATTCCTAACTATTTCAGGCCAACGTGGATTGCAAGTCATTGTAATAAACAAAGAAGGCTTTCCGAAATGTTGTACAATTGACATTGCATCTAAATAATTCTGAAACATATTTCTTGGAGATCCATTGAATGAAGATGGTAAAATTACTCTACAGCCAACATTATTGGCATTGGGGTTCAATTCTAAATAATCTGTTAAATTGTTGTAAACTTCAGACCTAAGACTTGTTTGATTTTGTCGAATGAAATGTAACCTTGTGCCCTCTATTCTCACATACATATCAACTATCCACTGCAGAAATAATTTTTGTGAATGGTGCAACATGCTAAAATCTTCTCTAATTGCAAGTCGATAGGCTGCATACTGAAGCATGGTTAATTTATTTCTGGACGCTCTTGAATTAGATGTAGTTGGTACATTATGAGAACTATTGATATGCCACCCAGTATCACCATTTGGAAAAAGTAATGGATACGCTAAAGGGTCCAATGATGAATCCAAAACAGAGATATTTTTAATGGTACCATTAACTTTTGAAAACGAAACCATATTTCGTTCAAAGGGTGGCTCACCATCAACTGTACTAAATATTACTGCTACATCAGTTTGAACTGCATCATTATAACGGCGTAGATCTAAATCACGATTTACTTTAATGAGCATACAAATTTCTTTATTTTGATTTTCAACTCTCTGACAATGATCTTTCATTGCAATGAATTGACCGAACGAAAGGATTAATGCGTTCCAATTCAAGAGAGATTTCGCGCATTATATTGTTATTGCATGTTTGATTACAGTGTTCACGTAATCTATAATTGACAGCAGTGTCAACATCATAAAAATATATTGCGCATAACATGGTGAGCGACCATATCTAGCAGTCATTGGACCTGATCTGTGATAAAAAACATCATGTATTTTAAAATGATACACTCCACGCGTAACTGTATCCGAAATTTTAGCTTCTGAGCTAACCATAGCAAATGATGAATTGTATTTACGAATGTTTTCAAAATAATTTTTTGACTTTCTTTTTATTGAATGTTCATTTGAAGTAAGTCCATCATACAATGATTTAAAGTATTCATTTTGACTTAAGGCCGGTAATATTGCTTTACCCTTATGACAACATGAAGTGAATGCAGTCCTTTCACCTAAAGTGACCTCAGATTCGAAATGTTTTGCATTGCAAAACCTGCATTGTAAATTCATTAATCCACAATCAAAAGTATTAAAATTTCTTCGAATGACATTCAGTGCGCATTTAAATGTATCCCTCAAAATAATTTCATCATTTTGTACACTATTTACAATATTTAAATTTGCATTTGGTCTATTATCATTTTGACTTTCACGCGAATATATATTCCTTCTTCTTTGTCTCTCACTCCGACCCGTCAATGTTCTATGTCGAGGCATAATGGAAGTAGGTGCGAATATCTGAATGTAAAAAAAAACATGTAATGAAATTACTGAAACTAAGATTAGACAGGGTTTAATTTAAAAATAATAAAATGTACTCACTTTTTTGAAACCACTAATAATAATTAGGCGAGAGTAAGTCAATTCAAATTGCTGCTACAAAATTTTCCTTTTGCAACAGGTGTATATTAAGCAAGCTGTATTTCACTTTCAACTGCACATTAATATATAAAACACAGATATCTAATATACAAAATATAAAATAAACGCTTTTTTGCCTTGACATACACTCCACAGACATTTGAAATCACACAAAATTCACAGCTCATTCAGTCAATCTGTCAGTAATTATTTGTTGGCAACATTTTAAAAGTCTTTGGCTACAATCTCTACTCTGTGCGACTGTTTGACCACAGACTATTATGTGTTTGACATTGGCAGTATGAACGTAAACAAACGACAGACTATTATGTGTTTGACATTGGCAGTATGAACGTACACTAAAATGAAAAAATTATAATTTTATTGCCTGGCAACAAAATTATTTTATTTTTAACAATTACCATTGTTTGAAAAAGTTTAAATGAATTTTCAAGTGCAAATGAATGTTTTATTTTATTTTATTTAATGTATTTGTAACACATATTATATATAAATTTTAGCTTTCTGCACTCCTTCTCCATATAAACTTTAACTATGCCAAATCTCACACTCCTCCGTGCGCGCAATATGCTTAAAAAGGGGTACAAAGTATTCTCTTCACGTATTAATATATAGATAAGTTTTATATTTCAACCATTAAGCGCTAGTTCTGTGTGTTACACATTTGTATTTATTTATATAACGGATTTAGTACTGGAACCAATTTTCCAGTCAATACGGAGTCTTTCATTTCAAATGAATATCTTGAAGAATGCTAAAATTAACATTTTCTCTCTGCTTTTGTTAATGCGTTTCTTTCACTGTTAGATTTTTTGATTATCCCGGATGTCTCAGACATTACTTCTTATAACGTTCTGCCACTGTGTTCCAGATTGTACGCAGGTTTCAATAGATATTTGCACAATACCTTAGACTTGCTAAGGTGTCATTGTTGGAATTTGCTATGCATATTCACGCAGCTGAATTTTGAATTTGCCCAACAATAAAATTAAGAAAACGTTTTAGTCATCGTAATTACAGCATAAAATTATGTTACATAATTGGTAAGTAGCCCATAAAGACTTGCTTATGAGGATTGCCCTATAGAAACGTGTAAAAAAGCATTAAACAAGTACAAAAAAGTACGTTACCAAATTTGAATAGTCTATAAAAAGGCTTTTTATTTACAGGTGAAATGATTAAACTTATGTTTTATTAATTTTGTTATTATGAAAACATTTATTTTCAACGTATTTGCTCACAAATAAAATAACAATGAATTGTCAGTAGTACTTTTGGTGATAAAAAGTAAAAAGAAAATACCAGAAAATAAAAGCTTATAGTTATTCTTAAATCTAAAAATGGAATCCAATAACTTAGGGATATTAAAATCGTCAAACAAAATTGGCTTCAATTTTCAAACCATATATGAATTATGTGGTTAGAACAATAATGTCAGGAATCCGGGATTACACGAACTAATCGGAGTATTGGCAATTTCGGCTGACAGGTCTCTGTTCAGTCTAAGTACTCTATCTCGTTAGCATGCTTGCCTAATGGTTTTAACATTTGCGCTAGTAAACACGTTCTCTTACCTATAAACGCAATAATGGCTGTATTGTGAACTACTGAATTAGCTTTGGAGAGGTGGAGATATGCTGCCGAGTGAGCTGTTATATAATGAAGTTTTGTACCCACGATTAATTTTCGGCCACCCACAGCCATCTCAGAATATTATTCCATATACTCATTACTACTGGCCGAGTAGACGAGCCGACTCATTTCCACGAATTCTTTTCGCAAGGAGTTACCTAGAAGTTATGGCGTTGTCGGATATCAAAATTGGTACTCATGGGTCAACAGTCAAGCACCATACTCTATAGACTACCAAGCCTCCCTCACAGAAATAATTTTATCATTATCATCATGATTGGCTCGACAGCCCTTTGTGGGCCCTGGCCTTCTTCAGAATATTTCGCCATTCTTCTCTATTCATAGCCATATTCTTCCAGTTTCTAATTCCAAGAATAGTGATGTCCTGACTATTCCCGTTTCTCCATCTCAGTTTTTGCCTTCCAACTTTCCTTTTACCTTCTGGCTTTTCATTAAACATCTTCTTAACAACTCTGCTTTCACGAGCACGTATAATGTGTCCAGCCCATTCTAATCTTTTTAATTTAATAAAGGTGACCACATCAGTTTCATCATACAAATTATAGAGCTCTAAATTGTATCTTATCCAACTGTTCCAGGAGCATTTTCGCATATCCAGGCTGGTGCAATGACAAAACATTCCACGATCCAATTCTCAAGTCCTTTTTACGTTTGCTATGTTTCTTTCCAAAGATCCGTCCGGCTATTTCTTCTTTTGATTTCTCAGCAATACCATTTTCCAGGATAGGGCCGTCAAACCCAAGCCCAATCTGCAACGTGGAGGCGGAGGAACTTTGATTTTGAGCTGTTCTTCCCGTAGAGACTTGCCTTCACTTTGGCTAACGAGCGGTCTCTCAGCCCGGTCTAACTCAGCCCATGTGTGCAGCTGCTGGCCTACTTGAAGCTCTTCCGCCACTCCACACTAGGTGTGCATCATCCTACTGCCAATGTACACCATTCCATGCCGTTGACCTTCTGGTTCATCCGCTTTTAGGAACAGTTTCCCATTCAAAGGACAAGAGAGTTTTTTATTTCATATAATTCAAAAAAAATTTACTAGTTCTGACTTTCTTATTGCAGAGAAAGTTGTATTTAAACTATTTGTCATCATGTATGTACGGATACAGAAACTTATACAGAATAGCAACACTTCCGTTAAATTATAGTTTAAGAGAGGATAGAAGAGACCAGAAAAACTTCAATTAGTTTTGGCTTCACGAAGTGTGGGTAACGTCACACAGTTCTGACAGATAATTTGAATGACAGTTATGGTTTTGCTCCGTTGCCAGGCAACCGACATTGATTTACACATCACTGCACGATTTATGCAACAATAGGTTGTCGTTTTCGACACACCTGGAGACGTTCGTCAATTCAGTACGTCCCCGTTGTGGTCTCTTTTTAACACATCATTCCATATCGGTAAACTAAGAACAGTTAACGCGTACAGGAGGCTTTGTGATTATCGATTTGTCTCCTGTTATCTTCAAGCAAATTGTGGTGTTAATTTTTAAGAACCGTAAATAGTCTTTCTTTAGTTTACCTTGAGCAGGTCCAAAACAAATTCATAATGGAACAGAATAAAAAAATTAGAGAAATACATACGAATCACTGAGTTGAGGAGACTGATAAATTTAAAAGTTGTCCGTACACAGGCTTACAGTAAGAGGAAATGGGTACAACACCGTCTCTATTTACAACAAATAGAAAGCAGAGACGATGAAACAGAGAAAAAAGTGGAAGACTATGTTTTCACAATTCACATATTTTGTATTCTACTGTACACTGTACACTGACTACATTGTATACTACACATTATTATTTTCAACCCTTGCTGATCGCCAAGAAGTTTAGACAATAGCGCCGAACGTACACGAGAAACTTAGATCGAAAAATATTATTTGATGCATAGTATAATGCTTAGTTCTATTGTACAGCATATAAGCATGTGTTTTGTTTAGTAATAAAAACAGTTAGTGATATATGATATAATTATAACCGATTACTAATAAATATGTAGCCAATTTTTTTTACGTTATTATGGTTTAACTGTTTGTACAGTAAAACGGAAATAATAAATAAGAAATATGATTACACATTTACTTATTGTAAGCGATTGTACAGTATATATAACAATAAATAATTTACTTACTGAAATTATGTACAGATCATTTTTGAAAGTGCGTTTGCAAAACTAAAGATATACAAACATTTTTTACAATTAAAATATAATGTATAAGTCTGTTAAATTTTTCATGTTCCTCTAAAATACAAATATCTAGGCTACATTTAAAAGTTAAAAAAATACACACTTTATTTTTGTAATTGTTTCATTTTAATAGTTTAATAAGTAAATGAAATCTCACTTGCTTTGCATAAGTTCAGATAAAATCAAACTATTGAAATAAAGTGTAATATGTTTCAATAAAAATATAATCTTGAACAAAGGCTTTTATTTACTTACTAAATAATAAAAAAAAATAAATGATTTGCAGTAATTAACACAATTTAGTTGTGCATAATATGACTGAGATGTCTATCATTTTTTAGACGCCACGAATCTGGCGGGTGTTTCAAAATAAATTGATAAAAATATTATTTTTCAATACCCAATCCGCGAACCACAGTTCGAGAAACACTGTTTTTCAGCAAACATCGTCTCAACCTACTCTGCCGCGTGGTATCAGTTTAGCAGATATAAAAAGTGTGAGGTTTTATGACAACGCGTTGAAAATTAAATATTTCACACAAGTATATCGTTTCAATGTACTTGGCTGTAATCAGGACAGCTAGTAAATTTAAAATAATATAACGGCTCATAGGTTTCAAAATCACGTTTTAAGGGAAAAACACGTTTTACGGAAGAATATAATCTGAAGGACGTAGGCCGTGACAAATCTGGAACACTCTCTCACCCGGTACGTAGAAAATATGTCACGTTCTTCCTGTTTTATTTTAGAAACAGTCGATTGCCAAGGCGGCAGTTACGGATCGATACGCAACGTTTTGTGTAGGCATTTATGTCATCCTTTCCCGAAATCAGCAGATAAACCATTACAAGTTTATTTTAATCATTAAATTTCCCAACCACTTTAATTTTGGAAAGAGAATGTTTAGAGGGGTAACAAATCACTGTTGTTTCAGAAACATTTTTGACTTTTAACTAAGTAACCTTGATCGTAAACGTTAGTAGTTTTCACAGTTATTAATAAAACTTCCTTTATGTTAACATAGATTACTTTTTCTTAGAACGCTTGAGCGAAATGGTTGGTACGTTCTTTAATGGGCGAAACGCTTCGTGTTAAGAAACAATGTTTTGTTTAACACAAAAGCATGTTCTTTTTTCTTAAGGCTTATTTTATTACTTTCATTTCATCTCTTCTTCTTTTTTCGTTTCAACCATACATATGCTGCAATTACACAAATCCTTCACCTCCTAAAGTTCTTTTCTCCTTTGCCAGTATTCCTTCATTCTCTGGCTAGCTCTTACAAGTTCTTCTTCTAATAACACCTATTTTGGTTCTCTTCTGTGAAGCTTCTGTGTCCTCTTCGCTGGAAATTTACTTCTTGTAGTAACTAAAAGTAACTACTTTACTTTTAGTAAAAAATGAAATGCTAGCCTTACATAATACGTATTCCTTATTGTTCATGTAAGCGTGTAAAAACACACCATATGCACGTTACCCATTTATTCTAGACGACATACAAACACTATTTCGTAAAATAGTGGTATTCAATATAACGTCCGATTCAGACAAAGAGTTTTTCATACAGTACAAGTCGGAGGTGCTCTCAAGTGGATAAAACTCACTCATGCTGGGGTCGTCGTCATAGCAATCTGCCACGCCGTTTCTTTTACTGTAAAATTTTAACTTAGTAATTATAACCAATAAATATTTTTATTTAATGACCATAAAAATATTAAACAATTAACTGATTTAGAAAATTAATAATTTTGATCCGGAAAAACATAAACAAATTATAATTATTATTTTATTGTTTTTTTTTAGCCAAAATAAATACTGACTTATATGTTAAAGTTTACGGTAGTGTTGTTTATAAACGTTAGTGTGGATGTTGTTGAAATAATTTAAACACAAATAAGAAGGGAAAAAACAAAGGACGAAGGTTGAGAAACAATGTTTGGTATGGATAATCTTGACCTGGAAGCTGTGAACAGACAGTTCCTGTTTGACGCTCAGAACTACATCGGAAGTGGTGGCAGCAGTAGCAGCAGTTCAGAGTTGTTCCTGTACGACGAAGACTCCAGCCAATCAGACTGTTCGACGACATACTCATATGGCAGTGATCAAGAGAACTCTTCCGGTAAGTGTTACTACATTCAATATAAATTTAGTGAGTTAACAGTTTCCAAAAGCGTTGTAAGTACAAAAAACAAACTATAAGATCACGTTTTTGTACTTGTTCTGTGGTAAGGCCTTTGATTTCTGAATTTCACGTATATTTTCCAACTCTCTGTGTTTTCAAATACGAAAGAAGGTTGTGGTATAAGTGTACCTGATCTCTGTAAAAATGTTAAGCTAGATTGAATGTATACCCTTTGCCTCAAGTTTAAGGTCTTAAATGTAAAACAACATTTATTAAATTAAAGGCATAGTGCTCGGTAATTAAAAATAGAAAAGAATTGGATATACCATTACTCTATTAATCGATTTGCAAGTATTAGGAGGCAACGCCTCTACCAGTGTCACCCGCCTTCCTATGAGGATATAAATCATAAATCAATTCGACCATTTTGTGCGTAATGTAAATTTATATTAGAAGTGACGATTTTGTCTGCACTTTTATCATAAATATTCACATCACGGTTAATGTGTACCTCCCCCTCCCCTATTAAAGCTCAGCAATGTCAGAAAGTAATGTCAGTGACCTGAATTCTTGATTAGAATTTGTCCTTTAATTAAACAGATTTCTTAATTATACTGGGGTATAAACACTTTTGGATTTGGTAAAAATGTATGATCGTAATAAAAATACCTAAACATATTTACTGTCTAATGTCTAAATCAGTTTCGAGGGGTTTGTTTGCAATCCCCTGAACATTCAGCTTATGTATTCGAGACGTGTAAACAGACTGGCGGTAAGAAACATGTTTACATGATCTTTGTCATATAGACATTGTAGGAAATTTAATATACATTTTCTTATACAAGAAGATAATAAATTAGCAAAAAAATAATTATCACAATATGATGTGATTTATTTTGTTATGGTGTAAAAAATGTCAAACTATTCACGAACCAAAATATAACAGCTCGTAGATTATAAAAATTGGATATCACTGGAAATAATATATACGCCACATATGTATTTTAAATCGTAGGCAAATTTATGTGAGGTAAAACTTGATGTGAAACTAATTGTAACGTTTCATGCGTTTTTAATTTTAATTTTGTGTGTGCATTACTTGTAATTAAAATATAATTTCAATAATTCAGTTGATTTTATGAACAGTTACAGTTACCTTTTCCTTTTATAAGTATGCTGTGAAATATAATATTATTGGCTCGTTGAGATATAATTAAGTTGATCCAAATTTGAACAAATAATAATTAATGTCCCCGAAAACTTGATTACAACGTTGTAACAATTAAAATGTTTACAATATTGTAAAGTTGTCTCAAAATGTTTGTAATAACACAATTACTGCTTTAACTAAAAAAGTACAACTAAAACAATTTAACTAATTTAAAGCTGATAAATTGTATCTACCACATTGAAACAAAATTGTCAAGGTAATGAAATAAATTGTGAAGGTCAAAAAAATAATAAATAACAAATTTATTTGTAATAAAAAACAGAAAAGTAACACCATAAACAAATTTAATTATTGTATATTATTAATATTAAAAAAAAAAATACTTTAGACGCGGGTTTCTCAGTTTTCTAGAATAGAACAATACCGTAATTTTAGATATATACTTATAAGCTATGACAGTTCACAGTTGTCAGTCAGCACCTGTATAAGCGCTGTGTAGGTCTACAATAACACAGAAATTCAACAATCCCTTTTCTGTACGCATTATGGCAATCACATCATACAGGATTTGTTAAGGTAACACAGGATTTGTTTCCTTGTACCGAATAATAACACGTAACTGTGAATACTGATTTTTCAATGTGAAATAAACATACGATTGGGGCAATCTAGTTATACAATTGTTTTCACAATTTCAATTTCACAATTGAATTCTGGAATTTGTTGCTTGCACTTCGTTTACTGAGAGATCCACGTTCGTTTCTGAAATCAGCAGTTGATGCTCCGTTATACTATTTAACTTATTCTAAAATACGTCCTCTGCAAATATGCATCTACCCTTAAATTATGTTTTGATAAATTACTTTTTTTAGTATTCTATGTCCATTAAAAATCAACCTCTTTATGTTATAAGTTGTGATGTATTCATAAAATTTTAAATAGGTTTCTTTATTTATTTATAAGGTTGCTGGAACAGCATCGGTCATTACCGACAACAAAAATTATAAAAATGAATTTGTAAATTATACAGAAATACTCATACAGATACAGTAACATATATTAAACTAGAAGTTGCTTAGTAAAGACATACATTGCAACAAAATACACATTATGTACTTTATTATATTATATATTTTATTAAGCTTCTTTCTTGTTGTTAGAATTCATTTTTGTAATTATAACATTCTCAGTGCCTTGATTTCCTTATGTAAAAGTAAACCGTTTATTTATTTGACCCCCCTTTTTGTCGATATAAAGGGGTGTGAGGAATTTTCAATAGGCTCTTCAACCCCTAGGGGTTGTTGTGGCAAGCATCAACAGCCTCCTCAGGAGGCAGATGAGGTGAATCAGCTAACACTCTTGAACCTTGATAGTGGATATCTACGCCAAAACGTAAATGGGTCACTTGCTGTCGAACATTTCCAGTTTTGTTAGTTTTATTAGAAGCAATCTTAACACCAACTTTGTCACTACTTATTGGCACACTGCTAAATACTTCGTTCTTGTTCAGGCCTTTTGGTGTCTACACCATCTTCAGGTCTTAAACGACTGGTTAAACGACTCGTTAAACGAGTCCTTTAAGACCTGAAGATGGTGGTGACACCGAAAGGGCTCGTCAAGAAAGAAGTATTTAGCAGTGTGGCAATAAGTAGTGACAAAGTAGTTGTCGAACAGTTCAAGTTACGAAGGCGAGATGATGCCTCAACATTAACGTTATTAGACTACTAAAAAACGTGTGCTGTTTTGAGAGCTTCTGATTTGTCTACAGTGATTGAAAAATAATAAGCGAATACTGTAGAAGTTGATGTACAAAAATAATGTTACGACATCACAGAACAATCTACGTGTTTGTCGAATGTGCCTGAAGAATCTCGATGTAACGCGTGTGGCGTACGTGCTTGTCGACGCATTTTCGAGAGATTTCTCGAAGGCGCCAGCCGCGCGGACTGTGTCAAGGCCGCAGTTAATTACTTAGTTCACACGAGCGCTAAGACGCAATTAGGAACATTCTGGTATGTGAGCGCAGGTATAAATACATGGCGGCAGCGGCCTTAAGTTTCAGTATTAGTGCGATATATTGACAGCGCGGTTCGAGAATTATTGTCGGGCGAAATTACTGTGCGCGTTCAAGTGGTTATTAGTTAAGTGTTGTGTTTTATGATCGGACGGTAATTGTAATACAATTGTGTTTAATTTTAGAGGAAATTTATTTCGTGTGAGCAATTTTTATTTGATTTGTTGTAGAGACTGTGTTGTTAATTACGAACTGTTAACTGTGGAAATTAAAGCTGGTAATCAGTGACTTAATTGGTGTCTTGTATTTTGTTTCCGCTGTACCTACGACGATCGAGTAGACCGTCGTAACAATAATATGCAAAAATGTCCTTAGACTGGATTCACGTTATAAAGAAAGACTCCGTATTTAGCATTTAAAGTTTTCTTAGATGTTTTAAGTACTAACATCCAAAATTGAACTATATTGAAATTAGTGACAGAACCATCAAAGAAACTACGCGTATATTGCATTAAGCCACGGATGAGTGATAATCTCTGTGCTCTTGTACGGAAACGTAAAAAATATTTTCTAATGAAACGGCACCTAAATAATAATAAATTACAGAATTAGTACGTACGCTGCGGGAACAAGCTAAAACGTGACATTGAATAAGCGAAGGATGGACACTGTTTTTCAAAATTTGTCTTGTGCTGGTAATACTAGATTGCAGTGGAAGATGGTCAGTAGTTTTAATGGTAAACAAACTGATAATAATGATATTTTACATATTTGTGAAGATGATATAACATTAAATACTAAAGAAGAAATTTAATTTTCCCTTAATAATTATTTTGTAAACATTGAAAGTGAATTAAGAAATAAAATAGGTAATATAGACCTCTCAAGTAGTTTGGACAATGAATTTACAACAAAGTATGTATCAAATCATTTTGTTGTTTGCAACTGATGTCTCTGAGGTACTAACAGTAATAAAACAATAAAAAAATGTTGGGTTTTTTGGGAATTGACGGAATTACATCATTCACTGCTTAGAACATAATACCGAGTATTGTGAACATTTTAACATTACATACTGAATTTTAGTTTCGAGAGAGGTAAGCTTCCTAAATCCTTGAAAGTGGCTATTGTACGAGGGTGATTTGAAAATTTCGCGGCCTACCATATAAACGAATGTGTGGCGTTTCTGTTTATTACTGCATCGTGGCGCAACGTTCGCCCCACGAACAGCTGTGAAGCGTCAAGTCATTGTTGCGGAGAAACAGCTGTATAAATAAGGTTATCTCACAGCAACGCTGAAAATCGAAAAAACTGAACATAAAATTTTTTGTTAAGAAAGGTTTAACGCCAACATAATTTTTTAATGAGATGAAGAATGTGTTGGGTGATGCTGGACCGTCATTTACTACAGTGAAAAATTTGGCTACTGAATTTAAACGTGGCCGTGCAAGACCGGCGTACTGGGCGTCCGA
Organism: Magicicada septendecula; assembly: GCA_034769895.1. NCBI lineage: Eukaryota > Metazoa > Arthropoda > Insecta > Hemiptera > Cicadidae > Magicicada > Magicicada septendecula. The sequence continues at coordinate 476,481,959 of CM068374.1, forward strand.
AAAGTGGCACCACACCAGATATCATCAATAAAGTGCACGATATTGTTTTGGAAGATCGAAGTTTGAAGATGTCTGAAATTGTTAAGCCTGTGGGCATCTCAGATGAAAGGGTACATCACATTCTTACTGAGGAATTAGGTATGAAAAACTCTGCAAGAGGGTGCCGTGTTTGTTGACAAGTGACCACAAACACATGCGAATGCAAGCTTCTCAGGAATGTTTGGACCGTTTTAAGAAAAATCCAAAAGATTTTATTCGTAGATTTGTAAGAACTGATAAAATTTGAGTCTATTACTTCACTCTAGAAACAAAACAAGAGTCAAAACAATTGATGCATAGTGATTCGCCACCTCCAAAAACGGTAAAATCAGTTTTGTCGCCTGGAAAGTGTATGAATCCATTTTTCTTAGATGCTAAGGGGATATTGTTGCTAGATTGCCTTGAAAAGGGTCAAACAATAAATGGAGAGTATTACGCTAACCTTTTGGGCCAATTAAATGTGTAAACTTTGAGAAAAAAGACCAAGTTTAGCAAAGAAGATCATTTTCCTCATATATGCGTTGTGTCTATGGGAAAAATCGCCTAGTTGAAGTACGATCTGTTGTACCATCCGCCTTATTTGCCTGATTTATCGCCATCTGACTTTCATCTATTCCCAAACCTTAAACATTTCCGGGGGGAAGCGATTTTTCTCAAATGACGAGCTGAAAGCGGCAGTAAACGGTTATTTTGAGGACCTAGGAATCGGACTTCCTCAACGGAGTAAGTGACGCGGTAAATGACTGCTGTTCGTGGGGCGAACGTGGCGCCACGATGCGGTAAGAAACAGAAACGCCACATATTCGTTTCTATGGTAGGCCGCGAACTTTTCAAATCGCCCTCGTAATTCCAGCGTATAAACGTGGTGATCCTAAAGAGCAAAGCAATTATAGACTAGTATCTTTGTCGTAACATTTTCTAAAATGTTTGAAAAAGTCTTTAGAATATGAATGATGTTACTGCTAAATCTGTTAAGTTTTTCTCTAGGAATCAGTATGGGTTTAGATGCTGGCTGTCAACAGAGGATGCACTGATCACGTCATCATATACATCTATACAGCAATAAATAATGGCAGCCGATGTGCTGCATTGTTTGTTGATAAAGAAAAAGCTTATGATAAAGTAGATCATGTTATTCTTTTAGACAAGCTATGGAAAGCTGGCTTCAAGGGAATTCCTTATGTGTGATTAAAAAGTTATCTTTTAAACCGAAGACAGCTTGTACATATTGGGAGCAGTATAAACGCTGAAGGTACGCTAATGTATGGTGTGCTTCAGGGCTCTGTTTTAGGTCCAATTTTATTTTTAATTTATTCTAATGATAGACTATATATGAGGGTAGATTCTATGAACAAGTTACTGCATTCGGAGATGACTGCACTTTTGTATAGTAACACTGATTTGGATTTGGCTATTTAGCTTGATTGAAAAAAAGTATTGATTTAGTAAAATGTTTATGGTTTTAAGTGGAAATGCTAAATATATGATTTTCAGTATGAGAGACAAACTTGAATTTCACTTTCTTTGTTCTATCATGAATCATTATATCACGCCAAAAAGAATTTTACTGTATTAGTGAAGATTTGTGCTTGGTGACTGAACAAATGAAATATCGTAGTTTAATAATAGACAGTAGTAGTAGGCTGGGAAGGTTTTATTAGTGAACTGAAGAGAGTTGTGTTTATTTTTACGAAAACTCTACTTCGTACGAGATTTTTGTCCAGAAAACTTGCTGATCACAATGTATCATGCACTGGTTGGATCGAAAATAAATTACGTGATTAAGTGTTTGGGAGGAACGTATGTTACATGGTTAAAGATGGTTACTATATCACAAAAGATATTCATTTTAAGCGATAACAATATAAATTTAAAAATAAAGATTATGATCTTCGAAAAAGCCACACTGTTGTTGTTCCGCGCTGTCAAAACTCATCAGCAGTTTTATGATAGTAATGCTCCACGCTTTTTTAATGTGCTAATGCCATACTCAATTTTGGAGACACTAGACTAATTTCTCAAATCCCTGAAAACATGGTTGCTCTCAGTTGCAAATATCTTTAATATTAAAAAAAATTAAGTAAACAAATAAATAAATAAACAAGAAGTTAGACAAATAAATATAATTTAGACAAACTAGAAATATTGGAAAGAGAAATTATTACGAAAATATTAGGCCCACGAAAAACTTCAGAAGGTTGGAAATTAAGAAGTAATGATGAAATATATTGCAACGTTACAAGTATTTGAAAAATTCACACACATTACCATGTACTCAACGCAACTATGAAGTGTATTACACCGGCCAGGTCGCAGGTTTTTTTTTTATTCTCGTTGCGTCAAGTATACGTAGTTGCACAATAATTAAATAATTTTCAAAGAGGAGTGAGATGTTGTTGACATGAAATAATTAATTAATTAAAACCGTTTCAAAATAATCATTCTATGATTTGTTAATATTAATAGAAAATATGCAAATATTAAAAAATTCGAATCTTAGATAAATAAAAATATTTTCTTTTATAAGTTTACACAAATACAATGTAACCTTCTATGCTGTTCATGACATATAAACTAAACAACCATATAGGCTAATCTTACTAGCTAAACAGACATGTTAAACAAATTATGTAAACCTTTTTATTTCAGTGTGTCTGACTTTGACTCAAATTTTAAATAATAGCAACTCATTTACAAACAAAAATAATATTAAATCTCAAGAATAAAATTAATTGTAGCTATAAACAAAATAAAAAAATATAACATTTACTTCCAAACTATTATTTATTTCTATTGACACACCCAAATTTTAACATATAATAGAAGATTAGTATTTTTAAATTAAATTATTTTCTTTAACTACCCTTTAAATTTTGTACAGTAATTATATTTAAAACTTAAAGTCCTTACTGTTCGTATATAAGTTTCTTTTTGAGAGTTCTTTTCACAAACAAAAATAGAATTGTTTATTCATCACCTGCATACTGCCGACGTTACCGTTGCGCGCGCGCGTGTGTGTGTGTTTTGTGTCCTGAATCCTGAGAATTTGATGATGATGGTGATGCTGTGTTCTCTGTCTCTACGGTTTGTTGTTTGTGATGGTCCAGAGTTCCTCCATAAATCTTGGTGTGTGTGGTAAAGATGTCGATCAGTCGGTAGACCGGCAGCATGACGTTGTGTGAAGATTTCTTGAGTCTGAGACCGCCCCAAAATTGCCGGTGGTATTTATACTGGACGGCAATCTGACAAGTCCAGGACTGTTTTCGACCTGTTAGATATTGTCACTTCGTGCAAAGCGTCCTTTTAATTACAAATCACTTTTTGGTTCATTTTCGCGATTTCGTAAACATACTCGTAGCACAAGCGATATCATCGTTAGCGTAATTTTTTACTGGTCACTCACATATAACACACTTATTAATTACTATTTAATTACACCAGTAATTAACATTAAATTACCTGGCGTCTTTATTATTGCAAATTTCTGCAATACTTTTACATCATTATATTCGTTAAAAATTCCTTAATATAATGGTGTTTTTATAATTAGGGTAAGTCTTTGTTCACAGGTTTAAAACGTATTAATTAGTTTTTTTTATCAGGTTAAAACCTGATATTACAGAGAATTAGTACGCATCACCCTATAGTAGACTCTTGCCTGTCGTAGCTTGCGTTCACACACACAAACACACAAGCGCTGTACTCACTCGCGGGGGCAGGTGTATGCTTTCTGACAATTCTTATCCTGCATAATATTGTTAAAAACTGTTCATCATAACATTTTCTATGCTAACTATTTACAAACATACCGCCCTGGGCAAATATGCAAATATATGTATTGTTGCAATATCAAAGTTCAGAAAATATAACAGGAACAGTGAGAAAAAGAAGACTAGTATTTTTTGGACATGTATATAGAATGTACAACAATAGGTTAATAAAACAGATCTTCAAATATCTGTGGGGGAAGAAGTCAACATCAAGTTGGATTTAAGAAGTCCAAAAGGATTTAGAACAAAAATAATATGAACGCAGAAAAAGCAATTGAAAGAAATGTTTTTCGGGCAAAAGTATTAAAAGTGGAAGGCGTCCAGGGTAGGAGAGAGAAAAAACGCAGGTTCAAAGTGGACTGAAGACAGGAAGAAGAGACAGTGAAAATATGAAAGAATATTGGAGAAATAGACAGGAACAAAGTTGAAATTGGCATGTGGTCCTTAGATGGCCAATACAAAAATGATTAAAAGTGTTAATATTAATAATCTCAGTAGCTAGAAGATAAATAAGGAAGGGAGAAGATAAATAAGAAGAAAGAAAAGTTGAAAGAGGGGTTGAATAAGAGAAGAAAGTAAACAGAAAAATTAGAAATTTTTTATTGAAACAGAAAAATTAGTTTGTAATATAAAATAACGTATTAAATAAAAAAAGATAATATAACGACTCCATAATAATGTCATATACTGTATTATATATTTATAAAATATTATAGTTAAACTGGCAGATGTGTCTTCCGGAGCATTTTATGATTGGCCACTCTGCAATTGACACTTTGTTGTTTGGGGACAATCAGACTATTCTGTTGGGCTCGGAAAACAGGTTGCAGAAGGGTATACATTTGTTAAATCGAATCTGCAAGGACTCTGGATTACAAATATGTACACTTAAGACTTAGGTAATGGCTTTTCGTGGAACTGATCCCGTACGGGCAAAAATTGTTATAAATGATACTGCCCTGGAACAAGTCAGCAGTTTTGAATACCTGGGCTACAGTGTGTCCTATAATAAAAGCAACGACGTTGTGAATAAGTTGCATAAGTTCAACCTTATGTGAGGGACCATTAGGCGAACCATTAAGTCAGCAAGTAAAGGAACACGCCTAAAATTCTACGAGGTGATGGCTCTTCCCGCACTTCTTTATGGGTCTGAGAATTGGACTTTTAACGAAAGGCCAGGCCAGTCGCATGCAAGCGGCTGAAATGAGATTTCTCAGGCACGTGGCAGGGTATACTCTCCATGATCATAGAAGAAACACAGATATACGGCAGGAACTGAATATTATGAGTATTCTCGACAGGATTGTCCAGTATCGACTGAATTGGAGGGAACCTCTTTGCTGAGTGGATGACTTCCGCATCTCCAAACAACTGTGGAACTTTTTTTCGTATTGTTTAAATTAGCAGCCATCCTTACTTTTCTTTTATAAAATTGCTAAACTGCTACAATTGTTATTTTTTAGACAAAGCTTTTCGTCATCACTGATATCTTCAGGTCTTAAACAACGACCACCTTTATTTTCAGGTGTTGTTTAACATCTGAAGATGTCAGTGATGACGAAAAGCTTTGTCTAAAAAATAACAATTGTAGCAGTTTAGCAATTTTATAAAAGAAAACTATGCAACTATAAGCCGAGAGGCGTGGGACGTCCGAAGAAGCGCTGGAGTGACCAGCTACACTTTGCCTGTTTGAGACCGGAACAAACCATCCTTTGTTTAATCCTTGCAGACAGTGATGATGATGATGAATATTATAGTTTGTGCAATATTATATTATAAATGGAATATAATGTATTGTACATGACATAAGAAGAGAGTCTAATGTAAGAGAGAATACAGTGTTATATAGAGTATACCCACTAGTACAGTATTATAATTCCAATGATTTTATTTATGTATCATTTCATTCTATTCTTTGGTAATTCTCTTTTTCCAGTTAACAATATTTACTTTGAATGGTTTTTACGACTGTGAAAACTGAACACAAATACTTCCTTTGGAATCTGAATTTAATGAAAGGAAACACATTTTGTTTGCATTGTAAACGACGACGTGATAACCGAAGTCTGGTCGTAATAATCAGCTGGAACTCACGCTTTGACCACGAGCACGTCATACAGGTGCCTTCATAGATAATACAGACCTGAAGTTTTGCAATAACTGATTGTCTGGGGTGAACACGAGTATGTGATTTGACCGGCAGCTGAACGTTGCATTATCTAATCAGCGCCGTGACGTTTACAAGTTTACAAAGCCACTCGATTCGCCGCCCAAATACACAATACCTGACTAAAAATTATGAAGATATTGTTTACCCGTTTCATATCGATATTTATTATTTTTCACGGTGTTTGTTTTTACCTCATTACGCTTAATTCGTTATCCTATATTACTGGTGTTTACAGACAATTAAGTTTATATCAAACGCTCTTCAGCCTATCGAACATTTACCTCTGACGGGGAGTGGCGAGCGATCAAAATTTTTGACAAAAATTCTAGTTGGACAGCAGAATAGTCTAAACTGACCATGCAGGCGGTCTAGCTGATTATGTAGGCCTAAACACGTTCTAAATACTGGCTTTCACACTGACATACAGAGTACCATGAGTATTATAATATTGGTATACATTTTCGTGTAATGAACGAAAATATGGATTCAGTTTTAAGTTTTATTACTATTGATGTGGTATGCTTTTAAATAAATAAATATATATGTGTGTGTGTGCGCGCGTGTGGACTTCAAAACGTTCTTCAACGCCTCCGATCTCCAAGCTTGACCATCGTTCTTCGGTTTATGACTTGCTCTTCGAGCAATCGAGCAATCCTCTCTCCCTCGTGATCCTTCTGATGTTGTCGTCCCACTTTCTTCTGGGTCGTCCTTTATTCCTCCTTCTGAATGGCTTCCATTTTCAAACTACTTTCGGATGTCAAACATCCGTCATTCGCCGAACGTGCCCATATCATATCGATGACAATGACGTCTTTCTATACTTTGTGTTATAGTTTCCCCAGTTCCACTAACAGATTTCTGATGGTAACGTTTGGAACTCTGATCGGTCGAGATTTTCTAGCAGATCTGATCAGGGCATCCGTCTATACCGGTTCTAGTCTCTTCCTGTCCAGCTTATTCAGCGGCCAAACCTCTGCGCCAATAAATTGTTATACTCTTTACTATAGTATCATATATCCTTAATTTTAAATGTCTTGATATGTTCTTGGTCCGTTATATTCCATTCTATCTTTTAACCGCAAATCTTCCCTACTTTATTCTGTTTTTGATGTCCTTCGTGTCTCATCTATTATCACGCCGAGATAGTTGCACTCACTACAAGGTAGGCCTAATACATTTTACCAATTCTCGAGCTCTATTGTACTGCTGGACCTACTATGAACATATATTTCGTCCTACCCCATTTCCCATACTCTTCCAGGTCATTTTTATCCTGTACACTGTCACATGAGCATTTGCAAACTGAAGACTGTTTATAATCTTTCCGTCAACTTCAACTCTTCAACTCCCATTCTTTTACATTTCCTTTTCCACATAGTCAGGTCTACACATGTATTTTAAACAATGTCGGTGATTCACATCCCCCTTGTCTTAGGCCTTTTTTACGTGTAATCCTGGTGTCAAATATTTCCCCAATCATACTTTCCATGTACTTCCACTATAAAATTCCTGCACAGCCTTAATGAGACTATGACAGACCCCCGTCTCATACATTGCCTGCCACAATCTAGATTATGGCAAGGATACAGTTGCCTTGGCCGAGTCTTTAAATGACAATTGTATTTCCTCACTAACTGTTAACTTTGTTTTTCTATTACTTGTTTGAGAGAGAATATGTTATCCCTACATAAACTCCCATTCGGAACCCAAAATGGTTATCGGCTTCTCTGTTTTCATATTCCTGTTCTATTTTATCTTCTATTATTCTTCCATACAGCCTGCTAAATGTCACCGTTACAACGGTAACGGTGACACTTAGCAGGCTGTATGGAACCACGGTACGGGCTTACGGTACCACTCCTTGGCGGGGCTGTTAATCACCCATTGGACCCTCACCAGGTGGTGAATAGGAGAAGGTTATCCAGTTCCTCGGGAGATGCGGGTACCAGTGAAATAAATTAGCCAGGGCAACTAAAAAAATTAACAAGTGCCAGACCGAGCTCAGCCGTAACACCCGAAGTCAATTAACCTGGTCCTCCAGGTTGGAAGTGGGGAGTTGAAGTGCAGACTAGTAATCCGGTCTTCTTAAAATCTCAAGAATACTAAAAATCCAAACGCGAAGCCTCGGATATTGGAAGAATGAAAAGGGAAATAACGGACCTTAGGGCTAAAGGACTTTAGAATAGCAACGTGGAAGGTGCGGGCTTCCGGGAAAAGCGAATAGGGAAATATGGTGAACAGATAGATCTATACATAATCGTATTAACAGAAACAAAAAAGAAAAGCTGTGGGATTGAAGGGAAGCAGTGGGTATGCTTTTAAATAGATGTAAATAAGATTAACATTAAGTAAATTAAATTAAAAACCCCACTAATTTTTTTTAGATTAATTTAAGCTTAGAAAGACTAGGTATTCATATAAGTACTATTCAACTTTCACTAGCATACTCAAACGTTTACAGTGGATATCAGTTTGATTAAAACTTTCTGAACGGTCGTGATAACACTCGGCAAACCTTTCACATACAGCAAAGTAAGTTATAATCAGACACGTATGATTAAGTTCAGACAAGACCTCTGGCGACTCAGGGCAGCTGTTAGAATGATACCTATGCTCACATGCTCAGGCTGGTACCTTGGCATGTTAGTATCTGTAAGTCGTGTCGACAGTTTGGAACCAACCAATCCGCTGTCGAAAAGTCCGGTCTAGACCTTGTGCTTCAAGTTTACTCCAGGAAATTTTGAATCACATTATGTAATAATGGTTTAACTTCTACATTAAATAACAAAATTATTGTTATTGTTTTATGGAAATAATTTATAAAATAGTGAACATTTTATCGTATTAAAAAAAAATGTAATTAAGAAAGTTGTGTTAGTGGTTATAATCCACCACTATAGAAAAATTATTCCGACTAGCGCTTTCAAGCTTCTCAGCTCATCGTCAGATCGGAAAAACCCTCAGTCCTCTGACGATATTTATTCCGATCTGACGATGAGCTGAGAAGCTTGAAGGCGCTAACCGCTAATCGGAATAATTTTTCTATAGTGGTGTACAACAGTGATAATTCTGTTTGAAAAAATGAATTGTTTTTGTTGGCTTCGTACATGGGCCACAAACGCAATAGATGTCATTAGGATGGGTAGACGATTTTCCCCCGGCGCAATCGATGAACCACCGTAAAGTCGATAATCCCAATTGTTTATTTACACTAGTATTACAACAGAAATCTGTATTACGAAATTCTCAAACTCAGTTGGTCACGGCTGCCCCGTCTCATCTTTTATATAAACAGGCAAAGTCGCCGGTGGTGTTTAACAATACGTGAACAATAATCTGGCAGCGTCACAGTAGGGATAGTGGCATCTGGTCTGGTATTTTACAGGCTGCTCTGAATTGTGTCATTCACGTAGGCTCTACGCAATGGCGTTACAATAATCACAATAATAATGATGATGATAAGCGGCTGAAATGAGATTTCTTAGGCACGTGGCAGGGTATACTCTCCACGTTCATAGAAGAGACATAGATATACGGCAGGAACTAAATATTATGAATATCCTCGACAGGATCGGCTGAATTGGTGGGAACATCTTTGTCGAATGGATGACTGCCGCATCCCCAGACAACTATGGAACTATAAGCCGAGGGGACGGAGTGGTGTGGGACGTCCGAGGAAGCGCTGGAGTAACCAGCTCTAACCTTTGCGTATTTGAGACTGGAACAAACCATCCTTGGTTTAATCCTTGAAGAAGATGATGATGATGAATGATGATGGTGGTGGTTGTTGTGATGATGACGTTGATATTTTCTCCTTTTATATTTGAAACAGTTCAGTAGAGGTCAGTGGTGGCTGGTGGTTCCAAATTTTGGTGGTTGCAGTAGTTGTTGAGTTGGCGGGGGAGAGGATGGGGAGGGGGTAAAACGACACATTAAACAGGGCGCAGACCAAAATATCTGCATCATACGTAATGCTGTCGTATGGAAAAAATAGAAAGTTACTGTTTTCCCCCAAAAGAGAGCTGCTAATGATTATGGAATGATTCTATCAGTATGTCTACCTATGCCAGATTCCATGTTCCCACGTACTCATGAATGATTACTGCACTAACTGTGCAGTAATCAAATACTAAATATGCAGAGAAAAGAAAAAGGTAAACAGAGTCGTGCTTTTTATACCTATAAAATAATACACTGATTTGAAACGATCCTTGTGTTTACGAGAAATCAAAAATAAAAACAGCAAATTTATAATACAGGTTAGTTATTTTTAAATGACTTCTTTGAGCTATAAGAACAGATTTTCCCTGTATATAAACTCCAAGGCACATAAATTTAACTACATAAAATATTCCTTGAAAACTCTACTCTAAAAGAGAAGTGAGTGAAGTACTGCCTGCTTTGATTTACGAACAATAAGAAAAAATAAATTAGTACACAATATTAAAAATTTCACAAATCTTTCAATTTTTAAAAGAATAACTTTATAACATAAATGTCTCCTACCTTATTTAAAAAGGAAATCCACCCTCCTTTCTTTTTTGTAGCAAAACACTCTATTACTCTTTGATTGAAGTCAGGAATATCCATTATTAATTGTCTCTCAGTTGACAACATTGCTAGTGCTGATAATCTGTCTTCTGTCATGGTGTTTCTGAGGAATGTCTAATTTCTTTTGAGAGTAGAAAAACATCGCTCGGCCTCTGAAGTTATCATTGGAATTGTAATGAATATTTTTAAAAGTTTCATAGTTTCACTAAAAGTGTTCTCCAGGTTGTTTTCCATAAAAAACTCTAGTAATGTAACAGCACCATTAACTGATGCAAATTCGTTAGTACTGTAGATTGTTGTTAGTTCATAGCGAAGTCGCTTTGCGTTTAAAAAAGTGTAAATGTTGCAAACCCTTTTCAGAATTTCTTCGAACAAATATTTTTGATAATGGGAAAACCGTTCACTTAAAAAGAAAGAAGACATTTCAAGGCCTGACATATTATTGTGTCACACACTTCCTTTGCTTCTGTCTTCAGCTCTGTAATATCAGATCTTTTCCTTTTGTTGGTGACAGTACTTGATGATCCAACAATTCCATAAATATTTTCATCAATCTTGCTCCTGATATTAGTTATCGTTTCTTCTAAATTTGTGACATACTTTACAGGACTAATATGGTCAATATCTTTTCGTTGAAAATGGCAAAATAAAATGTCACCATGAGGCATGATTTCTTGAAAAAGAGAAAGCCAGAATACAAAATCCTTACTTGTTAATGTTTTTACATAGCCGTTTGCTTGCGCGATTGTGTTTGCGTTTTTCACTTCCTCTCCTTCCTCTCTATTATTTGTTTTCTGTAGAGAAATACAGCAATATCGCTACGTGGCTGAAAGTTCCACCTGGTGGGAACTGATCGAGGTAATCTTCTTTTTACTATTTCATCCAACATTTTTGTCGCTGAGGAATGGTAGAGAAAAATGAACAAATCCCTTGTAAAGTTGAAAAAAAAAAACATGAACACTTCTGTTTGCTGAAGCGGCATTCAGCATAATTAAGTTCAAACGATGAGCATGGCAATGCACATATTCTGAATTTGGATAGGTATGTTTTACAATAGCTTGTACACCACTAGAGGACCCAGACATTACTGACGCTCCGTCATATGTTTGTGCAATTAATTTGTGGGAAGTTCCAAGTAAGTTGTGTCGAGACAGTTCATCTAACAAGCATGATGCAAGTGACTGAGCATTATGTTTAGGTGGAGCAATGAAACCCCAGAATCTTTCAACCGGTTTACCTTTTATTATGTACTGATACAGTATGACCATTTGAAAAACATTAGCAACATCGCTGGTTTCATCAGCAATTACAGCCAAATAATCCGCTTCTTTTATCTCACTCGTTATTTTTTCATGGCATATTTCTAACATTACATTTAAAAGTTCATATTGAATTGTTTTTAAGGTGCCCTTAAGTACAGTTGCTTTCTCTAAATGATTTTTCATCGCTGTCTCAAGCTCAGAACTGAACTCAATTAATCCTCGAAATACATCAGGATTTGATGAAGATTCAGCCACATCATGACCCCGCAAAGCTAATTCAAAAGCTCCACAGAAGCGGATACAGTTTATTATTATATTTAAGACGCACCGATTATTTCGTACTCTTTCGTTGTGTAAAACAATGTTTCGTCTATATTCACTGTCCAGCTGCTGTGCTATATTAACTGTGCCAAAAAGAGCAAACTGTAAAGCATTCTTTATATGTGCACTTGATGCCTGATGTTTTCTTATTCTTTCGCGGCAAGATGATTAATATCTTTCATTCCGAATTTTGTCCAAGGGTCCTCTCCTGCAAACAATAAACTCGGGAAACAAAATAAAGAATTTTTTTCGTCACAACCACATAACCAGTCATCGTATTTTCGTAGTACTCTATTTTAAATGCTCGATTAATTTTATAACCTCAAAAGCGAGTACACGTTTACTTTGAACCAACGTAAACATTAAACCTGATACAACGTACAAATCAAGAAGGCTGTGCTCACTTCATGACAAAATTAAAGATGCACTACAGCGCTGTTAATGGGACATTGCAGAAACTCTGCAACCGCCTAGCTAATGTAGGGAATATAGGGCAACTGTGAAGAGTAACGCACGTTCTCCCATATGCTTGTGTAGTAAGCTCTGCCATTTACTCTTCAAGTTGCAAGCGGACTACAACCACCAGCCTGCGCGCCACATTTGAATTGTACGTGAACATTGCCGCATAGAATCTAATACGTTTTCCGTTGAAATTTATGACACTTTTAACTGCTTAATGTTTTCGTATATTATTTTATAGTTTAGTTATTCCATATTGGTGGTTGTGCAACGCTGCAACCATAACACCAGCCGTCACTTGTTAAATTATCAGGTAGAACCGTTTGGTTTGCAGGTTTGCAATGGAGGCAGTATGGCCAACACTACTACTCAGTCGCTTATTATTATCCTAGGCGGTGATGTCTTATTGTTACCTACTCTTTTCCACTGGCTGAGTCGACCTGGGGGGTAATAAAACGCATCTTGATGCTGTATGCTGTCCGAGGTTGAACCCGAACTTTTATATTATTAGTTAAGAGTTTTATTTTTTACATAATAATTAAGTAAAAATTAATAATTTTATCGTTACGTACGAGTCTATAGGCTTACAATCTGCTGCTACATTCTCTTAAAAAGAATCAAGAAATTTGTCATGTTAAATAAAACGAATATTTATCAAATATAGGTTTGTTAAAAGAGGCTGTACAGTAAACTGTACGCGCTAGCATTTGCTACATGAGGTGGCACAGCTGCTGGTAAGTGGAAAGAAGTTTTACATACCGTTTGGTTAAACAAGTTGATCCCTTCGTGACCGGGTCGGGTGGTAGATTAGTGTAGTCTTGTCCGCGTGGTCGAGTTCACACGCAGACTCTATTTATAAGCACTGACCTCACAAAAAGACGACTATTTCTAATATTGCATAGCCTACATATTTATATTATTCACGACGTCACTGAACTTCACAAAATCCAAGAAGCAACTCTAAAATCGTGGCAAAATAGTTACACTTTAACTTATAAAGTCGTTCAAGATTAATCGCCGCCACTCTCACTACAGTTGCCCTTTCTACAGAGATGACTTTTTGTGGAAGCTAAAGGTTATATACTTATGGATAGATTGAGAGCTGTGGATACACAAGACGAACTGGCAGTCAAGACTATCGTGGGCGACAAAGAGACATAGCGGAGTTAACATGAGAGAATACACATGGGAATTCCGAAAACTCAATTTGAAATATAAGCCTAAAGGGCGAATAAGTGTTGGACAACCTGGGAATAGACTTTCACCAGGTAAGATTTTTAATTCTTGAAAGCAAAGAAGAAGAAGAAGAAGAAGAAGAAGAAGAAGAAGAAGAAGAAGACGAAGAAGAAGAAGAAGAAGAAGAAGAAGACGAAGAAGAAGAAGGAAATGACATCACTACCACCGTCGCCGATGAGGCATAAGAACACACGTACCGTACGTGAAGTTTGTCACGCTGTGACACAAGTTGTTGGCAAGGTTACTCACTATTGTAAACTCGCCGAGACGTTGTCCGATTCATTTGGAATGTTCTCGTGAACATTACACAACAATTTGGATGTATAAAGGCCGTACGTTTGCAGTTGGGCAAACTGAATTGGGAGAGTTCCTCGAACTATTAAGACAACTTTGCTGTTGTGGGGATTACGGGGAGTCCACTAAGTGTTAATACTAGAGTCGTAGTAAAAATGAAAGTTATTTGTTTATTTTACTTCTAACTGTTTAGGTAATTATTTAATTTACGCGACTTTTATTACTGTTAGTATTTAATGCGTACTGAGTAATTGTATTACTAGGAGAACTGTGTAATACGATTGTTCCTTTTCATAGAAGTAAAGATAAAAAAAATATCTTTGAGTAGGCCTATCGATGTTCTGGTGTTCAAAAACTTATTCCACTGTAAAAATCACGATCCACGCAATCTTATTAACATTATCTTCTTTACATCGACTGAAACACGTAACTAAAGAACAAGTAATTTGCATTTGGATTCTTTGTTTTTGTATTTTCAGTTTATTCTATTCTAAAGTCTTAATCTGTTGAAAAATAATTCTTCGTGCATTATTGTTTCTTAAGGGATGTCCCACAAACATGAATATATAACCATAGGCTTCATGCTTCAATAAAGACTACATCAGTTAGATATTACAAGTGTGCGTTACTCATACTATTGTAGTCACTGTCAGTTTCGAATATTCATTAGCGTCATCACAACATGAGGTACAGTCCTACAGTCACGCAAGGTACAAGGTGCCGAATGACTGTCATCGTTACACGCCCTTCCCAGTTGCGGGCATACAACAGTATAAGACAAACACTAAATAAATAATGAATTTTAAATTGAAGTTCTTTTCAACCAGTTGTAACCATTTAACACTCTTCACCCCGTTTTAACCACGTAACACTTTACGGCACGAGTGACTTTTTTCGTAAAGTAAAAGATATCTAAATAGGCCGGACGCGTATGCCAAACGTAGGTAAATGAATCAGCTAGAGATCCAGACCAGAGTGGTACTGGTGGTAATCAGTAATCTAGAATGTCTAAGAAAGAGAAGTAGACCTAAAATTAAGGTTGATTAAAAGGTTATGTTAAAACTGGTTACGTCATGAAAAAACCAAGTCTGATGATGACAATATATTTAAGAGGTCAGAGAGAGAGAGAGAGAGAGAGAGAGAGAGAGAGAGAGAGAGAGAGAGAGAGAGAGAGAGAGAGAGAGAGAGAGTGAGAGAGTGAGAGAGGGGGGAGAGAGAGTCGTTTCAAATATAGAATAATATATGGATGTAGATAGATATTTTATCCATGTAGTAGAGCGTTTATGATAACTGATAAAACTTGCAATCCAATCCGACACCATACAGAAAATTCAATTTTGTTTACTATTTCAATAGGATACACGTTCCTATTAATCCACAGTGGTTGTGTTAAGTTTTATTAATATTACAGATGACGTCTGCCTGATTATATGATGATACAGACGTGGATAAGTTATATACAGTTAGAAAAATAATCCAAGACATGGCCGGCTCTAGAAGGCCGGAACATTAAAGGTGGCAACGTTGCGTCTGAAGCCTATAACCATAGTGTAATAAAATAGCTAAAGTAAACATGTAATATTTTGATTTAATTTCATAGCATTACTAAAATCATGAGTAGGCCTATTTATAGCTAAATCTAAATTATATGTCTGTGCACACTTAGTGCTATACGCTCAAGTTGAAGAAATTAATGAATTAGTGTTAGGCCTAATGAATTAATTTTGTTCGAATTATTGAATTCATATCATATGAATGAGTTGATTAGTATATTTCTTAAATAATATAACAGTATTTTACATAATAAACTTTTAATTTGCAAAACATGAAGAATTATGAAACTGCTGTTAACCGGCAATTAAAAATGACGTGATTTGATTATTGAAATATATAAATTACGACATAATTTAATTTAAACCAAATTAAATATCATCTGGTTTCAGTGTTGCTACATTTAATATTCCGGCCTTCTACTAGAGCTGGCCATGTCCAAGAGGACGTCGAGATGTGTGGAAATGAAAATACGCTAAAGTGATGTGCGGATAATTAAAATTTACAAGTAGAAGAATATAAAATACGACGTGAGTTTGAGCTAATTAAACTGAAGTTTCAGTCAATTTAAAACCGAATGACCATAGCATAGCTAACAATAATAGGCCAACAAGTTGGAATATTTTCAGGTGATTAAAGGTAATGATTAAAGTGATTAAGATATCACATTTTTGTTGTTTGGCATTAGAATAAATCATATTGGTGAAAAAAAGTAGTCGTATTTGTATCTTGTTGTAAAGTGGCTCGTTTTTCTCTGCTTATGTTTACAAGTGTATAGGTCTTCGGTCTCCGTGTGGTCATCTGTCCAGATTGTATCCATGCTTGTAAGGCTTGACTTTACAAGTCACGACGATGCCTTAATCATATGATCAAATCATCGGCTACTTATTAGTATAAAGAAGAGGTATAGTGAACGTAGTAGGCCTATATATAATACTATAGGCAGTGGTCTTCTAAAATTTTCATGCTGATTGATGTTGGTAATGTAATCAGACGTTTTGGCTTCATCTCTGGAGGCCATCTTCAGTGAAAGGTCTTCGAAACTACTGACAAATGTGCGCCAGTACACCAGAATACTGTGGAAAATGCCAGCGGTGAAGCCGAAACGGACAACCCAATACTAATAACAACTTCATCTTTGTAAAATTAATATAAATTAAATTACATTGAGTATTGTGACGATTTAATATGCCTAAATCCCACAATAAAATTAAATAAAAAATTATAATACTAAAATAATTTAATAAGGTACTAAAGAACCCTTTATCTATGCCCCAAACCGGTAGTAACATGCCGATTTGCCGATGTATCAGTTAATAAAATTAGATTCAAGAAACTCAATAAATCCATAACGACCTCGCGTTACATAAAAAAAAATAATAAAAGTATAGAGTGATGTAATTAAATTGTAAGCAAATTAAAGGAAAATAATTAATACAAAATTAAGAACTACTTTTCGCGCTGAGAAACTACCCGCGCGCGGACAGCCCCATTACCCCTATAGTTAGTTAGTCCAGTTGAATCAGAGACTCCCCTTGTGATACAGCGTACAGCACATTATGTAGACCGCTAGAAAGTATTAAACATGTAGACTAAGTAAAACTTACGTAATTACCGGATGATGTGAATGTTGTGAATGACTTGAGTGTGCTGCGATGACATCTCTATAAATAAATAACATCACCTAAATGTAATGTTAAACTTCTAGAATGTAACTGTTAACCATAAGCAATATGTGCGGTACAACAATGTGAACACTAGTGAAAGTTATCACAAAGAAACAGACCACAAGAATCTACAGAAGAGACAGACTACTCATCTTTAAGAATGACACCAAACTTCACCAACACACGATAGACAGAAGATCTCCCAGACACCCTGCTCGACAGGTAGAAGCCCCGATTCGCCGAGGATATGTTACACACAGGTGACACGGAAGCTCTACTTCTGTGGTTCAGAACTTAACTTTAACTAGTGTATGAAAGACACTTAAATAACAACATAAGAGTAAAGTAAAACACAAAAGACTGACCTAATTACCATAAAATTGTAATTTCATGATAAGTAATAAGATGTGTTACGTTTAATGAGTTTAATGAGTATAACACGTTAAAGTTAAATAAGCCCATTCTTCAGATGGCACAAAGTAAAGATTATTATTTTTAATATCATATACAGGAACACACAACTCGGATCCGAGGACAGTGCAAGCTATGTTCACCCATGACTTACACTAATTACAATTGTACAAAATGCGCAAATATTTGTTATCATTAGTATACACTTTACTAATTTTCTTCTATGATGCAAAAACAGTATGTAATAAAGAGATGTCATGATCCAAAAAGGTGAGTGAATAAATCTACAAACCCCAGTCAAAAAATTCCTCAATTCACGGGATCCTATTTAGTGTTTGTTTATTTTTCAGGTAGTTATGAGTTTGTGAATATTGTGGCAGCCTGTTTAATTGACCTGAGCCAACTAACTAGGTTCCCGATATTATAATGTCGTCCCGACGTTATAGTATGTAAACTATGTTCTTACGTAGATTAAAAATATAGCTGTTAATTGTAAACGATAAATAACGTAAAATGAAATTTAATAATTCTACTGTACTTTAATAATGTCTACGTAATTTCAATAAAATATTGTAACAAAAGATGACTGATAGATGGTCGTGAACCTGAAGCGAAGCTAGCTAATGTGAACCATAGATAGCTAATGTGAAGTGTTTACAATTATATTAGTTAGTTACGTTGTGGCAGTATCGTCCTAATCACTTGTGAACATTTTTTAAGCGTGTTAAAAATAATAATTTATCTACATCCGTAACGTAATAGCGTGTTATCCCACTCATTTTGAGTGGGATAACAAGTTCATTATCGCACTGGTTTTGTTATCCCACTCGTTTATATTTTAAAATTTATTGAAAAATAACACAAAATACAACATAATATTACAATCTAAACATGTTATCTACTTATTGTAGATATTAATAACACAGTCTTTAGAGTTATGTAAGTAAATTCCTGCTGTAGAAGAAGATTGGAACTTTTTCGTCACCAAGTTAAATGTTTGATCGTCAGAAGTAGTTGCAAGCTCCTTGCCACTACTTCTGACGATCAAATACCAGAGAAGTCGTATTTGATCTCGACTTCTCTGGTATTAAGTTGACTATGGTTTTTAAAGCTTCCTCTTCAATATCTGAAGGCAAACTTTCAGATTCATTCATTTTAAAACAACTTACAAATTAATAATTTGCAGCAAAAACAAACTATTTTTAATCATAACAACGTGGTTGCTATGGGAACGTATACGTCACAATACATTATTTCAACTGCTACGTAGATAGCTTAAATTTTCTGATTCTCACTTTTATTTTCAGCGGGTGTAGATAAAATATTGTACGACCCACGAGTGATAACGCATTATTAATATACTTGTGTGATTATACGCGTATATTAATAATGCTGTTACACGTATAATAATAAACTTTCACACGCGTATATTAATAATGCTGTTATCCCACTTGTATCGTAAATATTTGTTAAATAATTATGACGCCAGCCGGCCGTAAGAGTCTAAGAAACTGATTGTTTATATAAATAAAACCATATGCCAGGGTACTTCAAAAACTTGTTTTATGATAAAATGTTAGAAGTGTTCTATGGGATATTAACTGTAGATGAAACTCTAGTTTTCGAAGCTCCAGACTTAACGTAATCTTGAAGAGGTAGTGGATTAAACTACTCTCACAAATCCGCTGTTCTAATAAACACGGACGGAATTGGAAACTGTTGGATATATGAGTCTGACAAGAAAATATGCATAATACTTGTGAAGTTAATCTAGTACATACTATAGCAGATGTATATATAGGCCTACACCTCCGTCATTATATGATGATACGGAGCGGATAGGTTAGAAATAATCCAGTTAGAAGAAATAATCCAAAAAGTTGATGAGATTGATCGAAACGAAAATACGCTAATTTTGGATGATTAAGATTAAAATCATTATAAACCGGATGATTCTAAATACCAGACCGCACTCATAATACATGAGAAGAATATTTGGGCATAGAGCAGTTTGGTTTCAGAGTTGGTTTTAGAGCCAGAGAAGCCCTTTTCTATATAAACGCTCTGTTTAATGATGTCATGGACTGCGAAAAACTGTATATCTATTTTTAATAGATTATAAAAAAGTCTTTGGTAACACCAAAAACTCATCGAAGGATTGCAAAGAATCGAACTAGACACACAAGAAATTAGACTTTTAAATACTGGAATCAACATGCCACCGTAATTCTAAACATGGGTGAAACAGAACAACGTTGGAGGAAGTACACAAACTTGTCGCACTCCTCCAACGTTGTTTGTTCACCCAGTGTTCTCAGCTATCAATAAGCAAGAGTGCGCAAAAATAGGCAGCCGTGGTGCTGGCCGAATCCATCACCACATATTATGGATGGGACCAAGACAGAAAGTGAGAAATGGGGCTGAAGATTAACGTCAATAAAACTAAATTTATGGTAATAAGTAAAACAGATGTAGGGCCAATTCAACGTTATCTAGTTAATGAACCTCTAGAAAGAGTAAAGCACTTCAAATATCTGGGCTGATGGATCAATCAGTCCTTGGATCTCAGATGAGGTGATCAAAGCAAGAATCGAAAGGATTCGGTCTGCGTTTCTCAAAATAAAATCTCTTCTCACTAACAGAGCACTGGGTTTTCGTCTCAGAGAGAGATCTGTTATATGCTACGTATGGTCCGCCCTCCTATACGCGTCTTGGCTACGTAACCTCCAACAGTGGTCAGGCCTAACTACTGAAGAACTATTACACTCTGTACAAGATCAAGAAAAGTATAAAGACATAATTTAAATGTGCGTCATCGATGTCTGATTAGGTAGGACTGTAAGAGAAGGAGATAAAATTTACAAGTAGAAGATAAAATATGACGGGGGATTAATAAAAAAATAGAATTGGGTTAAGTATTATAAATAAATTAGGAGAGAAATTCTTTAGATTTTGTTAAGAAAAAGACATGACTATTGCTAAAATGTTTTTAACGCTCACCTGGAAAGAATTTTGCTGATGGAGGATACCAGGGATACGGGAATTAACTTTATACGCGTTAGGAGAATACTGGAATCAAACTAAAAGAGTAAAAGTTATTTGGAATACGAAATTGACACTAACCACAATCTAGTTGAAATAAACTTCTTCTCCTCTTTAGATTTTTTGTTTAAGTCAGTTCCTTTTACATTAATAGGTTTTGGTTTTTGTAATTGCCAGCTTGTGCATCTATCAATCTGCCATTCCATGCCTGTGTAAGGGATGTTATCCACTATAATTTTTGTTTAACTTTTATTATAAGCTTAAAGTGTAGAAGTGTAGAACTGTGTTCCATTATACACTGAGCTATCCACAACATTCTATGCTCTTTGGTCTTTGTGATTCTACTCTTACATATCTGTATGGTCGTTTGTCATCTGTGAACGTTTGCAGCAAAGTGTCTGTGGACATAAAATCTACAAATGCGTTAATCTGAAATAGCATCGATAAAACAGGTTTTATGAAAAAGAAGAGGTTACTGACCTTAAGAAATATTGGACTCAGAATAGTTAAGAATTTCACGAAGTCTTTGTGTGGAGCGTAGCTTATGATTCTTAATCACGGACAAATTGAAGGACAGATAAGAAACGATTATAGACTTTTTGAGAAATGGTTTAAAGGTTTTAGAAGATTTCATGCAAGCGTAGAGTGAGCAATGATAAAGCGTTTAAGAGAATAAATATGAAAATAGTATATGGAAAAGGTTCATCAGAAGAAACAATATGCACGATGGCTGATTGCGCTTAAGGGTACTCGTAACCGGCTATACGTAGCATGTTAAATTCATCAAGTTTGAGACCCGTTATCTCAGAACCTGTAAAAAATAGAAGTCAATTGAATGTACCGTTAGCCAGTCTGTGGACAGCTTTAAGATCAACTAGTATCAACCCCATTATCATAAAAGCAATACAAAATTTCTCCAACAATTCTATATCGAGAATATAAATAGGAAAGAATTTGTCACCAGGGTTTCAAGTGACCAAAGGTCTACGCCAGGGATGTTGTCTATCACCCACGCTTTTAAAAATTTATACGGAGAAAGCAATTGTAACTTGAAAAAAAGTGCAGGAACATGGGAATTGCACTTGATGGTCATACAGTTTATTCATTACAGTTTGCTGATGACCAATTACTTTTGGCTCAAGATTTTGAAGACATAGAGTGCATGTCTAGAAAATTGGTACAGGAATATCAGAAACGGGGACTAAAGATAAATATGAATACAACAAAATACATGGAAATAGGTGACCTTCAGAAAGAGCTGATATAGGAGGAAGACATGCAGAAGATATCACAGACGGAGGAATACAAGTATTTAGAGGTAAAAATTACGGGCAATAGGAAGCAAGACAAAAAAATACAATCCAGAATTAATTTGGGAAAGATGGCTGTCTCTACATTAAATGGAATCCAGTAGAATAAGCAAATTACAGCAGAAACTAAAACCAAAATATTTAAAACCATTGTTAGAAGTATCATGACTTACGGCTCAGAATTTTGGACTACTAATAAACACACAAGAACAAAATTAATGACAGCAGAGATGGACTTTTGGAGACGTTCAGCAAGAGTATCCAGACGTGAGAAAATTATAAATGACACAATGAATGTGAAAAATTCAATTGTTGAATTTATTCAAACAAAAAAATTACAATCATATGGTCATACAAAAAGAATGGCAGAGGAAAGGTTGCCAAGGAGAGTTATGGAATGGACCCCACCAGGAAGAAGGAAAAGAGAAAGACCGCCTATCACCTGGATAGAAGAGAATCAGACTATATTGAGTGAAAGAGAAATTGAAGAAACTCTTTGGATGGATAAGCAGCAGTGGAAGATGAGAATCCAATCATTTCTGTAATCTTTAGTTCCATACAATGTGTAAACATTGTACAGCCGGAATAAATAATAAGTGTCCATTTCTCAACGGAGCACGTTATATACCTGCCTTCTTTCGGAATTGTTGCGCAGGAGGATTCGGTGTATAACTGACGTTGAAAAGTTTGTTGTTTCTTATTCTACAAATTGTCAATTAGAACTTTTCAAGTTGCTGCCGCTTTAATAAACTCATCTCTATTGTTAACCGCTCTTTGTCCTCTCTGTGTTATTTCAATTCCCTCTCTGTATTGTTTGGCTTTATTTCTTTATTTTCTTGCTTAAAGTTTTGTTTCAGAAATCAAATGTGTGTTCAGTTTCCTTTGTGTGTTTTGTCTGGGATGTGTTGCCTTCGTGTTTTGATACTGATACATTGCGAACACAATGGCGGATATTTCTTTCAGAGCGGTCGATTTAAAACTGGTCGCAGTTTTATCACGGTATGTTGTATACATCTTGTCCTCCTAAATGTTCCCGGCTCTTTGAGTTTCGCGCGCGCGTGTGTGTGTGCTTGTGTTGAATGTTTTTCTGATGTGTGTTTCTTGAGTACTCTTCTTCTTAGGTAAGGCCTTTTGTGGCGTTTGTGTACAGCAATGTTAAGGTGCTGTTGTACTACTATTATTTCTCCGTTTACGCCACGTTTATCTTTGTTCTATTGGCTGTATTCGTGTCAAGTGGAGTGTATTCTTTTATGATGATGATCATCATCGTCATCGTCGTCATCATCTACTCCAAGGATTAGCCTGAAACACCCGATCCGGACGAATTACATAGTTGATGGTTGTCGTTGTAGCTGGGCTGTTCATTTCTACATATGTATATCCTTTTATTTTACTACAAAGATTACTACTAATATATATTATATATTCAGTTCAACCTGATGTCTACATTCTGCTTCTGGTCGATAAGCTTACACTCAGCGAAAGCTCGCAGAAATCTCATTTCCCTGGCCTGTAGAACTTAGTTAAAGTCTAGTGTCACGTCCAAAGAGTAAACCCGATACTGCCACCTCTTTATAAAATTTAAGCAGACTGTATTCATTGAGAATACAAAATTACAGAATTACAAAAAATGTAAGTTCCTTTTAAAAAAATAACTCTAAATATACGTTATTTATAAAATGTCTTAAAATGTCGTTACATCTTTTGAAATAGGTATGAAATTTGTGACTACTGAATTTCAGACACTAACGAGGGAGGAATATCTGATCAATATTGATTATACATCAAGTGAGAAAAAGTGAAAGTGATTATTTTGTTAAGTGGTAAGGTGTATAAAATTACGCGGAAAGGAACTATATATCGACAGAAACAAGATCTATAAATAGGCCTATAGTTTTTTTAATAGGATTAAGATAGTTTTACAAGTGAATGTTTTTCTCCTTAATATGTTTTTTTAACCATTTGAATGTTTAGTGAAGATAAGCCGTAAAAGAAACTATGAATGTTACAAACAATTTTAAATTAACAAAATTATTTCCTACTAAATATCCTTTCTTATTAATAAATAATGGAAACATTTTAATTTTACAAAATTTAAATAATTTCTACCTTCAGGAGTATAACTATTAATTACAGTACCAGTGCAAATTGAATTGTCTCATAAGAAAATTGCTGTTCTTGCTAAAGTATAGTTCTTTGTTTGGTTCACCTGGTTCTGTACTATACGTTTACGCAAAATCAACCCTTCTCTTACAAGAAATTTGGTTACATCTTACAAACAATCGATACATATTAGAAGGACGTTCACGGACTTAGTTGTAACTGGCATTGTGGTTCTTTGACTAAGATAGTAGAAATTACAGTAGTAATTTTCCTCAAGCTGGGTCATCTCTAGTCGGACACCGGGCAACACAGTTAGCTCACTTAAAGTAGGTAGTGGTGCTCCATTATAAGGGTATTGACTTCTTACGATCAACGATTAAATTTTGTCAACTCTCACAATCGACCTATCGTTTGCGATACGAAAATGGGTCGTCTAGCGACACGGATCTCTTAAACCCCTTAAGCAACCCTCTTGATGGACTCATGCCTAACCCATAAAAAACAAGCCTATTTGCTTATTTTCCAAAAGAGAAATCAATATATTTAGTATTCTTATTTTTCTCACTTAATATTTCTATTTGCACTAAGCAAAACTCAGATTTGCTTGCTTGCTAGGGAGCAGTGTCTGTTAAAGTAGTAGGGTAGTAGGCTATGTTCCTTAAAACTAAATGTCGATAGTCCGCTGTTATTATCATTATTAAATATAATATTTAGGACATTAGGCATTGTATAAAGGATTTTATTAAACACAACATTTCGACCTCCCCCCAAAAAAAATCAAAGATTGTTTTCAGGTGAAAACTGAATTGACGGAACACAGTACATGTCAGCAATAAACCGATATCGATAACAAATAGAATAATTAATTAAGAGTAACCAAATTTATTATTCTTACTTACCAAGAATGCCTGACGCTGAGATGGACGTATTCCACTCCACCTCCGCTCATTAAAGAAATGATATCTCGTTTGTTATTCATTGCTGATAGATTTTGTGTTGTATTAATTTTATTGTTAACCTGAAGACGACCACTGATTTTTTTTATAAGGGTCGAAATGTTGTGTAATCTGTTTTATACAGTGGTTAATATTCGTAATATTGTACTTTGAAAAAATAAAGGTAGTATGTATTGAAATCTCGTGTAGCTAAATTTGATTGGCTGAAACATTTACCCGATCGCGCACCGTGTCCGCTTAGGTGGCATTGTTATTTTGTCACTGTAGAAATAATAGAAACAGTAATCTTTAGTTAACTGTGTTGTTAAAGTCTCTGTGTTTCGTATATAAAAGTTGTTTCTATATATTATTTGTAGGTACTACAGTATTTTGTTTTTTAGGAAGCGGTGGTGTAGGAGGCCGGGTAAGGCACAGGAGACGGAACAAGTGTCCGCAGCAGCAGATCCAGCAGAGACAGGCCGCCAACCTGAGGGAGAGGAGGCGCATGCAGAGTATTAACGACGCGTTTGAGGGGCTCAGAGCTCACATACCCACCTTACCTTATGAAAAGAGACTTTCCAAGGTAAACATCGTGTACTCTCATTACACTGTAGCCTATAGCTAGATTCATATACCCACAACCATCTGTGTTCGACACGGAGTTCTACGCCAAACCAAGTTGACCACATTTCAGATGTAAGCCCCTTATTATA
Organism: Magicicada septendecula; assembly: GCA_034769895.1. Taxonomy (NCBI): domain Eukaryota; kingdom Metazoa; phylum Arthropoda; class Insecta; order Hemiptera; family Cicadidae; genus Magicicada; species Magicicada septendecula. The sequence continues at coordinate 476,507,793 of CM068374.1, forward strand.
GTACAAGCGTTAGAATACTTGAAATCTGGCACCTGTTCTATTGGCGAGTCCTGTATGACAATATTTGTTCTAATAGAATTTGCCCCAGAAAAAACCATAACTTTTGTTTTAGATAACGAAATGGTTTTATTGTAATCTGTTAAAATGTTAGTAAGAAAAGAGAACGACCTTTGGAGGTATTTGTACATGAGTAACACACATGTGTGTTTCAACATTATGCACTTCACATAATCGTCGTCGTCGTCGTCATCCTTTACGGCTTATGCTAGTAGCCTGGTCCAGTCTCAATGGAATTCATCCAACCATCGTTTACGGGATCTTCCCACACTTTTCTTACCCCTTTGATGATAGTAAAGGGCTCTTCTTGAAAATCTAGTTGGACCCATTCTCTCTACGTGTTACCGCCACTCCGTTTTGGGCCGGGAGATTTTCTCATTTATGCTTTCAGCTATGCCTAGCTCCATTCTAATATTATCATTTCTGATAAGATCTCTTCTGATACAATCCTTTACAGCCCTCAATAACCTTAATTCCGCTCCTTGTATTCTAGATTTACCTTTGTAAATCCAATCCAAGTCTCACTACCATAGTAGTTGAGGTATGGCCATTACATTATAATATTTCAAATGAGCCTCTTTCTTTGTTTTCTTCTTTAAGTGTTTAATGAGACATCCATAAAGCGACCAGAAGAGACTAATTTTGCTTTCAACCTCCTTATCATCTTGATATGTAATGCTGCACCCTAGATACTTGAAATCTGGCACCTGTTCTATTGGCGAGTCCTGTATGACAATCTTTGTTCTAATACAGTTTGCCCCAGAAAAAGCCATAATTTTTGTTTTAGATAAGGAAATGGTTTAATTGTAATCTGTTAAAAATGTTAGTAAGAAAAGAGAACGACCTTTGGAGGTCATTTTCATTCTCTTGGACACAAGATCATCTGCGTACATTAAAATATTCAAATAAAATCCTTTCCCCAAGTATAAGGCCTAATCCTTTGGGGGCGTCCAATTTCCATTTCCTTATGGAATCATCTATATAAATATTAAATAAAGTAGGAGAAAGGCTGCTACCCTGCCGAACGCCTTGGATTATTCCAATGGGCTCTGATAATCTATTAGTTTTTTCCGTATCTACATTCTATTATAAAAACTTTTAATTACCTTTATTAAATGAATAGGATATTTTCTTGTTTGCATTACCCTCCATAATGTTGTTCTATCCAACCTGTCAAATGCTTTTCGCGGTCCACAAACGCAAGATGTGTCTCTGCATTAAATTAAATTCCTGCACTTTACATAATATGTATGTTAAAATTTTGAGTCAGAATGAATACGTGTTAATAGAAAAAAATTAAGCATAGAGGTGTTGTAATGTTGTAATGGCATAATATTAATCTAGATCTGTTCAATGTAATAATAATAATAATAATAATAATAATAATAATATGCGAATTTAAAAGTAAAGTAGGCTACATTACGTCCTAGTAAGGTTTTTACGTGCCAAACAGAAATTACTTACATTAGCAGATTACCAAATAGACTTACTGCACAAACGACAGGTTCTCTAACCTTCTACTTATTTCACTTTGTAACTTTTAACTTCATTTGACAGACAATTTTTGCATAAAAAGACATGCAGTAAACGAAATAAGCAACAGTTCTGCGACAGGTAGTGTATTGCGATATTGGATACTGTAGGTTAATGTGGAGTAATGTTAGGGATACATCAGACTTGTGGTAAAGATGAGGAGTAGTGGAACAGTCTAGAGATAGTAGTAATTATAGTTTACTAACAGAGTTTAGTAAAGCTCAGCAATGCTACAGTTTGTATGGTTTATTTGACTCTTAATAAAATCGAGTGTATTGAATTTTTCATTTCTTTATTCAGGAAACGCACATCTACTTTAAAATTACTTCACTTTGGCACTCGAGTGAGTAGTAATCAAGTTGTGAGTGTACTGCAGTGAACAGAGGTGTTTATTAGAATATTAGAAATTAGCCAGAGAAATATCAATATTGAAAGTTAGCAGGAAAAAAAGATGATAAAAAAAGAGCATTAGATGGGTTGATATAAGTCAATGGAGGTGGATACATTGGAGTACTTAGGCTATAAACAACCTGAAATGTGAGAAGTTTAATTAAGAAAGTTGTGTTAGTGGTTATAATCACAAACAGAATTATCACTGTTGCACACCACTATAGAAAAATTATTCCGATTAGCACTTTCATCGTCAGATAGGAAATGGGAGGCTTTCCGATCCGATAAGATCAGATCAGATTTCCGATCTGACGATGAGCTGGGAAGCTTGAAGCGCTAATCGGAATAATTTTTCTATAGTGGTGTGTAACAGTGATAATTCTGTTTGTAAAATGTGAGAACCATGGATATTACTTAGATGCCAGAGGAAGGTTATAATGAATAATACAAATATAAAGAGATAATGAGAATCAAAAATACAAACGTAAGAATACTTATATCAGCATTAAGACTGATGGGAATGTGCAAGGCTAGAGAAGATGAAGGAAAATTGATAGTATTTGAAATAAAAGAAATAATGTATATACGCACCAAAGAAGCAAAAAAAAAGGAATGCAGAAAATGTGAAGAAGAAAGGAAATCTAACCAGAAATGAAAGATTTGGAGCGGCGGATACAATGAAAGTAGTACAAAGTCGAGATGTTGTGGACGTGTAAGCAGGAGGGAGACTCGAGAGAAGATCCAGATAAAGCGAGTGAAAAAATAAATGAAACATAAAATGCAGGAGGAAGCAGACGAAGCAGGAAGACATAGCGCAATCTGCGAAGGAGAGAATGGGTGGAATTGCTCACTGCCGTGTGCGTGTTTATGCGAATAACGTGTAAATTCGAGTAATCAAAATTTCCTTGTTCCTGTTTGTACAACAGAGTTACTTATGTGTGATTTTTCTAGAACATGGTTTCAATCATACGTGTTGGCATTATAAATATTAAGGGGACAAATTGAATCAGGTATGAGATCATTATCTGTTAACCAGTTAATGTGAAGCATTGTTGCTGCCAGAATGCTTACAGCCGGACGCTTGCGCCTTCAGAATGAATAACAAACATCTAACAATACTTTCATTGAACAAAGTGTGCATTCTAGCGTCCTCGCTAAAGTTGAATCCTTGCAAACCGCTATTCGGTACCGATTAGTATTGGTCACGCACCCCTTCAAAATACAAATGATATACTGTTTGCTTTGTGTTTTATTTATATATACACTGAAGCTTGCTATTTCGAGGGATACAAGCGATATACCGTTAGAAATTCTGTCTTTATAATTGTGAAGAACACAGTTGGTACTCTTATGTTTCAGGTAGACACGTTGAAACTAGCCATAGGATACATAAACTTTCTCAGCGAACTGGTGCGCGCGGACAGAGGGGGATCTCACGAGACTACAAAGTACACGTCGCTACACAAGTCCAGCAGGCAGCAGCCGAGAGAGGAACACAAAAAAGTCATTGTCAGAGGTAACAATTATTGCTTAACAATGTAGCGTTCACCCGCACTGCGGTTTTAGATGGTAAATTTTGTTATAGTTTAACAATATTGTTTCTGTAATACAAGAAGGCATTGGCATGTCATCTGCTCAGCATTTGTAATTTCATACGCATCACTGTTCTTACTCGCTCTTTTTGTTCATTTTAGTTGTCGTCCCCTCAGTGCATTGATGAGATAAGACTTACCCAGACACAACATTTAGTTACATCTTGGGCCGGCCGCACACTGGAGCGACATTTTGTTTCACGACAGAATCGTTTAGATGCATCGTGTTGCAAAGCGTCGCTTCGGTGGAGAGAGGCTTGAGACATTCGCTCACGACAGATCAATTTCTCGTTCGACTTCAATTTATAGTTGTTTTCGAGCTGTAATTAGCTCCCAGATTCATATCCGTTACTTACAGTAACGAGCGTGGCGTTGGTACAGTGTTCAGAGACTAACCACTTGAAGGTTAGCAGTCAATTTTTGTCTCACTCTCTGTGTGCCCGAACGCTCCGGGAAATAAGCATTACGCTCTCCACTACACGAGTGCTAAGAAAGTAGTAGTGACACGAGAGACACATCTTTTCTTGTGCCCGTCGCTATGTTGCCACGTTTCCTGTGCCCTTTCGGCGTTGCCACGTTTCTCTAGACTTCCACGGTTACAAGTTGCAACGATCAATTCAAATAACGTTGTTCATACAATTCCGTGATTTTTTGGTGGGAGGTGGGACACGAGCCCTTATGAGTCCTACTAGCTTTATTCGTCGCAGACACGCGCCAAAATGAGTAAGATGTTTCATTTATAGAAAGGCATGAGTTAGATGATGGAAAACTCGTCGTTGAAATGAGTGTTATGCGTCAAAATAAATACGGAGTTGTCAGCATAAGACACAGTTTTCTAACGTCAAAAGTACGAACGTTTCAAATAACGAGGGAACAACAAAATAATGTAGGCTTACACCGTATACTTTATATAAGAATTTATTTTATTTTACTGTAGAAATATTATAACGTGTATGTCTTATCTGTTAAACGTATGTGATAAATCAAATTAGTTTTATTATCTAAATCAGTAACAAATGCCCAATACAACATCAAACCATATTTAAACTCAATAGAAAACTGAAGGAATTATGAATAGTAAAATAGTTTACCTTTTTATTTTCCGTCTGGTGGCCTTTTTTCTTTATGTATATCTACGCGTTTCGGGATATAGGCTATGTCGCATCATCAGGAATATATCTTGGTGAAGTTCGTCAATTATTAAAATATTAAAAACAATTTTACACACAATTTTACACACATCACAATATACTTATATTTAAATATGGTTTGCACGCGCACACACAACACATAAACACAAGGAATGTGCTAGAAAAATATGTAACTGTCCAGACGGGGGTGACAGGGCTCGGAGGTTGGGAAGGGACATTTGAATTATAGCTTGTTGTGTGTGTCGTCAGTGGGGGGGTGAAGGGTTTGGTTTTTTACCTCTGCTTGTTAATTCCGATCTGACGATGAGCTGAGAAGCTTGAAAGCGCTAATCGGAATAATTTTTCTATAGTGGTGTGCAACAGTGATAATTCTGTTTGAAAAATAGTTTAGTCCCAGTTTTTAAGTTTATATACATTTTCATAAATATCTACAGGCTTACACGAAGTACTTTTCAAAAAACAAATAACTGATGTTCAAGTACGTAAAGAATTTTTGCGAACATATTTTTCAGACGTTCTGAAAGTAGACAAATATTTGTAAAGTATGTTAACGTTTACTAAGTTTGTCAAATTAGGCCTATTAAAGATAGAGTTTGTATTTTTAATAAAAATTTTTATAATTTGGCGTCTCACATAGCCTTTTACAAACTGAAACCGTACACTATTAAAATATTTATTGTTTCATTAAACGCTAGCGCAACAATAACCACTGAAAACTGATAAAATGAAATTACAGTAGATAATGCGCAGTCTAGTCTAAGAAAATTTCTCAAAATTTCTCAGACCCAACAATCAGTAACACAAATTTGAATGTACATGTTACTAACATGCTTGTTCACCTAAATAATGCAACAGGTACCTCCCCCGTTTCTAACGGTTAGAAACGGGATTTCAAAGAACGCCAATCTGCTTAAAACGGTAGAACTCGTTTTTCGTTTACTACACGTGAATTATTGGTCTAGCCTATACCTGCAGTTTTATTGCACAAGATAACGTAATTTTTAATATCTATACTTTTTTCGTAGTCTACACAGTTGTACTTTTATTAAATGCATACTTTTGAAGAAATTGTGACGCAGGAAATACTGTAACTTCGATTTATCCAAATTACGAGTAAAAAGCTTGAATCAACCGTAAAAACTTAAGGGTAGGGACCTTATTGAATTCTTAATTTGAATTAGGAATTCAAGGAGGAAAATATTTTATTGAATTATCCAAAAATCGAATTAACCAGACGTTACTGTATTGTCGCCCTTCTAGTACAGAAAGCCGTCTATGGTAATATCCAAGTAGCCAAATCGATAAAAACAGTTGGAAGTTTGTTTGAATCTATAATTTCATGTTTACTGTGTCGATATGTTTGTGCGTACGTATTTAGTTTCAGTGGCAGCGACGTGAACAGTATGGGGAGGCGGACAATATGTGGCACTGTAGGTGGAAAGTACATGAGAGACGTTCTATGAAGCAAGGATCATTTTTACCTACTCTTGCAATATTGACTACCTATAATTTGCATATTATCATTTCTCCAATGAAAAGACCTGCCTGTAGAGAAAAGAATGAGAAAAACCAAAATTGTGCACCTTAAAATGTTTTTCGATTCAAGAGAAAAACTTTACTTACAGCTTTAAAAAATTGAAATTTATTAATTTTATTTTATCTAGTAATAATTGTATTTCGTTCATAACAGGTGAGTTCTGAACCTCAGGGAAATTATTAATAAACTATAATTTCCCTTATTTAAGTTTTCGAATATTTTATTTTATAATACTGCGTGCTCTGATTCTGCTCTTCGTTCCAATTGTGTCTAATCTGACACATGGCGATGTCAGTATCTGAAACATTATTATAGTTGTATATTTTAGGGATTTTGGAACGAATTCTGAACTTTTGTCGTCAGTCATACTCGAATGACTTCTTTCTCCGTGAAGAGGAGATTGATGAATACATTGCCTCTTGGATGTGGTGATGGCTGCTACAGTAGGTTTAAAAATATAATGCATTTATAGGAAGGAAACAGGAAAACTTCATATTTGATTGTAAACAGAACTGTTTACAATAATTATTATTTTTAGCCATATGTCTGGATGTCAATAAACATTAGTAGGTGAATTATTGAGAATAATAAGAACACAAAATTAGGTAGCAAGAATTACAAGACGAATAATATAATAAAGAGCAAGAAAACGGACTAGATAAAGGGCAGAAAGTTAGATAAATAGTTTAAAAGAAAGTCGGGAGAATGTCAATTATAAGCGGAATTAGGCAAAAGATAAAGGTTTAAAGAAACTATACGCAGGAGGTTCTTTCCTCAATTTCGAAATTTATTATAGACCTATTTATTAATTTTGTTTGACATTTTTTAATTTGAAATTTTCGTTAAAAACTTGGAAGTCTCTATTCTAATAAATTACCGTAAAAACGAAAAATATTTTTTCTTTCTCACCCTGTCGCTTCCTTTCCCTATCTACAGCTCTTTGAATGAGTTAATTACATTTAATTATTAAATGATGTAGTCGGAATATTTAAACAGTAGAGTGCTTTAAATGTATCGCTTTGGTGAAGGGAGACCGGACCGTGAACAATATGTAACACGGGGGTTTAATCGGTGTAATACAACAATGAAAATAAAGGGCAGCTGTGGGGCCATCAAAGCGTGACCCCATGACATCTCCCTTTGCTGTCACTCCTCTCTCACCCTACCCAAACACTACGATAGAATAGCACTAATAAAGTGCTGCACTATATTTTGAATTCGTCACGGAAATTGCAGACTAATTCTAGGACACTTGGGTTACGGCAGAGTAGCGTGCAAATTGTCTACATACAGCCTTGGGCGGGGGAAAGAAGTGGGTATTACATATCGGTCGAGTCCGTGTTTTATATAATTCAATAACCGATCATTTTCTCTTCATACTAAAAATTTTATGTACATACTTACTTCTTTTTAAACACCACATACAAATGCCCAGAAACACAAACATTTAAAAAATTTAAAACTGAATCTCTCTGGAAAACACAAAGACGTGAACATTTGCATACTGTTTTTTTGTAAAAAAAAAACTAACTTCGTAAAACTAAAGAATCCATTTCAGTTTATAACAAAGTGGTGTACTTTTTTTTTGCAACTTTTATATTTTATTGTAATTTTTACAATTATAGCGTTGTGGTCAAATGATAATTATAATTCTACATATATCGTTCGTAGTCCTTCAGTCTTTCGACTGGTTTGTACCACATACCCCCCCCCCGCATATACCCGTGGTGCGTGTGGTACTGAGTCTCTCACAGGTATATGGGACCTACAGTTTAACGCCGGTCTACATATATAGAATTGATCAAATATTCTCATCGCCTGAATAGTTTATTCGCCTAGATTGTAGTTCTGGAGAAAGCGATTGAAATATCCATGGCACCAAAGAATTTCATATGACATTCTTTGAGTAACGTTTTCTAGTGACAGCTTTACTTTAATTGACAGTATCTGCAAGCCGACTCTTTGGTGTTTTAGGATTTTGTTGATATCACCAAGGATTTTATTGAAACACCATTCATTTAATTATTAAAACTACTATCCGGGTTGTAAGGCCTTGGTCTTCCATGTTCTTCGTGGCGGAAGATGTTAGCTCGAACAGACGTTTCGTCCTCACCTCTGGAGGTTACCTTCAGTGTAAAAAGGATTATCCGTATGTATCAGTACTGTGGCAAAAGCTCGAGTACTGTGTCTAGTAATAGGCCTACGTGCATTAAATGCCAAATAGAAGATTGGAAAAAATATGTCAACGAAAAAAGTGTGTTAACGAACAACAGGATAGTCCTAATCAAGGGACAATTTGCTATAGACAAGTATCAGGAGCAGGAAATTAAAAATCTGAAGGATTTTTTTCATAGTTTGCAGGAAATTTTAGGCATATTAACATCGTATAGAAACGTCTACAGAGTAATGACTACAGAGATTAAGGTCAGTTTTACCAGTAACGTCACTAAAACAACAAAAGTAGTTTTAAAATAACTAAAGAATATGTTAGTTAGATATAAGGCCGAATCAGGCTTCTGCAATCTAAAACAGTGGTAAGTATTGCTGCAGCACCGTACGGATGTCTTCACCCGAAGACAACAGAACTGTTGACAAAGTGAATGTTCATGTTCCGCGTGTTCACAGGCGGAAAGGATTACGACAACAAACGTAACGACAACACAAGAGCGCACACGCACAAAATTAAAAATGAATCAATAGAGGTTAAACAAAAGTAATTACCAGGGGTGGAGGTTTGAGGATGTTAGGGTGGCCGGAAATACACATGTACGCAAGCGAGGGTGAGATTCGCGGTGTCACCTGACAAACAGATACGGTCCGGTTATTAATTGTGAACACGTGCGAGCTATCAGCTGGCCGTCAGCTGACTAATACACAATATATAGTACAAGTACGTCACCCGCTGAAAATGTAGAGGAGAAGTACGTATTCAGAACTTAAACGTAACATTTTATGTTAAAATCGTGTTTACTGGGACGGATGTACCTGTTTTCGCATTATAAATGTTAATCACATGATCTGTATAGTTATTATGTGTGGTATACACATTAGGTGTATAGAAAAAATTTGTTATTTTTATATATTCAGTAGTAATATCTAATCTTTATTCTCTTTGCAGTCGCCATACAGTTATTCATCCAGGCTTGTTTTCGTATATGCGTATATTTCCAAGAAGAGTCACACTGCTTTAAAGGCAGACTATATTGATACATACTTTTCCTTAATATATGTTTATGTATAGAGGAAACACACTTTCACAATATGAAATTCCATAACAAAAGTTCCGTTTTACGATCATTATACTGAGAAACTTGTAGTTTGCTAGGCTCTTGGTGGCTCTGTAACCAGCTCTTGATGGCTGAGCTGGAGACGATCCAAGCTAAGCGTATTTCAGCTATTCCTATTACTTTCTTAAATCCTTCAGATCCTTTTCGTGTAGTGGAAGAACACAAACAAAGCTGAAGGTTGCTTATTGCATTAGAGTGTTCAGTGGATATTCCCTCATAAAATTCCCGGTTTATCTCAAAATTCCCTTAACCCTCAGATTTCCTCTTATCTTCTGAACTGTAGCGACAATGCATTGTAAGAGAGCTTTACTCCTCCAGTTAGCGTGACACACCCTTCCTCCGTTTCATGGTCTCCCAACAAGCTCCTTGAAAATGCCAAGCTTTTTTACATTTTTATTACTTAGGCATTCTTTCTTATTCTCACTGTTCAAATCGTAATAGAGGAGTTTGCCTTTTAGCGTCTTTTTCCTGAATCATTTCATTACTATGGGAATTGCAAGCAGTAACGCTCTTCGGGATATGCGACAGGCGCGGTCGTACAGGGCCCGTGCTGGCTCAGTAAGAAAGAAGAAAAACCGAGTGTGTGTGTGAGAGAGAGAGAGAGAGAGAGAGAGAGAGAGAGTGGAAGGGATGGAAAGCGAGGGTATGTATTGCCTATTTTCAATTATTCTTATTTTGTTTCCTAAAATGTTTCAAGTTTAGTTTTTTTTTTATTATCGGTCAATTGCTGAATTTATTATATTTTCTCAAACACTAACAAAAAACTATGTTATGATTAGCAAAACATATGTATTGAAATCTTTCAACGGGTACTCATACACATTGTAAGAGATTGACAACAGAAATAGTACAAGGAATAGAACACGAGACTTAATTACATTATATACTTCGTCGTCGGTAGGTTTTTTACCGACATTGCTAATACTAACGGCTCCATGTTATGATTAGTACGGTCGTCTATCTGAACCTGCGACATTGCATGATTCTGGTCGCACTGAGTGCGGTATTCCACGGCGGTACCGCACTCTGACCTCTAGAAGACGGCGTAACGTCGCGGTAGCATTTGGCAGTAGTAACGCTACCGCATATCGCTGTCTGTGTGTTTCCGCCTTTAGTCGTAGCGTCCACCCACCCCTTTTAATTGACCTGGAATAACACACACAGACAAATCTGTAAGTGTTTATCAATGTATGGACAAGAACATAATGACATATATTCTGTACACCAAAGGTTTCAACAACTTATATTTATATGTTTTGCTGTGACAGGTGCCTACGGATCTCCATACGCAGCACACTCGCTGTCGTGGTCCAGCAACAAGGAGAACGGCTGCAACGGAGTGATGTTCGCCAAAGTCTGGACGCCGGAAGATCCGAGAAGAAACAAAAACGATCCAGTCAGCTCGTCCTCGCCGAATTTTCAAATTGACTAAAGCGAACTTGTGAAGTGTCCCATTCGAAATACGGCGATTTGAACTGACAATAGTACTCATTTTGTATGCTCAGACTTCTTTCTTATTTACTTTTGTTTAGTGGAAAAGTAATACAAACAACGATAATTACGGTACAACTCAAAGATAACAGGATGTGCTCGAATAAAGTGTAATTTGTGTACTTGTTTGCCTACTTTAAAATTGTGTCGCGTTTTTTTTGTAAAAAAACGACTTTGAATGGTTATAGAAGAGCTAACGTGGTAGTGTATACACGTTACGTTCGAAGAGTTTCTAAAGAACTCTCGTGAGAGATATTTTGCGGGCTCGTAAGAGGATGAACGTTTGAAGGCGTAGAAAAAACAGTTTAGCGCTAAGATTGTTTCTATGGGCCTACAACAGACGTTTTTTTAGCAATCAATTTTGCTGACACATTTTATCCACAGTGTGTTAAACTCTTTGTCTTTTTCCTTTAAATTATGTTAAAAATGGTTTTCGGACAGTTAAAGAATACCTGTTTATTCTAGTCAGTGACTTGGGACTTGTAAAAGGCGTTCGAACTTTTCAGCAGAAATAATATTTAGATATAAACTATTAAATAATTATATTTTATCAGTAATAATATACTAACTTGATTGTTGCCAATTATTGGCAATAGAAAGGTGAAAAGGAAAAGATGTTTAAGCGTATGAATGTTTGCAGCTTTGCAGCTTAAATTGTATCCGCATTACGCAACATATATACAATTTGATAATTAAAATGTAAACAATTTATTACATTCAGTGAGAAACATAAGACCATATTATTATTCAAATAATGACCAAAACGTATGTAAGTAAAGTAAGATTTTATTTTGTAACTTTGGATTCAAAACAGGTAGTTTTTTTTTAACTACAAATTTTAACGTATTCTACAAAACGTACATAAAATTAAAAATACGCACTTGCCGAAATAGGCCACGTATATAAAAACACAGTAGTACGTGAGTAACCCAGAAATAATCACTTTTTTATGCATGAAATCACCCCAGTACACTGAACATCTACCCCTCTTAGCTGGACCTAAATTTGGGTAAGATTTGTAAGGCCACTCTTCAACTCTAACCTGTGCTACATTTACTGTAGTATCTGATTGTTCAGGTTTAACACAAAATGACTGGCATGTCTGTAGTTTTGTCTTACGATTAGAAAGTTGTTTTCTTTCCTTGGCTAATTACCAACAGACACTTCCGATTCAAATCTTTTGGGAGTTGTTAGTTTAGACTGGAATATTTCGTGCCAGCCTCCACTATCGGTTAATTTTTTTTTATTTTGAAAAATAAAATATGCTTCATTGTGCGTATACTTAAAAAAATATATATTTTTTAAATATATACATATTTACGTCGTACGACTTAAGTCAGTCGATTGTCATCGAAAGGTTAAGAACCTCTGAAATAACCACTGTAAGTGTCTGGATATCTGTCTGTGTGTGTCTATGTTCAGACCAAAGTATGATACTGTTTTCATATAGCTACTTCAACACTGTACACTTAATACTGTATCTTCGATTATTGAAGTTTATGCAATCTATTGAACTGTTACGTTACCTATTGTATAAGATTACATTGAATATCTATTAAACATTTTTTTATTTCTTATTGTATTCGTGAGTACAACGTACAACAAATACATGTGCATGTAGCAGATAAATTTATATGCCAGAGGCCAGAGAGAGAGAGAGAGAGAGAGAGAGAGAGAGAGAGAGAGAGAGAGAGAGAGAGAGAGAGAGAGAGAGAGAGAGAGAGAGAGAGAGAGAGAGAAACAGAGAAACAGAGAAACAGAGGACTAAAAACAAGAAATATATAAATAAAAAGGAGCTGCATGAAAACATTCATAAACATTATCATAAATATTATCATGTATATTAATTAATTATTAAAAACTGAAAAATTAATTATTAACCCTTTAACATGTTTCTGACGACAAAAGTCCTACATTATCATGCTGGAAGGAATGTAGGCCTATAATACATAAGCATGCACATACACATATGATAGTCGTACACATATCTACACACACAAACACGTGTGTGTGTATTTTTGTGTAATCGTACAGTTTTGGATAAAAAATACAGAGTGTTGAATTTGCTGATAAATATATCTATTAATGTTTTTTGGACGTAGGCCTATATGTTTATGACTGGAATACATTAAATCGTAAAATACGTTTTTAGACGCAACACCGGACTTAAGCACTGATGTTAAAAGCAGTGAGATAAAAAATGAAAGAGACGACACAGCAGAACGAAACGTAGTCCAGGTAGCTTTCAGAGTATTGAAGCAATTCGATAGCAGCAGACCATAACAGAGATATTGAATTTTCATGCAATGCTTGCAAACGGTAAATAAGGAAAATCCTGAATTTTACATATATTTTTTTCACTTTTCCCAGAATGGCTTAAACACTGTAAAAACAGATCTAGATTTAAGATTCTGTTTGGACACTTTGTATAGCATAATGAGTAACTGGATCTATACAGTACTTGGATTCGCAATGCTACATTTGTTGTATGGTTGTTACAGGACTGTTGAACACGCATACACAATGTAGAATTACTGTGTATATTGCAAGTGAGACGCTTATTTAATAATTATAATTACATTATAGGAATCTTATGAAAATGAGAATTTCTAATAATAATAGTAGGATTTCCTTAATAACAGAAATTCTATTACAATTGTACCTATATTTATTATTATTAACACTAGAGTGTAATTGTTGATTCTAGTCATTGATATTTTACAAATAATATTTAATTAAATCATATGTAAATAAATTATGACAATATAAGAAGTAGTTTGTTGCATTCTGTTTTCTTTTCAAACCTGAAAGTCTTTAAAGGAATATCGATTCCTTTTTACTTCCATGTTGCTTAAGGAAATGGAAGTATGGTGATGTCAAAAAAAAAATCGTGTTCGAGATTATTGCAGATTCTGATTGTACTACACTCAAAACATGAAAAAAAGTCATTTTTCAAAAGTGTCTGTGTGTCTGTCTGTGGTCTGTCTGTGTGTCTATCTGCAGATTTTTCTATGGAAACGATAACAGCCGCAAATTCAAACAGAATCAAAATTTTTTTTGCATAAAACCCTTATTTGTAGAGTACTCAAGACCTGTTGTTTTTGGTGAAGATCGGTTAAGGGAAAGGGGTAGTTTACCTGCAACGTTTTTTTTTTAATCAAGTGTAATGTTTTACTATGCCAAACGATAACAGCCGCAAATTCAAACAGAATCAAATAATGTTTGGCATACAGTCCTGAATTGTAAAGTTCTCAAGACTTATTGATTTTGGTGAAGATCGGTTAAAGGAAAAGGGTAGTTTACCTGCAACGTTTTATGTTTTAACAAGGGTATTTTCTATGGCAAACGATAACTGCCGCAAATTCAAACATAATCAAATAATATTTTGCATCCAACTCTGAATTGTTGAGTTTGCAAGACCTGGTTTTTTGGTGAAGATCGGTTAAGGGAAAGGGGTAGTTTACCTGGAACATTTTATGTTTTAAAACGGTAATTTTTTCTATGACGAACGATAACTGCCGCACATTCAAACAGAATCAAATATTGTTTTGCGTACGTTCATCAATTGTGAAAGACTGAAGGTCTGTTGATTTTGGTGAAGATCGGTTAAGGAAAGGGGTAGTTTACCTGCAACATTTTATGTTTTAACAAGGGTAAATTGTTATGACGAACGATAACTGCCGCACATTCAAACAGAATCAAATAATGTTTTGCATGCATCCCTGAATTGTAGAGGACTGAAGGCCTATTGATTTTAGTGAAGATCGGATAAGAGAAAGGGGGGTAGTTTACCTGCAACGTTTTATGATAAGTACCGGTTGGGATGTGATAGGCCAACTGAAGCCTAGAACTAAACCTTGTATTTTTGTCAATTTAAGATGTTTATTATGTTAAGAATTGTTATAAAAGAACTTTATACGTATCCTAGTTAATGTAAATAACAATCATTCAATCAGTAATTAGTTATAAGACATAAGTTAATCAAAATATTGTACGGTATCGATTAATCGACTCTCAGTTTAAAAAAGTGAATTTTAATATTAATGGACGAATTTATGCCATGATTTGGAATTTCAAGATGCATAAGGGAATTATGTTTGTAATAGTATTTATTGTAAATTTTATTCCATAGAAAATGCTTTGTGAAACTTATACAGTTGTCCATATTTTAGCTAATCAGACGTCTTTATTTGAATAATGTTACCCACAATCCCAAGCGCGAGGTTTGCCGAAAATCTTTTTCCGTTAACTGACTTTTATTTAAGTTCTGAAGCGATAGGTTGATAGAATCTGCCGATCGCATTAATCGCTAATTAAAAGTTTATACAGTTTATTCCAGTGCTCATACAATTGCAATTCAGTGAACTTAAGGTAAAGTATAGGCCCTAGTATTAATTAATTAATTACTTATGTTAGCATAATATCCAGCAATGCACTTTGAACTAATTACACATTTGTCAATAATTACACCATTACACTATCATCAAGACATTATTCAAATAATCACTATTATTGTTAAATTGTAAATTAAATATAAGCAGATTAAAGATGATTACTTTTTTATAAAATGTTAACCTCAAAATTTTGAACATTTTCAGACGAGATTTATTGTTTTAGATTAAGAACATATGGTTAATAGATGTAACTACTCTCCTATTCTGAGAATTTATAAATTGTAATTAACCTATTTTAATTCGTAATTTCCAAGTACAATGATTGTCTAAGATTGATAAAATTACTATATTGGACCCATGTTTTCTATGGACTAGAGCATGGTCAGTTAGATTTACTTTATTTATTGACATAATTTGTCCTGTTCACTTTTTTACAGATATAGATATTCTAAGATGTCCATTACAACTTCCAAACAGCTTAGTTTTCATTAGAATACAATTATTTGCTTGTTTGTAATGTAAAATTTATTGTTCATAACCTTAGTATGCCATGTCATTTTGATTTAATTCTGAATTAATAATATACCCATTTTTATGTGGTTCTTTAAAGTCTAAATTGTCTTTACAGTGTAAAGGTTGTTTTTCAATCGTTGTTATTTTGTAATTACATGGGATACTGATAATGATTCACCAATACTTCTTGCAGCTAGTGTGGTCAGACAGTGACCTCAATTTTCCTTAATTCTGGTTAAATTAGTTTTTCATAATAATTATTGTATACTATAATAGTTCTAATACATATTATATTGCACATTTATGACATCGTTCTTCACTGGTTTATATTATTATAGAAATTCTGAGCGTGTTTAATGTGTACACTTTTCTGTCCAATTTCAGTCTGTGTATTTGCATTAAACACCACACATACCACTTTTAATTAAAAAAATTGTGATATTTTCTATGACGAACGATAACTGCCGCACATTCAAACAGAATCAAATATTTTTTTCCATACGTTCCTCAATTGTAAAAGACTGTTGATTTTGGTGAAGATCGGTTAAGGGAAAGGGGTAGTTTACCTGCAACATTTTATGTTGTAACAAGAGACATTTTTTCATGACTAACGATAACTGCCGTAAATTCAAACAGAATCAAATAATTTTTTACAAATGTGCCTGAGTTGTAGAGGACTCAAGGCCTATTGATTTTGGTGAAGATCGGTTAGGGGGAAAGAGTAGTTTACCGGAAACATTTTTGTTGTAACAAGAGTAAAGTACTTAATTTTGATAAATAAAGTATCCTGATAAGAAGATCTTAATAATCCACTGTAGAAACGTAGATGAAATATCTATAAATGAAGAGGCTAGTTGAACGGGGTAGGGGTAATTTTCTATAAATGAAAATTATAGTTGAAGTAGGAGGCGATAATTTTTATATGTGTACTACGTTATCGGCAACAAATAGTAGTTTGTTGTTAAAATTCCTTCTCGGGCTGTTTGGGCGTAGTCCAATGTTTTCTGCAAAACCAGATGTTTCGGCAGTGCCGTCGACTGCCATCATCAGTGAAAATCGAGTGCGATAACCTGTGGTGGTATACGTTAGTGACCACAGTACTGTGGTTAAGGCTGAAGCAATAAGTGGAAAGAAGAAGTTTCTATGAAAACATTTCATTTCGTAAATGATTTTAAATATAAATCTTAGAACATGGAAGTCACGTATGGTTCTCCATACCGATATTTACTTCCATGTTCCATAAGGAAATGGAAGTATGGTGATGGCAAAAAAAAATCGTGGTCGAGATTATTGCAGATTCTGATTGTACTACCCTCAAAACATGAAAAAAAGTCATTTTTCGAAAAGTGTCTGTGTGTCTATCTGTCTATCTATAGATTTTTTTTTCTATGGCAAACAATAACAGCGGCAAATTCAAACAGAATCAAATAATTTCTTGCATACAGTTCTGAATTGTAGAGTACTCAAGACCTATTGTTTTGGTGAAGATCGGTTAAGGGAAAGGGGTAGTTTACCTGCAACGTTTTTTTATCAAGGGTAATTTTTTTCTATGGCAAACGATAACAGCCGTAAATTCAAACATAATCAAGTAATATTTCGCATACAACCCTGAATTGTAGAGGTCTCAAGGCCTATTGTTTTTGGTGAAGATCGGTTAAGGGAAAGGGGTAGTTTACTAGCCACATTTTATGTTTTAACAAGGGTAATTTTTTCTATGGCAAACGATAACAGCCGCACATTCAAACAGAATCAAATAATGTTTTGCATGCATCCCTGAATTGTAGAGGACTCAAGACCTTTTTATTTTGATGAAGATCAGATAAGAGAAAGGGGTAGTTTACTAGCAATGTTTTATGTGATACCAAGGTTAATTTTTTCTATGACGAACGATAACTGCCGTAAATTCATACTTAATCAATAAGTTTTTGCATAAATCCTTAAATTGTAGTTAATTCAAAGTCTGTTGATTTTGGTGAAGATCGGTTAAGGGAATGGGGTAGTTTACCTGCAACATTTTATGTTGTAACAAGAGAAATATTTTCATGACGAACGATAACTGCCGTAAATTCAAACAGAATCAAATAATTTTTTACATATGTGCCTGAGTTGTAGAAGACTCTAGGTCTATTGATTTTGGTGAAGATCGGTTACGGGGAAAGGGGAGTTTACCTGAAACATTTTTTGTTATAACAAGAGTAAAGTACTTAATTTTGATAAACAAAGTATCCTGATAAGAAGATCTTAATAATCCACTGTAGAAACGTAGATGAAATATCTATAAATGAAGAGGCTAGTTGAACGGGCTGAGGGTAATTTTCTATAAACGAAAATTATAGTTGAAGTGGGAGGGGATAATTTTTATATGTGTACTACGTTATCGGCAACGAAGTAGTAGTTTGTTGTTAAAATTCCTTCCCGGCCTGTTTTGGCCGTAGTCCAATGTTTTCTGCAAAACCAAACGTTTCGGCAGTGCCATCGACTGCCATCATCAGTGAAAATCGAGTGCGATAACGTGTGGTGGTATACGTTAGTGACCACAGTTCTGTGGTTAAGGCTGAAGCAATAAGTGGAAAGAAGTAGTTTCTATGGAAACATTTCATTTCGTTAATGATTTAAAATATAAATCTTAGAACATGGAAGTCATGTATAGTTCTCCATACCGATATTTATATAATTATTATGGCCTTAAATTTGGCACAATGGAGAAGGTCTTGTTCTTCTTTTATTCGCACGTTCTGCCATTTCAGCTACGTTTTCCTAAGTTTACATGGCTTAGTAATATTCAAACGTCTTTCTCCTTCCCTTTCTTTAAATGAATGTTAATATTAACAGCACAGTGTCATGCGTTCGATCGCGTTCTTTACAATAATAGAAAGAGTTTCTTTGTATGTCAAAACTTTCTCAATACGGTATGGAGTCGCATGTTATACGTTTCAGTGACTTGGCGTAGTTGTCCAGCAAATCAGCTGTCGTTTTATTTCGTAACACGACACTATGCACAGATTAAGAGGTTATATGAAACAAACGAATCGTGGAAAAAATTAATCAGAAGCAAATGCTGTTGGCCCAGCAATAAAATTATAAACAACAGCTTCGGAACTATACCATTATGTGAAAAGGTTAATAATGGCCAAAAAAAGAGAAGGATCTACAGTTTAACATGAATGTATTTAACGAGTCTTTGTCGACCACAAACATGAAGATAATTAAAAAGAAAACAAAATCCATAATAATTGCGAATAGAAATAACATGCATTAAATGGATGAATAAATTAAACAGGTGACACATTTTAAACATCTGGAAAGTAGTAGTAAGGAAAACGATAGCCGGAGTAAGAAATTGGCTGACACTTTGGGGAAAGCAGGAAGACTGTTTACCATATTGCGAAATAATTTTGAGAAGAGAGAACTCTCAAAATGAAAGGATAGGCGGTCAGGAGGATTGTAAGGCCGACAGTCTTATACAAAGCAAAGTTTTGATGTTGTAGCGGAAAAAAGTAAATAAACCCAATAGATTAAGCCAAATAGAAGAAGGGATCATGTAACGGATGGAATAATTAGAAGGTAGAACCGATTAGATATAGAAGGACAATGGTATGGTTTGGACATGTTAATGTGCTAACAGAAAACAAAATTACGGAGTGCATGAAACCAAGGTTCAAGGAATAAATAGAATAGGAAGGTACACGAACCGTTTGGATTCAATAGATAAAGAAGAAGAAGAGATGAAAGGTTTCAGGCTGGCCAATTTGAGGGATGTGTTACGGGATAGAGAGGTTTGATGTGTGATGGGTAAAACGTAAAGTTAAACGAGGCCCTATAGTATATTAAGTTTATAGTTTGTATGGACATAAACGAGGACGTACTAGAAGTGAACTTTTTGTGTGTTTTAGTGTGTGTATTTTTGGACTTCAATATTTTTAAATTTGATTTTGTTCTGTATTGTGAATTGCATTAACGTATTTGTGAGATTCATAGTGGATTTGTAATTGCGTAACAATTTCCGGTTAGGGGGAATACCGATAGATTAAATAAATAAAGTGGAATGGTCAATGGGACAGATTGTAGGTAAATACCAAGAAAGAGAACTTAGCCCCAATGGTTGTTTGAAAAGATACACGGATTGTAACAAAGGATGATCAACAGAATGTTACGGTCAGTTTAGAATACGGCTGTTCATCATTTTCCGGATTGAGTTTTAAGAAAAAGTACAATGTAATTAATGTTGATGGTAATTAAGCATAGTATACTTAGTGAAATACACACGTTTTATGCCACCGTAATAATCAGGAGATAAACAAAATAATACGTACTTAATAACACAAATTGTTTGCACGATGCAACAACAAATGTACACTTTCTTATAAATTTGGTAGCATACAATGTAACTGAAAAACAAATTGTTTTAATCGTAAATAATGTTTTTAAACAAGTTATCATCATCATCAGAGATTAAACAAATATTCGGTTTGTTCCTGTTTCACATTTTCTTTTATCCACTTTCACTCGAAATTTTAGCTGTATTTTTGGAAGTCTCGCTTCCTTCATTGAGTAATATGTTCTTTTCTGTTTGTTCTGTTTTAGAATGAATATCTTAAATTAGTGTCTAATATTCTTAGTTATTTTTCTGTACAGTAAAGTATAATGAACGTCAGTGGCGAATTTGGAATTTGGCCTTTGAGGGGGGGGGGGTCTGATCGAGTTGGCTTCATAAAAAACGGCTTCATAGAGAGACACATTACAATATTATGATGTAACATCGATAACGACCGTGATCCTTATTGCACCAGTAACCAACCAACGGACGCAATTATATTGTCTTATAACTATATATTGCCAATTATGATGTAGATGATCATGTAGTGATAATAATAATATTAATAATAATAGTAATACCAATGATGATGATGATGATAATCATTGTAGACCCAACAGTTTATTGCAACCCACCGTTTTATTGTCGATTGGCGACTACTACCGACTATTCACGTCCACAACACAGTAAGCGACGACACAAGAAACCTTTAATCAATTACAGTAATCCCCCGTTATAAAAGACCCCGTTAAAACGGACCCAGCTTATAACGGGCAAGCAACTACAGTATAAGAAATATGATATGGTGAAAAATCAAAGACAATCAGGCTTAACAATGTAAAGTGGGCGAAGTAAAAGACCACTTGAACTTTGTCACTGACCATGTTCATGAAAACATGTCGCCCTGTTATGTCCCTTCCTGTACCTTTATGAGTTACTGATTAAAGAAATTAACTCTTAATCAACTACAAACAAAAATTAGTAATTTTTTTAAGCCAGTAAATATGGAAATTAATTCTTACACACAGCCATTTTGTTTTTGAAGGAAATGGACATTGTTCAGAGTGTGAACTGTTCTTTACGATGGAACAAGTTTTTATTACATTTATGTATACAATGTTTTGTATAAGATATAACTGTTTTTATTGCTGTAAAGTTTTCTAGTTGTTATAAATACAATAAAATAAATAGTTTTTATTTTTATCTACATAGTTTAAATGAGTCATAAGTTATCTGTCTTATAAGGCCTAGTTGCTATATAGGCTATAGTTACAACGGACATCTCAGAGCCACTATTAATCCGTTATAACGGGGGATTACTGCATTTATATTTCACCTTATGGTTGGAGTATAGTTTTTAATGTTCTGTCCTGTAACTTTTACGTTTTATCTTTAATGCTTGTTCTATTCACAGTTCATTTCTTATGATTTATTATGGGGTGTTAGAACAAGAGTCTTTAGACAATCTTTCAATTCCTTTGATTCCGCTTAGATTTTATGTCTCCTTCCTGTGTCGCAAAATCCACTTAATCAACTGATATTCTAGAGCTAACAACAACAACAACAACAACAACAACAACAACAACAACAACAACAACAACAACAACAACAACAACAACAACAACGACAACAACAACAACAACAACAACAACAACAGCAGCAGCAGCAGCAGCAGCAGCAGCAGCAGCAACAGCAACAGCAACTACTACTACTACTACTACTAAAATTAATAAAAATTATATTAATAACAAACTATGATGATGATAAGGATTATTATTATTGTACTCATATTAGTATACAATAATAATAATAATAATAATAACTATAATAAACTTATGTGTGTGTTAAAAAAATTGTAACATTAAAACAGTATAAAAATTAATTCTTTTAATTTATTATAAATGTCCGCCGTACAAAGATCTGTCAGTTTTTCGTCTTTTGTTGTAAACACACAGGCAAACCCGAAACTGTCTCAACTGACTTAATCTTTTAAGCCCAGCAGTTTATGATATAAATTACTTCAGGCAGCTACGTGATTTTTTATTTGTTTGTTTGTTCAAGTTTAGTTTAGTAAGCGCAAGAGTCATAATAAAATTCGATTTATATTTCATTACTTGATGTGATATTCTAAATTACTGAGTGGACTAAATTATTTGTTATTTTAGCATTATAATTTAACCAGTATAATACTGCACTAGATTTTGGTTAAATTTGTAATCATTATGACAAGATAATAAATACTCTAGTCGTAGCTTTTACGTTTGTTTATGTTTCCATAAATATCTATAGATTTATATCTAATTCTTTTCTCAAATATACGTAACATATAACAATACGTATTTTGCAAAATAGCTTACAGACGTTTTGAAGACGGTTCAAATTTGCAAGGAGTTTTAGATTTTGGATTAATAACAACCACAGTTATTTATTTTGTCAAATTATTAAATGATACAGAGTTTTTATTTTGAATAAAGTACCTCATAATTTGATGCCCCACACAGACTTTTATAACTTTCTCAACATTTTGACTTCCATTTTTGGACCATGATGGACCTAAAGATATAAAATTTACAGATTAAATACTACATTTCGACTTGAGTTAAATCTCTTTAGTGTGATACCCGACATGTATTTTTACAGTTTTCACAGTTGTGGTCGTTTTTTTGAGCTTTGTGTCCAAACATTTTCTAATTTTCGAAACTGAATACTATATTCAGATTTTGGTTAAAAATCTCCTTAAATTGAGAGCCGTCATTGATTAATTCGATTTTTAAAATTGTGTCCCCTCAGTTTTTTGCTTCTTCCCTCACATATTTTGGGGGGAATCAATCTAAAAAAATAGAAAGGTTCTGTAGGGTAAAAATATGGACATGAACATACATGCCAAGTTTGACTAGAGTTGGTTGATGCGTTAAAAAATTATCGTGAGACAAACCCAAACAGATAGACAGTGGGACAGACATACAGATAAACGGTCGAGTTAAAACTGAGAACTCGCATCGTTCGTTCAATGAGAGATTTAATTTAATTCTTTAAGGTTAAGGTTATACAGTATTTACGGATATAGGGCTATGGCTTAATAAATATTAAAAAAAAGAACATTGGCTAACTAGAAGAATTCTATTGTCAGAAGCGCTGTAGCATTTCAGATCATTTTTAAAGACTGCAGAGAAGCTAAACAGTTTGAGAATACCAGATCGGAATAGCTTGGATTCAGCTTGTGAGTTGTACAGTTTTCAGAAGAATAGTAATCAGAGCTGCCCAGAAGGGAGATACATCTTAGTTAGATCAGAACGCTTTACATTAGAAGCGTAGAGTAGGCCTACTGTTAGTAACTGCTTCCGCATAGGCTAATGTGATCTGGAGCCATGATGCAACCACGTGTGCCGGATTCCCAGTTAGACTTTTTATCTAATCTGTGCATCTACGTTTGGTCTTTTGCAGGCTCTTCTACTATGCGTTTTTTGTCCATCTTCTCAAATATAAATATGTGTTCAATTTAAGATTTTAGCAAATACAATCGATGATAACCGATGGTTTACTGATGTCTGTGATGTGATGCGATAACTCCTATAAGATAGGGACACATATTTGATGGGCTGCTCAAATGATAATCAGAGGTCGTCAGAAGTACCGCATTTCAAAAACATTCTTGTGATCAGTTGGTAGTAATATCCAAGTCTCTGCCGCACTACTAAAACACATTTTTAGCTGATTGCAAAAGCTAGCTACATAGCTACTTTCTTCAAGCAGACGCCTCGCCTTGGTATGTTAAAGTACACGAGTTGGATGTGTATTGATAAGTAAACAAGTTTTTATGTAAATTGTCCTCACGAATTAATTGCCGCAATTATTTGACATAGCCTACTGACAAAATTGAAACTGAAATTTATGTTGGAGATTTGTTCCAAAACTCAACTTTTTATAAAAAAATTTGTTTCATCATGTCACGAAATTTGATTTTGTTAATGGCCGTGATTTTGTTAAAAACGTATCTTTAAATTGTTAAACACATTTTAATACACGTCGGGTTTGAATGACCCATTCACGTATTTCGTTGAGTAAGTCTTCAATGTGCGTTACAGTGTTACGAAAGATTGGTTATTTGTTTTGACAGTTGATGCGGTAGGTAACAACAAGCAAAATCGAACAAATTTGACGTAACTGATATAGTATCAAGGAAGAGATTGTTTAAGAGAATTTAATGAGGATAGGCCATGCCCTATGGTTGATTCTATCGAACAAACTTATTGACTATACAGTAACATCAATTTAATTTATTGTAGAATAAACAATAGGGAACAGTTCTTTAAAGCAGAAAAATTATTCCTACCAAAATTTTATTATACGTTACTCGAGACATGTCCTCATTAAATCTGGCATGTAAATGTCGCTACCATGAACACAATTTGATAACAACACGAGAACACTGCGGCCGTTTCCAACTGTTTCTGCACAGCGTTGAAGATAATCGGTTTATACTGAAACTATCTTGGTATCAACTGGTTTTCAATCAGGTGTCAGACACATAAAACTGTAGACTTGTCCTATGTGGCCCACTTTTGTACCTACACCTGAGTAAATACAGAAACATATCACCGCCATAACAACAACCCACCAAAACACAAATACTCCACAAGATATAAAGTCAGGAAGGCTGAAGATGGGAACAATACGCATCCCGAAACATGTACCAAATAAGGGAATAAAACATCTTGAGGTAAAGAATTTATAAATATTCAATAAGTTGTATATAAATAGTACGCCTATTTATATTAAAATGGTAAAACACAGACCTACTAAAGGAAAATGAGAACCACGAAATCTACTTATAGTTCTTAATTACTTTGGTATTCACGTTGTTCGTTGAACGGTATGCGCTTATGTTTTTTGACGTACTGACTTGGCTTATTAGGCCTATCTGAATAGTTATCGAAAGAACGTTCGTTTAGCTAATACATCTAATTAACTGTACGCAAAGATTGTTATCATTTTGTCCATTGTTTATAATGTTTAAAATTTCGTAATGTAATCCTTATTTTGTTATTTTACACTATAGCTTTAAATACGTTCTAGTGAGCTCTGTGAAAGTATAGACAGAAGGGTCTTGACAGAAGCGATTTCCTTGTCACTGGAAAATAAGTGGTTCATACAAACAAATCGACAGTCAGAATGTGAGGTCTTTCATTAGAGATCGTTCGTTGTAGAGAGAGAGAGAGAGAGAGAGAGAGAGAGAGAGAGAGAGAGAGAGAGTGAGAGGAAATTCTCTCACGGCAGGGAAGGGAGGGGCTCTGGGAAAGCGCAGGTCCGCCATTTCTAAAACAGGTGTACATTTTCCCAAAGCTCAGCCAATCAATGATTTCTCTGACATCAACAACGCTACACTCTGTCTGGTGGAAGAAAACTGTTTTGTGAAAAGCTTAGACTCGCTTAGAGAAGCCAAGTTTCACCATTTAAACAGAAATCACCTTTTCAGTATTTATTTAACAGCTCTTTTGTAGTTTTTCATTCTTAATTAATTACGTTACAACAGAATTTCAAACAAGGAATACAATTTTTTGATTAAGTTGTAAAATTACAAATAAAAACCCCGTTGGACAAAAACATGACGTTGTCTAGTTTATTTTGCTATTTCTCTAAATGTGTTATAGGCTATTTTGGAATAAAGTTGAGCCCACAGAAACTGTCGCACGGAGACTTTCACATACGTAATCTCTGTGCGTTTATATTACACACAAATAGTAAGACAACTAAAACTGCTCTCTTAATTGTATAGCCTACATCTGGAAATGTTTCACCCACGTATTCACAACCACACTCATACGGGATACTATAAATAATATTTATTTATATCGAACACAGGGCCCGGAGGTCTTGTAGCAGCAGTTAACAATTAATTTTTCTAACGGGAGTGAAAAGCAGTGCGCAACCGAAACGCAGTGGTTAACTTTCGAATTTTTTTCAGACTCGCCACTTCTATAATGGAATGACTATACTGCCTCTCACCTTCGCCTCCTGGTTATTAGGGTTCCTTACCTGCTTACTGTTGAGTCGAATGGAAAAATATAATTAAACTAAACAATTGACAATCACCAACATAGATAATAAAATTTAAATAGATCTATTTAATTTAATAGCAAATAATTTAAATAATTATTAATACAATCGATACGCTATAAAGAAGTAAGAGGCTGTCGTTTCCTGTAGAGTTAATAACATACCGTAGTACTTTTGTTACATACGTAATCGCTGTAAGAAAAGTAACACAAATAAAGATGTTTATGTTAAGGCGATTACACTAGTCGTTCCTTATGTAGTTGATAAAGGATGAATGTGATGACGAAATGTTTGCTTATTATTCCTGTGTAGATACTGATTTAAAAGGTAAGGGCGTAATTTTGGGGGAATGACAGAGTAGAATATTTTAAAATTTTATCCTTGATCAACGCATTCTTTTGACAACCTGTTTCTTGTACCTATCCTTTCTGAACAATTTTAGTTTATAAAAAAGTTCCTGAACATCTCTTTTACATGAATTAGAATTACTATTGTTTCAGTGAAACGTTAGGACTGTTGAGTAAGCTATGTCTGATGTAGGCTACTGAATGATTGTTGTAAAGACGTAATTTCCACTCCCGGGATTTGTTTACGAAATCAGAAAATTGTTTGTTGTTTATAAGTCAGTAAATAATACTCGAGTTGAGTAGCAGAGACCTATTTTGACAACTACTATATCTGTTGCTGTGACGTGTACACGCCAAATTATGTATTATTCACAGCTACCAGTGTCAAAGGCTAGAGATACAAACATGTAGGCCTACTGAACATTGCGTCTCTTCTTTCGTAATTCTGACAAGGAAATACCTATAGAAAATTGCATTTTATTTAAATAATTTGTTCCACTGTCTTTCGTTTGTATTTGCTTAAGTTTTGGCTAAACAGCTTGTCCGTTATAGAGGATGGAGTTTATTTGCTATAAAATTAAATATATAAATTTTATTATCTATGTTGGTGATTATAATTGTCGCTGACTTATATGTTGTTTAGTTTAATTATATTTTTCCATTCAACTCAACAGTACAGAGTAAGCAGGTAAGGAACCCTAATAACCAGGAGGCGAAGGTGAGAGGCAGTATAGTCATTCCATTATAGAAGTGGGGAGTCTGAAAAAAATTCGAAAGTTAACCACTGCGTTTCGGTTGCGCACTGCTTTTCACTCCCGTTAGAAAAATTAATTGTTAACTGCTGCTACAAGACCTCCGGGCCCTGTGTTCGATATAAATAATATTATTTATAGTATCCCGTATGAGTGTGGTTGTGAATACGTGGGTGATTCTTGTCGACATTTGCAGGTCCGAGCATAGAGTGAATGTTTAGAGGCAACACTTCTCGTTCAAGGTTGGCTGAGTATGTGTGGAAGGTACAACATCAAGTTGTATGGCAGGAAGCAAAAATTGTTAGTAAAGAAAAGAAGTGGTTCGAACGAAGATTTAAGGAAGCTGCTTTTATTGTTAACCTACAAATAATAATGTACTAGTCAGGTTAGCAGAGAAATTCCCGAACACCTGGCTTCGTCCTGTTCGTAAAGCACCTCAGGTACTATAGTTGTTGGGGCCTTACCGACTTGTAGGCTACGTAGGCAGTGTTTGCTGCCTACTTACACTTTTACTGCTTAAATGTTTGTATTGTTGCGTCCCTATTGCAGTGTTTTATTGACCTTGTCGGTTTGCAAGTGTTCGTGTGGATTGTGCTTGTTTTTTGTGAATGTTTTGTGTTTTTTGTAGTAAGTATTTACTTATATTATTTAGTCCTTTGATTCTATATTATGCGGACTTTTGTTATTATTATTTTGATGATTCATTGGTAGAGTATTATTTATTCCCTTACAAGTATCAGTTTATAATTAGCCTGAAGACGGCTGCCGATTGTTTGGTTGGTCGAAACGACGGATTTATATAATTTTTCTGCGATGGTAAAAGTTTGTTAGTTAGATTAAAATTTACGACTTTCGGTTTCTGATTCAAGAAAATTAAAAGCGAAAATTTCATTCACACTTTACAATGTAAATTTAGAGAAAACGTTTTTTGTCTAGGGTTTTTATATACTTTCATTTTCTTCTAAATGATAATAGATTCTGATTTCCAGTATCACCAGTTGTGAGTGGCAGTTGGCTGCCGTGTGTTTCTGTCGTTACTGCACTTTCGAATCTAATTCGTAAACTAGCAGATTTAGAAGGTTGTCCAGGGGTACACGCTTTTTCGAAAATTTTTTAAAAAAGATATAAAAGGAATTAATAGCTTGGATAACGATATTATTCCCCAGTTATACTTAGCGGTAGTAAAGTGATTCCGTACAGAGATTATTTGTAATTGATTCTTTGCAAAGTGTTCTTTGCACGTGTACTCTGAAAGCAAGGCCACATGTAAAACTAATGCTGAAACGTATCTATACGTCGTTTTCCAATATTTAATTTTCATCTTTCTCGGCTTTTTCCAAAATTAGCTTCATGTTTATCTTAACGTTACCTTCTCTGCAGCGTTTGTTTCGTCTGCCTGGCTTCCTTCTGTTTTGCCTTGCTAATTTGACGCTTGTTTTAGGATTGCGTATTCATTCATTCATTAACTGCTTATTCTGATTTAACCTGTAAAAGAATACATAATGGAGCTAGCCATAATTTTACTTATCCGTTTGTTTTTTATCGTTTCTCTTCCGATCTTTTCTACAAAAAATTTATTTCCGTTATTCTTATACTTTATGTGTGCTATATATGCCATGGAACTGTAGCGCCTTATACTTTTTACTATTTTATTGACTTAGAACAGACCACTAGGAATTTGAGATGAAGGATATGAGGGTATCATAGGACCCATGCGTGATGTATAACATGAATAATGTATATTAATAGTAAAATAATTTACCTTTTTTTTGTTCGTCTGGTGGCCTTTTCCTTTTTATAAGCCTATTACTACGCGTTTCGGGACATATGTCCCATCATCAGGTACAATCCCTTGGTAAAGTTCGTTAAATGATTAAAATATTAAAACAATTTACACGTGTCTCAATAAATATAAAATATCTAAACGCGGGAACACACGCGATGTCGTTGGTGCGCACCACGGAATACTACTACGGAATTTGGTGCGCAGCAACGACATCGCGTGTGTTCCCGCGTTTAGATATTTTATATTTATTGTGAAACGTGTAAATTGTATGTAAATTGTTTTAATATTTTAACGAACTTCACCAAGGGATTGTACCTGATGATGGGACATATGTCCCGAAACGCGTTGTAGCCTAATATATAAAAAGGAAAAGGCCACCAGACGGACAAAAATGAGGTAAATTATTTTACTATTAATATACATATAGGCCTAAGTGGCCTGGATACCAAAAAGCATGAATCTAAAAAATGAATAATGTGTTGTAAATTTGCTTTGAGGTATTTTTGTCTATTTTAGTAGAGCAATAGCATTTATTTCCAGGGTGTATTTTTTATTGCAGAACACAGTGTTCTCTCTGGTAAAACTTTCATTCCTCAAATATTCATATTTAGTCAGTGCTTTATCGTATCTCTGTCTTGTAGCGTTAGTTTTTGTTGCCCTGCGAAACACATATATTTGTCTAATCCCCGCTTCCTATATTCTTCTATGAATTTTGAGTCATGTCGTAAAACACACTGTAAAACACGTTGTAGGCCTATATAACATGGTATCAAGTAACCCATTGAACTAGTAATTGGGTATTGAAACCCATTCAGTACTTACATAACGTTTTCCTTAATGAAACACTTAGTGGCGACCACAAGAAAAACGAGACGCTTCCGGACCTATCTTTATAGGAACGCTTTTCTTATATCAATTCTTAGAATTTGAGTATGTACGAGGTGTCTTCAAAAAAAGACCGAACTTTTTGAATAACACATCAACCCTCACAAACAACGCGCTGCGACTTTGGGCGCACCTAGCGATACTTTTTGACAACAAACTGCCATTTATTCTGTTCCGCGAATAGCACTAGTCTTTGATCTATATAAGATTGAGTGGGGACGTGCTCACTCTGGCCGTCGCATTAGTAACAAAATGAAAGACTTCGAAGAATAAAGTGTGCCTATGAAAGTTTGCGGCAAATCTAGGTTAAAACTTTACAGAGACGTTCTGGTTGTTCAACTAATTATACGCGGAGGCCTGCATTAAGCCGAACGATTTATTTAAGCATTTTAAAGAGGGAAAAAACAATGATCGGAGCAGTTCAAAAACGATGTCGAAGATCATGGCAAGAGAGCTCGAGATGTGATAATTGTAAATCATGGTTTAACTGCCGAGACTTTCTGAGAGAATGGGCATCCATATAAAATCGTAAAATTAAATTTTGATAGAGAAACTTAAATGTATCGTCTCACTGAAAAATTCTTACTACGCTTGTTGACTGGCGATCAGAAGGAGACCCGTTTTGAAATTGGTCAGCAACTGCGTACCAATGCAAATGGTAATAACAACTTTGAAATCCAATGGAAATTGTTCTGTAAAGATTTTACGAAGCTAGCAGCAAAATTTTAAACACACGCATTGTGTTAAGATAATCATTATCACTTCGTTACAAATCCGCCGGAAGGTGTGTGCTCGTGCCCACTAGCTCGAAGACTGATGATAATGACGACACGGTGACTACGCCATTCCGGCGTCAAAACCTGTCGCTAGCAGCACTTAATTGTGCATCTCGCTCTATGAGCAAGTTGACGTGCTACACAAATAGTTAGTTTTTTTTTAAACACACTCGTATAGTGAAAACACTCTTTTACGTTATAGCCTACTCTGTGTTATCCATTTATCTGATGTGAAGATACAAATTGGTGAGGAAAAGATAATTGTTTTAGATCCGTTAAGCAATTCACATCTCATCAATTGTTGGTGTTATGTGTTTACCCTTAATTCGTGGTTTACTACAACTTTTCTATTCTTGTAGAAGCAAATGGAGCCCATGCTACATATAACAATATGCTTCTTAAGCATGTGCTTCTTATTTAACAATATGGATTCGGTTATAACCAATAAAATTATTTTGAAAGAGAGTTTTCCTTCCTAACATGGTCTATTTTGGATTGCAAGGACGATTTTGCTCCATATTAGACCTACTACATACGACTAAAACAACAACAACAAATACAACAACAGTGATCTTTATAAACACAGATATTTACAGCGCTGTTGCATATTTGGAAAACTTCAGTACTAAGAAATATTGTGAATTCTTTCTGAATGCATTTCAGAAAAAGATATGAGGTAAGCTTATGAGTCAATATAGGAGAGAGGTGTTTGACAGCTTAAAACTAATAAGGAGCTGTGTACTTGACTGAACGATATGACCATACGTAAAAAAAGTAAGGGTGGGTCGTTCTTTTTGTAAGGATGACACCGTATTCCTGCAGAATTCAGATGTAAGAGGAAGACTGGATTACTGAAGCTGAGGTGATAAAAATCGTGTAACAGTTAACCCATATGTTCCTATAAAACGTGACTTGATCAAACAGCGTGTTCAGATTGTTTTTCTGAAAGTTCTGTTGCGTGTGAGATATTCAATATCATTATCACCAGTCGTTATGACAATACGATATGATAAAGACATGTTACGACTCAGTAATCTGCAGGGTTTGCATTACACCGTGCAAAGCAAGTACAGCACACTAAGGATTTATAATGATGTAACCTTGTTCGAAGATTCTAATAGTTCATACCAGAATAGTGTTTATAGCATAATTACGAGGTTTGACTTTAAAATTTAAATACTCTTCTGTTACATATTTCCGTAAAGAATATTTTTGCGCCATTAAACTTAAAACTGTAATAAACACATAATTACATTCAAATGACCAGAGAACAACTAAGAAAGAAGACTAAATGACAAGATGAATCAGAGGAAGATCACGGTAGAGATGTTTGGACGACACAGAATTTAATTTAAGAGACATGGGAGTGACAGACCGAGACGGTTATGTAGTCAGAGTATGGAATGCAGGAAAAGCGTTGGAAAGTCTGTAACCTACGGTAGGTTGTGAAGAAGATGATGATGAAGAAGAAGTAGTAGTAGAAGAAGAAGAAATAGAAGTAGAAGGAGAAGAAAAAGAAGAAGAAGAAGAAGAAGAAGAAGAAGAAGAAGAAGAAGAAGAAGAAGAAGATTCAAATAACATCGTTTGCACAATACTGTTTATAGATAATGAACATTCGCTTTTACTGTGCCAAGTGCAGAATGTAAGTAGTTTTTATGAACTCTGATCATCATTAAACAATGTTAATGTACCGGCAATGAAATTATTCTAGTTGACTAAATATAAGTATATCACTACTCGGAACACAAAGTTTTTTTATTAGTAAAATCGTAAAGTTTTATCTTATATCAGTTATTTTCTCTATGTTAGCAGTCTTCATCACAACTTTGTCAAATTTTGTTGCTTCCCTGCTATATACACTTTTTCCTCGAACGAGGCCTTTCGGTTTCGCAACCATTATCAAGTTCTTCCTACAACAACTTATCTTAAAGCTTATATCTTATATCTTATCTTTTATCTTATAGTCTGAATCAGTTTTCGCTTATTCGAAAAGTATATAAGTAAGATAAGAATAAGCGAAAACTAGTTCAGGCTACAAGGTAAAACTTTACGATTTTACAAAAAAAAACTTTGTGTTCCGAGTCGGTACCGGTAGTGATATACTAGTTAGTTTAGCCCTATCTATTTAGTCTCCATCTATTTAGTTAATTAACGGACACGTCATGGACAACAAAATCCATGTATTCTAGTTAATTTAACAACTGGGCTCGAACCTGCCTTTCACGTACTTCTGACAACCAACAGAATACAGTAAAACCTCGATCATCTCGATTACAAAAGTGAAGATATGTTTGATCGCTTATAACTGAACAACTACTGACAGGTTTACCTTGAAATTTTTCTGAACTTAGTTTACAGTACTTAGAATTTTACGGTAGGTAGTTTACAACTCATAATCGAACATACACCATCTATGTTTAAATTTTATTCAGTAAATAAAATCTGACATTAAAATACACAACGCTTACGTCACGCAGGTAGTCGACAGCGAAACGAACCAACTACGAGGGTCCACAATTCGCTCACTGTTCTGCCCGAACCAATGCTGCTGTCTGTACAGATCATAAACAATTTCAACATGCCCCTTTAAACTCGCTGATAGTTTTGTTATTCAGTTATTTCTACTGGTTTTCGAAAATCTGAAAATTTCGTGCGTAACTTATTATTGGACTAGCGAAGCCAGTTCCCAGTTTTCGACTCGACCGTTTGCCAGTCTGCCTGTTTGGAGAATGTCATACTAACGTTTGAATGTAAAAACTGATTTTTGTAAAACTTAGCATGCTTGTGCACACTTTTATTCCACGAGCAACCACACACAAAATATTGTAATTTCTTATCCATACAATAGGTCTATAGGACTAGAGTATAGAATATCAGTATAGGTATACTGTATACCTACGTACAGATGGAATGGTATAAACGTAAAATGGAAACGTTTATGTGGATCAATGGCGAAAGTGAATGTGAAACTGAAAGTGAATTTTCATCACAGGTTTCAGGTGATTTGTGGCACTATTAAAGGAACTTTAGGGAGAAAAACAGGAAAGAAAATTCAATTGAATTTCTATAAAGTTATGGCATTCCCCCACTCTTTTATACGGTTCCGAAACATGAGTATTATCTAAAAAAGATACAAGTCATATACACGCTGCAGATGAATTTCTTGAGATATGTAAAGAGTTGTACATATCTCTTTATAACAACGATAAAGAATAAACACGATAGAATTAGAAACGATGTGATAAGACATGAATTGGGTATATTCTCTGTAAATGCAAGAATCGAGGAATGTAAGCTGAGATGGATTGAACATGTAGGTAGAATGGAAGCGAAAAGGCTACCTCAATAAGTTTTACAATATGCGCCTAAAGGGAAAAGAGACGTGGGAAGACCACGCAAAAGATGGGTTGAAAATAGAGACCGGAACAGATGATGTCGCCTAGTACTGGAATGAAAAAGAAGAAAGATAATAAAACAGTTATTGCAATATTATCACCTAAATCTTGCATGACGTAAAACGTACTTATCTTTCGAAAGACATAGATAATTGTCCTAAGCTAAAAGGAAAAGTATATACGGAAAAATCAACAAAGTAGAAAGTTTAGGAATTTGAGAAACATAACAGAACCTAACCAGTGGCGGATTTGGACATTTGCGCCCCTAGACAGTTTATTCACGGAAGCCACCTTTTTAAACAGGAACATTTATTATTTCTGTAAAAAGTATTAGACTATGGTTTAATTAAAAGTGTTCTTTATATTACAATATTTTTGTGAAACTTTATGCACGATCATTTTAAATAAATTAAGGACAACATAATAAAATATATATGTATGTCAGTTGAATTCCTGTATTAAAGAATTTTATTTTCCCCACAAAAAAAAAAATCCTGTGTGGGTTCTTCTCCCAGGGCTGCGGCCCTAGGCAGCTGTATAGTCTCCCTAGTCGGAAACCCGCCGCTAAACCCATTAGTGAAGAGAAGATGGGAATTAAAATGGTCTCCAAAAATGGAATTAGACTATAAATTAACAAAGGAACTTTATCGGAAAAAATAAATCTCGATAAATGAAAGTAAAATTACAGCGGAAGCGGGTTACTCCAGTATCGTAGCCGGTTATTCAAAACATGAATGTTACCTGTAACTGTCTGATGTTAAGTCTATTTTCGTTTTCGACTATTCGTCATATTTAACTTGGTAATAGCGTAGCAGCTGCCTTATGGTACGTTGTCAGTTCACGGAGAAATCGATACTCATAATTTACTTCCAATTTAAATATTGTATTTATGAAACAGCAAAACTCGCGTTTCAGCAGTGTATACAAATTCTTCCATACATGCTATCGCAACAAATAACAAAAGTTACGGAATAAATAGACCATAATCTCCACCACACTCGTCGCTGCCCAATATTGCACTGATATGAATGTACAATATATTTCGCCGAATTTCCAAAACTCAACCCTGACTTGCTTATAGGCTATAAGCAGAGCAGATATCTGATAAGCAATGTCGTTTTGGGTAGAGGTTCCAGATGCCAGTTTAATAATCAGGCAACAACATGTTCTGACAACGTCGTGTGAGTTCTATGCACTATGCAGCGGGGTAAAAATACTATTATGCCTAGGCTTGCCATAATTTTTATTGACCACCCGGGACACCTGTTTAGCGGAGGAGGGGGTGAGAAGGTAGGCTGGAATTAAAATATAAACATTACAATGTTTATTACATTACTGTTTTATCGGGTGTATAAAATGTATAAATATAATACTTAATACATAATAACAAAATGACCTGAAGATAGCTTGACTGCCGAAAGCGCTCGTCAATACCAAAGACAATATAGTGGTTTGTACAAAATTACTAGTGGAAATAATAACAAAAGTAAACAAAAGAAAATATTGTTTATAATCTTAAGCCAGTACGTTAAATTGTGTTCAATCAAAAAATTACTCTTTACATTAGGAATTTGCAAGAAGTGTGCAACTTCTTTTTTAAACCAGTCATATTTTCCACTTGAATATGCACTTTTCTCAAAATGTCCTTTTTGTTTTTTATTTTGTCAAAAAATTCATTACAACTAAGCCCAAAATTTACTTTACACAGGATTAACTCACGCACCGACCGGGATATTTCGACAACTGGGCGGGACACCGGGATTGCACTCTGAAACTGGGACTATCCCGGTCAAACCGGGACGTAAGGAAAGCCTAATTATGCCAAGTTAAAACGCAGCGGCCTAAACTATAATGGATTGACGACTAAAATGCAAACTAAAATGTAAATTTTTAACCGATCTTTGAACTTAAATCTAACTTAGAGAGACACTTCATGTACTTAATTACGTTTCAGAAGTAACGATCTTCCTGAAGTACATTTATTAACACTTAAACTTTTCAAAACGACTCCTATTAGATCTGAAACTGTAGGAAGATGAAAATCCAATTCACTCATTCCGACTCAACTTATTTAAGAGTACAAGATATTCTACTTGTAACGCTTCCGCCACATTTAGTACAACCTTAATGCGTTAAAATCGATACTTAACAGAGGAACTCAATCAGAGGTTAGTTACTGGATAATAATTAAGCATTCTAAAACTGGGTTTTCATCTTCCTACAATTTCAAATCAAAGTACGCCATTTTGTACGCCTTCAGCAATTTCTTGGCGGGGCCCTGGGTATTTCCCCACCTTAGTTGCTTGCTGCGTTGAAAAACAAGTAAAGGGAGGAGGAGGAGGAGGAGGAGCGGAAGAAGAAGAAGAAGAAGAAGAAGAAGAAGAAGAAGAAGAAGAAGAAGAAGAAGAAGAGAATGTAATGAAGAAGGTGAATAGGAACTATATGTGTGTAAAATTCAAAATAATTACTGTACACAACTTGTACGCAATACACACTTTATTAACTTTCGTTGAAAATTTCCAAAACCCAAATTTTCACTTGAATAATACAAATTACATCAGTACTACACTATGTAATAGTAATATATAGTGAAATGTATTATACAATGTATAGCAGGTAGAACACGTAGAAGAAATAAAAGACAAGCCTTAAAGCAAAAAGTCGATGAAATGGTGGAACATTACAACAGAAACAAGAGCAGGAAATTCTATAAGGAATTAAAAGAAAGAACGAACGACATTCGGCCTAAGATAAATACATGTAGAGACAACCAGGGAAATTTGCTGACTGAAAGAGACGAAATTATGCTTAGATGGAAGGAATCTCAAATCTCTCAAAAACCATAAAACATAAAGCATAGGAAGTGATGGAATAACGGTAGAACTTCCAAAATCTGGAGGAGAAGTGTTATGGAGGAGAATATATGATCTGATAATATCTGTATGCAGAAAGGAATTCCAGAGGAATGGATCTTCGGAATCATACAGCCGATACACAAAGAAGGTAATAAGCTACTTTGCACAAACTACAGAGGAATTACATTATTAAATGTAAAATACGAAGTTTTATCTGGTTTTATAAATAATAGGTTGGCTAAATATAGTGAGGAAATTGTGGGCGAATATCAATCAGGCTTTCGACCTAATAGCTCAAACTTCGATCATATAATCACATTACGACTAATACAGAAAAAAGCGTACGAATATAACACAGACTTACATACGCTATATGTAGCCTTCAAATAATTTTTTGATAGTCATCATCATCATCATCTTTAAGGATTAAACCAAGGATGGTTTGTTCCGGTCTCAAATAGGGAAAGATTAGAGCTGGTCATTCCAGCGCTTCCTCGGACGTCCCACACCTCTCCGTCCCATCGGCTTATAGTTCCAGAGTTATTTGGGATGTGGCATTCATCCA
The DNA here is from genome assembly GCA_034769895.1 of Magicicada septendecula. NCBI lineage: Eukaryota > Metazoa > Arthropoda > Insecta > Hemiptera > Cicadidae > Magicicada > Magicicada septendecula. The sequence goes on from CM068374.1 coordinate 476,545,471, forward strand.
TTCGGCAAAGATGTTTCCAACTTACCGAACTCGGGAACTGTGTCTTGAAATGACATCTGACCTCAAATCTTTACCAGTTTACAATATTGCCGGAAATAATTTTGTTTTAATTTCTTACGTGATGTTAATGATGTTCAATGTAATAGCCCAGGTATACTAATTCGTTTACCTGCTCATGTAGTCCATACCCGCGATTGGGTCTCATTATAAAGTCTAAGTAACGTGTGAAACTTTTGAAATGAACAATAAATTGCCCCTAAGAACAAATTAGTGTACGAACTTTAAATACTACCTTTCAAATCACTGAAGATGAACGGTATTTAAAGAACAAACATAGTTGAATCTGACCTGACTTCAAAGATTTTAAAACCTGGCAGGATTTAAGACAAATAATGAGATATTATTTAGAGGTTCCTTTGATGCTCAATGAATGTGAGACTCGAGTAAGTGTAACTATCGGAAAAAGATTACGCGGTGCATTATTGATGGAGCAACAGTCGAGCGGAGGTGCGAAGCACTCAGCGCCCAACAATGGGGCAGTGGCGAATTACTTGTCTATTGTGTGTGTGTGTAAGGGTAGAACTGATTCAATTAGGGGCGATTTAATACTCTGCAAACAGTAAGTACTTGAGTGTGTCAGCTGCAAAGGGGTAGCGTATCCCCGCACGCGTACGAAAACAAATTACTCTTAGTATTTATCTCCGTGTTATTCTTCCATTACTTTGTTGAAACTCATCAGTAGTCACACACACACACACACACACACACACACACACACACACACACACACACACACACACACACACACACACACACACACACACACACACACACACACACCTAATAACCTTCGTTTGATGGTTAAATTCTGGAAAGTGATCTGTTAGTTCATATATGAGTGTTTTCCAAATTATGTTTTTACATTAAGAAAAACTGTGAAAAACTGAGGCATCAGTCAGTTTACGACAGTGAAGAGTGTAAATGAGTTTAAATAGAACATTATAACTGAAGAACATTATAAAAAATGAATTATATTATAAATTATTAAAAATTAAAAATATAATTATTTTACATATAATATTATGTAGGTAATTATATTCATAAATGCTCAAAATTTCCTTGTTTATGTTTTATATTATTATTAATAATAAAACTTTTTACAAGAATATATTTTATTTTGTAAATTACATATGTTTTGATAGTAGTCCAACTATCATCATAGATATGATTATGTAAAAAATAATAATTACATAATATATTAATATTATGTTAAAATTACGAAATGTAGAAGGATATTAAACAAAGATTGGCGAATAGGTAAATAACATGTTTACAGGATAAACATTTTAATTATTTGTCTTACTTAAACTAATGTAAATTTGATATTTCACCCAATTTCATTACACTCTCGATCTTCTTTACATTTATGTCGTACCGGTTACTTGAGAACCTCTTAACATCTCTCGCCACTAAATTACGGCACAAAATTAAAAAATTAAAAAATAAACTCTTGTTTCATTAAAACATTTTCATACATTCATATAAAACAATCATGCTAACAAGAAAAAAAATTTAACAACTAACCTACCTTGACGTCAAGTTGACACGTGTACAAATTATCCGTCCTTAAACTTTGTCCTAGCGTGAGTGCTGCGAATACTGCTTATCGTTTCTATTATTACCTATTGGTAACAAGTAGTTAGTTACTTTTCTGTTTAGTAAAAGAAATGTTGTAACAAAATTCTGTAAATTAATAAAACTGTTACGTTCCTTCACACACACACACCCACCCACCCACACACACACACACACACCCACACCCACACACACACACACACACACACACACACACACACACACACACACACACACACACACACACACACACACACACACACACACACACACACACACACACACACACACACACACACACACAGTTGGTCTCTATATTTGCCGGTCCGTCCATTGTCCTTATTGCATTTGTTTGGAATCATCGCTTTGTTTACACCCAGCTTCCGTTCTTGGCTAGCTCGTTTTTTTTTTTTAACTATAACTAATTCAGTAACTCGGCTCGGATAGGCTGTCTTTTGTCTGACACGAACATCATTTGGTCAAAACATGTTAACTGCTCCTTTCAAATAAGTCGTTTCACGGTTCAGTTAGCATTATACACAGCATCATCGTCAGTAAATTATTTCTACAGCCAATAGGCTTCGTTTTAAGTTTTGTTCCGTGTGTTGCCATACTCGGAATTAACATCGAATGGGATAATTTTAGATCTTAATTTAATTTTTGGATCTTAACTTAATTTTGTTTCTTATTCCACAACATTAAGTTCGTTGCTTTTATTAAATTTCCAACAAAATTAATTATCTTTTTACTCTTCTTCAAGAGTGCCCGTTTCGTTGAGTATAACCCTCAATTCCATGCCTCAGTGACGTGGCGTGACTTTCTCAAATACGTACGTCAGTTATTTACATCTAAATCGTCCTCGCTATCCATTCGCTGACAGACTACTCACCGATAACAAGTAACAACTGTAGCTAGTCGTGATGTACCGCGTTATGTTCGTAATATACATTTTTGTGGCTATCGGTTCAGTCAGAATAAAAGACATGTTATGCATAGGCGGCAATATTTCGATTTTGATCTCTTCACTTAGAAATTATCGAATCCTTGTTTGCCAAAATTCTTTTTAAGGGGACAATGTGGTAAAGTGTGAATTTATGAAAATTCGCGTCGTTTCTGCAACTTATATAAGTTATTTTAATGAAAAACATCCGAATTATGGCATATTATTATTATTATTGTTGTTATTATTATTATTATTATTATTATTTTTAGAATATTACGAAAACCCAATTTAACACTTCTGTTCTATTTACATGGCGGCTTTTTGTAATCGAACGATAAATTTGTGGTTTTTGTTAACGCGTGTATATTTCTGTTTAATATTACTGTAGAAATTAGTGGTCTTCGTTGCCCATCATCTACGGCTACAGTATTCCCGTTAAATGGTTTCCGAAGCACTCGAACACTTACAGCCGCTTGCCCCTTGCGACACTCCACTGAAGTCATGCTTGCTTGAAAACACTCGGATCATTCTGATTTGCAAGAAACAGTTTTAGCTACGCATATAAAACAGTGGCCTACTGTTTACTTTAGTTTCTTTATTTGTTGCCCACCTCCGCAAACAGGAGGCTAGGCCGCAAACAGGAGGCTAGGGTGCCGTGTCCTATTGTCATTCGGTCTGCTGCGACAGCATTCCTCTCATCTATGAAGACCTTACAAATTATTACGTCACATGGAATTCGGTTGAGCTACTTAAATCTTTATTTGAATTGAAGGTTGTTCCTTTAATTTCACACCATGACAGTGCTGGTTTAGCCATCGTCGTCATCACTCTCAGCAAGGATAAAACCAAATATGATTTGTTCCGGTCCCAACCAGCGAAACTAGAGTTGGTTACTCCAACGATTCTACGGACGTCACACATAAATATCCATATTTTTGGCCTATAATTCGATAGTTTTTTTTTTTAGGGATATGGCAGTCACCCATTCGGTTAAGATGTCCCAACTGTTTTAAGAGATATTGGGCGATCCTGTCGAGTATACTCATAATATTCAGTTCCTACCGTATTTTGCGTTACATTATTTTGCGATCTTGAAGAGTACATCCTACTAAGTGCCTGAGAAATCTCGTTTTGGCTGCTTGGATACGACTGGTCTGGGATTTTGTTGAAGTCCAATTCTCAGAGCTTGTGGGGAAGTGTGGGGAGGGCCACCCCACGAGTAGAGACCTTCAGGCGTGTTTCTTTACTCGTTGAGTTTAGAGTTCTTCTGATCATCCCACACATATGATTGAACGTATGTAGCTTCTTTGCCACGTCATCGTTTGTATTATGGTTCAGATATTGAAAATCACTGACCTGCTACAGAACTGTGTCCCGTCTACATCAATTTGTCTGGTATAGGATCAACTCCATGGAAAACCATCACTTTGGTCCTCAATGTGGAGATCTGTTATCCAAAAGCATTGCAGATTTGACTCAATGAGTGTACAGCCATCTGTATGCCGCTATCCGAGTTCGTCATGATGATCTGGTCATCAGCAAATAACAACTTGTCAACAACTGCAGAGCTACCAATCATAAAATGTTCCGGAAGGTTCATCTGTCAATTGTGTATGAGATTGTCACTATGCTGGTTTAGTAATTTGTTTAATTGTAGTCAACTTTTTGTCAATACATCTACACTTTTAAATCCATATCTGTTGCAATACAGTTAATTTTGTTTTCTCGTGCAGAGTTTTAATTTTGTTTGAATCCTCTTTACCTGTTTTGTTTACGTATTAATGATTGTGGTTATTTCATGGGGTGCACCTCTGAAGTCACAGAGGATGACGGCTTTCTGTAAGTTATTAACAAAAATTGTGCAATTGAGTTAATGCAACTCTGATGGCTTCCATTTGTCTCTCAAAATTAGATGTTAAAAACTTTAAGTTTGATAGAGCAAAATATCTTGCTGTAAAATTAATAATTACGTTTTCGAAACAAAATGTGACAGAATTACTATGTGGCAGAAGATACAATTTCTGATATGTAAAGAAATAAGGTAAAAACTTGGAAAGAATGTTAGCAACACTATTGTTAAGCAGTATCAGTAAAGATTACAAGACTACTAAAGAATACAAGCAATATCGTAAAAAATAGAATCAGCTAAAGAAGATATAAGAGACTGTTTTCAGGTATCACATTACAACCAGAAAACGTCGGGTGGATATAGCATTTTAAGACTGAAGGACAAGAAGAACCAATTCAATGAGTGAGAGAATCTCAGTTAAAAAGGTGCTTAAAATAAACAATAGAGAGTACTCTAGAATGCCCGTCGTATCATATCAAGTCTTCTCTACGTGAAAAAACACTGCTTAATAAACTATTACACGTTTTCGTAATTTAAAATTTAGCCTACATAGTGACAGGTCGTTTGTATTTTACGGAAAACTATCTCTGTGACCTCTGTTGTGATTTTAATGCCAAGATCATGTGTCCTTGACATTATTAAAGACTGACCAAGACGTAGGCTTACTTGAACTTTCTGACCTACTCAATTCTACATGTAAGATTACCCGTGATGACACTATAATTTCGAGTTAGCCGTAGCCAACGCTGTGGTGTATTTCAGTTGTTTGCATGGATACCAATAGCTTTCTCGGCTTAACAAATGACGATATTAGTTTTTGTTAAACCATAGACTTTGCTTCACTCGCAAGCTTTCTCGATTGTGAAATTTGAAGACTTCACTATTTAACTTTCGTCACAGATTTGTTGTGATGTAGTATACTAAACGTTTTGATGTATCCTACTATATGTTATCTGGCTAGAATGACCATCAAGGGTCCTGCGTCTCAACTTAGCAACTAAAGATTCAATTCCATCCTTGCGGATCACAGCACGGCCAGTTTTTATTAATTCCTGCCATTGCACACTTCTTTTCATCTAATTCGTGTCGCGCATTCTTCTCCATATCTTGTGCCGTTACACTTCTTGACCCTCTCACCGTTTGCGCTGTCAAGCAGTAAGATTACTGGGAGCTTTGGTGATTTCTGTTTAAGGTCACGATCTAAGCACCTTTTATATGATATTTTGTCTGTATTACTTTCCACCGATTCCTCGTTGACTTTACATGTATATTTTCCGTTGACGTCTACACGTGTCTCACATTTATTGGGCCATATATTTTCTTTCCTCTCATATCTTCTTAGTACGTTTATCTCTTGTAAAGGAGATCCAGATCTCGAAATTTTAAAATATTTACGTAAAGGCATTATGATGTATTTTTGTGACCTGTACTTTAGCTAATATTAGGGATACAATTCGTGTTCGCAAAACGAAAATATTAAATTAATGAAGTTGCTACCAACGAACTCATGAAAGCGGACATTTCCTTTCCGAATCTTATAATAGCCTAGGTTTTTCTTGATATAAGTAAATACATTTACGAGAGCATTTCACAAACTTTATACAGTGTACTAAAGAAACAAAATCTAAAACAAACAAAACTAAGACGTGCCGACAGCAAATACGCCATCAGATTGAGACAGGCTGGAACACTGGAAATGCGTTACCTGTAAAAATCAGGTGCGTTACCTGTAACTTACCTAAACGAAATTAAGAACAGCGGAAAATGAAAACTAGTAACGTATCGTAAGTAGAACCAAACACTCGAGAAATATGGATAATGATAATAGTTTGCAAATTTTTTTAGACGAGGCTAGTTAGTATTTACATATGAAGGATGATATTTTAAAAGTGGGCGTTAATTGTATGAAATTTGGAGGCTGCGCATAACGATGTTAAACACGTACCGCATTATCTTGATTGAAAAACGTTCTTAGAAGCTGTAGTGAGTTAATTTTATTCCGATGACACACTTCATGAAATACTACACGTTCCGTGGGCCTAGTTCACGTGCAAATTTAAGCATATTAAAGTTATTTGAAGTAATTAGCATATTTTGAATAATTTTGAGAATTGTAAAAAAAAAAAATTGTGTGGTGGACTCGATTGTATCATGACCACAGGCGATTGAGATTGCACAGGTGTAAGTTTTGCAAGCGCAAGCGAGTGGCTGCATCGAAGTGAAAATGTACGAGGTAATAAAATAAAAGCACTGAGACCAATTGTATTAATAGGGGTATTTGTTAACTCCTTAGTCTATATATCTGTACGCTGCTTTACAACATTATCCGATATTCACTGATTTATAACCTACAGTCCACCTTCCTCTGTCTATCGACAATTCTCTCTCTCTCTCTCTCTCTCTCTCTCTCCCTCTGTCTATTCGCGCGCGCGCGCGCGCGCGCACACACACACACACCATTCATATCTTCCCATAATATTCTTCTGTATTTCTTTATTATTAATAATAATAAATAACACTTTCCTTACACGAATATATTATATATTTTTTTGAATATTTACAGTGTTTCAATAGTTTGAACTATCATCATCAGAATACTATATACAAATGAATAAAATTTTCAAAATCAATTCAAATATTCTTGTAATTTTTGAATTATTATATTATATTATTGTAAATATATTATACAGTCTTTAACGATTAATGTGATCTAATTGACAGTATTGCACTAAATAATGTAAGCCACCAATTACAGATGTCAGAACTCAGTAGTTCACTTTGCACTAAGCCGCTATGAAACGCACATCAACACAACTCCGATAACGCACAATGAATGGCTTGATCCAAAACAAAACTAAATCGTCTTCTAAATATTGTATTTACAGCCCGGCTGTGTGACATAGCATGAGACAAAATTGTACTGGATGCCGGCAGAACAATCGACCCACGTGTGGAAGGCGCGTCTTTCAAAATCTAGAGCGTTGCGTAATTCTGCCGCTCAAACAGCGCATGCGAAGCACAACGTAGTCATACATGTTCTGTATTTCCTCAATCTATCTCTGTCTCTCACTCACTGTTTTTGTTTGTAGACGGTTTCTCCCAACTTTTCATTCGGTTTTCCCCTTTTCCTTCGTCTCTTTGATGCCCACATTAATATTTGTCTTGGTAATTGCTTGTCTTTATTCTCAGTACCTTATTGAATTACTTAGTATTAATACAATCAACTATCGTGTAAGTTGTTCGGGCCATTTCTCTTAGCAATCGCAAAACCGAAAAGATTGAGGAAACTTTATCTTTACAAGATGTTGATGATAATTATAAAGAACTGTGAAGTTTAACTAGTAAATATATTGTACAAACCAGAATGAATTGTAATTTGTTTAGGTATTACACTCTTACGTATGTACATGTCCACGTGTGAGATAAATATTACACTATAGAGAACAATTAATCTCTGTGACTCCAGGGTTACTTTGTCTCCACCAGCTACGAACTTGACATTAGAAAATGTGTCATTGTTAATCGTGTTGACACGCGCTACTAACTTAAAGTAGTCAAGATCACATGTTGTTATCCTTGTCAAGTTCCGTGTGTCACTACAGTATTGTGTACGGTAGTCGATGTTTTGTGTGGCTCAAACTACGTCGATACCATGTAGTTACTTGAGGTGTTCGTTCCGATACTCGTGAAGCATGACTCAGGATGCCAGTGAAGCGTTTGTGATGTTCTAGCACTGGTTACTTGGTGACTTAAGGTTTTCTTTTTTCATCAAGATTAGTATTCCTGGTACGCGAGCCGGCACAGTGGTAGCGTCTCTGACTCATATCAGAGCGTTGCTGTGCTGCCGATGTGGTGAGATCGAGTCAGGGTCTCGGCTCGATTTGCTCGTCCACCCGCACGTACGCGGGCAAATAATACGTACGTCTTCTCTGGCATACTGTGCCGTGGCAATATATTGCCCCGGCGAGTTTAAAATATCGCGCCGTGACGTCGTAGCAGAAGACAGTCAAGGTCGACGTAATGTAAACGCCACTCCGGCGAGCGGTAACGAGATTCCGTGTGCTGCGACTGTTTCACGACGACGTAATTAAGTGGGCGAGGGCGTCAGCTGTTTTGTTCAATTTTCTGCCCTCGTGGGAAAGCAGGCGCCGACATTCGGCCTCATTTCTTCTTTTGCACTCAAACGGGACACTGGTCTGGCGGCGTTATAAATTGAGATTCATCCTTTGAAATGAGTTGGTGATCTGTTAAAGAGCTTCAGGTGAGCCACACGTGTTGCATTAATATTGATTAACTAAGCGCTCGCGGGGGTATTATATTATATTATATTATATGTATGTATTTTTGTGTGTGCGATTTTTGTGTGTTGCGTCTTGTATAGTTAAAAGCACGTTGCCGACTTGCCTTTGCTTGTATGAAAATTAAATAGAAGTTGCCGTTAGAATTATATTCAAATGTAAAGTAATAAATATTTGAAGTTAAAAGTAATTTGAATTCTAAAAGTTGATAATTTAAAGAAAAGTTGTGAGGAGTAATATTTCTATTGATACTTAATTTTCGGAATAGAATTGTGACAGTGTGTGTCTGTGATCTGTGCTTACTGGGGCGAGAGAGAATTGTGTGAGGGTACTTTTCCTGACGGCTACTTACAAATGAAATGTTTTTCAGGGTTCCCGCCTAGCCGGGAGGGAAAAGGATCAACGGAGATGGAGACAGAACATCAGTCTTCATCTGCAGAATATCGCAGCACCACCCCAACGCCGTCAGACCTCTAGAAATCCCCACACTGCCAGCCTAAAACGACTGCCCTAAAGATGAAATGAAGCACAGGATTTCGGAGACACCCGTTGTTGCACCATAGTCAGCATCATCGCGCATTCTGAGTAACAATAAATCTTCTAAACACAGGTGGGACTATCTATATCTATAAAAATGAATGTTTGTTTCTTTCCTTGTCCCGTATGCGTTCCTATACCATTCATCCGATTGCGATGAAACTTCGGTGAGTTGTTGTGCGCACGCCCGCGAAGGTTTATGCATTTTTTTCAATGGGGCCCTTTGGGGGGTTCTTGGGGTCTTCCACATCTCCTCCTAAACCACTGGACCGATTTCAACCAAACGTGGCACTAATATTTTATGCAACGGGAGAACCAACATAGGGTAGGTGTTTTTTCGATGGGGTCCTTTGGGGGGTCCTTTGGTGTCTTCCACATCTTCTCCTAATCCACTGGACCGATTTCAACCAAACTTGGCACAAATATTTTACGCAACGGGAGAACCAACATAGGATAGGTGTATTTTTCGACGGGGTCCTTTGGGGGTCCTTAGGGGTCTTCCACCTCTCCTCCTAAACCACTGGACCGATTTCAACCAAACTTGGCACAAATATTTTACGCAACGGGAGAACCAACATAGGATATGTGTTTTTTCGATATGATCCTTCGGGGGTCCTTTTGGGGGTCCTTTGGGGTCTTTCACATCTCCTCCTAAACCACTGGACCGATTTCAACCAAACTTGGCACAAATATTTTACGCAACGAGAGAACCAACATAGGATATGTGTTTTTTCGATATGATACTTCGGGGGGTCCTTTGGGGTCTTCCACATCTCCTCCTAAACCACTGGACCGATTTCAACCAAACTTGGCACAAATATTTTACGCAAAGGGAGAACCAACATAGGATAGGTGTTTTTTCGATGGGGTTCTTTTGGGGGTTCTTTGGGGTCTTCCACATCTCCTCCTAAACCACTGGACCGATTTCAACCAAACTTGGCACAAATATTTTACGCAACGGGAGAACCAACATAGGACAGGTGTTTTTTTCGATACGATCCTCTGGGGGGTCCTTTGGAGTCTTAAAAAACTAACTTATTAGATCTGGTTACTATGGCAACCCAACGGAATAGATTCTGTTCTAAATATATTATCGCATTAAATTGAAGACCACGCGAACGAAGTCTTTATATATTATATATATACAAACACTTTCTTTCTTTGAGTGGCATTGCAACGCATGCCGGGTACTCGCTAGTTCCTTATATTTTAATCCACAAAAACAGCAACCTATTGGATTTAAAACGTGAAATGAAAGACATCTTCATAAACAGTAATTTCAGATGTTCAGTGACTAACTGTCTGTTGTAGCATGTTCGGTGAACATATAGTGACTAGTGTAATTAACTGAGTTAAAGAATCTACCTGTTGAAGAATGTCAATTACTATGCTGTATTTTATAGAACACCATTTGCCTTTTGTTGTGATTAATTAGCTAGCAAAATTTAAAACTGTTAGTTGAGCAGTTTAATTAACTGTTTCTTGTGAAGACAAAAGGTCATTAACAACTTATACTTAACGCATTGATAAATAACTATGGAGTAGTTTCTTAGTTTCTTCCTAAATCTTCTTGTGTGAACAGGTCCTTATCATGGGCTGTTACAGAATTGAGCCAGAATAATTCTTGTAGTATGACACCTTAATTTTTTTAAAGGGGGCAACTGGTGTGTATAAGACATGGTGATAGTATCAAGATATATATTGTAACAAAATAAAAAATTTCGTTTACAAAATAAAAATTTGTGGTTTACCAAAATAAAAAATTTTGGTGTTTTTGTAAAATATTGTTTTTGTTGTTTTTGTTGTTTCAGTATTTAGTAAATAAATTTCGTAATTGATTCGTGTAAAAATTTAACTCTTTTATTTATTTTCCAGTGTACTGTATCACTTTGAGTTTTAGAATTAATTTCTGAGTTAATTGTGTTATCGCCAGCACTAATCGATAGACGGTTCTTCTTCTTAACTAGGTATTCTCCTTCCACTTTGGTAAAAGCCGCCTTTCGGATAGTCCGTGATCTCAAATTTATTTTATTTTTAATTCTGTTTATTAAATTTATAAATAAATAGAAACCAATTTGCAGAAATTTTAGATTTATTAACAATTTGTATAATGTATCGAGTGTTAATCGATTATTCAACAATAGTATCGACTCGTTTCTCAGGGCCGTTGATTAATTTTTACATCTGTATTTTATATTAATTATTAGGTTCTTTGAAGGGTTATTTTATATAGTCAGAGAAGGGTAAGGTCTGGAAAGTATAACACTTACATGTAAAAAGCTTAATAATTAAAAATTACAACGTCATTATTTAATATATATTGTTTATTAAAGATTAAATTTCGAACCATTGAAGTCTGGACGATCGTATAGGCAAAGCTCGCTTTGAATTGTGGGAGTCAAGATGGCGGTTTCCGTACTGCTCCTGTTTTAATGAAGTCGGCTCGACGAAAATTTCTTCCAATAAATGTTGTCCCTTCAAAGTTTCCTCGTCTCCGCAGTTGTGATTATTCCTTCTGGTGTTAGTGGAGTGGTCCTGGTTAAGTGTTTTGTGGTTCACTTCAATAAAATTGTGTGCTAATGTTAAAATTCACTTCGGTCAATTAGGTCGAAACTCGTCTCGTTATTAAGAATTATTTGTTTTATCGGTTTAATTTATTATTTCACTCCTTTACTGTTACGTAGTACTTTAGTTTAATTGTGGTATTAATTGTTCTCACTGAATTTAAGGTTTAAGTTCAAATTTTAGAAATTTATGATTTTTCACTGTAGACTAGGCTTACAGACCGATCGCCATATTTGTCTGCTTTATAGGTTAATATAAGCAAAATTCTCGTTCAAGTGTGCTCGACAAGGTCCAATAATTAACTGTTCTCATTTCCTTCGTCTCCTGAAAACGTCTTAGCCAATTTAATATTAGCTATACATTGTTTTAAAATCTGTTTGGCTTCCGCTACATGTAGAAAATTTACATTATATTACTGAATATATTTTTGCTATTATTTAATTTTATGAAATACTAAATACATAATCTCTTATAAGTTTATTCTGCTTGATTTGATACCAAATAAGATAGTTTTACAAAGTTTTTTATCTAAAATGCTATATTTCCTTCATTTTGAAAAATAGGCTTTAAAATTTACTTCCTGTCCTTCCCCAAATGTTTGCCATTTTATATGTTATATTTATGATTGTACTAAATCTCAGATTGACATAAAAGGTTTATCTTCCCTTAACTTCTTGTAATTTAATTAATTGGTTATCTTTTTAAATATTATTCATTAATCTGTGACTCCCCTCTTTGAATTTTCAGTTTTTACATTTGCATTTTTAACAACAATTCTTACTATCTTTTTACAATATCTTTCTTAATTATAGTTACAGTTATATGACTCTGTGACTGATTTACCTTATATAAATTTCATCAGTTTAACTATTTTATTGCACTTAATTCATCAATTTTAATGTTTTTTATATTTACTCTTTGGCCTAGATTTTATCTGTTTTTACATTACTCGTACAAAGTTTTTGAGTAATACGGTTTGTTTATACCACTTCTGACCTTCTATTCTAATACAATATTAATTAACAATTCCTTACTTTACTACAAAAACATTTAGTATTGAATTCATACTATTAATACATAACAATTATTTGACATTAAAAAAAGTGGTATTTAAGCTCAGACATTCTAGTCTTGATTATTTCTAGTATCACATAATAAACACTATATAATAAAAGAATGGTATCCACACTCAGACATTTCATTCTTGATTACCATTATTAAACATAATAAATCTTTTAGAATAATAAAACATTGTACTCTACTTCCAACATTTAGGTATAGAGTCATTTACTTATTTACTAGAAACATAACACATCTGTTCCTTCATTTTTTAAACTTCTTTAAAATTACTTTTGTGCAGTTTTATCTGTCTGTATTTTATATTAGGAATGTATCCCTTGTCACCTCACTTATTAACTACCTGCTCTCTATTTATCCTTCTCATTTCAGTGAATGTTTTTAGATAAAGAGTGGCACTTTCTTATAAATCTTAGTTTTTGCTTTTCATAATACTATTATGTCAAATACAGTAGTATTTATTAAGTTAAACTAAAACCTTAAAGTTGTTTAAAGGTGCACAGTTATTAAGTTTAAGCATTTAATACACCTTCTTGAAGTTTATTTACTATAATATAATAACTTGCACTTGTCCCTTTTTATTTCTTGATACTATCAACAATCAGTTTTATAGTTTTATATTATCAAGATATTTATTTATGGAGGACTCTTAAGATTTGTTTTTATTCATTATAAAATAACTTTTATGGGTGCACTTTTACTTATATCTCTAAACTCTGTTGTTTACATTTATTTTACATTAGTTTCTGTTTTGGGTTTTATACTTTCATTTGTGACATTTAATTTCTTTTGGGGTTTTTGTTTTCTCCTTGCTGGGTCTCTTTTGGGTAATTCTGGTAGCCTTCTTCCTACTATTTTGTATCTTCAAAATCATTCCTGTTTATTTGGTATTTCGGTTTGTTCTGGGTTTTGTCTTACTTCATAATTTTCATTCTTGGTTTCTTCGCTACGATATTGGTATCATGTACGTTGGTTCATTCTGGGTATCTTCCTTACTTACTCCTATCCTACCTGGGTATTTCCTTACTTTATTTTAGTTTTTAACTTATTTTTCATTACACATATTTGTTGCATAGTTGCTTTTTCTGTATTTTTACTTCTTCAAGTTATGATTGTATTTTATTGTGATACTTATTTGTTTTCATTTGGATTTTTCTTTGATAGTTATTTTAATTGATATTTATTTATGATCATATTTCATTCACTATTAAGTGGATAATCTGTCATGCTACAATATATATATATATATATATATATATATGTGTGTGTGTGTGTATTAGTCCTGTGATGCATAATTTATTTTAAAAGAAAAAGAGAAATATTTTATTTGCCAAATATAAAACGGCATATTACATGTTCTTGTTAGGCATGATGTATCATTGTTTGAGTGTCAGTTTAATTCATAAGGTAACATATCCAGCATTTAGTAATTGTTTACTAGAACTTATTTAGAAAAGTCATATGAATAAAGGTTAATACTTAGTGATGTCAGCCTATGTGAAGGCAATGCACTTAAATGTGTTTGGATAATTTTGTTGTTGATTAATTATATTCAAAATTAATTCTTTGTTAATATTGCGAATTGTTATTCAATATTTGAGAGATGCACGTTTATTAGTGAACGTTGAAAGCCTTGCATATTGTAATAAAGATGTTATCATTATAAAAAAAAGGAACACTAATAAAAGCTGTTATCGTTATGCAAGTGTTTTATTGCAAGTCGTGTCACACTGGGCTCGGCGCATCTTTTTCCATCTAGACCACGCGTCTAGTTTTAAAGAATAAGTAACGACCCCTGATAAAAAAAACTTTTACAAAACTTTAATTAAAAAATTTAGGGGCCCGTTTCAATACCCGGGCCAGATAAGTAACAAGGGCACACAATATATACTACACACACAAACAACACTCTTCCCCCCCACCGCGCGGCTTGCCCCCGGGCCTGAGTTAAAAGGTTTGGTAATATCTCTCTGGCTGGGGTGGGGCGTGAGTCTTATCACGGCCGGAGGGCGCAACAGGTCTATGACCTAATGTCTGAAGTGGAGAAGAAAAAGATTAGTATTCCTTGGTTAATAAGCGTTTCGAAACCGTCTCATCATATGAGTGCAGAGGCAAAAATTGTAGACATTTTTGAAGTCCAGTCCAGAACCTCTCAGCATAAAATCGCATGGAATTATAAGAGACACAGCCTAGTGGCTACTGAATATGGAGACGGTTCTTATCATTTATCTGGACATCTCTTACTATCGAGATAGTATTAGCAACGCATTGATCGGTACTAACGTGAGGTAGCAGGACGCTTCTCCATAGATCACTTGAACAATTTTACGGCACGTTGCGTGGACGGTTAGAATTCCATATTACATATCCCCAATTTTCAAATATAAAGTAAGGTCCACAAATGTCCATTATAGTACGAGGATAAGAACTGTTCATTATGGTATGTAGTTAAAAAATTAGGTTGCCACCATTTTATTAATATATTAGAACTTAAGAACTTTATAGCATCTCTTATAGTGCAAGTCACATTTAACAATAACTGTTGTCGTTTACTTGTATAGGAAGTGTGATCTCTATATTGTATATTTGTGATCTGTATTTACTTGTATGGAAAGTGTGAAATTCGTAAACTACCATTATTTCAAGAATACTTCCTGATCATCTCAGTGGAACCAAAAAGACGATTGATCAAAGTTGGAAAAAAATGTACTGCTTCAGTGTGCAAAATTTTCAGCATTAATTGCCCAAAGAGAAAGGAAAAACTGATGAGCTTTTGCTTTCCTTTTTGTCGTCAGTATCCAGACTGGTTGGAAGTGATCTTCTCTGGGTTTGTGTCATCTGCTGCTCTCTTCACGTTTACTGTGTTTTAATTCTTGTTTTTCTCCTCTACAGCTTCTTTAGTAACTTCATGGACCAATCTTTTATGTGCCAGTATGCATTGAAGTTACTCTTTCCTTTACTCTCAGTGCTCAGAGAGGGGTTTTGGGGAGTAGGGGGGTTAAAATACCCCCAGATAGGTAAAGAAGAAAGGAAATGTCAAAAAGTTTGTGCAAAAATTGTGCTGGTTAAAATATTGTTACGACGTCACAGAACAATCTACGTGTTTATCGAACGTTCCAGAGAGATCCAGAATGTAAGCGTGTGGCGTACGTGCTTGTAGACGCATTTACGAGAGAGTTCTCGATGCCGCCAACCGTGCGGACTGTGTCAAGCCCGCAGTTAATTACGTAGTTCATACGGACGCTAAGACGCAATTAGGAATCGTCTAGATATTCGACTGGCTATAAATACCGGTACTCAACGACGTTCAGTTTAGTACAGCTGCGATATATTTCCAGAGCGGTTCGAGTTAATACTGTGTACGTTCAAGTAGTTATTAGTGAAGTGTTGTGTTTTATATTCGGACGGTATATTGTAATACAATTGTGTTTAATATTAGTGACATTTTTATTTCGTGTGAACAATTTTTATTTGATTTGTTGTAGTAGACTGTGTTTGTTAATTACGAACTGTTTTACTGTAAAAATTAAAGCTGGTGATTAGTGACTTAATTGGTGTCTTGTATTTTATTTTGTTTCCACTGTACCTACGACGCTCGAGTAGACCGTCGTAACAGTGGTGTCAGAAGTGGGATAGAACGGTTAACAGTGGAAACAATGCACAGATTGTACAAGACGAGGTAATTCGTAATTAATCGGAAAACAATGGATGCAAGTCAGATGATGGAAGCTTTCCAAACACTGATGCGGCAGACACAGGAAGAAGCAGAAAGACGACAAAAAGAAGAACGAAGAGAAGAAAGAGAAGAGGCTGAGGAACGTCAGAAAGCACTAATGCTAGAAACAGAAGAAAGACAAAAAGAACGCAGGCAGGAGGCGGAAGAAGCAGAAAGACGACAGGATGAAAAACGTAAGCAGGAGGCAGAGGAACGTAAACGTGAAGCAGGTGACATCAAAGCGTTAATTCATGAACAAAAGCAGATACAAGAACATACTACCGCAGAATTGGGTCTCCTACGTGGTGACGTAGGTAAATTACGAGGTGAGCTCAATAATCAGATTACCAGAATATCTGACGTAGAAGAATCCATGTCAAATAAAATAGCTGAAGTAGAAAAATCTGTCTTGACTCTGGAAGAAGTTATGTCAACAAAAATATCTGCAGTAGAAAACTCAATGGCAAACATAAGAGAACAAATTAAAATTTAAGTTGAACAGTGCATGAAGATTCAACCAAAACAAATTTCTGAACAGACTGTACCAGTGATAAAGACAGAAAAAGACACAGAAAATAAGTTAATAAAAAAAGTCACTTTGCCTGCAGTAGGGACAGTTCATGTCAAAGCTCCAACCTTTGACGGAAGCAGTCACTGGGCAACGTACCTCCGCCAATTTGAAGCTGCTGCATGCGCAAATAATTGGACAGAGAAAGACAAGGCTGTTTCACTCGTTCTCTCATTAAAAGGACCCGCGGCAGAACTACTACAGAAAGTGCCACCTGACAGCCAGAACACCTATGCCGAGTTGATAAAAGCTCTGGAATTACGGTATGGTGATAACATTTGCGAGATGTGTACTGCACCCAGTTGAGCGCAAGGCGACAGCATTCCGGGTAGAGTCTTCAAGAGTTTGAAGCAAGTATCGACAGACTAATTAGACTGGCCTATCCTGAAGCGCCAGGAGATTTCCGAACGAGTTTTGCGATGCAGACATTTACTGCTGGTGTCCGAGATAACGAACTACAGCAAGTGTTACGAATGGCAAGACACCAGAACAGTGCGGACGCCCTGGTACATGCTTTGCAATTTGAGGCCGCCAAATCAGCGTCTGGTTGGACGAGTCATAAAGTGCGCGCGCTAAAAGACCGCGACGGCACAGACGATGAGGAAGAAGAACAAGGAACAGAGACTCGACGGTTGGCGCCACAGAATAAAATAAGAAAGAATGGAAGACCGAAGTGTTATAGATGTGGGAAACCTGGACATCTACAACGAGTTTGAGATTGTCGGGTTAGAATTCAGCAGCAGGGAAACAAGCAATAGTCGGTACAACGGGGCGTGTGCTGACTAACTGGAGGAACGAAGCCCCTAGACAATATGCAATTTCTACGTTTCAGAAAAACAGCGGGAGCTTGGTAGTTACCGGATTTGTTCAAGAAAAGCCAACCTCGATTACAGTTGACACAGGCGCAACAGTTTCTATTGTGCGCCCCGACGTGGTGAAAAATCTCAAGCCAATCTGGTGCTCTTGCAGCTTGCGAACAGCTACTGGACGGCCTGTAAAAGTGTATGGAAAAGTGGAGATACACCTACGCCTCGGCTGCCATGAGTTTAATCATCAAGTACTTGTTGCTGACATTGTGGATGAAGCAATTCTTGGTGTGGACGCTGTGAACGCATACGGATTGTGACGATACATATCATCACCATGCATATAAAAACTGTTAAGATAAAGAAACCTTAGTTAACTAGTACTAGTGTAAATGATAAATGAAAGGAAACTTACAATTAAGTGTGTATTAAGCAGAGTATTCTGGTTCCATGCTAAAACAAAACAATGGATGAAGAAAAATAAATGTTAAAGAAATGCAATATCGTAATTATGATGAAAATTAGAAAAAGAGAACTTAATAACGCGTTATACCCAATAGATATGGTAAGTGTGAGGTATAAACAAGTCTAACGACGGAACAGCTAATTGAAATAAAGACATGCAATAAGCAACAAGACAGTGAAGACCACATTAATTACAAAATAACATAAATGCATGAAGAACTGAAAATAAAAATAACAAAAGAAACTAAACTAAAAACATGTTAATAACCAGGTACAAAATAAATAAAAAATACTCCATAAATTAATAATAATAATAATAATAATAATAATAATAATAATAATAATTAAAGAGAAAAGATCAGACAGTAGGTAAAGTTATATAAAATGCAATGCAATGGTATAAATAAGAGTAAAAAATATGTGCATTAGTCTAAGGAAAAATTGTAAAAACTTATATTATAAGTGAGGGAAGTGATAAGTGCACAAAGAAGGAAATAGTGATGATCAAAGATCATGTTATAAACCAGTGGGGAAGGAGAAAGTGAAGTAATGGTCTTATGTATAAACTAATACATATTAAGAACCAGTAAATAGAAGTAATATGTGTTTAAAGGGTTATGTATACCCAGAATTTATTATGTTATAATTAGTTGTTTAAAGGGTTTTGTATACCCATGGGATGTTATGTTATAATTAGTTATTAAAAGGGCTCTATATACCCAGGATTTATTATGTTAGAATTACTTGTTAAAAGATTTGTTAATTTTTCAAGAACAGTAGTTGTGTGCCGGGTTGAGCTCCCGGCGTTTCTATAAAGCTGTATTATATTAATATTATGGATCGCCGAATTACTGCTTTACAGTGAGTAAGTGTAGCGTACTGTATGACCATTACGTCATTTTACTGAACGCCCGCGCGCTCTGTTGACGGAGCTGTGTGATTATTTTTTCAACGCGAGAGTTAGGTACTGCGTGATTCAGTTCAGACTTGAGCAGCGGTGGCGTCAACAGCGTTCTCCCTGGCAGTGTCCAGTTTATTTATCGTTGTAAATTGCTATTCTTCATGATTAAGTAAACGCTAAGCGATCTCCGGTAAGTGAGTTAAATATATATATTGTTCATTTTATCGTAAAAGATTTACATTTAGTTTAAAATTAACGTGGATGCAAGTTGATAAAGTTTGAAGTGTGCCACGTGGCGTGGGACCAAAAAGGCATGATCATTGCTGTATATTCGATTCATTTTAAGCACTAATACAGCCTAATATCTTGTATTTTATAATCAATATAATCAATTCAATTGTACATGTGAAAAGGGGCGTAAAAAGCAAATATTATGTAATTTTTGTGGAGCTGGGGAACTTTACTAAATTTGTCTGAGTGAGCACATCTGCTATATGCTTATGCCTGTCAAAGTATGTTATACGTGTTATGAACTTGGTGTGTTTCGTATGCTGTGGCATATGGGGTTATGGTTTGTGGGGTCAGTGAAGTAATTATTATGAATGTCTAGGGTTCCCGACCCAGTTGGAAATGTGACCTTCTCCGCTTGTGGTAATCCATCTGCCGCAATGCCGTAAAAACATCTGAAATCTCGATCTTGGCCGCCAGGTGAGGAGCTGCGGTACAGCCTGCCACAGTACACACGGGACACTTTCTGGACTGAACTAAGGTGAAATTTAAGCTTTTTAAAATACACTAGGCCGCTGCAGCAGACACCATGTGTTGTGACATTAACCTGCAAAAATAATTCAAGTTCTACTCCATTGTGCTTGCGTCCAGCTGGACATAATTTTGGTTACAAACTTTATCTGTATAGTTCTCAGAATGTAATTACGCCCCAGAAATTGTAGACCCGGGCGAGGGCATGTGTCCGGTGATCATTACTTTTTTATACTTAATTTCTTTTACGGTAGGGTTAAATGGGGGGTTGTAAAAGTTGTGGGGAATCTGTATTGTAGTGATGTATGTGGGTGTAGTTTGTAAATGTTGGGAGCTTGACCGGCTGGTCGGGTCCCTATTACCATATTGGGTATTTTATTGTGAATCATTATTTATATATAATTTAAAAATGGGTTGGAATTTTTTGTGGGTTTTAGGCTGATTTTCACTCTTTAACCTGAGGTAGTCACTTGTAGGTGCAGTTCTTTGCAGGAACCGGACATGTTATCTTCTGTTGGATCCGGCACTGGCACATGTCTGCGGCCGGGTCAATTCAGATTTTCTGTGAATTCTTTTTATATATTTTTACAAGGTTTAAACAAAAGATTTTACAATGTTATAAAATTGTTCAGGCTGTGATGATGTTTAAATTTATTTTTATTATTGTCTTTCTTACTGCTATAGTCAGTTCAGAAAATCTTTAAATTTTTATATATTTATAATATTAAATTCTTATAATTTCATAAAATTATATAGGCTGTACGGCCACCTCAGTTTATAATTTGATTTTCTTGCAATTATGCTTCAAGCGGATTTTCTTTAAAATTTTATTTTTATAAAGGAATAAAGGAAAAACTTACAATTGTATAAAACAATATAGGCTGCCATGCCAATTTAAATTTGTAATTTCTAGTCGTCATGATCGACTCAGTTTCTTTAAAAATTCTTTTATATTTTATGGAGTTAAGGAGTTTTTGCAGTATTTTATGAAATTATACAAGCCGTGCTGGCGACTTAAACTTATAATTGTAGTTTTGGGTCATTATGACTGGTCCAGATTTTCTCCCCAGTTATGTATGGGAATATGGGAATATACAGGCTGTCTGCCAGGTTGAACATGTTGTATCTTATCTGTGATGTATATTGTAACGAAGAAACGGGTGCGTACCTGTTAAAATGTGTTTTTACACTTGTTTATGATGTGTATTAGTGTGAATGTAGTGTGTTTGCCTCACACCGGTCGTTACAATAATCGTAGTCACTACTGGAGTCTGTAGCGTTGTCAAAATTACCAGTACAACCTACCTGTTAATTCATAGGGGTTGCGAATCCCGGGTGGCGCCAAATTGTTTCTATCAAAACAATTAAAATAGTGAAATTATAAGATGATAAGTGTGATTACCGTTGACAGCTGGAGCGTTCAAATGGTTCCCGCCGCTATACAGGTTGTCGTCTTGACCACTCGTGACGAGCGCTAGTTGTTTATTGAATAAAACTTGCTAACACACATATATTCTACAACGTCCTATGAAATAAAACGATAGTAAGACTCTGTACGGTAATTTTAATACAAATTCAGTCATTAATTAATATGACAAAAGGATTATAAATGTTTTGATAACAGATTGCTCCGGCTTATAACATGAAACACAAATATCTCAGAGTTGGCAAAATTGATTTTAAAACAACTTTCGTTGCCGAGATGGTGACAGTTTACGTACAATATATTAATCTGTTCAAAATCTGGGGTTCTTTGGATTATGAAATAAGACATAAACGTTGGTTACATTAAAAAAGTACACTACCATACCTTATACGTACTTAGAAAGTATAATGTGTTTTTACAAATTGTTCGGTAGTGTCGTATTTTGGTTACAAAGTTGCACTCTAATGCGAGGTTATATTTTGATTAATAAAATGTTTTTACGTAAGTAAATTATGCATTAAACCTTTGAAAGAAAATTATATTTGTTCAATAGTGAGAAATTTGATCATTTGAGAAATATTTAAAGTAATTTGGTTTTTTGGGATTAAGGAATTTATTCGATACTTATCAGTTCAGATAGTGTTGATATGTTGTCATCTGGGGTAGTGGATATTCTGCAAATTTGGACTGGTTTTAGGCTTCGGACATCTTTTTCAATCTTGTCTTGGATTTCTGTAAACTAATTTATTGGTATTTGGTTCCAGGACATCGTTAAATCTTGATAGGTCGGCATCTATTCGTCTTTGGTTATCGTGGTTAACTTCCGACACTTTTCGTAACTATTTAAAGTAAAATTTCAATCATCACAATTTGCGTGCCGCTTACCCACGCTTCATTTCTTCAAGTCTAATAAATTTAACGGAAAATTAGCCTTCAACGGCCCGTTACTATGGTAACATCACTCCTTGGATTGGTTAATTCCTCTTTCAAAAGCATTTTTAAGAGATTTGAATTTTTATTCAAATTTATTAAGTATTTTCCTAATGGTTTTATTCCTTTATAGTTCCTTTGGGGTAATAAATGATATCACTATTATCTTTCTTTCCTTTCAAAGTTTACAATGATACCTCATAAGGTCATATTCTGTTATACATTAACTTTAGTTTAAATATTTGACATTTGATAAATTACATATCTTTCTTAAATTAAACCTTTATAATAACATTTCTGTTTTAAAATGATTTACATATAATTACTGGCCATTTACTGGTCTTAGATTAGTAAAGTTTCTTGCGAAATTATTACAATTAACATTTGAGTGTATCTGACAGTTAGATGTTTTCATAGCCAAGATTAGCCATGATGGTTTTTGGTTGATTTCTTTTAAATTACATTTTTATTCAGCCTGATGGGCTTCACTTAGTTATCATATTTGTTTGTGTTGTGTGTTCATCCTGTTTGTGTTTTAATTGCTACTCAATACAGCTTTCATTACACATATTTTAAAATATAACAATTAGGCTTATGGACTGCAAGTTCCCTTCAGCCATATCCTCTTCATAACATTGAACCAAACTATTCTTTATAAGTTACTACTTTGAGTGATAAACATCATCACTTCTTGCAAATTTATGAAAGTTATTTCCCCCTTCAACATGGGGTGTTTTATTCATTGTAGTCTTAATTTTAAAACAAAACCTTATTTCTATACTACTATCTCCTGCATACCATGTTAATACAACCTGTTTTTGTCTGGGCTTTCTCCCTGAATAATATTACATGCTTCTTTTATATTTATTTGAAATATTACTTTTAATTATTTTTAATTATATAAATGTTCACAAGATCACTCAAATCATTTATTGTTAATCAATGCTTTATAAAGTGTTTTCTTATTTACTATTACATTTTTATTGCTTAACACTATTATTTCCCTGTATCAGCTTCACCTTTAATTAATAGAGGTTCATCACTGATACACTTTCACTATTTTTAGGGTATTTACACTTTCACTATTGCACTTTACTTTGGTTCACTGTTTGTATTGAGTGTTATTTAATGGGTAATCCCTATACTTTTCTCCTATTATTTCTCACTATTTCTTTACAGCATAATATTTATTATTAATAATATTAGGTTATTTATTTTTTGTTAAATCTAACCTTCCTAATTGTGTTAGTGTACCTTTCTACACTACGTTACTTTACAATCGTCTTGTGTCTTTAAAATAGGTACATAAGTTATTTCAATTATAATAATACTATTTGTTTCATTAATGGATAATTATTTGGGGTTTATTTACAGTATTCTATCCTTGAGTCTACTATTTCTCTCCTTTATATGTGTGTTAGTTTCCCCTTGGGTTTAACCTGTCTCCTCTTCATTCATTCTTCCTCTTCAATTGTCTTCATCTTGGTTCGGTTCTCCTCCTCTCATCTGGTTTGATTTCTGTTTAGTCGTAGGGATTTGTTCTCTTCCTTTGATTCTTCTTTAGTTCTGGTTTCTTATCTTCCTTTGTTAGTTCATAATTGTTTGGTCAATCACCTTTTTTTCTTGAGTATGTTTCGTGGTTCCCTTCTTTGTGTTTTTGTTGTTGGGTCAATCACTTGGGTTGGGTAATATCGTCGTTCGTCGTGTCATAATATTTATATTTTATTCATTTTTAAACATTTTATTTTATATGAAGTATTTTTATATTAAGGATTATCTTTTTTATCCCTGGTACGGGGTTTGGCTTATTTGTGTTGTAACAATATGTATATGTGTATTTATGTGCAATTATGTGTTCTTTATGTCAAGTGTTATAAAAGGGGATATTTACACATTATATGATTATTGATGTTATGTGATATTTTAAAAATATATATGTACAAAATATGATGTAAGATGTAAGAGATATTACTATATTATGTGACGACACTAGTCTAGGGGAATTGTGATATTAAAATAATGTTTTTGAAGGATGATACTAAATGTTGAAATATATTAGTAAATTTTTAAATTGAGATTAATATGTATATACACAGAAAATGAATTATAATTATATGAAGGCACATCAGAAATAATAAAGGTTGTTATTGTTGTTCAAAAAAAACTAAATAAGGGTAAAATTTTGAGTGATGATAAATATGTAATAAATAATAATATAAAATTATGTGACCCATTATGCATTATAATTAATATGAATAAGTTTTACATGTTATGAAATAATAAAGATGGTTATATTACTTGTTAATCGAGAGTATTAATTGCAAGTCCCGTCTCACTGGACCCAGCACATTTTATGCTTCGTCTAGGCCTTCTGCCTAGTTCTAAATATCTAGTAGCCTCTCCTTAAAAAAAAAAAAAAAATTTTTAAACTAAATAAAAATAAGGAGGGGTTACAGTTGTAAAAGCTGTTCAGAAATGTCAATATCAGGTACATGGTGAAACATCATATTATGTAAAAAATCATTGTAAAGGAATGGCAAAATACTAAGCCTATAGGCCAAAAGAGATGAGCTGAACTTAAACAACACTAAAATATCCAGAATAGTCCTAACCAAACCAAATAAAATTAAACAGAAGCCTGACCTTAATGAAACAGGGAAGGTATTGGCAAAATTATATGTCAAAACCCACAATAGCTATAACCAGATGGATAGAGAAAGTATTAGTAGCACATCAGGCAAGCCATTGAGATGTCAAGTTGCCAATATTATTGTTGTTATAAGAAACTTATGAATAGGTGTTTAAAACTGTAATGTTATATATAATGTAGAAGTATCAGACATTATTGGTAGTAATAAGAACAACCCTATTAGAACATATTAAAGTAGAAAAAACAAAAAATAAAAAATGTTAAGAAAAATAGGTCAAAGCCTAAAAAAACCCAAAATTATAAAGGTGATAAAACATTTAATAATGGGCCGAAATGGGCCCACATTCGGTATCAAAATACTTCTATTCTCCCAAACAACAACAACGTATAATCCAAATTTAAATTAATCTAGAAACAAATGGGGAATAATTTGAGGTGACAGAAATAAACTTCATAAATTTCAAATAATTACGGTCACGTGATCGGGGTCAAGAAAAAATGGACCAATCAGAGATCACAAAAAGCTAGGTCTTCATCGTTAGCTAAACGGATGGACGGTTAGAAACATCGATGGACGTCATAAACCAAGTGGCCGTAACTGTTCCGCCAAACTCCGAAAAGATCATCATGGTTAGAACCGATGTAGATACTAGTGGCAACCAGTGCTCTATATTCGAACCCCAGGTAGTCAGCACACCGGGCATACTAACTGCCAGAAGTTTAGTAAAACCTGACGAAACCGGAAATGTACCTATTAGAGTGGCGAATATTTTGGATCAAGCTATCACTTTACAAAGCATTACGATCCTACGCAAATTGACTCCTGTGGTCTGGGTAGCCGGAATAACGCAACGAAGATCCAGTTCTTTGGATGCTTCCAAATTACCAGAGGAACTGCAAGAATTATTGAACAGATCTTCTAACGACCTCTCAAGTGGTGAGGTAAAAGAACTCAGACAGTTTTTAGACGAATTCAAAGATTGTTTTGCAGTTCAAGGACAGTCACTGGGAAGAACCTCTCTTGTGCAACATCGCATCAATACCGGGGACACAACACGAAACGCCAACCTCCTCGAAGGCCTGCATTATCTAAACAAGAGGAAATGTCTCGGTTAGTACAGGACATGTTGACAGAGGGAGTAATCGAACCTTCGTCAAGTGCTTGGTGTTCTCCTGTAGTGGTGGTAGCGAAGAAGGATGGTGGATTGCGATTCTGCGTAGACTACCGGAGGTTAATTGACGTTACAAAGAAAGACTGCTACCCATTACCTCGCGTTGACGATACACTCGACACGTTGTCCGGAGCACTGTGGTTTTCCACATTGGACCTGAAGAGTGGATATTGGCAAGTGGGTATTCATCAAGAAGACAAGGAAAAGACCACTTTCTCGACCCCAAGTGACTTATTCCAATTTAACGTCATGCCATGCTCTGTAAAGCACCGGCAACATTTGAGAGATTGATGGACCTGATACTCCGAGGGTTGACGTGGAAAACTTGCCTTGTTTACTTAGACGATGTCATAGTGATCGGAAAGACTTTCGAAGACCATTTGGAAAACCTTAAGGAAGTTCTAATTAGAATTCACGGTGCACAACTGAAGCTGAGCCCGAAGAAGTGTTCTCTATTCCAGAAGGAAGTACAGTATCTGGGCCATCTGGTTTCGGCATCGGGTGTTAGCATGGAGCCTAATAAAATAGACACCGTAAGAGACTGGCCAGTTCCGAAGAGTAAACACGAAGTTCGGAGTTTCCTGGGGTTATGCTCATATTACCGACGTTTTGTGAAAGGCTTCGCTACTATTGCTAAACCACTACATGAGCTAACGGAAAATAAACGAAACTTCCAGTGGTCGAGAGAGTGTGACCAAGCATTTATAACGTTGAAGATTGCATTATGTTCGCAGCCAATTCTCGCTTTTCCAGCTTCCGAAGGGAAGTACATCGTAGACACAGACGCAAGCAATACTGGTCTAGGAGCAGTTTTGTCTCAAGTGCAGAACGATGAAGAACGAGTAATAGCGTATTACAGCAAGACGCTTTCTAAACCAGAGAGAAATTATTGTGTTACAAGGAGAGAGTTGTTGGCAATTGTCAGAGCTTTGGAGCACTTCCATAAATACCTCTATGGGAGAGAGTTTTCACTATGTACCGACCATGCCGCACTTGCATGGCTCTTGAGATTTAAAAATCCGGAAGGGCAATTGGCACGGTGGCTCGAACGTCTGCAAGAGTACAACTTCAAGGTACAACATCGACGGGGGCGCCTGCATGGTAATGCAGATGGCTTATCACAAAGACCGTGCCAGGAAGACTGCCGACGTTGCCACAAAAAGGAAGAACAAAACTCAAGCGAACATGTTCAAGCCATCACTGTAGATTTCCTGGCTGACGGCTGGATAACACAAGACTGTCGACAAGAACGGATGACTGATGAAGACATTGGACGATCTTGACAGCAAAAGAGGAAGGTCGCCGCTCGGATTGTCAAGATATCTGCCATGGTTCCGAAGTGCTGAAGGGCTACTGGGCACAATGGGAACGGATTGAAAACGTTCTCTCACCTTAGAAAACGGATTGCTGAAGAGGGCTTGGGAAAGTGCAGATGGACGAGACGTGGTCATGCAGTTGATAGTTCCCCGAAGTAAAGTGCAGTCTGTTTTGAAGGAGATGCATGATGGAACATCTGGAGGCCATCTTGGCGTTAACAATACCCTTGAAAAAATACGGAAGCGATTCTATTGGCTTCGTCATCGCCACGACGTAGAGGAATGG
The DNA here is from genome assembly GCA_034769895.1 of Magicicada septendecula. NCBI lineage: Eukaryota > Metazoa > Arthropoda > Insecta > Hemiptera > Cicadidae > Magicicada > Magicicada septendecula. Next base: position 476,573,369 of record CM068374.1, read on the forward strand.
GTTCGGACTTGTGAAATATGTGCTGCAAGCAAGGGCCCACAAACCTGAAGCAGGGGAAAAATGAGACAGTATAACGTTGGACTATCTTTCGAGAGAATTGCCATAGACATTGCTGGACCATTCCCAGATACTGACGATGGAAACCGGTACATCATGTTTGTAGGTGACTGCTTTACTAAGTGGGTGGAAGCTTACGCAATTCCAAATCAGGAGGTTACCACTGTGGCAAAGCAGTTAGTTCACAACTTCTGTTGCCGTTATGGAGCCCCTATGGAAATCCATACGGATCAAGGGAGAAATTTCGAATCAGGAGTGTTAAAAAATTATCCCGTCTACTCGGAATTCGAAAGACCAGGACAACGCCTCTGCATCCTCAGTCGGACGGGATGGTTGAGAGATTCAATAGGACACTTGAGCAACATCTTTCGAAGGTTGTTGACGAGAACCAAACAGACTGGGACCAACGTATACCACTATTCCTCATGGCGTATAGATCATCAGTACACGACACAACCGGCATGACTCCAGCAAAATTGGTGTTTGGGGTGGGGGAGATTCGTCTTCCTGGGGACTTAATGTTCGGATCACCTGAGACTCAGTCCCAAGAGCCGCAGAACTATTCCTCGCAATTAGAAAACCAACTGCGAGAAATGAGTCGCTTGGTAAGAGGACGGCTGAAGATTGCCAGTGATAAAATGAAAACTCGGTATGACATTCGCAGCAATAGTGTGGGTTTCCAAGAAGGGAGATCAGGTCTGGTTGTTCAATCCAAAGCGCCGTCGTGGTCGCTCACCTAAGCTTCAGTCTAACTGGGAAGGACCCTACACTGTAAAAAAAAGAATGAACGATGTTATTTATCGGATTTAACAGGAAGGACAGCGAAAGTTCAAAGTCGTCCACCTAGATCGCCTGGGTAAGTACAACTTTAGAGACGGTTTGCCAGTTCGGGACGAACAGGCTTAAGAAGGAGGCAGTGTTACGACGACACAGAACAATCTACGTGTTTATCGAACGTTCCAGAGAGATCCAGAATGTAAGCGTGTGGCGTACGTGCTTGTAGACGCATTTACGAGAGAGTTCTCGATGCCGCCAGCCGTGCGGACTGTGTCAAGCCCGCAGTTAATTACGTAGTTCATACGGACGCTAAGACGCAATTAGTAATCGTCTAGATATTCGACTGGCTATAAATACCGGTACTCAACGACCTTCAGTTTAGTACAGCTGCGATATATTTCCAGAGCGGTTCGAGTTATTACTGTGTACGTTCAAGTAGTTATTAGTGAAGTGTTGTGTTTTATAATCGGACGGTATATTGTAATACAATTGTGTTTAATATTAGTGACATTTTTATTGCGTGTGAACAATTTTTATTTGATTTGTTGTAGTAGACTATGTTTGTTAATTACGAACTGTTTTACTGTAAAAATTAAAGCTGGTGATTAGTGACTTAATTGGTGTCTTGTATTTTATTGTGTTTCCACTGTACCTACGACGATCGAGTAGACCGTCGTAACATATATTCGTATAAGTCGAATTAAATAAATAAGGCTAATTAGTTATGTGAGTAGGAACATTTTTATTGGGGTCATTTACAGGCGTCTTGCGAGTGTAAAATCGCTTCGTGTAAACATTGTTAGTTGACTGGTGGTGAGGTTTTATCCTAGTTTTTGAGCTTATGTCCTTTAGCGAGTAGGAAACAGGTAGACTCAAATATTTATTTAGCTCCAATCCATATTTAATCACTTTTCTGTATTTTTGAATTTAGTGCTTTATTATTATTTCGAAAAAATCTACAATTAAATTTTAAAAACGTGTTTATTATTCTCTACACACGTAAACCAAAGACTGAAAGCGGTGTTGGGAACGTCGCGCCGTTTACCTGCCCTGTATGATTTGTTCGCAACTTCAACAAAATTTGCCCACCCCTTGGCGAGATTTTTAATTGTTCATAGGACCATGACCATTTAAATAAAATCTTTGATTCGTTTTTTTTCTATGATAAAACAAATACACCGAATCAATTGCAGTGCTGCAAATATTTGCAGACACGCACTCGCTAAGGCGAAATTTAAAAAAAATCCGCAAAAATGAATTTAAAACTATCAACATCTGTTGAAATGAGAGGAATTTGTGCCAGTTTTCTGGTACTATTTATTTTTATTTTAGTGAAAATTGTCGTCGAAACGATGTTAAATTTCAAGTAAGTCCATTATTGTAGCTCTTACTTATATTACTGTTTGCTTTCTTACCTTATTAATACAACAAAATAAATAGCAAACAACGCGTCCTTTTTAACATGATAATGTTTTTAGGTTGGGGGTCATTCCGCAAAATGTGTAACGTCATCGAAAAATGTAACGCTCCAGGTGATGTTAACACTATATTTTTTCCACACATTCGATTCCCCACAGTCTAGAAATCTTCGGTCTCTGTCGTTTTAACAGAACCGACGTTCGGGTCTCTGTATATCTTGTTGGAAGGTAATGCTTCAGGCACCAGCACAGGATCTCCAACAACGTGTCCGGTCTGTAGTCGTGAATCGGTCAGAAATCCGTACGAACATCGCTGAACAGGAGAGTCTGCAGTTTATGCACATTCAACGATCTATACTAGTAGTATATAGTAGTATAGATCGTTGTGTACATTATACGTTTCAAAAGCCTAAAAACATTATCATGCTTCGATGTTTCGGTTTCGTCGAAATTCTTCTTTAATGGTTTTTTACTTTAACATTTTTTGTGATTTTATGTACAAATATCTAACAGCACCACAAAACTCTCCAGAACCCCTCCCCAGAAGGAAATCCTGATTATGTCCTTTACACTCTTATTGATGTTTCTCCATAAACGTGTGTTTTCTCCTATTTCTTTCAGTAGGTTTTAATTTCTTTCTCGATAGGTCCATTCAGTTCTCCAAAAGCATTACATTTTTCTAAGACTCCAAGTTCCTTTTTTATTTATTTTGTCACCTGACGATCGACCGACTCTAGCATAAAACTACTTTGGTCTAGTCTTTAACAACCTTCTTTCTTAATTTTCAGTCAGTATTCGGCTAAACGTTTTCCTTTATGGAAGAAAGACTTTTTTACCTAGCAAAAATATAATTGGATACAAAAGTTTAATTTTGTCTGTCTATTTATCTCTCTATACCTCTCGACCCCCTCACTCTCTCTCTCTCTCTCTCTCTCTCTCTCTCTCTCTCTCTCTCTCTCTCTCTCTTCACACACACGCATACATTACACACCAATTGTTTGAAACCATTCGTAACAAGAACGACAGGAAATTGTCAACTTCCAGCTTCCACCCGAACCCGTGGGTGCTTTCATTTTTAATTGTATAAGATAAACTCCACTTGCTAACAATAGCGCTATTCACGTGGTAACCCCTCTAGTTGCACGCAAGCGGACTAACTGTTGAATAATAGTGTTTTAATCTTATTTAAGCTAGGCTCGATGTTATCGTATCCTTATCAGTTATCAGTGGCTTGATGCGATTAAACGCAACCCTTCGTTGTGTAAGAGGACGGCCACGTGCGCGCATTACATTTAACTGTACCCTGTTTATCTATACAGTACTGTACCGGACAGGAGTGTGCAAAGTCTATGCGGACTTCCCCCACCCTGGTGCAAACAGTAACTTACGGTATGTTGCATCACACGGACTTATTGGAATCACATTGTTTTTTACAAAACGGACATTCGCCATCGCTAGTAGGGCTAATTGTGTTACGTCTTGAAAGTGATTTTTATAAAAGTAACAAATAGGATGGATGCCTACTTTAACTAAAATAAGTATACATAATAATAGTTACATCAGTAAGGTCCCTGAGCTGCTGAATCCGCTCACAAGAGTACATGTATTATTGGATAAATTTTGATATAAGTTAATTTTCTAATTATAATTACCATTTCAATTACGTTGATTCCCCTACTAGTTTTTGTTTAGCAAAGTAACAATTTTTGAGCAGTTATCCACAAACGGTAAAAATTCCAAATAAACGGATTTGTGTTAAAATTCACTTTAGTCAGATTACAATTTTGATACAATTTTATGACAATTTTTGGGCCCTACAACCAGAAAATCGTGAAATTCAAAACTGTATTCAGATGTTGGTTAAAATTCCCATTAATCTGATAGGCTATCACACGTGGCTTCTGCAATTTTATCAGACTTTTGCCCCACTTTTTGGGCTCTGGATTCCAAAATTTTTGAAATTTTTAAAAACTATCACTACATTTACATGTTAGTTAAATTCTCTTTAACTTGATACCCCAACATAGGATTTTACGATTTTTTCACTATTTTTCACACATTTACAGATTATTTACGCTACACCGCACGATAATAGTAAAATCAACAATTTTTTCATTTGTTAGGAAATAAATCTAGAGGAGTGAGTATTCTAACAAAATGTACATAAGAGAAATCGAGTAAAGAAAATATTATGTATGTGTAAATATTAAAATATATTATGTTTGTATACAGGGTGTTTCATGAAGAAACGGAAATAATTTCAGGATATCTTATATTGGTAAAAATAAAGAAAAAAGCTTTAATAAACGTAAAAAAAGGAAAAATGAAAGGTCCGGGCGTTCTTTGTTTTTGAGTTACAGATAGTAACATTTTCCCCCTGTTTTCTGCATCAACAAAAAATTAAGGTCATAATACAATTTTGGGGTAAAATTGCTATTTTTAATGTTTTTGACCTGAATTGTTTGAATGGGTCCCAGAACTGTATCTCTAGTAGTTTCCGAGAAAATAGTATCCCTAAAAAACTGATGTCGAAAACCACAAGTTTTTAAGGTTGAAGAAAATTAACTTTTTTAAATTTCCGATAAACAAAACGCTGAAACAAAATGTGTAACGCGTTTAATTCTGAGAAAAGTATAAAATGTATGTAAGTAAAGTCAAATGAAAACAGTTGAGGATATCTGACTTTTATTTGAACAAACCAAACCAAAACGTAGTAGAAAAATCTTATAATTGTAAATTGAACGATTTTCTTTAGGTAGGAAATAACTATAGAAAAAAAAACACAATAAGAGTAATAATGGTTCCTTTTGATACCAACTGAATAGTTGGGCGGGGCTGGCCAGAAAAGTAAGGTAGTGTCACAATCACCTTTACGGCACAAATAAAATTCAAATTTCTTAAACTTTTACTTATTTTCAATTAACATTACTTCAGAATTAATCGCTTTACAAATTTTGTTGGAAATTTTTATTTGCTTATTGGCAATTAAACAAACTAAATTTACGCCAAACCTAAGAAAGTGTCTTTTCAACTTCGGTCTTTTAGACTTTGCAACAGTGTACCAGAGATAAATTTCTGGGCCCCATTAAAAAATTTTTATAAAATACCAATTTATCTCCAAAATTTGTGATCTAGGAATTTCAATATAGCATCGTTTTTCCGTCGGTGCAGAAAACAAGGCGAAATGTTTGCTATCCTTAACTCGAAAACAAACCATTTCCAGACTTATGTTTATATAAACTTTTTTATTAATTTTTAACAGTAGAACATATTCTGAAATTATTTCCGTTTCTTCGTGAAACACCCTTTGTATGTGTGTGTTTCTTGTGTTTCTTCTGATACTTTTGCGATTGTTGTTTCAACAGTTGTCGGAGAGAGAGAGAGACAGACAGATAGACAGACAGACAGACAGAAAGATAGTCAAACGGAAAAAATGAGAAAGACGATATTACAGGGCGGTAGAAGTTAGTGTTTTGCTAGTCTTATCACCACATTTTAATATTACGTCATCCGTCATTTTTTCATAGTATGCCTACAAGCTCGCTAATTGCTTTAGCGTATTTTCTGCCCATAAACACAATAATAACTTTTTTATTCTTCTAAGTTGATTAAACCGGGCAGAAGAAATCAAAAAAAGCTTCTTAAGTTCAAATTAAAATGAAATATAATTGGAAAAAATAATATTTGACTGTTTAAAAAGTCTACTCGAAAGGGCGAGTCGTTTTCAGATTCATGTAGGTTTACTTTTTCTACAGCAGCGACCACAGACAGATATAACTAAAAATCAGTACCTTAAAAAGCACTGAATACTTATGTCTTATGGACAGAAGCAAATACGATTCACATTTATCTGAATGCTTTTCTAGATACACTCACATACACGCAACTCCTGCTCGCGCTCTCTCTCTCTCTCTCTCTCACACACACACACACACACACACACACACACTGTAGTCGCTCTAGCCAAACGATGTCATGTATGGACGTTTGACCCCCAGTACACGATGATCAATTCCGGTTGTTAAGTTGGTCAGGGTTACTGTACAAACTCTATGACTAATTTCTGTTAGTGGCCAAATGTTAACTAAAATGTAAAGGTTTGTTACTGCTCATTAGAAAATCGTCTTAACAATTTACGTCATGAATAGTTCATATACCGTGTTCAAATACTTTATTTGCCAATACACCTTAAATAATTATCTCGGGTTTTCGGCCGAACACAGCGCTGTGTATTGCAGTTAGGACGACATTATTAACGTTTCTTCCTTATAGGTCGTCGGCGACTTCATGAATCTTCATTAAGATTTGATTCCGTCTACACTCACAAATTTATGATTATGGTTATTTTAGTGTTTGTTGTATACGTAAGGTAACTTCTTTTAAATCATTTTTGTATTTTTCATTATTTATTTTATGATACATGTGACATGTATAGGCCCTTTCTGTTTAATTAAAATGAAATTACTATTAACATTATTTATGCTACACTGACTAAGATTTGAATATATACATTTGTGTGTCAACATTTTTAAAGTTTGAGATAAACAGATTTCATCAAACAGGACGCTTAGTCACGTAGTTAGTAGACATCCTCTTGTCATTTTGACGACCGGTGAGAGACGTTTCATTCTATGAAACATTGTTTCGTTTATCACAAACTGATGATTTTGAGTGTATGTAGGCTACGTATAAATTTTTGCATTTGCGAGCGCGCGCTCGTGTGTGTGTGTGTGGGGGGGGTCTTCTGTGTGTTTGTTCGCCTCTACTGCACAATGATGCAGCTGAAAATACAACTGTGCAATGTACAGGAAGAAGGGTGGTTACGGAAGGGGGTGCTGGAGGGTGTGATTATATCTCAATTGAGGTGACGTTCACCGCGTAGAAGGGGGTAATTGTTTTTGTTTACCCTCCTGCACGCGGAAAACTGTAACAGAAATCTAACGAGTAATACATACGGATGAATATTTAAAATTTATGTACGGAGGCTATAATGTATTCTACACATGCGCGCACGCGCACGAGCCTACATACGTACATACATACATACGTCCATATTTGGCTATACACAGTAATACTCATATAGGAACACATCAGGCACATACGCGTATAAATAGAATATGCGCGTTGCTATACCCTACACATGTGAGAAACATACCCAGATTTGTGATAAAAGCAATCTTTTGTGTTTTACTACAGTATTGACTATATTCTTCTTCTTCCTCCGCCTTTCAGGATTAGGCTATTAGCCTGTTCCAATACCATAGGCTCAGGGACGTAGCCGGGGGAGGTACAAGTGGTCCAGACGGCCTTCCTGAAGAATGCCGGAAGCCGTTATAACACTTGAGGTTATACAGACAGTATCGTTCATTGGAAAGATAGGATTCAGCATAATAACAATTATCTACATTATGTATAACACTTTGTATAACACTTTTTATATTATGTACATTTTTTGTTATTTCACGATAAGCCTACAGGGTGCCATTAAACAAATTTTCTTTCGAAGATGTACAATTTAGAAACATAAGGTCATTTTAACGTTTTGATATTAAATGACAAAAAATAATAGGCTAATTTAACATTGCGACATGCTTTATCAGGCTTTCGTAGTTGTAATTAAGTCGTAGATTATAAGCGACTGAATAAGTGAAATTCAAATTTTAACATTCGCACTTGTTTACTCAAATCTGTAAACAACGACGACTGTAAATGTTTCTTTTATTCTGATTTTTCAGTTCTTTTAATTCCAGGGTTCGAGGATGTCCTAAAACCCGACTTTAGGGTCCTCATTTCTATCTTGCTCTGGGGGATAAATAAGACTCCCCATCTTATTATAAGGAAACATCCCGGAATGGGTACTCACGTCTTCGATTCCAGCGAATCCAAACCAATCTGCCCCATCCCTCCCCCCTAAAAAATATTTTGGCTACGTTCTTGGATAGGATTCCGTCACTCCCACCGTTTCAGGGGCTACCAACGAGTCTCCTATCTCGCGGTCCCTCTACAGCCTTCCTACCGTCATCTTCAACACATGTTCATTCTATTAACCCCATCACAGGTTACGTTCCCAATTCACTCCTTTTACCCTGATTTCTCAATCTGTCCTACCAGGAACGTCTCATCACATTTCTCAATCTGTCCTACCAGGAACGTCTCATCACATTTCTCAATCTGTCCTACCAGGAACGTCTCATCACATTTCTCAATCTGTCCTACCAAGAATGTCTCATCACATTTCTCAATCTGTACTACCCGGAACGTCTCATCACATTTCTCAATCTGTCCTACCGGAACGTCTCATCACATTTCTCAATCTGTCCTACCCGGAACGTCTCATCACATTTCTCAATCTGTCCTACCCGGAACGTCTCATCACATTTCTCAATCTGTCCTACCCGGAACGTCTCATCACATTTCGAAGAAAACACATCTCAGTTGCCGTTACTAAACTCGAATCCCGTCGCGAAAGCACTCTCGTTTCCGAACCATAAAACAAAGACGGAATCGCTATAATTTCGTATAGACTGTGTTCACGACGACAGATCAGATTGCTGTTTAACGTTCTGTGATGTTTTGTCGATTTCCAAACGTCAACTCTCTTTCTCGTTCGTTCCATAAATCATTCTCTGCATACCTATCTATGCCTTGTCTTCAGCCTGTTCCTCCTGTCGTTGGGTTTCCAATTCAACATGTGCTTTGAGAGTTCCGCCATCGTCCATATCAAAACAACTGATTATTTCTGATGTCATCAAGACTAAACGCGTATTTCTCATAATTCATTTTCTCCGGCCGTTTTTATCCCGTTACCGGCTGTTCGTCTCGAAAACTCCATTTCAGTTGCTCTTAATGCTTTTTCTATGCTACTATTCTGTGGTCACTATGCTATTAATTTATTATGTACTTTAGAGTTTTAGGTCACTAGAGTCTGCAGCTTTATTATACTCTTGAATATTGCATTATAAATGGCACCCCTGGTTAAGTTTGGACAAATGACCTAAACTCTAAGTAAAACTAACTATATAGCAACTGAGAAGACACTCGTAGATATTTTCAGTTTACGGTGAGCTTGTTATGGTTGTTCTACTGGTGGTCTGCTACACGACATGTCTTCTACTGAAATATTACTTCCACGTGTCTAACTGTCCTTCACATGTTAAAAGTTAGCAAGTTTTGTTTCTTATTTTGCCGAAAGTTGCTTTGCTCGACTCATTACTCGGCAGCAAGTACGTGAACCAATACTCTCAGCATCTGTACCAGGTTGTCCCTCAGGTTTCTTTTCATCGTCTACCAAACCATAGAATAAATCTTTAATCGTGAGGTAAAACCGATAATCACTATTGTTGTAGTACTTGTATAACGCTTGTACCATAGTAGTTCTTCTAGTTATACAGGGTGTAATGTAAAAGGTGCCCCGCTATACATATCTGGATCCTATGCATCAATGTAATCATCAATATACTTATATAGAAAAAGATCCTACGTATAAACATAGGTCCAGAAGCGTCTCGTTTTCCGTCTGGCCGCCATTTTGTGTTTTCTAAGGAAAACTTTATATCTCAAGAAGAGATTGAGTTATCCATTACATTTTATTTACATTAATGTTTTTAATAATGCAAAATCATGATTATTTTGCAATGGCGGCCACTTACATTTTTGATCACTAATACCTTTGTAAATTTTAATTTTATAAAATTATGCTTTATTACGTAAAATGTTAAGATTTTTATTTTGTAAACGATGACATCTTGTTTGTTCAAATGTGTTTGCAAATAACCTAGTTATGGCTGAAAACAGCTTAGCCATTAATTTCTCGCAACTAGATTTTTTTTGTACCGGATCTCGATTCCTCCAGCATAGGAAAATTTATTTAAAGTTATTACATTTGAATTAAAATTATTTTGAATTAAGAGAAAATGATAATGGTATGCTTTGATTTGTAGTCTCAAAGTTTATAAATAAGACGCATATTTTATATTTCACCAAACAGTAGTTAGCGATTCTCGACAATTACAGGAAAAGTAATGAGTAAAGAATCACAGACAAATGAATTTAAGATTTGTCTTTAAGGAAAGTAGCTGATGATACTATTCGGTTAAACTACACGTGGTATAACTGAACTCACTAAGGCTAAAAAATGATTTATAAATCCAAACATGCCATTATCATTTCCTATTAATTCAAAATAACTTAAATTGGTCTGATTCAAATCGTAATGTGTAAAACTTTGTAGTTCAATTTGCTAAATGTTATTAATATCATTGAACATTGGTCGTTTACTTTGTTACAAATTACTGTTACTGCGTTAATATGAAAAAAAAAATAGAAATAACTTTAATTTTTTACTTTACTGAAGGAATCGAAGTTAGGTACAAAAAATTCAAGTAGTCAGAATTTATGGATAGGCTGTTTTCCCCATAACTCGATTATTTTTTACCATATTTAAAAAAACAAGATGTCACAGTAAAACTATTAACCTTTTACATTACCTTCTTCTTCTTATTTCAGTCCTCTTCTACCATGGTCTCTGCATGGCCAGGGCCTTGGCTTCATTCCACTACACTCCCAGCCCCTGCAGAGAGCACCTCACATTGTCCACTCAAGTCACTCTTATCCGGCCTCTGGGTCTTCTCTTAGCAATTCTTGCCTCATACAGTTGTTTTGGAAGTCTATCCCCTTCCATCCTCTGAACATGTCCAAACCAGCGCTACTGTGCTTTCTGAATGTTATCTTAACACTCAATTTTATAGTAGTGCTTCTGACTCGATCTCGTCTTGTTTTTGCTTCAAACCTTCCTGCGGTATCTCATCTCCATAGCTTGGAGAGAGTTTAGATGCTTCTCAGTTAGAGCCCAGGTTTCAGCCCCATAAGTGAGAACGGCCACATATGTGTTTTTGAAAATGGTCATCTTAATTTTCTTTAAAATTTCTGCCTTACCAATGAACTTGTTCTTTAGTGCATGGAAGAGTCTCGGCCCATTGCTTATTCTTGAATTAATTTCCGCATTGATTTTACCATCTGAGCTTATCACAGAGCCTAAATATTTGAACTCTTGGACTTGTTGCAGTTGCTTCCCTTTGATGGTAGCCTAATCCGGTGTTGAGCTAGGTCTCTGGCAACAATCATTGTTTTCGTCTTTGCCAAACTTACTTTCAGTCCTCTTTTTTTCCAGCTCCTCCACCCAAACATCAAGGTACCTTTGGGCAGTGGCGTACCTAGACCAGTGGAGGCCCGGGGCGGATTACTTTCTGAAGCCCCCTCCCATATGACGGGTGCTTATAATCCAATTTATCTTTAAGCAATACATAGCAAAAACACTTTACTGTATAATACTACTCGTGTACCCGTAGTATCTTAATGGTATAATAATTTGCCCGTGTTATTCCTTGTATATGTTAATTTGTAATAACTAGTTGTAAATAGTGTATCAGTTGATCGTGGAATAATTATGTTGTGTATTTACGAATGTGATTTAAATATATAAGTAAAAGAATTGAATTATTCTGCCTTGGTTTCTGAATCAGAATTATAATTATTCCAGTTCAGTAGTTAGAACTCCAAAATCAATTCAAAAAATAGAGGTCGAGTCATCCCAAAATTTTCAAGTCACCTTCGATATTAGGCTTTAACCTATTATTTGAGGTTAATCTTGGTTTTGCAGTTTGCGTACTTCCAATGACTCCCCGAATTCTTCTTATCCTTGTTAATTATAAAATAAATGCTGATAATATATTACGTTCCTGAAATAATAACGCATGGATATGATTTAATAACATAATGGTTTAATCTCTGTAATATAAATTCAAATTATTGGAAAATTCCATTCGATACATACGGTTGTCACAATCGATATTTATCTCAGGATTTACTAATTAAATAATGTTAATATATTTCGTGGGAATTCTTGTGGCTGCTACGAAAAAGTTCCTTTACATGATAATTAATAATATAGAGTACCTTTACAAACAATCTATTACTTATAATCTAAAAAATTACAAAATTTATATATTAAGTAACATACAAAGTTTGACGAGATTCAATGCTTCGTAAAAAGCATGTAGGTTAGAGTGAAGTCAACATCATGGCTACCATTGTCCGTCTCAGAAATAATGAAATTTATTAATGTGTACAATAAATGTTTTCCTTGTAATCACTGTTCGTTTAGATATTGAATTTGTTTTCACGTTAAAATGTTTACTAGTGATTAGTGTTAGTGTAAATTGGTATATTGTCTAGTGGTGGTTCCTTGTTGGATAAAAATATTGTCAAATTATACTTTACACATCTAGACGATATTGCCGAAAGTTTTCTAGTTTGTTCTGGATAATTTCTTGATTGTGTGTATTACTGGTTCATGAAATGATTGTAGTGGAGGGATTATTTATCTTCGATGGTGGTCATTCAGATCTTCTTTCACAAACGGGTTAACAAATTTTATATTTTTATTTTAATTACATCTCGACACGCACTATTAAACTGTTCTCCATCACAATTAACAATTAAGTGTTATTTCTTCTTTTTAAGTCACCGAACTCATACAAACTTCTTAAATTTTGATTGGCCATTTATGTACAGGTTAAATGTTATATGATCGATTCCCATTAATTACTTTACATTTTTATAAATTACCTTTAATAGATAATTTTATTATTATACTCTAATGATACATGCAATGTTTACATGATGATTAATTATATAATTATAAACAATTTGATACTAAACATGCCTCAGTTTATAACTGTAAGACCTTATTAATTTGAATTTCTATGATATGTGGTGGAACAATTTGTTATGGTTGATTGTAATTTCTACTTTGACTCCCTGAGATAAATATATTTACATAAATTAACTGTTGACATAAAATCTTATAACATACAACAAAACTCTTAATAATAATAATTGTTTTTAACAACTTTAATTATTTCATACTTTTAAACTATTGTCTGTATGATAATAATAAAACACTTTTTATAAATAATAAATAACACTGTTTAACGGTAGTCTGTGTCACTATTTATATTATATCACTCATCTCTGTAAAGGTTTGTGTCCCTTTTTCTATCCTTAATTATATGCCTATACAATTTTGTTAATACAATTTTAATTTATGATTAGGTACTCTTCATTGGGTTTAGTTGTGTTTCAGGGTAAGTTGATTAGGCCTACTAGGTTTATTTATTTAACTTTTTGTCTGTTTACTGCCCTATTCTACTGGGTTATTTCTTGGTTTCTTGATAATATTAAATAAGTCAAACCAACTAGGTTTCCTTTAATTTGCTATCAATTATTATTTCTTGTTTCCTCTCTGGATCGGATTTCACTGTTATTTACTATTCTTTTTGTAACATTTTGTTTCGTTACAAATGTTACATATTTATTGTCTATTATTGTATTGATACATCTAGTTAGGAAACTTTGTAAGAAGCTGTAGTAATGTTTGAAATAAAAATCCACTTTAATATTGTAAATACAAAGTTTAAAGAAATAATAGAAGTAGTATTATTAATAGACTGCATTAAATTTGTTACAATTCTCTCTCTAAACAATTTACTACAATTCCGTCTAAGCAGACGAAATGGTTTATAATATACAATAAACTTATATACTGCAAAACAGATTTATCATTACTGCAAACAATACTTGGCAATTTTTTTTCAAGTCAGTTAGCAGTTTCAGTGCAAATAAGGTGAACTTTCTAAAATGGCCGTTTTCTAATTTTGGCCTCGGGGAATTCGTGTAACTGACCCGATTTCCGCAATCCAAATTATCCACTATTCGGTAAAAATTCTGATGAGAGATTTTAAATAAATTTTTGGTGTCCTGAAATGTTCATTGGTGTAATCTCCTTTAGCGTAGGCATACACGTTATCACCCGGTATTTCACTCTGCCGTTTACATTTTCGTACCGAGGCACGGCCTTCTTGAGTCGCTGCCGCTGCCGTTTCCATCCGTGCTGTTTGGGGTTGAATTTGCGACTTCCGATTGCGTAGTGAGGCAGGTAGTGACGCCAGGTACAACTGACTCATCGTTTTTAGTATGAATATATTCATAATAATAAACTTACCTTTATAAGTTCTTTTTTAAATATCTGTAAACACTTTATGATGTAGGGTTGTAAGGTAGATTTCAAAATGATATGAAAAAATCTTTGGAATCGATCGATTAAATCCTGGACCTGTCCTAGTATTGTGTTTCAGGACGTAACAATAAAACATTTGCAAATAAAGTAAACAATTTACAAAAAAAAACTTAATTTTCCAAATCTGGAGGCCCCCTACTAAGCGGGGCCCCGGGCGCTCCGCTCCCTCCGCTCCACCCTTAGTTCGCTACTGCCTTTGGAGTCCCTCTTCTGTATAGGAGAGTAAGCTACGTCATCTGCAAAAGCAACAGACTCAGCTTGAATCGTCTGAAGCCTCCAATTCCCTACATGGAATCCTCCAATTCTGGCCTTGCAGCTTTTATTACATCATCCATTAGTATTATGAAAAGCAGTGGACAAAGAACATAACCTTGGCGGACTCCTGCCCAAGTTGAAAACTCCTATGATTTTAAATTGGATGTTCTTACAGAAATTTTACATCTATTGTAGAAGCTTCGAATTCTTGTAATTTGTTCTTCACTCACTCTTCTTTCTCTTAAAGCCACCCATATTTCATTTCTGTGAATATGTACCTCTTTATCGTACTCTATTACTTTTTCTGTTATCTGCCTAATTGAAAATATAAGATCCGTAATACTTTAGTCCTGAAATCACATTGCTCCTCCTCCACATTGGTCCTCAACCCCTCTTCTTAATCTGCATTCCAATATTCTGCTGTAAATCTTATTACGTACACTTAACTTGATTATTAATAAAGTAACTCGATGATTAATACTAGGTAACTAGATTCCTCAATGAATTTGACATTCTCTATTATCTCATTTCTAGTGGATTGGGACAGTACAAGATGTTTCCCATTCTTTCAGTATTTTTTTTTCTGTCCAGGCTAACCTTAAAACTATCAGCAGAAGCACCTCTACTCTAGGCCCCATATACTTTACCATTTCAGGGGTAATTCCATGTTTCCAACTTTAATCATTTTTATTGTGGTCTTTAACTCTTCTTCTTCAATGTTCAATGTCAGATTGTCTTGAATATCTACTACAACTTCTTCTTCCCAAATTTATTTTGGTCTCCGTACCAGTTGTGAAAAATAATTCCTCCATTGCCCCATAGTATCCTCTCCCTTGGTTAGCAGTGTTCCATCTTCTGCCTTAATACATTTTATGGTTTGTCCTTCCTCAAATTCTTGAGGACCTTGTAAAAGAGTTTCTGATTTTCCTGAAAACTGCTCTCCATGAATCTGCCAAATTATTCCCAAGACTCCGCTTTCACTCCTCTAACCTTGGCTTTCACCACTATTCTTTGCTCCTTATACCTCTCATAATCTTCTCAGGCCTTTGTTGTGAGATACCTTTTCCACAATTCCTTCTTCTTCCTAATTTCTTCTTTGGCCTCAACTATCCACCGCCTAGTCATTTTCCTCTGATCTCCACCACATCCATTCCTCCCACAAGTTTCTTCAGCAGCACTCAGAACAACTGTATTAAAATTTCTCTATGCCTCTTCTAAATAATCTGTGTCTACTATAAACCCAAGTGTAGCAAAACTTTCTTCAACCCTTTCGCTAAAACCATTCCTGTGAGCTTGATATCGCAGTTTGTATGCTCTGGCCTCTGGCTTAGCTTCCACTTTTCATGGTTCAATACACTTTGTTTCATCTCTAGATTCTTGATCGTGAATAGAATGTAGTGATCAGAGCCTATTTCTGGTCCTCTTTTAACTCTCACATCTCTCAGTTTTAAAGATTCTATCTGACTCAATAATATACAATCATTAATACATTTCTTGTTTCTTCCTAGCATTTCTCGTGTATAGACATGGATCTTTTTATGACAAAACACTGTATTGAAAATTTCCAAACCACTGGGCACACATAATTGCAAATTTCTATTGGCATTGTTATTTCTCTTAGGTTCCCCAAACTTTCCAAGCACGCCCTCAAAACCCAAACCTTTTACATAATAAAGCATAATTTAAAATTTACAAAGGTATTAGTGATCAAAAATTTAAGTGGCCGACATTGCAAAATAGTCGTGATTTTGGATTATTAAAAACATAAATGTAAACAAAATGTAATGGATATCTCAATCACTTCTTGAGATATAAAGTTTTCCTTAGAAAACACAAAATGGTGGCCAGACGGAAAATGAGATGCTTCCTGGACCTATGTTCATCTTTTTCTAATATATATATTGACGATTACATTGATGCATAAGATCCAGATATGTATAGCGGGGGGACCTTTTACATTACACTCTGTATAACTAGAAGAACTACTACGGTATAGGCGTTATAGAAGTACTATAACAATAGTGATTATCGGTTTTACCTCACGTTTAAAGATTTATTCTATGGTTTAGTAAACGATGAAAAGAAACCAGAGGGACAACCTGGTACATTTGATATCCCTCTCCCACTCACCTTAAAGTATTAACTTCTTGCTTAATGTTAATTAATGTTAAACAAACTTGTGCAATTTGTTATGTGATATTCAGGGAAACTGTCAGCAGCAATTTTTGCATTTCAAACTACACCAGAATTGTTTCAACATGTCACAAAAGTTGTAGACGATTTAAAGTGATAAAAAAAAAAAAAAACTGAATGCCCAAACTTTTGATGAAGCAGCTGTAAGCAACTTCTGGAACAATTAAGCTTACATAAATATGGCATTGGAAAATTATGAAGAGCAAATATCATGCTCCCTTATGTTTGTTCACAGAGTTCTGTCATTCACAGTTAAAGTTGCAAACTGGCAGTACACCACCAAACTACACACATAATTTGAGTTGTACACAAACGTCCTCACATAGAAACTAACATTGTTTCCACTGAAACTAATGACAACTTAGCTGCTTAATGTTTTCATATTTTATTTTATAAGTTAATTACTCCTGACTGGTGGACATATTCTGGACAACACTATGATCCATAACACAAGTTGTAGCTACAGCTTACAAACTATCAGAAAGTGGGTAAACAGAATGTAGCATGGGAATAAGTCATAAAAAGGTAAGTATGCAAGATCTTAGGGAAAGAGTCAGGAACAAATTGAGGAACGGAATTCAGGTGTTGAACAGGGCTCAAAATTTAAACACTTGATAGACAGAACGTAACTAACATCTTTGCAAAATTTATCTTAAAAAAAAAAAAGTGATATTTCTGACAAAAATGTCAGAAGAGGAAGCATATTAGTAACATGATAGGTAGGCTATGGGTGTTCAGTAAATTTTACGCAAGCTTTAGAAAAAAATATATATAATTTTACATATCACCTATTTTATGCAATACACTGAATGTACCTATAACAATTATGTTAAATACAACTATTTATAATAAAAATCTCACTATTTTTTTCTAAAAATTAATTGGAACACTACTTTTAGAAATTGTAATTCCCATAAAATTATTGCATCTTTTTCTAGAAATAAATTTTGTTTTCATAAATGAACATGTTAATTTTTTAATTCCACTGATATGTGTGTGTGTGTGTGTGTGTGTGCGTGTGCATGTGGGTGCATGCACAGATGTTTTTGGATAATTACATTATGATATTAAAAAAAAGAGTCATGTTTTATATTTCAGGTAAACAGAAATTATTTATATTCTCTTAACAGAGAACAACTGGCAACAGTATAGTATTCAGCTATGAGGACTGTGCATGAACAACTCATGGACCTGAATATTTTTAAGCACGCACGACAAGGAGACAAAAATTAAATGAAAACCAGCTACATCTCACACAGACAACACAAAGGTGTCAAACACATTGTAGATTTTATTTAATATTTTGATTGCTTCTGATCATTAAAAAGAAACAGTGCTAAATATAGGTCTGAAAATACTTTCAAAGATATATTTAATTCCTTGTCAGTCAGCCTAATAGAGAAAAATAAAGATATCTTCTTGTTTTGACAAATTAAATTACAAATGTCAACAGGATGTTTTTGCTGCTATAAAGTCATCTTTATGATGCAGTGGAAATTTGTATATTATTATAATCCTCTGTGTTATAACATGTAAATAATTTTTAATATAAATAATTGGTGATATCACAACTATCAATTATAATATATATTATATATATCATTATTGTTTCTCAATATTTAATCCATCCTGTTCCAGTCAGATATTCAAGTTGTTTATTTCCAGATATAAGCACAATTTACTATATCTTTAATGAAATGTATCACAGTATAAAAATTTTAATTTTATTATAGCACATCAACAATTTTTAAATTTTTAAACATTTTCTTCTTAGAAAAGTAAGAACGGTTCTTGTACTAATTATTTATTATACTATCAGTTAATTACGGTATGTTATAATATTAAAAATTAAACAATAGCAAATATAAGATTTGACAATTCAAAGAATGCAAGAAGCACTGAAATTGGTATGTAGTCTCTAAGTCAGAGTAATTTGTACCACTATGTACGAGGTGTGTCCAGAAAGAATGGTCCGGTTCGTTATTACTCATGGAGGGATAGAAGAGTGTAATGTAACTCACACACTTGCAGTACATTGTTATGTTTTGGTCATGCTGTTGTTTTTTTGCTGAATACACGTGATTTATAATGAGTGCCGTAATAAAAAATCCCACCAGTTGTGAGGTGTGTGGTATAATATGGTACGGTTTTTGGTTGCAAAAACAATACTACTGCAACGTTCATAGACAACTCTGTGCGATTTATGGTCCCAATATAATAAGTGACAGTAAGCTTCGACTTCGGTGTCGTTTGTTTAAAGAAGGGCGAACCAATGCAGTTTGATGACAAATGCAGTGACCGGCAAAGTGTAGTGACAGACGACTTAGTGGAAAAAGTGAATGCAAAGAGTTCGTGAAAATAACAATTTCTGAATTTTCAATTAAATTTCCTGAAGTTTCACGTTCACGTATTCATGAAATTGTAACTGAAAAGCTGGGCTATGAGAAACTGTGTGCAAGATGAGTATCCAAAATGCTTACAGATGTCCACAAACAGCAACGTGTGGAAGCAGGACAAAATTTTTGCAGCATTTTGAAAATGAAGGAGAGGAATTTTTATCCCACTTAGTGACTGGAGATGAAACTTTAATTTCGTATAGTCTTCAAATGTTGAATCAAAGCAAAAATCTATGCAATGGCACCACTCATCAAAAGCCAGGAAGTTTAAACAAGCACCTTCAGTAAGAAAAATGATGGCTACAGTTTTCTGGGACCAAAAGGGGTTGTAGAGTTTCTGGAACGTGGTGTCACAATTAATGCCGATGCATACTGTAAAACCTTAAAGAAGCTTAGACATGCCATTCAGAACAAAAGACGTCTAATGCTTTCATCTGGAAATGTGTTTCTGCATGACAACGCTCGCCCTCACAATGCTCGATCAACTGTTCACCTTATCGAGCAATTTGGATGGGATGTTTCTGACCATCCACCCTACAGCCCAGACCTCGCACCAAGTGACTACCACCTGTTCCTTTACTTAAAGCAGTGGCTGCAATCTCACCGCTTTGAAAATGATGACGAACTTATGATAGGTGTGACAAATTGATTGAAGTCACTGGCAGCAGATTTTTTTGATCCAGGTTTAAAAAGCTAGTGCAATGGTATAAAAAGTTCGTGGAAGTCGGTGGTGACTATGTTGAAAAATAATGTATGTATGTAGATAGGCCTAATGATGGTCAAAATTAAAACTTTTTACTTTCATTTGTGTTTATTTAATTGCTCACCAGACCTTACTTTCTGGACATGCCTCGTACTTCTGTACACAAGTAAGATATAATAAATATTAACACTGTAGATACTTTCAAACTTAATTGTTACTATAAACAATTCATTGCTTTCATCACTCTTCACTACTATAACCTTTTTTGTTATAATCGAATTGATGTTGACTTCCAACTCATCAAATACAGTATTTATGTTTAATTCTAATATAATCATAAAAATAGATAGTTTCTATATACTCTCTTCCTATTTATGACAATTATTTTATGACACACTGACTTTAAAAATTTGATTTAAAGTTTTTTAAGTTTCTCAATCTCATCTTGATTTTAAAATCATTTTAATTTTTGGAGGAAATTGTCATTTTTCTGTACAGGGAAATATTACAACATCAAAGATAAAAGTTGATTTAAAGTTGTAATATAATAATAACAGATCACATTTGCAAATAAAAAATTAAATTTGAAATTTGGTACACAGGATGTACTGGATAGAAACTGAAAACCAATATGAACATGTGCTATATATTTGTATATTTAATGGAGAAGGAAATATTAGAGATGGAGATATTTGATGACAGAAAAGAGTGAGGAAAACACAATGAAGGTATGTATTTTAAAATATAAGTATACACAATAAAATAATATACTTATGATAGTAAGCCCACTGTGGGCCTTGGATTGTCAGATGCCCTTTCTTAAGGCCAGGTCAAGATAAGTTCAATCAAATATGTATTTTGGGCATTTTTACGGATTAGCCAATTAAGACATTGTCTTGGTCAGTTAACTTATACATTGCCCAACATTTAAAGTACAGAAATTAAAAAAATTCTATCTTAAGAACAAAAGTTCTTCATCACATTCATTGAATACAATGATTCCACTGATGGTTTTTAAAAAAAGATTAAAACTAAATCACTTTACTGAGCTATTATTCACAGATGTGATTCTGTATTGTCTAATGCTGGATTATCGGCTGCCCATCTCTGAGGATCTTTCTTTTTTCTCTTTTCCTTCATGATGTTTCTGGTGCCAGCAAAGTGTTCCTCTATTTCCAACAGCGTCCTACCTTCTGTTTCTGGTAGCACCAGATATGTAACTAAGGCACCAACCAGACTCACAATAGAGTAAAAACCAAATGTACCTGCCAGAGTCAGGCCATCAACCATTACAAAGTACAACTTGTTTGCAAGGAAGCCAAAAATGTAACCAATGGATCCAGATGCACCACTAGCGGTTCCTCGTACTTCAGGAGGGTAAACCTGAAACATGTAGAAACAAGTCATGTTTTAATTTTATTGTAAATAAGCAGTATTCTAAAAACCTTAGGCTACATAAAACTATCTGCAATGAATATTGTTACGAGGGTCTCATGGATCGTCATATTGTACAGTGGAAAAAATGCAGACACCAATGAAATCACTAATTACCAGCTTTAATGGGTCACAAATAACAATTTGAAATCAACAAGATACTATAGTACAGTAATTCTAGTTAAATTTGTCCACACGCAATAATAATGTCAACTATTACAGTTTCACACTAATTATAACACAATAATCTCTTCACCACAATACTTTGATCCGCACTTGATTAAATCGCCAGCTCTAACTGACTAAGGCTGCCGCTGTTGTTTATATACAGCCTACAGATGTTCCAGAATAATTTTCCATGCTAGTATAATTTGCGTAGCTAACAAGCACTCGAATAGTCTAGGGTGTACTTTTCTGCGCACCCTTGACACAAACACTGCACCCGCTGGGCTAGCTGAGAAAAGTGTAGAATGACACTCCTGTTCAAGTGTGTTCCATAATTGTCGTAACAATATTAATACTTCCACTGTTACAATAACTTGACAGTAGGAACATTTTTTACTTATGCATAGGATGGGTTTCAGCGTTTCAACATGTAAGTCAGTGTGTCAGAGTTTCAGTGTCTCTATTATATTCAAATATACACTATTAATATTCACATTAGATATTGTTATCAAGTTCTGAATCTGCTTTTATTACTATCACTATTACAATAACTTGACAGTACATACATTTCATGTTGTCAGTGTGTCAGAGTTTCATATTATACATAATATATTTTAATATAATTATCCCTTACTTTGACATGCTGTTTCCTAATGTTTATTGTATTACAGTCAGACTATGTTTGTCACTAAGTTGTACAGACATTGACATATTATCAAATAACACATCTTATTACAACAAACATTTTTAAGTCTAATGAATTAAAAAAAATTTTTTATTTAAATGGAACAATTGATTAATTATGGCAAAGCAAAAATATAATACAGAATAACTGCAACAAATAAAAGGAGACACCCTTTGTAGGCTAATAATAACCTTTTATTATTTCCTTACGTCCCCTCTCTTGTCCTTTTTCACTTGTCTCTTCTTCGTCAACCTTACAAAAGTGGTATTGCACTATTACTCAAACAGAAGCTCAATCTCTGATTCCATTCTCACTATATCATTTCTGATTCTATCATGTGTAACTTATCTGATACCCTTTTCGCTTGTCAAACATTTCATTTCCACTGTTAGTCATTTGGTTTTAATTGGTCTGTTAGAACTAAGATCGTACTTCTAAACAATATACTGTAAGAAATCATTATAGCTTTTCAAAATGAAGGAAATATTATGTTGTCCATGGTGCTCATGATCATTAAATCACTGGGCGATATCACTTATCCAATGGAATGAGAAATTATAAGTATTCTATAGTGAAATTATTGTGCCATGAAGACCACCAAGCATTAATTACCAATAACCAGTCAAACAGGATTATAGAAAGTTCTCATAGCACTTTACTTTCTTAAAAAAATTAAACATTTCAGTAGTGTTAAACAAGTCAAGTTTCTTTGTGTCAGCTGAATAGTCAAATAATTAAAAATAGGTTACATAAACATGGAGAATAACTGCCTAACTTTCCTTAAAAAATTACATTTTCTAAAGAGAATTAAGAAATGTAATTATTAAGAAATATACCTGGTACAAGCCCTCAAAACCTGGGAAAAGAAATGCCACCAAATAGGGATACCTTTAATTGACAACACAGTGTACACACTGTGTTTCGCTGACGGCCAAGTCATGGTAACGCAGGAACATGGAATACATGACACGAAAACTTATAGAGGAATATAAGCTATGGGGCCTTGAAGTAAACACAAAGAAAACGGAGTATATGTGCATTGGTGGGGAACAGAAGAATTTAATTTTAGAAGACGAACAAGAAATAATAAATTGCAGTAGCTATAAATATCTAGGAACAACAGTTACACAAGATGGTAGTCTAGATAAAGCAATAAGAGAAAGAAATAACCTGGGAAGAAAATCAATAGCATTGCTGATTATATATATAACATATTGTGGGACCAACAAATATCAAAACAAAATAAACATCGTATATACAATACAATCGTGAAACCAATTACGTCATACGGGTGTGAAATATGGCCAATAATACAAAGAAAAGAAAAGTTGTTGGAAGCTACTGAAATGGATTATTGGCGAAGAGCGGCAGGGAGGTCAAAATTGGAAAAAGTAAGAAACGTCAGAATCCGGGAGATAATGGGGGTACAGTACTCTCTTGTCGACGACATAAAAACAAAACAGCTAAGATGGTTTGGGCATGTGCAAAGGATGCCGGATAATCGACTCCCCAAGCAAATTTTGAGATGGACACCATATGGTTGCAGGTGAAGAGGAAGTCCTAGGTTGAGTTGGAAAGAAGGCATCAACCGGGCAATGAGAGACTGGGAATTGGAAGAAGAATCTTGGTTAGATCGAGACCAATGGAGACTAAGGATCAGAAGACGTAGGATAACGTTATGAACCGATTTATATATATATATATATATATATATCATTGAATATTTATAATTAAATTTACCTCAAGATGTTATTTTTTTCCTTTTTTGGAACATGTTTCGGGTACTATCTTGTACCCATCCTCAGCCTTCCGGTTTTTTTGTCTGGTGAAGTACATATGTGTTGTTGGTTGACTATTATTATTGTGGCTTCCTGTTGGCTTCTGGTATTTCAAATTGGTTTTATTGTGTGTGATTGTGGTGTATGTGTTAGTTTTTTGTGTATTTTCAATGTTGAGTGCTTTGAATATTTTGTCATGTTTTGTATTGATTTGTATTTGTTCAGGTATTAGTTTGTTTTCTGTTTTATGTTTGTATATTTGTAAATTTTCCCAAATGTTCATTATGGTGCCTTTGTGTGGTATATGTTTTATTAGTGTTACATTGATTATGTCTGGGAATTCATGTCCTGTGTTTATTGCATGTGTGGCTAAATTGGATTTATATATTTCTGGTTTTTTGTATGCATTTAGGTGTTCAAAATAACGTTTTTTCAGCTGTTTTTTTGTTTGTCCTATGTAACATTTATTGCAATCTTGGCATTCAATTTTGTATATGCCATTAGTTGTTGTATTATCTTTGTTGTGTGAGCTACTTAGATTTTGTATGCTATTTTTATATCTGTGTTTTTAAATAGTTTTGTTAGTTTTGTCATTTTATTATTTATGTATGTGAATGTGGCCCATTTTTTGTTGTTGTTATTATTTATGTGTTGTTCAGTTTGATTAATTCTTAATTGTTCAGTTTTTATTTTATATTTGATTTTATTTTCTATTTTGATCACAGTATTTTTATTGTATCCATTTTCATAACCAATTTGGTATATTATATTTCTTTCTTTGTCAGTTTCTTTTTTGTTTAGGGGAATTTTGTACATTCTGTTAAATAGCGAATAAAATGCTGCCATTTCATGTTGTGGTGGGTGGTCAGAATGGTTAGGTATAATGATGTTAGTGGAAGTTGGTTTTCTATATATTGCATATTGTATGTGGTTGTTGTATCTTGTGATGGTTATGTGTAAATAGTATTTTGGGAAATGTACAGAGTGTCATCAAGGTATCTAAAATAACATCCTAATGGCAGGGGCGGCTCGTTGTTAGGGCGCTAAGGCGCGCGCCCTCCAGTTTAAATCATATCACTAAACAATCCATTATCACGGCTCGGCTCGTGGAAAGTCATTATTTATATCTTTATTTAATACTTCGGACGAGAAAATGTTTTCGTGTTAGGTAATAGCAGAAATGTTTTCGGAACACCATCATGGCGTTACGACTGGGGGTCGCGAGTATTGCAATTTCCCGAGTCTCAGAAAGGACTCCTGCCAGTGGGTCTATTTGAGTTCTTTATATATGTTTTTACCTAATTATGGGGGGGGGTCTGAAGCGACTTGCGATTGGTGGATTATACCACCGGGACCAATAAACGAGGTCGCTTCCAGGACTCACCTGGTCGCGGGGTGTATTTACCAAGTCCGGCAATGAGGGAATTGTGGGTCACTCTGTCGGAACGAACATAGAATCTACGCGCCAGGCGTCTCACGGTGTCATCAAAAGAGCGGACACCGAGTCCTCTCCTCAAAAGACGAGAAGAGTACCTCCGGGGGACTTTGCACGCGAGCTTCAGTCCCCGGTCGAGAACGCGCTGGAGCACTGTTCTATGACCACGAGCCAGGTATCCCCAAACAGGACAGGCGTAGGTAATCACAGGCAACACGTACGAATTGACTATGAGCTTACCTAACCGGGGGGTCATTGCCGGGTTAGATAGCACGGGCCAGAGTCTACTGAGTTGCGCCGAAGCGCGTTGTCTGATGTATTGTGTATGGGTTCGCCAGGTGAGTCGGGAGTCCACGTGGAGCCCGAGGTACTTGACGCTGTTGGTCCAGGGTACCTCGACGGGGCCTACTTTAAGCTGCCGAGGCCGCTTGCGTTTACGCGAGAATATTACTGCGGCACTCTTGTAGGCGTTAACGGCAACTCTCCAGTCATCGGTCCACCCGACATACGCGTCGAGTTGGCGCTGGAGGTTGATTGCCGCATAACTTGCGTTCGGCTCTCAGGCAAAAGCCGCAGTGTCGTCCGCGAACAGCGACAATTTAACTCCAGGAACTCGGGGCGTGTCGTTGACAAACAGCGAGAACAGGAGAGGCCCAAGTACACTTCCCTGAGGGACACCAGCGGTAATACGCCTCTCCGAAGAGAGAGCGTGGTCTATTCTCACTCGGAAGCTACGGTCTCGCAGAAAGCTGCCGATCAAGTGAACATAGCAATCTGGGAGAAGGACTTCCGTTAGTTTGTAAAGGACACCCTCGTGCCACACGTGGTCAAAGGCTTTCTCTACGTCTAGGAAGATCGCAGTCGTCTGTTTGCCCTGGCAGCCAGCCTCGGTAATGCATTCCACGAGTCTCATCAGCTGATGAGTCGAGGAGTGCAGCTCACGAAAGCCGAACTGTTCGGGGATCAGCACGTCCAGTCTTTCTAGGTGGTCGCGGATCTTACGCTGGATCAATCGCTCGAAAACCTTGGACGTCGCGGACAAGAGGCTGATGGGTCTGAGGTTTTCCACGCGAAAAGAATTCTTTCCCGGCTTGGGTATCACTATTACTGTAGCCGTTTTCCATTTCACCGGAAAGTAGGCCAGTCTGAGACATGTATTGAACAGGTCAGTGAGGAACTGTGTTCCTCGCTCCGGAAGGCGATGGAGTGCGGAATTCATGACTCCGTCTGGGCCAGGCGCCTTCCGGGGCTTGAGCTGAACAATCCTCTCAGAGACCTCCTCCGGGGAGATGGGCTCCGGCTGGACTGTGATACCGGCCGATAGAAAGCGCTCTACCTCGCGGTAGATTTGGTCAGTGAAAGCCGGGTTCTTGGATGGGTTGGGAGCGAACTGTCGCTCTAAACTGTCAGCCAAAAACTCTGCCTTCTCGAGGAGGCGTCCAAGGGGTTGACCGCCGGGTTCGACCAGTGCGGGGAGAGGCGCGCGTTTACGCTTTCCCATTAGGGCACTGGGAATCCGCCAGACATTACGGTTCTCGGCAGGGCCATCCATCTGTGTTACAGCTAGCTTCCAGTTGCGTCTACGGAACGCCAGCACGTCACGACGCAACTTGCCGGACGCTCTGTTAAACACGCATCACGGCGTTCTTCCAATCGCGCCCATTTCTCCATCCTCCACTCTGTCCTCCGCTGAATGAACCTGTAAGCTTATAGGCGGTATTTCCACTGGCAATTGGCGCGTCTCCTATCGCGCCTCGTTGAGCAGAAAGTGACGTGATTCACTACGTACAACTAATCGCAGACTATTGATAATGTGAGATTTGCTCTTTTAGTTGTTTAGACTTTCTCCGCTATGATTAATTGAGTGCAGGCATTTGTTTAGTGTTTAGGTTTTGAGTGTGTATATTTATTTAATAGCTTCACGAATAATTTAGGCAAATATTGTAGTGTCGAATTATTTGTTTTTGTTACCCAAGTGTCTGAAGGGAAGAAATAGAAAAGGAGATACAACCTTCTGAATTTGTGGCAATCGAATGTGACTAGACAACAGATGTGACAAGCCACTGCATATGGTATTAGTTTCTAGATACGTGTTTAAGGGATCGGTATACGAAAGGTTTTGCGGATTTCTCAGTCCTGAAGGTAAATATGCAGAAACCTTAGCAAAGTGCATAATGGACAACATAAATCCTCTTCTGCACACATCACAGGAAATGTTAATAGCTGAGACTTATATGGCGTTAATGTTATGTGTGGTTCTGTTGGAGGTGTACAGGCAAAAATTAGAGAAGTGTTTCCGCTCGCATAATTTGTATACTGTTACACTCATCAAATAATTTGTTATTAGAAAAAGCAACAAGTGTAAACAACAAAGTTAGAGTTCTTTCTCAAATCTGTCTACCATTCCAGCACTTTTGTCACACTCATTTCTACGAACGAACGTTTTGGAGGAAGTAATGTAAGTCAGGTTACCCAGAGTTTCTATAACAAAATGGAATTACTACATTCATACTATCAACGTTGTGCACGAAAACCGATATAAGTTGGAAGAATTTTTTGAAATTTTGAAGAAAAGTGTACAAACAAACTCCTGGTTAATGAAGGAATGGTCACAGAAGGACTCTTCTGAACCAAAATTTCATGTTCTGGCCAACTTTTTTCCATAGAATTCTATATCACATGAATATAAGGTACCAATAACTACAGGATAGGAACAAAGGCAGTGTAATGTGGCAAAGTGACATAAGAATTTTTGAGATGCAGAAAGGGAGGGAGAAAATAAATAAAATGGAAACACAAATAAACGAGGATTCCTTGAGCAACCAAGAAAAAGGAACACTAATGTTGGATGCAGCACTAGAATAGGGGATGCAAAAGAAGTATGTGACATCATTATAACTCAAGTAAAAGGTAGATTTACTTACTCGGGTCACCTGTGGCAGCTTCGTTGATGTCCAATGACGACATATTTCCACTTTTTTCTACAAACGTTCAGGCAGAAAAATTCAAGCGAGTGATTCTGCATTACCCTTTCTTACAAGAAAACAAAGTTCGGAGTGAATTGAAACTATTATATTAAAGGCACAATAAGACTTATTGACTTTATGAAAGAAAACAATCTTACGTCAGATTTCAAAGATGTATTGAAACTTATAAAAATTATCATAACTACCCCCCTGATAACTGCCAAACCTGAGCGCTACTTTTTGACTCTGAAAGACTAAAAACTTTCTTGAGAAATACAATGGAAAACGAGAGACTGAATGCTCTTGCCATGCTATTTATCAACAAGGAACGTGTTAAAGAAATGAAGGACTTTGATGATAGAGTGCTAGAAAAATTCATTAATTTATAGGAAAGGCGAATGGACTTTGTCTACAAATAAATGATCTGTTTAGAGTGTAACTATCATAAAAATAATATAGTGTAAATATAGTGTATTACTTTTTTTGTGGGAACAATTTAGACATTTTTGTGGACACTTTCGACACTAAAGATACAGTGAAGAGACTAAGAATGTGTCTAGTTATGTTTATTAATAAAATCAAGGACTATCTACAGCAGCTCACAATGTTTGAGGTGAGTTAAAATTTTTATAAAGCCTAAAGGCCATGCTCTCCAGCCTCTTAAGTCACGAACCGCCACTGCCTAATGGGTCGTTTAATTTTATTATATTTATTACTTGTTGGTCGAGTTTTTGTAGGAAGATTCGGATATGATAGGGGAGGTTGGGGCTCCCATAGCAAGGCCATCTGTTTGATAGTATAATTTGTTGTTGTATTGAAAATAAACAATATTTATTGATGTTATTATTGAATAACATCACAAATTTATATATATGTATATAAATAAATTTTAATATTGTAACAAGACCTGTTAACTGGTTACAAATAATTATTTTCCTTGTGTTTGGTTCAAAGAAAAGAAAAAAAAATTTTATTAAAAAAAAAATTTTGTCAAAAAAAAATTTTATGTTTGGTTGTTATGGTAATAAATCAGAAATAATCCTGATTCTGTATTTTGTTTAAAATTTCAAAGTTCTGTGAGGTTATTTTGGTTTAATTTACACTTCTGGTAGATCTTAACTAAATCTGGAGTTAATCAGATTATCTCCTTGCAGCTATCGATTGATGATTTTCAGTGCTGCTCCAGTATCTCACTTTTAGTTAAGATTTATCGTCTTCCAGTAAGTCTTGTAGTTAATTAAACCCTTAAATTAAAATGTGAAATAATTTTACAATTCAAATAGGTGAAATAATTTGATTTATTAACAATAATTATAAAAAATCGATGTCAAATCGATGTAGAGCAATTGTTCGACTCCGTCACAGGGATATATCGATATGTGATTACAGGTTAATTTTTATATAAGTATTAAAAAAGGTTCTTTCAACGATTATTTTATATAGTCAGAGAAGGGCAGGCCTAGAAAGTATAACATATACAAAAAATAATCTTCATAATTAATAATTAACAAATTGTGAATAATCTATAATGTTTAATATACTTGAATTCTCAAACCAATGCTGCTTCTATGAAATCAGTCTGGAAGGTTGTAGTGCATCACGGGACCATCATGGCGACTGGCTGAATTGATGAGGTTAACGTATATATGGTCGCTGGAAAATCTCACAATAAATTCACCTTTATAATTGTTTTATAAATCTCCGTAATCGTGTATACTGTCTATTATGTTGTTTGAGGTATCCTGGATGAGTGTTTAGTGTTCACTGGTGTTAATTGTTTTCTGTTAGAGGTGTTCACTTTATGTCTGTTCGTGGCTAAGAATCGTTAATATGTTGTATAGTGAAATATTAATATTAGGTAGTTTTAATGGTTTAAATCACTTGTATTATGTGGTGTATTGTTCGTTTTCACCGTTGTCGTAGAGTATTTCATAGTTTTTAAATCGAAAAGTGTTAATTTATGTAACTCCCGTTTTTCACTGATTTTAGGCTTTACCCATTACACTCCGTTATACGGTTTTAGAACGCGATTCAGCATCGACCGTTCCGTTTGAATGTTAACAAAGAACTAACTTACTTCCTTCATCTTAGGAAATATCTTGCCAAGTTAATATTGGAAAAGTATTGTTAAAATAATTTTCACTTCCCATGTACATAATTCCAAAGTACATTATATATGGAATATTTTTAGTTTATTGTTCGCTTTCATGAACTATTAACCAAATAATTGGTTTATTTATCTCATTCTGTTTAATTTGATATGTGATAGTCCATATTTGTTGAGATTTTTGTTAAAATTAACATATTTCTGTCTTTTTGGAAATCTAGGCCCAAGAAACCTGTTTCCGTTCTTGTACACAATTACTGCCATTTTAAGTGTTATTAATATAATTATAATAACTTTAAAATGGTCACAAATCTTTTTCTTTCCTTAATCCCTTATAAATTTAACATTTGAACTGTCTTTTAGTGATAATTTATTAATTTACTATTTCTCCTCTGAAATATTTAATTATTACATGTCGAAAATTTTCAATAATTTAAGATATTTTTCTATATTACTCTTTTAAATCATAGGATTATTTACAGTAGTTGTTAATTGACCTACCTTACATAAATCTTGTTAGTTTACATGGTTCATTGGTGAAGTAACTGGTTTATATTAATTTTTGTGAATTCATTATTTGGCCTAGAGTTTAGTATTTTACATATATGGTTTTTTCAAATAA
Organism: Magicicada septendecula; assembly: GCA_034769895.1. Lineage (NCBI taxonomy): Eukaryota > Metazoa > Arthropoda > Insecta > Hemiptera > Cicadidae > Magicicada > Magicicada septendecula. The sequence continues at coordinate 476,604,496 of CM068374.1, forward strand.
ATTTAATTCTATACCTCCTCTGACTCTTAAAAGTTAACATGACATGAAATAAAATTGTTTACATAATTATTGAGATGTGTAGCATCTAATTCATGCTACTGTTACAAAAAATAATATTTAACATTAATCAGCAGTCTTTAAAGTTAGACATGTTTGCTTAAACTGTTTTGAACATACATTTAACACATTTTATAAATTAATACAGCATCCATATTTAAACATTTTAATTTGTATGTATGCTGTTATATAACTAAAACATCTTATTCTAAATATATAGGTACCTTATTCTATTGGAACTATTTTAAAAAATGGAGTTCATGGCTTTGAACAATATCAGCCATTTAAACTTCTTAACTCTATTAAAACTTAAGTTATTTTCAGTCCTTTCTGATTTTGCTATTATTATCTAAAATCCCCTTGTACAGTAAACATTTCCCCCACATATTTTCTTTATTATTGGCATTTCTATGAATGTCTTGAGACAACAAAGTGACCTTATTTAATGAAATATTGGAAATATTTCCATTTTAATATTTCATTAATTGTTAATTATAAAATATAAAAGTTATTTTATAGTACATTGTTTAAGTTATAGATACACTACAACTTGAAGTTTATTACATTAAAAAACACTTCCACTGGTACACATTCACTGTTGGTTCTGACTTATATTTGAGTTTTATTATTCTCAGACCAGACCTTTAGTCATCATGGACTGTGAAGATTTGTTTATTTATTTTTTTTACCATATAATAACTTTAGTTGGTGCACTTCTTATCATACTACTCAATACTTTTGTCTATAATTATTTACAATTTCATAAGGTTTTGGGGTGTTATACTTTCTTTAATGGTATCATTTGGTTTGGGGTTAATGGTAGTTAATAATAGGTTTTTATTGTGGTTCTTCCATCCTATTTCTTCCTTTCTTCTCATCTTCCTTCTTGTGTTCATTCTTGGGTAAACCAAGGTACTCAGTGTTATTTTGTCCGATGGTTGGTTCGGAGTATCTTCTTTATTATCTGCTTTTAAAATTCTTCTTCCTTCTTGGGTTTGGAGTATCTTCTTTATCATCTGATACTAACTTTACTCTTCTTTTTTGATTTCGTGATATCTTGTTTATCACCTGATACTAATCTTACTCTTCTTGTTTCTTCTTGTGTTTGGGGTATTATATTTATCACCTGCTCCTAATCTCCTGGGTAATCTCCTGATTTTTTAATATGAGTTTCCTTTAATTTATTTTCTTTGACTTTTATGGTTTCATTTTTATTATTTAATTATTGTTTTTCTTTTATAGTGGTGTTTTCCTTTGAAGTGTAATTGAATTTCATTTGACATTCTTTGAGTATATGTAATTTAATTATTTTTATGATCTTAATTTAATTAATTATTAGTGGATTATCTGTTATGCTACAATATATTTAATTTATTTTACCTCTCCAATTAATATCCAAGGTAAGAGTCGGATGCAGGTGTGCGTCAATAATGCTGCGCCAACCAGGAATGTGATAGGTATCCATGAATATGTGTCATTGTATTTGTTAGCGGAATACCAGTCTGCATAGATTGCAACAGTGATGAAACAGAGTCCAGAGCCAGTTAATGAGACCATCGTGAGTGGTCGCTTCCCAGTCCAGTGAACAAGTACAACACAAATAAGTGCACCGAGCAACTCGACTAGACCCAGTAACATTGTGGCTACATACTTGTCAATAGGTGTTCCAAGCTCTGCAAATATGCTTACCTAAAATATTTACAGTTCATTAGTTTCCAGTATAAAATGAAATATTTTCTATACAAATAATTTTATATTGAATTTTTATAATGAATTTACCTTAAGATATTTTTTTCCTTATTAGGAATATGTTTCGGGTACCATTTTGTCCCCACCCTCAGCCTTCCGGATTTGTTTCTGGTGAAGTACATGTGTGTTGATTGGTTGTTATTGTGACTTCCTGTTGGCTTCTGGTATTTTAAATTGGTTTTATTGTGTGTGATTGTGGTGTATGTATTAGTATTTTGTGTATTTTCGATGTTGAGTGCTTTGAAAATTGTGTCATGTTTTGTATTGATTTGTATTTGTTCAGGTATTAGTTTGTTTTATGTTTTATGTTTGTATATTTGTAAATTTTCCCAAATGTTCATTATGGTGCCTTTGTGTGGTATGTGTTTTATTAGTGTCATGTTGGTTATGTTTGGGTATTCATGTCTAGTGTTTATTGCATGTGTGGCCAAATTAGATTTGTATATTTCTGGTTTTTTGTATAATTTGTTGTTGTATTGAAAATAAACAATATTTATTGATGTTATTATTGAATAACATCACAAATTTATATATATGTATATAAAGAAATTTTAATATATTTAATTTATTTTACCTCTCCAATTAATATCCAAGGTAAGAGCGTTTAGGTGTTCAAAATAATGTTTTTTTGTTTGTCCTATGTAACATTTATTGCAATCTTGGCATTCAATTTTGTATATACCATTGGTTGTGGTATTATCTTTGTTGTGTGGGTTATTTAGTTTTTGTAGATTATTTTTGTTAGTTTTGTATGCTATTTTAATGTCTCTGTTCTTAAACAGTTTTGTTAGCTTTGTCATTTTATTATTTATGTATATGTGAATGTGGCCCATTTTTTATTGTTGTTATTATTTTTGTTTTGTTCATTTTGATTAATTCTTAATTGTTCAGTTTTTATTTTAAATTTGATTTTATTTTCTATTTTGTTTACAGTGTTTTTATTATATCCATTTTCACAAGCAATTTGGTATATTATATTTCTTTCTTTGTCTGTTTATTGTTTTTTTAGGGGTATTTTGTACATTCTATTAAATAGTGAGTAGAATGTTGCCATTTTATGTTGTGGTGGGTGGTCAGAATGGTTAGGTATAATGATGTTAGGGGAAGTTGGTTTTCTGTATATTGCATATTGTAGGTGGTTATTGTATCTTGTGATGGTTATGTCTAAATAGTTGATTTTGTTGTGTTTTTATTTTTCTTCTGTGAATTGTATTTTTGGATATATGTTATTGATTTGTTTTAATATGTTATCTGCATTTGTATTTTTGTTACTATATATATATATATCTTATCCAAATGCCATTTGGATCAAGGATTTTATAATGTTTTGTATTTTGGTGTCTATATGTTGTAAGAATATTTCTGCTATAATGCTAGATAATGGAGATCCCATTGCCAATCCTTCTTGTTGATAAATTTTGCTATTGAATTCAAAGTAATTTTGTTTTAGTATTAGTTGGAGGCTATTTTTTAATTCAGTTATATACACACAATATATATGTGTTTATTGTGTTTCCTAATAAGAAAAGAAATATCTTGAGGTAAATTCATTATAAAAATTAAATATAATATATACATCAAGAAATGGGGTGTAGCAAAGAATGTTTGAACAAATAATTTTGTATGTTCAAATTTACAATTGTCAGTCAAATGAGTGTCCAGAAGTAGAATAACACTTAACTATCAATGACAGAATCACATCACATGATCAATCAGGATCATTCAACTATACAGTATCTCAAATCTCAGTAAGAGTTCATTCACTCATTAAACAAAAAAATCACAAGGGAAAGTAAATATGTTATGTAACGTATCTGAAAACATTGATTTTATTAGGAAGTATTATTAACCACATTAAATGTAGTTGACAGTGAACAGCAGAAAGGAAAATAGTAAAATCATAACTCTTCAAGTGAAATGGATATGAAGATTATTATTTGGAAGGAGAAGACAGAAGAGGTAAGCAGAAATAAGATAAACAAAATGTAATAGGTACTTAGTTCAACTTATGCACAAAGAATGTAATTATAGTGAGAATCAGTTATTGAAGATTGTAATGAGAATTATAATAACTGAACTGTATTACTAACTGTAACAACAGATTTTCTTACTCGATTGTACAACATTAAAATCAGGTCGAAAAGAGATTGTAGTAAACTACGCGCATTAACAATGCAAATTGCTTTTTCTAATTTAAGTAAAAAAGAAAACAGTGAAATTATTAACTTTTTGATAACATTAACTTATTTGTAACACTGCATATCCGTATAAGAATGTAACATTCATTTCCAAACAATCTTGATGATCATCCATTTCCAAAGTTTGAAATTCTCTTTTAAAAATTAACTCACTATAGTACAGCTTAACGTACATAAGAAAACATAAAGTGATTTTATTTTAAAAGACTAGACTTTTTACAACACTCTCCATTCCCAGATGTATACTGTATATTACGTCTTATTTACAGTATGGAGAAGTCATATGTTAGACTGGTTCTGCCTGGTTCACTCATTTACAAAATACTGATGTTACTACTTTATAAAAGATAGAAATAAAAACAGCCCAGATCAAGTTATGAAAGTAGGTCATGTTAATCAGTTAAAATGAATTCATTTGAAATAAGAATATAATACTTATGAAGGATTTTGCAATTATAGTTTTCATATATTTTAACATACTAAAATTCAATAAGAAAAATTCAAAGTAAACATGAGATCAGAGTATACACTTATTTTATGACACACGTGACAGCTAAATTTATTTTGCAGGAAATTATTAAATGAAAATGTATTAGATTTCTTAAATTAAAACTGCCTCAGAAAAATTTCTTTGCCTCTGCTATTCATAATATTTGACAGTGGCAGTTTGACAGACCACTTTATGTTTTTATAAACATAACATTTTAAGAATGCCTCATAACTAACAGTTATAGTAGTGATGATGATGACGATGACGACGACAACGGCAACGATGATGACAATGACAATGTTCAGTCCAAAATAATGTGAATGAAAAATACAAAGTTATAAACCACATTATATCAAACCATAAATCTATAAAAAATAAAATTTTATGAGTCTCTGCTGACTATTAACAGGAAAAGTCTTGTCACAAATGACAAGCCAATTTCCCTTGTGAATTTTGTGCATGTGGAGAGTATATATGTACATTTATGTTTACTTGATAGTCATTAAAAATTGCAAAGGTGTTAAAAAAACATATGCAAATGCTTATGATTAGATAACAGAATTTTACTATGTGTTTGTGTAGAAGTTTGTTTCTTTCATGGCTCTATTATGCCAAGACAGCAGATGGATGTCGATGGTTTTCTTCTTACAAGCTATTTTCGTATAAAAAAGCACATTATATGTTATTTTACTGAATAATGTTTACCGTATGACAAAAGAACAATTTTATGTTCTGAGAAACACTCAAAATTGGTACAAAATATGTTTATAATTATGTGATGTATTAGTTCAGTCAGTGAACATGAAAATTACCTTTTTATATGAAGATTTTAATATAAAAGTTCACCTCATATTAATAGTTTGACTATAAGTTTGTGATATACAAATAAATGATTACAATCCTAGTGATAGTAGTGGTGGTGACAATGATAATGATGATGACGATAGTGATCACTGAGGCATCACTTTACCTCAGTTGAGAGTGGCGTAAGTTGACATTTCAGTAGCTACAAACTGGAAATTTCCAACTAATGTCTAAAAGAGGTCTCCAATATATTGACATAACAACTGCAAGTAAAACTGAAGGAGAAAAGAAGTTGCTTTCATGTTCGTTGTTTTACTTCAGTTGTTGATGTTGTTTTATTTCAGTTGTTGCTTTGGTTTCCTGTCAACAACCAGCCAACACATAAATACCTCACAATGCTCAAAATTCGTAAGGCTGAAGATGGGAACACAAGGCTTCCCGAAACATGTTCCAAATAGGGAGAAAACATCTTGAGGTACAGTCATTACAAAATATATATTATACACATCAAGAAACGGACTGTAGCAGAAAGTGTTTGGTGTTTGAACACCATTGTAATAGATTCGCACTAAGAACTTACAGCGTACGTTTGTAAAGTAGTCATGCCGCCTAGATGGCCGAAAAAGAACATCATGGACACTATCAAGTATGGACGCAAAAACGTTCTCTTCAAATACGGTTCCCAGGAATTGGATTTCTGTTTCTTTTGCTCGTACGATGACTGCAATGATTTGACTAAGTGTGCCAGTTCGATCTGGACCTCGGGCGGTTGCACCCACCCTCTCAGCCACTGCAACGATTTTTCCGCTTCTGCGATTCTGCCTTTCCCTGTAATTAATAATTTGATAATTTATCTGAATGCCAAATTTTTGTACGTCACATCAGTAGACTTGTTTTTAGTGTTAACAGTTGCTAGAAGTTTTAATAAATTTTATTGTGTTAAGTAACAAAATAAATTAAAAGAAATAAAATTAAGAGAATTGCAATAGGATCCAGGAAATAGGGCTAAAATTGGACTTGGTTTTGTCTCAACATATATTATAGTAAATGCAGTGGCAGATTTGGATATTTTGCTGTTGTAGGCAGTTTATTCCCGAAGGCCTCCTTTATAAACAGCAAAATTTAGTATCCCATTTTAACACATTTTGAACAGTTTATGTATGACTCGCCTCCTTGAGACATTGTTTTCATATTTTATTTCAGTAAAAAGTATTTGACAACGATTTATTTAAAAACACACTCATATTAGAATACTTTTGTGAAAATTCGTGCATAATAATTTAAAACAAGTCAAGGACAACATAGTAAAATTATAAAATTAATTAATTAAGAAGACATTAATCACAAATTTGTGAATGTGTGTTCCCTCAATTAATAGTCAATACCATTTTATTATTAATATCGTTTTCAAGTGAGTAATAAAACTAAAACAAAAATAAAATAATTACTTCTAAGAAACACCACATTAAACATAGCATAATATTTTATGATTTAGTTAATTGTCTTTATAAGAAAAATTCAAAGTAAACAAACATCTTAAGTTAATTTTATCTTACAGTAAGACCGATTTTATATTTTTACAAACCTAGGTATTAGTATTACTAATTTTGAAAAATTTAGCGTTTTGGTATGTCCAAGTCTATTGATTTCCTGTACTGTATCAAATAATTTCATTCCCCCCCAAAAAAAATTCGCGTGGCCCCATTCAGGACTGGGGCCTTGGGCAGCTGCCTAGTCGGAAATCCGCCGCTGAGTAAGTGGGAGGCAAATAGAAAGAGTTCAAGAATACACACCTGCGGCAGCTAAATGTAATATGAAAGCAAAATAAAAACACATAAATATAAAAAAGCACAGATAATCTTCAAATATCTGTGGGGGAAGAAGTCAACATCAAGTTGGATTAAAGAAGTACAAAAGGATTTAGAAAAAAAATAATATACATGCAGAAGAAGCAATTGAAGGAGAAGTTTTTCGGGCAAAAGTGTTAAAAATGGAGGGAGTCCAGGGTAGGAGAGAGAATAACGTACGTTCAAAGTGGACTGAAGACAGGAAGAAGAGACACAGTGAGAAGATGAAAGAATATTGGAAAAAAGGAAACAACAAAGAGTAAAGAATTGAAATTGACATGTGGTCCTTAGATGGCCGATACGAAAAAAAGCAGGCGATTGAAGTAGATTGCGTTCAGTAAACTTGCACACATAGCGAAAAACAAAAGGAGTTCCCAACATGTAAGGACGAAAAATTTGATTAGTGCGTTTTGGCCGTTGTAATGTATGGACCCACAACATAAATGAACGTATCTTCCTTTCTCTTAATTTGTAGTTAATAGCTTCACTTCGTATTGCAAAATAGAGTTTATATTTTCTATGAGTTTGTCAAAAAAAAAAAAAAAATGCATTAACTATGACTGGAAAAGTGTCAGCACAGTGAGTGGAATCGATTTAAACATTTTTAAACAGTGAATAGAGGATATTTAGTATCGTAAATATTGTAGTTGAAATTCATGTTTCGTTGTGGTGACTTGTTTCAAATGAGTACAGAACTATTACTTTTCCTATTAAATATTTGTTATCAATAAGTGACTGGGTATTCACAGCTGATTAAATACATAAATGTGTAAGTAGTCTAGAAGTGTTATTCTAAATCATAAAATGCAAACACAAGGCTCAAAGTTTTTGAATGGCATTGAGCAATGTTTAAGAGCAAAAGACTCGTTAAAGAATGAAAAACAAGTAGCCTATTACTGGAAAAGGCAAGACGTACCGATAAGCCAGTGCGGGCTCTCGGGGACGCAGCAGAGGGCGCAGACGGCCGCCACAGGGAAGACGATGTTCATCAGCGCCACCGTCCTCCACGTCACGAAGTTACCCAGCACGAACTCGAGGAACACGCCCAGTATGACGCACATGGACGCCGTCGCCGACAGCATGCCTCGCAGATGCGGCTGCGTGATCTCTGCCACGTATGTCAGCACCTGCAACACCATACCGTTTTAAACCTTTGATCTTGATGTTCTATAAAGTTATGGCTGCGGCCTGTGAGCTATACTTTATGCACCCGAAACCTCGACCAGTCGGTTAGGATGAAGTTTCTATGGTGAGTTCCAGGTGCTAAAAAGAAGGGACCCTTTTGAAAACATAAGAATGAGGGATATACTTTGAATTTACAACTTGTATAAAAAGATCAAAGAATATAGACGAGGATGGAAGAACCGTGCGATAAGGATGGAAGACGAACGTCTGCCGAAGGAAATCCTAGTTTATGGATATATTGGAACAAGAAATATTGGCAGGCGGAACCGTTGCCAGGATTAGGCGCTGTGTAAGAGGCGTTTCACCTTTTAGTAAAAGAACTAATCTTTGTCTTTTTTATGGTTTAGGAAAGATTCCCTCACAAAACCAACATCACAACGATAATACCAATGGCGGTCTTAAGGGAGATGTGTCTGGCATATACGTATATTGGCAGATTTAGGTGTGTGTGTGTGTGTGTTATGCTTGAATTTTATGAAGTGGTAAAGATATATAATTATAATTAATAGACACCAAAAAAAGAAGTTCATATTTTAATAACGTATCAACCAGACATTACACGGTTCGGACAGGGCCGTAGCTAGACTCTTAGGCTGAAAATTTATCTAGAGTCTAATTCTCGATAGACAAAAGAGTCAAACTACTAAGTCGTTGTTAGGTCATGGTGCATCATAGAAAATTCTTTATTAGTTTCAGTTTTGAGAATGATCTCTCAGTGTTTGCTACTGTTACAGGGACTGTAAGGTACATCAAACAAGCAGTGATGACATCTGGGTAGCTTGAAGCTAAGGAACTGTTTTCAATCACAAGTAGGTTTGCAAGGTGTTTCACATCCGTCAAATGCTCTAACTTTGTTCTGAAAACACTTCTGACTCATAACAACTGCGACTTAAACAGTGGTAATACATAATCTGAAAAACTGTGTGCAGATTTATCAGCTTCGTCCAGAAATTCAACCTCAGTAGATGTGACAAGGACATAAGGTTGTATTACTCTGTACGCGTCAATAACTGCTTATATAGCTCTGAATCTGTTGTCTGGTTGTGATAGTATTGTATCATTCATAGAATAAAAGACTGGCACTCTAAACCTGTTCTTAGCCCCTCCAGCCCACCCCGCCGCTCGGCGATATATCGGCAAGAGGATTTAAATATGGGTGATATGTCGGCGTGATTACGGGATCGGTCGGTGCCAGCAGTGCGACCCATACGGTAGTTTGTTAACTCGGTACTCGGACACATCGTTATCCAACTGGCTCCTACTCTCGCGTCTTATGAAAATAGTCACTTAATTCAACATAATTTGAACAAAACATGTGTTATGTCTGGGCTAGCTCGCTTTTCTAGATCTTGGCCCAGCCTAGCTACGGATACGATAGACTCGGTGGATGAAGGAGAACAGCAGTGGTGTTCGTTGTATTTAAACTAATGTTAACGCGGCACTTACGTCTGAACTAGAAGGAAGACAACGCCAGACAAGTGGAGGACAATCAAAAACGCACAGGTGAAACGTCGTAGATAACACTGCATATGAGTTTCCAGAAACGGTAAATTGTTAAATTGAAAACAAAGTGAAAATTATCTCGGTTTATATATAGTTCGAAAGTAAGTAGTATCATATAAAATGATTTTTATACCCTGCATCAGAACCACATAAGAGATTCAGAACAGCCGTAATTTCATAGAATTTCACCACGACTCTTCCATGTCTTTGTTTCAGCTTTGTTTCAACTATTTTTCATTGGAGTAGTTGATTTAAAATTACACAATTGATTGCAAATATAAAAAGATGATAATAGAGATTCTACTGTCTGTGTACATAAATAATGAGGGTTTGCGTTGTATGCATAATTTATGTTTAGTTAAATCTGTATGTACTATCTACTTAAAATAAGTATGAAATGTTTTCAGCTTCATGAATGTGTATTATTAAATTATGCCCACACCTCACACGCTTAACTTGTTTGTAGTAAAAGCATTACCCGATTCGTAACCCAGTTGTCACTGAATATGAATAACAGGCTTGCGAGTGTATAATATTTGCTTTTTTCCTTGCATTATAATTCACTCGTTTCGTTCTTTTAATTGCAAGGATTAATTGGTAATTAAACTAGTCACATGCAGTTACACTCAAGTTTAATTAAGAAGGGAATTCATATGAAATGTAAATACAAATTCATATACAAATTAATGTAGTGTTTATGTTATTAATGTTATTTAATAAGCGTGCTCACGCGCGTAGTAATACGTTTAAGACATTAGGTTAATGTTTAATTAACCTAAATAAAGAACCTAAATTAACCTAAATAAAAAATATTAAAATATTGTACGTAAAAATATTCGCAGTTAGACAGATTTATTTGTAACATGCACAGGATACAGATTGCTTTTAATTCCTGTACACTACAATTACACCTTATAATTCGCTATAACAGATTATATATAAAATAAACATTATACTTTAGTATAGTATTACAGTAAATTTTAACGTGACGTCTGGAAGTGTAAATCACTGGTCTGTACGACACCACATGTTTACGGTTACGGTGTTTCTGTCAGAAGAGCACTTACAGGCGCTTCCAAGACTCCGCCGCTGAATCCCGTCAACACGAGGCCGGCGTACAACATTGGCACACTGTTGGCGTAATGGAAGATCATCCACGCGGCGATGAACGGCACATTCAACGCGATCATACTGGGCTTCCGTCCGAACGGCTGCGTCAGTACCCCGGACAGCAGGCTTCCCACTGGCACGCAGATCAGGTTTATACTACCTGCGGAATACACATAATTTGTGACAGATAGATTATACACGTCTTCTGTGACAGTAATCAATAATAATTAGAAATAAACGTATACATAACATTTAATACCAAAGTAATTCAGTGAAAAAATAAAAATATGTAATTAAACAATATTTATATGAGAAGAAAAATAACTTTCAAAATCGAATATTAGCTTCCCACCACATTAATTTAAAACAGCTTGTTGACAACTATTGTGTCTTTAAAAGCTGGCTTTTGTTAATATTTTAAGAAAACGTATTCGACTTCCTAACAACGATGACATATCAAATTTGAAAACTATATCTGGATTATAATTAGTGAAAATATGCAAAAGCTAAATTCAAAAACAGAATCTACGTAAACAGATAGCTGTATGAAAGTTAAGCGTTCGAAAGGTAAGTCTACAATAAGCAGAATAGCATGAGTTACCTCAGCCGTTTTGGACGGAAACCGTTGGAATGTAATTCTTTGCATTGTATACAATGGATTTCGTACAAAAGAACTGAAAAAGTCGGGTAGTTGATACAACACGACTTTATAAACAGCACATAGATGTGACCAAAGACAGACTAATGTGGAAAAATTCATGGGAACTTTAAACATATCAATAGACATGGTTTGGGTTATGCATACTGAAGTGTTCTAAAACAGAGTAGGCCTATACCAATTCAACTCCCTACCTTCTATTATATATCTCTATGTCCCTTCTAACCCCACACTTCTCTTTCTGTATCTCCTCGAAACTTCTAAGACTCTTCTTACGTACTTCACTGCTACAACCTGTATATGCTGCTGCACTTTTCACCCAGCATTCATGTCTCAAATTCAGTAGGTCTATACACTGTCGTAAGTTCCTTTATCTTTCAAGGAACCAATAAGAACAAAATAATAATAATTAATGATCAAATTGTGAACCATTTTAACTGTTTGGGTTAATTAACTATTAAGTTAGGTTAGTTCCTTGGCCATGGTAAAAATTATGGTATTGCTTTTAAGTTAGGTAAGTTTCAAACGATTTGTGGGACAGTCAATCGTAGTTTTAGAAACAAGATACCGTCAAGATACAAAATGAAAGTTTCCTAAAATTATGGCGGTCGGTCTCTGTACTGTCCTATGGGTGTGAATTATGGACGACAACCATGAAACAAAAATGTGAAATACACTCTTCCGAAATGGCGTTCTAAAGAGGAGTTAAAAGGTGCAATAAACTTGATCGTATAAAGAATGAGGTTATAAGAGAATATTTACAAGTTTTTAACTTAAATGAAAGACTAAAAGATTATAAACAACGGTGGAAAGAACACTTAGAAAGAATGTCAGATTCCAGACTGGCCAAACAAGTCTGGTAATAGAAGCCTGTAGGACACAGTGTGTGGGTAGACCCTGTAAGAGATGGCTGGAGGACCTTTGAAGACGGAACAGGCGGCACCTTGCTTAAGCTGTGATGTGAAGATGATGATGATGACCTTATCTTTGTTTCAACTGCAATTTTCTATCTGTTTATACCATTTCATCCATAGCATAGTAGGACTACACTGTTAGCGCCTTTCTAACTCTTTCTTCGATTTTCACGTCTTGGAATACTTTTCATCTATTACCATTCCCAGGTATTGGAAAGATCTCATTTGCTCTGTCATTGTTCTCACAATTTTTACTTTTACATTTTCCTTTGTTCACCATTTACTATTACTTCGGTTTTTTTGTTTTCCCTTTTTTTTAGTTAAATAAGAAATTAATCTTTATTCTTAGAAAGGCAATTCTTATAATAATCTTTATTTTTAGAATAGGCGCTATGAAAACTGAAATAGTATCAGTTGATGATGCAAGATGAAAGGAGACAGTGTTGATTTAGCATCTAAATGTAGACAATGTAGACCTTGATCGGACTCTTGTGCGCTTCAAAATAAACCGGAGGAGCGACTAACATAATTATGCAGTAAATTTCCGATTACTTCAGAGACGTCTGATTATTACGTGTTATGTAATGGACGCCGACAAACGGCTTGCGATATACGCTCACTAATATGCCGTTTATTATCATATTTAATGCGAAATTCACGTCGTTAAATGTAAGCGATACCTTTCTGAAGACGTGACAAGGTGTCGGTTGGCTGTTATTTTATTATTGCAGGAAGAACGTTGTACATAATAACGGGTGTCTTGTGGTTGACGTCACCGTGTCGCGTGTATCCGGTTTCATTACCTCACTTGTGAATGCAATTTCACCTTTGTTCTACCCACACGCTTTTAGAATTATTTTCATCCTCATTTCATTGCTTTTCCTTTGGTCCAGATTAATTTTTCCAAGACTTTTATTTCTTTTTATAACAGTTAAATAATCGGCAAAGTTTGCAGTACAGACAAGGCAAAATCAGAACAAAGACATTCGGCTAATGTTTAGGCTATAGGTCAGAACAAATCTGTCGTTAAGGTCAAACGATTAGAGTGGACAAACGATTAGCCAGGTGACAACAAATAATGGCAAAAGAATTTTTTATCAACATTTACACTGTTATCGAAAGAGTTCTCAGCATCGATTCGACCTTTACGCGTTTGTCTGTATGTCTGTCTATCTATCTGTCTATCTGTCTGATGTTTTTCTGTCTGTTTGGAGTATGTGTCACGATAACGTTTGAACAAATGAACAGATTTTCGTAAAACTTGGCATGCGTGTCCATACCTTTATCCTATAGAACCAAAAATAGGGGGCGAGAGGCAACAATGTGAGGTGAAATTGTGAAAAAAATTCAAAAGCCCATGTGGGGTATCAGATAAAAGGGAATTTTAATTAATCTGAATAGTGTTCATTTATGAAAATTTCAAAACTTTTGTTCATAGGGCTCAAAAATTGGGTGAAAATTTTGATAAGATCGCAAAAAATCATGTGGGGGTATCAAATTAAAGAGAACTTTAACTAATATATGGATTTCGTGTTAAGTTTTCAAAATTTCAAAATTATGGGACCCCAGAGTCCAAAAAAGAGATAAAAAACTTGTGAAAATCCAGCAGGATGTCAGACTAAAAGGAATTGTAACCAAAATGCGAATGTTTCAAATTGGTAGTGTTTATTGTATAATTGTGCGCACTATAATTATTAAATTATTACTAAAACAATAATAGGGGAATCAGGATATCTGTAATTTTTTCCATAATTGAAAAATTATCTAATATCAAAATTTATGTGATACAAAATGAACTGTGTTCAAAATAGTGAGCGAGTTTAGCACCACAGGGAGCTTACTAGTTCAACACATTAAACAAAATCACTAATTCACTAATTTTTACAGACAATTTACTCAACTGAGTATGTCACAGGCGTTACGAAGTAGGAAAAAATAAGAATTGTGGCATTTATAAAAGGGATAATTAAGTCGTTGGGGAAATTTACAGTCTGTGGAATTTGAGAAGAATTATGTAAGGCCAGTGAGAAGAATGTGGGGAAAAAATAGGAAAGAATAAAGAAAGTGTAGGTTTAAATAAACCTGGTATCAAATAACTGTAAAAATTAAAAAAAAAAAAAGGTTACACGGGTTAAAGGAAAGAGGCTGGAACAGAAAAACGAAGATGGGAACAATCTGTGTACAATTGAAATATAGTGCAATTAAACTTATACCATTGTATAGCGACAGGGTTTTGATTTATATTGTTATAATATTTTTTTTTGTTTAGGGAAAAAATGGTTTATGCACCGTCAGAGGAGGCCGACTCTCACCAAGTAAAAAACCTACCTCTAATTCAGGCATTCATATCCATCCTGGAACTACTTAGTGTATTATTGTAATATATTATAATAAAAACATTATAATTGTTATAATAATAATAATAATAACAACTGTTATTAATTTTCCCGTATTTGTCAACTTACCCTGCTACTGTTTGTATTTTAACTGTTGTTATTAAAATGGTAGTTAAAAAACGATAAAAAGAATGCAAACTGTACTTGGAACTGTGTAGAAGGTAGGACAAATGTTAGAAGGAAATTCAAGTTATTGTCAAATCGTGGGTGTAGCCAGAAAGTAGTTTGGGGGGAAGGTTAAAACCTCCAGATATTTGTGAATCAGCTAACAGAACCATAATATTGTACGCTTGGCCCTGCTAAGATACGACAAGTACTATGACAACAGTCAATGATTATAATTAATGTTGAATGTTAAATGTTGAACAGTCAACAGGAATGTTAAATGTTGTTTGAAGATGGGTGACCTTCACTTTTGTTGAATCCCTCCCAAAATTGATATTCTGCATAGCCCATGTGTTAAACCCAGAGATGTTTCTTTTTACAATTAACCTTAGTTTTAAACGCTTTTATTTAACTTGCTTTTCCCGTCGGTCTAAAGTGGATTTTTCAAATCGAATTTTCGCATACTTCCCGATGTGACAGCGACTTGAAATTTTGCATACACACTTGAATCACGTGACAATACAATATTATGAAAAAAAATACATACATACATTTACCAATGTACAGATTATAAGTTAAATGTAGTCGCATTCATAAGCGAAGTTTTATATGTGTACTACGTTATTGACAACAAAGAAGTAGTATCTATGGAAACTCACCGGTTCCCATTTTCGATCACGCGCAAATGTGTGACACGTCCTTATAAACATTTTCAATGTTAAAACTGTCTACGTGATTACAAATAACGGGAAGCAATTTTACTTTGTACAAAACGTTTCACTTTGAATTTTTCTCTTTTAAAATTTAAATAAATAAATAATTCTTAATATGAATTACCCTGGCTTGGTATATGGCACTATTGAAAGTTTTCGATCTCAGATACGGTCTTTTTTAGGTTAATTAATACTACACTTCTTAAAATTAAACACACAAAAGTAATGATTAGCAACTAACAAAAAAAAATTACAACAGTGTTATTGTGTGACAGTTCAGTGTTTGTGAAAAAGTAGTTCGCTAGTATATATAGTGTCACAGGTTAGTTTATGGTAACGGTTAAAAATTTTTTAAATTTGATTAATATCACAATACTTTCATTTTTAAATTCACACTTTTATATTCCTTTTTGGTTGTTTCCACTATATAATTCATTTATTATTATTTTAACAATAACAGTGTTGAACTAAAAAGGATAAATTAATTTATCTTATACCAAATACATTAACAACAAATGAAAATAACGTTATTAATCAAAAATTTGTGTAACATTAAGTATCACTGATAATAAAAGCGTGGGCGCCTAAGGATATTATACCATGTTTAAATCAATCTTCAATAAAAAAGATGTATAACTGATACTATTTGTTCTACATTTACTATCACTGATAATAAAAGCATGGGCACCTTCATTTAGACAATGTGATCTTAAACATGAATTCGAAAATATAATTAATCAATATCAAAATGAATTTTGTATCTCAAAAATATTATAAAAACTATTTGTTTATATTCAGTGCATTGTGTATTTCTTTTTATTTAAAAATATAATCCTTGGCAATCCTAATTTCAACGTCCCCTCTTAATAATAGTTTGTAATGTGAAGTATAATGTTATAACTTGATTCAATGGAAAGGAATCTTCAAATATCTACTATTTTTCCATAATTTAGTTATACTATGATTCTCTTTATAGAATGTCAATTTTGGAATTGCCCACGATTGTACTTGTAAGACAAATGTACACATATATACATACTCTGAAACATTTAATTCCTCAATAATCAAATAAATGTAGAACAAATAGTATCAGTTATACATCTTTTTTATTGAAGATTGATTTAAACAGGGTATAATATCATTCCTTTGGCGCCCACGATTTTATTATCAGTGATACTTAATGTTACACAATTTTTGATTAATAAACGTTATTTTCATTTGTTGTTAATGTATTTGGTATAAGATAAATTATTTTATCCTTTTTAGTACATTGATCATTTTATTAATTTTAAATAAAAGCGTTTTTTTTATTTTTTACTTTTTTTTATTAAATTTATAGGCCTATAGGCGTCTACAGGACCTACAGGTGTACCCTCCTTTTAAATCCTGTATATGATTTAGGTTATTGTAGCTATGTGCGCTACTCAAGAGCTGCGCCTAATCTCAGATGGTAAGAGGGGTTATGCACACACACACACACACATTTTATTATCACCGTTGTCATGATAATTTTACTGTTACCATCCTTGTCGTAATCATCGTCTACTTTATAACTCAAATTTCGTTTGTAACGAATGACATCATAATTGCGGCCTAAATTAGACTAACTAATAAAATTAGTATATGCTCCAGAACTTAAACAGAAAATACAGAGATACTGTACGTAGGTTAGCAGAAAAAACGACCAATTACAATTTGCGAATACAGTAACTAGTTTACAAAGTTGCTGGTACAGAATAGGGACGATATGGAATACACGCATACGTCACACAATATTAAAACATTACGGAAAGGTCGGTTTACACGTGTATTTAAATAATACAAAATATATAAGTGTATCAATCATCATGTCTGGATATAGGGCATAAGGAGAAAATTAAAAGTTGTGACAACCGTAAGTACCTATTACGAGTTAGAATTTATAAAGACAGTCACGATGGAAAAAATCAAAGTAAGAATCAGCGAAGAAGCAGAGTTAAGTTAATTAAGGACATATTAAAATAAAAAAAATATACCGTTTGTGACAGTGCAGAAACATGGAAGTATGTTGAAACAGATTAAACAGTGTGTGCCCTAAGATGTAGAACTATCTCACTATTTTGAACGAAGCACATTTATTACCTGTTTCATAAATTTCGATATTAGATAATTTTTCAATTATAGGAAAAATTACAAAACTTCCGATTTCTCTATTGTTTCTTTACTAATAGACCTATAAAAATAAGCTTATTCGTATTTGGATCACAATTCCTTTTAGTGTGACATCCTGCTGGGTTTTTGCAATTTTTTCAAATCTTTGATAACTTTTACCCACGTTGGGCCATGACGTCCAAAAGTTTCCAAACTTTAAAAATTAACAGTTTATTCTGATTGTAGTTTAAATTAAATTTAACTTGATGCTCCACATGAATTTTTACCATTTTATCAAAATTGTCACCCACTTTTTGGACACTCACGATAAAAAATTTTGGTATTTTTAAAAACGAACACAATGTCTAGACTGTGGTTTAAATTCCATTTAATTTGATATCTCACATGAGCTTTACGTTTTTTCAAAGAAAAGTTGGAAATGGAAGGAGTGTGGAGGTCTCACAAAATATAACGAATATACAGAGTGCCTAAACAAGCAATGATCGAATTAACGCGGAAGAAGGAGAAAACAGATTACTACATATAAATAAAACAACTTCTTACGATACGCACATCTGTAAAGATTGCGATAGCATCGACTACCTAAAACGATTTTAGAATGGATATGGCCCAGAGGACAAAAAGAAACGTAGGTGCAAGGAATTATAATTGTTATAGGAGAGAATGGGTATATAAAAGGAAAGAGCAGACTGGCGAGAAAGTCTGAAAACCGAACAATATCGCTGGATCGTTATACTGATTACCTAAGAAGACTTGATATTAATAAACCACAAGTGTTTAACTAAATAGGCAATGCAAACACAATTAGGTTAAACGATGTGCCTGCAATTTGTATTCGTTCAGTTTGTCGTTTTCTAGAAACATTTACGACGGCTGGGCCAAACAGCAAAGGTTGTATGCTGTTTGTATGTTTATGTAACTCACGAACTCGCTATAACCAATCCGTCTCACATTACGACCGTCACGCGTCTGCTACCCGCTGGCACTGTAATTGTTTTCGCTAAGTCGTAATTAACCCTGTTTGTCGTAAACAAACGCCCGTAATTGCCGAAACACAATACAGCATAACCTGCAAGTGATCCACGACGCTTACCAATTCATTTGTACAGTAAAAGTTTTGTCTGTCATTTTCATCATTAGGCTAGCGACCTGTCGAGAGTTATCTGCAAATCTCCACATCGTTCGGAATAAATATCGTCATCTTCTTCATTAGCATTTGCTTGTTACTGTTACGACCAGTACGACCAGTCATCCTCAAATATGAAAAATGCTCAAGATAGATAGTCTTGACTCTTTCTCACACTACACAACGTCTCTTCATCTCGTAAAGGGTAGAGTTACGGTCTTCTTTTAGTCTCCGATCTTGCTACCGTCTTCGAGTGTAGCACGCCCTAATTTGTTTTCGTTTACTTATATAAATGAAGTCTCCTATTCAAGCATGGCGCGTAACGGTTTTTCTTTTCTCTTTGTTATTCCTAGTGAATTATACGCTTCTTCGGAATGAAGAATAATTCTGGGAGTTTGTAGATTTAAGATGCGGTTTTATATGAGCGATCGTCGCATGCGATGAAGTCGTTGTATGCGTCGCTGTAATGACATAAATAGCTCAGAAGTGCGTCCACTGCTAGAAAACGCGCGCGACTACTGCAGTCAGTCTGCAGCGATCTAGTCTACTTTGATTCCTTAAGTTAACTTTTGTCATAGAATTAATAATCATAATAAAAAGTAATTAATACAAGTTAAATATTAACATCATTAGCCATATAAATGTAAACTTAGGCTGATTGCCTGACAAATAATAAATATCGGTATGGAGAAACATACATGACTTCCATGTTCTAAGATTTATATTTAAAATAATTTTCGAAATGAAATATTTACATAGAAACTACTTCTTTCTACTTATTGCTTCAGCCTTAACCACAGTACTAACCACTAACGTATATCACCTCACGTTATCGCATTCGATATTTACTGATGATGGCAGTCGATGGCCCTGCCGAAACGTCTGGTTTTGCAGAAAATATTGGACTACGGCCAAACAGCCCGGGAAGGAATTTTAACAACAAACTACTTCTTTGTTGAAGATAACGTAGTACACATATAAAAAATCGGTATGGAGAACCATACATGACTTCCATGTTTTCAGATTATATATAAAATCATTTGGCACTGCCTTTATGTGTACCCGCAGTTATTTCGATAATGCGATTTTTGGGCTTAGATATGTAGTGAATATCGCACATAATTTTATGTAGTAAAAGAATTATACAAATTTTAATTTTGTATGTTGCAAAATAGTTGGCTGGTGATTGCAATTGATTTCGTTTGTCACTTTTTAATGGTAAATGACTGTAGTAGTAATTTATCACCGGGTCGTGGTTGTGACACCAAAAATTGATTATGTTAGGTTAACATGAAAACTGAAATTATACATGGAAACCAATACGTGTGGAATGTAAAATTATTGTTTTTCTAAAACCACGAAAAGCCAAACTCGAAGTAAGGCGGGAGTGGCCCAAGGGTCAACCCCTTGCCTATTATTATAAGCCTACATGTCACTTTTTTGTGGCAGAACTCGTTTTTTTGGTGAAATTCGTTTTCCGACAAGTACTCGTTTTGTGACTAACAAAAAACAAACATAAATTATGTACAATTTGTAGAGCATATGTTGTCATTCCTTAATACAGTGTTTTTGTTTTTTAATTAACCATAAATATTTGTATTTTTCATTTTGTATTTGCTGTTGTTTTTTCCAATTTGTAAACTTAAAACGTTAGGTTCTTTATTTTAAGTGTTACTCTGTTATACGCATTGTATTACACGTTTCATGTTATGTTTTCTCAACCACAGGTTTAATTATTTTAGCAGTAAACTAAAAACCCAAAACCATTATTACCTAACTACCAAATGAAAACAACACGTATTTTTGCTTTACATTAAGAAATAGGGCAATTTACAATTAGTACACTTCTTCTTTTCCACACCGTAATATATCGATACAATCGCATATTAAAAACATCGAAATGTATTGCGGGTACTCATACAGTTCCAATCATTTACTTGAATTCGGTTCGATAATTCCTAAAAAAAATATCGGTATGGAGAACCATACATGATTTCCATGTTCTAAGATTTATATTTAAAATTATTTTCGAAATGAAATATTCCCATAGAAATTACTTCTTTCTTCAGCCTTAACCACAGTATTGTGGTCACTAACGTATACCGCTTCACATTAGCGCGCTCGATTTTCACTGATGATGGCAGTCGATGGTACTGCCGAAACGTCTGGTTTTGCGGAAAACATTGGACCACGGCCAAACAGCCCGGGAAGGAATTTTAACAACAAACTACTTCTTTGTTGCCGATAACGTAGTACACATATAAAAATATGCATAAAATTAATGGCTTGTATAAGTTAATGTTTGATCTCCATTAAGTAGTGCTCAAGTTTCCAAAGTTTTAATGTTATGATGTCCGTAATTAAAACATCAGAGCAGGTTTAGTGTGTATGAGGGTACACCGTGGAGAAAAATTTTCAACATTCCCTATTGAGCGTTGCTCAGAGTAAAGCTGCGAAGCTACAGTGTAAGGTTCACAGAACAAACACGCGGAAAAGAAGGAGCGCTCCAAAGTCACTCATGGACGCTGAGCATCTTGCAGAGGGTTCCCTAAAGACGAAAAGTCTGTCTGTGAACCGTTCCTCTGTAAACACGTGCTGTTACACTGCCCAGCAATCCACAGGAAGCAAATCGCTATCCACGCTGGACACTTTTTCGGCTTGCACGCGTTGTGTTGGTGTGGGTTTCGGCACTTTCCATTTAAAAAGCGTGCAAATGTAAGAAAATAAACATGAGTGAGGCCAGAAATAACGCGAATTATGTGTGTGTGTGTGTGTGTGTGTTGCCTGCCTCTTTATTGCGGTAACGTTAATAAATATCGGTATGGAGAACCATACATGACTTCCATGTTCTAAGATTTATAATTAAAATCATTTACGAAATGAAATGTTTCCATAGAAACTACTTCTTTCCACTTATTGCTTCAGCCTTAACCACAGTACTGCGGTCACTAACGTATACCACCACACGTTATCGCACTCGATTTTCACTGATGATGGCAGTCGAAGGCACTGCCGAAACGTCTGGTTTTGCAGAAAACATTGGACTACGGCCAAACAGCCCGGGAAGGAATTTTAACAACAAACTACTACTTTGTTGCCGATAACGTAGTACACATATAAGAATTATCCCCTCCCCCTTCAACTATAATTTTCATTTATAGAAAATTACCCCCATCCCGTTCAACTAGCCTCTTCATTTATAGATATTTCATCTACGTTTCTACAGTGGATTATTAAGATCTTCTTATCAGGATATTTTATTTATCAAAATTAAGTACTTTACTCTAGGTAAACTACAGGGGGTAAACTCTAGTTTACTGCAGGGGTAGTTCTGCAGGTAAACTACCCCTTTCCCTTAACCGATCTTCGACAAAATCAACAGACCTTGAGTACTTAACAATTCAGGAACGTATGCAAAAAAATATTTGATTCTATTTGAATGTGCGGCAGTTATCATTCGTCATAAGAAAAATTACCCTTGTTAAAACATAAAATGTTGCAGGTAAACTATCCCTTTCCCTTAACCGATTTTCACCAAAAATAACAGGTGTTGAGTACTCTACAATTGAGAGCTGTATGCAAAAATTATTCGATTCTCTTTTAATATGCAGCAGTTATCATTCGTCATAAAAAAATTACCCTTTTAAAACATAAAATGTTGCTGGTAAACTACCCTTTTCTCTTAACCGGTCTTCACCAAAATCAGCAGACCTTGAGTTCTCTATAATTCAGGAAGGCGTGCAAAAAAGTATTTCATTGTGTTTGAATTTACGGCAGTTATCGTTCGTCATAGATAAAAATTACCCTTGTTAAAACATAAAACGTTGCTGGTAAACTACCCCTTTTCCTTAACCGATCTTCATAAAAAACAATATGTCTTGAGTACTCTACAAATCAGGACTGTATGCAAAAAATTATTTGATTCTGTTTGAATTTGCGGCTGTTATCGTTTGCCATAGAAAAAACCACACACACACACACACACACACACACACACACACACACACACACACACACACACACACACACACACACACACACACACACACACACACACACACACTCTCTCTCTCTCTCTCTCTCTCTCTCTCTCTCTCTCTCTCTCTCTCTCTCTCTCTCTCTTTTCGAAAAATGATTTTTTTTTCATATTTTGAGGGTAGTACAATCAGAATCTGCAATTATCTCGAACACGATTTGTTTTGCCATCACTATATACTTCCATTTCCTTATGGAACATGGAAGTAATAAAATGGAAACGTAAACATCACATCATTAAGATATGCTTGCCTGCCACGAACGATATATTTTCTCTCATACACAATTTAAATTAAAATGAAAAAATTATAATTTTATTACCTGGCAACAAAATTATTGACATGGAATCCATAGGTATGTAATGTCTTACTCGCACGTTTCGCGAAAATCGACCGTTATGTTTCAAATGTACTTTCGGCATACCACTATCTCACGAACCGCTCAACCAATCCCAGCAAACCAGGTGTCAGGTGATCGAGTCACTCGGCCCCCTTCCAACAATAGTACTGAGAATTTTGACAACTGACTTCAGTCGCCTCTAGGCTTTGTCTGCGTGAGGGTGTTTTTGCGCAGAAAATTTCTAAATTGCTCCACTAAAACTTAAATATCTCGGGAACTACAAGTCCGATCGCGAAAATACAAAGTGCGTTGTGATCGTCAGAACTAAATCTCTCCAATAACACCAATTCCGAGTACCAGAAGCACTCACAGAAAATAATAACAACATTTGAACTCAAAAATTTGAAATGCCTCGACCTAAAAATCGCGATAAAACTCGAACCAAAAATTTCAAACCGAAAACCGGCAAATCCTATGCAGAGCGTCAACAGGCCTATCGTTTGAGACTAAAATCAAAGAAATCGGCCGAGAACCTAGAGAATGGCAACCATTTTAAGATTGACGAAACCCCGTCAGCGCCCAAGCGGCCGCATCTCCGATACCTGGGTCATCCGGCGTGCCCCCAAAGCGACTCAGATCGAGCGTACGGCTAGCTAGCGAGAAAACAGACGATGAGAACATTAATAACTTGTGCTTCGACAACATTGGACCCTCGATGCTCTGCGCAGAACAGCCCGGTCCAAGTCGCCGCTTCAAAGGAGTCGACGAGGAATTCTCTAAGCACTTTATTAACAATCCGTTCGGCTCGGTGTGTGGGATCTGCGATCGCTTGTGATTCTGAATAAATAAAATACATTAAAACTTATGTAGCTGTTTATTTAACCAACCCTTCATTCCTTCCCAAAGCACAAGTCTGCCCATGATTCCATGTCTACCGGTAGTCCCACGACTACCAGGTTTAAATTTTTTTATTTTTAATACTTACCTTGTTTGAAAAAGTTTAAATGAATTTTCAAGTACTTTACTCTTGTTAAAACGTAAAAGGTTGCAGGTAAACTACCCCTTTCCCCTTAACCGATCTTCACCAAAATCAAAAGGCTTTGAGTTCTCTACAATTCAGGGATGTATACAAAAATTATTTGATTCTGTTTGAATATGCGGCAGTTATCGTTCGTCATAGAAAAAAATTACCCTTGTTAAAACATAAAACGTTACAACGTTGCAGGTAAACTACCCCTTTCACCAAAAACAGCACTGTATGCTAAAAATTATTTGATTCTGTACGAGTTTGCGGCTGTTATCGTTTGCCATAGAAAAAATTCTACACAGACAGATAGACACACAGACACTTTTCGAAAAATGACTTTATTTAATCTGTTACAAGCTGGCACGAGATTAATGCAGTAGTATAACATCTTAACTTGTGTTATAACCTAGGGAACCTGCATTAATTAGAAATGCCAATCATACAGGCTGCCTTCGTTGTGACGAGCTGAAAATTAATCACAACACCAAAACAATTAATATAAAAGGATTCTGGAAGGGGGAGACTGTTGATTTATGCACTCAGTTTAGTCGGTACTACAGATGACCTCTCTTTATTACATTTGGTATTAATTGCTCTACTTAAAATTCTCAACATATATGGTTCAACAGCTTACAGTTTACAAGATGATTATATTTTATTCTTTTACAAGGGCCCTCAAAATAAGATGTACATCAATTTAATTAATTCCACGGATCCGGGATTGAATATAGTATGTTAATAATGGTCACCTCGCCATATACAATCTTTAAAATTGTGCCATTTAAAGAATGGACTTTATTAATCTTTTTAAAACAATAAAGCTTTCAGTTTAAGCTATAACTCTTTTACTACAAATAAGAATACAATTACTGTCAGTACTTAAAATGTCTTAATGTTGTTAATTTAATTGTCTTTTACTGTTTTATAATATTTAGTATTTCATAACCACGGAAGGCTTGCCTCCGTGTCACCTTTTGGATATCCTCCAGCTCCTCGTTATTCCAGTCCTCGGTCCTCGGTTGCAGCATGTTTGATGTAGGTCAGCTATCTCTCGTTATCTTCGTATCCGGCGATGTGAAGTCTTTTAGATCATTGCGGGCCCTGGTTCACTGCTCTTGGCTAACGGGTAGTAATAGCTCGTTGATTTGAATGATTAACACAAAAGTTTTATTCACCTGTATCTACTTCACATGATTGTTTATTTGTTGCACTTCACTTTATGGTCTTACCACAGTTTTAATTACATAAGTTTTATATTTTAGTATTTTTGTAGAGATGTCATAGCCGCTAAATTTTAATTATTCTTTCTTACTCGTTTACAACATATTTATACGAATCGCGGTTCAACTATATTAACGCAACACATTGTTTAATAGTATAAAGAATGCCTCTGTGTCTTAACTGACGGATTAATCACTTTAGGAAACAAACTATTTTTAACGTTCCACATTACTGCTGTGCGCAGCTTACGGGTTGACCGCTCCATTTCAAGTGCGTGAAAATAGTTAGGGGTGAGAGTAGTAATCTCGCGACATTTACCAATCAACATAAAAGTAGTTCCATGTTTCTTCTTTATTTAAAGGATTAAAGTTTGACTATTTAATTAACTAGAGATATTCTTAGTTACAGACGTTATTAAAATACATTACAGTGGTCTTATTTAATTATTTAAATAATGTCAAAATTTACAAGTATATTTAGTTTGTTTAGGGGTCGGAAATCAAGTTAATTCTGGTTAGTGCCTGTCTATGCAGGATTAATTAACAAGCTTTACCCTTTCTGTACAATCGTATTTCTTTTATTTTATTATTAGACTTTTTATTAAATATTATTATTATTTAAGATAGCAATAAGATTTAGTTTAAATGTGCGATTTTATTAAAAATTTAAAATTTCTCAGCCTACACATTACCAATTTAATAATTACCATATTTTTATTAATGAAATCGTCACATACTCCGCCGCTTAAAACACAGACTCCGGATAATTTGGTCAGCAATGTACCGGGAGTATGCTTGGGGATTTCCCGTGTGAAATTTCTTGGTACTCATTTTCTTTTCTTCCGTGAACTTCCCTTTATCTCGTTTCTTAAAATCTAACTTAATTTTATTTCTACTACTAATTTACGTAACCTCACAACATCGTGGCCCGACTGATTACATTTTGCATACTCTAACTCTAGTAGTTAGTTTTCTGCACTTTCTTTAACCCTTGTAAAGAACTTTCTTTAACCCTTGTAAAGAATTTTTCAGTGCGGCGCCATTGTGACTGTGTTACGTTCCTTATATCTATTTCGCTTATTTATACTTAAGATAATCTAAAGTTGATCCCATACTCAACCTTAGATTATTTTTAATTCTAGTTGCTTACTTTACTGAGACAAGCGGAATGTCACGAAGGGGAATCTTTATTCACTTCTAAACAATCAACTGTAACACACTAAGCAAGAGGGGACAAACACTTTACTTTCAATAGAGATAGTAGTTTTTGCACACTAAAAATTATTTAACTATTCGCATTAAATGCTATACTACTTTCTTTTTTTTTTTTTTTTTTTTACACATAAACGATTAAAATGTGAACTTTAATCATTTTACATTGGTAGTGAGAAAGAGAAATCTCACACAGGCGTCAGTATACATTCAACAAAGGGGGGGGGAATTCTCGGTTACTAAACACAGGATAATACACGCTTCTTATAACAATAGAACAATCGAAGAGGGTTGCGTATTGTCTAACTCAACTTTGCGGGAGGGTAACTATGACAGTTTCACACAGGCGCGGACAAGAATTCAACCGGTCGGATTTTGTTTACAAACCGACATGTTGATGAATGAAATTTTTGACATGCACGTACCTGATGTTATTTCGTATTCTTGAGGCGTCTTAAGTTAACATTATGTACATTCCTATATCTAAATCATAATTCAAATTACTTATTTACTATACTATTATAATAATAATTATCGTTTTATTTTATTTAAGATTTTAGACACATTTTAGAGTAAATGAGTGAATAAATCAACAGGGTATGTGTGGAATATTGGGACACAATTACTTCTTAAACAACACAAGACACAATTTTTTTTTTTGCAAAGGAGTAGCAAAATTTAAACAAATTAGCAGAGTGGCGCAATTTATAACATCTTAACTTGTGTTATAACCTAGGGAACCTGCATTAATTAGAAATGCCAATCATACAGGCTGCCTTCGTTGTGACGAGCTGAAAATTAATCACAACACCAAAACAATTAATATAAAAGGATTCTGGAAGGGGGAGACTGTTGATTTATGCACTCAGTTTAGTCGGTACTACAGATGACCTCTCTTTATTACATTTGGTATTAATTGCTCTACTTAAAATTCTCAACATATATGGTTCAACAGCTTACAGTTTACAAGATGATTATATTTTATTCTTTTACAAGGGCCCTCAAAATAAGATGTACATCAATTTAATTAATTCCACGGATCCGGGATTGAATATAGTATGTTAATAATGGTCACCTCGCCATATACAATCTTTAAAATTGTGCCATTTAAAGAATGGACTTTATTAATCTTTTTAAAACAATAAAGCTTTCAGTTTAAAGCTATAACTCTTTTACTACAAATAAGAATACAATTACTGTCAGTACTTAAAATGTCTTAATGTTGTTAATTTAATTGTCTTTTACTGTTTTATAATATTTAGTATTTCATAACCACGGAAGGCTTGCCTCCGTGTCACCTTTTGGATATCCTCCAGCTCCTCGTTATTCCAGTCCTCGGTCCTCGGTTGCAGCATGTTTGATGTAGGTCAGCTATCTCTCGTTATCTTCGTATCCGGCGATGTGAAGTCTTTTAGATCATTGCGGGTCCTGGTTCACTGCTCTTGGCTAACGGGTAGTAATAGCTCGTTGATTTGAATGATTAACACAAAAGTTTTATTCACCTGTATCTACTTCACATGATTGTTTATTTGTTGCATTTCACTTTATGGTCTTACCACAGTTTTAATTACATAAGTTTTATATTTTAGTATTTTTGTAGAGATGTCATAGCCGCTAAATTTTAATTATTCTTTCTTACTCGTTTACAACATATTTATATGAATCGCGGTTCAACTATATTAACGCAACACATTGTTTAATAGTATAAAGAATGCCTCTGTGTCTTAACTGACGGATTAATCACTTTAGGAAACAAACTATTTTTAACATTCCACATTACTGCTGTGCGCAGCTTACGGGTTGACCGCTCCATTTCAAGTGCGTGAAAATAGTTAGGGGTGAGAGTAGTAATCTCGCGACATTTACCAATCAACATAAAAGTAGTTCCATGTTTCTTCTTTATTTAAAGGATTAAAGTTTGACTATTTAATTAACTAGAGATATTCTTAGTTACAGACGTTATTAAAATACATTACAGTGGTCTTATTTAATTATTTAAATAATGTCAAAATTTACCAGTATATTTAGTTTGTTTAGGGGTCGGAAATCAAGTTAATTCTGGTTAGTGCCTGTCTATGCAGGATTAATTAACAAGCTTTACCCTTTCTGTACAATCGTATTTCTTTTATTTTATTATTAGACTTTTTATTAAATATTATTATTATTTAAGATAGCAATAAGATTTAGTTTAAATGTGCGATTTTATTAAAAATTTAAAATTTCTCAGCCTACACATTACCAATTTAATAATTACCATATTTTTATTAATGAAATCGTCACAGTAGTTCTTATTAAATTGGTAAGTATTTAGTGAAAGAATTACGTAGAATTACTTATTTCGTGTGAAGACTTTAGAACTTAGTGTCATCTTCCGCAAGATATCTGGTAAGTAACGCATACTTCTATCCTTTCTAATTAGTTCTCTCCTTCTTACATAATTATGCCTAAAAAGTCTTCAATTTCATGTTATGTTAAGAGTAGGCCTACATTTGTTTCTTTACATGATGTACCGTAGACTGTAGCTCCACTACATGCTGAAATTTCCACATCGGTCGCTCGCTTCCACTGCACGCATTCAGACGAAACCGCACCTTTAAACCAATAGGCAACAGGGCCGTGCGGGGTTAGTAGCAGTGCGAGATAGACTGGATGATTAAATCAAAACATACTCGCTTTATCTGGCTGCACCCAGATAACACGTCGGTCGTCTATTCTTTCGACAACAACTAGGCTATTCCTGCTGACCATCTTGTAAACAACACAACGCAAGAGCTGACCTGGCCTACTTACTGTGCATAAGGGTGCCGCGACAACACACTAGCGATACGCGTGCCAGTAGTTCAGTGAGATATTAGACAGCGGTATTTAGTGGATGAAACAATACTGTTAATTGTTTACTTGTGTTGTGCACTACTGTAAATTACATTTTCTTTGTGACTTTTATTATTTTTCGTGACAGTGCGTAATGGAAACTTGTGCTAACAGGAAAGCTATCAATGTTGATTTAGAGAACAGTAAAAAATTGTTAGTATCGATTTCTCTGACTTTCAATACTTTATTCTACTGTTGTTGGAACACGAGCCATGCGACCATCGTAACAGTGTCATTCTCGTGTACAGTGTCCGTACGTTAATCAGTGAATCATTGCAGAGGACATGTGCAGTAAACACAAGGAGAAGCTGTTATTCCTCATATTTCACATATATCCTAAGGATGACTATATATCTAATACTACAGGCTCTTATCTTCTCGCTTAAATAAATTTCCTTTTCACGCTCAATTCATCGTCATCACCTTCACTAACACCACCACAATTTCCATCATCATCATTATCATCATCATCACCATCCTCAAGGTTTAAACCAAGAATGGTTTGTTCCGGTCTCAAATAGGCAAATATTACACCTGGTCACTCCAGCGCTTCTTCGGACGTCCCACACCTCTCCGTCCCCTCGGCTTATAGTTCCATAGTTGTTTGGGGATGCGGCAGTCATCCATTCAGCAAAGATATTCCAACCAATTCAGCCGATACTGGGTGATCCTGTCGAGTATACTGATAATATTCAGTTCCTGCCCGTATATCTGTGTTTCTTCTATGATCATGGAGAGTATACCCTGCCACGTCGCTGAGAAATCTCATTTCAGCCTGCTTGGATGCGGCTGGCCTGGCCTTTCGTTAAAGTCCAATTCTCAGACCCATAAAGAAGTGTGGGAAGAGCCATCACCTTGTAGAATTTTAGGCGTGTTTCTTTACTTGCTGACTTAAGGGTTCGCTTGATGATCCCGCAAATAAGGTTGAACTTATGCAACTTGTTCACCACGTCGTTGCTTGCAGTATAAGACACACTGTAGCCCAGGTATTGAAAACTGCTAACTTGTCCCAAGGCAGTACCGGCTATAACAATTTTTGCCCGTACTGGATCAGTTCCACAAAAAGCCATCACCTTGGTTTTAATTGTGGATATATGCAATCCAGAGTCTTTGCAGATTCCATTTAACAAATGTATACCCATCTGCAATCTGTTTTCAGAGTCCGATAGAATAGCCTGATCGTCCACAAACAACTAAGTGACCAATCATAAAATGGTCTGGAAGACACATCTGCCAGTTTTGTATGACATCGTCAATATATAAATTAAAAAGAGAAGGTGATAATGGACACCCTTGTCGTACTCCACAAGTGATCATTATCACCATCACGATAATATAATCACCGTCATCATTAGACGTTAAGGATGTGGAAGATTTTCTCAATTTGTCTTAAAAAGAAATAAGTAAATTAGCTTAGGCTGAATAAACTGATCTTTTTCTTCTTAAAAGTGAATGTTTAAATTTTCTTGTATAACCTTACATCTGATTCTTATACAGCATTTTATATAATTTTCAATAGTTTCACATAGCCTTCTTAGGTAGGGTTCATAGTCTTGACTTACGATCATGTTACGTCGAGACGTTTTTTGTATTTAGAAGAATAACGTTTGAATATGAGAGAAAATTTTGGAGTGCAATTTCAGTGATTTCATAGAATATCAAAGGAAATATTTTCATTGTACGCCGAGACAGACCTCGAAAGGTTAAGAAAATAACGAGCACCAAAACAGACCATATAAACTTAATTCTCTGGAATTATCGTTAGTAATATTTACCATTGTTATTAATGAATTTTTACATTACTTTGTCGGTTTCTAAAACAGGTTGTTACAAGCTTTCTGGTATCCGTTGTTTGCAAACGTTCTTTTACAGATGTTGGTGTTTGTTTAAGTCTTCGTTGTAGGTCTCAACAATGCTACACTTACTTAATTTGTAATTTATTGAATCTAAAAATATAGTTCTTGCAATAATAAATACATTCGATGTACTATCGTTATCTCCATGTTTCATTATTGTTTAGGTTCAAAGCCTTCTTCACATCTATGACATAAAATTCAGTTAATTAAAGATATTATGTTAGACGTCCAAAGAAAAAAAAAGACTTGAAATGCCATTTTTCTACAGTACCAAATAACTGGGTTTAGATTAACCTTTCTGTCATCTAACGGTAAGCACACACATCAAACCCTGGAGTAAAAACTAAAGATGTTAAAGATGCAGCCTCGGTGGATTCACAAAAATTATTTTCGCAAATAAAACCTTTTTAAAGACAACAACACGGTTTTAGATAATTAATAATTATAACCAATTAATTTAAAATAGAATAACAAACGCATAAAAACATTAGGCCTATTATTTGCGGATGACCTACAAAAGACAGAGGATATCCTACAGTTTGCAATGAATCGTTTGAGTCATTGTTACGACGGTCTACTGATCGTCGTATGGTACAGTGGAAAACAAAATACAAGACACCAATTACGTCACTGATCACCAGCTTCAATTATCACAATTAAACAGTTTTTAACCAACAAGATAGTCTCTTACAACAAATCAAATAAAAATTGTTCTTCCGCAATAAAAATGTCTTCTAATATAAAACACAATTGTATTACAATTGTCCCGCACAATTATAAAATACATAACACTTCGCCACAATATTACGAACCGCACTCCAATAAATCGAGACTCAAACTGAACTGAGCGTCGCTGAGTACTTGTATTTATACCCCGCCGAAAATCCAGAATATTCCATACTGCGCGTCAAGAACGCTACTAGAAAACACCAGAACGTAATTGACTGTGGCCTTGCGCGAATTCTGGCAGAGTCTAGCTCACGCGTTGAGAATCACATACGCACGTAGCCGGATTACAGCCGTATTACAGCCGGATTCCACTGGAACATTAAAGAAACACGTAGATTGTTATGTAATGTCGTAACTCTGCCCCCTCCTTAAGCCTGTTCGCCCCGAACTGGCAAACCATCTCTGAAGTAATACTGGACCAGGCGATCTACATAGCTGGTCTATTTGCGAAAAATAATTCTCCGGTTCTTCTAATTCAGTCTCGTGTGACCCGAACATCAAGTTCCCAGGAATATGAGTCTTCCGCTCAACTACTAGTTTTGCGGGAATCACTCCCGATGCGTCATGTAGTGATGACCTAGTAGCCATCAGCTGGTCCGAGTTCGATTGGTTCTCGTCAACAACCTCTTCCGTGACTTCATCTTCAGTAACGTTTTCTCCGGGTTCTTCCATTAACTCAGGAACAAGCAAGAGTCTTGTCTCGACACCCATAGTTGACTTTCCATTCCAATCACTTCTTTTGTCGTTACACTTATTTGTACTTCCTCTGCTACTTCTTCCTCCATTTCCGCTTGCAATAGGGAGGGTTCCTCTTGACCAGACCTGTTGACTTTTTCTTCGACCAATGCCACTTGCTTATTCGAATGGTTGGTAGACCCTGTCATTTTAGCCATGCAAAGTTTTATATTCTCTTGGCCAACCCTCAGGACATTCTCTCTTAAGTCCACAACGAACCCATAGGCATTCATAATGTCCGTGCCAAGAATCACTTCATCGACAATGTCTGCAACGAGCACTTGGTGGCTAAACTCGAGAAGACCCAGGCGTACACGTACGTCTACCTTTCCTAGCACCTTGACGGGGCTTCCAGTCACAGTCTGTATTGTACAAGAGCTAATTAGAGGTTGGCGGTTGCTGACTAAGTCAGGGCGCAAGTGGACACTGTTTCGCCCGTGTCAACTGTAAATGATGGTGGTTTTATCTTCCGCAAATCCATTAAGGATCAAGTTTCCGCTGGTCTTATGTAGCGTGGAAACTGTGTGCCGTTCTGGGGCTTTACTTCTCCAATTAGTGCGATCACTCTCTTCTCTCGGTATTTCCTTATCCCAACAGTCTACCTGTAGATGACCACGTTTTCCACAGTTGTAACACTTCTGTCTTCTGTCTTTTTCCCATCGTTCAAATCGTGGCGGCACTCTTTAACGTCTGAAGTTCACAATCTCCGATGCCATCAGTAAATGTCTGCACCGCAAACCTTATCCGAAAATCTTCTGGTGATTCAGAATAGGCTAATCTAATCAGTCTGTCGATACTTGCTTCAAACTCTTGAAGACTCTCCCCGGACCGTTGCCTTGTTCTCAACTGATCGTAGTACACATCTGTTTATTACCTTGAGCTTTTATCAATTCGGCATAGGTGTTCTGGCTGTCAGGTGGCACTTTCTGTAGTAATTCTGCCGCAGGTCCTTTTTATGCGAGAACGAGTGAAACTGCCTTGTCTTTCTCTGTCCAATTATTTGCGCATGCAGCAGCTTCAAATTGGCGGAGGTACGTTCTCCAGTGCGTGCTTCCATCAAAGGTTGAGGCCTTGGCATGATCTGTCCCAACCGCAGGCAAAGTGACTTTCTCTATTGACTTACTTTTATGTGTATTTTTCTGTCTTTATCATTTGTACAGTCTGTTTAGAAATTTGTTTTGGTTGTATCTTCATGAACTGTTCAACTTCACTTTTAATTTGTTCTCTTATGTTTGCCATTGAGTTTTCTACTGCAGATGTTTTATTTGACACGGATTCTTCTATGACATATATTTTTGTAGACATCAATTCTTCAACAATCGAGACAGATTTTTCTACTTCAGCTATATTTAATGTGGTTGATTTTTCTACTTCCGATATTTTAGTAACTTGTTTATTAAGCTTACCTCGTAGGAAACCCAACTCTGCAGCGGTTTGTTCTTGTGTCCGCTTCTCACAGACTTTCTGTTTAGCTAGTTTCTATATTATGATTGACAATGTTTTTTAATGATTGCGATTTTCTACTGTGACAACTGTAAAATGTATATATTAACTATTATATATCTGACTTCTGTTAAAGGGAATTAAAGACTTATCTAATTGTGGCTGGTTTCTCTAAGGATACCGCCTCACGATGTTGTGATTATCGATTAAAAGGATGAGCTCCTTTCAAATGTGGCTCCAGACAAGAATCCCACGGCGCAGCAATGCGTGGTGCTCAGAACTACTTTATTCTACGGTTTCTATGAACCACTGATCCGCAATACGTGATGCTTAATGTGAAAACGCGGGATTCACGCTTCCGCTATTGCGCAGAGGGTGCGCTTTTCACACTGCGGACGGTCTCTATCGAGTGAGTGAATAGCTTAGTAATTGTGACATGGATGTTGCAATGTTAATGGATGAAGAGGCTGAAGAGGAAGCCGTATATTTATCAACTTTGGTAAATAATGATCCCCTGCCGATGTTTACTAAAAGGAAAGAAGATTGTTTCAAACTTTTAATTTTAAGGCATCTGGTGGAGAAAGACACCAAGTTTAGAGAACATTTTAGAGTCTCCACAGAACTGTTCTACTTCCAACAAAATCAAGAAACCAATATCACCACTGCAGAAGCTGTATTTAACATTAAGATAGGATATATTTTAAATTTAAAATATTATTATTTTTTATCGAATAATTTCTGTTTTATTAATGCTAGTAAAATTTTGAAAACGAAATCAACACGTACAAAGACTCTTTAAAAAAAAAGTGTACTGAAATTCAATTTAATTAGTGATTTAAATTGAAGGACGAATATGAAATGAAACACTTTAATAGTCAAGATTAAATTCATCGAATTGCTTATTTTATAACTAAATCAATTAGTTAGATAAAAAGTCCAAATCTGAATTAAAAAGCCTCGATTTCATGATTTATTGCGTAACAATAGCGCTGCGTATCAGGCTCGAGTCTATGGGAGGTTGACTGTTGCCTGCCACGGATCCGTATCGATCTTGCATTTTCTGGCGGGAATCACTGAAGCGCGCCCATATCGATAGCCGTGACAGACTTCAGCGTCACCACGCATCACGCATCACTTTTTGCATGTCCGTGATTCATAGAAAGCAAGGCCTTAGGGTTCACGGTTGAACATTGGCGGTGTCTTACAACTTCAAGGGGGTACATTCACCTCTCCATTGTAAAACGACTAGCGTTTTAAACAGTTATTAATAGTGAAATATTTGTTTGGTGACAAACAAGTTTAACTTACAGAGAAGACATTACAGTCAGTAATGATGATACAAAACACACACACACACACACACACACACACACACACACACACACACACACACACACACACACACACACACACACACACACACACACACACACACACACACACACACACACACACACACACACACACACACACACACACACACACACACACACACACACACACACAAAATCTACATATACATGCGATAATGTAACTTAGTGTGTATAAGAAATTCATAACATATTTAGTAATGATAAAATTTGTTTTTAATTAGAATTATGAGTACTTCAAACTATAAATTGTTGCTAACAAAGTTTAAATTAAATACGTTAGTTGTGTACACTTACTGAACCAAGAGATCTGTTCCTTCGTCAGGGACAAGGGGTCGTGTTGGAAGTGTTCGACTGGCGAAGTCGCGTTGGTCGCCTGTCTCATTACACTGGGGATGACGATCGTTGGGAAGCCCAGTGTCAGTCCGTAGCCGACAAGCAGTATATTCTTAGCCGTTGTCGCCATGACCTGCAGACAGACAAGCAACACACTTCACAAACACTTCTACTTCAAACACTAAATACTAAATAATTCAGTTAGCAATATTTTACATTAATTTAATATTTTTGGTTTTGATTCTCATGTACATTTTACATAAACCCAGAAAAATTAACTACCAGAGTTTGTGCTGTGAGGAGGGGTTCTACAGAAAACATCGATCAGAGCAGATGTGGCCTCTGTGCGAGATTCCTGTGGGGGTACAGTCAGCTTAAGTGTCACTTTGTGAACTCTATCATCCTTGTAAATTTTCAAAACAGTCTGGGATCGACAGACAATTTAAAGTGCTGTATGAATAAATTATTGGAACAATAATAATATAATTCGTAATACGAGACAATGCTATATAGTGGTGTCCGTTTGAGAGGAAGATGTCCGCTTGGGTATGTCTCACCAAGAGTTATAACTTGAGTATATTGAAGAGTATTATAACGCGAGAACAATTGAAGATTGCAATAGCTGCAACTTCAGCGCATTTGAACAATTAGAGTTACTATACTTTTAGAAACGAACCCTGAGACGATATAATTAATTAAATATTTCTCGGATCGAACGGATAGATGTCCGAAGTGAAGTGAACCCACATCGGATTGAAGAGACGCTGTATCCAAGATCAACGCACTCAAACATAAGCAGATATATGTGGAATTAATTCATTAAGTAGTAACATCCAACCGTCACAAACATACAGAATTTTTAAATGCTTTAATTATAGTTTCTATGCGCTAAAGGCAATAATTTAATTTATTTATATAAGATTATTACTGACAATATAAGAGAATTTAGTTTAGTTAATTTTCAATAAATATTAATCTCCGCTATAGCAGACTATCATTTGCCTATGGAACCTAAATGCATCATTGATATATATTGGAACAGAACCGTGCTAGGAAAGTTATCAATAAGGGATATTATATTAGTGCTATAACAGATTCTCTGACGATCATAGACAAGTTGTAAATTGATTTTATTCCTTTTTTGCAAATTAGATGTAAGTTTTGAATTAAGATATGGGTAAAAAATGACCAAATACCCACATTTTGTCAAAATATGGTTAAGATATGTCAAAATACCCACAATTTTGATACTAACATTTATCGTGTCCAGTGCAATGTTAGTGTTCGAATGCGCGGGTGCGCGTGTGATTCACATTTTATTTAATAACTTCATTAATAATTAACATCTCTTCATGAAACTTGGACAGAGTATGCACCGTATTGAATACTACGTTTTCATGTATTCAATACTGCAGAACTATAATTTTAATATGTTTTTTTTATGAAAATAATTCTTCTTTTAACTCGTTATCTGCAAGAGGGTAATAAAAATTGTAGATTAAATCTAGACAGGCCTTTGCAGACTTGGACATAATTTTAACTCGAAGTCAGTCTATCATGATGAAAATCTATGACGTATCTAAGATTTCAACCAATCAGAAGTTCTAAAAATTATTCGAGTCGGTCCTTTGCAGAGTACACATTGTACAGTTCGGTTCGAGGTCTCATCATAGAAGGTCGTACTGACTGTCGCGAGTTTTTCGTGTCAGGACGTGTCTGTTCTATAAGTGACGTAGAACTTAGGTATACGTTACGAGTTTTTCGTATAGGTTATCCAGAATCGGAGAACTCAAATTATAACAAAATTAATAACAGATTAATGTTAGTGCTTTTCGCGTTAGTGCAAGATTTTCCGCTTAGGACAGCAATATCCATCGGGGAATTACTGATTGACGCGAGAACACATGAAGAGTGCATAAGCCTAATACACAGATCTATTTAATTACCCATTACGAAAACCCTGAGATCAATTAATAAACAATAACAGATTAATAACCGCGGTGGGTGTGTGAACGCGAGTGTCAGCTATACTAAGGTCAACGGGGAGTGGATCGCCAACAGCTGATCGACGGACATCGACGGTAGTTGTGGAATTCGACCCCCAAGTAAACTAACAGTTGTAAAAATAAGAACCAGTAAACTCTTTATTTAAAAGACTAAGTAATTAAATTTTATGTTGGAAGACTTAATAAGACAGAAGTATTAATTTTGTTAGTTAATAAATTTCCTATCTCCAGATATCGACTCTGTGTTTATATTATCATTTAAACGATAAATACAATTTAGTGCTTAAGTCTAACTTACGCTAAACTTGTGTTGCTACCACTAATACTCACTTACACTTCCATGAGCGCTTTCAACCCTCTCGGCTCATCTTCAGATGGAAACAACCATGAGTACAGGGGTTAACATTCTTGGATAGCAACGGACGGCTGAAGCGCAATACTGACCAGTAGCTTCCTTATACGCCGCACGACCCAAGTTGGTATATAACTTGCGCCAACCCTCTCCGCCTCTCAAACGTCTGTGCCAGAAATCCATTTCCGTGGACAACACAATAACTGATTCCGCTGTATCGATACTTTATGGGTGTTCTAAGCCTTGGTTCTATACAGCATTATGCTAAAGAATCTGTACATCCTTTTTTCGTCACTTTTCTGATACACTTCTACTACAGAAGTAAATTTAATAGCCGAATAGATTTTCGCCCCTTGTTAATTCTCTCTTGTACTTCTTGCCTACTGTCCCTACTTTTATTGAATATTAAATATTTGAACTTGTCTACACCACGCATGTTTTCTGGTACAATGGAAAGTTTCAGCAGAGCATGTATCCACATATACACAGTTGCTATACTCTTCTTCTTATCTGGCGTTACAGCCTTTGGTGGGCTTTAGCCTCCTCAACAATACTCCCCCATGCTTCCCTGTTCTCCTCCCTTCCTCACCACCCTCTGATTCCCATGCTAGCAAGATCTTCTGTTACGCCATCCAACCATCTCATCTTTGATCTGCCTCTACGTCTAGTAGTATATAATCTTTCCTTCAGCATTCTCTTAAAAATTCTTTCCTCAGACATTCTTTCCACATGTCCCTGCCAACGCAGCCTCTGTGTTTTTGATGAATTTCACTATGTCTTTTCCATGCACGAGAGCCTATTGTTCATTGTTATTGCGTATTCTCCAACCGCCTTCTTCTTTTACTGGGCCATAAATTTTACGCAATATTTTGCGCTCAAACGATTTAAAGCAGTTTTGTCATTCTCTGTTAAAGATCACACCTCAGATCCATATGTAACAACTGGTCGCACCAGAGAATAATATGGTAATTTAAGTTTTGTACCTCTTGTAACAAGATTGTTTTTAAAGATGTTAATATTTGCAAAGTAGGCTCTATTTCCTGCTTGTATCCTTTCTCTGAACTCATCCTAATGTTATTATCATTTGATACCAAGACACCTAGATAACCAAAGCAGGACAATTCTTTGAAACACTTCCCATTCATATTGAAATCTCTAGGAGCCCTTCTGGTCTCTGAGTTGGACATGACCATGTATTTTGTCTTGTTTCATTTACCACAAAACCAACTTTCGTTGCTTTTGCTTCTATTAATGCGTACATGTTGTTGACGTTATCAACGTGTCTTGCTACTGTTGCAATGTCATCTGCATATGCACTGTTGCTATACTCCGATTTCGTCATATATCAAATTCCCGTAAAATATTTTTTTGCTAACTTTATTATAGCACTGTTGGTATAAACTTCTTTCAAATCTACTTAAGCTGTGTGTGTTTACAGATTTCTCTGCGCTCTTTTTGTGTTAATGTTAATGTGTTGTCCACTTAGGTCGAGCTGCGCGGAGATATGATTGCTCCTTTATCTCCTTTCCTTCATTTCCCAATTCTTTCTATTTTGGACTTCAAAAGTTTAGAGTATAAGTGATCGACAGAGTAAACGGCCGCAATCCTTCTACAATTTCCGGGTCTTTTTTGGCTTCTCTATATCAATAATAATGACTTAAAATTATTCGCTCTTACTGGCAGTATAAGAAGCTATCTGTCAATGTGTACGAATGTCACTTACCCTAATTGGCCAGTTGAAACGCTTATATATACTTTGGATAATCTGTTGTTTCCATAACGGCTCCCTAACGATTACTAAGAAACACTGACTACTTACTGAAAGAAACAAACGTTTCTCGAAACCTTTTAAAGAAACAAATTTACAACACTGAGAGAAAAATTAAAAAAAAAGAAGGAAGAAAGAGGGAGTAGTTTTTAATTTGTAGAAAATTCAATAGTACGTAAATATATAAGCCTAGGTGTAGATTGAGCTACGTAAATTGCGTTTCCTCCTTACGAAATGTGCTTTTCTTATTCATAAATTTAGGGCTCTGACGTCATAGTTTTTATAATCAAATTTGCGTGAAGGTTGAAGCGACTGTTAATGTTACAAAATGACAGCCCGATGAAAAAAGGCGAAAAATTACATAAGTGACCGAACGTGGTAAATTTGACCTTCAAAACACACGAAATGTACACGATCGACGATGGTATTGTCAACATGTAAATTTTGTAACTTGAACAGAAAAAACAGGACTCAGAAATTAGATAGTTTCGAACGATTTTCGCGTTCTGCTGCATCAGATGCAGGCCAACATCCTGTGAATATTACTAACACGCAAAGTAGGCCTACTTCACATAATTTCTCTTTCTGAGAAGAACACATTCGGGTAAATACAATAATTTATAATTATAAATTTTATATTATTATTAATAATAATAATACAAAATATAAAACAACACAAATTTAAGCATTTATGAATATAACTTATAAATTTGTAAGTCCAACAATAAAGAGGGTGTAAAATGATTTAGTATTCCTACAAGTGAGCTCCCTGAGCTGCACAACTCGTTCACTATTTTCAGTGAAATACACTTATTATTAAATCAATTTCTGAAATTTAAATACAAGTAAAATATTTTTCCTGTCGCGGTCTGCTTTCCATTACTGACCCACCATCGATAACTGTGTCCTTTTAAATCGATTATTGTGGTGTTTCGTTCTGAAAATTATATTGCCACTGTGATTTTATCGTACATCAGTTCGTTTCTGAATGTGTATTTTTGTCTGAATAGTGATTACGCAGTCAGAACGCAAACGATGTGTGTTCCGCGCCTCATACATTTTCCTAGTTTCTATAATCTTTTTTAGATTAGAAGCATTTGAGATGTGGATTTGGCGAGCAATGGAAAAAGTGAGTTGGGTTGATAAAGTAAGGAATATTGAAGTTTAAAGGAGAATAGGGGAAGAGAGAAGAATCCTGAAGATAATAGAAAATAGGAAAAGGAATTAGTTAGGTCATTGTTTAAGAAGAGACTGCTTGCTTACAACTGCCATGGAGGGTGTCATAGAAGGAGAAAACAAGAGGGCGTAGAAGAATGAAGTTAATAGATAGCATTAAAATCAGAGGGTGTTACGAAGAAACGAAAAGACTGGCATGCGATAGGACAGCTTGGAGAGCTCTTACCATTTGAAGACCTGCCTTAGGATAGAACACCAAATAATAATAATAATTTTTGACAGCGTAAATTGTTTAAGTATCTTATTGGTACAAAATTATTAAGAAACAAGTAAGCTCCCTAAGCTGCACTACACGCTCACTATTTTGGACGAAATTCATTTATTATTAGGTTAATTTCAATATTAGCTAATTTACATAATTTTACAATTACCAGAAAAATTACGAAAACTGTGATAACTCTAATTTTCTAGTAAAATAAAAATTGCAAAGCAGATAATCACACAATACACACTAAAATTCGAAACTACTTATTTATTTCATAGTTAAATTTATAACCATAATGCCTAAATCATAAATAATTTAGTCCTAGCATCTGAGGTTCCATATATTTCTAATGTAGGCTATGTGTATATTTAGATATATATAGCGATGTATAGATGTCGCATAGAAAAAGTAGACGAGGTATTCTGTGCTGGAATGAACGGAAGTTACTAATGATGCTACTATTTTATACCAATCTACGGAACTTTTAATACAGTTTATACAAAATAATTCATCTGTCTCGGTTGACCTTTGTAACACAACTAAAACTTTCTGTCTATACAATGAAATAAATTAATTTTTAAAAGGTCTTTTTGTTTTATTTACTGTAGAGTCTTTACTGATATGATAAAATCTTTCTTTTAAATAATTTTCTTTGTTTTATTATACATAATAATATAGGTTCACTAATGTCGACTGTAGATTCTCCAGACGACGGTTTTAACTTGTCCTGTATCCTGTACCTGGATGAGTACGTGGGTGGATATACTCTGTCTGGCCTCAGGGTCACTTTCTGGCGTGTAGACATTTCTCACGAGCACAATTATACACTTTCACCGCGAACAGACGTTACTGCTAAATTAGTGTATTGTGCGTACACTTTTTTTATGCAGTAAGTTTAAAGTCTTTGTGTACCTTTATGTACCTAATCGGATATCTTGAACGTACGCGGAAGAGCACTTACAATCTTACTTGCAGTAACTCGAGGAAATTTTAAGTTGCGTTAGTCGAGGTTAACAGATCGATCGTCATGAAACACACGGCGCTTATACGTTACTGATTTTCCACAGAGACTGATCTATACGTTTCAAATAATCATCTTCGACTGAATTCTAGTAATCTGATTGGTTCTTCGGTAATCCCTACTCATGCGTTTTCTACAGATAACCATAAGTCTTGTTCAAGAAGGCTTCTGAAAAGAACAATTCTTGTTAAAAAAAACCTGATAATTTTTACGCCTGAAATTATAGTCATAAAACCTTTTTACTTAAAATATGCATACATTTAGTTACTGATTTTTAAAATAACTATTGTCATCAGCTTAAATCTTTTTAATATGAACATTCTGATATAAGTCTCATCTAAAAATTTCCCATATCATGAAAGTTATTTAAATTAACTTGTTTTTTATGAATATCTCGTAAAATAATTACGTATCCTAGCACACACACACTCTACACCCGCGCAAGCATCGTTTTGCACTATTTCACAGCACTTAAATTTGTTTCATAAGCCTAAATTTAAAACCAATATTATTAACACTGTTCCTAATTAACTAATACATAATGTTCAAACCTGCAATCTCTACTTATATGATCTCATATGCTTTTACTCTCTATTGCATTGCATATGGAATTAGAAT
Source organism: Magicicada septendecula (assembly GCA_034769895.1). Taxonomy (NCBI): domain Eukaryota; kingdom Metazoa; phylum Arthropoda; class Insecta; order Hemiptera; family Cicadidae; genus Magicicada; species Magicicada septendecula. Next base: position 476,647,881 of record CM068374.1, read on the forward strand.
GTCCATAGCTATATATATATTGTTGCGCAACGGAACATTCTCGAACAATGGAGTGTGTCGTTCTACCCCATGTATGGAGTGTTTATCGGCTATCCCAGCAGAGCCAAGCTGTAAAGTTTGTGTGCGTACATATTGCTAATTTGAGAAGAAAGACAATTACGTGACACTTATCATACGTCAACAATCGAGGCTGTTCCGAACCGCATCGATCCGCGCACACCGTGTTCAAGGCCAGACCCAACACTGTTTCTAGTGGATTCGAGAGCGCCTGTAAGAGGCAGTTGTTTAACACGTCATCTAAAAAGTGACAGATTATTCTGGCATCATCCAGTGAGGGTCAGTTCAGTTTATGTCGGGCGATTTACTCAGTGTACTTTTTTACTTAGAGTACTTTTTTATCTTGTTGAATAACTTGCTGCTTACAAACTGCTATTTGTGATAAATTAAAGCTGGTGATTAGTGACTTGATTGGTGTCTTGTATTTTGTTTTCCACTGTACCATACGTCGTTACACATATGTACACGTCGATACACATATCAATACGTCGTCGATATGTGTGTGTGTGCGCGCGCGCGTGAGCTATATGTACAGTTTTCACAAATATACGTAACTGATAACAATATGTAAATTTTTCCCGCAATCGTAGCTTACAGTCTTTTTGAAAGCGGTCCAAAATTCGCAATGGGAGTTGACTCACATTAATTTTTTCAAATTATTAAAGACATCAAGTTTGTTTTTGAATAAAAGTCTCATAACGTGCTGCCCGACATGGACTTTCCAATTTTTTTAAAATGTTGACTTCCATTTTTCGCCTGGTACCCTAAAGTAAAAACCTACAGATTTGGTTACCTTTGGATACTACCTTTGGATTTGGTTTAAAATTCCTTCTAGTCTGATTTTTGGCGTGCGTTTTACAATATTTTCACAGTTACATTCTGTTTTGGGATCTGGTGTCCTAAAATTTTGAATTTTTAAACTAAACACTATATTCAGATTTGTATTAACATTCTCTTTAATTTGATTCTCATACGGAATTTTGCGTACTTACCAAAATTTTGATCCACTTTCCCGGCCCCAGGCATAACAAAATTTTTTAATTTTCAAAACCGAACTCCATATTATGATTTTGTATTGTGTAATATAAATTCACACAAATTTTTGCTTTTTTCAAAATTTTGATCCCTCACATTTTGCCTGCCGCCTCCTAATTTTGGGGCATTTGTCTCAAAACAATAAGGGTCTGTGAGGTAAAAGTTTGACATCTATTCCAGTAGTTGTTGTTTGGGGGGGGGGGGAACATACATTCCAAGTTGTACGAAAATCGGTTGATGCATTAAAAAGTTATCATGGAACAAACCCCCGAACAGATAGACATACAAATAACAAAAGGTCGAATAACAACTGCGAACTCATTTCGCTCCTTGGAAGTGTCCTGTTATTGAAACCTGTGAACTGGATTCTCTGTAATCTGCATCTAGAATACATCCATAATAGCGGCTGGAGATAAGTTTATGTGAACTGTCTATACGATAGTGGGAGGCCCGGTAATGAAACCTCTTAACAGACGATGGAACCACGTGTGCTCTTAGTACAGAAGAGTATACACCTTGCTTTGCTGTCCATGAATGAAAAGACGCAGGATTTGACTAGTAAATTATACGTGTTTGTACAAGATTGGCTAAGGGTCATGAATGGTTGCAGTTTAAAAGAAGGAAGACAGCAGTAACAGTACTACTTACAGGGGAATAACGCAGATAACGTTATTATGTACAAGTATAAAGATGTCTGAACAAATTATAGATAGAACCGGTAGTAAAAAATACCCTTGAAGACAAAGAAAGAAGCATACTCTTGAGGATTTAGGAGAGAAACAAGCACGCAAGACCGTAAATTTACAATAAAACAGGTACCATAAAAGTCGTAACAAGAAGAAAAAATATATTTCGACTTTTATACACTCAGAATAACTTTTGACAAAGTACACTGGGGAGAAACGTTAATGACGTTACTAAGACAAAAATGTGTCAGCCGAGGAGCTGCTACAGTTATTTAAAAAAACAATCAAGTAAAAAAGAATTTCCAGATGAAATAAATTTCGGTATTACAGGCGTGCGAAAAAATTCCAAAACGAACAAGAGGACCATTTATGGTAGAATTTATTAATATTTAACCATTTGTTTCTATAGCACCTTTGTAAAGGCTAATGTTTGCAATTGTTTGTTGTTTACGTAATCTACGTTGTCTAAAAGAGTATACATTAACAATGTGTAAATGTTTATACTAGGGGTCGCAATAATTTCTACGTATTCAAATATGTTACGTTGCTTCAATTAAAAATGTTCTGATATATATTCGGACAGGCGAAGCGAGTTCTTAGTTTTGTGGCATTTGTGTGTCTGTCTATCCATCTACCCATTTGGGATATGTCTCACAATCACCTTGATTTGTACGCATCAGCTGATTTCCGTGAAACGTTTATCCTACAGAGCTCTATTGTTTTTTAGATTGATATCCCAAAAGTAGGGGGCGAGAGACAGAAGGAGACGAGGGGGCAAAATCTTGAATAAAACCGCAAAATCCCACGTAGAATGTCAAATTAAAAGTAATTTTAAGCAACATCTGAGTATAGTGTTCATTTTTTAAAATATCAAAATTTTTGAAAGTCAGGGCACAAAAAGTTGGCGACTTTTGTTCTAAAATCGCAAAACTTCATGTAAGGAATCAAATTAAAGAGAATTTTTAACTGACATCTGTATGTAGTGTTAAAGTTTGGAAATATCAAAATACTGGGATCCCAGGGCCTAAAGAAAGACATTAAAAATTTATGAAAATGTGAAAATCACGAGCAGGACGTTAGATTAAAAGGAATGGTAACCCAAAATTAAATGTTCGAATTTTTAGTGTTCATTGTATGATTGTGTGCTCTAGAATTATTACATTACTAAAGAAATAGTAGTAGAGTAATCTGGATTTAAGTAATTTTCCCATAACTGAAGAATTATCTAAAAATCGAAATTTAAGTAATAATAAATGTACTTCGTTAAAAAAAGTAGTAAGCAAGTTGTGCAGCTCAGGGTGCATACCTGTAGCACTTCTTTAATATCCAAGGATGTAGCCTATATGTAAGTTAGTTTTTGGTTTACTTATCTCGTATGAGAAGAAAGAAAAGATTTTTTTTCTATGAAACGCTATACAGTATTAATATATTCAGTTTACACATTATGAGAATATACTTGACAGGAACTTACCGTATTGGACCGACCCAAATTATTTTTTCCATAATTGCTACTTACAGTTTATGGAATGGTTGCTGATTCGTTAACAGCACATACCGCGTATTTAGTACAGATCGCTGCATAATTCTTTGGCATTAAGAATCGTGAATTGAATTTCAGCACGTTGTAATCTGCACACCTTTGGGGTTTATTTATGACCTCTCTTCTGGGGCTTAACTCTTTTTATGGCGAAGAAAAGAAACAAACTGAATTAAAGAGTAGGCAGCAGTTTCTGTTACAGACTACAACATAGACTCTTCAGTATCTAGTTGGTACTTATCATCATTGTAATCATTCATTAAAAAAATGAAAACTTTTGTTCTGAACGTTATCTATAAAAACAAATACAACCGATATTTAAATGTCAATTATGTTTTCTGACACAAACACACAAAATGTTGAGAAAATCGATGAATATGTTACCCATTAAAGCTAGCCAGTAAAATCAGCCAAACAGTTCGTGTTTCACGCTGAAATTTTTAATAATTGCAGTGATTTGTATCATCAGAAGTTTAACCTTGCATGTGTATGGTGGAGCAATTTGTGTAAATCATGCGGGCTGACAGACCGTCACATTACTGCAACAACTGTATCAATAGCACTTGTCATTCCGTTATACTATCGAGCACGCGCGCGCGCACACACTCACTATAATATGTAATCGTGACGTGGATGTAACGTACGGTACAGCTGTTACAAAATCTACGACATCAAGCGTTGGAAGGTAGTTAATTACTGGTTTAAACTCGTAGGCTCGAACGTTCTAGGAGTTAAGCGTATAGATATATTGGCTTTAAAGATTTTGACCGACACTGCTGGAAAAACGTTGTACAAAATACATAGTGTGTTTGATTGCCATAAATGTAATCAACAGATAAGTATTGCTATTTGGGCCTATTAGTAGTCGTAATGGTATTTGGAGTTTGAATTGAGTCCTGAGCTGGAGGATTTTGTAATTGCCTGTGTAGAATTTAAGATAGCTTTAAAATCTTCGCATCATCATATGGAGTATTTGAATATAGTTTTCAGAAACCTTTTTTAAAATGTAGTAATTCGGTTGGATGCATTTTTCTTTTAAAGTAAAAATCGTACTTGGAATTTCGATTCAAGATTGACACAAGTATTACTCAGAGACGCGTAAAAGAGCTAAGCTGTTTTACGTTTTAGAAATTTGACTTTCTTGGAAAACAGAATGAACAAAACGCTAAAGATAATATAATTTTCTTATGTCCACAGTTAGTGAAGCATGAACTCCGTTAATTTCTTCTCAAATCTGGTATAATTTATCCTCTGCACATGTCCACTCCAAACAAACTGCACCCTCTCAATATCATCAAATAACTTTCTTTCAAATCCGCTGTTTTCTTTGTTTCTTTTTTTGTTTTCTTTAAATCTTTGTTTCGTGCTATCGTCTGGCCAACGAAATTAATGCAAATTTTATTTGTTTTGGGTTTCGCGTTTGTTAGAACCTTCTTACGAAGCGGCATGTGGCGTGCTGGTAGATTCATTTTCACTTCCTTCGTCACATCTTGTTCTGTGGCTGGATGCCGTGAAGTCTACAACTTCTATTGTTGGTTAATCTCACTAGATAGAGTTTTCACTTACTAGATAAAAATATTAAACATGGCCTGCCATCGCATTGCCAATTGTGCCACGGATGCAACAATTCCGTGCTACAACACATTCACACCCGTTCGTGACAATTTCTGGTTTTCACTAAAAAACGCAAAAACTTGAGACATTAAAAGTCTTTTAAAGGCCTTATAACGCTTGAATTCAGACAAAACGAATTTTTGTTGGACACGTTTCTGTAAAAACATTAAGTAAGCACTGATTTTGCAAAAAAATTGTGTTACGCACACACGCACACACAATAGCGCGCGCAATTTACAAAATACACATTCTATTTTTGAATCGTTTAATGCTAATTGATTCTACACGATGCTAATTCTACACGTACACACAAAAGGCCGAAAACTATACACTCTAGAATAATTGGAAATATACAAACACACAAAAACACATAAAAACGACATCCTAAACAAACAAACACAATTCAAATCACACGCATTATTCGATCATATCACACCCCACACACACAATATCGATCTTTCAAAAATCGATACCGTCGCCAACAACAAGACGGACAGTGCTCCCAGGGGCAGCTTCTGAAGAAGCTTTTTAAAAGCGAAAACCGATTCAGGCTATAAGGTAAAACTTTTACGTTTTTACCCATAAAAACTTTGTGTTCCGAGTCGGTAGTGAAATAATTATAGTTAGCTAATTGATTTTTTAAATTAATAAATAAACTTGATTTTATAATAGATACAATACGTAATATGTAGGGGATAAATTCACAATACTATTCAGAGATGACAGAAAAGACCAAAATTTGAATAGACACATCCTTTTACGCCTGTACAGGGAGTGATAAGCAATTCCTTGTACCTAAAAAATCTGTTATATTAGTGTACTTCGAAGTAAAAACAAACATTACAGATTCATTTTACTGACTTATTTACAAACACTGTAGTTATAAATACGACTTCAAAGTAGTTACATTTAGATAGCAAATAATAGGTACTAAAAGTGATATCCCATTGTTTAAAAATAGAAAATATGAATCATTATTTTAATGACTTGAACGCATATTTACAATAATATCAACTGAAATTATCAAGTTCATGATATTAAGCGGGTTTCACGATTAATTTTTGAATGTTGTAATACTAAAGCTTTTCTGATTTGGCTATGTACATCGTAAAATTTACACTAAAGTAAGAGTATGGAGAGGAAAGACACGACAGTGAGGACGTGCAAGCACTTGTGTTTCTAATTGCAGACCTAGAACAGTGTACACCGACGTACCGTCAAAGACGACTACCTCTCAAACAGTGTTAAGGCTACTTTAATTAATCAGAGTGTGTTAAGGCTACACTGTTAACCTAATTCTTCAATTTCGCGTGTACACCGACGTACCGTCAAAGTTTCAAAGACCTCTACCTCTCAGACAGTGTTAAGGCTACTTTAACTGACTCACTGTTAAACTAATTCTTCAGTTTCGCGTGTAAAGCCTGGTTGCTATCAACTATGCAGAGGCAAATTCTTAACTTCTTCTACCGCATCTTAAGAAACGAGAAGAACTGAAAGGCTGATTGGTCAAGGTAAAGCGAACGAAAGAAACTGGTCAGATTTATCGATAAAACAAAAACAAACTGAAAAGGAAGAAACCAATTCTTTGCCACTGATCCCTCTAACATTCCATGCAGTTAACTTTAAGTTTTCCGTAATCCATTTATTTAAATTCTTATTCTTAGCCAGGGTCCTACTGCCACAGTTTCCAGACCTTACTCCAAGGCTGCTTTGGGTACTACAAGTATTTTAAAGTTTTACATGAAGAGGTTACTGGCCTCTTGCACAACCCCCTACCAAGAGGACCAGAGACTCTTTTGTCTGGGTTACCAGACCTTAAACATAAACAGCACAATGATTACATTTTATAAGACAATTGCAATACCCTCAGTGATTTATGCAAGTGACGCGTGGGACAATAAAGGAATGTGGCAAGATCAGAGTGCTGAAATGCAGTTTCTTTGAAATACTTCAAATTATACATTGCAAGGTAGAATAAGGAATGAGGATATCAGAGGAGAAATCGAAGTAAAGGACATAAATTAAATTATTTCAATTTACAGAAGACAATGGTGGGATCATTTGCAAAGGATGACAGAGGATCGATTGTCGAAAGCTGCACTGAACAATAAAGCCATTGGTAGAAGAGACGTAGTGTTTTTGGTGGCCCTAAAAAGGACCTGTGGCGAGAAGGCTGATGTTGGTCGTGCCGCGCTGAGATGTTCGGCGGCTGCGCCCGCTGTTCGTGGCGTACTGCAATCCTCCTCTTCTTTCGGCATCGGGTGTAGAGTCGGCTGCCGGCCCAGCGACGTCCTATCGCTGGCGCGGAACTGGAGGGCGAAGACGCAAGAACTCCGGTTCTATTCTTTGGCCGTTCCTTCCTGCTGACTCCGCGCCGATGTCGTCCGAGAGAGGAGAGGAGATGAAGTGCGTCCGATGGCGTGGCGATGGAGTGTGTGTAAAATTACTACTACTACTACTACCAGAGCTGTTGGGTTGCGCGTCGTGAGACGACCCAATGGTTTCCTAGTACCGAGCCTCCGGTAGGGGCTCCTGCCTAGTGGTCCTGTCCAGACGGAATATTATTTAATTATTTAATGGCCGCTACAACGACATGCTCGTACTAGGTCGACTAGTACAGTATTTGTCGAGGCCGTTTCTAAGAATCACCTGGACGTGTTCGGTACTCGCCAAGGCCAGCTATGAGAGGGTTTGTCTGGGTCCTCGCAGCTCGGACGTAAAATTTACGTGCAAGTCGCCTTGCGGTGTCTTCCAAGGAGCGGACACCGAGTCCCCTTCTCAAAAGTCGAGAAGAAAACCGATAGGGGACTTTGGCCGCTAGCCGAAGACCCCTATCGAGAACGCTTTGCAACTTTCTTTTATGAACGGTTGCGAGGTAGCCCCAGACGAGAATAGCGTAGGTAATGATCGGCAACAGATACGCGTTGACGATCAGCTTATCCAGCTTGCGGGTCATAGACTTGTTGACGAGTATCGGAAACAGTTGCGCGAGACGAGCGGACGCTCTCTTTCGCATCGTCTCAGCGTGGGCACGCCAGGTGAGCCGACGGTCAAGGTGGACACCAAGGTATTTAACCTCTCTCGACCAGGGCAAATACGTTCTACCGATACTCACTCGGCCTCGTGGTTCTTTCCGGCGCTTTGAGAATAGCACCGCGGAGCTCTTGGTTTCGTTGACGGCAACTTTCCAGCTTTCCGTCCACGTCGAATACGCATCGAGTGCGCGCTGGAGTCGTGGGATAGCCCTGTCAGCGTTCCGATCGGCGGTATAGACCGCCGTGTCGTCGGCAAACAGGGCCATCTGGACTCCAGGCTCTCTGGGTGCGTCGTTGACCTTTCACTCACAGCACTCAATCGTTCTTGGTAAACGTTAATTAATAAGTATAAATACCTTGTTGACTTCGTAACTTACAGTGAACACACACACGGATAGTGTATTGTAGGGTCGAAACCGAACAGATACACTCTACGGCACTATATACTCACTTCACTACGCAGAGTAGATTCGTCGACCCTTACGGAGCGGCAGGTAGAAACGACCTTCTCGTTCGCAGGCTGATCTCTGTGTGTAAATTTTTTTTTTTTTTTTTTTGCTGTTTGAGACCGACCAGTAAGGTCGGACTCGGGCTGTTTTGGAGACGAGCTCCCTTCAGCCGTGTGGGTAAGGGGTTTTTGGGGGGACGTACGCCAGACGACCGGAGCGCAGAGAAGGTGGAGGCACTTAGTTGGGAGAGTACCGTTTGTTGGTTATATTGTGTGAGGTGTAGTGTGTAGCCATACTAGAGCGGGAGAGGTAGATGGATGTGGCCGTTATAATTGTTCTGGGGCATCTTTATTTATGCATTTTGTTTATTTAGTTTATTTCTTCTTCATATTGTTCTGCGACGTTCTTGCAGGGGGGGGGGCCAAGACTGGGACGTGTGACGCTGGTCGCCAAAGCTGTTGGGTGGCGACAGGGAGCCGTCAAGGGAGGCGGAAGGAACAGATTCGGGTTATGTGCGGGTACGTAAGTGTGGGGAACTAGAGTGTGTGTTTACTGTGGTGAAGTGAAGAGAGTGTGGGGGAGTTTTATCGTGTGGTGATTATTGAGGCTGCGTTTGCTTTAGGAAGACGGGTCGCTACTGCCGGGGAGAGGTAAGTCCTTGGCGGGGTAATAGTATGTATTACTGCTACGCAGGTCTGTGTCGTTGACGCCGGCGTGGTTGGAGGCGAGGGGGAGGACCATTGGCTATTGCGAGGAGGCGATTTAGTAAGTAGGAAGGTCGGCTTGTATTGCGGGTGTTTCTATTAATTGACGGGACTATCGTTTGTATGGAATTACGGCGGGAGGCTGTGCGGGAATACTTCCAGTTGAGTTTTACAAGGAAGGAATCAAGGTCAGGGAAGCGGGTGTTAAGCGCATACAGGGCGGCATTGGAAGTCTTCGTCAGGCGTGGTCGGCGGTATATGAGTCGTAGGGCCCGTCGTTCTGTGAGACGGTGGAGATCGAGGTAGGCTGGAGAGGCAGTAAGGAGAACTGGGTGTGCATATGTGAGGATGGGTCGGATACATGTAGTATAGATGCGGCCTAGTAAGTCGCTGGAGCAGTGGTTTAGTCGGCTGAGGGTTCTGAGAGAACGGAGGCGGGTACGGGCGATGGTAGTTGTGCGTTTGATGTGTGGTCGCCAGGTAAGTTTGGAGTCAAGCGTGACGCCCAGATATTGGCAGTCACGCTTCGGACGTACTGATGATGGGCCAACGCGGACGGGCGTTGTATAGAAATGCGACATGTTGCGTCCAGTGGAGTTGAAAACACAGAGTTGGGTTTTGTCCGCGTTTACAGTTATTCGCCAAGTATTGCAGTAGGCGAAGAAAGGTTCTAGGATTTGTTGTAATTTGATTGGGATCTGCCGGTGTGCGCCTGCTGAGACCCAGTAGGCAGTATCGTCGGCGTACTGGGCTAGGCCTGCAGATGGGTAGGGTAGAGTAGGCGGAGGGGGAGGGGTGTCTTTCGTAAAGATGATATACAGTAGCGGGCTAATGGCGGAGCCTTGGGGGACACCGGCATGAAGGCGGAAGGGTGCCGAGAGATGCTGACGGACTCGGACTTGTGCCGTGCGGCCATCCAGGAACTGGGAGAGCCATTTGACGATGGTTGGGGGAAAGTGACATCCGAGGATCTTAAAACGGAGGCCATTGTGCCAGACAGAGTCGAAGGCTTTGCGGATGTCGAGTAGGGCTAAGATGGTCGGGCGTTTGCGGGCCGAGTTGTCCTGGATGGCGCTGATAACCCGAACAAGTTGATCGTATATGTTGTAACCAGGGCGGAATCCGCCCTGGGTACTGGGGAGGACGCTATGAGTTTGTAGGTGGGGATATATCCTGGCGACGAGGATTTTCTCGAAAAGCCTGGAGATTGCAGGGGTGAGAGAAATCGGGCGATAGTTCGACGGGAGGCTGGCGCTTTTGTTAGGTTTGGGGAACATGAGGACATGGGCGTGTTTCCAGGCCCGCGGGACGTAGCCAAGGAGTGTAAAATTATCTGCCGGCCCAGGTTTTATGCACTAACCGGGATCGCTGATTGGCTCGCTCCGAAAACGTAGTTGGTCACGTCTCGGCGGCTGCTGATCCCGGATTGGCTCGCCTCGTATTCTTCAGGTGTCACGCGCCGTGTCGCTGGTACCGGAGAGCTGACGTAATGAATCGCTGAGACGCTTCGAACTGAACAGGACTGCTCTTCTTGGGCTGCTCTCTTCAGCTCTCTTCGCTTGACGTGCTACAGCTTGCTGTTTCGGCCACCTCGTCGCTGGACGAGGCATACTACCGCCTTTCTTTTCGTGGGAAAAAAAAGGACCAAGGAGCCAGCTGCTGCCGGTGAACTAAGTAGCTGGTACAAGTGGCAGCTGGCAGAAGACATTGTTAGGACCACCTTCGCCGGGTACCATCTGCTGGCGAAGAATAGAAGAGGTTTCCTCTGGGCTCACCTGGTGAGCGCCGCATCAGTGCTTAAACCCTAACCTGCTCGCGACTGTTAGGTAGCGCTGCCCCGGACGATCCTTGCAAGCCCCCACCAGTGGTAAGCGAGCTAGGATATCGCCGGGGTAAAGGGGCCAGTGGACACCAGTCTTGGTAAGGACTGGTATTCAACGAAGCTGGTCGTTAGCCCAGCTCCTCCCGCATCGTCGTGAGCAGGGAAGACGCGCGGGTAATCTGGCTTCGGCCGGACCCGAGATCTCTGGCGTCTGGCAGTGACTGCCTAGCAGTTTCTGCCCGGCAGCCGCACCTGGCCAGCATGCCTCCTACGGGCAACGGCTCAAGTGCCGAGTCGCTCGGCTCTGCCTTGCCCCATCTGGGCGACTCCCCTGAATCGCCTCGGGCGATGGAGACGGACGATCCTCTCCCTCACCCGCTTCCCCATCTTCCGGCAGACGAGTCGGGCGAGTTCGCGACCGTCGGTCGGCGTAATCGTCCGGCTAAGAAGCCTAAGAGGACACATCCAATCGGATCCGCTTCCTCTAACACCTCGGCCATGGACATCGGACCTTCTCAGGGCCAACAGGCCGCGGTTCCGACTGCTTCGGTAGCAGCTCCGGCTGCTGCCGCTGTTGGTCGCGCGCCGCCCCTGTATGTCCACAGTGTGTCCAATGTCGCCGCCTTATACAGACGGCTGATCGCGGCCCACGGCCTGTCAGCCGACAAGCTTGACCTGAAGCTGCTTGGCGGTGATACGGTCAAGATTGTCGTCCGCCAGCTCGAGGACCATCGCTTGGTCGAGGCCTTCCTGCAGGCGCACAGCCTTCAATACCACACCTTCTCTCCTAAGCGAGTCAAGCCCTTGTCTGTAATTCTGCGTGGGCTTGACGCGCATACAGATCCCCAGGAGATCCTTTTGGAACTCCGAGACCTCGGGTACCCGGTGCAGGCAATTTTCCGCCTGTTCACGCACTCAGAAACCCGAGTACCTCTCCCGCTCGTCCGTCTCCAGCTCGAGAAGGGCGAGGCTGCAGACAAAATATTCCAACTGACGCGGCTGTTTGGCTTCCGCGTCAGGGTAGAATCCAGTCGTCCCCAGGGCAAGCTCGCGCAGTGCCACCGGTGCCAGAGGTTCGGCCATCATACCGACGTCTGCCGCAATGCCCCGGCCTGTCTACGTTGTTCATTGGGACATTCAACTCAGGCCTGCACTGTGGCAGACAAGTCCAAGTTCCGCTGCATTAATTGTGGCCAAGGCCATGCAGCAAGTAACGTAAACTGCCCGGTCTACAAGGCGGAGCTCCTGCGGAAGCAAAAGCCGCAGGGGCCCCTCCCGAAGCCAAGGCAGCCAGCTATGCAGCCCCAACCTCAGAGGCAGCCTAAAACACAGGCTAGGCCGCAACCGAAGGCACAACCGGCACGGTGCGCGCCCTCTCCGGCTCCACCTCCAGCCCCTGTAAAGGCAAACAAACGAACCGCGTCTCCTTCCGAAGCAGAGACAAGCCCAGTAGCCGTCATCTCGGTTATGGAGCCGGAGAATCAACCCTCCACCTCCGCGGAACCTCCAACTCCCGCCTCTGAACCAGAGGTAGCCTCGCCACCACTGCCACCTCCGCGATTTCCGCGAGCAGGCATCACAAAACCCAGGAACAAAGGGATAACCACACCGGATGCTCGGCCCCGAGCTCCTGCCTGCCCACAGCCCAAGAAAAGTCCTGCTTCCCGGTATAAGTCCGACGAAGCGCAACAGCGTATTTTTCCTGCCGCTGATTCAAAACCGTCTGCCCCTGGTCCTGTGGCTTCCACCACGACCCGATCTGCCGTTAAACCTGGTCGCTCTTACGCGGCCTCAGTTTCCAGGCAAACCGCCCAGTCCGTCATTTCCGATGACGCACAGTTCGTCCGCGACTTTCTGTCTGGCTACGACCTCAAGAAAGTCGCATCCACCTTCAGGTCCATCCAAGACCGCCTGGAAACTGCTGACCCAACTGAGAGATTTATGCTCTTGGTGGAAGCCTGCGAAGTAATAGGTCTTCTATGAACCGAGCCCTTAGACGAGATCTCTCGCTCGTAGCCTGGAATGCTAACAACATCGGTTCCAAGCATTCCGACCTTCTTGAATTCCTGGCTCGGTTCAAACCCGACGTACTTCTCCTCTCGGAAACCCACCTGACCCTGGCGAACCGGTTTCGATTACAAAATTACGTGGTTTATCGGGATGACCGAGTTGGCCGACGAGGAGGCGGCACGGCGATCGCGGTGAGGGCCTCCATAGGTCATCATCGTGTCGCTTTGCCGCAGCTTACCAACCTAGAGGCCACCGCCATTGAGGTCCACGGAGCTCTTGGCGGCGTCCTCGTGGTTTCCCCACAAGCTGAACTCCTTGTCGGCGACCTGGACGTCACTTTCGATTCCCATCGAAGGGTAATTTTGGCTGGCGGTCTGAATTGCAAGCATCGCGTTTGGAATAGTCGCCTGACTACTCCGAACGGGAGGCGCTTGCTCAGTTTTGTTGAATCGCGCCGGGCGATGGTGTTTGGTCCTGCGCAACCCACGTTCTTTCCGTCAAGGCCTAACGCAGCTCCCGATGTTCTGGATATCGCGGTGACCCAAGGAGTTGTCTGTCCGGTCGAGGTATTCTCACTTACGGAGCTGGCATCCGACCACAACCCTATCTTGGTCCACGTCGCTACCCAGCACGCCTATGCACGTTCTGACAAGAAGAAGGTTATCGATTGGGATCGCTACGGCCCGGCCTTGTGCCGTAGATGGCCGCCAGCGGCCCCACTCGATTCCGTTCGCCTCCTAGACGAAGCAGTTGCGGGAATCGAAGAGGCAATCATCTCGGCTATAGGCGTGTCTTCACGTACGCGAGCTGGTTTCACGCCTGACTACCAACGCATCCCTGAGGAAGTCTCTCTTCTCGCTCGCGAGAGGAATTACTTCCGGAAACGTTGGCAGAGGACCCGTGATCCGGCCGATAAGGCAGCATATAATCGGCTCACCGGACGACTGCGCGGCAGTCTGAAGGCGTTCCGACGTAGCTGTTGGGAACTCGATATGGCCCGAACGGGGGATGTGGACCCGCAAAGTCACCCGTACAGAATACCTACCGCATTGACGGGACGGAGGCGCCGACCTCCACTTCCCGCCATTGTTGGACCGTTCTGTCGACTCCTGGGTCGCCCGGAGGAGAAGGCCGAGTACTTGGGCTTGTGTTTCGAGCGACAGTTCGCTCCCAACCCGCCCATGGACTGGGACTTCGACGAACAAGTCGAGATGGCTGTGGAAGACTTTCTGTCTCTTCCGATCACGGCGGAGCCCGAACCCATCTCTTTGGAAGAGGTCTCAGATCGGCTCGCTGAACTTCAGCCAAGAAAAGCTCCAGGCCCGGACGGTGTTACCAACACCACGACTTCTTCCCGAGCCTGGAGTTCAATTCTTGACTGATTTGTTCAACGCGTGTCTTAGACTGGCCTACTTTCCCAAGAAATGGAGAAAGGCGACGGTTATCGTGATCCAGAAGCAGGGAAAGGATACCACCCGCTCGGAAAACCTCCAGCCTATCAGCCTACTCTCCGCTACGTCCAAGGTTTTTGAGCGCCTCGTACAGCGTCGTGTACGAGAACATCTAACCAACTTTGACGTGCTGGTCTCCGAACAGTTCGGCTTTCGTGTGGGGCATTCGACCACTCATCAACTGATGAGACTGGTGGAAAGCATCACGGAAGCCGGGTGTCGGAGAGAACGGACCGTTGGCTGTTTCTTAGATGTTGAGAAAGCCTTCGACAGCGTATGGCATGATGGCCTGTTATTCAAACTTAGGGAAGTCCAGCTCCCGGACTGCTACCTCCATCTGGTTGCTAGCTTTCTGACTGAGAGGACCTTCTGCGTGAGAGTTGGCGATTCAGTCTCTTCCGAGAGACGAATCACAGCCGGCGTCCCTCAAGGCAGTGTTCTAGGCCCCCTTCTGTTCTCGATCTACGTCAACGACGTGCCGAGACAGCCTGGAGTCCAGATGGCCCTCTTCGCTGACGACACGGCCGTATTTACGGCCGATCGTCATGAGGAAAGGGCCGTCCTGCGACTGCAGCGCCAGCTCGACACGCTCGTGGACTGGACTGAGAATTGGAGAGTGCTACTCAACGCCACCAAGAGTGTAGCCGTCGAATTCTCTAAGCGACGGAAGAACCCCGTTAGGCAGCTACGTCTCGGCAGAACGTACTTGCGCTGGTCCAACGAGGTCAAGTACCTCGGCTTAAACCTTGACCGTCGGCTCACCTGGCGTACCCACGCACAGACAGTTCTTAAGCGAGCATCCACTCGCCTGTGCGCACTGTTTCCACTCCTGATCAGCTCAGCCATGACCAGGAAATTGGGTAGGATGATCGTCGGCGCGTATCTGCTGCCGGTCATTACCTACGCCTGCCCGGTCTGGGTTTACCTCGCCGCAATGCATAAAAAGAAGTTGCAGAGCGTCCTCGACAGGGGGCTTCGGCTAGCGGCCAAAGTCCCCCGTCGCTTCTCATCTCGCCTTCTAAGGAGAGGACTTGGCGTCCGCTCCTTAGACGACACTTTCAGGCGGCTTGCACGCAAATTTTATGCACGTGCGGCGAGGTTCCCAGACAATCCTCTAGTGACTGGGCTGCGAAGGTACCGTATACGTCCAGGTGATTCGTGGAAACGCCCTCGGTGTATACTGCGCTAGTGTAGGCTAGCACAACAGCCGAGAATCGGCCTGCTATAGACCACACGCCCTACTTGGGCAGGAGACCACAACCGCAAAGCCCAGAGCAAAAAAAAAAAAAAAAAAAAAAAATGAATCGCTGTTGCCACAATACATAATTCGTTACGACATTCGAAAACGAACGACAAAGAAGAAGAAGAAGAAGAAGAAAATGTACTGAACACTATACCTGATGAAACGACAGCTGTAACTTAAAGTGGAAAGTGTGTAAAGATAAGTGGCAGTAATGAAACAAAAGATCCAATTTTATTGATTCTTTGATATTCAATATTATTAGATTTAATATTAGAACATAGACGTCATACCTGGGGAAGAGCCTGACGGAAAGTCTTCCTGCCGCTGACACTGGTGGGATCGACGCTGTTGAGTGTTTTGGCCGCCTCCGTCGACCACGCGCTCTTGCCGTCCAACTGCTGAGTGGCATCCGCCCGGCCATTCGAGTGTCTTCAAGAAAACATCCCTTGAGTTAGAAATAACCTGATTAATTCACATATAGACATACACTGAATTATTACACACACACTCTCTCTCTCTCTCTCTCTCTCTCTCTCTCTCTCTCTCTCTCTCTCTTTGAAACAAGTATTGAACTACATCAACTTTATACGTTTAAACCTGCGACCACGTCGACACATTCATACGACAATTTTATAAAAGTATGTTTTCATGTTTTTTTTTCATAACGATGTTGTGATTATTAGCTTAGCTATTTAGCTTTCGGTATACAGTGCTCGGATATATACCATCTCTTATAAATCTCTGTTAAGAGAAGTGAAAACGACGATACTATCGTAATTAAGTTATTGAACGCATACAGTGTTCGACATGAATTTATGTGCATCAGTAAAGAAACGTCGTGTTATAATCTACAAGTTTAGGTAACTATAATTTCAAATTATTTTTAAAGTGTTGAATTATCATATCACTATCATCATCACAGCTTTCAACCATTACGCATAAGAACTATTTTTACACGGGGATCCTCAATTCGTATTCTCTCCCCAAACAAATAAGCTTTATAACTGGTTCGAAACAAACTGAAATTGTATTGTGTTTCTCTTATAGATAACGCATTGTTACTAATTTACTTCGGTCACCCTGCTGTGTTAGACATTGTACTTTTCCTATGCAGTAGCAGAAGAGGACTTCTCCGTCGTGACCCGAAATCACGAAGCAGCTATAGAGTGTTCACTCAGTAGTACTTCGGTTTTAACCACTTAGTGTCTTGGTAACTACCCTGTTTATCTTATAACATTTTTGAATTAGCGAAGTAAGTTCCCGCTGTTTTTAACAACAAACAACAAATTTACTAACTTTAACCGTTTTTCAGATTGAAATAATTCGTGACTAAATTCATAAAAAGAATAATACGCAACTTTTAACTTTTTATTTTTTTAAATAAAACAAGTAACATTATTTTATTTCCCAGATAGAATACTCACAAAAAACATAATTTCTCATATAAAAGATACGATATCGGCGTACTTGTATCCTTTATAATACATACCCGTGCTTCGCTACGGTGATTATCAGAAAAAAACAGGATGTAAAATCAGAAAATAGAAATAGGTTATTTGTGAAGCTTAGATACCGGCATTTTGAAACTAAGAGAAACTATTTAAGCTTGATCAATTTGAAGATAATCAAGCTTGAAGATGATCAATTTGATCAAGCTTGATCAATTAACTATTCAAGCTTGAAATCAGTTGTTAAAAATGACGGTGTATTATTTAGTTAGAGAGGGTACGCTAAGTTTCTGTTAGAGATTAAGACAGTCCAGAGATTTTGTGATGAGTGAGTGTATGAATAAGTGAGTGGTATTTCGCTTTTATAGATATAGATAGGCCTACATATAGATGCTGTGTTTCACCAGCATTGAACCATTTGTAGTACAATCGAAACAGGATTTATTTGGTTTGCTTGAACGTTTTTCATATGAAACTGGCCAAAAAGTGTCTCCGTACCCTCTTCGGAATATATGTGCTGAACTTAGAACTCAAAATAAACCCTCAACGTCACATAGCAAGGAATAGAGGGACAGGTTGAACTGTGTCGCGATTATTTTCGCGCCTCCTCGTGGTTATAGGTTAGATGAAAAAAATACAGTTTAGTATTGGGCCCCAGAAGCCTAAAGCAAAGTAAAAAAATAAACATTAGACTTCCAGGAAGCGTACAGTTGAAAAAAAGCTGTATTATCGGTGTCACGGTTTATAGCGGTTATTCGCGTTTTTTCGCGGTTAGGCGTTAAATTCTTCAAAACCCTTCCGTAGCAATCACCTAGAAGCTAAGAGGAACATACGTGTCGAATTTCAAGTTTGTAGGCTTTATAGTTATGGAGATTTCGTGATGAGTGAGTGTATGAATAAGTGAGTGGTATTTCGCTTTTATGTATATAGATATGGATAGGCCTACATATAGATGCTGTGTTTCACCAGCATTGAACCATTTGTAGTACAATCAAAACAGGATTTATTTGGTTTGCTTGAACGTTTTTCATATGAAACTAGCCAAAAAATGTCTCCGTACCCTCTTCAGAATATATGTGACGAAATTAGAACTCAAAATAAACCCTCAACGCCACATAGCAAGGAATAGAGGGACAGGTTTAACTGTGTCGCGATTATTTTCGTACCTCCTCGTGGTTATAGGTTAGTTGAAAAAAATACAGTTTAGTATTGGGCCCCAGAAGCCTAAAGCAAAGTAAAAAAAATCAACATTAGACTTCCAGGAAGTGTACAGTTGAAAAAAAGCTGCATTATCGGTGTCACGATTTATAGCGGTTATTCGCGTTTTTTCGCGGTTAGGCGTTAAAGTTTTCAAAATCCTTTCGTAACGAGCACCTAGAAGCTAAGAGGAACACACGTGTCGAATTTCAAGTTTGTAGGCTTTATAGTTATGGAGATTTCGTGATGAGTGTGTGTATGAATAAGTGAATGGTATTTCGCTTTTATATAATTATAGATTTGTAGGAAACGCGTTTTCTGTAAACACAGGAATTTTGTTTCCTACTTTCGTAAAAAGATTTAAAGTCCTAGATTACTTTCTTTAAACTTTAAGTAAATATAAGTAGAAAACACAAATTGGTATGATATGTAGCCTGTATGTAGTTTTTACCCAACACATTTAGGGAGACTTACTGTTTTGTGTAGCATTTTAACAAAAAGAAAGGGCAACACAAAAGGTGTAACTGCGAAATCTACAATTATGAAAGTAGAGTCATAACGTAGAATTAGAAACAAACATTTACTGTAGAGAGATTAAAAAAAATGTGATAAACATAAATTCCCGGAGACGTTAATGCCACTGATTCTATTTTAAAAAGAGAGTCAAGAAAGTCAAATGGCCGTTCACATCAGATTTTAGAATCCAAAGAGAGTTGAGACCCGATAGTTCCTCCGTCTCCACTGCACCGAATTCAAGTGTTTGTTCGCCTCGCTAGCGGTTTCTGTTTGACAGGCCAACAACTCTCCCGTTCTATCCAGCGGCAGTACTTAGCAATTCGGGACACCTATCCAACTTCCGGCATTAAGATTTATCAGTAAGGGCTGTTGTTATTGAATAATTCTTTATGAGCGTTTTCATAACTAAACAGTCGTGTCGCTGAAGGGGACAACAAATTGTTGAAGAATTTGTAGAGTTGACAGACCCAACAGCTTTCGGAGCACAGGATGGCAAAGAAAGATAAGGTTCAAAAGTTGACAGAAAGCAAGTAGATGGAAGTAAATGAAAATTATGTCAGGCGTAGCCGACAGTGGCACGTGTGACAGGATACGAACGTGTCACGTGAGTCCTTGGGGGGTAACCTAACAATTGCAATAGTACTCTCTGTATCAGTAAATGTTACAGACATCCGGTTTAATTGACGTTCACAACTTTAGTGTAAATAAGTCATGCTATCGCTTTCAATGTAGGCTTAATTAGTTTTTCATGTTCAGAGTTTGGCAATAAAATGGTGGTTTTATTATCGGCGCGCTAATAAAGTTGTTCAATAAAAACTGCAAAAGTTGTTGTTGGAATAATGACGTCAGTCGATGTAAACGGCCACGTTCATGAAGCTGGACACACGTTTAACTACTGTCTTGACATTTAATATTTTTTAAAACTTTTATCGTTAGATTTACTTTCTACACTAATCAAGTTGTGCACATGACCCCTTCCTCTGACTGGTCGCGTTGTAAC
Organism: Magicicada septendecula; assembly: GCA_034769895.1. Lineage (NCBI taxonomy): Eukaryota > Metazoa > Arthropoda > Insecta > Hemiptera > Cicadidae > Magicicada > Magicicada septendecula. The sequence goes on from CM068374.1 coordinate 476,667,685, forward strand.
TGAAAAACCAAACTGGTAGTATACAAATCTACCATTCACGTACAGTTGTGAGTCATGGACTCTGAATGACAGATATAAAATAGAATACCAGCAATGGAGATGAGATTCCTGAGGACAATTGGGAAGAAAACTCGTAGAGATAGGGTAAGAAACGTTAACATTCAGAAGAAGTTGAAGATATTCTCTTTAAATGATAAAATTGAAAGCTCGCAACTGCGTTGGTTTGGCCACGTCTGTAAGATGAATGAGGAAAGGTACCAGAGACGAGCAGGGGAGGCAAAACCAGAAGCCAGAAGAGGAAGAGGACGGCCCATTACGAAATGGGAGGATAACATCAAGAAGAGTGTACAAGACAGAGGAACAGTTTGCGCCCGTACCAGGGTTTTGGCACTGGACAGGACGAGATGGAGGGGTCTCTCGAAAACCTCGACACCCGACGGGTAGAAGAGGATAACTAAGAAGAAGAAGAAGAAGAAGAAGAAAAGAAGCGTTGTAACGGTCTACGTAGATGGAAGTTTGTATTACGTTTTGGTTTAGAAGGCCGTTGACAGTAACTCCTTTGCAAAATGTTGATAAGTTTGATTCTTCCATACGGCATCGATTTTTATAAAGTCCGATTTTTCAATTATATTTTCCTGTACGGGTAAGGAAGAGTTATGAAGGATCCTGATAAATTAATATTGTACGTAATGGATCAGTTGTCCTGAATCAATGAAACACAATTTTACATTTAAATTATATAAAGTGCTTGATTATAATACTTATTTATTTTCAAACAGTTATTTTTAAACTTATTTATTTATAAAATTCTAAAACAAGACAGAAAGATTTTTATTTAAACTGCCTTCAATTGCGAGGCGTGACTTTTTTCTGTAGTTTTACCGAAAGTGTTCAAAGTCCATCCCCCCCGCACCTTACAAGGATAAATTTTGCAATGCCGTGGATTGTGCATCCCGTTCCTGTGGTAGAATTAGAATTTTATTTGACGATTTTTATCGCTAAGCACATTACCGTTGAAATTATAACATATAATTCTGATTCTGAGTCTTGTTCGATTTACTTAATAACATACTGTAAATATATAAATTTATGATTAATAAAATAAAATTAATACATTTAGCCATAATGCAAGACAAACACATAGTGTAGTTATGGTCTGGTTCGGTCATAGCTCATTACTTTAACTTAACATAACATTCTAAAATACAATATTTCTTAAAGATACAGCACACACGTAAATGTTCTCAGCACCACTAATCAGACGGTGTGCTACGAAGCCGAACGAGACCGTCCGAACTTAGCTGAGATTCGTTCACGTCGATTAGCTCGTACATTTTGTCAGTGTGTGAGCTTTGTATTAAGACGCTCCTTTCATCTTTTGCCTTAATGGGTAGTTTTATGACTTTCTGTTTATTTTACTCATACACTCCATTCATTCAATGCACTAAGAATGTACTTTCTTCAATATACTTTGCTCTCAAAGGTTACACTGTCTCCCTTTATTTCATCACAAATGCGTGAAGAGTCAATTTTTTTTCAGTTTTAACTGAAATTTATTCTAATATAGAAAGATTAAAAATTAGTTGGAGTGATTGAAGTCCTAAGATGTAGCCTTTATCGTGATGATGATGTTAATCAACATGACCAAAAAGTGCTGAAGTCTGGATAAGTCTAGACTGAATCGTTTAGTTCTTACTTTGATTTTAACTGTTTATTTCTATGTTATGGAAGTTTCCAGCGTTTAGCTAGTATTCTTCTCTTTCTTTTAACATTATTTCATAAATTTCATCCTCTCTTATCTTATCGTCTGTATTTTTAGAATCCACAGCAACACCTATACATTATCAGACGTCCATTTCCCAATGTCTGTATTACAATCACGCCTGTTTCCCTTCTCCTTTTGTCTGTGAGGATTAGTCAAACCTGCAATCGTTATAGCGTTTGAGAACTATGAATAAAAAAGTTCTATGTTCTTTGATGATCTACAAAAAATATTAAACCTACCTTTTACAGGTAAGCCGCTATTCTTTTAAAAAATGAATACAAAACCATACACTCCTCTAGTATTCCAGTACACTTGATCTGCTAAACTTCAATGTGATGTTAACAGGAAAAACATGAATCTTCTATCAGCGAGAACAGTCAGAGTGAAACTTCCATGTCAGTGATTTAGTTTAGGAATCCAATTGTCTTCCTGTCACCAGCTAACAGAAAATTGGAGGTTAAACCTGAAGACGAGGGAAATAAATAAATATAAATTTACAGAAGACTAGAGAGAAAGTTTCTCAAAAGATTTCAAAGGTGAGATAGAAGGAAGTTCGTACCTACGTTTTATGTATACTTACTAACAGCATAGGCGCCACAGCCAAATGTAAGAAAGACCATTAAAATATTTAAAGATTCTGAAAGGAGTTCTCTCTTATAGAATATACAATGCAACGAATATATATAAATAACAATACAATCATTATAAAAAACAGCGTTACATTTTTTTACGCAGTTACAAAATTATTTTCAAAATTTTACTTATTTTATAACATTATTTTATTCTATTAAAGTCTATTTCTCTTCAACGTTTTATTAGAATTTATAAGTAAATTTAGACCAATTTAGTAATAATAAAGTAATAATTTAGTAATAGGCAAATTTATTTTGAATCCCCCCTTCCATAACCACTATTCTCATTCTCATGCATGGTTATGTAAGCTCATTCATGCTTCATCCTGCTAAGTTTAGCATTTCTAAAGTTTAGCAGATCAAGTGTCTGGCTTTGAAACCTGTATGCTTGACAGTTTTGTTGTTTTGGAATTATCTCACTGTTTGACACCCAAGATATCAAAGAAATCAGCTGATGATTAGCTGACAGTTCAAGACACAGAAGATAAATTACAGCAGGCAATATATATATATATATATATTAGCTTCATGTCATATATGTCCGGAATGTAATATGAAACTCCGCGTATCTAAAAACGAAAGGTGATAACAAACCTCAGAACAAATCAACCAGTTTAGTTACTTAGGTGCCGCGGAAAGATTTGGTAACGGTAAAAGTACCTTCGAATAAGATAAATAATATTTGTGGCGACAATAATATTTTTGTTAGGATTTTTAACTTTTAACTTTCAACTGCTACTATGGCCATACAACCTTCCTGGCAATGCCTCTCCATTTATTCCAATCCTGTGCTGTTAATTCCCAGTTGTATTGTTTTCTTTCCATGTATGTTTTTATTTTACCTAAAAGTCTTCTCTGGGATCCAAAGGGGGTGTGACGCGAACATATGCTTTCATAGGAGAGAAATGCACCAGTCTCTGCATCCCAACTCCACTCTCACCTACACGTCGGTGGACCCTGTTACGCCGAGCAATTCACTCCAAGGTTGTAGTAACCAATCCCTTCGGCGGAGTGGATCGGTAAGCAAACGAGAGATGGGGGTTCTGTCAGGGCAGTCTGGGGGTATCCTGGGCCCTGGCCTGGCAGGATGGTGCACATCGGCAGCAGGATGTGCATCTAGTGTGGAGGCACAGGAGGCTATAGTAGCTCAACGGCTGCATACATGGGCTGAGTCAGTTAGCCTACTGCGACCAGGCAGAAAGACCTCGTCAGCTGAGGTGAAAGCAACTCTCTAGGGGAAGAGCACCCCGAAATCAAAGTTCCTGGTCCTCCAGGTTGGGGGTTGGATCGGAGAATTCACATTTCCCATCTGTGAAACTTTTATGTGCAGAAACCTGTCAGTTTCTCAGCCAGTCTGTTGTCTGCACTTGACTGGCACAACTGGTGGAGGGTGTTAAAGGAGGCCTTGACTCAGTAATGGGTTGTCGCGCTGCTGAAGAAGAAGAGAAAAGTCTTCTCTGTGCTTTTTTTTCGTGGGCTGGCAATATTTTATTTCTGTCTTTCTCATTTCCTGCTCTTACAACGCGACTACCTCTTACTCGGCTTGTTATGACACCCTGACTTGCCCCATTCTTTTAACATCTTCCCTTTTCCCTTATTTACCATCTGTGTCGTATACTGCTCCCGTGATTCTCCTTAGGACTTTGTCCTTAAAACTCAACAGCTTCTAAGTATTGAGTTTCCTAAAACTGTTGTTGACTATGTGTTACCGGCCACTTTTCACTCCCATATAGCACTACTGGCTTTGTTGAACTCTTAATTTTGCATTTCCCGACATACCTTTTGATTGGAAAAAATGACGTATTGCTGCAAATTCTCTGTGTGTTTGTTTTAATTATGGAAGTAATTTCTTTGTCCATGTAATCTGTAGGCCTAACTGTCACCAGATAGCCTAAATATTTAAATTCTGTGACATTTTCGAAGGTACAACTGAACAATTGCTAGACCTTGTCAACTGCGTTGGATCTCGTTTTTCCGTGTTACAGTACTTTCATATATTTTGTTATCTCTGTAAGTCTAGTTTGCTGAGTTGCCTCGCTCATAACATAGGATAGAGCGGTCAACCCATCCAAGTTTCAAGAAATCAGGTATAACATTGTCTGGGCATGCAAAGATCTTACATAATTTGCTTATGTTGGGGGGGGGAGTCCTGTGTTAACATCGTCCAACTTTCGCGCGACCCATTCTAGCATTCTAGGACCACGTTGAACAACATAGGCGACAGAGAGTCCCTTTGTGGTAATAGATTTTCTAAAAACAAAATAAATAGAGCTACGAAGATAAAATCACGATCTGAATTCAACACACGGTGAAATAAGTGACGTGAATTATTAAATATTTAAGTATTCAGGATCACTCGTGTTTATGTATTCAGGAGGATGAATGTAGTTTTCTGCAATAGTTTGAAAATAGTTAAGCAGAGGGAAAGAGATATCATTGTTGAATCGCTACTGATTCTCATACATGACAAGATAATTTATACGAATACATTTATAGACTAAATAGATTAAAATTCATCGGAACTATGAATAACACTCGGAATATTTTGAAATTATGTTCTAAAATTTATGGAAGTCCATAAGATATGCGTTAGTGAGTGTACAGGAACAAGCACATGGCAAACATAGGCTAATCCAAGAAGCGCGCGACATGTTGTAGTTCACTAAAACGTAATAGGCTAGATGAATTTATTTTTATAAACTAGAAAATTAATTATATTAAATCTCTTATAATGAAACTAAGCGTAATACCAAGAATATGTGGAAATTATGTTCTGAAACTTCCGAAGTCTACAGCTTATGGATATCTAAATGTGCAAGTTCAACATCATGCAAGAAGCGCAAGCATGTTCAAGTGCGATGACATGCCAGAGTCCACAATGTTTACATTTTATAACGAAAACTTAACGCCTCAAGTCTTTAAACCAATGAGGTCAAAACATCGTTTAGATTTGCTTCGCTATCTTTACGTACGCATAACAACCAAATATGCAGTTAAATATGCGTATATCCTTATTGCTATAGAAATCTAACACGTTTGATAGAGTTTATCGGTGGTAATAATTTTCTGAAATAGCTTTTTAATGTTTTTCGTATCGTTCAAAATTATTGTGCAGCTAAAAATAGAACATTTAAACTACACTGTAAGGGAAAAACCAATAGACCTACACTGTGTTTCGCTTTATTAATGTACATATTATAACGATAATTTTTCTAATTAAAATTTTTTTTTCTAAGTGAACGTTGTAACTAGGGTTGCTGACAGCTATACAAAGATATACGATGGCTCGGTAACATGTGTAGTCCAAGACAAAGGAAGACAGGGTGTAGGAGAACAATGCCTCTGTCGCAGCAGCTGTACGGTTAAGCGAATTGCGGGTGACGCGCAATGACCCAAGAGAGACAAAGGCGAAATGTATCGCTAAGAACAGACAAAAGATCGCTGACAAGGCGACATAGCGACGCTATCCAAAAGACAATTAGCCACATGCGTTGAGCTGCACACCAAACGCAGTGTTACATTGCTACAATAGACAGGAAAAGCCCGGCTTGAGTAGACAATACGTTTGCACAATGAACGAACGGCGGGACGTCCAGCTTTACCAGAAGAGTACGTGGCGAAGGAAGGCTTGGAGAGCATCTGTAGCAGCTGTCTAGAATACTCGGAATTGACCACACTCGTCGTGGGAACGACTAGGAGAAACTACTAGACAATACGAGCATTGGTCACGGGTAAGAAGCAGTACACGTGTTGAACAAAAGGGCAGATGAGAGGGCCACACAGCAATTAAAAGCACTTTGTCTAAAAAGGGCGAGACGCCAAAATACAAGGGTGATAGACAGCCGTGAAATTGGTCATCCGACTCAAACGATGGGTGGAGCCAACCAGGAACTTGTAAGGGTAGGGAATAAGGAAGCCTATCAGAGTCGAGAATTGAGGAGAACGTCCCTACAAGAAGTGGTTACCAAGGAAACAAAACTGGAGGAACGAATAAGAAACGAAGCGAGAAGAAAATCTAGAGTGTTAAGGCGGAGTTTCCACCAGAAAACATATGAAAACCAATAGAAGCGCAGAGGTTGAGAAGTTAAGTGGGAATTAGAGAAAATAGTGGGATTTTTGGGGTATAAACTAGAGTGTTGACCGCGAGCGGGGGTCTTAAGTTTTATTCTTATACCGGAGAGTATGTTCTTTTGGAGGCTTAAGTCTTGTTTCATAGATCAGAGAGTATGAACGCTGGAGTTGTATATCGGAAGTTTTATATCTTATATCTAATAGCCGAAGTCGAGAGTAAGATATCAAGAGTCGTAAAATGTATATCGGAACTGACGGGAGTGCGGATGCCGTAACGGAGTAAAGTTGTATCGGTTGAAGAATTGGTGTGAGTACGAACAGTCGAGAATCGGAAGCCGGTAATGGAACTTAGTGTTTTTTTAAAGACATGACGAAGTATAACTAAAATCGACTAAGTTGGTCGCCTTGAGTTAACATTATTATCAAAGACGTTAATCGGAGCAGAAGTGCGGTAAATGTGAGATAGACATACGATAAAATTTGATGTAATTGATATTAATACTGCTCCACGTTCTTTGGGCGGCAATTTTATATAGGGTTTATTGGGGTTAATTGACATTTGTAATGCCCCACAAATTAATAGATTATCCTAATTATATAAAATTTAATTTATATGGTATTAATTGGGATTCAATTAATATTTGTAATTCTTAATTTGTTAATGATGTAAGGGTTAATGAGTAGACCCTTCATAAGCTAATTACCACAATGTAATTAGGGCAAAAATCTACTAATTTACTTAAGTTGCTTCTTTAATATTAAATTATAATAGTGATGTGAATTGTGAATTGCACAGGGCTTACTGAGAATGATGAACGCATTATTGATTACTTAGGTACTAATTTATTATATGTTAAACATTTCGTATTCAATAACAAATATATATATCTTCCTGGTACCTGTAAATACATACAACACATATATCTCAAAACATAAATTCCTCCTTAATGGCTCCCTGTAAGTACATACAACATATATAAAATGCACACAACAAAATCAAATAATATTTACTCTACCTAATGCGTTCATTCACCCAGATGGATTGGCTTTAATAGAACATAATTATATATATATTGAATGCAACCTTCTTTTAATAACTTTTCTCATAACTGCTCAGGGTTAGATTCTTGGAAAGAGACAGAACAGTAGTTGACTATGTTAACAAGATCATAAAGAGTTACTTGGTTTAGTTAATCCGTTAATCCATCGGCGCTATCTCCAGGTGATGATGATCGTTGGAATTGCTGCTCCATTGACTAATGATGGTGATGATCACTTTCACTTTTTATTCGCACTCGCGTCGTTAACAGAATAGTGTTTTGTGTTATTCTATGTTCACACGCTCCAATTTGTCTCCGCGTATATCCATGTTTGCTTAAGTGTTCTGTGTGTTCTTTGTGTGACTACACAAGGTATTATTGTGTGGCTGTCTAATATTTCCTTTGAATAAAAGTGTCTTGGTTACAGTAAATTTATAGATATTATTATAACGTTCACGCACATTGTGAATTATTGCTCGTTATACTGTTTTCCAATACGTAAACAATTATATATATTCTTAGTTGAATAAAGTTCAGTTCACCATTCCGCGTACTTTGAGAATTCACGGTAGTTCGATATACCAATTCACTTCGAAATTTACGTGGCTGTTCTTAATAGAAGTACGACACTTGTAAACTTGCGAGATTGTTTATAACATTATAAAGTTAATTACGAGAGTTATATGTCGCACAAACACTTTTGTAGTTCGATTTAATATAAGACTCTTCGCGAACTGTTTGGTAAGTTATGTTAGACACTCAAAGTTTCTAAATCAGACTCTTCGCGAACTGTTCGAGAATTATTATAAGACTTTCAACATTTTATAAGACTGCCGAAAATTGGTATATCACTGCCGAAAATTATTATATGACTGCCTCGTCCCGCGTCGGACACTTAGTTTTTATTAACGTCTCCCTACTAGAAATTTGGTCTCTGTCTTGTCCACGCCTAAGATTACTATGATCGGCTGAAACACTACCCTCTCTCGAAGTCTTTTCCCACCATCTCGAAGTCTTCCAGTCTTCTACCCTCTGATTTGTTCTTCTGCTAGTTGCTATGGAAACAGGCTTCTTTTCCGGTCTCTCTCGTGACATACTTTGTTCTGATAGGTAGCTAGAGATGTCCTTTGAATCGTCTTGTCCAGGCGTCACTCTCGTTCTGGGAAATGCAAGCTATTCCCCGCGTGTCAATCAACTCATTGTTCGAGTTTCCAGCAAGGGTTTACTCTTAACATCTTGGTTATTGTTCGTTTCTGAAACTCTGCGTCGTGGCAATTGACAGTTTTCCATCCAGTGTCGAAAGCTGTAACCTCCACGCTTTCTCGTTGTAAATCTCAGCTTGTCACTTAAGCGTATATCCCGCTGTGACTTGACGCTGGTTCTCTTCATAGTTTGTTGTTTGGGTCGTTTCTAAAGACTGCAGTACGTCCTGAACCCTTTGTCTCTCGTCTCGTTTTTTGTATAGTGACCTCGTCCCTTAGCTACACCCTCAAATGTATGCTCGCTTCGATTCTGCGTAAACCAAGCAGATTTACTTGCTGAGCCAAGTACATTGTTCAACTTGTTACGGTGTCATAATTCTCCGTTGGCACGCTCCTGTCAACTCAAGTCGACAATTCTATTGTTGCCTCGTACTGAACGCGCTTCTGTTGTCTGATAGGGCGTTAGTTGTCACCTACCCCAATTACTGTGTTTTATGGCTCTGTTCTTAGAGTCACTGCCACCGTAGCGTGAGAACAACTGGTCAAGAACGAAAATTAAATTTTTAATTTTTTGATTGCTATAGACAAATTGCCGAAACAGTGATAGCAAAAGAAAACCGGTAGAGAACTAATTACGGTCATGAAATTAGAGACAACAATAATTATTAACACCATTAATTATAAACAAATGGCGTGTTAACAAAGTAAATCCGCGGAAATAACAGTGCGAATAAAAATCACAGAGCATACAACACTTGGTGTATTTCAAGAAATCCTTATCATACTCAGAATAATGTAATGACACTTGAGTAGAAACAATTCAGCAAAATTTAGAATTATCAAATAACATGTACTAACATTTGAAAGTCAAATCACCCGAACTAAACCAAAAGTTACATGCATATTGTAACAGTACATATAACACCACATCCACCTACGTACCGAAAATTAATTTAAAAGCCACCACTAGTAAAAATACATTAAAAGGTCTAGAATACCACCATGTATACAGAAGAAGAAAGTACCACAAGTTTAAATAAGTGAAGCATCATTGAAAAGAAATCACTAGTAAATGCACCAATAAAGGAGAAAAGAAGAATAAAGACGAGACGACTGATATACATTACCCAGTAGATCAGTGAGAAGGACAAAGGACAACATAAGAAGAAAGAAGAATCAGTGAGAAGAACATGACAACGACAGAAGAAAGAAGAATCAGGGAGAAGAACACAACAATAACAACTTCAAGAAAGAAGAAGGAAGAGACAATGTGAAGAAGACAAGTGAAAACCACATCATGTATAAAAATGAACAATAGTGAGAAAGAGATCAGTGAAGAAGGAAAAAGGAAGAAGGAAGATATCCAAACCAAACACAAGAACAAGGGAAGGAAATTGAAGTATAACAAACTAACATAAACTTTTGAAAGAATAATTGTATTAAGAAGAAAGAAGAAATGTTAATTAGTTACATGATATAAATCCCTAAGCTGTATGGTAAAGTCAACACTGACCACAACTCATTTAATGAATACATTCATTGTCTATGTGAAACACATTATAATAAATAAGGACTAAATATTGTAAATAAAGAGTCACAAGTAAACTGAATAAGGACAAGACAAGTTTATGATAGCTAAATGATGTGTAGTTATAAAATAAACAGAAGAATAGGTCCCAAAATAATGAATGACCAATTGTACAGTGGGAATGATGTTAATACAAACCCACTAATTAACAATAAATAAGACAATACAAGAGTAAACTAAATGTGAAATAATAATAACCAATAACCAATGTACAAACATTGAATGAAAACCAGTCAACCAGACTAATGTAGAAATACACAGCCAGCAACAACACATTACTGCTTATTGAACCTATAACATAACCTAATCTGGGCATCCATTTTTCAGTAAAACTTAATGAAAACTAAATCAAAACAATATTAAACCAAAATGTAATGAGCTAGGAAGTAACTAGATCATATAAGGAAGGTTTTGTACACAGTAGCTAATAGTATAACTGAATATAAAAGCTATATTTAGGTAATACAAATATGACAATATGCTGGTAATGGCAAAGAGACATTATGCAACCAAAATCATGTTATAAACACATTATACAAAGATAGTAACTCAACTAATGACCTGAGGTCAGACAGAATACTGTTCAGATGAACAAATGCAACCAAAATAACTATCTAAATAATCTATATAAGTGTAATTACAACTAAACCATTGTAACAGTTAGCTGCAAGTAAAGTGGACAGCCACTAAACCAAGATAATAACAGAATCAAAGGCAGAATGAACTGCATCACAATAACAATAAGACCATTGTAACTATTTTAATTATCAGTTAGAGAATAATCCGAATAAAATATGGGGAATACCAAATATACAACAAGGTAACTCCATATAGGTATGACAAGCCTAATTAATAAATGATAATTAAGGCACTAAACCAATAATGTAGGGAAAAAGAACACTGTCAGTAGTGACTTAACCCATCGATGTTTAATTATACAATGTTAGAATTCAATTAAATGTTATTATTGCTAGAGAATAAGAAAAACAAAAATGTATAACCATAGGATCAAGTTCGAACCTATGAAAACGGACATAGTGTTAATATTAAGGCATAGTTTTAAGTGAAAATTGTACAGTAATTTAAGAACAAGTTATTACCATGGGAAATGGAATAAAAACAATATATTATTAATAATTAATGGCTTAATGGACACTAAGTATAAATACCAAGTGCGAATTCAGCAACCCCGAATCAGAAATATATGATGAGGGGGTTCAAATTAATCGTCTTTAAAAATCATGAACAATGAGGGTAATCACAATGTCCTCAGTACAATTATAAGGAAGATATTGGACTTTTAAAAATAATTGTATTATGCTGTGCCCTTTCGCGTGGGTATGTCAGCCACGATTTCTTAATCTTGACACCAAAAAGTGACGCCGTTGGAAGCGTCTGTTTTGACGAAGCCCACCGGAGATAAACGAATTAAAATGAACTGACCAATCAGAGCTTATAAAAAATCCGAGCTTCATTATTCCGACAGAGGAAGCGAGGACAGTCTTTCAACATCCACGAAGGGAACTGCATGCTCGTCACCGCTCCAGAAAAACGTGCTTTTGACAGCAACCAGGTGTAAACAACGTTAACCTCAAACCGAGATATAGGTTACATCCATTGAAGAATCAGTGCAGTATATTTCTAAGTGTACTTTATTCGGAGTTAATGCGCATAGGAGTGGGTGCAGTGCAGTGATAAAATTTAATTAATTAATTAATAAAAAAGAAATTTTAATTAATTAAAAAGTGTTAATAAGAAAAAGTGTAACCCTTCGAACGACAAGATACGCAAGTATTCATACCCACAGCTATAATGTTATGATTAGATAATAAGAAAGATAACTGAACGCTAATAGCGATTTGAATTAACATATGGTAAACAATTAAATTCCCTTTTCTTAAAGGAAGGGATCTAAAAATACAAATAAACAATGTCGAAGTTGAACGATTTAAGTAACGATAATTTCAACGATTTGTACACTATAAATGTTTAGAATAAGTAAAGACATTGTACCATCAATGAAGAGTGTATGTGCTCTTATGCTATTAGCAAATAAGAGTATTGAATATTTTGTTGCTAAATTTAAGTAAGAGTTACACCAGAGAGTGATAACTACAATCAATGAATTACCGTTACCTGAAATAGGCATATCCAATGTTAGAGATGATCTTAGTCCCTGACACTGGATCATAACAATTATTATCAATTATTAATATCTAGTTAACCACTTTTAACCAAACAATGTTGCACTAAACGATATTTAAAGCCTATGTCTAACCATGAACAGTCGTTCATATTTTGTCTTTTTTAATTAACAATCAATGAATTCTTATCTTATATGTTTGTTCTAGCCGTAGCAATTTTGTCAAATAAGTGTATTTTGCAGTCTAAAAGAACCTACTACTATGATTATTATAATTATTAATGACATTTCAAGTCGAATAATACGACATAACCTGTATGTTTGTCAACACACATTTTGTAACTAACCAGAGGCAGTCATGCCAACTTGAGTTTATCAATCGTTTTAGAGTCCATGTTGAATTTTAAATGTTCATTGTTAACCAGAAAGAAGAGCAACACGTATTATTGTACTAAATTTCATTGTGTTAGAATTGAATAAATAACCATTATTATTTTTACCTTTGAAAGAGTTGACCTTTATTGTATCAGTAAATACAGCTTAGAGGAGAAGAACGAGGCGGTTGGTACCATGCTTAAAGTGCGAATCATTCAAATTGAGTGATTTTATATTTTGTTTACAACCGTACAGACCTATATATATAATATTATAAAGTATGAGTTACCATGAATGTCATGTCTATGTATGTGTATGTTAGTATATAGGAAGAAAACTACTGATCTTCTCACCACCGCTGATCAACGAAGAGTCGACGGAACTTCGATTGGAATAATTCTAAGCAGTGAATAAAATACATATAATTAAACCAATTAAACCGACAGTTAATACGTCGAAAAGAGTGTAAGTAACCGACTTATTCAATCCTGGATTCAACAATAGGTTGAATTGAGGGGAATAAGTCAATAAACAGATATATAATAATAAATTACGAGATTGAATAATAATAATCACCCGAGTGCAAGACCCATATTAAGTAAAAAACAACCCTGAGACTACTACTTAATAATATTATAAATAATATATTAAACAACGGCAAACGTCAGATTATAATATATATATATGTGTGTGTGTGTCGGAGTGCGAGAAAAGAAGTGATAAGTGCGATTGCATTCTACGAGGTGATAATGCCAGCTGCAAGGACTTCCAGAAACTTGGAGAGACATGGGAACAGGATAACCGCGCAGAGGACTTTTCGCCATAGAACGGATTAACATACATCAAGTAAATTTTATATTCATGCACTACTAATTAAGTAAAACACTGTCTGTTCATCTGAAAGAACTCATAAGTAATAATATTTAAAGAAAGTAATAAGTAGTAGCTAGTCAGGGTAAATTCAGAAGACAACTATTACAGATGACAGTAATTGATATCCAGTCTTCATGAATCCATTTATTAAGAATTGTTTAATATAGAATAAAATGTATAATAATGATGGTTAAAGTCTAATAAGTATCTAGATGAAGAGTATAGGAAATTAAGCAAATGTTAACAAAATAATAAATGATAGATTGATGTAGCCAGTAAAATTGCAAGATATATGTTGTATTTCTTTTCAGGAGATTAAGTAAGTGACGGCAATGCTATTAATTGTAATAAATTAAGTAAGTGACATCAATGCTATTCAGTATAATAAATTAAGTTAACCTTGTAAAGCCTTGTGTATGTTGTCAATTATTTGAAAACATCTAAAGATTAAAAATTAGTATATGACATCAAAGAAATTGAACAACGATTTCTAAAACAATAATTTAATATTACATAGGTATACGTAATCAATAACAATCACAACAAATTATTATTCTATTTGACGCTTCACCGAGGAAGCTTAAGATGATTTTAAATTACAGCTACATACTCAATAAATTGTGTAGTAGTTAACAAACCAATCAATTAACATCGAAAACTTTATTAGTTATATTTGTCGCCCACACATTTGGCGCACAAACTATAATTGTTCAATTTGGCACCACAACAAGGTGGGAATTAATTAAATAGAGTCATTAATTAATAAATTAATTAAATTAAAAGAGCAATAAACACCCTTCATTGCTAAATTTGGCGTCCCAACACGCGGGACATAGATAATTAAAATAATAAACAAAATTTAATTATACACATTTATTGTAAACTAATAAAATTTAGTTACACATTTATTGTAATATAAAAGAATTACCTTTATATTTGGCGCTCCAGAACGCGGGGCGTATTAAATGTTGCTATAATTTGCAGAGTGATGATTTCGATATGTAAAACATGAAATGCAACTAGTGGCCGCTCGCATGCTTTCGAAGTTGGAAATAACACAACTCAAACAAGCCAAAACATTTCGGTTATACCTGCACTTGTTAAAGTTCAAAACAAACTAGTGGCTACATTTAGTGGCCACAGTATCGTTACTCTGTCTTTATTCTACTTTATTTACTACACGATTTAAGACACTCTGACAGGGCCGGCCCCAGCGCTTCTGCCGCCCGTGCAGTATTTATGAGTGCCGCCCCCTCCCTATTTTAACTCTGAACACACTCACGCACACTAGACTTACTCTAAAGATAAGGCGATAGCCTTCAAATGACGACTAGGAATATTTGCATTGTTGCGTTTATCAAATAACTAGAACTTTTTCACGTTTACGATGCGGCGAACGGCTAGAATAAAAACTGTAGAGACAATACAAGGAATCGTTATACAATAAAAATGTATTGCTATGTGATGACTTAAAATTAAAATACTAACTAAAATTCATTATGATTGAAATATAACACAAGTAATGTATCATATACCTTAGTTAAAAAATACTTGTCTAGCTTTTGGACTGGCAAACTCCTTCGTTGTAATCAAGTGATTCAGCTAACTAATGTTCTATAGATATAGTCGCCAGACCACTCAGGTGAGTCTCGGACATACTCGATCTGAGATAAGTTTTAATAAGTTTGAGCTTCGAAAAAGTCAGCTTTACATTCTCTCGTTCACGAGTTTTCGACTCTTCGTTAAACTCCGCTTACTTTATACATAAAGTAATTCTTACTAATTTTACATATTGTAATGAAATTAAGTGAATAATTTTATTTTTTCGCTCAATTTCGAAACTTAACATCCCGGAATCTGCCGCCCTGGGCAGTGGCACGGTTCGCCCCTGCCTGGAGCCGGGCCTGCACTCTGACTTCAGCACAACCAAAATGCAACCAACCAGTCGTTTTTCAACAGTGTAATTACTATTATTTGTTAAATGTTTTTAAGCATCGAGTTTTTTTCACTTCGCCGATAAGTTGCCCTATACCAGCAAGTCGTATGTCTATTTTCGTTTTTAAAAATATGCACGATACAATTATTGCGACTGACGTTTTCAATTCATTAGTAAATAAATTGTATGAAGCACAGGAAGTTTCCATTTCTCGAACTGGAAAATAAGCAGCCTGATGATAATCTGTTAAGAACATTTCACGCTTAACTTTATTATCTGAACAAATAATTTTGTCCAAAACATAGGTTTCCATTTGTTTAAACATTTAAGCGAATCTTGTTTTCATATTATCAGACTCTGGGAGCAGACATATAAGAAATTCCCATTAACCTATATGAGATAAATATTTACCTGTATCAGTATCTCCTTGGGCTCACCGTTCCATTTTCGTGTCGAAAATGTTGTAAAGAAAATTAAAACAAATTACACAATAGTAAAGTGAATATGCAGAAACAAGAAATAAACGTTAAAATCTCGAGGTAAAGTCAATATTGAACTGTGTGGGCCCAAAACGCGAGTATATTACGAGTTCTTCTGACACATTTGTTTTTCTTTCTTCTATAGTAGGCCTACCTGTTTGTACGATAAGAATCAAATCTAATTTCGTGGGCAGTAAAAATTTGGTGAATTTACTTCCTGACTTGCGTACACGTAGCAAAAGTGACAGACAGACAGAAGACAAGCAGCTAACGCGGAAAGAGATAGAGATAATGTCAATTAGACTGAACAATTATAAAGACATTATCTTTGTTAGCCGTCAAAAATGGCTAATAGTGACGCCCAACAATGAAGCACGTCACTGATCACGTGCTAACCTATTTATTTTTGCCGGCATTGTTATCACTAATTCCTAACAATAAAGCTTTCAGTTTCCTTTACTTATGCAATCGCTTATAGGCTATAGTTACAAAATTCCAACCGGTTGTGTCCGTTAAACACGTCTGTCTATTTCCTAGTGTGTCTTCACCGGTTGCCAAATCTTATTTAATTATGGGCACTTCTATTATAGATTCATGTTAATCAGTATCTAAATCACGTAAATGGATAAAATAAAATTTTAATTAACCAATTTAAACCGTCCTACGACTTCGTCTTTTATTAATTACAGCGCGTGTCGAGGCACACGCTTCATCGTTAGGTGAAATCACTCCGTAGAGTTCGTCACAAAATTAAAAAGCACAGTTAAAGTAGGCCTACACATAGGCTACATAAAACACTTACACAATAAACACACATACGGAATGCGTATATAATATAAACGATGGTGAACACTATGTGAATGTACTGAAGTTGGGTTCGTGTAGTAACACGTACATGGTGTCCACCATCGACTCTATACGCATTCCGCGCGCGCGCGCGCAAGCGCGCGTGCTTACTGTGTAAATATTTTAAAGATTTAATTTAATTTACTGTGTAAAATTAAAGACATAATCGTCGGCACAAAAGACTGATACATACATACATATCCGGCAGTACAGTCCAAGATGGACTTTGGCCTCCCTAATGATCTGCCTCCATATAGTCCCATCATGTGCCTTGATCTTCCACGAGCCGACACCCATCCTAGTCAGGTCTTCTTCCACGTCGTCTTGCCATCGTTTTCTTGACCTGCCTCTTCTTCTCCGCCCATCTATATTCCAATTTCTTTTGGGGAGTCTTTGGTTCCCATTCTTTCTACATGCCCTATCCAGCTGATCTATCTGAACTTTATAAATCGGACGGTATCTCCCTGTTTTAGAATGAAGTCTATTTCTTCATTAGATCTGATCCTCCATTCTCTATTACAACATGCTGGTCCGAAGATTCTTCTAATAATTTTCCTTTCAAAAGTCCTCAGAGCCTTCTCATCGACTGCTCTTAATGTCCAGGTTTCGGAACTACAGACCTGATAATTTGACGAAATCTACGGAGTGATTTTACCTGACGATGAGGCATACGCCTCGAAACGCACTGTAATTAATAAAAGATGAAGTCGCAGTCAGGTACAATTGGTTCGTTCAATAATCTATTGGTCTATTATATCAATTCAGAGATTATATGGTCTAAACAATTCGTTGATGGTAAGGTAATTTTAGCAGATGAGGCAAAAGCACACAAAGAGTTTAACAAAAATTAGACAATGCCATGTAAGAACATAGACGGAAAATAAACGTAGGAGAAACGAATCTAATGATAAGTGATGTAAAAATACAAAAGTAAAAATATTAAAGTGAAAAATAGTGCAGGTAGAGAGGAAAAGGTACAGAGATACATAAAGGATATGTTGGTTAAGGAATAGACCAATGAACAAGACATTAGGAGTAGTGCAACCAAATCAAAGAAGCGCTCAGAAGAACAAAAGGAATGTAGCAGAACATACGTCGTACATGGGGAAAAGACAGGGTGAGGTGTTCTTCTTTATGGCTCCAAGAATCAAGGAGGTCGGAACATTTTTTCGGTAGTAAGTAGAAGAAAATAAAACTGATTTTGACATATCCTGAAGGGAGGGAGGAAGTCTATTCATCATCATCATTGGTGTATTGTATCATCATAATTACACACAGATATAAGCTCCACAGTTCACCGTGGGCCTCAGCTTCTCTCAGGATTTTCCTCCAGACTTCCCTATCCTTAACCAATGTCCACCAGTTTTTCACTCCAAGTACTTTCACATCTTCTAGGATTCCATCAATCCATCGTAGTCTAGGTCTTTCACGTCCTCTCTTTCCTTCTGGTGTGCATTTCATAATCCTCTTAAGAACATCCTCCTCATTCATTCTTTATACATGTCCTGCCCATCTCTGCCTAGCTATCCTAATTGATGTCACAATATTAGGCGATCTGTATAACTCACAGAGCTCTGTTGTATCTTATTCTCCCCTCTCCATCTTCCGTAATGGGTCCATAAATTTTTATAAGTATTTACATTCCAAAAGGTTCAAGACGAAACAGATCGCTCTATGTCAGTATCCATATTTCACTTCCGTACATCAGGACCGGTTTTAACAACGATTATTAAAGTGGAAACAGAGAGCAAGAAAATGAGCAGAAGATTAAAGCTCATGGATGACACACAATATGGTGTATCGTCTGAAGAAGTGAAGTATCCAGACTGAAATAACGACTTAAGCCTGGATACTCATGTATTGAGTTGAATGAGAATATTACACGTACTATGTCATTGTTACTCTGGGAGTCATAATACTCTAGGAGAATGATATGCTTAATGCTACGCTGAAGAAATAAATAGTACAGTATCGCTGAGGGTTGACACGCCGGGGCGTGTGAGGCTGTTTCAGACGTTTATAGATCGATCTGTACGGCAGAATTACGTAACCCGCTAGCTCACTACAATGCAAGGCGGCGGAGGTAGTACAGTATAGGGCCTACATACGGGTCGCAGTGATTGTTGAGGTTTATTGACAAGTGATTACTGTGTTAATTAGTTCAAAACTGTAACAAGCTGACATTCATTGTTGTGTGCTAGGCAAATTTAACTTGAATTATTGTATACGAGTGGCTCTGTTGATTTATAGCTCCTGTTTGTATCTATTTAAAGTTTGTAGTGACTTCACTTGTGTCAGTTATTATTTAAACAACTATGTTTTTAAAATTCAATTTACAATCGTAATATAACTCGATTTGTTTACGGTTTATAACTAGAACAACAACAAGATCTTGTGTATTAAAAATTTTGCATTACCAATAAGTATGGTAATCACTCACTCTAATACTTTTGCAGTTTTCTGTTCAGATTCTAACCTCGTGTTGCAATAGATGCATGTGCGTGCGTGTGTGTATCGGCCCTTCTGTGAGCGTTACGGCAACTACCCTCCCTATCAATTTAGCACAGTTTAGTCTAAACTTCAATGAAATCCTCTGAAATCTCCTATACCTGCATGAATCAAAATAGACTCTAATCCCGTCTCTCATCACAATTGTGCGTTATCCATAACCGCTCAGACAAACCGTGCTCCACAAAAGTGACGTGAGACTTCTCTTTGTTTAAAGGTTCTGATTTTTTTTTATACTGTTATGATCTAGCAGTGTTTCTCGCCGTAATAACGCAAGTCGATAACATGTGTAACAGTGTATAAGAAAAAATTGATTAATGATATTTGAAACACGATCCGATCGGTTAGTATTGATAATAATATCATCTGTATGATGACATTTAGCTAGAAACTGGCACTGACACAATTCTGCGGTGTCGTCATTGTGTTCCTGTTTCCTACGGAACAGTGAACAAAAACTACAATCGTTACTCACACAGAACGCGGGTATAGATAGATCATCGTTAAGGTCACGATGTTGGGATGTTGTAATTGTGTGAACCGACAAACGGTGGGGGGCCGGCCCGGCCGCAGCAACAGGTGTCTTGTTTTGTCTGTTCTTGCGGTCTGCGTGTCCTTGTGCAGAAGTTTGACTAATTACCGTACAGTCAGCCTTGTCTGTTAATCCGGGAAGAGTCCGAATGTGTTCGAAAATGAACAGACAGACAATGCTGCACACCTGTATTGTGTAACTTGTTTGCAGAAGCGTAATAGTAAGAAGAAGAAGAAGAAGAAAACGAAGAAGAATGCCACTCGATTGTCTGAAGGTTGTTTCCTTTCTTCGGCGACAAGGGCTCTTCAAGCACGATACTGTACTGTATTGCACTGTTTGACAACAAACTGTTTTGTTTTGTTTGTTCACGAATCGTAAACGTAGGCCTAAGTTTTCCTGTTACTAATTCTCCAAGTTATTATTTATATACAACTCTCTGGTTCTTTGTATTTTCACACACTGGTCACCATAACTTGTACTACTTTATTGTTTGTATTACTTAGTTTTTACTATTATTACATGGCAATAGTGTTAGTAAGACCAAAAAAAAATTTACAGGCATTGCACAAATGCAATGCACAGAGAAGGGCATTGAAAATGCTTCAATAAATCTAAAAAATATAAGTTATATATTTATGTTCATTCACCAATCAATGAATTCATTCTTCATTTACCAATGCACAGATTATAAGTTAAATGTAGTCGCATTCATAAGCGAAGTTTTATGTGTACTACGTTATTGACAACAAAGAAGTAGTTTCTATGGAAACTCACCGGTTCCCATTTTCGATAACGCACCAGTGATCGGCCGCAAATGTGCGACACGTCCTTATAAACATTTTCAATGTTAAAACTGCATGTCGAGTTCATAGTAACTCTGACACCCCGGTAACTAAACAGAGCGACAACAATATATTCTTCAGTACTTTTATACGACAACCAGCGTATTCGAATAATTAAGTTATTTTTAAGCAATTAAATGTTTATAAGACGTTTACACAACGGTTACAACTGTTTCAAACTACCAATTTAATAAATATACACTTGGGTCACGATCTGATTTTTAAGTCATAATTTTAAAGTCACAAAAAATTTAAGTTTATATAATTTAAAAGATTCCGTTTTTTTTTAGCAAGCAGATGTTATAAATATTTCAATTTATTACTCATAAATTTCTCGTGCTTTATTAGTGGCTGTTTTAAACGCCGTTGTCGAAATGAAACGTAATCAGGAACGTTAGAGTAAATATACACTTCACTGACCTTGTAGCATAAACAATTTAAAGTATCTGACCACTAAAAAGTATTGAAAATGCATTCAACTTAACAGAAGTTCCAGCCGTTATGCAAGAGAGAATGGATAGATTTATCTCACAAAACTCTTTATTACACAGCTAATATCTATAAGAGTTCACCTCTAGGGAGGGGTTAGTCTGCCCAGTAAAACATCGAAAACTCATGGTTTTACTAAACTATTTACTGAGTATTTTCTGGCTTTCTGATACATGTACTGTAAAATATCCTGTAACAGACGAATAACGCATTTGCTCATACGTTTTATAAAAGTTTGAAGAATTAAAATTGAGATTATATACAATCACATTTATGACATTATGATATACAATCACAATGACATTGAGTTTATGTACAATGTCACATTTTGCACAAAATACTATACCAGTGCGAATGGTAGATGCAGTGGCGTAAACACGGTAAAGGACGAGCGGGAACATGCCTCAAAGCAAAATTTTATAACGCCTATTGCTAAGCTAGTTGCGTTTGTTAAAACAAAGCTTATAAATAAATGTAGAAACAAAAGGAAATTTCTGATAATGTGAAGTCGGAACAGGCACATTGCATAACCCCTTAAATGTAGAAGGAGAAGAATAATAAAAAGAATTATAATATTTGTACATTAATTAAATAGTGTTTTCTTATTAATAACAGTCACTCAACATTTGGTAAATAACGTACGTATTTGCAACCTTCTAAAACAATTATACACGCACCAGAAAACGAAGGCAGAGACATAATCTGCGTTTATCTTTTCTGCCCAGACACACTTTTCCTTACAGGGTTGTCTGTGTTTGGTTTAATATTTCTATGGTTTGAAGTGTCGTTTTTATACAGGTAAGCTAGCAGTTTCTTGACTTTATTTCGAAAAAATGTGAAGATTTTATTGCTGAATTTTACATAAAAAGTAATATACTTTAACAAAAACTATAAATTGCTTAAAAAATTCTTGGGACAACATATTTAACGTGAGAGTGGGTAATAAAACAAGGTTTTAAAAATATCTTCAGAAAAACAATTTTCACAAAATTTATTATTGTGACAATAATAATTATGGAATTAAAGTGATACCTAAACTATTTGTACGAGTTTTATTACCTTTAATTTGAACAACAATTAATCAAGCTATAATATTATAAAACCAGTGCTTTTCCTTATTTTTTCAATCAAAACTTTGAGACCCAAAAACTTTATAGAATATATTTTTAAGGTTATATGCGAAGAATTCTGAATTTCTCATTTGTCCAGAGGAACATGAGGGTCCATCCTTCAAGTTTGCCTCATCCCCTGCCCTGGGTACAGCTGATATTTACGCCAGTTCGTAGATGTAAGGTAATTGTTTCTTAGTACTGAGAACACATTTTATGGTCTCCTTATCATTTTTTGAGACATTTTAAGAAGCCAATAAAATGAAATCAGTTTTATGTTCACTTTTACACCTATAGAACTTTTAGAAAGGCATTTTGTATTTTCTTGTGCTGTGCACTTTATATTCTTTGTGCACTTTATATTATTTGTGCACTTTATATATTCTTTCTTCTCTTGGACTGTCAATACAGGTTAAATGTAGCGGTCACATGTTTCTTGTAAAATTTACTGTTACATCAACTGGAAATTTTTTACAATTGTGATTTAAAAATCAGATCGTGATTTGTGAGTCGCGTGAATACTGAAGTAGTTGAAACAGTTACACTTACACTTACGTCTTACAAATATGCGGTTGCTTAAAAAAATATCTTTCATAATCATTTGAACAGCTGCTTGCTAATACGTATGAAGTCTCGGTGAATTCAGTAACTCAACATTTCAACAGTTTGTAAGTTTTAATATCGTCAAGTCAATGTTCATACGAAAAGGTAAACCTGTTTTAACCAAAAATGTGCGTATACAACTTTTGTAGTTTTTACTTTGGAATATGTCTGAGAACCGAATAAAGTTGAATAAAAACTATGTGAAATATGTTTCCTACCATTAAACGACAGCACGTAATTACGAACAGTGAAGGCGTTAATAATGTAATTTGTTACCGGTACACATTTTAATAAAATCGGTACACATTATATTTCTACTACATAATTTAAATTTTTATTATTTATACTTTTTAGATATGAAAACAACCACACAATAAGCCATACATCTAGACCGCAGACAAACTGTCCAGATACATCTTAGAAGAAAATCAATCAGTACAAGTATGTCGATGCTTTTCCAATGATTCTACCAAACCACTTTCTTGTCTTTGGATTGATGTCTTTGTCTGCTTTTAATGCGTGGCTTTTCCTTAAAAATATATTTGTTAGTTTCCTTATTTAGTGACCTATTGGAATTCAAAGCGATAATAAAATAACCCCCAGTGTGCCTAATCCCTGGGGTGAAAATAAAATAAGAAAGGATGATAAGATAACGTATTACGTTGATAGGATTTCCATTAGGCTTAAACTGTGTTACACTATGTTAATGAATATATTCAATTGTCCAAATTTACTTTGACACTAACCAATAACTCGGTTCTAATCATTACCTTTTTCTTGGAATTACCCACTTCACAAAATAAATGCTGATAGAAAAATGGAAAAGTGTAAGTTAATGTAGTTAATTATGCAAATTACAGAATTGATTTAAAAAAAATAGTAGTTAACAAAAAGTATATATGCAAAGTAATGAAAAACTGTGGTATGTATAGTTGTTCAGATTTTTGGGGTAACTTTACAGTGTAACGTGGACAAGTTACATAATACATTAAAATTATAACGCAAAACTCAACAAATTTACTAATACCGAAGCAAATTTAGTATGAGAGAGGTAACAGAAAAACACCATGTTCTCTTTAATCAGATAATGAATTCATTCTTACAGCATATTTCATTCATCTTTCTAGTATTATTACAACATATAAAACCTATGTAAACAGATTTCAATGTCTTTTAGTAATCCTACAGCGTTAAATCTTACACCGCTTTTCTTTCTCTATGTAAATATTCATTAACGTAATTGCAGCCTCAGATTCTATTTAGTTCAGACATTTAGCACTTGGGAACAGTTAATCTATTTACCTAAACATTCTGTTAATATTCAACCGCTTCCCAAACAGTCAACTCAACACTTCTCACTGCTTATTTTCATTACTTTTTCATGATCTTTTTTTACATTTTTAATGATACAAAATAAAACCGAGAAAAATATATAAATAAAAAACGCAAAAATAACTAAATTTTGTCTTCTGACAGTAGTTTCACATTATTATCTTGTATACAACAAGCTGGCTAAATATGACATTTGGTAGCTAACAGAAGCATCAGATAACAAAGTTTGTAGGATACAAAATGTGTGTTACAGTGAACAAGGTCAAATACATGGTAAAATATTTACATTGTTAATCTCCTGCCAAATAATGGGAACGATCCCAAGGCCATAAAATGTCACTACCATCGTGTTTCGGATAATGTTAAAATCGATTTTGACTGTAATCGACTATTTGTTATTTTACTAATTAATTAAATAACATAGATGTACTGTTCAATGTAGCTGTACAGTTAATTGTGTAGTATTTACAGGATCATTGTTAATGTAGTATGCATTAAATATGGCTCAATTATTTCTTAAAGAAAACTGTGAAATTGGTATTAGTAATACATAAGAAATCGGAATTTCTTTAAAAAATTGTTTTAATTAACTGATTTTAAATTGTTCCGTTAGATAACTTAAAATAATTCCTTTCAGTCCCATTTGTAACTCGAATATTTGGTTAGAATGTAACGTGCATCGTATATAAATACTGATAGACAATTAAAATGTTAATTATGCATAAATTCGCCTTCAAATAATTCTAGTTAAAATGAAAATGGATACACCGACCAAAACTGAATTAGAACCGTTAGTGCATCAGATGTTCAGACAGTATAAACCTCTTTTAACCAGTTTTAAGGTAAAATGCAACAGGTTACACAAAAATTAAGTTCCTGTGGTTAACTCCAACTGACCGGTAGAAAATTAAATTCATATTATGAACTATAGTGGTCTGTATTTATTTATGTTCCTTAAATCTATTGTTCACATGCAAAAGATTGGTCTTACTGAGCAATTGTCTTAAAATCTTCTTTTCGCGTATTTTTCTATAATCTTAGTCGTTTGGGGATGCTGCTTCTGACGCATAGGTAAGAATTATTCCTTTCTTTAGTCTCCATGATAAAAAAAAAGTATTCTCCAATACCAGCTGATTTAAATAATCGATTCTCTCCGCTTTTAATACCTGATCATCCACTTGCCTTTTATTATCATTACTGCTATTCAAAGTTAGTTTTAAATAAGTGAATTGGATGAACTGGTCTTTTACGTATATTGTCGTCTGTACCCAACAGGAATTGCAGGTAGGTAAAAGGTATAAATGTGATTGTATGTGAAACACTGGTACAATTAATCTAGTCCAGAGAAAAAAAATATAAAAATATAATAGAATGCCCAGTACAATAGAAGAAGGATGAAATTATTTAACAATAAGAGAGGCTAACATGGCGTGATTCCAATCAGCGGAGACAAGGTTATTTACATAGGTCATAGAATGTACTAAATGGGCTAAAACGGACATGACCCAAACCAAAGATCATTAAACGGCATGATGTGTCAATGGGAACAAGGTCATTAAGGACGGTGCTTATTAAGTTAGTGGTCTCTCACTTACCTGCGTCTCGAGTGTACGCTTCGAGGTCTATCACAAATCAGACGCATCGTTTAGAATCGAGATTGTCTGCCACGTTTGATCCAAATATTTATCTCTCTGAATGCGATTTTTCGCCTAAATATTTTATGAAATTCTGAAGATACGCACAGTACTTCGTAACTGTACCTAAGGCCTTGCTTATGTATAGGGCAACTAAAATAATATACCTACCTGAAATACGTTGACCCTGAACTCTGTAACATTATAAAAGGGATAGCTTTAATATACGTTTCGTATTTGCATCGAAGTCATACGTCAACAGTCATATCGACAATAAAACTGAAAACAGTTAACTTTGTTTACAGTAAATATTTTAAAGTAATTTTTTATAACTAAATACAACTATTACATTAACGACTCGGAACACAAAGTTTTTTATGAGTAAAAACATAAAGTTTTACCTTACAACCTGAACCGGTTTTCACTTTTAAAAAGCTTCTTCAGAGATTCACCTCTTTAAAAGTGAAAATCGGTTCAGGTTGTAAGGTAAAACTTTATGTTTTTACTCATAAAAAACTTTGTGTTCCGAGTCGTTAATGTAATAGTTGTATTTAGTTAAGTAACGGACACGTCATGGACAACGAAATCCAAGAATTTTTATACTTTTTTGTGTTCATCGGCCATCTAAGGACCACATGCCAATTTCAATTCTTTATTCTTTGTTCTTTTCTTTTTCTCCAATATTCTTTCATCTTTTCACTGTGTCTCTTCTTCCTGTATTCAGTCCACTTTGAATCTGCGTTTGTCTCTCTCCTACCCTGGACTCCTTCCATTTTTAACACTTTTGCCCAAAAAACGTCTCTTTCAATTGCTTCTTCTGCGTGTATATTATTTTTTTCTAAATCCTTTTGGACTTCTTTAATCCAGCTTGTTGTTGACTTCTTCCCCCACAGATATTTGAAGATCTGTTTTGTTAACTTCTTAATTTCCAACCTTAATTTTTTATACTTTATTATTTGAATTTCTTAATATCTTACCTTAGCTGCTAATTTTGTTACGTCACGAGACTTTACATAAGCCAAGCAGTAAACCGTAAATTATAAATAGTTTTGAGATAGGCTATAAGTACTTACAGAAAGTAAGTGCATTTTTAACAGTGAAATTAAATTTTTAAAATGTATTCTTTTGAATCATCATCATCATCAGCAGCAGCAGCAGCACTTCATGGATAGAATTCCTCCTATTTCGGCTTCATGACTCCCTCCATCTTGTGACTGGCCTGCCTACAGCTTTTCTTCCAACCTGCTCATCCATTATTTCCAGTCCGGCTATTCTCTTGAGGCTTACCAGTAATGAAACAATTTCACCCTGGCCACGTTATGAGCGTTGCGGAGGGCTAGCTCAGTAGTGGGGGTGCCACTTCTCTGCCTCTGAGCACTCAATGATGTTGTTGGGTACATCCTCCCTACACGTATTGCCTTCACCACGGCTACTGAGTCACATCTGCCCAGGGCAGGGCACTGCATACCCCGCAGTTGCAGTATAACAGCCAACTAAATCCACCTAGATTTCTGCCCGTAATATTCCAAAGTGAAGCCGGTCCAGGATCATTTTCCTTACACCTTAACTTGGTACTGGTGGTTATTGCTGCCCTCCACCAGGAATATTTATCGACTTTCCGGTCTACGTCCGTACTGTTCTGCGTCATCACTTGTAGGTTGTGACACTTCACCACGCAGTACGGTCTTGGCTGGAGAGGAGGGTCATCTTTCTTGTTTGAAATAACATTAACTGAATTTTGTTCACGGAAGTTCGGTTTGCAAACTTTTTATCAGATCCTACTTTCAATAAAAACCCACTATACAATAACCATTATTCAAGACACTTCGCTAATTGACACACCTTAATAAAACACATATTCTTTGTAAGACATGAATCATAAATGGATATCGCAGTACTTCCACAATGTATTGTTGTGGAAGGACTAGACATAATTGCTTCTAAGGTATTTATTTCTGGCAGTTAGTATTAAAGTATAAATACTTTTTATTTATAAGTCGGATTATAGTATTCTTAAATTACTTAAATGAATTAATCAAGCTTTATATAACAGCAACCAAAATTTACATAATCTCTTATACGTATACAGAATCACGTGTTAAACATATACATGTCATGTATCATGTGATACATGATATTACGTATCAAAACAAGAGCCGAACTTCTGAGAAATGATAGATACGAATGCATTTTTCCTCCACATCATCACCTACCAAGAGGAAGGTCAAATAAACCAGTTGTGGCTTCATACGAGTTACCGTCAGTTATTGAGATCACCCCTGTTTCGTCTCCGCCCGTGCCACATAATGAGAAATACAAGTTTAATTCTGTCTTAATCGCACTGTGTATTTTGTTTGTTAATATGCAGCACACAAGAGAACAAACAATATGAGCGTCTGGACATAGCAAACGTTGGACTAATCGGTCTTCTGCATGCAAGTGCCGAAACAATCTGTGGACTTATTCCCTAGTACAAGGTTTCCACAATTCTGTAACTTCAATCGTATAAGTTAATTGTGGTTATAATTTTTGATTCCTTAGTAGGACAACATGGTATAAAACAGAAACTAAAAACATGACAATTTGTTTAGAACAAACGTATTACACAAAAAACAGTTACAGTTTTGTAATAAGCTGAAAGATTTAAAGCGGAGAGAAAAGTTCTGACAACTAGGGAAGAAACTGAATGGATGAAGAAAGGTGTCTTACCAAACTCAGAAACATCGGACCAGCGAAACAGAACTTGAAAAAGTGAATACAAAATTAAATAAATAGAAGAATGTTGGCACAGTTGCAGCGAATGTCACAACTGTTTTGGTATAAAGCTTACGTTCTGTTTCAACTTGAAAAACCCGCAAGCGAAAATGAAGCAGTCTACACAAGAAAGTGATGTAGTTGGTCATTAAGGCTCGCATTTTTATCGTTGTAACGATTTCGCACGTTATTACGTATGTCACGGTCTTGGGATAATTACATGTTTATATCGTACTCCACGTATTGAAACTAATTAATTGCTAACCGCATGATAATTAATAATGAAAACACGTTTGTACGTCACGACAAGGAAAGAAGTAGGCCTATAACGTTTTCTAGGATTTGTGTTTTCTTGTGCACTGTACATTTCAGAGCGTTGTTCTTTTTCTAACGCGGTACCACGTTCGTCACATAAGTGATCACGTTCCACAGCATGGACTACGATCAGGTGTATCAAATCGGATGTATGAAATTTAATCGGTAATCTGTTCTAGGCAAATACTAACCGACAGCCCGTGTATAGTACAACCAAAATAACCTCATAGGAAGAACAATTTCATTCTTCATTGATGAAGAACGGCAACCATAACTGAACGAGCGAAGCGAATTCTCAGTTTTAACTCTACCGTTTGGAATCTTTCTGCTTGTCTGCCTATTTGGGGTATGTCTCACTATAACTTTGGAACACATCAACCGATTTTCGTAAAACTTGGGGTGCGTATCAATACGTTTACGACTGATCCCCCAAAAAATTGGGGGCGGGAGGAAAAAATGTAAGAGGGTAAAAATTGTGAAAAAATCGCAAGAGACGATGTGGCTTTTCCTTATCAAATTAAAGGAAATTTTAACCACAACAGGCCTATAGTGTTCATTTTTGAAAATTTTAAAATTTCGGGATAAACTCTAAAAAGTGAATAGAAATTTTGATAAAATCACAGAAATTAATGTGGAGTACCAAATTAAAGGAAATTTCAAGTATATTCTGAATTTAAGTTAAGTCTTGAAAATTTCAAAATTTTGGACGTCAAGGCACAAAAAGTTGGTCAAAATTTAATTAAAATAGCAAATTTCATTTTGGGTATCAAATTAAAAACGTGTACAGGAGGATATAGATTTTGGAATATAACAAGGCCCATAAAAGGGATAAAAAATGTTAAGAATCCATCCGGTTGTCACACTATAAGTGGAATTTTAAGACAAATCCTAATATTTGGAATTTTTAATGTTTATCTGTTCTACAATTGTTATTTTAGTAAAAATAAATTAGTAGCGTAATTGGAATTTTCGTAATTCTTCTAACAGAAAATTTTATGATATCGAAATTTATCTAATAATTAATATAGATAGTCTACTTATAATACAATCTACTTACTTCCTCAAAAATAGTGAGCGCGTTCTGCAGCTCAGGGTGCTTACTAGTTTATTCATTTTATTTTTTTTCTCCAAGGCACACTTTTCTTCTTCACATTTTCGATGCTCTTTACGTTAAATTAACTATCAAATTTTAATTCAGAAACAAATATTTTTTACAAAAACTCAATTATTACGCAATAATTAATTAGTACCGTAGATTATACGAGTTTGTGTTTAGTATGGAGGCAGTTTGAAAGTAGTACCGAGGCCTCGTGTTTTTAATCTGGAACGTCCGGATGTTGGCAATCATCACTTGGCTGGACGTGATCATTTTATTACATACGTATTGACCAATGCAGCTTGTCGCTGCAGTTCTTCAAAGGGTCGTACAGTGACGGTTTGGCGATTTCAATACGCAGGACCGCAAGACCTTTAAGCCCCCCTGAAGATTTTTTTTTCTTTTAAGTGAGCCCCATCACAATTTTTAGTCATGAAATTCTCCCCTCCCACAGAATAATGATTTTTATGATACGTTCAGTATTTTAATAACCGACTATTTGTTTCGGTGGAAAAGGTATCAAGCACTAAACAATAATGCTCAAATCCGTCCCTTAATCGATTGCCAATATATAGAACTAGGCTTATCGTGTCTCCTCAATATTCAATCCTAATTCTTCTGCTGTGTTACATAGTACATCATAGTCTTCTACAGTAGTAGAAGCTTGCCTTCCTACCGACTTATATATAAGAGATTTTTTTATGGCACACAAATCTAACTACTGGTGTTATAAAGACAATTAAAGGACCTTTACAAATCATATGGTACAAAGTTGTTTCAACTTGTTGAAAGTCTTGTGAAAAAAGGATAGATGTGATTCTGCCATAATTCTCAATAACTTCTGACAGTTATTAAAAATGTTTTTTTTTTTAATAAATATAATGAGGTTTTAAAAAAGTCATTTCGTATGCGTGTAATTATAATATCTTGTATCTTATGTTTCTTCAACTTATACTTCATGGTAGCAGTGACTAATCCTTGGCAGCAGTTACAGATACAAACAACTTTTCTTTCATAATTACAAATTAGCCCATTTGCGATTCCTTTGTAAACATTCTTACTGAAATTCGCCCCATAGAATCAGTTACTTATTATTATTATGTTAACATTATTCCACTAAATTGTTTACAAATATTTATTTTCACAGGAGCGAAAACACAAAAACTAATTAATACTTCGTACTGATTGCAATAAACCGAAAAAACGAGCCTCATTCGCTCGAGAATTTATCCTTTAAAATGACATTAAATTAATTTTAATTAGGAAAGTTGTGTTAGTGGTTATAATCACAAACAGAATTATTACTGTTGCACACCACTATAGAAAAATTATTCCGATTAGCGCTTTCAAGCTTCTCAGCTCATAGTCAGATCGGAAATAACAGGATAAAACCAAACCCTTCACACCCCCACCCGCCCCACTGTCTACACACACCACCGCAAACGAGCTATAATTCAAATGTCCCTTCCCAAACTCCGAGCCCTGTCACCCCCCCCCCCTAGTACTGTTACATATTTTTCTAGCACATTCCTTGTGTGTGTGTGTGTGTGTGTGTGTGTGTGTGTGTGTGTTCGTGCGAGCGTGCGTGTGTGTACATTCTTTTTAGAACCTAACGTTGTCTCATTCACACTTGTGGGCGCGGTCACTCACCCTTATTTCAAAAACATCCATGTAGGCCTATGCAATTTAATTCTTAATGTTATCTATCCGTCCTAGATCTTTTACTTTTTAATTATATTATAAAATATTTCTTCATTATCAAATTTAGTTTTTGTATTCATTAAATTGTCTAATCCTTTTTCTCTTTCTTTCAATATTTCTAACTCCTCCCTAAGCTTCCTTTCAACTATGTTATTACTTTTAAAATTTCATAGTCTTCCAAAGGATTAACAAACTTATGGTTCTCTTCTATGAAATGTCTTGCATAATATGTAATATGAAATACTAGAAAAATATGTAACTGTACAGACGGGGGTGACAGGGCTTAGGGGTTGGGAAGGGACATTTGAATTATAGCTTGTTTGCGGGTGTGTGTGTGTGTGGACAGTGGGGCGGGTGGGGGTGAAAGGTTTGGTTTTATCCTCTTGTTGTTATTTTCGATCTGACGATGAGCTGAGAAGCTTGAAAGCGCTAATCGGAATAATTTTTCTATAGTGGTGTGCAACAGTGATAATTCTGTTTATTAAATTTAATTGTTATTCCCGCGTATCAAACTTCTTTCAGGAGCTCTTTGACGCTGTTGGCCATGACGGAGGGGATCGGGCCCCACAGAAATGTGAAACTGTTAACGAGAAAATTAAGTGACTAGAATTAAGAGATAAAATTGTACTGCTGTGTCCGCATGCTTCTTAGGTGTCGTGATATACTGGCAAAATCCACTCGAGTTCAGAATGAGACCCGACTCGGTCAGCAGACAGAACGAGACCTGACTCGGCTTGTAGAATTCCGTATACACTACTGTTGACTTTACTAAGGTCAAGGTGATCGTATTGCTAAGTTGGAAGGAGTTTCTAAGCGTTTTCCTCTGAAACTGTGCCAAGATTAATGTGTTGAATATGCTATTTATAGCTGTTAAGACCAAACTGGTTTCATAAACACTAAGCAATAACGTAAGTACGACACTATAAACACCTAACTGCCGTCTAAGCCGGTAAAGTTCTAGTTCGGTTGACAGTTCTTCAGTGTTAATTGTGTCTTGTATCGAAGCTACAGTGACGAAATTATTCTGTTTCTGTACTGTCACACAAGGAATGTGAAATCAGACATTACTATACTTAGCTTTAAGTCAACCACTGCAAGATAGGAGGAAACTAATCTGCCCTAGTGAAAGCGATCATAGGGAAAGTTGAACGTTCTCTTATGACCTCATCCAACTGAGGAAAACTGTATTAATTTCTTAAGTCGTATACAAGTACGTATTAAACCTTACTGTACACTTATATAAACGAATACCAAAAAAAGTCTGCGCAGAATTTTAAATATATATAATTGAATATATACGTAATGTAAATAAATGATGACTGTAAATGATGTAAAAATAAAGCAAATATAGAAAAAGATAATATTTCTCCCACACAGTGAATGGAAAAAATTATTCCTTACTACATAGAAGTGAGCTCCCAACACACGATAGGGCTGATAAAAAATTGTGGCAAATTCAGGACATACAGATTTAACTTAGCGAGAGACATCAGTCCAACTGAGTTTATGAGTAGAGGAGAGTATTGTGTCTAACGTCGTATATACATGGAGGAGATCCAAGGAAACTCAAAAAAGAGATCACGAAGAAACGACTCAACGTGGCCAAACGCCCTTGCATCTTCGGCAAATCTTCCAGACTTTCCCAGAAGAGACGTCAGATTCTCGTTACATAATACGTTTCAAACGTTTGTATATTTATTTATTTATTTTAAAAATATTTTGTTATTCATGTGCTGAGTTTAATGACATGTAATTTTATTTGTAACGAAAAATAAACAGATTGAAGAACAGTCTATTAAATATTTGATCTTCCATTCAACAACTCTTAAAATTTTGTTATGTAACAAACATTGCCCTCCATACGGGTTACAGGATACTTTTAGTTTTAATTAATTCAATTAGTAGTGAATATTGTAATTATTACAATTATTATGGAACTTTCTTAGTTATGTTGTAAAGTATTAAAAAATAATTTAAACAGTACAAGTGAATCGACTAATTAATTTAGCTAGGTTAATTATTTAATTAGTTTTTTAATGTATGTAATTAATGGAAAAGATAAGAACATAAATAGTGCTGTGCTACATCACCAACTTATTTACGCATCAAAGAGAACAAAAACTATAATTACGCTGTAAGACATAATTAGTAGTTACCCCATAATGAGTGTAAAACTGTAAGTTGAAAAGTAGATCTATGTCGGAACTAACAACTTATTCAAGGAGCCAGAAATTTCGCCTAATAGAAGCAATGTTTTTCATGATTTATGCGATTTTCTAAACATGTGGAAAGTGAATAAGACACTTTAATTACAGTTACCTATCACTACTCTTTTGGGCAAATATTTTATTACAGTTTACGACCATAGTGAACTATCAATTTTGTTTCGTCCAGCGTTTCACTGTGTTCAAGTGTTGGGAACTACAAATTAACTCTAGAAGTCGAATGACGTATGGTATTTGAATGAACATGAACAGCAGAGCTGGCAACAAACTGCTGTAATAAACTGACATCAGAGCGACAGCTTGCGCGTATCAGTTCATGAAGTACCTCAGTTAAGTGAAATTTGTGAAATGAAAGTAATACTTTAAAGACCGCACGAAGTGGAAATTGTTTGACTATTTCTGACCGTTTTCATCCAGTGAAAATCGTCTGTTCTTACAACAAAATAAATGTAAGAAATGTGGGAAGGAATTAAGTAAGAATAGCTTAATTACACGTGTAGATAGTTGGACAGTTGAAAGTGTAAATCTAGTTCTCAGTTTTAACTTGACCGTTTGTCATTTGTCTGTCTGTCTATTTGGGTTACCTATGTCTCAAGATAACTTTCGGAAGCACCAACCGATTTTTGTAAAACTTGACAGGTTTGTCCACACTTTTACCCTACAGAATTCTATTGTTGCTGAGATTGATTTTCCCCGAAACAGGGACGGGTGGTAAAAATACGAGAGGGTCAAAAAACCAATTTTGGAAAAAATCTCAAAAGGCCACATGGGGTATCAAATTAAACGGAATTTTAATCACAATGTAAAGGTAGTTTCATTTTTGAAATATAAAAATTTTCGGATGTCAGGCCCAAAAAGTGGGTAAAAAACCAATAAGCCTGCGAGAGTTTCTTCAAGTCTAAATGACACTATAGGCACAATAAAGGATAAAAGTGTAGTCTTTTAAGGATATAGTATAAAGTAAGAATTTACAAAGCGCTTGTGCGGCCGCTATTAACACACGCATCAAAACTAAACCTGACACTGTCAAAACCAAACAATACTGGAAATTATGGAGATTGAAACTTAGTAAAACGAGTAAGTAGAAGAGATTGTATGCAATTACAAAATATAGGCTACGCAATATAGAGGACGGAGATGTGATGCGAAGATGTAAGAATGAAAAGAGCACATAAGTAGGATAGCGGATGATAAATCGCACGACCACAAGTCGGCAGGGACTCAGTGACTCAGACTCAGTCCCCGCCCATTTCATGTTAAATCGTATCATCCACTCTCTTATATCCATTAGTTCTGTTCTTTGAATGAGCATTAATGTAACGCCCTTCTTTGACCCTTTTCTACTTTACCAGCATTTCTGTAGGTAAAGGGCTATCTTTCGACTGGGTAGACTTTAGTCCGAAGAATAAGACATGGCCTTATTTTTTAATACAAAACTTTTCTTACCACATAAAGCCCTTCGCAATCTTAACGTTCTATTTACTGCAGAATTAGAATTATTGTACTTCGTAGGAGAACGTAGTTTCCACCTTTTACAGTAGATAAGTACTCAGAGATATTTGTTTCTTTTATTCTGCCTCAATCATTAGCTTTATCTTTACGTTTTTACTTTCTGTTTTTGGCGATAGTTCCTCTAATTACCTACACAAAATGGAGATACACTTACACAAACCAATAACTACATCAGATATGAAACACCGTATTATTTAAAAGAGATAATATTTACAACAATATCGTTGTAAGCAAAAATGATTAAGAATACATTTAATTTAAGCTAAGTTATGAGTAAAAAACATACTATAAAACGAAAGCAAGTCAGTCGAGAAAAAGATGGGAAACTTAACGGGCAACTATGCCTAAAACGTGAACTGGCAATGACGATGATGAGTAATAAACTGATTTACCAAAAGTAAGGATACTCACTTGTAGTAAACTTATTATCTAATGACAACAGAGTATTGCTGTACAGCGTCATCTTTAAGCTGCAATGGCCATGAGGCACATAGCTGTGGAATTCTGCTAGTATTTCGTATTTTGAAATTCTACAATTTTTCTAATATAAAATGCTCTGTGCATTATACTCCGTAGTATGTTCGCGATTATGTATGGCGACGGTTTGTGAAGAGATTGTGATGTACCGATTTAAACAAACTAGCTAGTAATTTAATGAAGGGTTCAGACTTAAACGCTACAAGCTATCTGACGTTCCAAACAGATTCTGATTAATGTTCAATGCTGATATGATTAAGTTTGTACGTATTGTTCTGACAACTTAAGATAGAATAGAAATTAGTTCATTGGAATATCTTTCTGCTTGCGTATTTGCAATATGCTTATTATCCGTAAAGAGAAATTGCATTCAAATTAAAAAAATATAGTAAGTACAAAATTTATCAAAAATTAATCCCTGGTAACGTGGATTAAATCTCGAATTTTGAGTTTGGGAACAAGTGTAATTTTTCATACACATGCGTCTGTAGAAACTGCAGTTGGATTAGACAGTACTGTAGTCCAAATGGCGTGCCTAAAGGTTGGATCTCCATTTTCCTTACGACAAATGGGAAATTCAGGACAAAATATATTTTATAAGTTCTTTGCGTCTCAAAATATTTGAGGAAACCGACGTGAAGTATGCTGCAAATACGTCATTTACCAAATGTTGAGTGTTCGTCACTATTAAGAAAACTCAAACTTAATTTTATTAATTTACAAATATTTAATTCCTTTTATTTCTACAATTATTTATAAGCCTGATTTTAACACACCCAACAGGCTTAGAAATGGGCCTACGTTAAGTGAGTATGGAACTTCGCTGAAATTTTTAATAGCTCTGGGGGGAGGATTGGTCCCCCCCCCGTAGTTACGCCACTATTGTAGCTATAGCATTAAATCTTTCAGACTTCTTGCCGTCTTTGCGAAATGAATAATCGAACGATTAATTGCCAAAGCGAAAGGACCTCGTGTCTCATGTAGGTGCTTGATTCACACTGGACCCAACTGAATCAGTACAGTCTCATTCCCATTCTTGCTCACCGCTGAGATCCAGCTCACTAAACGAACCAGTATTATAATCATACACGATGGTCGTACCACTCACAATTAGTTTAACCAAACTCAACTCCGTGCGTCAGTCAGTTAAAAGTAAAGAGTTTTGTTAACCTAACAGTAAGTTTAGTAATCGTCAAATCTTGTTTATTTCATTCTTTTTATTTTGACTAAGCGACGCGAGTATTCAACTAAGTGAACCAGTTTGAGTTAATTAGCATTCATTATTTGTAATTTACATTCACTTTCATCAAGTTACTTGATGTCGGAAATCGTACTTTCAAATTCAGCTGACCTGACAGCGGAATGGAAAGCATTAATCATTTGCAAAATCGTTTTAACGCAGTTTACATTATAGTAGAAGTCCGGTGTTGCCGGAATCATATAAAACATTACATACAAAGTAATACATAAAACGCAGGCGTTGAAACAACGGAAGTATAGCAATTTACAAAACATTCTAGAACATCTGTGCGCCTTTTAACACCTGTGTTGCCACGTAGGCCTGTATCTTCATCTGAAGCCTTCTGTTTTGATCGTTTGCACCACGTTACATCAATCTAACGTTTCACGATTTTTAAAACCAGATTTTAACATAAGATCTACACGAACTCTTTAAATGAGAGTAAAAGGCAATGGCGAATTATCAGATAATTATCATCTATATTATAATGATATATGACGGAATTATCATGTAACAAAACGGATCAGGCAGGGGGTTTCCCTTAAGTCCCATATTCTTCAATGTAGTGATGGACGAAATTATTAAGGAGGTAAATCATATGAGAGGATATAGGATAGGTAGAAGTGTCTTTAATATTATATGTTATGCATACGTCGTTATACTAATAACGGAAAATGAAAATGACTTATAAAGACTTATGTATAATTCTTGGATTTCGTTGTCCATGACGTGTCCGTTACTTAACTAAATATCACTATAGTATTGACGACTCGGAACACTAAGTTTTTTATAAGTAAAAACGTAAAGTTTTACCTTACAGCCTAAACCGGCTTTCACTTTTAGAAGGCTTCATCAGAGGCGGCCATAGGTAGCGTTGTCCGTCTTGTTGTTGGCGACGGGGTAGTTTTTCGAAAGATCGAAGCTGTGTGTGTGTGTGTGTGGTGAGATGTGTTCGAATAATGCGTGCGATTTGAATTGTGTCTGTTCGTTTAGGATGTCGTTTTTATTTGTTTTTGTGTGTTTGTATATTTCTAATTGTTCTAGAGTGTCTAGTTTTCGGCCTTTTGTGTGTACGTGTAGAATGTTCATGTTATTGTCGATGTTTTTATATGTGTGGTTTGCTTCAATGAGGTGGTTTGCAAAGGTAGATTCTGTAGTGGTGTGGAGTGCTTTTGTGTGTTCAATGTATCTCTGTTTGAAGCTACGTCCTGTCTGGCCTATGTAGAATTTATTGCAATTTGAGCAATTTAGCTTGTATACACCAGGTAGATCGAATTTGATTTGTGCTTTGGGCATGCGTTTTGATAGTGTGTGTTCTGTTTTGTTAGTAGTTTTGTAAGCGATTCTGTATCCTGCTTTTTTGAATTTGTGGGCAATTTTTTCAGTTTGTTTGTTGATGTATGTTAGTGTTATGAATTTGTTGTTTTCTGTCTTGTCTGTTGTTTGTTTTGTGTTTTGAGTAGGAGTTTACTGACTATTGTTCTGTCATAACCGTTAGATTCTGCTAGATATTTTATCGTGTTTAGTTCGTCTTTGTAGTCTATTTCATCTAAGGGGATGTTGTTAAGTCTATGTATCATGGTTCTAAAAGCAGCTAGTTTGTGTTGTATTGGGTGATTGGAGGTGTTGTGTATTAGTGTGTCAGTTAATACACAACACCTCCAATCACCCAATACAACACAAACTAGCTGCTTTTAGAACCATGATACATAGACTTAACAACATCCCCTTAGATGAAATAGACTACAAAGACGAACTAAACACGATAAAATATCTAGCAGAATCTAACGGTTATGACAGAACAATAGTCAGTAAACTCCTACTCAAAACACAAAACAAACAACAGACAAGACAGAAAACAACAAATTCATAACACTAACATACATCAACAAACAAACTGAAAAAATTGCCCACAAATTCAAAAAAGCAGGATAAAGAATCGCTTACAAAACTACTAACAAAACAGAACACACACTATCAAAACGCATGCCCAAAGCACAAAACAAATTCGATCTACCTGGTGTATACAAGCTAAATTGCTCAAATTGCAATAAATTCTACATAGGCCAGACATAGCTTCAAACAGAGATACATTGAACACACAAAAGCACTCCACACCACTACAGAATCTACCTTTGCAAACCACCTCATTGAAGCAAACCACACATATAAAAACATCGACAATAACATGAACATTCTACACATACACACAAAAGGCCGAAAACTAGACACTCTAGAACAATTAGAAATATACAAACACACAAAAACAAATAAAAACGACATCCTAAACGAACAGACACAATTCAAATCGCACGCATTATTCGAACACATCTCACCACACACACACAGCTTCGATCTTTCGAAAAACTACCCCGTCGCCAACAACAAGACGGACAACGCTACCTATGGCCCCTCTGATGAAGCCTTCTAAAAGTGAAAGCCGGTTTAGGCTGTAAGGTAAAACTTTACGTTTTTACTTATAAAAAACTTGGTGTTCCGAGTCGTCAATACTATAGTGATATTTAGTTATGTATAATTTTAACAAAGCATGCCAGAAATATAACATGAAAGTTGCCGAAAAGAAAACAAAATCAGTTACAATTTCACATGACCCATAACGTGTAAGCTTGTGATAAATGACAGAATAATAGAACAAGTAATGCAAATAGACTACTTAGGAACAAAGCTTACAAGTAACAATAGGGCAGATGAAAAAATAGAACATGAATTGATGAAAGCAAGAAGAATTACTAGATGCATGAGTAACCTTATATGGAATAATAAATACCTCACACAAGAAGCAAATCTAAGGTTTACAAAAGAACAATACGTCCAGTAATATACTATGCATCAGAGACGAAGCCAGATACAGCAACAACACAAAGAAAACGACAAACTATTGAAATGACTATGTTACGGAAGTTACTAGGAAAGACAAGGTATGATAGGTTGCTAAATAACAGTATAAGAGAAACGTGTAATGTAACAGATATTAATTCTTGGATTGCGGAAAGAAGAATGATATGGAATAAACACATATCAAGAATGGATGACACAAGGCTAGTGAAAAAAGCAAGAGATAGCCCAACCAATCACCAAGAGAAGCATTGGTCGGGCAAGGAAGAGGTGTGGAGTGACAGCATGTAAGACCGTTGTTATAGAACAGGACAAAGAGTTAAAGAAGAATAATAAGATTTTAATATCGTTTTCCATTGCCGAGAAACCTCAATTCTCGCTTCTCTCACTTCCAGATCGTTTTGGTAACCTGAAGTAATCCATTTTTACAGTAAGGCTCTCTTTAATTAATTAGGCTCTATCTACTTGCCACTTGCCAGTTTACTCCTTCCTCACTTTGTTCCTATCTGTTAGCATCGCTTATTTCCTCTTGAGTGCTCGTAATGTAAATTTCAACGTGCTCTTTAGTTGACAAAAAAACAAAACACTACTTCGCCGGGTATTAATAATTTTGTCTTACCAACTAACCTGTTGCGGTGTATCGCAGTGAAACTGGATAGTCAGTCTACCAAGTCACGTTCACAGTTACAACATTATTATAGTAAAGAGCGATCGACGATTTCGTTAATTAACAGGAATGCGATTCTGTTAGCCATGACACATGACAAAGTGTCAACAGAAGGTACAGGCAACACACTATGAATGTGTGTGTGTGTGTGTGTGTGTGTGTGTGTGTGTGTGTGTGTGTGTGTGTGTGTGTGTGTGTGTGTGTGTGTGTATGAGAGAGAGAGAGACAGAGAGACAGACAGACAGACAGACAGACAGAGGGTGAATACTCTACACAGTTATGGGGACCAAACCTCCTTTACTTAAACCGTGAAGAACACAACTAGTGCACGTATTTATAGACCCGGCTTTAACTTCCCCAGCTGATGTGATCAGGTCGGTTGAGCCACAAAGCGGCTGGTGGACCCAGACACTTAAAAATCAAACGTAATAGGAATGGACTGGATTGCAATACGAACCGATATCGCTGACGTTAGATTTTTCGAAACGCTCAGTAATTTTAAAACCTATAAAAGTAAGACACTGATAGTTCGATAAAAATTAAATTCGACTCTTTCTGCACAATGGTATTACTTGCTCAAAGTATTACTTTCTTAATGTATTTTACCCTCTCTTGAACAGAAATAACATTTGTCGCAGGCTAATGAATATTATTAATTTTTAATAACATCAGCCTCACGTATGCATCACGCATAAAAACAATTCGTATAATTTTAAAACAGATGATGGTACTGTTCGTTTTTTTTAGAACACTATATACGGAGGAATAGGATAATGGGCAAGTTTGAAAAGCCATGCCAGACTTTATCGAAGGCCTTGCTCACATCTAACAGGACAGCGTTCGTCGACGCTTTCCTGTTGGCGGCGTCAAATGCGTAATAACGCCGTCTAACTGAAATTTTGGATTAAGTTTATTTAAAATATACAAAAACATATAAAATCAGAACATCAAGAGGCCTACTACCGCGTGCATCGTACACATATTTATTTATTTTTTTTCTCGTAGTGATTGAGAGCGTAAATCCCATACAACATACATAAGTTACTTACCTATCTTCTCCATTGTCTCGTTTAGGTCTTGAACGAGCATACGTGTAAAACACATAACGACTCAACGACAAGTGACATCTGAACTTATCCTTCTGTCTTGATAAGAACATTGTTTATAGGAACTTTCTACTAATAAGAGGAACACGGAATAAATCATCTTTCTTTGTTACTTTGAAATAACTCTTCACTATTAATGTATACGTATTTCGAAGTCATTTTAATAATTTTATCTTCCAGCGCATCCGGGTTGTCTATTTACAAGTGAACGGCGAAGGATTTGCATTCGCCAGGAAATCTTCATCATCGAGTGATCCCAACCCAAGGCCTACCAGGAAATACACACACGCGCATTACGTAACTAATGAGGCAAAAATAATCGTCAAGTGAAAGTCGTGATCCGCTGTGTACGCTTTTCTAGTAATGCCAGTTTACTTTGCAGCGTGGTTGTCTGAAATGCAGATCACTATTCCCGTTCTTCAAAGCTCTCTCTCTCTCTCTAACCTCCCCACCCCACTACAAAGTGGAGTAATCCACTTTCCCGGTTCGGCAAACGAGTTTCACGACACTCTCGCATTAACTGTTTGCATTTACCAAAACTGACTGTCGACGTACGCGCTCAGTCGTAACCATTCCATTACGCCTACGATTAGGCCCAACGTCTACTAACATTGCTGTGGCTCCTTTAAGAGTAACTGAGGGTTTCGAGATTGCTCTCATCCGTTCGCCCATCACATTAAAACAGGATGGAGAAAAGAGACCGACATCTTCCTTTTGGTTTAAAACTAATATTTTTAATAAGCAAATGGTAAATGATTAAATTTATAGGGAAAGTATATTATGTGACAATAAGCGTTATATATGTATGTGTATAAAGTTGCGTAAGAATCCTACTGTTACGTCTGATAATAATACTACTTGTGAGAGAAGTCCAATTATTGAATCTTAAATGTCAGGCGTAACTACGTCTCCGATCTTTCTAAAGTTGCGTAACCGGTTTTGATGAGAGACGTTTTGCCCCCA
This sequence comes from Magicicada septendecula, assembly GCA_034769895.1. NCBI lineage: Eukaryota > Metazoa > Arthropoda > Insecta > Hemiptera > Cicadidae > Magicicada > Magicicada septendecula. The sequence continues at coordinate 476,710,596 of CM068374.1, forward strand.
AGCATCTGTAAATGATCTAGTTATCTAAAACTTTAGTATCATTTTGGTCACATTATGAAAGCTGTTTCTTCATTTGCGTTTTAAAATATATATTTTGTACTATCCTGTTATGAATGTTTCTCAACAGTGACGTTAAAACCATAGTTAAGAAAGCCCTCAGTCTCTACTCTTCAAACTGAAGCTCAAATACCTTATCGCAGTGTGTCATAACAATTAGGAGACAATGCTTGTTTCCATGGATAGTGAGTATTTAGATAAAAGAACTGACAAGACCGGTCAGAGTGTTTGAGTGAGATTTATTAGTTGTGAAACAAGTGACCCGTTTCAAATTAGGACTACGATTCGGGTAAAATTAAACGTCACAAATTATGTACTGAGACTAAATCTAGATTTTAAAATCATAGTAAACCATGACATGGCAACAGTATTTGACTCTTCGCATGTTTTGATAAACTACAATATCCGGTAAGAGTCCATGTTACTTGACTTCGATCGCGGACAACGTGATTTAGTTCTGTATGCAAATTCATGCTAGAGTTTTTAAAATAGTCGAATAGGATGGGAGGGGATCATTAATTAAAGACTTTTCTTTAGCTTCACTTGTCTGTCATTGGTCAACATTTTGAAATTAATTTCTTACCCACTTCCAAATAAGCTAGGGAGCTGAAATCCTGCGTACACACTCATTACGGATATCAATACACTCTTAATAATAATGTCTCCAAATATCATAATTTACAGAATGATAACTGACCTAGTGATATGTAACACGTATCATATAACAAGTCTTGTCACTCAGCGACGGTAATTGTCACTTCTAGTGAAACTAACGAGAATACGCGTCAACAAGGAAGCACAGTCTTCTTTAATATTCTCAGTGCTTCAGGAACGTAGAGATGAACAAATCTCCGTACTAATGCAGAAGGTCAGCAGAACATTGTAGTACTTGGACCGGGCTGTTTACTTAGTGGTTGTTAATCGACGAATACCAGGTTACACATCAAATTACCCAGTATCCCACGACGTCATGGTTGCTGGTCGTCACCAATTGACAGCGCGTACGTTCTGGTAGTCAGTGTATTAATACAGTGTTGCCAGGTAAATCAACCCTCTTACTCCTCTTAATCCACATAGCTACTCAAAATTTTCCCATTTTAGCATAAAAATCCCCACCCACAAATATCTCCGCTTCTTTGCAAAACATAATACAGTATTTTAAGAAATGTGGGTATATTCTAAATGTTTAAATACTATTATAAAAATAACACAAATATTAAACGTTTTTGAAGTATGATGAAATAAAATGTTTTGAGATGCTGATATCGAGATGAAAACTTTTGTACTAATCCTTTTCTTGTACTTTAGTTCATTACAGTCTATTATGTTTAGATAACTTTCCGATTGTTTAATTTATAAAAACAACTTACAGTCAGTGATACCTAATTTTAAATTACGTACACACAGTTCGGTCAGCGTTGCATCATTTATTGTGAAATTGAAACAATATTTATTTTGTTTGTTAAAGACACTTTTCTTGTAACACGTCAGAAATGTTTCATTCTAATTTATTTTTTATTTTCTTTTTAATAAGTTTCGTAGATCCAAACGTCCTCTCCACACATATCTATCAAGTGGAAAAATAAATACATATGTACAAATGTATTAAAAAGAAGGAAAAGCTTCAGTATCCCTTTCTATGTATTTTCCACTTCCTTCCAAAATCATAATAAACTTACACCAGCACCTGGATAAATATTTCTACTCCTAAAGTCTTTTCAATCCCTGTCAATGTTTACAATGTTTATTTAAATACTTTTCTCAAAGGATTCTGTTGCTGAAGCCAATGACCGAATCCCTTTAATTTTTTGTCCAAGAAATCCAAAATATTTGAGACTTTGAACATAGTGAGCGTTGAAAGGAAATCCTCGCTAATTCCCCACTTAGGATTTTCAGCGTTCAGATTTCTCTACTGTGGGGAAAATCCATACACCTGGCATCCCTGATTAATGTCATACTCGGACATTTCCACACAGCCACAAGCGCACTCACGAAAAATGTACAAAGTAAACAGAGAGTTTATTGCTTAGACAGATAGACTGAGTTCATAAATTACTACTTATAACAACACTACACAAACTTCGAATTCGTTATGGCTATTTTCAGGGTAAACCGACACACGTCCGCCCACTGCAGCGGTTCATGCGATAACTACTAAGTTGAAACCTACGTTGTGTACTGTAACCGTATTTTGATACGCCCGTTCCATATTTTTTGTCTAAATTTTATTTTCTTGGTCTGGGTGCAATTTATTACTAAGATTCAGCTGGAGTATGCAGTTACGATATAGTCATAAATGTCAAAAATGTACGGTCAGCAGATCATAATATAGAATTATATTGTTACGACGGTCTACTTGATCGTCGTAGGTACAGTGGAAAACAAAATAAGTACAAGACACCAATTAAGTCACTAATTACCAGCTTTAATTTCCACAGTTAACAGTTCGTAATTAACAACACAGTCTCCACAACAAATCAAATAAAAATTGTTCACACGCAATAAAATGTCCACTAAAATTAAACACAATTGTATTACAATTATACCGCCCGATTATAAAACACAACTAATAACCACTTGAATGCGCACAGTAATATCGCCCGACAATAACTCGAACCGCACTGTAAATATATCGCCACTATATTGAAAACTAAGGCCGCTGCCGCCATGTATTTATACCTCCGCTCACATACCAGAACGTTCCAAATTGCGTCTTAGCGCCAGTGTGAACTACGTAATTAGTTGCGGCCTTGACACAGTCCGCGCGGCTGGCGGCTTCGAGAAAACTCTCGCGAATGCGTCTAGAGTCACGTATGCCACACACATTAGAACGAGATTCTTCTGGCACATTCGACAAACACGTAGATTGTTCTATGATGTCGTAACAATATTATATTTATTAGAGAGAGAGAGAGAGAGAGAGAGAGAGAGAGAGAGAGAGTGTGTGTGTGTGTGTGTGTGTGTGTGTGTGTGTGTTGTGTATATTTACATTAGTAAACAAATAAAATTATCAATTTACGTTTCTAAATTAAGACTTATATAAATACGTTCAATATAAAATTAATCAAATATACGTATATATAGGGTATATAAAAATTGTACGAAGAAGAAGAAGAAGAAGAAGAAGAAGAAGAAGAAGAAGAAGAAGAAGAAGAAGTGACGGAAGGAACAATTTTACAGACGCAGTGCATTCGTGCTAACAATGAACAGCAAAACAAACAAGAAAAAGATTAAATCAGTAAGAACGTTTTAAACAACAGAATTTTTTATAAACTGTGAAGTATATAACAGTAAGGAAGACTAGTGATTATGTGAAGACCATGAAGAAAAAACGGATAAGTGACTAAATAAGTTATTTTACATTACAGTGATAAAATAAGTTATATAAATAAAAACAGGCTACTGAGTTTTTGCTGTACTCCAATGCTTACTTCAAAGTTTCTACAACAATTAAGTAGGCCTACACTGTCTTTCTGCCTTCGTTAAGACCCGTTTTACTTAAATGCCCAACATTTCGATGCTTTTAATCCATTACAATCTTCGGTAGTCTGCGTAGGTCCATTGTATAGACGTACCGTTTCCACTTTAACTTATATTTATCCGTCTTATTACTGATGTTATAAATTTCTTCAAGATTTGTTCTTATCTACTCTCTCTGTATTGTATCACGACGGTGCAACACCTAATACTTCACAAAAAATTAATTTCTCCTAGATTAATCCTAGTTCTGTGTATTTTTGGCTTTATCCAAAATTTAGCATCTTCACCAATGCTAGTACAGCATATTATATTATGCTGTAGGATGACTTCATCAGCATCACCACCACTCCAAGGATTAGGCCCTAGACCTTTTCCGGAACCCTTCTCCTCCTCGGTCTAGCGACATCTCGATGAATTCACCAACAGAAATTTTTTCTCCAACGAAAATAGAGTGCAATTTACTCATACAAAACAGATGCTCATACAATTTATAAATATTGTATTTTGTTACTGATAAAATTAGTTTATTTAAATTAAAATTCATATAATAAAACTTTCGTAATTTTGGAGGCACGTACGATTCAAGCCATTAAATTAGATCACTACCGACTCGGAACACAACTTGTCCAATCGGAAGTGATTTAATTATATTTAGTTAATTAACGGACACGTCATGGACAACGAAATCCAAGAAATTAAATTAGACACCATTAATTTTCTTACCAGTACGGCAGACATAAAAAATTCCTATTCTCGCTACATACAAACTTAAAGATACTTACGAATTGAAGTAAACGTTTATATTGTAGCATTTACGTTTTTACACTTAAAACCATATAGGGTCTACAGCTTCTTTTGCTTGGTTCGAAACCAAACCTGTGACCGCCACTAGAGGGAAATATTTGGAACTTCAAGTTGATAATTGAAACATATAGACAGTTATATTATCCACTGAGAAAAAAACCATGGACGCGGAAATGGCAATTTTCATTCAGCGAATCCCAAAACTGACGTTTCTTTTCGCCACATTAGGTAACAAACAGGAAGCCTACTTCATATCACAGGCGCTGTATATGTTGTCACCGGACAAAAGGCTTGCCGCATGACAAATGGCGCCAATCGTACACTCTAGTTATTTTGGTGACCCTAAAAAAGGACCGAGTGGCGAGAACGGTGATGTTGGTGTTGCCGCGCTGAGATGTTCGGCGGCTGCGCCCGCTTTCGTGGCGTACTGCAGTCCTCCTCTTCTTTCGGCACCGGTTGTAGAGTCGGCTGCCGGCCCAGCGAAATCCATCGCTGGCGCGGAACTGGAGGGCGAAGACGCAAGAACGCCGGTTGCGTAAAATTTTCTGCCGGCCCGGGTTTTATTGACTAACCGGGATCGCTGATTCGCTAGCTCCAAACACGCAGTTGGTCACCTCTCGGCGGCTGCTGATGCCGGATTGGCTCGCTCCGAGCACGTAGTTGATCACGTCTCGGCCGTCTGGTAACGGAGAGCAGATGTTCGCATACCGCTGCCGTCACAACTCCCCCGGGTCTTGAATGCTCTCCGGTACCCAGCCTACTGCTCTTCTCTGGATGTTGTAGAGTTGTCTGTTGGGCGCCATTCTGATTGGTGTGCCGGCTGGTAGCTCGCTGGCGTGGCTGGATCTTGCATCCGCAAGATGATCGCTGCCCCACGTTGGGCGCCACTTGTCACCGGACAAAAGGCTTGCCGCATGACAAATGGCGCCAATCGTACACTCTAGTTATTTTGGTGGCCCTAAAAAAGGACCGAGTGGCGAGAACGGTGATGTTGGTGTTGCCGCGCTGAGATGTTCGGCGGCTGCGCCCGCTTTCGTGGCGTACTGCAGTCCTCCTCTTCTTTCGGCACCGGTTGTAGAGTCGGCTGCCGGCCCAGCGAAATCCATCGCTGGCGCGGAACTGGAGGGCGAAGACGCAAGAACGCCGGTTCTATTCTTCGGCCGTTCCTTCCGGCTGACTCCGCGCCGATGTCGTCCGAGAGAGGAGAGGAGATGAAGTGCGTCCGTTGGCGTGGCGATGAAGAGTGCGTAAAATTTTCTGCCGGCCCGGGTTTTATTGACTAACCGGGATCGCTGATTCGCTAGCTCCAAACACGCAGTTGGTCACCTCTCGGCGGCTGCTGATGCCGGATTGGCTCGCTCCGAGCACGTAGTTGATCACGTCTCGGCCGCTGGTAACGGAGAGCAGATGTTCGCATACCGCTGCCGTCACAATGTATTACTCAGCTGGCATCATAACTCTGTATTGACAGTGATGAACAAATCGCTTACGAGACTCCAGATCTTATACACTCACACAAGAAACTAGAATGTTCAACACAAGACCTTGAGAAGTTCTTCTGTCGTAAACGGTAAGTCAAAAATTTTTGTAATGACTTACAGAAAGTAAGTCATTCTAGTAATGCTGTTTAAGAGTGGTTATTTAGTTTCTTACTGTTAGCAGTTATATATATTGACGATGTTCTTAAAAAATGGCAATCAAAGGAACATCCTGGAGTCCAGCTAAACCGACATACTTACCTGAGTACGTTACTATTTGCTGACGATAAAATAATAATACAAGAGAGTGAAGATAAATTACAACTGGCAGTGGATCGACTGAATCAAATGTGTCCAGAATATAATCTTAAAATTTCCTTGCATAAGACGAAAGTTATGGGTTTCCAAGGCAAGTATCCCGTTAGGTCGAAAATAATTGTCAACAACAAGCCAATATGTAGCACAATAAATAGAACATTAAATAACAAAACACGAAAAGACACAAGGATAAAATTTTATAAAACGATTGCTGTACCTCTACTTATGTATGGGAGTGAAAGTTGGATAAATACTAAAAAAGGAGACAGCAAAATACAGGTAGCAGAAATGAGTTTTGTGAGACGGTTCAAAGGCTGCACAAGAAGAGATTAGTAAGAAATGAAGACGTGCGAAATTAACTAAATGTATATGCAATAAATGAAAAAATAACTGACTATAAAGAAAGATAGAAACAACACGTAAATAGAATGGGAAATGGGAGAATATTCAAAAAAAATACTTAACTACAACCTAAGAGGGAAAAGAGATATAAGAAGACCACGAAAACGGTGGTCGTAAGTTTGTGAGGACGGAACAGGCAAATGCCTAATCCTTGTAGTGCAGAAGAAGAAGAAGACTGTTAGCAGTTAAGCTGAAACCACTACATCTTTGTTTAAATAATCGTGGCGTTTGTAAAGCTATGTAAAATGATTTGCTAAGTCACATAAACTGCTGCTCACGTATGGAAATGACTGTAACGAAAACAGCAAGGACATTTTGTCGAGACAAGGTGATGAACCACAACAAAGGAGTATGTACGTATGTGTGTATGTATGACAAGGACATTAAGTAATAGAACAGACTCCACAAACATGAATCTCAAAGGAAGAAGATAAACCAAAGGAAAACGAAGTGTGTGTAAACAAGCCATTAACTATACATATAGATAAATTTCAGATGTAATCAATCAGAATTAACAATACAAACTATGGCCTACGAAAGGTCAGAAAAGAGACAGATGTTTCTTTCTTATACAAGTGTTACTTTCGTAGAGATTTTGTTTATGTTTCGAATATTTTTAGTGACACCCATCGTTTATGGTTGTTTACTGCCTTTTCAGATTTACAAATGACTGCCTACTTCAAACTTTGTCTCGGTCGATCCACGTTCCTTCTTCCATAGGGAAGCATAGACTACTCAGTATTGAGGAGCGTACTCAACATTGTATCTGCAGTTTAACGCATATGTTCTTCATTTTTAACACTGTTCGTTTGTCATTATCACTTGTACTGCCCTATCTTGAACATTATCTTAACCGAGGCCGAGACTCTTCTTCTAAACCCAGCACACCCTGAAAATTCTGAGACATTACAACAGTGTGAGTATAGCCATCACTTTTAAAAATGTATTTGTTTCTGCGGTTATACTTTTCCTTAAAGGTCTTGAAATTCTCAATGTAGGAAATTTATACAAATTATTAACTTCTTATGGGATGTGTACATTTTTCTCGAAAGTCACCAACTAGACTTTCAACGTTTGCCTGTAAAGACTGAAGGAACAGATAGGAAAGTCAAACTCATAGACCAGATGAAACTCAACATTTACGCAACAAAGCAGCAGGAAGGCATAAACTTATCCGTACGACTGAAATTTTATTTATTTAAATACAGACCGTCCCACTTAAATTCAACACCCAATTTTCGCGTTGAAATAAACAAAGAAATAGCAAATGAGGATCCAAATGTATTGGCACCAACAAACCAAGAAAGCATTGGCACCGTCATAAGCAATCTGCTTTTTACGCAAAATGTTCAACAAGAGTTCAGAATTCTTATTCATTTGTTTAAGACAACATTTCATTATACTTCATCTAGTTTACCTGCTACAGTGTACAACCGCCAAAAAAGCACAAGCGTCCGAGCGTCGAAAAAGACGCGAACTAAGAGTTGGAGAGCCTCCTACAAGAGGACGAAGGTGTGGCTCATATAAGTCCTTGGGTCACAGAACACACACCCGAACTGTCAGAAAGACAAGTGTTAGGGAACCACAGTCTACCCTACCAGGGTCAACCACAGCCACCACGAAACCTTCTCTCAACTCGTGAACACTGTTGGGGGGGGGGGGGGGGTAGGACCCCCAGCCGAGCTGGTTCGCGGCCCCGTGGCACCATTTCTGAATACGTCGCTGATCAACATGATCACACCCGAAGCCCAGAATGGTCACGGTCCCGATCTCCGAAGTCGATCCACAGGATCTCCCTCAGAGATCAAAGGTTTTTTCTAACTTCTGGGGGCGGCTGGGTAACACTACCCTGCCAGGCCAGTGAAAAGGCAGGTTGCCTATCCTTCCCCTCTCTCTCGGTCCAACTTAGGACTCCGCCGACTCAATGAACGCCAGTCCGCCGATGAGGGGAGAACAAGCGGCGCGAGCCCGATGCTACTAGGGTTTATCTGTGTACTTAATGGACATCACGGACAGGCGCAAGAGGTCGGCTACTGACCAGGGACTGGGCACCCTGGTTCCCTTTTGCAATGCGTTACTAGGAGTAAGGGCGCAATGTTCCCAATCATCAGTGTCGATGCCACCGAAGGAAGGGGTACCCCCTGATCTCGAAAGCAGTGCGTATCTGTGTGGGGCTTTGCGCATGGGAGGACACCGTGATTTCGGCGGTGATAACCAACTGTGAGTCCCCGGGGCCCCTTGCCGGCCACCCGCACGGGGTTGTTACTTAGTCACGCGGGCTTTCCTGCTCTCGAAAGCAGTGCGTATCTGTGTGGGGCTTTGCGCATGGGAGGACACCGTGATTTCGGCGGTGATAACCAACAGTGAGTCCCCGGGGCCCCTTGCCGGCCACCCGCACGGGGTTGTTACATAGTCACGCGGGCTTTCCTGCTCTCGAAAGCAGTGCGTATCTGTGTGGGGCTTTGCGCATGGGAGGACACCGTGATTTCGGCGGTGATAACCAACTGTGAGTCCCCGGGGCCCCTTGCCGGCCACCCGCACGGGGTTGTTACTTAGTCGCGCGGGGTTTCCTTCTCTCGAAAGCAGCGCATATCTGTGTGGGGCTTTGCGCATGGGAGGACACCGTGATTTCGGCGGTGATAACCAACTGTGAGTCCCCGGGGCCCCTTGCCGGCCACCCGCACGGGGTTGTTACTTAGTCGCGCGGGCTTTCCTGCTCTCGAAAGCAGTGCGTATCTGTGTGGGGCTTTGCGCATGGGAGGACACCGTGATTTCGGCGGTGATAACCAACTGTGAGTCCCCGGGGCCCCTTGCCGGCCACCCGCACGGGGTTGTTACTTAGTCGCGCGGGCTTTCCTGCTCTCGAAAGCAGTGCGTATCTGTGTGGGGCTTTGCGCATGGGAGGACACCGTGATTTCGGCGGTGATAACCAACTGTGAGTCCCCGGGGCCCCTTGCCGGCCACCCGCGCGGGGTTGTTACTTAGTCACGCGGGCTTTCCTGCTCTCGAAAGCAGTGCGTATCTGTGTGGGGCTTTGCGCATGGGAGGACACCGTGATTTCGGCGGTGATAACCAACAGTGAGTCCCCGGGGCCCCTTGCCGGCCACCCGCACGGGGTTGTTACATAGTCACGCGGGCTTTCCTGCTCTCGAAAGCAGTGCGTATCTGTGTGGGGCTTTGCGCATGGGAGGACACCGTGATTTCGGCGGTGATAACCAACTGTGAGTCCCCGGGGCCCCTTGCCGGCCACCCGCACGGGGTTGTTACTTAGTCGCGCGGGGTTTCCTTCTCTCGAAAGCAGCGCATATCTGTGTGGGGCTTTGCGCATGGGAGGACACCGTGATTTCGGCGGTGATAACCAACTGTGAGTCCCCGGGGCCCCTTGCCGGCCACCCGCACGGGGTTGTTACTTAGTCGCGCGGGCTTTCCTGCTCTCGAAAGCAGTGCGTATCTGTGTGGGGCTTTGCGCATGGGAGGACACCGTGATTTCGGCGGTGATAACCAACTGTGAGTCCCCGGGGCCCCTTGCCGGCCACCCGCACGGGGTTGTTACTTAGTCGCGCGGGCTTTCCTGCTCTCGAAAGCAGTGCGTATCTGTGTGGGGCTTTGCGCATGGGAGGACACCGTGATTTCGGCGGTGATAACCAACTGTGAGTCCCCGGGGCCCCTTGCCGGCCACCCGCGCGGGGTTGTTACTTAGTCACGCGGGCTTTCCTGCTCTCGAAAGCAGTGCGTATCTGTGTGGGGCTTTGCGCATGGGAGGACACCGTGATTTCGGCGGTGATAACCAACTGTGAGTCCCCGGGGCCCCTTGCCGGCCACCCGCACGGGGTTGTTACTTAGTCACGCGGGCTTTCCTGCTCTCGAAAGCAGTGCGTATATGTGTGGGGCTTTGCGCATGGGAGGACACCGTGATTTCGGCGGTGATAACCAACTGTGAGTCCCCGGGGCCCCTTGCCGGCCACCCGCACGGGGTTGTTACTTAGTCGCGCGGGCTTTCCTGCTCTCGAAAGCAGTGCGTATCTGTGTGGGGCTTTGCGCATGGGAGGACACCGTGATTTCGGCGGTGATAACCAACTGTGAGTCCCCGGGGCCCTTTGCCGGCCACCCGCACGGGGTTGTTACTTAGTCACGCGGGCTTTCCTGCTCTCGAAAGCAGTGCGTATCTGTGTGGGGCTTTGCGCATGGGAGGACACCGTGATTTCGGCGGTGATAACCAACTGTGAGTCCCCGGGGCCCCTTGCCGGCCACCCGCACGGGGTTGTTACTTAGTCGCGCGGGCTTTCCTGCTCTCGAAAGCAGTGCGTATCTGTGTGGGGCTTTGCGTATGGGAGGACACCGTGATTTCGGCGGTGATAACCAACTGTGAGTCCCCGGGGCCCCTTGCCGGCCACCCGCACGGGGTTGTTACTTAGTCACGCGGGCTTTCCTGCTCTCGAAAGCAGTGCGTATCTGTGTGGGGCTTTGCGCATGGGAGGACACCGTGATTTCGGCGGTGATAACCAACTGTGAGTCCCCGGGGCCCCTTGCCGGCCACCCGCACGGGGTTGTTACTTAGTCACGCAGGCTTTGCCCGCGCGTCTTTCACGTATGCGTGTTTTGTGTTCACCCGCCAGCTTTCCAAAGAACGGATCGCCTTGATACTACATGCCAAGAAAGAGGGCCCCGGTTCCCCGGCGCTACTTCGGATTCACTACAGCTACTAAACCCTGACTCCGTTTCACGCCCGCTACTAGGTTTCACTGCACCTCGTGCAACTACTTACCAGAGACAGCGTAACCCAGGCTACCGTTCGCGAAGCACACACTTTTGGCTTGATTCCATCAGCTCCAAGCCAGCCGAAGGGCCAGTTTCACTCTCGCGCCAACTCTAAGGCAGTGTCTGCCGAGCGGGGACGACAATGGCGGGGGCCACCGGACATGGCGGTATTGGCCCCTAACCTCTTGTACCTGGGGAAAAGGTTAGGGACCCCCCCGACTCCGTCCACGGGAGCGTCAAAAGAAGCAGTTGGACAGTCGTCTTTTTTCATATGCCTAATAAAACTCACATGAGTTAATTTGGCTGCGTTGGCTTCAATTTTCCATTCTTTTTTTATTAGTAATTATTTACAAATAGTGTTGTATATAAAGTGATTACGTGGGTCCGGGACACGCGTATATTGCTAGTATTGTCGTGTCGTCAGCAAACGTTGCTATCCGTGTGTTTCTGGTTGTCGGCAGGCTGTTTGATACTGACGTGAAAAACAATACAATATTTTTTAATTGTTTATTCTAATATTTTTATGGCTTAATTGTTCATTTTAATGCAAAGATTGAGGCAGCGGAGGGAAGTTTATGAGGAGCAGTACTCTTGTACCACCCTCGCAGTTTAGAGCTAGAAAAGATTATGTGAAATTTACTAATACTAAACTCTTAACTCTGCTTGATGGCGACTCTTAAAATTATCTCAGGGTATCCAAGAAATGATTATTAACACAATTAACTTGAATGACTGCTAATTTTAATGAACATCTTCATTAACATATTACAAGTTGCATACAATCTTAATGATTAACAATTATTGAAATTATACTTCTCATCAATTATCATTGAAAGTAGGTTCATAGACCAATTGAATTGCCAATAGTAATAGAGTTACAAAAGATACATGAATTAATCTGAGTTTAATTGTTCAATTTGTTTTACTTGTTAAGTTGAATTCCTTTTGGTTGGTGAATCCTTCCCTCGGAGTCTGCGATCTTGGAGATTGCGTTGTCGGCGATTCGGATGATCCTGTTGTTGACACTTGATGACACTAACACTTGATTACTTCGGTTTCACTTTAATTACCTACCACTGTTCACACCTACTCACTGATTCAGCATGTAACTAGTGTATACTAATTAATTTTGACACCTTAGTAACTATGTTATTAATTGAGTGCTCGCAATATCAATAATTCATCCCGAATACACTCCCACGTTCCGTAACTTCCGAATGCACGCGTTCGATTATCGATACTATGAAGTTCGGTAATTATCACCAAGTTATTTAGTCTAACAATTACTTTGATTTGGTATACTTTGTTTACTGTAATACCGGGTTTAATATTATTAAACGCACGACACGAATACTGTACTTATTACTTATCGCAAGTTTTAGTTATGAAATCGCAATGCGCGATAACGAGTCTGATAGTTGTAGTGTTCGCCGTAGACTGCCTGACAATTTCCCAACTACGTTTTTTATACTCCCGCAAACGTTACCCATACTCAATATTTACAAATCGCGTTCCCATTGGTTTCAAGTACCGCGATATTTGATTTCCTCCAACCCAAAAAGTGGGTTTTCACCCGCTTAAAAGTGACGCTTTCTCCCATTCGTCAAAAAACAGCGCGTAGCAAGCTTTTACCGCGAAAGTGAACATGACGCTACTTCGAGTTCTCTCTCTCACCCTCTCTTTCTAAATTCTGCCGGTACTGTATTGTCCGAGCACTCAATTTTCCCTCGATTTCACTTAACTTTATGGCTTTTTTTAATACAATACATTTTATGATTTTACACCCTGTACGTGACTTGCTGTATAGCTCTCGCAGCGCCAGACTGTCGCCTCGCCTAGGGTGTGTGCTTTGAAAAAACACCGCTAAGCCGGTTTCTAACCATACTTCAAGTCAGGTTAGAAAGCCTACGTACTAAGATACTTCAAGTCACATTACTTGCATTTTTTATTCTAATATACACTTAATAATCATGATTCTATATAAAACCAGCGTACAATTGGGTAGCATTCAATTTTTACGTTATACTTGGGCTGTACCATTCTCGATAGAAAGAAGAATGTGGATATAAGGACGGAACTGGAGGTCGACCCATTGTTGGAACAGCTAAGGAGTAACAAAAGAATGTGGTGTGAACAGAATGGCGGGTGACGGGATTTCAGTGCTACCAATTGATTGTAAACCGTGGGGAAGAGAGATGTAGGACGGTCGAGAGCAAAGTGGATCCCGGAACAAGTTCAGGATGAGCCTGATCCTTGAGATTGATGATGATGATATTTTAAACATCGATCTATAAATTTCTATAAATTTACGTTCAGAAAGTGTCTGATCTGATAAAAATAGAAATAAACCATGTCAATAAAAAAGTCAAACTGTAATCGTGATATTAATGTTCTATGTTAAAATAAACTTAATATTTTACTCGTACAAGCCATATTTTCATTTATCATTTAGTTATTTATATAATTATTAGAACGTATTTATTATTTATTTGATTTCCTATTATTTATTTATTTTGTGTAGGATGTATTATCTGCTTTCTTTTATTTATTTCTATGTTTATCATTTGCTTATTTTATTTCCATGAACTGATAATTATTGATTATAACTGATTATAGATGATAGTGTGAGCAGAACTACTTCGAAGTGGAAATCCAACAAATATTTAAGATTACTGGGCACCGAGTTACTTGCCGTATAGTACTGTAAAGCTTTGCTATATACAAAAACAAATGCCGCATCGCTCACTCACTGGATAGTGTTTATAGTGCGCTATAAACTGTCAAACAACACAACACTATAGAGTACTGAGATGTGTTTATCGCTGACTTGCTCACACCTGACACTCGCTCACGCACGTTCCTGACTCATACTTACTGACGATTATTACTTTATAATTTTATTGTAAAACACGTGCACAGGTAACTGAGACGTTTATACTATTCATATAACTACTAATTACTCATTGGGCGCAACAGTTTTCCAGTGGTTAGAGTATTTCTTTCGAATATCCTCTTAAAAAAATCGCAAAACTTCATTAACCTCATCTTTATTTAAACGAGAACATTGACGGGACTTAATGTTGTTCTTTTCCAATTCATTAAACAAGTTATAAAATACACTTTCGGCTTGCACTGGAGTACGTCTGTCCCTAACGGGACGTCGTGCAAATACGTTATAGCATTCGGTATATGACAACCTAGTAAAGGAAATTGTTTTAACAATGTATTAGTTAACTGTGAGGTTAATATTTTTTTTATTAAACAACTCTCATCGCAGATATTTTAAAATAAACTAATAACATAACTCGACTTGGACAAACGCCAATAGATTTCAACCAAAATCGTCCAATTTCACATTTCAACGTGTGGTTTAGATTTCCAGTAGTCTTACGGCGTAGAAGTAAACAAACGCGACACTGTCAAATGGCTACCTCAGAAACGTTGGCAGTGGCGTATCTGGAAGTTACACTACCCGAGGGGAGTCTGGTCGGGGCGACTTCATACAAAAGAAAAAACAAGTTAAGACTAATGAACATAAAGCGTGTGGTAACATCCTGAAATCAATCCCATGAAGTAAACGGTAAAAACGCAATAAAAATACGCGTATTGAAACATTGTTTATAGGATATATATTTCCTATATTTCACGTTTCAAACGTATGCAGTAATGCTGTGTAATAAACATGTTTGTATACTTAAAAAAGAGTTACTACTATATTAGGGTACAAAGCTGAAAAAAATAACACAGCCTAAAAATTAAGAGATTAACAAAATTCGTCACCTTGTTTAGACTGTCTGGAGGGGGTCCGGTCCGTTTGTCCCCCCCCCCGGCCCCTGTAAATACGCCCCTGACGTTGTTAGTGACACTTTACGAAGGATCTTTGCCCCCGAAAAACGATAAGTTAAAATACATTGCACTTTAATTCTGGCAATATTACAGTGGACGTGCAGGCGA
Organism: Magicicada septendecula; assembly: GCA_034769895.1. Classification (NCBI taxonomy): domain Eukaryota; kingdom Metazoa; phylum Arthropoda; class Insecta; order Hemiptera; family Cicadidae; genus Magicicada; species Magicicada septendecula. The sequence goes on from CM068374.1 coordinate 476,725,847, forward strand.
AGAACCCATAACAAGGTAATACAGTATACAACGTATATACAAGTTATCCAAAAGGGGGTTATGAGGACGTGCGCGACCCAACAGTTATTGCTGCTTCCTCCTACGGCCGGCACGCGCGACCTTCTCGAAGGATCCGTCCGACGAGTAATCAGGATGTAGCGCACTTGTTCACTGTCAACTATTTATACATCTAACGATGGCCTTTGTTGTCTCAATATATAGCAACTATTACGTATAGGCTATAAACATAGGTGTACGTGCCATTCTAGGACTATAAAGTATAAATAAACTAATGTACTTAGTTTTAATTGTCTCTTTTATCGTCTCTGCAAATGTTTTAAATCAATTTTTCGTTTTCCAAGCAACCTTACAGATAAAGGCAGCAAAAAACATTTAAAATATGGTTAATTAAAAAAAACTTATTTTAAAATTAAATATTTAAAACAAACAGTTTATTTCATAAATATGTTTTCATTATACCTATCTAAAAGCACCATGTTTACACGTACGTTTAGCATACAGAAAATTGCTTTTTTCGGTGCGCCCGCACCGAAAAATTTTTCCGTGCGCTAACTTTGAGCCCTAAAATAGTACTTAATTTAGTTAAGAAAAATTACAATATTTAATAAAGTAGAATAAACTTTATTTACAAATAATAAGTAGAATAAACTTGCCTAACATCGCACTATGTTGGATTTAGAGTTACGAAAGTTTCAAATTTAGCCTAAATTTGAGAATTATTTATTATTTATTTACTGGCTTTGCCTGTCATTAATATAAAGACGTCGCCTAATTTCCAGATATAATAAAATATGTTACAGAAAGTTCCTTAGAAACTCTAAACAAGGCTTGTGTGTTGTGACTGTTTTTGAGTTTTTATTCAAAATAATTGTAAAATAACTTCTCCAGAAGAAGAAATATTACTTGAAGCAGGAAAAGTAAGTGCAGAATTACTGCCTAAGAAGTCTAGTGAAAGATATGAAAAGCAATACCGTCTATTTTGCGAATGGCCCCGGCAGAAAAAAAATATCGTTATGGAGAACCATACATGACTTCCATGTTCTAAGATTTATATTTAAAATCATTTTCTTCAATTTGGTTAGATAATTTCCTATAACGCAAATTGTGTGTGTGTGTGTGTGTGTGTGTGTGTGTGTGTGTGTGTGTGTGTGTGTGTGTGTCCTGCTGGCCTCTTTATTGCGGTAATCACAATAATAAAACTTTGTAAAAGTAAACATTACACAATTGAGATATGCTTGCCTGCCAGGAACGATATATTTTCACTCATACGTAATTTAAATTAAATTGAAAAATATAGAATTGTGTTAAAGTGAAATGAAATGTTTCCATAGAAACTACTTCTTTGTTGTCAATAACGTAGTACACATATAAAACTTGATAAAAATTTACCTCCTCCATCAACTAACATTTTAATTTATAAAAGAAATTACCCCCTCCTCCCTTCAACTACCCTTTTCATTTATACATATTTCATCTACCTTTCTACAGTGGATTATTATGACCTTCTTTTCAGGATACTTTATTTATCAAAATTAAGCACTTTACTCTTGTTAAAACGTAAAACATTGCAGGTGAAGACCAGGTAAACCTTAACTGGTCTTCACCAAAAACAACAGGCCTTGAGTCCTCTACAATTCAGGACTGTATGCAAAAAATTATTTGATTCTGTTTGAATTTGCTGCTGTTATCGTTTGCCATAGAAAAAATTCTACACACAGACACACACATATACTTTTCGAAATATGACTTTTTTTCATGTTTTGATGGTAATACAATCAGAATCTGCCGTTATCTCGAACACGATTTTTTTCGCCATGACCATACTTCCATTTCCTTATGGAACATGGGAGTAAAATTAACACCGTAAGTTATGATACTCTTCTAGTTTATTTGTCCGATAAAGCCAAATCCATGAAATCCGAGAGGTATAATGAAAAACATCGTTCATTACACGTCCATAAATGCTTTTCCCATGCTTGCATGACTTCCCGTGCTCGGCTTCGGCTCACACGGGAATTTGTCACGCGCGCACGGTAAAAACCTATTTTATGGACTCCTAATGAAATATAGTATTTTTAAATACATCCAAAAAACAAAAATCATATTGGATATTGTAAACACTTTGTTCGAACTCCAAAATTAGTACAAGCAGTTGTAATTCGTATTACAGCGAATATAGGCCTACAAAAAATAATTCTTTTATTATTGACCTTACGACAATCTGCTTCAATGTAACAGTCTTTTGCTTTAGCGATATTCATTCCAACCTTCAATCCTCTTAACGTAATCTATATTGGGATCTGTTTACACTTCTTAGTGTCTTAGATATTCCAAACAAATTTTCTTAATTGACTTGTTTTTACATCCAAGATAATCGGGTTAATAACTCTTATTTGTCGTTAATAAGCACGACTTTCTACCATTTGTTCCGTATCCTATTTTGCAAACTTTCTCTAAGCTGCAGACACCGAATATTTACAAAATTTAATGCAGAAAATGTAATAACATGTTTCAATCAGAAAGCTCACAGTTCCAGTCAGGATTTCCTCCTGGAGGGGTCGCGGGGGTTCAGATTTTTGTGAATAAAACTAGAAAATATCGGTATGGAGAACCATACATGACTTCCATATTCTAAGATTTATATTTAAAATCATTTTCAGCCAAAAAGCCAGGCTGTGTCTTACCTGCCTTTTTATTGCTGTATTAAATGAAAAATATTATATTACATTAAAATGAAAAAATTATAATTTTATTGCCTGGCAACAAAATTATTTTATTTTTAACAATTACCATTGTTTCAAAAAGTTTAAATAAATTTTCAAGTACTTTACTCTTGTTAAAACGTAAAAGGTTGCAGGTAAACTACCCCTTCCCCTTAACCAATCTTCACCAAAATCGAAAGTCATTGAGACCTCTATAATTCAGGGACGTATGCAAAAAATTATTTGATTCTGTTTGAATTTGCGGCTATTATCGTTTGCCATAGAAAATACGCTTGATAAAAAAACGTTGCAGGTAAACTACCCCTTCCCCTTAACCGATCTTCACCAAAAACAATAGGTCTTGAGTACTCTACAAATCAGGGCTGTGTGCAAAACATTATTTGATTCTGTTTGAATTTGCGGCTGTTATCGTTTGCCAAAGAAAATACCCTTGTTAAAAAAACGTTGCTGGTAAACTACCCCTTTCCCTCAATTGATCTTCACCAAAAACAATAGGTCTTGAGAACTCTACAATTTAGGGCTGTATGCAAATAATCTTTTGATTCTGTTTGAATTTGCGGCTGTTATCGTTTGCCATAGGAAATACCCTTGTTAAAACATAAAACGTTACAGGTAAACTACGCCTTTCCCTTAACCGATCTTCACCAAAATCAACAGATCTTGAGAACTCTACAATTCAGGGCTGTATGCGAAACATTATTTGATTCTGTTTGAATTTGCGGCTGTTATCGTTTGCCAAACAAACAAAATTACCCTTGCTAAAAAAAAACCGTTGCAGGTAAACTACCCCTTTCCCTCAACCGATCTTCACCAAAAACAATAGATCGCGAGTACTCTGCAAATCAGGGCTGCATGCAAAAAATTATTTGATTCTGTTTGAATTTGCGGCAGTTATCGTTTGCCAAAAAAAAAAATCTACAGACACACAGACAGACACACAGACAGACAGACACACAGACAGACAGACAGACACACACACAGACACTTTTCGGAAAACGACTTTTTTCATGTTTTGAGTGTAGTAGAATCAGAATCTGCAATAATCTCGAACACGATTTTTTTTGCCATCACCATACTTCCATTCCTTAAGGAATATGGAAGTAATATCGGTATGGAGAACCATACATGACTTCCATATTCTAAGATTTATATTTAAAATCATTTTCAGCCAAACAGCCAGGCTGTGTCTTACCTGCCTTTTTATTGCTGTATTAAATGAAAAATATTATATTACATTAAAATGAAAAAATTATAATTTTATTGCCTGGCAACAAAATTATTTTTTTTTTAACAATTACCATTGTTTCAAAAAGTTTAAATAAATTTTCAAGTACTTTACTCTTGTTAAAACGTATAAGGTTGCAGGTAAACTACCCCTTTCCCTTAACCGATCTTCACCAAAATCGAAAGTCATTGAGACCTCTACAATTCAGGGACGTATGCAAAAAATTATTTGATTCTGTTTGAATTTGCGGCTGTTATCGTTTGCCATAGAAAATACGCTTGATAAAAAAACGTTGCAGGTAAACTACCCCTTCCCCTCAACTGATCTTCACCAAAAACAACAGGTCGCGAGTACTCTACAAATCAGGCCTGTATGCAAAAAATTATTTGATTCTGTTTGAATTTGCGGCAGTTGTCGTTTGCCATAGAAAATACGCATGATAAAAAACGTTGCTGGTAAACTACCCCTTCCCCTCAACCGATCTTCACCAAAAACAATAGGTCTTGAGTACTCAACAAACCAGGGCTGTATGCAGAAAATTATTTGATTCTGTTTGAATTTGCGGCTGTTATCGTTTGCCATAGAAAATACCCTTGTTAAAAAACGTTGTAGGTAAACTACCCCTTTCCCTTAACCGATCTTCACCAAAAACAAAAGGTCTTGAGAACTCTACAATTTAGGGCTGTATGCAAATAATCTTTTCATTCTGTTTGAATTTGCGGCTGTTATCGTTTGCCATAGGAAATACCCTTGTTAAAACATAAAACGTCACAGGTAAACTACCCCTTTCCCTTAACCGATCTTCACCAAAAACAATAGGTCTTGAGGACTCTACAATTCAGGGCTATATGCGAAACATTATTTGATTCTGTTTGAATTTGCGGCTGTTATCGTTTGCCAAACAAACAAAATTACCCTTGCTAAAAAAAAAACCGTTGCAGGTAAACTACCCCTTTCCCTCAACCGATCTTCACCAAAAACAATAGGTCGCGAGAACTCTGCAAAACCGGGCTGTATGCAAAAAATTATTTGATTCTGTTTGAATTTGCGGCAGTTATCGTTTGCCATAGAAAAAAAATCTACAGACAGATAGACAGACAGACAGACAGACAGACAGACAGACAGACACACAGACAGACAGACACACACACAGACACTTTTCGGAAAACGACTTTTTTTCATGTTTTGAGTATAGTAGAATCAGAATCTGCAATAATCTCGAACACGATTTTTTTTGCCATCACCATACTTCCATTCCTTAAGGAATATGGAAGTAAAATATCGGTATGGAGAACCATACATGACTTCCATATTCTAAGATTTATATTTAAAATCATTTTCAGCCAAACAGCCAGGCTGTGTCTTACCTGCCTTTTTATTGCTGTATTAAATGAAAAATATTATATTACATTAAAATGAAAAAATTATAATTTTATTGCCTGGCAACAAAATTATTTTATTTTTAACAATTACCATTGTTTCAACAAGTTTAAATAAATTTTCAAGTACTTTACTCTTGTTAAAACGTATAAGGTTGCAGGTAAACTACCCCTTCCCCTTAACCGATCTTCACCAAAATCGAAAGTCATTGAGACCTCTACAATTCAGGGACGTATGCAAAAAATTATTTGATTCTGTTTGAATTTGCGGCTGTTATCGTTTGCCATAGAAAATACGCTTGATAAAAAAACGTTGCAGGTAAACTACCCCTTCACCTTAACCGATCTTCACCAAAAACAATAGGTCTTGAGTACTCTACAAATCAGGACTGTATGCAAAACATTATTTGATTCTGTTTGAATTTGCGGCTGTTATCGTTTGCCATAGAAAATACCCTTGTTAAAAAAACGTTGCAGGTAAACTACCCCTTTCCCTTAACCGATCTTCACCAAAAACAATAGGTCTTGAGAAATCTACAATTCAGGGCTGTATGCGAAACATTATTTGATTCTGTTTGAATTTGCGGCTATCGTTTGCCAAAAAAAAAAATTTCCCTTGATAAAAAAAACCGTAGCAGGTAAACTACCCCTTCCCCTCAACCGATCTTCACCAAAAACAATAGGTCGCGAGTACTCTACAAACCAGGGCTGTATGCAAAAAATTATTTGATTCTGTTTGAATTTGCGGCAGTTGTCGTTTGCCATAGAAAATACGCATGATAAAAAACGTTGCTGGTAAACTACCCCTTCCCCTCAACCGATCTTCACCAAAAACAATAGGTCTTGAGTACTCTACAAATCAGGGCTGTATGCAGAAAATTATTTGATTCTGTTTTAATTTGCGGCTGTTATCGTTTGCCATAGAAAATACCCTTGTTAAAAAAACGTTGTAGGTAAACTACCCCTTTCCCTTAACCGATCTTCACCAAAAACAAAAGGTATTGAGAACTCTACAATTTAGGGCTGTATGCAAATAATCTTTTCATTCTGTTTGAATTTGCGGCTGTTATCGTTTGCCATAGGAAATACCCTTGTTAAAACATAAAACGTTACAGGTAAACTACCCCTTTCCCTTAACCGATCTTCACCAAAAACAATGGGTCTTGAGAACTCTACAATTCAGGGCTGTATGCGAAACATTATTTGATTCTGTTTGAATTTGCGGCTGTTATCGTTTGCCAAACAAACAAAATTACCCTTGCTAAAAAAAAACCGTTGCAGGTAAACTACCCCTTTCCCTCAACCGATCTTCACCAAAAACAATAGGTCGCGAGAACTCTGCAAAACCGGGCTGTATACAAAAAATTATTTGATTCTGTTTGAATTTGCGGCAGTTATCGTTTGCCATAGAAAAAAAATCTACAGACAGACAGACACACAGACAGACAGACACACAGACAGACAGACACACAGACAGACAGACACACAGACACTTTTCGGAAAACGACTTTTTTTCATGTTTTGAGTGTAGTAGAATAAGAATCTGCAATAATCTCGAACACGATTTTTTTTGCCATCACCATACTTCCATTCCTTAAGGAATATGGAAGTAAAATTAATGCAAAAAGAAGTCGTTGTATACTATTTATTTTGTTATAATGAATAACGTATGTTTACCTGCAACGTTTTACCAAGAGTAAAATACTTCATTTTGATAAATAAAGTATCCTGAAAAGAAGGTCATAATTATCCACTGTAGAAAGGTAGATGTAGTATCTATAAATAACAAAGGTAGTTGAAGGGAGAGGGGTAATTTTTTGAAAACTACCTTAATGATGTCGAAAAAAGTACTTCATTTTGAAGGTTACCTTAGTAATTACATATAATGAAACTATTGCTCAATAAAAGTGTAAATATCAAAAATTGGGTTGTTCGGTTAAGGGGGAAGGGTAGTTTACCTGCATTGTTTTGTGTTTTAATAAGAGTACAGTACTTAATTTTGATAAATAAGTACCCCGAAAATAAAGTCATGTTAATCCGCTGTAAATGGTAAATGAGATATCTATAAATGGATAGGGTAGATGAAGGGGGAGGAGGTGATTTTTTTGAAAATTACTCTGTTGATATCAAGTAAAGTACGAGTATTTAATTTTGAAGGATAAGATACCTTAGCAATTACATAATATAAAATTATTACTCTACGAAAGTGTAAATATAATTAATGGTTGTGATCGGTTGAGAAGGAGGAATGATTATCTGCGTAGTTCAGTTTCTTTATAAGAATAAAATACCTAATTTTTAGATAGAGTGACTCGAAAATAACATTATATTAAACGACTACCCCATAATTATAAAAATATCTATAAATAGTGAAAATAGCTTGAGGGTGGCGGATATTTTTTTAGAAATTATCGAACCGAATTCAAGTAAATGATTTTAAATATAAATCTTAGAACATGAAGTCATGTATAGTTTTCCATACCGATTTTGTTTAGTTTACAAATAATGATCGGCTGCATTATCTGTGTAATGCTACAAACTATGTACATTATCTATCGGCTACAAATAAAACTTCCTAATATTCCATACTGTTAGTTAAATTTGTCACATATTTTACTTGCATCTCGATTAACTGAAGTTTGAACAACAGCCGAAATAATTTCGGACAAGCGACTTCCTACTGTTCTTTTTACTGTTCCAGACATTCTCGGCGTTATAAACATAATCGGAACTGAATAGTGCCATTTGTATACGTAAAGTTTTTCGGGGTGTTTGGCCGTGGGCTATGGTTTATTTCCAAACCAAACGTTTCAACAGCTCCAATGGCTGCCATCATCTAACACAGCCTTTACCGCAGTACTGTGGCCTGACGTGAACACCCTACGTTCAGGATTTCTTTAAATTCCACTCATGATGGCAGCCATTGGAGCTGTTGAAACGTTTGGTTTGGAAATAAACCATAGACCACGGCCAAACAGCCCGGAAAACTTTACGTATACAACTGACCCGGCCGTGAAAGCTTTAGGACAATGAATAGTGTCTTGTTTGCGGGTTATTAAAAACATCCAGTTTGATGTTTGAGCAGACACTCAACCTAAAATCGCATTCTATAGAGTTAGTACGAGGGAAAGAGTAGATTGAAAATGTAGTAAGACTGAGACACGAACAAATAATGAAAAGAGAGTGTAAAGAAAGATCGAGGAATTGCAACAAGCGGTAAGCATAAACTGAGTCTAAAAGTGCCATGCAAGACTTAGACGTGAAGCGAGAGGGAAAGAAGTGAATGAAGCTGATCTAAGTATCAAACGTTTAATGAAACTACAAAAATAAGCAGGGAATTTCTTTGCTATGTTTTCATTGAAGCATACGTGATGAGAAAGAGAATATAAAGAATCGACATGCATTACCTGAAACACATGCCCTGAATGACATTTGCACAGAGCCCATCCTTTTACTCGATAATCACAATGTCGTGATATGATGTCGTTTAAGATATCAACCACTATTACGTAGGCCTGAAATTCCCTTCACAATTGAACATCACCAAGAGTTTTAGTCAACATTGGCCATTTTTTCAACGTTGTGAGAGTAACGGCGTTTCTTATGTGTTTTTAGTAAGCCTAAGGGTTTCTGCGGACTTCTGTTGATTCACTACCTCATTGTGGATCATATCTGACGGACTTTCTTCCATATTCTCTTCTTTTCTCTTCACTGGATTTCTTACAAATTATTCATTACTTTGTCTGAAACCGGATCTTAATTGTGCTAAAGATCTCTCTCAAAAAAATATTTTATTTTCCACATCTAGGGTAAATAGTTTGGCTGCACAGTTCTTAATTTGTATATTTGAAACTCTCTTCTTCTGTTGATTTTACTCTCTCAACCTGTCGGTATGTAACACGATGAAAATTTTTCCATTCAAACTCAATGATCACAAACAGTTACTTTATTTAAATACACGCCACTTCTCAAACTGAAACATAAAATAATATCACCAGTCAACTGCCGCCATTTGCAGACTGTTTAAAATTGTCATGTTTATCTCAAATAATCAAAAATAAAATAACAGCATTAACGGAATTCCAATCACAATGTCACTTGTAAAGAATGTTTTTACAGTTTATTTGCTAATTATTTCTTATCACACTTTTTATCTAGCTAAAATACGACGCAAGTAATGTGTAGAACTAACCTTTATCATTCCCTTTACCCTTTACAGTTGCTACCATTTACTTAAGGCGCTAGTAATACCCCCCCCCCCCCAAGAATGTCTGACGTTATTAAGGGCGTGGAGATGAACAGAAACGTGGAACGAAACAAAAAGTCGGGGAGAAAGATAAGAACTGTGACTCACCTTTGATAACCTTTGACCTGCCCCACCTGCCAACTAGGGGAAACTGGAAAAATTGATTAAAACATTCTCTCCTAGGTTTACTTAACAGTTCCAAAAGAACCATGTGTTTACAGTATGTGAACTTAGTTCGGTAATAATGTATTACAATCTGGGTATTACTGTTAATGTTCGAACGCTGGGAACAACTTTTATGTGTTGTTTAGTTTTTACACACTCTGTAAATACACACTGCGGGTAAATATCAATACCTGTGATCAATTAGTTGTTAACAGTCGTAACATTTATAATGATAACGGTGCGTTTACAAAGTGGAGACATTTTATAAAGCATATTCCAACGTGGTATGTACATGTGCTGTATAGGCTATGCACTCAATCGACTCATACTTAAACATATGTTCAAGTATTATTATGACAAGAACCTAGTGTAAAATACGACAATTAATAATAAGTCATACAAATTAAATTACAGCATTAATTACAACAATCCACTCATACAGGCCAGCACAATGATGCGCAATGCACATTTTTGTTCCCACGTTACGGTCATTTATTCACTTCGCCTACAGTTGCCTATTAAAGCTGCAATAGGCAGTTAACCTAAAATCATATAGAGAGGTAATTAATGAACAAATGAACGTGAACAACGAGTGAACAAAACAAAATTGAAGAGTAGGCCTACTTGTGAGTTTTAACATGAAGCAACCGTACCCCCTATCAGAACTTACTATTGTTTTTACTTCCATGTTCCGTAAGGAAATGGAAGTATGGTGATGGCGAAAAAATCGTGTTCGAGATAAGGGCTGATTCTGATTGTACTACCTTCAAAACATGAAGAAAAGTAATTTTTCGAAAAGTGTCTGTGTGTCTATCTGTAGAATTTTTTCCATGGCGAACGATGACTGCCGCAAATTCAGACAGAATAAAATAATTTGTTGCATACATGCCTGAATTGTAGAGGACTCAAGGCCTATTGATTTTGGTGAAGATCGGTTAAGGGGAAGGGGTAGTTTACCTGCAACATTTTATGTTTTAACAAGAATAAAGTATTTCTTGAAAAGACCATAACAGTCGACTGTAGAAAGGTAGATGAAATATGTATAAATGGAAAGGTTAGTTGAAGGGGGAAGGGGTAATTTTTTATAAATGAAAATGATAGTTGAAGGGGGAAGGAATAATTTTGTATATGTGTACTATGTTATCGGCAACAAAGTTTGTTGTTAAAATTCCTTCCCGGACTGTTTGGCTGTGGTCCAATGTTTTCTGCAAAACCAGACGTTTCGGCAGTGCCATCGACTGCCATCATCAGTGAAAATCGAGTGCGCTAACGTGAGGTGGTATACGTTAGTGACCACAGTACTGTGGTTAAGGCTGAAGCAAGAAGTAGAAAGGAGTAGTTCCTATGGAAATATTTCATGTCGAAAATGATTTTAAATATAAATCTTAGAGCATGGAAGTCATGTATGGTTCTCCATACCGATATTTAAATTGTAGTTTGGTGAAACCAGTAGATGTAATGTTGACAAACATATGTCAGTTTTGCTATAACATACACTGTTAGAATGAAAATCTGTTTTCATGGATGTGGTTTTTTACAGTCCGATGGTAACATTGCTAGGAGCTAATGAGATTCTTCTTGACTTCCTGTGTTTCGGGCCAGTTCCTGTTACGATTTTAAAGGCTATTTTGCAGTCTTTTCCTGTTCACCCTGCACTTTTCCAACCCATCGATTTGCATCCCTGTGGAATAAGTGTCATTAGTTTTGTTTCCATTTCATGTCCCCAGTGTTATTGGTTTTCATTTACCCGCAAGTGGGTCGGTATACTGCTATAGATGAACAAACATATTCATTCCTATGTACGGTACCTCGTCACTGCAAAACGGCTGGGCCAGTTTGACGTATAAGATACCAATTCACGTTGAATCTCAGATCAACGAAACCATGAAATTTTACGAGAGAAAATGACAGATCTTGCACACCATATATTGTGTACAATGTGCTCATTACATTATACACATACAGTACAATGTAATAAACTAAAGAACTATAAACAGAAATGAAACTAATTTTGAATACTCAATATACTCTATTTCGAATAATTTAATAATATTCCAAATAATTCTAACTATTCACCCGAAAATAAAATGGCAGCATTTAATTAATTAATATACCGGATGTACATAATTATTATTGGGTCCTTCAGTCTTTCGACTGGTTTATACCCTCCCCATATATACCCGTGGTGCGTGTGTTACGGAGTCTCTCACAGGTATATGATATGGGACCTACAGTTTAACGCCGGATCCGAACGGCATAGTTGGGGTGGGTTTATACTATGCAGGATACCTCTCTCTGGTTTGCCATTACATTGCGAGGGGGAACGGTCGTATCTAAATCAGATGGCCCCGGCGGGAATCGAACCTGCGCCGACAGCGTAGCAGCCGAATGTATATAGAATCCCGTTAAATGAAAAAGAAGGAAACAAAGGAAGAAATATTATCAAACAGACAGAAATAGATTATGGATACAAAATAAAAAGTATTAATAACTTAAAAAATAAAATACAAGAAACACACTAAACAAACATCTAATAAAACTACATCTAAAATCCATCTGTTAATGATAATATAAAACATACGACCTTTACTTATTACGCAAATATCACTCCAAAGCTAACGAAGCTATTTAAAGATACAAGTTTCAAAATATCTCAAAATATAGATAATATTGTTTCTTATAAAGTAAAACCTAAAACTAAATCCAACGTTCACACTAAAAGTAGAATATATTAAATATAATGTCCGGATTGCAATAAATTTTACGTAGGCTAGACGAATAGTAAGCTACTCGATAGGTTCCTTCAACACCGCAATGTTTTTAAAACCTAAATATTTACTAATCTAAATTAGCCACATAATGTCTAAATAACAAACGTCAATTTTCAAACAATCAAAACGTCAAATTAATTATAAACATACAAAAAGGTAACAATATCAATATCTAGGAAAATCTCAGTATTTACAAGCACAATAATAATAATTTACTAATTAAAGAACAAATTCAAATAAAAACATAACAAGATGATTTATTTAAAATTATACTTTTATTAAAATAAGGAAAATAAAAATATTAAGTATTTTAATATAACCATCACAACAGCTATGTAAACAAACATTACAACATTCAAACATTTTAATCGAATTAAAATCGATTACTAGTTAATTTATATTATAATCGACACAATTCGATTATTGCTTAATTCGTAAAGAACCTTTGGTGATATAGAGCTGTTCTGTGAAACGTGCGTCAAGTAAAAACAGAACGACAATAATTTAATAAAATATACTTGCAGCAGTATTATTATTCGAAAACATATAGGCCTACATTACATATAGTATAAAACACGACTTTTGTATTTTGCAAAATTTCTTTTTTTAATAACTATCGAGTTTCGTCTCATTTTAATTAATAAACATCCCTTAAGAAATTATTACATAAAAACTTAAATTACCATCCGACTAGTAAGAACCATGTAGTTATGGTTAAGTGATATCTTCATTCGTTTAGTTACATGACTGTATAATTACCATGATAACAGAATTGCTTGTACTTACGTTGTTTTGTCTTTAAGAAGACAACGAAGAGAAAATTGTGTATAAAGTTTTTGGTGGACTTTTAATTTGTACATATTAATGTAATGCCAAACAATTACTTCATTGCTGTTTCCCATGAAATGTTTCCCCTTAAGAACTTTAATTGTTAACACCGCATTTTCCGTAATTGAGGTTTTTGTTGTTGTCTAAATAATCATGACTTGTCTCGTACGACTTTGTGCCAAAGTATACTGTACATTCTTAAACTCACAGTCACCTTGCTACTCACAGTTAAATTAAGTAAGTTATAAACGTAGGTTAAACATCAAGCTGACGGATGTTAAAACTGACAGATGTAAAAATTAAATTAAATATACAAAGTATTTTGGAACTATAATGGATAATCAGTAAATTGGATGAAAATCACTATCCCTTACAATTAGTAACTAAAAAAGCCTGTAATTCACGGTATTACTACTAGCTTTGTTTTGGGTAAAAACTTATTTCTTCAATCACTTTACTTGCTCGATGATTACATTGTGTTATAATATAATATAATGTAATCATATTTTATAATTAATAATTAAGTCTAACGTAAACCAAAACGTGTGTGCTTTGCGTTACCGACTCGTAATGCAATACTGAAAAGGTTTGTTCTTCAAAATCAAGGTTGTATTTCTAACGGGTTCATGCTTTTTATAATAGGAATAAATATGTTGTTATGTACAAAACAACAGCCAGTTAGTTATTAAAATATTCAATTACACTTTATTAACCTGTATTTTGTTCGGTGTATCTCAAGATTTTACAACGTAATTATATGTGAAGCGAAAAAGTGTGTAGAATAACTCCACGGTTAACTTACTCGTTTAGTATATGTGACGAGAAATAAGTCTTCCTAAAGCATCTTTAAACACAAATACAGATGCTCTTATTTATGTTCTAAAAAATCGTTTCTTGCTACTAAATATTTACTAAACAACTTGTATACTAAAAATTAAGCAATTTCAAATCGATTAAATATTAATTTAAAACTTCCTTTTGGCAATATGTCCATGCGCCGGTAACGTGTGTCGACAAAACGACCGGAAAATTTGTTTAAACAACAAATATAACGTGGAAAGCCACAAAGGTGACTTTTCCTGAGTTCCATTACATATTCTAAAAGCGCAAGATTGTCTGTGGCGAATTCAGTATTTCTCCGTTGACACGTGAATTACTTTCAAAGTATATGAGCCTTCCTCAGAAGGTGACCCTAGTTTCACAGACTAAACATTAGAGAAAATCGAAACGGATTTTCCTTATGTGAACTTTCAATCATTTAAATTTACGATCTTGCGTCTTTTCTGTACACTTTTATGCTTAAAAGGATTACGAAAGACGAAGTTTCTTCATCTATGAAGATGTAGAAGTTCAAGATTTAGACAGTTAATTGGAGTATTTGAAGGAAATGAAAGTGAGGGGATGGAGAGACAAGGTTAAGGATAAAAGTCCATGGAGGAAGATTATAAACAAGGCCAAGACTCGCTAATGGCTGTACCGCCGGATGATAGGTGGTAAGTAGTTACGTCTTTTCTGTACCCAATTGATAACGAGATGTGTGCACAAATGTGTTTTTAAAATACATTTTTTGTTATTTTACATAAATGCTAAGACAGTTAAGTTTCACATACAAATTCTCTAGTACAACATGCTAATTACAAAAAAATTGGCATTGCTACTATGTCCAATAAACTGCTGGCAAACAAAGATTTTTTGTCATAGCATGGACAACATCTAAACGATATTATTTAATAGAAACAAAAATTCAACAATATTCGTAAGGGCGACTGATGACACTGAAATACTGATAGCATTGTTACAACGTACACATATAAATTAACTCCGTTCCTATATCAGTGGCACGCTTTTGACACGGTTTAGTAAAACAGGCAGATAATGTAGTGTAGGTTGAATGTACGTGGCAACTTCTTAGCATTAAATGTTTGTTTACTTATAAACCATTATTCGCGCGCGCGTGTGTTGTTCACAAATATAAAAAAGCATTTTAGTCTCACTGCTATTATGTTTAAAAATAAATGTGTTTTGGAACCAATTGAAAGGTGAACAAGATCCACAGTGATGCTGATTAAAATTTTTATACTAATAATAATTATAATTATCAAAACACAGACAATTCCTCAATCCCAACTTTGTCGTGTTTACTTACTGAACTGCTACTTGCTACTTGTCATGTTCCGGACGAGGCCTTTCAGCGCCTCCACCGTTCTCACGTCCTAAACCACGACTTGGTGGTTTAGGACTTCAGAATGGTGGAGCCGCTGAAAGGCCTCGTCCGGAACATGACAAGTAGCAGTTCAGCAAGTAAACACGACAAAGTTGGAATTACAGAGACTGCTAATTCGAATAACAAGATGAACAATTCCTCAATCCCTAGTTGTCTTGATCTCGATTTCACTTTACTCATGTATTGATTCTTTTTACCAGTAATACTTTGGCGACGTGTGATTAACAAATGTAAATCTTTTCTTCATCCTGTAATCGTGTTTCCAAAGTTCTGTTATCTCAAATTTAATTGTTTTTTATTTTAAAACTTGTAATGAAGTACATCGTGTACTATATTATCCGTATGTTACCTCCTTCCGATAGTGAAAAAGCAAACGATATCAACAATTGGATGCCAGTATTCTGAATGAAGGTAAGTACAGTCTATTATTGGTAGCGGTTATCCGAAGATACAGGAACTACGTACTGTCTACGAAAATTGTGGACTTGCTTTTTTAATTTAATTTAAACATGTAGACGACCTAATAACGGAATGAAAGCTAGCAATGCAGCTGGTGTTGTAAAAGCTAAATTAAGTAAAGTGGCGTGAAGAATAATAATTATTCTATAACTTGTATTTACAATTATTTATATTTACAATATTTACAATAATTGTAAAGAACACTGTAAGGATTCCTAAGGATCACGGAGAATTTCTTCGAGGAACCAAACTAATTGCGAACAAAACTAATACGAAGCGGCAAATCTGATTTTGAATTGAATTTGACGATCACGTCTTAAAACAAGTTATTTATCTGTTGTACGAAGGATGTAGGCCCAATGTGTCTTATAGGTTAGGTGAGCAGCTGCATATGAAACGTGTTCATATTACAGTGTCTACGACTACTTCTATGACGCTCTGGCCTCCTGCTATTTGTACCTTCACTCATCTCTCTCAGCCGCTAATCTCTTGTATCCTCTACGATTCCCTGCTCCCATGGTTTTCTTGGCAGCCTCTCGCCTCTTTGGATAAGAGAACGAGAAGAATAGACGTGAAATGAATACTCTCTACCTTAATCTGGTTCAAGAAAGTTAATGAGGAGCTACCGTAAAGTAAATGTGTCATACGAGCTTAAGCGATCGCCTCCAGTTCGCGGTAGCCTCCAGTCCTGTATGGACCTGTCAGCTACTACTTATTAAGACAGAGTTTATGGCTTCCTGTTTCTGCCAGAAAGCTTACCTTTCACTTCACAGCTGATTATAATTCTACACCGTACTCCCGACATTAACATTCCGTGACACCGACTACAAACAGTGCACCGCCCGTCGTTAACATGGATCTATTTTGACTGGTCTAACGGATACGAGGACGTTCAATAACCTTGGTGGATCCTCGTAGTTACTCCATCGTTGCGTTGCAGTCACCAGTCTACCGCGTTTTCTTGGCAATTTCACGCAACAATTTCTGCACACAGCGACGTAACTTACCGTACGATGCGATTTCGATTGTTGTTTTCAGCAGCAAATTCTAGTGTTTTCTAGGTTACCTGACAACGGAAATCAGTAGAAGTTTGTGTAGGTACTGGGATTGTCATTGAGTTTCATTCCTGTTCCAGGGTATAATTTAATTACAGAATAAGAACGCGGAAAAACATTACAAGCTTACTTACGATAGTAAATACTGATGCCATAGCGAAGAAAACAATAAAGTCTAAACGAAGATTCATAGACCGACAATGTTGTTAAAATGTTATAAGAATTTTTAATAAAATAAGTTGTGTTAGTGATTGTAATCACAAACAGAATTATTACTGTTGCACATCACTATAGAAAAATTATTCCGACTAGCGCTTTCAAATTTCAGAGCTCATCGTCAGATAGGAAAATTTGATCTGACGATGAGCTGTGAAGCTTGAAAGCGCTAATCGGAGTAATTTTTCTATAGTGGTGTGCAACTGTGATAATTCTGTTTAAAATGTTATAGGCCTACGTGAAAATCAATGAAGTGGTAAATAGACGAAAAAACCATTAAAGAAATTAATATACAAAAATCGTTTATTTTGAAAACGTTTGTTTACATTGCGTCTGCAGTTGTGTGCGCGTATACCGTAAATATCGATGTCTATGCATACATTTATATACTGCATAGACCTATGGGGTTGTAAAAGTGCAGTTGCTGGCCGAACTCAGATTTACTTTAAGTCACCACATTGGAGACAAAATCAAAAATGCCCTTTCATTAAGAATCGTACAAATTTACAAGTTACTGTTACCAGTTCTGTTTTTCGGATGTAGAAAACCGCAATAAGACTATCACGTTTAGTTGGCACCTCTAGCAGATTTAACTTGTACTATTGCTGCCTTTTACTGTGTGTGTAACTCAACTTGTTTTAAGTCCCTTTCCGCCATTTAGAGCGCAGACGCGGCAAAAGAGGATCGTTATACAATAGCAAAACATAAGACTTGGAAAAGAACAAAACGTTGACAAACTTAACACAAGGAATGGGATTGAAGTCATACGTACATGCGTCTCCAAACACAGTCTACCGTTTTAGTTCGTTTGAGATGTTTAAGCGTGTTATAGCCTCTTGTCATAAGTTGGCTGAGTCTTATGTAGCACGTACAACCTATAAACAACATTTTTTAAATTTATTTCTACGAATTTTCAAGAGTATATTTGTAAATTTCAAAATATTTATTCTGGTTTTTAACCATACTTGTATCGTTGGCTTTACCGTCCACATTTTTGGAAGATTACGGACATTGCACGAGTTTCTTCATGAATCTTTGAAAAACATTATTTTCTCATGTGCCGATATAATGTATTCCGACATAATTTTTATATTGCTTTTTTTAATTACAAGCCAGGCATGATGAATAACACATTCTAGAGCCAACAAATCGTATTGTTCCTTTCAGTATCATTTCAAAACCTACTTTTGGAACCGCTTCATCCGAAACTCCAAGAGTAGGGGCCTTGCCCTAGCGTTTCTGAAATTGTGCCTCTCCCTCCAATTGTGCCTAATTACCTGTTCCTACCGTCGTCCTGACCCTTCCGCGTACTTTTCTCTCATACATCCTCTTAAAGGCTTCTTTGTTGCTCGCATTTTTTCATTCTCTTTCAGCAGCAGATCTTTGAAATCTTTAATCATTCCCTGTCTCTTGTTTTATAACTTTAATAACTTGTTTTTGACTTCATTTCATGTTTAACCGTTTCGTAATTAAAAAACCTAAACGGGTACACGCTCAACACAAAAGATTTTCCCGTACTTTCATTCTAGTTTTTCTTAAGGTTAGTAGCCTATATTCAGTATTTTTGATTGATTTTCCACCCACTGAGAATCTTACATCTATTTTCAGGTACTTGTAAGCATTTACCTATCTCGAATTAAAGTTTTCAAGTTGAACGTTCATTTTATTGCCAGTTTTACATTTATTACTCACTAATTCGCATGTTCCACCAAATGTAAACATAATGTTCAATACGTTTATTATTAACCAAGGACTAGAACATTATTTTTGTCAAATTATACGCTGCGTTTTGTAAACACCCGACTTACTCTCTCATGGTTTACGTACAGAACACTATGGTGTGTTCTTCGCACTAAAACATTACTAGCAGCACCACCTTCTAAATGTTTAACACAAACAAGACAGAAGATTACAATGTGTTATTATAATTGCTATTCATTGTTTTACAACAACAATTATAATAACGTTCATTATTGTCGGTTGTAATTCTACTCAAGATAGGCGTAAAAAAAAATATTATAATTATTATAAACAGATTACATGGCAAACACCGGTCAAATGTCACTAATGAGCGTAGCTTAAATAATATTTTAATTTTCTAGTTTAATTACAATAACATAATCTAAACACTGTGTGTGTGTGTGTGTGCGCGCGCGCGCGCGCGCTCACCAAGTATAAAATGCAAAGTAAGTGAAAGGTTTCACTGAACAGATGCAAAACTGACTACTACCCGTCAAGCCTTGCCAGAATATCCAACAATTTTGCCAATAAGTAAAGTCCACTTAGTACCCTGAACACGTCCGCTGATTGTGCGTGTCCGAAGCTAATGTTTGAAAGAGAGCGACCGGTATCGTGAGTAAGTACAAAGGCTGCAGTTTAACTCTTGTTTTCCTGATTCGCGTGATACTGTTTCCGCATTAATTCAAGAATATGAAGATCACTGTAGATACTCTGTTATCTAAATCGCTGGAGCGCTGAGAAATTCAATTCATAAATTATATTTGTAAGTCGACTTTAACGAACAATCCTGTCATACAGTTAAGACAGAGCCAATGCCCTGTTTGTAATCTCATAACTAAAAACAGGTATATAACTATAATGACTGCACGAACTCGTGTTCATACTCAGTTCCTTCAAAAAAAAAACATTTACACCAGAAACGGAAAGTTCCAGCGTTCATGGCACTATAATAAGTGACTTCTTGGAATGAAAAGTTTCGAGGTAGACGAAAATCGAACGGAAAGAGGTTTCCCTGAAATCGAAGTTCTCGAAAATGTAGTGAAAATTACAACATCTGGGTGCTCCGTAGTCGCCAACTTTAATAATCGGATACTAGGTAACAGTAGGGTCACTACAGAAGGTGCACATTATACGCATTCCGCATGAAATGTTCCAAGACTATGGTGCCCAAGACAGAGTCGCAACCTATGGATTTGTAGGGAGAGTTTCAGGTCAAGTGATTTTCGGTTTTGGGTTACCTACTGCGATTAGGTAACCTAACGACCACTTGGGAATGTTGCTTCGCTCTAGAAAGTATCTTGGAGAGTTGTTTCAGTCTATGCAGAATTCAGTTGTACTCAATAAAAATAAGGAATGATTGCTTTGCCTAGCAATTAGGGTCTTTCCGAAGAAGCCTGAACCCACCAGTGCTCGAGAACGAGATTACAAAATTTACTGAAGACATATTAAGTGGGTATAATCCGATTACGAGAACAAACAAAAAGTCTTTACACCTTTGATGCTTGACACAACAATATGACCAGATTAGCAGTGAAGAACAATATGCGTCACTATCAACTGAAAGGTGAGAACTAACGATAATGTTTATTGTTCATCGACTGATTATTTTACATCGAAATTTAATTGTACGAGCTCATACAAAGAAACCTAAAATACAAAATGAATTATAATAGTAAAAACATGTTACGCGCGCACATACACACTCGGGCAAAAGCAGTAGTGTATAATAATATTTGATTAACACAGCGTGAATGCTGATTAATTATGATTAACTACTGTATTTGCAATGCACCAGCAGCTGTAACCGACCGTAATGTTTCCGCCGAAGCGATACTGAAATAATACTCGTATTTCAATACGTCTCGAAACTTCCATTCGAACAAATTATTGTGTAAAATCATGTGCGGCAGCCTCCAACGGCAACAGCACTTTCTAGTTATGACCTGTTTCTAAACCACACACGCGAGCGCGAGCGCGCGCGCGTATTCACCTCAGCTGCAGAGCAATAATATTTGCGCATTGAATTCGATAATTTTGTATTCCTCCGGTTTACACCGGTGTCGTAATAATAATTATTTTTACAACGACTGTTAACTCGGTCATTGTAATTATATATTACTGCTATCATAGGTTAATACGACAATGTGTTATTACTATATCTAGTTACTTCACCCGGAACCGGTGCCACGACTTTTCTGCAATTAGGTACCAAGAAGTAATTAATATTCAGGTAGCATTGCGACTGTTGTTTGATAATGCAATCTGACACATTATTCTTTCAAATGAGAAATGATGACAAGAAAAAAGTTAAAAAGTTAATTAAATAACTAACGAAGTAATAAAATAAATAGTATACTTACTAATTCAAGGCCTTTTGAGAAAATACGTATTCCCGACTTTCTTATTTTCGATTCGTATATTTCTAGAGATGAAGTTCCCATTGTATTGATCGAGTTCAAATACAAACATAAAATTGATATTTCGAGATTCTTATCCGAAACGTCGATTAAAGCAGACTCTCTGTCTTTCAGTTATCCATATCTCTAACTCTTATTTTCAATTCGGCTTTTACCTTGTGGTCGATGAGGAGCGGCAGTACCCCGACTACTTTACTGCCGTTACTCAATAACAAAGCTGACCTGAGCACGCAATGACAGTTTCGTTCACACCAACTTAAAAGCATACTTATTTCGTTGACGAACAACGGAAATGGTACGTTTATAACGTCTCCTACGTTATAATATCGGGAACCTGTGGTTAATTGGTTCAGGTCAATTACACAGGCCGCCATAGTCTTAACCAACTTCTAATTAAACAAAAATTAAGCATTTAGGAGTATATATTTAATATCGGGTCCTATAATTGAGGAACATTGACAGGGTTTCTGCAGATTTATTCACTCAGTTTTGTTGTTTTGTACCATGACATCTCTTTATTACATAATAACATTAATTGCTCTACTTAAAGTTCTCAACATATATGGTTCAACAGTTTACAGTTTACAAGATGATTATATAACCTATTTTATTCTTTCAGAAGGGCCCTCAAAATAAAGATGTACATCGGTTTAACTTTTCCACGGATCCGGGATTGAATATAGTATGTTAATAATGGTCACCTCCCCATCTACTATCTTGAAATTGTGCCATTAGAAGAATGGACTTTATTTACCTTTTAAAACAATAATGCTTTACAGTTTAAACTTTTACTCTTTTACTACAAATAGTTTTATCAGATTACAGACTACATCTTACATATAATGTCTGTTTTTAAAAGTCTTAAAGTGTTAGTTAAATTGTCTTTTGTTAGTTATAATTTTAGTATCTCATAACCACGGAAGACAAGCCTCCATGTCACCTGTGGTATCCTGTAGTTGATGCAGATTCGGCTCCTCGGTCCTCGGTGTGTTTCCTGAAGGTCTGTCGGTATCTTAGTATCCGGTGACGGTGAAGTTCCTGACGAGTGTTAGATCATTCTGGGTCTGGTACTCTCCTCTTAGATGACTGGTAGTAATATTTCGTTGTTAGAATAATTAATGCAAAAGTTTGTTTCACTGGTATTCACTTTACATGATTATTTAGTAGTTGAATTTCACCTTAGGGTCCTAGTACTGTATTAATTACATAATTTTCTGATTTAAGATTTGATAGAGATGTCATCGGCGCACAATTTAGTTATTCTTTTACTAGCTTTCAACATATTTATCTCTGCGTCGCGATCCAACTATTTAACGATACATTTCGGTTAAGAGTGTACAGAGTGCATATATATATATATATATATATATATATATGTATATATATATTAACTGAGATTATTCACTTGGAAAAACCACAATATTGTCATCGGTGCACATTACCGCTGTGCGCAGCTTACGGCGTGAGCGCTCCATTGCAAGTGGGGTTTGTTTATTGGGGCAGGTAAAGTAACTTCGCGTCGTTTACGCTTCACCATAAAAGTAGTTCCACATTCCGATCAATATCTACCGGTTTATCTTTGACATATTTAATTATACTACGGTATCCTTTACTTCGTAATTAATTATTGTATACCTTTATGTTTTTTATATCGAGTGGTAATTTCCTACTTTTATTAGTTTTATTTACGGGTTATTGTGCGTGTTGATGCCGGTTTCCGCATGTCTAAGCATGGTTAATAATTAAAGGGTGTTTCCTTACCTTTATACTGGCATTCCTCTTGGTTTTAAGCTTTTTATTTATTATTATTTCTGTTTTACCTTAGGGATTTAAACTTTGTTTAAATGTGCGATTTTAATTTAAACATAAATCTCTCTCCTTCTGATTTATTTTATTTATTTTTATTTTATTTTTTTTTTATAAAATCGTCACACGTTCTTACTTAGCTATAACAGTTACCCACAGCACAGCAAGAAAAGTGGTAATGACTAATGATGATTATTATTATTATTATTATGATTATGACTAAGTATTTAAACCATCTTCGGAATTAAAAATTTCTAGAGCTACATTACTTAGCACATTTTTGTGTTCCTGAAGACAACTTGAACGATAAAGACTGAAAACTAGGTAGTTTACTCTTAGTCGGATAATTTTTGTTATCAACCTCAGTTTCGAAATTATTATGTCCCTTGACCAACTAACTGTTTGTCGTTTCGAACTGGATGACCCCACAAATACCGGTGTTTCAATTTTCAAATCCTTCTTGAACAGCTGAACATGGTGTCTGTAATTCTAACATTTGTAATTACGTAACGACAAGAGTTTGATTATGGAAATTAAGCCAACGACAGGTCGCATCAACCTTACACTCTGAGAATCGGCACGAGATATCATCAATTAAGTTCACAGGAAGGTTTCGTGTCAACATTGCATAACGCTGGTTCGCAAACCGACAAGTCGTGAGTCAGTTAGTTCAATTATGCGAAACAAGTTTACACTTCTACTACACAACACTCTCAGTACAAAATAATCCAAATACCAGTAACCCCTAAACTTTTTGACTTGTTGATGGTTATTCCATGAAAATGAAGACTAAATTAAAGTGCATAATATAAGAGGTAAGCAAACATCGATAATAGTAAAAATATTAAAGAAAGAGCGTCGAAGGTTTCATTTTTCAACAAAGGTACCCAAATTAATTCAACAACCGATAAAAATAACCATATATATAAACTTTGTACAATCAGTTTTAAAATATGAAGGTTAGAAATGGATGGAATATGGAGGCTTATTACAGATATATAACGCATTTATAACAGACACAAGTCTTCTATTCTTCAAAATTCTTCTAAATACAGATAGAATTCCTGACCGCATTTGAACATAAGGTGACGAGGAATATACATAATCTAATAAAAGAAAATGATGATGGCGTATTAGATACAATTGTGCAGATCACCTGACGCGAGTGGGAGACGACTGATGGGGAGACAGACTTGAGGGAAACCCAGGACAATGTACGGGAGTGCAAAAAAAATTTGTCAGCCAGTAGCGCAGGACTGAGACGGATGGAAGCAAGTTGACTTTGACAGAGATCCGTGTTTAATAATGAACACAAGAACTAGGAAAAGGATAAGGAAATACTGTGGCATGACTGCGTGTATACGCATATAAGCATCAAATGTACGGTATACGAGTAGTCCTAAGGTGTACAAACGTAAACAAATAATTGGATCGGTATAACGTAATCTGTGTCAAGGTGTAATTGACTTTAAATGTCACATATACAGTATAGTTCCAGAACAGAATTAAGTCCAAACTGGAATGAAAAAGGAAATGATAATAAATAACATACGCACAATTTTAAAACGAATATTTTTAATACAAATTTTAATCGGCGTTCTTTATTGTGTATACAGAACTTTTGTTTTATATAGGGTGATTCAAAATTGCACGGCAATCTCTCGGGACCTGATAGCTAATTATTTCAGCTTAGCTTTTATTTTAGCTAAAAATAAGAAAAAAGGTTCATATAAACATAGGTCCGAAAACGGTTCGTTAGCGAGTTACGGCTCGCGAACCAGTTCGCCCTGATTTCTGCTCCCACGGTAAAATGACGCCATACTGAAATTCGTGGGGTATAAAGTGAAGGGTAAATTTGGTGGTTTCTTATAGTTTTCGATCTGAAAAATAGAATAAAGAGGTCCCAGACCTATATTTTAATTAGTTTTTCGGAAAAACTGGGTAAACACAAAAAATTTGAGTCGAAAAACTCACATTGTTAGATTTGGGATAAAATAACTTCGTTAATTTCCTAATAAACAAATAAAAATTTCCAACTAACTTTGTAGAGAATTTAATTATGAGAAAACTGATGTGTATAATGTCTATTAAAAGTAAGTACAAATTTGAGAAACTTGACTTTAATTAAAAACAAAACAGACTAAAATGCGCCAGAAAAGTGTTACAATTTACAAGAAATGGCATTGTAAGCTTTCGAAACAACTACACTTTGGCAGACGAAAAAACCAACGAGACTGGCCCCAAGACATGACCAACATACTTTTCCATTTAATGTGTGGTGCGGTCTTCTTGCTGATAATCTCTTAGGCCCTTTTTTCTTACCACCAAGGCTTAATTGCATTACATTTAATTGCACTTACATTTTTTGCAAACGCATCTGATGGAACTCGTGGAAGATATTCCACTTGCAGATAGAGTGCAGATGTGGTTTTTGAAAGACGGTGCATCTGCTCACTACTGTTGTGATTTGATGAACCATTTAAATAATACATTCAGTAAGTGATAGATTGGTCGAAACGGACCAGTATAATAACACTCTCAGGGAAGAAAATCGGAATTTCTAGTTTCCGGCTGCGAACACGACTTTAACGCGTATTTTCGAACGCTGTTATATATATTTTTTTTAATCTGTTATTCACATTTAACGACAATGTGTTGGGTATCTAACACTGATTGTTTGTCGGACAGGTTTTATTTACTGACTGAATGGTATTTGCTAAAACAGTTGTCATCTGTAAAGATATATCGGAAGACTAGCGAGCATAAATATTCGTACCGGTTTTGTTCTTGCTGGGCAGACTGTAAAGGTAAACTGTTGTTTGTGTCTACGAATGGTTTTCAGATAACAAGGAGGAGAGAGAAAAATTCTAACGTAGTAATTTAATTGAGAGGAGTCTACGATGTGAAGAATTTCACAGTGACGTTGGAGAATGGATGAAGTTAGATGAAACTGGTGAACTTCTTGGAGGTGATGAAATTAATGCTACGACAGAAGGAAAGAAAGAGAAAAGTCGTAAATTACGAGTCACAATGTAGGACTGAAAGCTGTCTTGAGAGCACTGGATACATCAATAATAGACGTCGCAGCGCGCCCCACAGAATTCCATGTGAGAAACAGTTAACCATCACCAGTTTGTCTCTCAGAAAGTTAAATTACAAACTAAACAAATCTGGTGGATTTTATTTCTTCACAAATTATTCTTAATTAAATTGTAATCATTTTAATCTTCTTTAATGGGGTTTTGTTAAAGTCTGCTAATACAATAAATCAGTTTACAGTGTTCAGCCATTAATTTCGAACTGTCCAAACTCAGTACCGTAAAACACGCTACAGTGACAGTCCACGGGACCTTACTTTCGAAATTGCCGTTCAAGAACAGTATTTTTAAGGGTACCTCGCAGAAAAGGCAGATTTCTTTTTAAAGAAGCAATTACATAAAAAGGAAACACTTTCATCTTCTCAAGAGGTTTTCTAAAATTAAAATGTTCCCGTCAAAAATATCTCACTAGACTCGCCACCGACTTACGGCTCGATATTGTTGGGTACTTTTATCTGATAGGTCCATGTGACTCTTGTCATATATGAAAATTGTCACACCAATATATTTTAAATTATCTCGCTGCATTCCTGAGCGGAAGTCTCACCTGTGAATAATAATGTACGCGTGTCACACAATGGCATTGGCCAGAAACAACTTCTAAATGAGCAAAAATAACAAAAATTCTAAATAATAAAAATTCAACAACGAAAATTATAAACGTTGTACCTAGTAACAAACGAAAATTTCCATCAGCGAAACATTTTACAGTCGTCGACATCATCGTCACCTCCATCG
Source organism: Magicicada septendecula (assembly GCA_034769895.1). Classification (NCBI taxonomy): domain Eukaryota; kingdom Metazoa; phylum Arthropoda; class Insecta; order Hemiptera; family Cicadidae; genus Magicicada; species Magicicada septendecula. The sequence continues at coordinate 476,752,958 of CM068374.1, forward strand.
TTTTAATAATAATAATAAACAAATACGATAATAAACTTATATTAATTACAATATTCAAGTAAATAAACGTATTTACTTATTTCTGACAATACTTTGTGGCATTTGTTTACTTAACCTACAACTAACAGTCAGTCCCTACTGTACATATGCCTTAATGCATGTTTTCTCAAACAAAAATAACCTTTTACGTACGGTAGAATAACCTTCTATGCCAGCAGTCAAGTTTTCTGTTTTCGCTTTACAAATTTTTAGTATACAATGTGTTTGATGTGTAACAACAAGTGTTTTATACATAATATAAAATATATAAATATATATTTGTTATAAAATAGCCTATAAATATGTATAATATAGTTCATACTATTTACACACTTCAATTGCTTTCATTTGTGTAATTCTGTATTTTGTATTATTGTAATCGGTATTAATTTTTGTAGTTATCAATCTATCGAAAATCTATGTGTGTGTGGGGGGGGGGGGGCAACACTATAGGCTACTGTTGTAAACTTTTGCACTGTTTTATTCTTTATCCTAGTGCGTTATCTTACGTTTTACAATTTTAACTGTAATATGAACAATTGTTAATAAAACGCAAAAGAAAACATATTATTTTATCGATGTTGTTATCTACAGAATGTTCTTATTGTATACTTGTATTGTATTTTTGCAGTGGTTTTGAACAACGAAGTACTCACTGTAGGAATAGTTGTTTTAATTTCCAGACAATCATCTGTGAATGATAAAGGGCATTTCATAAATAACCGATTCTTTACTAATAATGTACTTTTCGTACTTATTTCAGTTTTACAGCTAACATTTGAGCAGGTTGATTACAATACAGTAACCAAATCGAACAATTTGTTAGCGATTATTCTGAGTTGACTACAACCGCTACTGAACATAACGTGACTGAACGTTGCGACAGTACAGCCATTTACGGTACTGTGGATTGCCAAAATAATTTAAATAAATAAGTAAAATAAATAAATATTGATTGATAAACATGATTCAGATTGCAAGCTGGATTGTTTAAAATATAGGGAACGCACCGTTCAGGCATGTACACGCATATCTGGCCCACCTGTCGCTAGTGTTGTGTACATGTGTATTTTGTTTGTGTGTGTGAAGCCTGTCCGTTCCTGAACAGTAACCATTCCTTTTCAGATATTGATAGATTTTATATTTCATTTTAATTATAAGAAAAATATGTACGATATTGTAAAATAAAAGACACCGGAGTGTGTAGAAAATAAAGGTGAACAAAGGGTTAAAAGACCGTGACAAAGTGACGGATAGTGCAATTACTATTAGTAAAAAAGTGAATAGCTCTTTTTATAATTACAATAAAGAAGTGTAATTTACGTATAATAAACATATAAAAATTAGCAATCGATTGAGCATCGTGTAGTGTGAACAGACTTCGTAATTCGCGAAGATAGGCGAAATTAGTGAATTGAACCAGAGTGGGGGTAAAGACGCTTCGACAAACTCTGACAAGATGAAAATTGTTCAGAGTTGAGCTTTTGCACGACCTGGCCATAAATACCAAGTCGCGCTAATAAAGTTCCTTCTTCTATATTCAACCGTTGCCGTAGGAGGCTATGTCAGTCAACTACGCGATCGTAAATCTACAGTAAGCGTCACCTGACGACTTGCGAGGCAGAACAGAGGTTCGATGGACACACCTACAACCCATGATGCGAGCAGAGCCAACAACAACTAAAAAAGACAAGCAGTGGAAGCCTGGGAGAAAGACTGGAACAAGGACTGGAACAAGATCCAAGGACACCAAGGACTGGAACGAGGACCGGAAGAGGACACACTGAAGTTGTCACATCAAACGAGGTGATAACAAACCATAATAATAAATAGACAATTGAAAGACAATATTGAAACTAGAATGAAAGACATTCCAACTGTTGCTAACAGAATTTAAATTGTACATATAATGTAAAGTCTTATTATAATTTAGAATAATGTCTCATGTTGAGAAAGTAATATTGGAATAACGTAAATGCTATGAGAGAGCAAGGCTTGATTTTTTAAATTGAAGTAAAGTAGAATAATTAGTAGTCTTTAATTGCTAAAAGAATAATACATATGCTATAAATTTAAAAGAGAATTAAAACCAAGTAAAAAATTAAAGACATAATTGAAACAAAAGTAAATTCATTGTGAATTGATAAGCAATTGTAAAAGATGGCCACACTAAATGAGTAAGCCGAGAGCAGAAATAGATAATTAAGAGTAGATAATAAGATTTGTGTATAAACTCTTTAGACATAAATTGTTCACATAAATCCCATACATAATATCGCACAAGCGAGGAATAATGAATTTTTTTTATTACCGAAATAAGTAAAGAGGTTGATAATTAAATAATGTAAACATTTAAAAACTTTATAACATTGTCTTGTTATTACAATTACACCCAAACCAAACAAGTAAAAGTTATTATGTTATATAACGTATCACTTCAAAAGATTGGGGCTTCCCAAATTAAATAAATTTGGGGTTGTTACGTTACAAAGTATTGCAACCGTGTAGTGTGAAAGCGTCGTCCGTATGGAGGACGAAACCGTTGTGTGTCTAACATGCATAAAAATAAATCTCTGGAAAAACTGGATTAAGAGTAGTGAGAAAATAAACACGAGAGCCCAAAAACGCGTTGAAGTGTCCACATTCTGACAAACATATGCCTACCAACCGAGTTCGATCGCTTACTTAACTGTTACACCCCTTTCCTAACAAACAGACCGACTAAATACAAATAACAACAACAATAACTTAATAACAATAACAAATAATAGTACTGGTGCTACTAGTACCGCCAACAGTAGTAATACGAGAATTTCTTTAAAGAAATTAAAAAAATGCGGAAGCGAGAACTGTGGTAAAGATGATCAGCGGATTACAGATTGAACGAGTAACATTCCAGTGCATTCGTCAGCTGTATAAGCAGACGACACAGATTGTCGTCTGATCTCTTGAATCGTAAGAATGAATTTCAGCATTACGTTGCGTTATAAACTTGGGACGAACACTATTTCGAGGAGTATGATAATTAAAATAGAACATCAACAACTTTCATACTTATCATTTATGGTAATGATATTGTATTGCATTATAATGTGTTTATGGTAATGATGATAACAATAATAATAATAATAATAACAATAACATGTGTTTTACACTTTTTTCAATCCTACATCATTGTCTGGAAACAGTGTTCGAACTAGCCTACACACACACACACACACACACACACACACGTTTTCATCACACTGTTTTTCAGTATTCTTGATGAAATTATTACACTAATTATTTAATAAACTACATTTAAAGAGGGCCACTTTTCAAGGTCTCGAAAAAAGGTAGTTTCAAGTCTCACATACCTGTTATATGGTCCACTGTCAGTTGCATCTATTTTCTTTCATGTTGCATGATAAAGCAAGAAATATGTGACATATGTATTTCATATAACATAGTATGAAGAACGAAGAAATGAAATAAAAATAATAATAAGGGTAATGTAATTTTAACAAATAATAAAATGTAACTTATTAAAATGAAAATAGCAAGGTAACTCATCAGACAATTGAATAATAAATAAAAAAACATACTTGAACATGCAGCATACTAACAAACGTACTTTACTAACACGCATCGTAATTAAATAAATTAAATTAGTAAATAATAATTTAGTAATAAATAATTTGAATGTGACTGAAATTATTCTAATTCATTAATAAAAACTTGAAAAATTCATACACCGTTAAATTAATTTTAATTATTTTGTAAATAAATAATTTTCTGAGTGACACTAAGGATTTGTGAAAAATGTTGTAAATTAGTAATTCTGTGAAAAACTGTCAAAAAGTACGAGTATTAAAGATAACAATAATACTTTACACTTATATAATTATAATAATAATAACAAAATACAATGTAACAGAAATATTAATGATCAAATATTTTTAAATGTGCTTTGTAATTTTGTGCATGACGATAGAAGGGATACGTCTTGAATTGTTAATCTGTTGCAAGGGCTGATTTCTGATTCCAATGTGTTTTTCTTATCTTTATAAAACGCGGTTACTCTTTCCAAGATATTTTTCTTTTTATTTGTAAACATGAGTGGTTGGGGTTGTTAATTATCTCGAAGTGACAATTCTGTTACTTTAAAAAAATATGCTGATAGTTTTAAAAAAATATTTTTATCCTTACCAAGACTTTCTTCTTTATTATTGTTTGCTAATTTTTAAAAGTCGTTTAAATCAGTAAAACGAACTGGACTGATTTTTGTTTTACAAACGTAAAAATAAACAAGAATTTGTTTTACCTGTTTTCAACAACCCCGTCTGCAGTCATACTTTCCGCCGTGTTCAGTGTTAATGTATCGATACGCTGTTCACTGGAAACTGGTACGTAATCGAGCCCACGACGCGAGCCGAATGAGACGAACGCGTTGACTATCCAACCGGTTATAGTGTCTGTGTGTAGGTCAAGATGGCGACACTTGCCTGCAGGTGTTGAATAAAGTTTTCCACAAGAGCAGATCATTGAACCGGCGGCGGCGGTGTGATCGCCACATCGCCACACTCGTTCTATTGTGTGCAACTAAACAATGTACAACTATCAGGGACCGATATAGAAACGCCCTTTTTAGTAACAACTACGTTTAATTACAATAGTAGACGTTTTTCAGTCGTACTGTATAAGCAATAATTATAATTTTTTTAATAATACGTTTGACAGATGTTTAAAAGACAATAAGTGCCATTCATATTAGAAAATATGTTCATTAAGTACAGCTAGAGATACCATAAAAGGCCATAAAAAAGGATGTTACAACAAAATGTCAAACAGCAGTTACGTTTGTTAGCGTAAGTAGCGTCACCAAGAGGGATTGGAACCTTTCTCCATTGTTAGGTCGCCAGTGGGTCTTATAGGAAAATAACCTGTAGGCAAGCAGTAGCAGCTCGCTTGAGGCCTCCTTGTGACGTACACATTCTGCTATAACTGGAGAATCTCCAACTATCATCAACACCTCTCCCCACCCCCATTTGTCATCAATGTTATCTCCTGTTGTGGAAAAATCTTGGTCTTCACCCTCCCCCATGGACAAATCTTGGTCCATAATTCTTTCCTATCGAAAAATACCACTAATAAAGCCACTGATTATCACTGATTAGCATTTCGTAGTGGTCGAGTAGGCAGAAAACACATTAGAGAAGATCACCTTTACCGTCCCAGAAATTAGAGAAACGTTTGGTCATACAGACTCGTATGGTTGTGAGTGCTGGATGATCATGGAGAGCCTATGAAGCGGAACACGAACTAAGAATTGAAATTATACATCGAGTCGAAGGCTATAAAAGAAACGGCTGAATAACAATAATGATAAGGGCTAGAGGAATATTCAACGTGAATGAGAGGACTGATTTTAAAAGAAGGAAGTGGATGACAATTTTTAAAGAAGGAAAGCAGAAAATATACAGACTGTAAAACCTTTTACATTAGCTTTTTTCGTCGTGCTCGCTGGAGGACAATAGTTCTACTGACCTTCCAATGTAATTATACATTACAGAGACACTAAAATTAATTAATGTTAATTAGCCAAAATTAGTTAGCTCTTATAAAACCTCTTATAGGTTATTTGGAGTTAAAATTGTGCATTTAGAATTTCGGAATATAACCCTTTCGTTGTTAAGAGTTTCTATACCTAATAAACTCGCAAGCAAATATCGTTTGTCTAGACAAAATTATTTGTATAACAGACGTAGAGATAAATAAGTTAACTAAAGGCCTTTGTCATTCACCTTAACGTTCAAGCTTTCACGGCCCGTAAATAAAACTGCCGTGTTATCGAGCCATGGGCGTTTCGATTCCAACTGCGGCAGTCATCCTCAGTGACTGAATCGACTGTGTTCCGTCCGCATCGATAGCCCACCAGTTTTATCTAGCTATAACATTATTTGGAAAAACAAACTGGGAAAAGTAGGCTAGTATTTAAATGGAAACCTAAAACACAAAACAGCAGTCCACATTAGAACCAGTACGAAGTCTACACTCAATTCCCAAATAAATTAATTAAGTAAAGAATTCCAAAATTACGCGTTACATAAAGAAAAAAGATGCTGGCCTTAGGTATGATCACTTCGACGTAAACTGAAATCGAAAATTACCGTAATGTGTAAATCACAAATGACAAAATAGTGTAGTTATTACAAAAGCTGAATTAAGTCTATGAGTTAGCGTTTGGAAAGCGTTGACGGGGCAGTTGCGAAAACGAATTCACACAGCATTCCATTGACAACATATTCGATACTGTAGTTCAGAAGAGAAACGAACCCTTGCAGTACGTGACGAAGAAGAACCGTCATTAATTAAACCGTATAATTAATTAAACTGAATTCAAATCAATGCAGATTTTTCCTGTCGTGTTGCCAACCTACAAGCGTAACGTAACGTACTAAACTAAACTTACGGTATATGTATTGGCAGGGTTCCCACAGCTACTGCCGCATCCCGCATCTCAGTTTCCATATCAACTTATTCTGTGTATCTTCATTCTTCAGATTATTTTCTTCCATACTCCTTTCGATATCTTCTATCCATTTTAATCTAGGTCTGCCACTTTTTCTTCTCTTGCTAGGTCTGTATTTGAACACACTCACAGGTATTCTTTCTTCACTCATTCTCATTAGGTGTCCATACCAGGAAAGCTGTTATATTTTATATCTTCTATTACAGTTTCTTTTCTATTTGTTCTTTCCCTTATTACGTCATTCCTTACACGTTCCAGACGAGAAACTCTGGAAGCTCGTCTAAGATAGTCCATTTCTACAGCTTCAATCTTCCTGCGGTTCTTTTCGTTGATTGTCCAACATTCTGACCCATAGGTGGTAATTGGTTCAACAATGGCTTTATAAATAAACTTACGGTTTAAGTTTTATTTTTTCAATCTGTTCTTCAAACCTGTCTATTTGTTGAAGATTATAGCCAACGCAAGTGACATTGATAGATAGGACTACTCTTTCTGCGAACAGACTGTATCGTTTTATTGAACACAGAGTATGTACTAATAGATCGTGCTAACAGGTAAATAGGTTCTACCAACCAGTGAGAAAGATTTTCCTAGCTTTACTTTAGTGTAGTTAGGACTAACCGTGGCATAACTACCGTGGAGCGTTTGAAACAATATTGCTTTCTAGGGCCACTGGACGCACACTTTGGAAACTATGTCTTGATAAAATGGTTCAAACGTTCATACGAACGGCGGGCTATTTGGAGGCTGCAGATTACTTTGATTTGTATATATAAATCAGTTCATAACGTTATCCAACGTCTTCCGATCCCTAGTCTCCATTGGTCTCGATCTAACCAAGATTCTTCTTCCAATTCCCGGTCTCTCATTGCCCGGTTGATGCCTTCTCTCCAACTCAACCTAGGTCTTCCTCTTCGCCTACGACTATATGGTGTCCATCTCAAAATTTGCTTGGGGAGTCGATTATCCGGCATTCTTTGTACATGCCCAAACCATCTTAGCTGTTTTGTTTTTATGTCGTCGACAGTAGAGTACTGTACCCCCATTATCCCATTATCTATAAATAATGTAATTTATGTTTTTATTAAGACTCTTATTCAGGAGACCGGTAGTTTCTCTCACGAGACAGTTTCTGTCTCAAACCGCAGCATCAAGCGCTCCCTTCCGTGAAATTGTATTCATTACGTTCTTTATGTTGACTCCGCCTTTTAACACCGTATCCGCCTTTTATGTTGTGTACTTATTAATTTTTCCTTCTTTATAACCGTAGTATTAGAAAGCGTAGTTACGTCCGTGGAGACTAACAGTGAATGTAGCTATCCAAGTATACCTAAAGTATCGAATTCAAAACTAGTTGTGAGACAGTCAAACACTGTGGGTACCATCAAAATAACAAAGAAAAGTTAAATTAAAAGTCGCGAGACTTAACTTTTCAAAACGTAAAAATGTTTCAAGGTTTTAAAAACATCCGTAATAACACAATGATTAAGATTATGTATGAAATGTAAAGAAACTAGTCAGTAGACATGCGAAAATGATTGTAATTTTTTTAGACTTATAAAAAATAAATATTGAATCTTTGCCGGATGGGATGTCGGTAATCTCAGATGGGGCAGAAACTTTGTCTATAAAAGTGACGGTAGTCATAATTAATTTCGTCCTCCTTAACTTCAATAATTCTAATTCAAATTAATCATATTGGTTTGCATATTCCTATGTTAAGATATACAAGGTCCATCTAGTTGGAGATGTGAAGCCTCTTTCGTCGGGAAGTGTCAGCGGCGCATGCGCTGTATGATGGTGACGATATCTCTCTATCTCTTCAACGTGTGGACTGAGGACTCCAAAGTCCATCTCTCTCTTCAGAGTTCCGTCAGCGTGTGTATCCGATGCGCTGGTGGGTTATTTTATGGAGTTATTTAAATAGGAACATTGGAATCACTTACTGTCCTCGTTGGAACGGATGTGCAGTGCGCAGTGCATGGGAGCAAGTTTGGCCTGCTGGTGAATATGAGGCTACCAAGAAGGTGCTGATGATAGACGATCACAGCCGTTGCTAGTTGGGAACCGAGTTTTTGTATAAGAGAATCGTTGAGGTAGACGCATTGTGCGGATGGAGATCAAGCAGGAAATCCCTCTCTGGGTCAACTCCTTAAGTATCGAATTCTATCTAGACGGTACAAGATCCGGCTGTGCTGTACAGATGGGATGTATAGAATGTCACGAAGTAGCACTTCAACAGACTCCTCGTTTTTGAGCCGAAAGTCTTGAGGAAACAATATAGGGTGCATGAGACAGACTCTGGTGCGGTGCGCGGTCCTCTGGGTCTGCTTGGGTAATAAAACAATATTTGAATCATGAAATATTATGTCTACTCTTAAAATAATTATCATATTCTACGGCAGACACTTCATTTGTTAATTAAGCTCATTGCGGTATTATCGTGTCAAAGTGATATACAATTTCGGATTTTTTTAGTTTAATTCGTTATCAGTAATGAGAAGCCTCATGAGACTTTTGTGCCTTATTATGTGATAATACTCTTCATTTTTACTATGCATTTTAATTACAAAGAATTTTAATTTAACTACTGATTTTTTTGGGGGGAGGTCACGAGTGTTTAAAGATTGCCCCTGCTTGAGTCCACACTCTCCCATTTATAATACATCGACACCTTACATTAGACAACATAATGTTTATCAGGTATAATACATAATGTCGAAATAATGTCTTTTGCTCCGAACCCGCTTACTGTCTTCAGAGGAAATCGAGTCCAGTCCATTTGGTGTAGGGATTCCATACAGTCACCACAGACGTCTAGCCCCCATGAATAACACATGCGATGAGAAGCAAAAGAAAAAAACCAAATTAGGTCAATAAGTGAACAATATCAAAACATAATATTAAATGCAGGAGAAAGCATTTTAAAAAACTAATGAATACAAATATCTAGAGATAAAACATCACATTTTATGCTGCGAAGACAGAAACTGTCCAAGGAAAAAAACCTATTGCTCAGTGAATACTTTTCTCTGCGATGAGAGTCTTACAGAGGAAATATGACAGGTAAGGATAGGTAGTGATATTGAGTCGTACAAGATGGATCATTGCGGGACACAATTTGACTGGTTCCTCCTCGGCTGAGGCTTATACTGTAACGGAGACCTCACGCTATCGTCGGTATAGTTGTCAACTTCATTAGAACATACAAACCTTCTAGTCCGCACGGGCAGAGCATGACGTTTGACACTCGTTTCCTCATCTATGCGAGCAAATAAAATAAAATATCCTTTTCCTCGGTGAAAAGGATAAGAGGAAATTCAAGGTGCTGAAATTAAATTTTTAAGAATTACACGTGGGTAAGAAGTTCCTTATTAGTTCGAAATAATTGAAACTATTGAAGACTAGAAGAGAATTAAAAGTCGAGTAATCAAAAAATATCCGAAAATATTGCGTAGATGATGTTAATGATGATGACGACGATGACAGACTTTTATAAAGAACAGTTTCTTCACAGAGTTGCTTGTAGGTACGGTCGTCTGTAAATTCTATGTACAGTATATTCACATCAGATGATCGTTCATCCAATCGTGCGTACGAGAGTGGTTTTTGTTAAACATTTCTATGACCACTGCAGACGGTATAATGTGACGATGTGATATTTTTGTGACAATTTTATTGTTAATCAGTTTAAACAACTTGCAACAATACAGCTGCAAGCAAAGTCATAGAACAAATTAATCTTCGTCTCTAAATATTAATTCGTTGCTGGAAAAATTAAGTACATTTTAGTTCTTCTTCTTCAAGCAAAATGTTACGTCAAAACTTCCTGAAAGAATATGCTTTTTAGAGCAGCGAAATTGATTACGCTAGTCGAAAGATCGCTGCCACAGTGAATTCAATGTACGACCCATTTCGTTTTTTTCTTTATACAGTCAAAGTGTCTACTGCATTAAAATAACTGCGTTTTTAACGTCTGAATAACGTCTGCAGTCTGAGACAGAAATTGTCTAAGTGGAAAAACATTGCTCTAATGAATGTTATTCTTTGGGATAGAAGTCTTACAGAGACGTGTTAACATCGCTGTCACATTAAGTACTCTGTAGTTTCAGAGTACTAAGTGGAATTGAAATGGATTTGAGAATGGAGGTCGGAAGATCAATAAAACAAAGTGTAACGAAAGAATGTATAAGGGACCCTACAGGCGTTGTACATATAATTATAGATGACGCCACGATCAGGAAATTGCCCAGTCTGGATACTGACATGTGGGGTCCAAAGGGGGTGTGATGCGAAAATATGCTTTCATAGAAGAGAAATGCACCAGCCTCTCCACTCAACTCCACTCTCACCTACACGTCGGTGGGCCCTGTTACGCCGAGCAATCCACTCCAAAGTTGTGGTAACAATCCTTTCTGCGGAGTGGATCGGTAAGAAACGAAAGATGGGGGTTCTGTCAGGACTGCCTGGGGGTATCCTTTGTCCTGACCGGGCAGGATGGTGCACATCGGCAGCAGGGTGTGCATCTAGTGTGGAGGCGGAGGAGGTTGAGTCAGTTAGCCTACTACGACCGGGCAGAGAGACCCGTCAGCTAAGGTGAAAGCAACTCTCTAGGGGAAGAGCACCCCGAAATCAAAGTTCCCGGTCCTCCAGGTTGGGGGTTGGGTCGGAGAATTCACATAGCCCATCTGTAAATCTTTTATGTGCAGAAACCTGTCAGTTTCTTTCGCCAGCCGTGGCGGAGGCTGTTCTTGACTCAGTATGGGTTGTTGCGTCGCTGAAGAAGAAGTATACTGGCATGTACAATGAGTGGTATCCTAAGATCCCATCCCCAAAAATTTGTAAACTGAGACAAAAAGGCAAAAAAAAAAAAGAAAAGAACAAACAAGAAAAGGCTGGAAAGAGATAGGAAATCAGTGAGTGTCAAATAGAGGATAATCTGTTGACGACGACGGGATTTGAATCAGAAAACGTCGGTGAACTTTAGAAACCAATATTCTACGCGTATATCGTGCATATTCTAATATCTGCTATTATCACATAAACTGACTGCAAGTATGTATTTTTATGATAAATTCCATATAAGAATTTATTGGCGTCAGTTCACCAAACGCTCACTGATAATAGTTTACACATTACGACACCTTAGCGGCTCCACATTCGTATAAATACAAGTTGTGCTCGACAATTAAAACTCTTACATTAAAACGTCAGAACTTCAGCAAGCGTACCGTATTTCCAAAATCATGGAAAAAAGGAGAATTAAAATTAATTCTGCCTCTTAAAATTCAATATCCAAATAATTTGCTGGTAAACGATCTTGTTGATGACCAAATAATTATAGGGAAGAGTGAAAATGAGTTACAAAGGTCTATTTTTATACCTTGCATACAATCTGCCAGAAATACAACTTTGATATCTCAAAAAAGTATTGAAACAAAAACAATGGCCTTCCTAGGGAAGAACCCTGTAAGAGCAAAATTTGTAATTGATAATAGTGTTTTGGAGCAGGTGTCACATTTTAATTATTTGGAATGTGATACCTCGTATAGGAAGGACAACGATATCGAGAGAAAGTTAAATAAATTTAATTATACGTGTGGAAGAATAAGACGACTATTGAATAATAAAACGCAGAGGAAGACCAGCTAAAGTTCTATAAGGTCGTGGCTGTGCCGACTTTAATGTATGGATGTGAAACATGGACTCCCCTCCAAAAAGGTATTTCAAAAATACAAGCCTCGGAAATGAAATTTTTAAGAGCATTTAAGGGATGCAGTTTGATAGATCATCTACGAAACGACGACATAAGGAAAGACCTGAAGTTACAGTCGGTTCTGGACAGAATAAAGGAATATAGGCGGAATTGGAAGTCCCATATGGAACGCATGGTAGACACGCGTAATACTAAACAAGCGTTTGAATTTAGGCCAGTGGGAACGAGAGATTGTGGAAGACCCTGGAAGAAATGGTCAGAGACTTCTGTGAAGTTGGAACAGGAGTAGTCCTGTATGTCCAACTAGTCCAAGTAGTCCATGTAGTGTAGAAGAAGAAGAACGATGATCTTATGAACAAAAGCCGCACAATTTAATAATCTGACTCCAAGCTACAAAATTAGCTATGGGTCATATGATTTCTGTCCACGTAATCAACATCTACGATATGTGTCCGACATGAAGGACGCGGCTTATAGGCCTACGTTTCCGAATATTTGACGGCATACGTGTATGTTACGTATGTGGGCTCTGTGACAACTTCCGCAATGCACTTTATTTTCATTTAAGAGTCGGGTGTCAGTTTACCCTGTTCCACTCGTCACTAACGTCACTGGTGGGGAGGGGCGAAACGTGAGAAACATTTAGCCATACCTTACCCTTAGGTGTCGGGAAACGTAAGTAACTGTTATGTAACAGACTAGTTACCTGTAGCACTGCTACTCAGTCAGTTGTAGGTACCATAGGTGTAACTTGGGAGGGGCAAGGGGAGGCACTTGGCCCCCCAATGTTCCGAGCATTATGACATTTTTTTTCAGTTGTTCATAAATAAAAACTAACAAATAGTCAAACAGGAGAAAGTTTCTATGCTTGCGAGCACAGTAAGAAATATTTCTCAACGTCTGTACTGTTATCAGACGACTAGTTGCCATAAATTTATTATTCTTACTTCTTTCGAAGAAACTTGTAAGGGGAATGTTTGACAGATTTGAATGATATACGTCAAAATAATATTTCTGTTCGAAAAAAAACGCTAGAGACCTAATTACTGTAATTGGAATACAATGCGTGCCTATGAGTGTTCTCCCGCGCTCGAACATGCCTCGCTCAGCAGCCGCGCATAGTGGATACGCAGCTTTACACAAAGACTTGTTTTGGAACACCGCAAGACGTCGATGGCTTTGTTCACGAATCTTAAAAGACGGTCGTTTGGAACTGTTATTTGATTACTGACTGATACAAGTTCGGTCGGTTACTCGGTCGTGTACGTAGTCCGTTAAAGTACACATCGCTTATCTCTTTCGTAGTTAGTTATTGTTGTGATTGTTTTGGTTTTTTGTGTTGATAAGTGCTGGGAAACGGGATATAAGAAACGCACAGACGTAACACTGCTTAATTTCTTTGAAAATTGCCTGATTGGCAATTTGAAAATTTCTTTGTGTTGTGACTAATTCGGCTTACTGCTACTACTGCCGAGCATTTTGTGACAGTGTGCCTAAGGGAGAGGATGCGTTTACGAAAACTGGGTATAAGAATTGGAAGAACTGAAATTGTTTATGTTTATAGGCCTACAGTATATTTGTTCTAGGTAAACATAACTAGAAGTAGGCCTACAACTTGTGAAGAAAGGTTTGTTGATCATTAAAAAGTGAAATTGTCCCTCGTTTACTAACTAAGAATTATTACTAAACTTTCTAATTTTGTATATAACATATTTTATTAAATAGATGGTCATTTATACACAGTTGAATTTATGAAGCTTTACCCTGCCCACCCCCCAAAGTAAGGCCCCAAGTTACGCTCATGGTAGGCACATAACACGTTTAGTAATGACGCCAGAATTCCTTGGGTGAAAATTAATCTCATCATCATCATCATCATCATCATCTTCTTCTTCTTCTTTTCTTATTCATTTCCTGCTTCTCCTTCATTATCTTCTTCTTCTTCTTCTTCTTCTTCTTCTTCTTCTTCTTCTTCTTCTTCTTCTTCTTCTTCTTCTTCTTCCTCATCCTCTGGTTCTACATCGCTCTATGAGAGTTTACCTCCTCAACATCCCTACACAGTTCCCCTCTGTTTTTAGCGACACTCCCTATCTCCTAATTTCCGTTGTCCTCGGGTCTTCCTTCGCACATCCCATCCACTGTTTTCTTGGTCTTCCGCTGCACCTAGACTGCTGTGATAGCTCGTTTATTTCTGTTGCTTTCCATTCAGTAAACTTGTCTCAGGCATCTAGTTTTCTGCTATTTAAAAAACGTTAGACGGCTGCGTAATTTATTGATGCATGCGCACAAAATGTATGCACAACTTGTTACCACAATGGGCCAAAAATTCACTTTAATATCTTTCGATGGAAAAGTTTTAGATCATCTTCGCTACAGTAAGTAGCTCTTCACAACCGTAAACCGTCTTATTTAGCTTTTGTAGGTTTGGAATTATGACCTCGGATCCGGTCTTTGTTTGTTACAAAGTAGCTTTGTTTCCCTTCGTTACCCTTGACTTGATTTCATCGCTATCCTCGTCGTTTTCATTTAGTAGACATCCCAGATAAATGAAATTGACTATCTGTTCAAAATTTAAAAGGAATAAATCCGAAATTAGTACCAAGCCACGTGTTGTTCAATCAAATATATTCCAAATTACCGTCTGTGACTTTCTGCAACGAGTCTTCAATCTAAAGTTGACATGTTTCGGGACACTTGTCCCATCCTCAGAACTTAAAAGTATGTTCGTATATCGTCAAACGATGATATAGTTGTCAAATAATTAAAATAATTAGAACATTAAAATCCAAACAAACAAAAACCACAATACTTAATGTATAAAGTCGAGCGCGACGGTTAAACGGTGCACACCGTACGGTAGCTGACCGCGCACTGAATCTAGACTGACTCTTATCACGACAATAACGCAAAGCGGTGTCGTACAATGTATTCGATTTAAAAAGCAGTTGATCGTTTAGGACACGCGGCTTGGTATCAGCATTGTTATAAGCTCTGTAAATTTCGAACTCCTCAAGGGCGTTCATATGTCGTCCTTTCTTGCATATGTGAATAATGGTAAAAATAATGGTGATGTTGATGGTGTTAGTGAAAATCGTTGTAGCAGTTGTAGTTTTCGGAAAGAATTATCTTAGAACTTTATCTAAACAGTCATAGAACATTGCCTGAAATGTTTAAAAATCTATTGGGGGCAAAAATGAGTCTCACTTGGTCAGGCCGCAAAAGGCAGTAGGAGAATGTAGGCAAGTAGTAAGCGAAATTATAAATAGAGGATCTAAAACACTATAGAAAATGAGGAAACAAACGACTCACTTTGCGGAAAATTGACACATTTATGTGTGATGTAGTTTGTCGAGGCATGTTCAATTTTATTTAAAAAAAGATACATA
The DNA here is from genome assembly GCA_034769895.1 of Magicicada septendecula. Taxonomy (NCBI): domain Eukaryota; kingdom Metazoa; phylum Arthropoda; class Insecta; order Hemiptera; family Cicadidae; genus Magicicada; species Magicicada septendecula. The sequence continues at coordinate 476,768,610 of CM068374.1, forward strand.
TAACAGTGGCCGAAATGTCTATTAAATCTCAAAATGATTGCGATTTTCCGTTTTAAAAAACCCTGAGAATGTTACTAAAGACTCTGAAATTTTGTTTTCGTATTCCTAATAAGAGACGTCTGATAATGGAGTCATGTATCATCATCAGCAGACGTGGCTCTACAACCCTTGGTAGGTCTTGGGCTGCTCCAAGAGTCACTCCAATCTTCCCTATTGAGTGCCCTGGCTTTCCAGTTTCTTATGTTCAGCTTTCTGAGGTCCTTCTCTATCTGATCTTTAAATCTACTTCGGGGTCTTTCTCTTGTTCTACTACCCATTGATTTCTGGTAGAAGATATGTTTCGTAGGCTGTTCTTCCTCCATTCTCTCCATGTGTCCAACCCACCTTAGTCTGAACATTTTGATTGTCCTGACAATGGCCGGCTCTTTGTAAAGATGGTATAGTTCATAATTATACCATCTGCGTCACATTCCAGTTTTTTGTACTCCTCTAAATATTGTTCTTAGAATGCGTTTTTCAAAGCAACCTAGAAGTCTCTCGCTATTTTTTGTCATCGTCCAGGTTTCTGAACCATTTGTGACGATTTCATAAGCCTAAATCCCACAAAAACAAAAATAAATTTTATAATACTAATATTAGCTTTAATAAGGTAATAAATGAACCCTTCTCCATGCCCCAAACCGGTAGTAACCTGCGATTTGCCAATGTAGCAGTTAATAAAATTAGATTTGAGAAACTAAATAAATCCGTAACTACCCCTAGTCACATAAAAGAGTAATCAAAGTAAAGAGCGATGTCATTAAGTTGTAAGCAAATTAAAGGAAAATAATTAATAATAAGTGAGAACTACTTTTACGCTGAGAAGCTACCCGCGCGCGGACAGCCTCTTCACCCCTATAGTTAGCCAGTTCAGTTGTATCTCAGACTCCGCTGCTGATACAGCGTACAAAAGTATGTAGTCAATATAAAAACCTATAAACGAGGAGAAGCTTGTGTGAGATAGCCGGATGATGTAAAAATGTCGAAAATGACGTGAGTGTATGACAATGACATCTCTGTAACAAACTAACATCACCTAAATGTGATGTTAAACTTTTAACATGTAACTGTTAACCGTGAGTAATATGTGCGGTACAACAATGTGAATACCAGTGAAAGTTACAACCCAAAACCTACCACAAGAATCTACAGACCCAACAGACGACTCATCTTTAGAAATGACAGAGGATTTCACCAAAACACGATAGCCAGAAGATCTCCAAGACACCCTGCACAACCGATAGAAGCGCCGATTCGCCGACGATGTTACACACAGGTGACACGGAAGTTCAACTTCCGTGGTTCAGAACTTAACTTAAAATAATACATGATAGACACTTAATTAACCAATGAAAGTAAAGTAAAACACGGAAGACTGACTTAATTAGCATAAAATTGTAATTTCATGCTTAGTAATAATAAGTGTTAAGTTTAAGGCTTTTATGAATATAACACGTTAAAGTTAAATAAGCCCATTCTTCAGATGGCACGAAATAAAGATTATAATTTTAATATCATATACTGAAACAAACTACTCGGATCCGAGGGCAGTACAAGCTATGTTAACTCATTAATTACTCTAATTCTATTTGTACAAGAGGTGCAAATGGTTTTATTTTTAATATACTCATTACTAAATTTCTTCGCACATGTTAAAACATTATGTAATAAAGAGATGTCATGGTCCAAAAAGGTGAGTGAATAAATCTACAAACCCCTGTCAATATTCCTCAATTCACGGGATCCTATTTAACATTTGTTTACTTTCCAGTTATTTATGAGTTTGTTAAGATTATGGCAGCCTGTTTAATTGACCTGAGCCAATTAACCAGGTTCCCGATATTATAACGACGAGACGTTATACATTTATCAACACTGGACAGGGTAAATTGTTTGAAAGCTACGAGATGTGAGATACTAGTATAAGACAAGACCTGGTTCTACATACACGACGTTAGGTGGGATGATGAAGCTGACCTTCTTGAGTAAAAGCACCCGTGCCGTGGCCAGCGAACCGCGCAGAATGCACGCAAGAAGTCGTGAGTACTGGGTTCCTAATTGTCTACATCTCTCTTAGAAAAACATTTCTATTCGCTAAAGCAGATTCCCTTGATGAAATGAACTCTTGACGTTTTTGAGAAACGGTTTGAAAGTACATTGTTAAAGAATCTCTCAAAACAAAAAATACGCTATCGTTTTGTATAACGCTAGTTACCATTCTAGGTTAAATATAGAACATCGAATATGCCGACTACAAAACACAACGCTGTAACATTTATGAAAGACTACAATTTAAAGATTCCTGATCCGCGTTCCATTAAATCTGTATTGCTGAAAATATTTAAATAATGTAATATAAAAAGATACTTTAATATTGATGAAATTGCACAATAATACGGGCATAAAGTGTTAAGATTGCCTCTGTATCAATGCAACGTAAATCCTATCGGGTTGATGTGGGCACACTTAAAAAGAATGGTGAGAAAACGGAATCTCAATCCGTTAATAAGTTCCTGTATCTGTCAGATTTTGCAGCAATGTGTACTTGAAACAGACACAATTTGGGGGGAAAAGTCTGTTAGACACACCATTTCAATAGAAGAAGAGAGTATCTGCAACAGGACGTGGAGAATGATAATAACAGATCAATCGTTTTAAATCTGGAAGTAGTGGCAGTGAAGAGGAAACCAGTTCAGATGAATCTTAAGATATGTATCCTTTTAAAAATAAAATACGTTAATAAAATAAAAATGTTTACGGTAAGGCACTATTTTTTTCTTGTGTTAAATGTATTATAAGTTCGAAATAGATTCTGTTTGTCGTTTGTTTGTATGTTTATAATTAAGCGTGAAAATTACAATGTATAGTACAAAGTGGCAAAGAGCAAAGCAATATTTTCCATAATAACTATCCAAGAAAGAGTAACAAACAATATTAGAAAGAGGGTGACAATAATTATTGTTAGAATTGTGTGTATTTACTCCGCATGACAGGCGCAGGTACATGACAGGGGCGTAAGGCATTACATGTGGCTTTGGGTGCCGCCGGTTATCCTTTAAAACAAGACTACTATATCACGTTCCACAATTATTGTATTATGTGAAAATGAGGGTAAATTATAAGATAGTCGTAAGGTTCATAAAAATACCACACGCTCCTCCTCCTCTTTCTCTTTCGTTGTATTTTTCTTCATCTTCTCTTTCACTTCTAGGGTTAGGCATCCAGCCTGTTGAAGGATCCGTCCTCCGCTTTCTTGGTCTTCCGACAACTCTTCTTCCTTGTAGGTAATTCTTTGTCTAGAAATTCTACGTGTATTGATGTGACATTCTGACAACGTGTTCTTCCTTCCAGCGTACGCTACAAGTTCACATTTTCTCCAGAACACATTCTATTCTCAACTTGTTCCTGGTACCATCACTTTTTAACCGATCTCTCAATAGACAATAGACAACATTTAACCCCTCTTAGAAACTCCATTTCGCAGATCATGATTTCTTGCTGTTTATCGTTTGGTGATACCCATGTCTCAACCCTTACAACAAGCACCGGAACTGCCATAAGTTAAAAATCACTGTAAAACATAATAAATAATAATTTTATTGCATCCTAATTACTTACTCGAGAAATTCTTTCTGGCCCCCACACAGTATCACTTTTTCCCATTATTGTTAACATGACAATTTAAAAGTAACTGCTACGTGGACTGGTGATCATTGATCATTTGTCGCCTTAGCAAACCCAAAGATAGCACTCAATTTCTTTATCAGAGCACTAACTTATGTACACACGAACACACGCGCGCGCGCGCGCGTGTGTACTTCCACATGTACATAATTATAAAAAACAAACTTACATTCTAAAGTCAACCTTGAATGCAATAATTTACAACGTACATTGGATTACTGACATTTTGGGTCAATTAGGCAAAACAAGACTAAAAATATGCGACTAACAACAGCGGAAGCCGAAATTTTCGTTCAGGTAGAGTCATTACGTAGATTCAGAGCTCTCGTATAACTACGTAGTTGCCGCACGGTGATAATAATAATAACGATAACAAACTGTAACTATGTAAACAATCAGAGAAACTTTGGCATTATTCCATAATTGTCCTCTTGCATAACACGGGATTTCCCAGGCGACACTGGTTACAGATTAATACCTGTCGCCATGTTATTGACTTGTCGATGTTCCACGAACACAAGCTCAACAATTCCACAAATCCTGCCCCATGAAGGATTCAAACGTTTTAATAAAGTTTTGGGTAACTTGTTAGGTTGGTTCAAAAGGTCGTTTGCCGTAACAGATTAGTATATTTTTTTACCTGCATAACTCATCAACGGATAATTTTCGAACCTTTATTTATGTTGCATTTTTTCTTATTTTTAGGACTAGAATCACTTTCTGAAATAGTATAATTTCTGCTAGGAACACACTATGTAGGCCTATAGGTAAATGAACTACATATAAGTATATTATTTTTCGAAGCTTTACACTCCTAGCTTCTAAAACATGGTCTACAAAAAATGATGAAGGCAAGTTGGAGATAAAAACTTACGAATAATGAGGTTGTTCGGAGAACTCAGGAAGATAGAAGTTATAACATTTTGAAAAGGAGACGTGTCGAGTTAAATGAACACATTCTTCAGCACAATGAATTGATAAACAAGTAAATGAGAGAAAATAGAAGGAAAAAAATACAGAGGAAGGGCTCGTTTGGAATGTATGGCATGAATAGATAAAAATGTGAACTGTGATTCTTACCGTCCATTGAAGAGGAAGCCTGAAAATCTAGAAGTGTGGACAGCAGCTGTCCTGATAAACTAAGAGGTGCATTAATAATAATTCGTGTCTTTACATATGAATGTTTTACTTGTCTTCTTACATGTCTGGAAACAAATCAGCATATAAGATGGGTTTATTATTTAGAAATGCAAGTACAGATCATCAGGGAAGGAGTCAGGTGAATTTTCTCCCAAATCTTGGAGAAGCATTTTCCACATCTTTTTGGAGAAAATTATTATTATACTTTTGTTTGGCACCTTTAGTTTTAATTTTTAATATATTCAAAAATTTCATGTTCAAATAACAAAAACTATATGTCAAAGAAAATGTTTATGTATTTTGATTTTTTATTTTGAAAGAAAACTTGTGGTACATTTAAAAAAAAAAAGAAATATTTTCTTCTTCCTACAATTGTTTATCTACAGATATTCCTGCGTAAACCCTCTCCCCATGTGTGTGTGTGTGTGTGTGTGTGTGTGTGTGTGTGTGTGTTTTAAATTTCAAAATATGTTTATCTCAAAAGAATGGCAAACAAATATCAAAAATTCTTTCAAAATTTAATTTAAATTCTTTAGATTACTTGAAAATTGTATTTGTGTAGGTTGAGCTTAAGCATTTAGTGACTGGAAAACAAAATTAGGCCTTCTGGCTCAGAAAGGGATACTTGTGTGAGTTCTGAGCAAGAATGCTAACCTGATGTCAGAGTACAAAATCTGAATAATACAGTGGAGGACTGTTCATCTATTGCAGTTGAAACATCATGCAAATGTCATAAGCAAGGGAGGATCTTGCTTGAACCAATCTTGCTTAGATCTAATTCACTAAACAGACAATAGATATAGTATAGGTGTATAATGATTCCTCTTGTATCCAGACATTAAGTTCGGTATTGTTATCTGGACCAGCACCCACACCTTTTGTTTGGCTTTCAGGTTGAAAGATTATAAGAGTTTTATGGTAAATAAACAGCATTACTGTTTGATATTGACTGTTAGAAAAACCAGTGCTCCATTGAAAGTCTGGAGTAGATGATTTCACAAGATCTATTATTCATATGAGAAGCTGGAACAGTAAGGCTTTTGTACAAACAAGTTCTAAGTAGGAAATCAATAGAAATGAACTACATGGGCAATGCAGGCCAGATGTCCAGATGTAGGGGCACAATGCAGGCATGCCCGGGCGAGCCCGATGACTGCCTGATGCTCTTTGAGTGCTTGGTGCAAAACTTGTCGCAGTTACAGGATGGAGCATCCTTTTTTATTTATTGCGGAGGTGAAGGATGTGGGCTATGATTGGCTGAAGAAGAAGTTGGAGAAGTTTATGCGGGCTGCATTAGAGAAGTTTATGCAGACTCTTCGCATAGGCAGGCAGGATTTGTTCACCCGCAACAGGTCGATACACTTCCGCCTGCCTGATAAGAGTCCGGGTAGACTGCCGTATGGCAATGCCAGAGCAGGCGAGAGAGTGGAGGGGGGAGTCACCAGCAAAAGGCGGTGCTTGGCACACCTAAAGCGGGCGCAACCCCTGATCCATCTGTTGCCATGCAACGGAACAGAACCTGAATAAGTAGGAATTTATCAAGATTGGAAGGGCTGTAAATGGGCAGATGGTGTTGTGATTTATGGTGGGCCATCGAGCAGAGTTTAAGAGCGTCTACGTTTGACTGGTGGATGTCCTTCATCATTACTAAGGTGGTGTAGGTGAGGATAGGGGCAGGCCAGGAATGTAGGAATACCCCCTGACATCGTTGTCCCCACAGTGGGAGGTCTTTTGAAGCTCGGAACGCGGTGTAATGGCAGCCAATGGGCTTGCTCATCCCTTGCCACAAGCCTGCTCAATTCTTCTTGAGCCGGCCATGCCCTTGCACAGCCCCTGACCATGAGACATGAAGTAAACTATAGCTTTAGTGTAATGAATGAGTCAACAGCTTTAGTTTAACACAAAAACTGATTTGTGATGACAGGCACATTTTTACATGGGACTCAATCTGAAACGCCATATCATACAAAGGTGGCCAGATAGACAACACACACACACACACACACACACACACACACACACACACACACACACACACACACACACACACACACACACACACACACACACACACACACACACACACACACACACACACACACACACACACACACACACACACACACACACACACACACACACACACACACACAATTTGTATGTGTATATAAAATATATACTTGCAAGTAAAAAGAAATTATTTATAAAAAAGTACATTCAAATATATATTTTTAAATTGTATTATAAATGTGAATTTGTGTGTTGTTGGTTATACGGTACATGTGTACTCAAATAAGTAACTGTATACAGTTATCCTATAGGAAATGCTATGAGTATATGTGTAATGTATTGAGGGGTAAGAATTTAAAATACAAATATATAATTGTTAATTTATTAATTTATCTTATGCTTGAGTATGAGTTAATCAGTAAACTCTTAGGGGGTTGTGATTTTGATAATCTTGTCACTCTGTTAAGTTCAGAATCCCTTGAATTTTATGTATCTATCATATGTCTTGGACTTCCCTGATAATGTAACCAAGATGAGTTGAAGTTGCATCGAAAACATGTTTTTTTCTTGAAGAGACCAATGATTTAATCAGCTGCAAAGGGTTAGTGTTTCAACTTGAGTTCTTCAGTTAACTTGAGTTCTTAAAGTTAATTTTTCCTGAATGTATCGTATGCTTATGCGCATAATAAATGTATGTGTTGAGAGCAAAATCTGAAAATGACAACTAGCCAAAATAAATGCACAATCCTAGGACTGGCTTTTTTAAAACAAACAAAGCTCAAAATATTTATTGATATCAGACTTCTGAAACTTTAAAATAGCAAACCTTAGGATTCTGCATACTGCAAGAGCTCAAAGTTAGAAATAATATATAAAAATTCATGGTTAATATAAAAGTAAACAATAAATTAATTTTAGTATTTGATTAGAAAGTTGCAATGACACAAAATTATCCTGATTCAAAGTAGGCAATACTATAAAATGTTTTAGAATATTTAAAATAATGAAAAGTTATAAAATATAAAATAACAAAGTTGCATAGAATTTATTTTAATAGACCTATTAAAATTAAAATGGTTAATGGTTAAAATCATTAACATTTGTTGCAGGATGTCTTGAAATAATAGTTTATGATTCTTCCAATCACTTACTTTTAGAATTTCATAAATAATGACACTTAAAATTACATTTAACATTATTACTAAAACATAATCATTTTTCCTTGAATGAGGGTTTCTGTGCATATCTGATGTAGCCTTGTTAAAACGTTGACTCTCAGTTGTTATAGATCTACAAAAAAAAAAAACTTTCAGTCAGGAACATCTGATATGTTTACAAGTTATCCTTCAGAGAAGGAACTCATTTCAAGCATACGTTTTCTTTATTAGGCTTGACTCAATCTTCATAACAACTGCTATCACATTTCTTGGGACGGCATGTCCCTTCACCCTTTTTCTATAGGTTATATTTTTTTATTGTAGTTCTTTAGCATTTCCTCAGTCTGTCTTTAGGGTGGAAACTTAGACGCTGTTTGATTATCATTTATTAAACTTTCTCTTTTACAAACTGTGCAAGGTTCCTGTTTTCACAAGGCACAATCTCTATGTTCTCTCCTGAACTGTTTATAAAAGATTCAAATTTACTTTGTCTGAGTTATTAGCCTTTTCAGTCTTATCTTAGTTATGTAGCAAATTTTTGAATCCTTTATATCAGATAAATTTGCTAAAAGTTCTAACCTAAGGTATAAACCCTACTCTGTTTAGCAGGGGTATGCCTAATAATATTTCATGTGTCTTGTTGAATGCTTTGTTCTTATCAGTTGAGCAAAATGAAGACCTTCAGACCATGATGTAGTGTCATTTTCTGTCATCCAAGTTACTAGTTTTCTTCTTCTTCTCCACATCAAGGTATAGGGCTTACAGCCTGTTCCATCTTCACTGAAGCCATCTCTTCCTTGGTATACCTATATCCTGTCTTCTTTGAGGTCTTTATCTTATTGTTTGTTTAGGTAGTCTCATATCTTCCATTCTCTTGATATGCTGCCTCCATTATATTTGTCCTTCCATTCTGCTGGCCATAGAATATACATTTAACTCAGGTCTTATATCTTCATTTTGAATTTGATCTCAGCATCTTCACGAAGAGCCAAGTTACTAGTAACATATCATATGTCTAGGAATATCATATTTTTACTATCATATTATTAGACATGTAATATCTGTATATCACATTAATAGTTACATCTTTGATCTTCATTGGCACAATCTGTGCTCCCTTGAGACTGCAAGTGTCAAGTGCCACAGTTTTTCATGTATTATTTTAGCCTTAAATATAGCGCCAAGCTCTTTGATAACAGAAGCCATAAATTCTCTCTCCTTACTATGATGGAGTATGAAGGGTGTGTCTATTATACAGAAAATATCTAGAACATTATATACTACCTTTCCTGCTGTCTTACTTTTTGAAGGTTTTAAAAACACAAATTTTATTAAATGATCTTCATAATTGTATATGAATCGGGTTTTGTCTGAATATCTATCAAATCAACTTGTCTCCTAAAACTGAAATAATTGCTTACAGTAGGTTTTACTCTTAAACCTTTACCTCTTTACCTTTTTTTATATCTCTAGTTACGTTACAATGTTTCAGTTTAGGTCTTTTCTAAACTCAGGTTTCTTGTGATCAGTTTTAATATGAACTTTATTAATTACAACAGAGTTTATCATTATGGCAAAAAAACATAATCTGATCTTCATCAGAGAATGTTATTTCTATAGGTGTGTCTAACCCTGAGTGGCGGGAAGTTTTATGTAAATAGTAAACTAGACTTGGGACATTTGTTGTTGCACAGTCTTAGTTTTTGTCATTTTAAAATATCTAAAGTCCGATATAAATGCATATTTTGTACTTTGGTCATTTAAAAGTGCCAGTCTTAGGATTGTGCACTTATTATGACCAATGGATGTTTTCAGATTTTGCTCCCAACTCATGTATACTATTTTCATTCTTAGTTTAATCTTGATGTAAACAAACAGGTGTGACACATCTGAAACGCTATTTGCTACTTGAATTAGAGGTGTGTCACTTTGACAGAAGGAGTACAGACAGAGTACAGATTACATATAATATTGATACTGTATAAACACAAGTAAATTGTAATAATTTATCCCGACAAGAGTAAAATTTGTGTAACTGTGTCAGACCGACAGTGAAATACTTTATAACCCTACACTTTTTAACTTTTTTTAACCGTTTAAAAATCGCAACAAACCGGAAAAGTAAAGTTTATTTAAAACAAAAATGTAAGCAAGTACTAGTGTACTGTACATTATCAGTTGCTGTCAGAGAGTAATTCAATCCCTTCCATATCTGTGTCGGGACTTGTATCATCACTTGAGTCAGTGTTATTATTTATAAGACTGTCCACAAGGATGTTGGTAATGTGGACCAGTTTCCAGAGCTTATCTTCTTCCTTGATTGTTTCTCTAATACAATGACACTACTGTATTATGTGGATAACCACAACAACATCCAACCAACACACAAGTACTTCACAAGGTTCAAAATCAGGAAGGCTGAAGATGGGAACACAAGGCTTCCCGAAACATGTTCCAAGTAAGAAGAAAACATCATGCGGTAAAGTTGTTATAAAGATTAAATATAATGTATATATATATACTGTAATAAAACAAATTTATGTTAATTACAAATAATAATTGGTAAATAAAAAAATTTTATTTTTATATATATATTTTTTATTTGATTTAATTAATTTTAATTGGTGTAGTTGTTTTTTAATTGTTTGGATTCAATTAATAAAAAATATACTGTTTAATGACTGTGTGTGTTCTGATGTAAAATTATTTATTTCTTCACTTCAAATAGATTATCTAAGCCGTATCGATTGCATGTAGCAGCCAAATTAAAATCTGTTCTTCTTCTTCTTCTAGCTCGTCACTTAAGAAGTTCGCTTTTTCTCTTAAATAATTAATGTAATTTAAATTAAGGCTTAGCTGATCAATAAAACAGTATTAAAACAATAAATGAGTTTATTTGTCAAACAATTATTTGAATTTGCCGCAACGGCTTGAATCTGATTCGATAAAAAGTTACAGTTCGATTAATTTCAATGTAATTATTATATTATAAGGTTCTTTTAACTGTAGAAATAGTCAGGAAAGGCAAGAGAATTCAATACTTACAAGGTATTAAAAAAAACATATTCATGAAACAGACAAAATGATAAAGTGTAATGTATATAAAGAGTTGATATTACGGTACTGTTGACTTCTCTGACGTCACTAGTCACGTTACCAGCATCCTCTTCGACTGGAATCAAAATGGCTGCCTTAATGAGTTGATCTGCGATGTAATTTCAGCTATGAGTTCTTTCTTCAAATAAATGTCTCCGTTGGTTATTTCCTCTCCAGTGATGTTGTTCTTGGACGATCCACGAGTTGTAGAGTGTAGTGTTGTTTACCCACAGGATTTTGGTTCGATAATAGTAGTGTTATGTCCCAAAAGGTTCCCTTCACTCGGTGTACGTTTATCTGAGTTCAATTTGGTTCTGCTGTCGTGTCTAGATGTAGTGACGGTTTAATTTAATATTATTTAATTTAGTTTAATGTTCAGTGATCAATATTATAATAGTCTTCACTTTGGTTTATTTCCTATTCATCTTTATATGGCTTCGTCACATATCTCGGTTAGTGTTAGGAAAATTTTCGTTAATATTTCTTGAGAAGTCCTTTGACACGTCTATCTTGTTTGGCTTTTAACAATCAACTAACTGATTTTTGTTCCTTCATATATAAGATTTATAATATTTCGGTATCATTTCTCATTGTTCAGCCATCAGCTGTTGTCTTTGAATTCAATCTTATATATAAAAAATATTGACATTTTTATGTTTAAATGGCTATAAATTATTTGTTTAGTACCTTTATGTAAATTTAATTATATAACAATATTCCTGATTTTATTTTATACAATTTAATACTAAATTTTCCCTATTTTGGTTTAAATTGTGCTTCTGAATTACGTTCTTTGAAATTTATCTGTAGGCCTTATCTTGACTTACAGGATTACCTATAACATGGTTTAAAATATATTTTGTGTTACAATTTATTTTTCACTCGATTCCTAATTAAATATCTGTAATTTACCTAATTTACATCTGGCTATTATTTTAAACATTTAACAAATCATTTGCATTTTACTAGTACACTTTACTGATAATGGCCTTACCTGGTACAAACACCTAATTTAAGTCAATTTTATATGTTGATTCCTCTCATTACTATTATAGGTCGTGGTTATTATTATGATAATGTATTTGTATATTGAATAGGGTAATTTACATCAAATTAGTTTAGGTTCTATTAACTTGTATTCTTTGATCAGATTTATATGGTCAAATGTGAATTTGTCTTGGTCATCAATTTCCAGTTTTCCTAGAAAAGTTATTATTAATTCATCTTATTAGTTTCATATTTTTTATCCACTATTTCTGGTTTGTTTGAACTATTAATTTGCCTTTCCTTACTTTACAAAATATAACATTAATTAACATGATTAAAATACAATAAATTCTTACATTCTAACATCTAGCATTTACTAGTATCAACATATTTTGTATGGTATTCACAAACAATAATAACACAAAATGGTAAATAATTATATAAATAAACACATTAAAACTTTATATTAATAATAGTCATTTTGTTGTCCTTTTTGACAAATTGGTTTGGGGTGTGCCCCTTAATCACATTTACTCTAAGTATAATTAATTTTTTTCATCATTTTTAATTATATGCATTGGATTCTCTTGTTTGGGCTAGTTATTTCATTTAAATTGATATAGTTAATATAATTTAATTTCCCTTGAACCATTTATTTGCTGCATTTATTTGAGGTTTTTGTCTTTATAATAGATTCTTTGGGTATCTGGATTATTATTTCCCTTTAATTCATTAGTCCTGGGCTATTATTCTTCACTGTTTCCTATTTTAAAATTGTCATTTCTATTTTATTTGTCCTGGGCTGTTACTCTTCACTACTTCATATCTTACTGGGTCCACTAATTATTATACTGATATGATACTCTTATTATTTATTCTTCAATATTTTATGGCTATAATTTGACTACATATAATTCCTTTGAATCGACTTTTCTAGTTCTGTTACGTTCTTTTATTTATAATTGTAAATACTTTTCTGTTGATTTTTATTTAAGTTGATATTATTCCTTCTAGATGACTTCTTCCCTTCCTTTCATATATTATTTTATTTTGTAGAACAAGGTAAAAATTCTTGGATTTCGTTGTCCATGACGTGTCCGTTACTTAACTAAATATCACTATAATAGTGACGACTCGGAACACAAAGTTTTTTATAAGTAAAAACGTAAAGTTTTACCTTACAGCCTAAACCGGCTTTCACCTATAGAAGGCTTCATCAGAGGCTGTCGTTAGTAGCGCTGCTCGTCTTGTTGTTGGCGACGAGAAAGTGTTTCGAAAGATTGAAGCTGTGTGTGTGTGGTGAGATGTGTTCGAATAATGCGTGCGATTTGAATTGTGTCTGTTCAAATTAGAACAATTAGAAATATACAAACACACAAAAACAAATAAAAACGACATCCTAAACGAACAGACACAATTCAAATCGCACGCATTATTCGAACACATCTCACCACACACACACAGCTTCAATCTTTCGAAACACTTTCTCGTCGCCAACAACAAGACGAGCAGCGCTACTAACGACAGCCTCTGATGAAGCCTTCTATAGGTGAAAGCCGGTTTAGGCTGTAAGGTAAAACTTTACGTTTTTACTTATAAAAACTTTGTGTTCCGAGTCGTCAGTATTATAGTGATATTTAGATAAGGTAAAAACTTCGTTGTGCTACAAATGCCCCCCTATAAAAGTGATTAGTTCAGCACACACTTTTAGTTTGGGTGAACTAATTGCTTCTGATATCCTTCTTTATTCTATTTTTCTTGGCTTCGTTTACCCTGATACACCTGTTTCTTTTGGTTGAGCTCTAAGTTGATATGCATCATTTTTTTTTCTTTTATTCTACTCTTATGAGATAGTTCTTTTTAATCTGATTCATCCTTTTATTATTTAATATATCTATATTTTTCCCTTCTTATTTAGTGTTTCTTCATTTATATATTTACTCCCTAACATTCCCTAACATGTGAGCTGGAACAGTTCAGAGTGGCACTTTTTCGGCTTCATTGCTCTGCTGACCAATGCATCACTTCTTTGAGTTCAGAGGAATTATCATCTCTGCTCAATAATAAAAAACTGGTGGAATTATCTACATCCAGTTATTAAAATATCAATTATAATAAGTAGTCCATTTTGACTATTAATAAATATACTTAGATTCATCACTTCATAATTATTCAGATTATTTAATATTTCTATCCATATGGTTATTCTTACATTTCAAAGCTCATTCTATATTACTTATCAATAGGTATTTGGCATAATATCCATTTCAGCCTTCTTTTTTATGAAATTCGGCGACTTTAGTTAGTTTTTGTCGCAGACTGTTTCTTGTTACATTTTGGGTAGCACATGTTTATGTATATATATTTTTTTTCATTTGTTGTTTCATTAATTAGTTTATTGCTCACGGCATAATATCTGGTTTTAATACCTTTCCCTTGTCTGTTTTAGTTAATTGGTTCTCCTCTTTATTCTTCGATAATCTTAATTTTGGTTCAGAGGTCTCATCAACTTATTACATTGAAAATATATACAATATCTGGATTCTTATTTACCTTTTTACTTTAAAGTCCTGTAACATTTTTGTTTCGATGAGTATTTCATTTATATCATTGTCTTGAGTAGTCACTGTTTAGCCTTCATTATTGTGATACAAAATTTTCTTTTGTAAAATTATTTCATTCAATTTCTTTAATGTTGTTGTACTTATTATTTTTTAAACCTGAGATATCTTCTTTCATTACTTCTCCTTATTAATTGATCCAAAACAAAGTTCTTCTGAAATATATTCTGTAAAATGTTCTTATTTATTTTAATATTGAGATAATTTATTTATTTTCCCTTCTTATTTTATTTAAAATAATTTCCTTGATATTAACTATAAGATGTACTTATTTATTCTTAGAATTTAGATGGTATTTATTTATTCTTCAAAATATTTTCTCCTAGATAATCTGTAAGATGTCCTTACTCCTTTTAGAATTTTGATGTTTTTTATTTATTCACTTCAAAATATTTTCTCCTAGATAATCTGTAAGATGTCCTTTCTCATTTTAGAATTTTGATGATTTTTATTTATTCACTTCAAAATATTTTCTCCTAGATAATCTGTAAGATGACCTTACTCATTTTAGAATTTTGATGATTTTTATTTATTCACTTAAAAATATTTTCTCCTAGATAATCTGTAAGATGTCCTTACTCATTTTAGAATTTTGATGATATTTATTTATTCGATTCAAAATATTTTCTCCTAGATAATATGTAAGATGTTCTTACTCCTTTTAGAATTTTGTTGGTATTTATTTATTCAATTCAAAATATTTTCTCCTAGATAATCTGTAAGATGTCCTTACTCCTTTTAGAATTTTGATGGTATTTATTTATTCAATTCAAAATATTTTCTCCTAGATAATCTGTAAGATGTCCTTACTCCTTTTAGAATTTTTATGGTTTTTACTGTAATCGGTTATCATAATATCCGTTCCTTTTCTTGATGGTGTGTGGTATTTAATTCAGCCATGGTCCATAATCTCAGTTGCCCTTATTGTCCGGATTACCATTGTCTTCATAATTATTTCTTTCCTTGTGACATTTCTTGCTTCTTTCTCGTATTTCACTTTTTCTTCTGTTATCCTTTCGCTTGTTTCAAGTCTTATTTCAAACATTCTATTATATGGTTTATTAAACCAGGATGTCAGATAATACTGACGTTTTACCATATATTTCTATTTCTGTTGTATTTAATTTATCTATATTCCTTTTAAAGCGGTAACATACTGTTTTCTTGTAAATTATTTTTGAAATTTGTTTTGACCTGCTTCTATAATCTATGGAATTCATGATGTCTGTTTCCCTGGTCATTGGGATATTAAGGACATCAATTAGACCACTGTGCATCATCTCTAACTCTTCGCGGTTTTTTATTAGTTTCTTTTAATGTATTTGTCTCATTTTCTTTGATTTTATTTCCATATGCTTAAGATTTTCTTTGTTTCTGTTAGTTTGAATTCCAGATAATACTGCTACTTGTTTCCTTGTTTTATCGTTTAGTATTTCTTCTGTTTCCGGTGTTTAAACTTTGTACTGGTTTATCAGCTGTAAACGGTCCACCACCGTATACGGCACGCGCGGATGACGTCACGCGTTTATCAAACGTTGCAGCCGGCCAGCACCGCCGACTGCAAGCCAGTTTAGTTCAGTTTATAACAAGACTCCGAGCGCAACTCTCGTAAAACACTTCTCTTCCAGCCGCGGCTTCTGGATATTTTGTAGCATGCATTTATAATATTTCATTTCATTCAACTACCTGCGTCCATCTACAATGGACCACGATTTTATTCAAAATTAATTTCGGGCGTTATTGCCTCAAATGCATCCGCACGTGCCGATCGTAATTAACAATCAGATTTTTTCAATAAACGAATGTTCAACATCTTTAATACAGTCCACTTCTTTCTAACAAACAATCCAGCCTTCCTCATTAGCGTCTTTGGAATAACTCACGATTATTCAAGAGCTTCCAAACCGCAACATTTTTGGTCCCACCGGACCGGATTTCATATTTTCAGGCCAAAAACGACATCATTTTTGGTCCAACCAGGCAGGATTTCACATTTTCGGGCCCAAAAAACTACATCATTTTTGGTCCCCACGGCACAGATTTCTCATATCTGAGTACACAAGCGACAGCATTTATTTATACACATCATTTCTGGAAAAACCAATCTGAAGTTAATCACGCCATACGGGCATCATTTTCGTCCTGAGCGACACCATTATTGTGAATCACGTCGCAGTCATCTCGACAAGATTCAGCCAAGCAGTAGACCAGAGACGACGGGACGAAACAGGACAACAGTTTCGAGATTCCACAGCTTTAATTGATGGAAGGTACAACATGAGGCATCGGCTGACCGGCAGAGACAGGAGGTGTAGCAGCTCCAAACGGGATCGAAGCCAGCTTCATCACGAATGGATCGACGGCCACGTGACTATAAACTTTACTTATATTTGATTTTTAATAATATTTCACTCAGTGGGTATTTTTTGACACATTTATATAAACAAATACCTCATTACACAATACAAATTAATAAATGGTTGGCAGCTCATTATCAGTCAGAACTTTAAAGATAAAGATATACTTTGTAACCATTTAGATTCATAATTTCAATAATTTAACTGCCAACAAGTTTGATTAGTTAGAGAGAGTAAGTTTATGTTCAAAACAACGATCGCTGGCTACCAAAACGTATTTAAACTCATTCAAAATTAAGTTTGTGGTTCACATGCTCTATGCTCAATTGCTTTCTAAATATCTTTCCCTTTTTATCTTAAACTGTAATAATGGCCGATGTAAGGGCTCTAATAAAAAAACGAGGCACAATTAAGGCCTCAATATCCCGAGTAAATACCTTCGCGGATAACTTCGATTTGTTAAACAGCGATCCTCATGCGTAAAAATAAAACTGCGTCATTTGATGGAATTATCCACCAAATATGACGAGATTCAGTCACAAATCGAGGCTGAGGAAGCAGACGTTGCGTTAACGAGTGATAGAGTGCAAACGGAGGACGATCTCTGTACTATAGAATGTAAATTGCAACACCTGCTAGAGCAAGCTGAGCATATGAACCAAAAACCAGTAATTAATGCTGAAGGTAAACAGCCTAAAACACCCCCCATTCAATTGGAACCAATAAAATTACCACGGTTTGAGGGTAGTATTGTGGAATGGCAACATTATTACCATATTTTTATGGAACTAATTCATGTCAGAGCAGATCTGACAGATATACAGAAACTTCATTATTTGCACTCGTCATTACATGGCGAGGCGCTTAACGTAATAAAATCGTTGCCCATAACACATGAGAATTACGCGGTGGCTATCGATCTGTTGAGGAATAGATATGATAGTAAGCTGATTGTTTCCGCTCACCACGTGTGGAGTGTCCTAGACGTACCATTAGTTCAGCAGGAATCCCAAGTTAGCATATCGCAATTTATTGATCAAATCTCTGCAAATATAAACGCTTTAAATAATCTCAAACTGCCAGTCAACACGTTTGAAATTATTTTCGTAAATTATTTAGCCAAAAAACTTGACAATTACACTTTACGTTTGTGGAAAGAGAGTTTATCGGAGCATAAATTCCCTGATTTTAATAATTTTATACATTTTCTAAATTCACGTAGGAAATTATTGCAAAATCTCGATAACGCGACTAGCCCAACGAGCAGGTTGAACAAAAGCGATAAGTCTCCTTATCGCAAGGCGGTTAAACAGATAAGCACTCCAAAGGGCGCATTCCACTCACATATTAGAAACAATTTATGCAGGCTGTGTAACGGTGTACATAGACTTAGCGATTGCCCACAATTTACATCGCTGTCTATCCCTGATAGAAAAAACGCGTTAATAAAAAACAAACTTTGCTTAAACTGCCTCCGTTCGGGACACGAGGGTTCAAAATGTCCCTCAAAATTCTCATGTAAAAAATGTTCTAGGCGTCACCACACAACGATTCATGTCCCCAACAGGGACGTAACTTCTGTTAACAACCAGTGTTCACTGAAATCACAGACCAATAAATCGGTATTGTTATCTACGGCCGTCTGTATGACATACAATAAAGTCGGCAAAAAATTTCCCGTTAGGATATTACTGGATTCCGGTTCTCAAGCGAACTTTTGCACAATGGATTTCGCCCGCAGGATGGGCCTCCAATTGGTTAAATCGCAACTGCCCATCACGGGTATAAACAACTCGCTTTCCCAGGCTGACTTCAGTACTAATGTAAGGCTACATTCGCGCTATAAACCCTTCACGTTAAACGTACATTGTGCCGTATTACCCAGTATAACTAATAATTTACCGGCGGAGTCGTTCAATCTTGCCTCTTTAAATTTACCCAAGCGCATATTCTTGGCGGATCCACACCTACATTGCTCGTCGCAAGTCGATATATTAATCGGCGCTCAATATTTTCTCCAATTAATTGAACCTATGAAATATACGCGCGGACCACACTTTCCTATAATTCAGGAAACCAAGTTAGGATTTATTTTGGCCGGTGACTTACCATTCAACGTCGATATAACTAAAACGGTTTCTTCCTTTATGGTCTGTAAAGACGATAATCATGTTTCCTCGCAACTAAAGGAATTTTGGAAGTTGGAGGAGATCTCTAGTCGCGAAGCCCGATCTGAGGACTCACCGTGTGAAAGGCATTTCGTGGAAAACACTAGCCGCAATCGCGACGGGAGATTCGTGGTAGCCCTGCCCCGCAGATCTGATAAATCTTATTTGGGAGATTCTCTCCGCGGAGCCATACGCAGATTCCAATCGTTAGAATTCAAATTCAAGCAGAACCCTACCCTTTATAAGGATTATAGTGAGTTCATGAGTGACTACTTAAGACTTGGCCACATGTCGCCGCTTAATGAATACGATCTGTCGCTTGACAGGTCAGAGATCTTTTATCTGCCCCATCACGCAGTCTTCAAAGACTCTAGCTTAACCACTAAATTGCGCGTGGTATTTGACGCATCCGCTAAAACCACCAATAATTTGTCCCTTAACGATACTTTAATGGTCGGTCCTACGATCCAGCAGGATCTGTTTTCGATAATGGTTCGGTTCCGCACCCACCGATACGTACTTATTGCGGACATTGAAAAGATGTATCGCCAGATCATTGTTAATCCTAAGGATTCAAACTTGCAACGCATTGTTTGGCGTGATGCACCGCATAAGGAATTGCGACATTACGCGTTACGGACGGTTACATATGGCACTGCTAGTGCCTCCTTCCTTGCTACGCGTTGTCTGGCTCAAATAGCATATGAAAATAAATCCGACTACCCTACAGCTGCTAAGGCCATAGCAAATGACTTTTACGTAGACGATCTCATAACGGGTTCGGATGATCCGAACGGCTTAGCTGAAATGAAATGCGAGATCGAGAAGTTGTTGAGGAGGTATGGTTTTTCGTTACATAAATGGTTCCCTAACCACCATAAGATTATGACTCTTCGCGCCCAAGTAACCCGTGACTTCAGCAAGGGTCAAAACGTGCGTACCTTGGGCATACAATGGAATGTTGAGGGGGATAACTTTTTATACACCGTTAGGGGTGATGACAATTTAACCGTTTTCAACAAGAGAAGCGTGTTGGCAATCATCGCCGGGATCTATGATCCACTAGGTTTAATCGCTCCCATCACATTTTGCTGCAAGCATTTCGTGCAGCAGTTGTGGTTGGCGGGCACTGATTGGGACGAACCCTTGTCCGGATCATTAGCCAATCAATGGTTGGAATTATACGCCCAATTAGTCTCCGACACTCATCTTGAGATTACGAGGTCGGTTAAGAGTTCGAACAGTTACCCGGTTAGTTAATTGCAGCTGCACGGATTCGCCGACGCTTCGGCTAAAGGTTACGCGTGTTGCATTTACGTACGGGCGGTCTATTCGAACGGCGCCATATCATCAAACTTGTTGTGTGCTAAATCTAGGGTCGCTCCGCTGAAACAGATAACGCTTCCTAGACTTGAACTTTGTGCTTGTTTATTGTTGGCTCAATTAACCTCCAAGGGTTTAAATGCCGTCGATTACAATTTTGACGGACTATATCTTTATTCGGATTCGATGATAGCGTTGTACTGGATACATCAGCAATCTTCCCGCTGGAAGGTATTTGTGGCCAACCGTGTCGCGGAAATACAGCGTCTTGTTAGCAGCAGGGGAATTTGGCGTCATGTAGTATCAAATGACAACCCTGCCGACGTTTTATCGCGCGGTTGCCTCCCTCGTAGTTTGCACTGTCATACTCAATGGTGGCATGGTCCCTCCTGGTTGGCTCGTGATGCGGCCTCATGGCCGGTCAGCGCGTTCGACATTAATACTCCCTGTACTTTTCCCGACATTGAAGAGGAACGTCGCAAGCAGGCTCAAACCTCACTAATTGTCGCGTCCTCAACACATAGTTACATTGAAAATTATTCATCTCTTACGAGGCTTATTCGCGTCTTCGCATATTGCCGTCGATTTTTTCGCAATTCTAGGCTCGCGGTGGTTGATAGAGACACGTCCTTTTTGTCGGCTCAAGAATTGTCTGACACGCTCTTGATTTTTGTCCGGCAATCACAGAAGTTGCATTTCGACGTGGAGGTTAGGGAACTTGAGGCACACCGGTGCCTTCCACGCAGTAGTAAAATTCTTGCTCTCAACCCATTCCTGGATAAATCAGGCATTTTAAGAGTGGGTGGACGCTTGCAATTCTCCCCACTTAGCTACGAGACTAAACACCAAATAATTTTGCACCCGCACTCTCATCTCACGAGATTAATAATTGAATACGAACACATCCGTTTGTTGCACGCTGGAGTGCAATCAACTCAAGCTTCGCTTAGGCGTAAGTATTGGATCATACACGATAAGTCCTATATCCGCTCAGTGATACATAAGTGTGTCACTTGTTTTCGTTTCCGGGCTAAAGGCGCGAATCAATTACTCGGTCAATTACCCTCTTCTAGGGTCACGCCGTCAAGGCCATTCTCACAGTCGGCCGTGGATTACGCCGGTCCTGTGCTTTTGCGCCATGGCGGGCAGCGCTCTAAGTCCACGACCAAGGCATATATCGCTCTATTTATATGCATGTGTACTAGGGCCATCCATTTAGAATTGGTGTCGGATCTCACTTCCAACGCCTTTATAGCGGCTTTAAAAAGATTCATATCGCGCAGAGGGATTCCCGCGCAAATATTTTCGGATAATGGCACGAATTTTCGTCGTGCCAACCACACGTTGCATGATTGGTACAAATTTTTAACCTCCAAGGAAGTTGAGCAATCTTCTCTGGAGTTTTGCGGTCTCCACGGCATCAAATGGTCCTTTATCCCCCCTTCAGCCCCTCATTTCGGTGGTTTGTGGGAAAGTGGTGTAAGGAGTGTTAAATTCCATTTACGTCGCGCAATTGGCGGTACGATCTTGAATTTTGAGGAATATTCTACTCTTCTTTCTCAAATTGAGGCTTGCCTTAATTCACGCCCGTTATGCGCGGTGTCCGACGATGCTAGAGACCCTGAACCCTTAACACCCGCTCATTTTTTGGTCGGTGCTCCACTGACGGCACTTCCGGAACCCGACTATACACAAGGCAATAATACTCATTTGGGCAGATGGCTTCTGCTCCAAAAATTTACGCAGACCATCTGGAAACGGTGGTCTAGGGATTATCTGCACCAGCTGCAGCAGCGCAATAAATGGCGCACCCCATTTAAGAATTTGAAGGTCGGACAACTTGTCCTCATTTTGGATGACAATTCCCCCCCTCTAGAATGGAAGCGTGGGGTAATTACCAATGTTTTTCCGGGTCAAGATTCCTTAGTACGCGTCGCAGAAGTTCGCACCGCGCTAGGTATCTTACGCCGACCCATCCACAAATTATGC